>JAOPSE010000012.1:8628202-9907866 GCA_029449295.1 Zea luxurians | reverse complement strand
ACACGTGGTCGGGGTACCGTTCATCCTCGAAGCCAGGGGGCTGCTCCACGTACACCTCCTCCTTGATCGGCCCGTTGAGGAAAGCGCTCTTCATATCATTTGGTACAACCTGAAAGAATGGTGAGTGGCATATGCTAGCAAGATACAAATTGATTCTAGCCTAGCCACAGGAGCAAAAGTCTCCTCAAAGTCCAAACCTGCGACTTGGGCATAACCTTTTGCCACAAGTCGAGCCTTGTTCCTCGTCACCACCCCATGCTCGTCCTATTTGTTGCGGAACACCCACTTGGTTGCCACAACATTTTGCTTGGGACGAGGCACCAGTGTCCAAACTTTGTTGCGCTTGAAGTTGTTGAGTTCCTCCTGCATGGCCAACACCCAGTCTAGATCTAGCAAGGCCTCTTCTACCCTGAAAGGCTCAATAGAAGAGACAAAAGAGTAATGCTCACAAAAATTAACTAATCTTGAGCGAGTAGTTACTCCCTTGCTAATATCACCCAATATCTGGTCGACGGGATGATCCCTTTGAATTGTCGCTCGAACTTGGGTTGGAGGTGCCTGAGGTGCTTCTTCCTCTTGAACATCCTGTGCTCCCCCTTGATCATGTGCCTCCACTTGAGGTACCTGTTCGTCATCTTGGGTTGGGGGATGCACCATAGTTGAGGAAGACGGTTGATCTTGCTCCAAATGTTCCTGAGGCCGTACATCTCCAATTGCCATGGTGCGTATCGCGGCCGTTGGAACGTCTTCTTCATCTACATCATCAAGATCAACAACTTGCTCTCTTGGAGAGCCATTAGTCTCATCAAATACAACGTCGCTAGAGACTTCAACCAAACCCGATGATTTGTTGAAGACCCTATACGCCTTTGTATTTGAATCATAACCTAATAAAAACCCTTCTACGGCTTTGGGAGCAAATTTGGAATTCCTACCCTTCTTCACTAGAATGTAGCATTTACTCCCAAAAACACGAAAATACGATACATTAGGTTTGTTACCGGTTAGCAGCTCATACGACGTCTTCTTGAGGAGGCGGTGAAGGTAGACCCTGTTGATGGCGTGGCAAGCCGTGTTCACGGCTTCCGACCAAAAGCACTTGGGGGTCTTGAATTCTCCAAGCATAGTCCTCGCCATATCTATGAGCGTCCTGTTCTTCCTCTGTAACACCCTAAATCTCATTTTGGGAATATAGTAAAAATTTTCAAAGATCTTGTATTAGAATTTTTCTTTTTCTCTCTCTTTAGAACTCTCATAACATTTGAGGACTCATCTCCCTATTTAAAAGCAATTACTTAAGTGAATAAAATAATAAATAGAACCATATTTGGCACTCAAGATGGAGTTTTAATTATATGTGCATTTAAAATAATAATAAAATATAATAATGGAATTGAGAATTTGAATTTAACCAAAGTTGCACTTTGGGGTTTTAGGAATAATATGTAAAAGATAAAAGAGAAGGGAAGAACTAAGAAAAATACTACATAAAATAAAATAAAAATCAGAGTAAACATCTTTCACATTTATATTATTAAATTATACCTTTCAAACTGAGGACAAGTTATTCACAAAGTTTGAATTTAAACTTGAATTCAAATTGGATTTGAAAATGGAGAAAAGAAAATAGAAAATAAAAAGAAAAAAGATTAAAAACCTTACTTGGGCCAACAACCTCCATTTCGGCCCACTTAAACTTCAGCGCGCAGCCCAACCTGGAATTGGCGCCGACATTGGGACCCCACCTGTCGGTCCCTCGCGCTCGCGCCTCCACTGATTACCGGGTCCCGCGTGTCAGCCGTGTTTTCCTCGCATCCGCGTCGCACGCGCGCACTGACGGGCGGGTCCCGCGCGTCATACACCTCGTCCCCGCTTCCTGCGCATGACCGTGTCTCTCTGCGCGTGGGACCCACTTGTCGGGTTCGTCCTCTTCGATCGACCGAAACAACCTCCGCGCGATCGCTGGCGGACTCCGCGCTCGGGCGCGTAGTAATCGGCGCTTCCGTTGCGCCCTGGACTATAAAAGAAGACCGCCGTGATCCCCCACCCTCATCTCATCCAATTGTACCCACCTCCGAGCACCAACACCGTCGCCGCCGTGAGCTCGTAGGGCCGTAGTGACCCGTCGCCGTCGACTCCGCTCTATATCGCCGTCGGGCGGCCCGTGGGTGGCCGGTTGTGTTCGCCGAACCACGGGGAAACTATACGCGTGCTCGGACCGTGAAGATAGGCTTCCGGTCGGCGTGAATTGCTCGCCGGACTTCGAATTCGCCACGGATCCGCACTCCTTCGTGGGCAGCTTCTCTCCGATCATCGCCGTGGGTAAGTCGCCTGCCCATTTAATCACCATGGTCCCAGCATTATTTTGCGCGCTTAGGATCGAAGTTTAGAACCCGGACGCGCGGGTCGGTCACCTCGCCGGTGATGGCGCCGCCGCGGAAGAGAAACGCCGCCGCGCGGCTCTGTTGGATTGGTGAAGACGCGTTCGCGGCCGTCGATCGGGGCGTGGGCGGTTGAGATTAGATCGGGGCGTACCCCTTCGTGGCTTTGACCCGGGCCGTCGGATCCAATCGGACGGATCTGGGCGGATCCGGGGTATTTAAATCTACGCCGTTGATTTCCAATCCGACGCATAGCAGCGCATACCGGTTCGATTAAAACGCGATCTAATCTGGACCGTCTGAGTTAGATCGGGCGGTTGAGACTTCATGATACCCCTTCGGCCAGGGTTTTTTGTTAAAGAGACCCTGGGGATTTCTGGAATCAACCCGCCATCCCCGTGTTACTGTTTCCTGAGTCTGGGAATTCTTGCGCCGAGCCCCCTGTGCTTCTGTTTAATTGAGGCCCAGTCCAGTGATTGATTAAATTGAACAAATAAAATAGGAAATAGATTTTTAATATGAAAATAATTGCTAAAACTTAGATAATTCATAGAAAATCCATTTTAGCTCCAAATTGAACCATTCCAGTTTCTAAAATTTTGTAATAATATTCTTCATCACTTAGAGCCTCTGTTTTGTCATGAAAACAATTAGAAATTTAATCTCTCACTTAATCCATTTTAAACACATAAAACCTTTGAAAATTCATAACTTAAAATCCACAACTCCAAAATTAATAATTCTTTTTCCTGTGATCTTATTTTAATATGTAGATTATTAATATGTATTTTGCATATATGTTTGGTGTAATTTTGCCTATGCCCTGTATGTTTGTATTGCTACGACTAGCAGTGAGGACACGAGTCACCTGAAGATCATCCTGGTACCTGGAATCTCAAGGCCCAGGCAAGTTGTGCCCTTGATCACTTCTTTTTACCCAGCCATGTTCTAATTAATCATAATGATCTGCATAGGTTAATTTGATGGGACCCAACAGGTTACCTAGTTTGTCTATCTTTATACCTTGTTTACCACTGATCTTTCTGGGTAGTACTTGCTAGTGCTATATGTGGTTTTGGGTATGGAGATACACTATTCATGATTACACTTTTTGTTATCAGTTGTTATTTAATGTTCATGTTAAGATCATTATGTTAATTGGAACATGGAGCGACCACCCGGGAAAACAGTGCTACCACAAGGGTGGTATGGGACGCCCTTGGCTGATTAATTAGGAAAGCTAGTGGAAGACTACCTTACCCGAAAGGGGCAAGGGCAGTAGGGGAGAGGTCAGTGTAGGGAGGCCCTCGGGAGGATTTTGCTGCGATGGCGGTCCTGCAAGGGATTCCTGCACTGGATCTTCCTATAAACTGTAGCGGGTTTTCTGAAGCTAGTGGAACTTTGTAAAGGCCTCGTAGTGTTACCCTGCCTCGCCTCCTCGGTAGAGGTGTATGGGAAGTCGCGATCCCTTGGCAGATGGGTAACATGACTTGTGGGTAAAGATGCGCAACCTCTGCAGAGTGTAAAACTGGTATACTAGCCGTGCTCACGGTCAAGAGCAGCTCGGACCCTCACATGATTAAATGATGGAACTAAATTCAATTTGTCATATGCATTGCATCGCAGGTGATGTTGTTACTTTTGTTCTACTTCTTAATTGGGTTTGGTATTTACTTATACTTAGTAACTGCTAATAAAATTTTGACCAACTTTAAAAGCAATTGCTCAGCTCTAACCATCTTCTTTGGTAAGCCTTACACTTCACGTGAGCTCCCACCTTTGGCGAGTTCATGCACATTATTCCCCACAACTTGTTGAGCGATGAACGTATGTGAGCTCACTCTTGCTGTCTCACATACACCACAGGTCAAGAGCAGGTACCACAGGATGATGCTCATGGAGGATGCCGTGATGTGTTCGTGAGAGGTCTAGGCCGTCGTCTCCCAGTCAACTTTTGGGATGCTGGACCGTTGTCTCCTTATAATGTAATTATTTATTTTGTATAGAACTCCTGTTATATATAAAGTTGTGACATTCGATCCTGTGCCACTATACATCATATGTATGAGACTTGGTCCCAGCATACCTGATGTTTATGTTAACCCCGGGTTTTGGACCCCTAAAATCCGGGTGTTACAGAAGTGGTATCAGAGGAATGTTGACTGTAGGACGAAACCTAGATAGAACTGGACAACCATTATCTACTTACCCTTGCTACTCTGATTCTTTTCTAAACTTCTCTTAATCTTTTTCCGCTTCACTCTGATTATTCTTATCTCTTCTTTCTAAAGACAAATGTGGATTTCACACTTTGAAAACCTATGACTGAAGTGACCTTTAGGAATAGGAGACCTAATCCTAGGAACAAAAAAAAAACAAAACTATTTTTATGAGTGTCTATGTATTTGAATGTTTGTTCTTATGACATCTGTCTGATTTGGATCTTTGATTGAGTGTGATGGGTTGTGGAGTAATGTCCACAACTACATCTGCATATACATCTAGGTATAAAAGATAGCATTTGTAAAATAACTAGACAGCCTAGATTATCCCCATTGGAACTTATCTAGCTTAAGAAATTTATCTTATCCTAAAAGATCTCATTCTAACCAATTCATCTTATCTTAAAAGGATTCTCCCTTATCTTAATAAGATCCATCTCATCTTAAAAGATACTCATCTTATCTTAAAAAGATTTTATCTCATCCTAATAGATCTAACTGACCTCAAAAGATTCTATCTTATCTTTATGGATCCATCTTATCCTAATAAGCATACTTATCCACCCTAGTTTATCAACCATGATCTAATGCAAATTAATTAGACCTTATCTAGTTAAACCAGTCATACCAATCTAATTTAGATCTCATCTAACCTAATATGATCTAATCTAAAGTGGCTTATCAAACATGTTAGATAGTACTAGTGAAATGGATTAGACCTCACTCCAATAAAAATGATTTAAGCTAAATTGATGCCCTAGATTAACTTGACCATATACATATGCAACTACCTTACCCATCCGATAGTTGCATAATCCCTCTGTGATTAACCTAATAGAGCTTCTGACCTACCTACACCATATGCCCCATCTTATCTTAAAAGATTCTATCATATCCTAATAATATTTATTCTACCCTGGTAGATCTAGCTAATCTTAACTAGTTTAATCTAGTCATACCAACCTAATCTGGATTCTATCTAAACCAATATGATCTAAGCTAGATTGAGTTACTTAATGCAGATACAAAGGATAGGGCTATACTCCAAAATCCACTTAAGCCTAAATTGGTGACCTAGATCAACTCGGCCATGCCCAACAACTTGCCCTATATAACAAGTTTCATAGCAACCCAACCAATAGAGTAATGATGGATTGCATAAACCCCCACCTAAAACAAAACTTGTAACCTACATCTTGTAGTCCATCTCACCTATATATATCTCTTATCTTGACAAGATTCTATCCTACCCTTAGATATTCACCTTATACGACTAGTTACCCTAATCTGAACATAAAACAAAGATTAAGCCCTACTAAAGGATCTTCAGATTATAACCAGCTACTAGCTTGTTCATTCCGCCTATTGAATAATTTCTTTTGCAAAACTATTACCATATGCTTCTAACTTTCATGGTCAATACCAGGAAAGGAAAGATTATCACGTAACAACAAACAGAAATGAATCCTCCAAATCCTCCACCTGTTGAGATCGATCAAGTGGTTGCTACCCAAAGACTGGTAATACAACAATTAACAGACCTGGTGACCGAGATGCAAAATCAGATAAGACAACAACGCGAGGAAATACGTCAGGCCCGCCAAGAAATAAGACAAGCACGGTTGGAGACACAACAACAACAACCTCCACCACCACCACCAGCTTCACCAAGCTACATAGATATAAATTATGATGATTTGTAAGGTCTAGATGTTACTTTAGTTAGTAGATGATATGATATTATTCTAGAAGGAACAATAAGGTCTATTGACCCTATGTTTTGTTAAAGAATTATACCTCATGCTGAGATTTCTTTGTTTGTGCATATGTTTCGAGAACAATATGAGTATACATCCCTTTTTCTTACAAATCTCGAGGACGAGATTATTTTTAAGGGGGGTAGGATTTGTAACACCCTAAATCTCATTTTGGGAATATAGTAAAAATTTTCAAAGATCTTGCATTAGAATTTTTCTTTTTCTCTCTCTTTAGAACTCTCATAACATTTGAGGACTCATCTCCCTATTTAAAAGCAATTACTTAAGTGAATAAAATAATAAATAGAACCATATTTGGCACTCAAGATGGAGTTTTAATTATATGTGCATTTAAAATAATAATAAAATATAATAATGGAATTGAGAATTTGAATTTAACCAAAGTTGCACTTTGGGGTTTTAGGAATAATATGTAAAAGATAAAAGAGAAGGGAAGAACTAAGAAAAATACTACATAAAATAAAATAAAAATCAGAGTAAACATCTTTCACATTTATATTATTAAATTATACCTTTCAAACTGAGGACAAGTTATTCACAAAGTTTGAATTTAAACTTGAATTCAAATTGGATTTGAAAATGGAGAAAAGAAAATAGAAAATAAAAAGAAAAAAGATTAAAAACCTTACTTGGGCCAACAACCTCCATTTCGGCCCACTTAAACTTCAGCGCGCAGCCCAACCTGGAATTGGCGCCGACATTGGGACCCCACCTGTCGGTCCCTCGCGCTCGCGCCTCCACTGATTACCGGGTCCCGCGTGTCAGCCGTGTTTTCCTCGCATCCGCGTCGCACGCGCGCACTGACGGGCGGGTCCCGCGCGTCATACACCTCGTCCCCGCTTCCTGCGCATGACCGTGTCTCTCTGCGCGTGGGACCCACTTGTCGGGTTCGTCCTCTTCGATCGACCGAAACAACCTCCGCGCGATCGCTGGCGGACTCCGCGCTCGGGCGCGTAGTAATCGGCGCTTCCGTTGCGCCCTGGACTATAAAAGAAGACCGCCGTGATCCCCCACCCTCATCTCATCCAATTGTACCCACCTCCGAGCACCAACACCGTCGCCGCCGTGAGCTCGTAGGGCCGTAGTGACCCGTCGCCGTCGACTCCGCTCTATATCGCCGTCGGGCGGCCCGTGGGTGGCCGGTTGTGTTCGCCGGACCACGGGGAAACTATACGCGTGCTCGGACCGTGAAGATAGGCTTCCGGTCGGCGTGAATTGCTCGCCGGACTTCGAATTCGCCACGGATCCGCACTCCTTCGTGGGCAGCTTCTCTCCGGTCATCGCCGTGGGTAAGTCGCCTGCCCATTTAATCACCATGGTCCCAGCATTATTTTGCGCGCTTAGGATCGAAGTTTAGAACCCGGACGCGTGGGTCGGTCACCTCGCCGGTGATGGCGCCGCCGCGGAAGAGAAACGCCGCCGCGCGGCTCTGTTGGATTGGTGAAGACGCGTTCGCGGCCGTCGATCGGGGCGTGGGCGGTTGAGATTAGATCGGGGCGTACCCCTTCGTGGCTTTGACCCGGGCCGTCGGATCCAATCGGACGGATCTGGGCGGATCCGGGGTATTTAAATCTACGCCGTTGATTTCCAATCCGACGCATAGCAGCGCATACCGGTTCGATTAAAACGCGATCTAATCTGGACCGTCTGAGTTAGATCGGGCGGTTGAGACTTCATGATACCCCTTCGGCCAGGGTTTTTTGTTAAAGAGACCCTGGGGATTTCTGGAATCAACCCGCCATCCCCGTGTTACTGTTTCCTGAGTCTGGGAATTCTTGCGCCGAGCCCCCTGTGCTTCTGTTTAATTGAGGCCCAGTCCAGTGATTGATTAAATTGAACAAATAAAATAGGAAATAGATTTTTAATATGAAAATAATTGCTAAAACTTAGATAATTCATAGAAAATCCATTTTAGCTCCAAATTGAACCATTCCAGTTTCTAAAATTTTGTAATAATATTCTTCATCACTTAGAGCCTCTGTTTTGTCATGAAAACAATTAGAAATTTAATCTCTCACTTAATCCATTTTAAACACATAAAACCTTTGAAAATTCATAACTTAAAATCCACAACTCCAAAATTAATAATTCTTTTTCCTGTGATCTTATTTTAATATGTAGATTATTAATATGTATTTTGCATATATGTTTGGTGTAATTTTGCCTATGCCCTGTATGTTTGTATTGCTACGACTAGCAGTGAGGACACGAGTCACCTGAAGATCATCCTGGTACCTGGAATCTCAAGGCCCAGGCAAGTTGTGCCCTTGATCACTTCTTTTTACCCAGCCATGTTCTAATTAATCATAATGATCTGCATAGGTTAATTTGATGGGACCCAACAGGTTACCTAGTTTGTCTATCTTTATACCTTGTTTACCACTGATCTTTCTGGGTAGTACTTGCTAGTGCTATATGTGGTTTTGGGTATGGAGATACACTATTCATGATTACACTTTTTGTTATCAGTTGTTATTTAATGTTCATGTTAAGATCATTATGTTAATTGGAACATGGAGCGACCACCCGGGAAAACAGTGCTACCACAAGGGTGGTATGGGACGCCCTTGGCTGATTAATTAGGAAAGCTAGTGGAAGACTACCTTACCCGAAAGGGGCAAGGGCAGTAGGGGAGAGGTCAGTGTAGGGAGGCCCTCGGGAGGATTTTGCTGCGATGGCGGTCCTGCAAGGGATTCCTGCACTGGATCTTCCTATAAACTGTAGCGGGTTTTCTGAAGCTAGTGGAACTTTGTAAAGGCCTCGTAGTGTTACCCTGCCTCGCCTCCTCGGTAGAGGTGTATGGGAAGTCGCGATCCCTTGGCAGATGGGTAACATGACTTGTGGGTAAAGATGTGCAACCTCTGCAGAGTGTAAAACTGGTATACTAGCCGTGCTCACGGTCAAGAGCAGCTCGGACCCTCACATGATTAAATGATGGAACTAAATTCAATTTGTCATATGCATTGCATCGCAGGTGATGTTGTTACTTTTGTTCTACTTCTTAATTGGGTTTGGTATTTACTTATACTTAGTAACTGCTAATAAAATTTTGACCAACTTTAAAAGCAATTGCTCAGCTCTAACCATCTTCTTTGGTAAGCCTTACACTTCACGTGAGCTCCCACCTTTGGCGAGTTCATGCACATTATTCCCCACAACTTGTTGAGCGATGAACGTATGTGAGCTCACTCTTGCTGTCTCACATACACCACAGGTCAAGAGCAGGTACCACAGGATGATGCTCATGGAGGATGCCGTGATGTGTTCGTGAGAGGTCTAGGCCGTCGTCTCCCAGTCAACTTTTGGGATGCTGGACCGTTGTCTCCTTATAATGTAATTATTTATTTTGTATAGAACTCCTGTTATATATAAAGTTGTGACATTCGATCCTGTGCCACTATACATCATATGTATGAGACTTGGTCCCAGCATACCTGGTGTTTATGTTAACCCCGGGTTTTGGACCCCTAAAATCCGGGTGTTACATCCTCTCTACCACACCATTTTGCTGAGGTGTGTAGGGAGCGGAGAACTCGTGCTTGATCCCCTCCTCCTCAAGAAACTCCTCCACTTGAAGGTTCTTGAATTCGGACCCGTTGTCGCTCCTTATCTTCTTCACCTTGAGCTCAAACTCATTTTGAGCTCTCCTTAGGAAGCGCTTGAGGGTCCCTTGGGTTTCAGACTTATCCTGCAAAAAGAACACCCAAGTGAAGCGGGAAAAGTCATCAACGATAACTAGACCATACTTACTTCCTCCTATGCTCAGATAGGCGACGGGTCCGAAGAGGTCCATATGTAGCAGCTCCAGTGGTCTTGATGTTGTCATCACATTTTTGGTGTGATGAGAGCCTCCCACCTGTTTCCCTGCTTGACAAGCTGCACAAGGTCTATCTTTTTCGAAATGAACATTGGTTAGACCTATCACGTGTTCTCCCTTTAGAAGCTTGTGGAGGTTCTTCATCCCCACATGTGCTAAGCGGCGATGCCACAGCCAGCCCATGCAAGTCTTAGCCATTAAGCATGCATCTAGACCGGCCTCTTCTTTTGCAAAATCAACTAAGTAAAGCTTGTCGTCTAGTACACCCTTAAAAGCTAGTGAACCATCACATCTTCTAAAGACAGACACATCTACATTTGTAAACAAACAGTTATATCCCATATTGCATAATTGACTAACAGATAGCAAATTATATCCAAGAGACTCTACTAAAAACACATTAGAGATAGAGTGCTCATTTGAGATTGCAATTTTACCTAACCCTTTTACCTTGCCTTGATTCCCATCACCGAATATTATTGAATCTTGGGAATCTTTATTCTTGACGTAGGAGGTGAACATCTTCTTCTCCCCCGTCATATGGTTTGTGCATCCGCTGTCAATAATCCAGCTTGAACAGGCTTGGGTCTTAGGTACCCAACTCATGTTGGGTCCTGCAAGGTTAGCACAAATATCCTTAGGGACCCAAATGCAAGTTTTGTCTCCCTTGCATCTTGCCCCTAATTTTCTAGCAACTATCTTCCTATCCTTTCTACAAATAGCAAAAGAAGCATTTAAAGCATGATATATTGTAGAAGGTTCATTAACTTTCCTAGGACATTATCGACATTTCTCCTAGGCATATTATGAATAACATTTCTCCTACCAACATTTCTATCATGCACATAAGAAGAACTAGAAGCAACCATGGCATGAGAATCAAAGGCATTATATACATTACAACTCCTATAAGCATTTCTAGGTTGTCTTCTATCATAGTACATAAAGGCATGGTTCTTTTGCACACTACTAGCCATAGGGGCCTTCCCTTTCTCCTTGGCGGAGATGGGAGCCTTATGGCTTGTCAAGTTCTTGGCTTCCCTCTTGTAGCCAAGTCCATCCTTAATTGAGGGGTGTCTACCAATCGTGTAGGCATCCCTTGCAAATTTTAGCTTGTCAAATTCATTCTTGCTAGTCTTAAGTTGGGCATTAAGATTAGCTAATTCATCATTTAATTTGGAAATTGAAACTAAATGATCACTACAAGCATCAATGTCAAAATCTTTACACCTATTACAAGTTTCAACAATTTCTACACAAGAATTAGATTTACTAGCTACTTCTAGTTTAGCATTTAAATCATCATTAAAACTTTTTAACTTAGCAATAGTTTCATGACAAGAAGATAATTCACTAGAGAGCATTTCATTCCTCTTAATTTCTAGAGCAAGAGATTTCTGTGCTTCTACAAATTTATCATGTTCTTCATACAACAAATCCTCTTGTTTTCTAAAAGCATATTCTTGTCATTCAAGGCATTAATTAATTCATTAATTTTGTCTACCTTTGTTCTATCTAATCCCTTGAATAAGCATGAGTAATCTATCTCATCATCATCACTAGACTCATCTTCACTCGAAGAAGCATAAGTACTAGTATGAGTGCTTACTTTCTTCTCTCTTGCCATGAGGCAAGTGTGACGCTCGTTGGGGAAGAGGGATGACTTGTTGAAGGCGGTGGCGGCGAGTCCTTCATTGTCAGAGTCAGAGGAAGAACAATCTGAATCCCACTCCTTTCCGATATGTGCCTCGCCCTTGGCCTTCTTGTAATGCTTCTTTTTCTCCCTCTTGTTCCCTTGGTCCTGATCACTATCATTGTCGGGACAGTTAGCAATAAAATGACCAAGCTTACCGCATTTGAAGCATGAGCGCTTCCCCTTGGCTTTGGTCTTGCTTGGCTGCCCCTTGTGACCTTTAAGCGCCGTCTTGAAGCGCTTAATGATGAGGGCCATCTCCTCATCATTGAGTCCGGCCGCCTCAACTTACGCCACCTTGCTTGGTAGCGCCTCCTTGCTCCTTGTTGCCTTGAGAGCAATGGGTTGAGGCTCATGACTAGGACCGTTCAACGCGTCGTCCACGTATCTTGCCTCCTTGATCATCATTCGCCCGCTTACGAACTTCCCAAGAACTTCTTCGGGCGACATCTTGGTGTACCTGGGATTTTCACGTATATTGTTCACCAAATGAGGATCAAGAACGGTAAATGACCTTAGCATTAGGCGGACGACGTCGTGGTCCGTCCATCGCGTGCTCCCGTAGCTCTTTATTTTGTTGATAAGGGTCTTGAGCCGGTTGTATGTTTGTGTCGGCTCTTCGCCCCTTATCATCGCGAACCGTCCAAGCTCGCCCTCCACCAACTCCATTTTGGTGAGCAAGGTGACGTCGTTTCCCTCATGAGAGATCTTGAGGGTGTCCCAGATCTGCTTGGCATTGTCCAAGCCGCTCACCTTGTGATACTCGTCCCTGCACAAAGAGGCTAGCAACACAGTAGTAGCTTGTGCATTTTTATGAATCTGTTCATTAATAAACACAGGGCTATCCGAGCTATCAAATTTCATTCCACTTTCCACAATCTCCCAAATGCTTGGATGGAGAGAAAACAGGTGAGTACGTATTTTGTGGCTCCAAAATCCGTAATCCTCTCCATCAAAGTGAGGGGGCTTGCCAAGTGGAATGGGGAGCAATTGAGCATTTGAACTATGCGGGATGCGCGAATAATCGAAAGAAAAGTTTGAGTTAACCGTCTTTTGTCTATCGTAGTCGTCGTCGTCCTTTTGGGAGGAGGAAGATTCGTCGCTGTCGTAGTAGACAATTTCCTTGATGCTCCTTGTCTTCTTCTTCCTCTCGTCTTTTCTTTTGTGGCCCGAGCCTGAGTCGGTGGGCCTGTCATCATTGGGCTCGTTGACGAAGGACTCCTTCTCCTTGTCGTTGATCACCATCCCCTTGCCTTTAGGATCCATCTCTTCAGGCGGTTAGTCCCTTTCTTGAAGAGAACGGCTCTGATACCAATTGAGAGCACCTAGAGGGGGGGTGAATAGGTGATCCTATAACACTTCAAAAACTTAAGCCACAAAACTTGGTTACTCGTTAGCACAGTAATTTGCCAAGTGGCTAGAGAAGGATCTCAACACAACACAATAACCAAGAGATATCAATCACAGAGATGGCACAGTGGTTATCCCGTGGTTCGGCCAAGACCAACGCTTGCCTACTCCACGTTGTGGCGTCCCAACGGACGAGGGTTGCAATCAACCCCTCTCAAGCGGTCCAAAGACCAACTTGAATACCACGGTGTTGCTTTGCTTCTCTTAATCCCGTTTGCGAGGAATCTCCACAGCTTAGAGCCTCTCGCCCTTACACAAGATGTTCACGAAGAATCACAGAGCAAGGGAGGGATTAGCAACTCACACACGACACAAAGATCACAGCGAATACGCACACGCAAAACCCAGACTTGAGCTCAAGAGACTAGCACACTAGAACGGAGCTCAAATCACTAAAATGTCGAACAAGTGCGCAAGAATGAAGTGTGAGTGATCAATGATGCTCAAAGGATGCTTGGTGTCCTCCTCCATGCGCCTAGGGGTCCCTTTTATAGCCCCAAGGCAGCTAGGAGCCGTTGAGCACAAATTTGGAAAGCCATTCTTGCCTTCTGTCATCGGGGGCACCGGACAGTTCGGTGCACACCGGACACTGTCCGGTGCCCGATTTCCTTCCTTAAATAGCGAAGCCGACCGTTGGCAGCCTGAGAGCCGTTGGCGCACCGGACATGTCCGGTGCACACCAGACAGTCCGGTGCCGTCTTCTAGCCGTTGGCTCGGCCACGTGTCCCGCGCAGATTGCGCGGCCGACCGTTGGCCCGGCCGACCGTTGGCTCACCGGACAGTCCGGTGCACACCGGACAGTCCGGTGAATTTTAGCCGTACGTCGCCGGTGAATTCCCGAGAGCAGCCACTTCGCTCGAGCCAGCCTGGCGCACCGGACACTGTCTGGTGCACCACCGGACAGTCCGGTGCTTGCAGACTCAGCAGATTCTTGGCTGCTCGAGCCAAGACATTTCCAATTGGATTTTTCCTGTTTCCAGCACTTAGACACAATACATTAGTCCATAAAACAATGTACTAAGTCTGAGAAACATACCTTAATTCTTGATTTGTACTTTGTCCACCTTTTTACACTTAGGCACTTGTGTTGGACACTAAATCACCAAAATACTTAGAAATGGCCCAAGGGCACATTTCCCTTTCAGACGACTGTCGGACCAGAGCGAGTCGATGATGCCGACACCCCTGCGGGGGACATGTCGGGTGTTATCCTCGCACCTGAGACAACGACGGGTGTCGCTTCCTAGCAAAACGCCAGCCCTAGGCGGACTGATGACGCCGGCACCCTTGCGAGGGACTTGTCGGGCATTAGTCTCGCGCCTGAGATAACAACACATTCAACCTCCGATGCAACTTCGCCGCCGTCCACCAACCAAGAGGTACCTTCAGTTTTCCATCCTGTTCCCTTTAGGTTCAGCTTCGACCCACCAAGCGACCCCGCTTCGGTAAGCGCTTTTGTAAGGGCATATCCTGACCTTCCGGGGTACCATATGTGGTCATCTTGGGACCGACTGACGACCGTCTCAACCTCCGGACCTGTGGGTTCCGAGGAAGAGGACGACCCCGACTTCAGTTGGGACTTCTCCAGACTCCGTGATCCCAGTGCCATGTGTGACTTCATGTCCGCATGTGACTACTGCCTCTCTGGCTGTTCTGATGATGGTCACAGCCTTGACAACGAGGGTTGCGACCCAACTCGCGAGTGCTTCCACATCGATCAGGAAGATCACGACGGAGACCACCACCCCGGCATGCCAGGAGGTGACGGCGCCCTTGCACCTGCGTCTCGCGTTGAGATCCCGCGGGAGCTAGCTGTGGCCCAGGTCCCCACGGGGGGCCAGGGCTCACAGCTCGAGCAACTCCGCGAGATGCAGGCCAAGCTCGATGAAGAAACGGGCCAACTTGTGTAGCTCCGTCAAAACCTCGAGCAAGAGTGGGCAGGCCGAGCGCTCGCCGGAGGAGCGCGTCATCGGGCCCGGGACGTCCAGCACCGTATTATTGACGATTCCAGGACAATGCTGCCCCCGACCTTTAATGGGGCCGGCCAGAACCTAGCTGCAGCGGCGATGTTACTTCGAACAATGCCGGAGCCATGTACCACCGAGGGGCGGCGTATCCAGGGCGAACTTAAGGACCTCCTGGAAAATGTCGCAGCCCGACGGGTCGAGAGCTCTGCCTCCCGAAGGCGGGGATGCCCCTCAGAGCATCACATAGCGTCCTCCTGACGCATGCACGAGACCTCAGTCCACACCGAGCTTACAGGAGACGAGACACCTGTAGCCCGGGATCGCCTCGGCGACGATCAACACCGCCGCGACCATCGGGCCCGCCTCGAGGAGAAGGTGCGCCGAGGCTACCACCCTAGATGCGGGGGATGCTACGATAGTGAGGAGGATCGGAGCCCCTCACCCGAGCCACTAGGCCCGCTGGTCTTCAGTCGAGCCACACGACGTGCGTCGTTCCCGGCCTGGTTCCGAGCCCCGACTACCATTACCAAGTACTCAGGGGAGAGGAGGCCGGAGTTGTGGCTCACGGATTACCGGCTAGCATGCCAATTGTTAGGGACGGACGACGACAACCTCATCATCTGCAACGTCCCCCTTTTCCTCTTTGACGCTGCACGGGCCTGGCTGGAGCATCTGCCCCCTGTGCAGATCTTCGACTGGGACGACCTAGTCAAGGCCTTCGTTGGAAATTTCCAAGGTACGTACGTGCGCCCTGGGAACTCATGGGATCTCCGGAGCTGCCACCAGCAGCCAGGGGAATCCCTGCTAGAGTACATCCGGCGGTTTTCAAAGCAGTGCACCGAGTTGCCCAACATCACCGACTCAGACGTCATCGGAGCATTCCTCGCTGGCACCACTTGCCGGGGCCTGGTAAGCAAACTGGGGCACAAGACACCCACCAAGGCGAGCGAATTGATGGACATAGCCACCAAGTTCGCCTCTGGTCAGGAGGCGGTCGAAGCCATCTTCCGGAAGGACATGTAGCCTCAGGGAAGGCAGAAGGAAGACGACCCTGAGGCGCCTGTCCAGCATAGTACGAAGAAGAAGACCAGGAAGAAGGCGCAAGCAAAACGCAACGCCATTGACGCAGATCTCATCGCTGCTGTCGAGCACAGGAATCCTCGGAAGCCTCCCGGAGGGGCCAACGTGTTCGACAAGATGCTCAAGGAGTCGTGCCCCTATCACAGGGGTCCCGTCAAGCACACCCTTGAAGAGTGCGACATGCTCCGGCGTTACTTCAATAAGGCTGGACCCTCGGCGGAGGATGGAAAGGACCAGGGCAACAACAAGAAAGGAGGCGACAGAGAAGAAGAGTTTCCAGAGGTCCACAACTGCTTCATGATCTACGGTGGGCAAATGGCGAATGCCTCGGCTCGGCACCGCAAGCAGGTGCGCCGGGAGGTCTGCTCGGTGAAGGTAGCAACGCCAGTCTACCTAGACTAGTCCGACAAGCCCATCACCTTCGACCAAGGCGACCACCCCGACTACGTGCCAAGCCCAGGAAGATACCCGCTCGTCGTCGACCCCATCATCGGCAACGTTAGGCTCTCCAAGGTCCTCATGGACGGAGGCAGCAGCCTCAACATCATCTACGCCGAGACCCTAGAGCTCTTGGGGGTTGATCGGTTCGAGATCTGGGCTGGTGCAGCGCCTTTTCATGGGATTGCACCCGGAAAGCGTATCCTGCCCCTCGAACAGATCGACTTGCCCGTCTGCTTCAGAACACCCTCCAACTTCCGAAAGGAAACCCTCACTTTTGAGGTAGTCGGGTTCCGAGGGACCTATCACGCGGTGCTGGGAAGACCGTGCTACGCCAAGTTCATGGCCGTCCCCAACTACACTTATCTCAAGCTCAAGATGCCTGGCCCCAAGGGAGTCATCACCGTCGGACCCACGTACCGCCACGCTTACGAATGCGACATGGAATGCATGGAGTACGCCGAAGCCCTCGCCGAGTCCGAAGCCCTCATCGCCGACCTGGATTGCCTCTCCAAAGAGGCGCCCGACGCAAAGCGGCACGCCGTCAACTTTGAGCCAGCCGAGGCAGTCAAGTCTGTCTCTCTCGACCCCAGCAACGACGCCAGCAAGAAAGTCAGGATTGGCTCCGAGCTCGACCCCAAATAGGAAGCAGTGCTCGTCGACTTTCTCCGCGCAAACGCTGACGTTTTTGCGTGGAGTCCCTCGGACATGCCAGGCATACCAAGGGATGTCCGAGCCGGAGCCCGACCCATGAAACAGCACCTGTGCCGGTTTGATGAAGAAAATCGCAGAGCCATGGGCGAGGAGGTCCACAAGCTAATGGCTGCAGGATTCATCAAAGAGGTATTCCATCCAGAATGGTTAGCTAACCCTGTACTTGTAAAGAAAAAAGATGGGAGGTGGAGGATGTGTGTAGACTACACTGGGCTAAATAAAGCATGTCCCAAGGTTCCCTACCCTCTGCCTCGCATTGATCAAATTGTGGACTCCACCGCTGGGTGCAAAACCCTGTCTTTCCTCGATGCCTACTCAGGCTATCACCAAATCAAGATGAAAGAATCCGACCAGCTCGTGACTTCTTTTATCACACCTTTTGGCATGTATTGTTATACTGCTATGTCATTTGGTTTGAGGAATCCAAGTGCAACATACCAGAGGTGCATGAACCATGTGTTCGGAGAGCACATCGGTAGAATGGTCGAGGCCTACATCGATGACATCGTTGTCAAAACAAGGAAAGCCTCCGACCTCCTCTCTGACCTTGAGGTGACGTTCATGTGCCTCAAAGCGAAGAGCGTAAAACTCAATCCCGAGAAGTGTGTCTTCGGAGTCCCCCGAGGCATGCTCCTAGGGTTCATCATCTCTGAACGAGGCATCGAGGCCAACCCGGAGAAAATTGCGGCCATCACCAACATGGGACCCATCAAAGATTTAAAAGGAGTGCAAAGGGTCATGGGATGCCTTGCGGCTCTGAGCCGCTTCATCTCGCACCTCGCGCGAGAAAGGATTGCCCTTGTATCGCCTCTTAAGGAAGGCCGAATGCTTCACTTAGACTCCCGAAGCCAAAGAAGCCCTCGGAAACTTAAAGGCACTCCTTATTAATGCTCCCATCTTGGTGCCCCCCGCTGCGGGAGAAGCCCTCTTGATTTATGTCGCCGCAACCACTCAGGTGGTCAGCGCCGCGGTCGTAGTTGAGAGACGAGAAGAAGGGCATGTACTGCTCATCCAGAGGCCAGTCTACTTCATCAGCGAGGTGCTATCCGAGACAAAAATCCGCTACACGCAAATCCAGAAGCTACTGTACGTGGTGATTCTAACACGGCGGAAGCTGCGACACTACTTCGAGTCTCATCCAGTTACTGTGGTGTCATCTTTCCCCCTGGGAGAGATCATCCAGTGCCGAGAGGCCTCGGGTAGGATAGCAAAATGGGCAGTGGAACTCATGGGGGAAACACTTTCATTCGCCCCTCGGAAGGCCATAAAATCCCAAGTCTTGGCCGACTTCCTGGCTGAATGGACCGACATCCACAATGGCCCCAGTCCAGGCCGAACTTTGGACCATGTACTTCGACGGGTCGTTGATGAAAACCGAAGCAGGCGTGGGCTTGCTCTTCATCTCACCCCTCGGAGAACATGTGCATTATGTAATACGCCTCCATTTTCCAGCGTCAAACAACGTGGCCAAATATGAGGCCTTGGTTAATGGGTTGTGCATTGCTGTCGAGCTAGGGGTTTGGCGCCTCGACGCCCGTGGCGACTCGCAGCTCGTTATTGACCAAGTCATGAAGAACTCTCATTGCCGCGATCAGAAAATGGAGGCCTACTGCGACGAAGTTTGGTGCTTAGAAGATAAGTTCTATGGGCTAGAACTCAACCATGTTGCTCGACGGTACAACGAGACTGCAGATGAGCTAGCTAAGATAGCCTCGGGACGAACAATGGTTCCCCTGAATGTCTTCTCCAGAGACATATATCAACCATCCGTCAAACTCAACGACGCACCCGAGCTCGAGGAGACCTTGGCCCAGCCCAAGGTACCCTCGGCTGCCGAGGGTGAGGCCCTGCGCGTCGAGATGGAGCAGAATGGGGTCACACCAAACCTGAACTGGCAGACCCCGTACCTGGAATATCTCCTCCGAGGAGAGCTGCCCCTCGACAAGGCCGAAGCTCGACGACTGGCTCGGCGTGCCAAGTCGTTCGTTTTACTGGGTGATGAAAAGGAGTTGTACCACCACAGCCCCTCAGGCATTCTTCAACAATGCATATCCATCGCCCAAGGACAAGAGCTGTTACAAGAAATACACTCGGGGGCTTGCGGTCACCATGCAGCACCTCGGACCCTCGTAGGAAACGCTTTCCGACAAGGTTTCTACTGGCCGACCGCAGTGGCCGACGCCACTAGGATTGTACGCTCCTGCCGAGGGTGTCAATTCTACGCGAGACAAACACACCTGCCTGCTTAGGCTCTATAGACAATACCTATCACCTGGCCGTTTGCTGTGTGGGGTCTGGACCTCGTCGGTCCCTTGCAGAAGGCACATGGGGGCTTCACACACCTGCTGGTCGCCATCGACAAATTCTCCAAATGGATCGAAGTCCGACCCTTAACCAGCATCAGGTCCGAGTAGGCGGTGGCGTTCTTTACAAATATCATCCACCGCTTTGGGATCCCAAACTCAATCATCACCGACAACAGCACGCAGTTCACTGGGAAAAGTTCCTAGACTTCTGCAAGGACCACCACATCCGTGTGGACTGGGCCGCCGTAGCTCACCCAATGACAAATGGGCAAGTGGAGCACGCCAACGGCATGATTTTGCAGGGGCTAAAACCAAGGATCTACAACGACCTCAACAAGTTTGGCAAGCGGTGGATAAAAGAGCTACCCTCGGTGGTTTGGAGTCCGAGGACGACGCCGAGCCGAGCCACGGGCTTCTCGCCGTTTTTTCTAGTCTATGGGACCGAGGCCATCCTACCCACGGACTTAGAATATGGTTCCCCGAGGGCAAAGGCATACGACGATCAAAACAACTAGACCAGCCGAGAGGATTCATTGGACCAGCTGGAAGAGGCTCAGGACGTAGCCTTGCTACACTCAGCGCGGTATTAGCAATCTCTACGACACTACCACGCCCGAAGGATTCGGCCTCAAGGCTTCTAGGTGAGAGATTTGGTGCTTCGGCTACGACAAGACGCCCGAGGATGACACAAGCTTACTCCTCCCTGAGAAGGGTCGTTCATCATCACCAAAATTTTGAAGCCCGGGACATACAAGCTGGCCAACGACCAAGGCGAGGTCTACAGCAACGCTTGGAACATCGAATAGCTACGTCGCTTTTACCCTTAAAATGTTTCAAGTCGTTCATGTACCTCGGTCCCTTTACATGTACAAATAAAAAGTCTAGCTATCAAGGGAGGATCGGCCTTGCCTCAGCAAAAACCGACCCTCCCTCGGGGGCTAGAAGGGGGGGACCCCCTCTGCGTCAAAATTTTCCTCGGAAAAGTTTTCTACCAAAACGACTTCCGTGCCATTTGACTATATCGATAACAGAATCCTAAAAACGACACGAGAGACCTTGAATGGCAAGGCCGACCAAGCCGAGGGACTCCTACGCCTCCGGGATATGGATACCTCACTCATCACCTTCCGCGAAAGGTAGCTCACGCTCGGATAAGTGATTCTGCTACCGAACAAGTCCTAACGCTCGGGTAGAAAACGACTTTCATGCCTTTTGACTATATCGATAACGGAATCCTAAAAACGACAAGAGAGACCTTGAACGGCAAGGCGGACCGAGCCGAGGGACTCCTACGCATCCGGGATACGGATACCTCACTCATCACCTTCCACGAAAGGTAGCTCACGCTCGGATAAGGGATTCTGCTACCGACGAACAAGTCTTAATGCTCGAAATAAGAGGAAAGAAAACACAGCTTTATACTCAAATACCCAAATGTTCAGGCCTTGGCAGCCATAGAAAACAAACACACATACTTGGGATAACTATGCTACATAGACGTCGGCAGCACCCTCGGCGGCTTTCTCGACCTACAGCATATATCTTAGCACTTGGAGCAATTACATTTTGCTCTTACATTCCCTTACAAATGGGACCCCAGCTCCATTCTCGCTGGAATGAACTACCTCCACACCGGAGGGGTTACAGGATAACAAACTCCAAGCGGCTCACCGGCGACCACTGTACCAGCAGCGACAATGACCTCCGCCTCGGGCGGCTAGACAGCAGCAGCGATTGCCCCAGGGCAAATGCTACTGTGGAAAGGCCCTCACCCCCGTCTGGGGGGCGAGGACAAGCCATTAAAGCCAAAAGGCCGGAGGTCCGGGTCTAGGTGGCACTGATGGTCTCGTCGGCAGAGGCAACCGCCTCTGTGGTGGGAAGCCTCACCTATGGCAGCCACCACCTCAGCACCGACGACAGCGGCCACCTGCGCTCCCACGCCACACCGGCGAATGGCGGCCGCCCCAGCACGTACAAGGAGGTCCTCGCTCCTATCGTCGCTACGGGAGTGAGGACAGGACCGTCCAGGGACACGGACACCGCCCCCGCGGTGTACGATGTCTTGTACGCCCCCCCGGTGTGGCCGGTGGTGCAGGACGAGCCGTGTACATGGGTGACCTGCGCACGACGCGACCGTCGCCCGTGCGGTGGACGAACAGCCACACCCCGACCAGGCAGCAGGTGGCAGTTTGCCTCCTCCACAAGGCTGGTGAACACCCTTCTCCCCCGAATGCTGAAGGAAGAAGCGGGTCGCCAGCCCATGCGGAAGGCAGGGCCCTAGCTCGGCTTGCCCTCACCCCCAGCACGGATGATGAACATCCTTGAAGCTGAGGGCGGCAGGGAGGCCACAGCCCGGCTCGCCCTTCCCCACCACAAGGCTGGTGATCATCCTTCTAGATGACCATTGGTGGGGGAATGCAGCCGGGCTGCATGATGAAAATCCTTGAAGCCGAACAATGGCGGAAGAGTTCCAACCCCCATAGAGTTGTGCTCCTCTAAACAACAGCAAGAAGAAGGCAAGACCACCGGCATCGCCACGGGCACGAGCTCTCCGGCGGTGAGGTCGCCAAAAAACACCGGCACACCTCATCTGGAGGCCCGGAAGGCGGAGTGGCGCGATGAAGACGAGAGGAGCAAAGAATGGTTACTGCCCGGGAGATCGGTCCCTTTTTATAGGCAGATCTCCCCACTCACACCCTGAAACGTCGCGGGCAAAGTCTCCCCCG
Source organism: Zea luxurians (assembly GCA_029449295.1). Lineage (NCBI taxonomy): Eukaryota > Viridiplantae > Streptophyta > Magnoliopsida > Poales > Poaceae > Zea > Zea luxurians. Next base: position 9,885,334 of record JAOPSE010000012.1, on the reverse strand, counting down.
ACTTGCTCTAGGGATCTCGCCCTACGACACGGGGGCTAGGTCCCACATGTCACACAAACTGACCCGCAACGCGAAGATGGCGAACCGCCGCACACGAAGCATGCAACCACCCCGCGGGTAAGCGCTCTCTCATCCTCGCCGAATCCAGCGGTCGAAAGGGCGGGCCGCCACGCCAGAGGCGTGCAACCGCACCACGGTTGTACAACCTTTCAGCAACTGGCGGTCCAGCATGGAGGCCCGGGCCCGCAGAGGAGATATTTTGAACCAGTGCAGCGACTCGAGGCAGCCACGCGCTTGACCCAGTAGTGCCAAATAAGTGCGAAGGTCACGGGTACCATCTACAGGCTCGCATCCGCCCCTGATGCGGTAGAAGAGCCCTCTCCTACGGCATAAATACGACGCACCCGTGTTCCATTCCTCGAACGACTCGCGCACGCGCAATAGATACCCCGTGAGTCGCTCGTCCCGTCGCATTAACTCCCTGGCAGGACACACATCTCCTCTGGCAGGCGGATGGGCGTCGTTTCGCCTCCGTCATGATGGCTACCTCGAAAAAGGTGCGCCACACTGCTTCGAAATATCTCCTTTCTTCCTTTTCTCTCTCTTTCTCTCTCCCCACAGGGATTGGGAAAAGGGACATTTTGAAGGAGTCCTTCGCAGCGAAGGAACCAGGCCCCGAGCCCTTTACTGATCAGGGGTTCGAAGGTTGCGCCCTGCGGTGTTCAGTGACCGCCCTAGAGCACTCGGGCTTCAAGCCCTTTACTGATCAGGGGTTCAAAGGCTGGCCCCTCGAAGGGATTCGACAGCCGTCCCAGAACATGCAGAGTCAGGGATGACCCTGGGTACGTCCGTTACATGGCCAAGGCTCGGGCTACGCTCCCGAGGTACCCTAGGACATTTCCGAGACCAGTGGGAACGATTTTGTAATGGAGTCCCACCGGAGGGAGGCACCGAGCCCTTAGACCCTATCAAATGGGCCCAGGTCCAGCAAATCACCCGCAGGTACTTTTGGAGCGCGCCTCTGGGCCACTAGCCGACCCTTATCGAACGGGGCTCGGGCGTCCACTCGGATTACCCGTTAGCAACTCACTAGAAACACCATGTTCAGCGCCCACCGAGGGTAACTTGGCGTGTTCCCCCCTCCTCCTTGCGGAAAGGCGACGAAGGGGCGTACAGTAAAAAGCCGAGACGGTCCTCGATCGTCCTCTCGCTCCGTGCAGAGGCTCGGGGGCTGCTCTTGCACCAGGCTACGGCCAAATTGTTGACCACATCAACAAACCAGCTTAAAAACTCAGAGCCTGACCATGCACCCGGTCTGCGGCCAGGCTGCATGAGGGAACAACAAGGCCGACCGAGGAATCACAAGAACTAAGACCTCAGAGGAGTCAAACCACTCCTCCGAGGCCTCTGGGGCTACACCCGACGGGTGCGCTCGCGCGCACCCATCGGAACAAAATATAACCGAGAAGGGCTAGTCTCCTTGCAAAAAATCCGGCTGAACCTCCAAGCGAGTGTCTACACTCCCTTTGAGGCTCGGGGGCTACTGTCGGGTACCGTAATTAGGGGTACCCCAATAGCTGGAAAACATCTTCAAGACAGACCATAAAGGCTGGTAAGCACGGTGCAAAGTTAAAGCCTCATCTGCCTAGGGACACGATCTCGTCTTGCCCGAGCCCGGCCTCGGGCAAGAACAGTAGTCCCGGACGGATTCACGCCTCGCTCGAGGGCCCCCCTCAGGTAGCGGGCGCACCCCCGGCTCGTCCGAGGCTAAGCCCGGGCAAACTTTGTCGTTTAGCAACCTCGGCCAAATCGCCTTACCGCCGACTGTATCGCATGCACATTCAATGTAGGGATCACCTGACACCTTATCCTAACACGCGCGCCTCAGTTGGCAAGGTCGAAGTGACCGCAGTCACTTCGCCCCTTTACTGATCGTTCTGACAGGAAAACAACACTATTCACCCCGTTCCGACTACTGTGCCAACCACTAGGGTAAGACTAACAACAGTAAGTCACGGCCACTCCCGAATTCAGCCTCGGGCGCAATAGGGAGCTCCGCCTCGCCCGACCCCAGGCCTCGGCCTCTGCCTCAGCCTCGGGAGAAGGCCTCCGCCTCGGCCGACCCCAGGTCTCGACCTTAGCCTCAACCTCGAGAGGAAGTCTCCACCTCGCCTGACCCCAGGTCTCGGCCTCAGGAGGAGTCACAACCTCGCCCGACCTCGGCCTCGGCCTCGGGAGGAGTCACCGCCTCGCCCAACCTCGGCTTCGAACCGACTACGCTATAGGGGATACATCATTACCCTACCTCTAGCTAGCCGCCTCAGGCTACGAAGGAACAAGACCGGAGTCACATCTAGATTACTCCGGCCACAGGTAATGATGGTTCCCCACATGCGTCCATGACGTCAATAGTCCACAAGCTCTCTACGAAGGCAAAGAAACGTCAGCAGGACCAGGACTGCACCGCCAGCTATGCTTCATACAGGGCTCAAGCACTTCTTCGCCGAACACGTTAGCACATAGCTACACCCCCATATGTACAGCTGGACCATCCCCTTGTGTCTATAAAAGGGGATGCCCAGGCCTTCTCAGGGGGAGGGGGGAGAAAGACATGGGCAGCAAGGACAACGGAGACGGACTCACTCAAACATCGAGCTCCACTCCGCAACACTAGACTCCTCAGGAGGCCTAGGACCCGTTCCCTCTCTCGTGAAGCTTGTAACCCCTACTGCAAGCACCCCCCAGTGCAAGATAATATAAGCATCATCCCTCCTCTTGTGTTCCATCTTGCATCAACCCATCTGGACAGGGGCACGCGGCACAAAATTCACTAGTCGGTCCGGTTGAGGGTCCCCCGGGTCCGAAACGCTGACAGTACCTGTCGACGAAAAACATTATAGTCATTGGTGGCATGAGAAAAAGAATTATGCCACTTACAATAAGCACGTCTTTTTAATTCATCTATAGGAGGGATAGTATGAGTTAATTTAATGTTGCCATTTTAAGTAGCTCATCAAATATCTTATCGCATTTGGCAACATTAAAGGTAAATTTAATCTCTTCTTGTCGATTCTTTTGAACCGACTGTAAGGAAGAACATGCTGAAGATTTGGCCTTTGTTGGCCAAATAAACTCAGCGGTATATACATCTGCGGATTCGTCATCTGAACTATCACGCTCTATTAGATGTATAGTACGGGCGGCCGATTTTGATGTCTCTTTAAATCGGCTTTCATAGGCTAAAGCCCGCTGATGTAGCTAGGCTATCGAAAAGAACTGGGTCCCATCTAATTTGTATCTTATGTAGGATAGCAACCCATTAAAAGCTAGCCCTACTAGCTCTTTGTCTGCAACATGGATCCGAAAGCATCGGTTTCTAGTGTCCCGGAATCTCTGGATATAATCATTAACCGATTCTTCGCATCCTTGTCGGACTGAAGCTAAGTCAGCTAATCCTAATTCATATTCCCCAGCAAAGAAATGTTCATGAAATTTATTTTCTAACTCATTCTAGGAATTAATGAAATTAGGAGGCAGGGCGGCATACCATGCAAAAGCGGTACTAGTAAGGGATAAAGAAAATAACCGAACACGAAATGCTTCTTCATCGGCCAATTCGTCTAGGTGTGCTAGGAACTGGTGAAAGGGAAATAGGCTTACACCTTTTCCTAAATAGATTTTGGTGGTTGAATTGCCCAACACAAACAATTGGACTAACTAGTTTGCTCTAGTTTATAAGTTTTATAGGTGCCAAAGGTTCACAATAGACCAATAAAAATACCAAGAAAGGGTTCAAACAAAGAGAGCTAAAGAAATCCCAAAGGCACCCTGGTCTGGCGCACCGGATTGTCCGGTGCACCAGGGAACTCGACGCTGAACTCCTCACCTTCGGGAAAATCAGTGGGCGCTCCGCTATAATTCACCGAACCGTCCGGTGAGGCACCAGACTGTCCGGTGTGCCAGCGGAGCAACGGCTACTTCAAGCGCAACGGTCGACTGCAACGCATTAAATGCGCGCCAGCGCGCGCAGAGGTCAGAGCACGCGCAGTTGGCGCACCGGACAGTCTACAGGAGATGTCCGGTGTGCCACCGGACAGCCCAGAGGCCCCACAAGTCAGAGCTCCAACGGTCGAACCCCAACGGATGGATGACGTGGCTGGCACACTGAACAGTGTCCGGTGGCGCACCGGACTGTCCGGTGCGCCATGCGACAGCAGCCTTCCAACGGCCACATTTTGGTGGTTGGGGCTATAAATACCCCAACCACTTCACATTCAAGAGCATCCAAGTTTTCTACACTTCTACACCTTACAAGAGCTATAGCATTCAATACAAGACACACCAAAGAGATCAAATCCTCTCCCAACTCCACACAAAGCTTTAGTGATTAGAGAGAGAGATTTGTTGTGTTCATTTGAGCTCTTGCGCTTGGATTGCTTCTTTTCTTTCTCATTCTTCTTGTGATCAAACTCAATTGTAACCAAGGCAAGAGACACCAATTGTGTGGTGGTCCTTGCGGGGACTTTGTGTCCCGTGTGATTGAGAAGAGAAGCTCACTCGGTCTAAGTGACCGTTTGAGAGAGGGAAAGGGTTGAAAGAGACCCGGTCTTTGTGACCACCTCAACGGGGAGTAGGTTTGCAAGAACCGAACCTCGGTAAAACAAATCCTTGTGTCTCATTCCTTATTTGCTTGCGATTTGTTTTTCACCCTCTCACTCGGACTCGATTATATTTCTAACGCTAACCCGGCTTGTAGTTGTGATTAACTTTGTAAATTTCAGTTTCGCCCTATTCACCCCCTCTAGGCGACTTTCAATTGGTATCAGAGCTTGGTGCTTCATTAGAGCCTAACCGCTCGAAGTGATGTCGGGAGATCACGCCAAGAAGGAGATGGAGACCGGCGACAAGCCCACTACAAGCCACGGGAAGGCTTCATCGGAAGAGTCCCGCAACAAGGAGAAGGGGAAGGAGAAGAAATCCTCTTCCCACAAGTCGCATCAGAGTGGCGACAAGAAAAAGAAGATGAGGAAGGTGGTCTACTACGAGACCGATTCTTCATCACCTTCCACCTCTGGCTCCGACGCGCCGTCCATTACTTCTAAGCGCTATGAGCGCAAGAAGTATAGTTAGATTCCCCTACGCTACCCCCGTATTTCAAAGCGTACTCCTTTACTCTCCATTCCATTAGGAAAACCACCGGTTTTTGACGGTAAAGATTATAATATGTGGAGTAACAAAATGAGGCATCATCTAACCTCACTCCACACAAGCATTTGGATTGTTGTTGAGTTTGGTGTACAGGTACCATCCGTAGGGGATGAAGACTATGACTCGGACGAAGTGGCCCAAATCCACCACTTTAACTCCTAAGCCACCACTATACTCCTCGCCTCTCTAAGTCAAGAGGAGTATAATACGGTGCAAGGGTTAAAGAGTGCAAAGGAAATTTGGGACGTACTCAAGACCGCGCACGAAGGAGACGAGGTGACCAAAATCACCAAGCGGGAGACGATCGAGGGGGAGCTCAGTCGGTTCCGACTCAACCAAGGCGAGGACCCTCAAGCCATGTACAACCGCTTGAAGACCTTGGTAAACCAAGTGCGCAACCTCGGGAGCACCAAATGGGATGACCATGAGATGGTCAAGGTTATTCTAAGATCCCTCGTTTTTCTTAACCCTACGCAAGTTCAATTAATTCGAGGAAATCCTAGATATACACAAATGTATCCCAAGGAAGTAATAGGTAATTTTGTGAGCTTTGAGTTGATGATCAAAGGCTCAAAGAAAATTATCGAGCTAGATGGCCCCTCCACGCCCGAAGCACAACCGGTCGCATTCAAGGCAACGGAGGAGAAAAAGGAGGAGTCTACATCAAGTATGCAACCCATTGATGCCTCCAAGCTCGACAATGAGGAAATGGCACTCATCATCAAGAGTTTCCGCCAAATCCTCAAGCAAAGGAGGGGGAAGGATTACAAGCCCCGCTCTAAGAAGGTTTGCTACAAGTGTGGTAAGCCCGGTCACTTTATTGCCAAATGTCCTATTTCTAGTGACAGTGACAGGGGCGACGACAAAAAGGGGAGAAGAAAGGAAAAGAAGAGGTACCACAAGAAGAAGGGCGGCGATGCCCATGTGTGCCGCGAGTGGGACTCCGACGAGAGCTCCACCGACTCCTCCTCCGACGAGGACGCCGCCAACATCGCTGTCACCAAGGGCCTTCTCTTCCCCAACGTCGGCCACAAGTGCCTCATGGCAAAGGACGGCAAAAGAAAGAAGGTTAAATCTAAATCCTCCACTAAATATGCATCCTCTAGTGATGAAGATAATTCTAGTAATGAGGAGGATAATTTGCTTACTCTTTTTGCCAACCTTAACATGGAACAAAAAGAAAAGTTAAATGAATTGATTAGCGCTATTCATGATAAGGATGAACTCTTGGATAGCCAAGAGGACTTCCTAATTAAGGAAAATAAGAAACATGTTAAGGTTAAGAATGCTTATGCTCTAGAAAGGGAAAAATGTGAAAAATTATCTAGCAAGCTAAGCACTTGTCATGATGTTATTGCCAACCTTAGAAATTGTTGGGGCTATGCTTCGTTGCGCCGAAGGTCTTGTAGGAAGAAGCAGCTTCGGCTGAAGCTGTCCGCAGGAGATGACCGAAGGTTCCTCTTCATGAAGCTTCGGAATTACAAACCGACTTAAAAGTAGAATGACCTTTTAGTCCATAAAGGTCTGAGTCAATGTTGTAAACTTTTATGAGGGGCATAATTGTAATTCTTCACAGGCTGTGTCCTGTGTCTATAAATAGTGAACAGTATTCCTTTACTGTTCACGGATTCCGGTAATTGCAATCGCATCATTCGGGAACCAATCTTTGTCAAGGCAGAGGTATAGATGTATTCAATGATTTAATATATTATAATATGATTCGTTTATGATTCATTTACCTTTGATACCCTTTATTTTATATTATCTCATACAATCTATTAAAATTTTATTACGAAGACTTAACCTTCGTAATCATATTCTCATTAACCTTCGTCCAAGGTTCATTATCCTCAAGGGAATAATGCTTCGTGGACGATGGACTTTATCATTTAACATTTTATGTTGCCTTGTTCTTAATTCATAGCATTTGAGAACAAGTCTCCAACATTGGCGCCCACCTCCGGTAAACTCACTTCCACTTTTTTGAGCTGATGGCTTCGTTCAATGATCAAGCTGGAGCTGCTTCGGCTTCGAAGCTGCTACTCCCGATAACAGGCGGTTCATGTTCAGAGCCAGCCAACAAGAAGCAGAAGAAGGAAGCACAGAGAAGGGTACAGCATGTTGGGGTGCAAGGACCCTTCATCAAGTCGAGATGGTCTCACATTCCTATTACCTTCTCCCAAGAGGACCTTCAACTCAAGGATTACCCACACAACGATGCCATGGTTATCTCTTGTGTTATCAAAGGATTTCTGGTCCACAATGTCTTGGTTGATACAGGCAGTGCAGCTGATATCATATTTGCTAAGGCCTTCAGGCAAATGCAAGAGCCAGAAGATAAGATTCATAATGCTACGCACCCTCTCTGTGGCTTCGGAGGAAGACAGATTGTAGCACTGGGCAAGATCACCATGTCAGTGACCTTCGGGTTCATCAACAACACTAGAACTGAGCAAGTTGTGTTTGACATTGTTGACATGGAATACCCTTACAATGCAATTATTGGTCGTGGTACCCTCAATGCCTTCGAAGCAATTCTTCATCCTGCCTATCTTTGCATGAAGATACCTTCGGATCAAGGACCCATCGCTATTCATGGAAGTCAGGAAGCTGCCAGAAGGGCCGAAGGAAACTGGACTGACTCAAAAGCAATCCATAACATAGATGGAGCTGAAGCTTGTGAACAGTACAAATTCAGAAGGGAGAAAGCAGCTTCAGCAAATCAGCCGAAGCTCATGCTCTTATGTGAGGACATAGCAGAACAGAAGGTGCTGTTGGGCTCTCAATTATCCGAAGAGCAGGAGAAAACCTTGATAAGGTTTTTGTTCAACAACAAAGATGTTTTTGCATGGTCAGCCAATGACCTCTGCGGAGTAAATAGGGATGTTATTGAACACTCGCTCAATGTTGACCCATCCTTCAGACCCAGAAAGCAGAGGCTTCGGAAAATGTCTGATGATAAGGCCGAAGGTGCTCGTAATGAAGTCAAAAGACTCCTCAGTGCAGGAGTTATCAGAGAAGTAAAGTACCCAGAATGGCTAGCTAACACTGTTATGGTAAAAAAGGCCAATGGCAAGTGGCGAATGTGTATCGATTTTACAGATCTCAACAAGGCTTGTCCGAAGGACGAGTTCCCATTGCCAAGGATACTCTTTAGTTGATGCAGCAGCTTTGAGGGGCTCAAAAACGCTGGAGGAAGTTTCAGCAGAATGACTGCGAAGGTTCTCCAGTCCCACATAGGCAGAAATGTGCTAACTTATGTTGATGACATCATTGTAAAAAGCACGAAGCAGGAAAATCATATTGCTGATTTGCAGGAGACCTTCGCCAGTTTCAGACAAGCTGCCTTAAAGTTGAATCCAGAAAAATGTGTCTTCGGAGTAAAGAAGGGGAAATTTCTTGGATGCTTGGTTTCAACAAAGGGAATTGAAGCTAATCCAAGTAAAATTGAAGCTATACTTCGAATGGAGCCACCAACTACAAAAAAGGGGGCCCAAAGATTGACAGGGAGGCTGGCATCTCTCAATAGATTCATATCCAGATCAGCAGAAAGAAATTTACCATTCTTCGAAGTGCTGAAATCAGCCGAAGTCTTTCAATGGGGACCAAGCCAACAAAAAGCCTTTGAAGAACTGAAGCAATATTTGATAGATTTAACAACATTAACTCCACCAACGCCAGGGGATCCTTTGTTGTTATATGTGGCAGCTTCGCACTCAACCTTCGGAGCAGGAGCAGCCGCTGTGTTGGTCTCACCATCCAAAGTTAAAACTTGTTATGTGGCAAGACTCGATTTTAGCTGTACAAACAATATCACTGAGTACGAAGCCCTGCTTTTGGGCCTTCAGAAATTAAAAGCAATGGGAATCAGAAGGGCCATCCTTAAAACTGATTCCCAGGTTGTTTCGGGTCATATCGACAAGAGTTGCAAGGCTAAGGATCCGAAGCTTGAAAAATATCTAGACACGGTCCGAAGAATCGAAGCTTCCTTCGAAGGATTTTCTGTCAAAAATATCCCTCGAGGACAAAATGAGCATGCTGATTTGCTAGCTAAGTCAGCAGCATAGGGGCTGCCCTTACCTTCGGATGTGTTCTTCGAAACAATAAAAGCACCTTCAGTGGAACTTCTTGAAAGAGCAGTCCTCAATATATCTCCTGTTTATAGTGAAGACTGGAGAACTGAGATCATCTCTTACCTTCAGGGTAATTTCCTTTCAGATGACGAAACTTATAACAGGAGGATAGAGGCAAGAGCTCGTCCATATGTCATGATAGAAGGGGAGTTGTACAAGCATGGAGTTTGTGCTCCGCTACTCAAGTGTTTATCCAGAGCCGAAGGCATAGAGTTGATGAAAGAAATACATGCAGGCTTGTGTGGATCTCACATTGGATCTAGGCCGTTACTTGGAAAAGTTTTTCGTCAAGGGTTTTATTGGCCGAAGGCAGCTTCGGATGCAGCGGAATTAGTTCAAAAGTGCGAAGGTTGTCAGAAATGTGCAAGAGATCAAAAACAACCTTCGTCTCTATCTCAGCTGATACAACCCATCTGGCCATTGCAAAGGTGGGGTCTTGACTTGTTAGGTCCGTTACCACCGGCCCAAGGAAACTTAAGATATGTTGTAGTGGCTGTGGAATATTTTTCTAAATGGATTGAGGCAAAGCCTTTAGCCACAATAACTTCGGCCACCATTCAAAAGTTTTTCTGGCAGAATATTGTTTGTCGTTTCGGAGTACCAAAGGCCATCACTGTAGATAATGGAACACAGTTCGACTCCGAAGCTTTCAGAGAGTTCTGTGATCAAATCGGCACGAAGATCCATTTTGCATCAGTCAGGCACCCGGAGTCAAATGGACTCGTTGAAAGAGCCAATGGCATCATAATGACAGGAATAATGAAGTTAATTTTCAACCAACCCAGGGGAAAGTGGCCAGATCAACTAATCAAAGTAGTATGGAGCCATAACACGACAACATCAAGGTCAACAGGCTTTACCCCATTCAAATTATTGTTTGGTGACGAAGCAATAACTCCGGAGGAAGCTAAAACTGGATCAATAAGAGTAGTAGCTTCGGCAGAGTCAGATCCTGAAGCTGATCATTCTGTTGAAAAAGATGCTATAGAAGGGATCAGACTTCAAGCCGTGGAGAACATCAATAAATATCAAGCCGAAACAATCAAGTGGCGTGATAGAAAGGTTCGGCTGAAGAATATTGAGCCAGGACATTTGGTGCTTCGGAGAGTCGCTAACCCAGATACAGTGGGCAAGCTGCAGTTGAAATGGGAGGGACCTTTTTTGGTAGTATCTTCGTCAAGACCCGGTTCATACAGATTGAAGGATATGGACGGCAACGACATTCCCAGATCTTGGAATGCAGATGAGCTTCGGCGATATTATGTATAATTTGATGTAATTTTTTATATTTCTTATTTTTTCTTTCTTTCATGGCACCCTTTTCCTTTCTGAAGGGGGAGAAAGGTTTTTAATGGGGCCATCACATGTAATTTCCTTTTTTAGCTCTATAAGAGCAAAATCCCCCAAAGATGTAAATGTAAAAGCTGAGAACGCACCATCGAGTGCCAAAATGTAAAAGGCGAAGAAGCTCCAAAGTCGTTCCTAAGGGAATGCAGAGCTTACAGCGAAAAGTCAACGCTGATTCTGCCGAAAGTAAAAGGCGAAGAAGCTCCAAAGTCGTTCCTAAGGGAATGCAGAGCTTACAGCGAAAAGTCAACGCTGATTACGCCGAAAGTAAAAGGCGAAGAAGCTCCAAAGTCGTTCCTAAGGGAATGCAGAGCTGATGTGTGATTGTTTCTAAGGAAATAATGGCTGAGGGTATGGCTTCAGATATGTGTTTGGACATTCATTCGCACATCACATTACATCATAGCATTTGCATTCATAAACATTCATCCAGGCATATATAGGATAATCATCATCATGGCATAAGTGGTTGCTTCGGCATAAGAGAAGAGCTTCTTCGCATACAAAAAGGAGAGCTTCGGAAGAAAGGGAAATGTTGATTTCTATGCTTCGTTGTGTACGAAAAGAAGAGAAGGTGTTTTTTTCGCCTTCGGCTCAAAAAAGATAATTTCGTCCACAACAAAGCACTTCACATACATCAATAGAAGGGTAAGAGCATAATACAAGGTATGAACAGAATTCATTAAAGACAAGTTTAGTTACATTTACACAAGTTATCTCAAAAGTTTCCTGAGTCTGTCTACAGTCTACTCCTACTTGATCTTCGAGGGATTTTAGCTACGGCGTCACCCTTTTTAATCATCGACTTCGGCTTCATCATCCTACATGAATTAAGTTGTTGTGGGTCAAAACCAAGATTGAAGGAAAAGGTAAGCACAAGGTATGATTTCTTACTGGTTCAAGATGACTCCGAGCTTCGTGTCCAGCCTTTTCTCGCCCGCCATTTGTCCATATCATCTTTACAAATCTGTTAGAAATGCTTCGGGCGAGGTCAGGAATATCATCTAAAATTGTTGGTGATAGAGTGAAATTGGGCCTATTGACAATTTTTCCATGATCACAGCCAGCTTTTAGGAAAGCAGTAGCAGTGCCTCGAGAAGCTACCCAGGCACAGAAGTCACCGTGCCCGGCTATAACTTCGTCAAGCTCATCAATTTCACCTTCAATATGTTCGAAGGTCTTTGGTAAATCTTCAGCTGACGGGGTGAATTTCTCACTGCTTGCTCCAACTGAGTGGAAGATTTTTCTCAGTCGTTGAATACATTTGTTGCTAAATTCCAAACATTTATCTTGAAGGCTTGCCAATAATTTTTTCAAAACTGAATTTTCTTGGACTTTGGCTTCAAGTTTCGCATTTAGTTCTTGTTTTTCTTGTTCAAACTGTTCAGATTGGCAGAGAAGCTTCGTATTCAATTCCGTTATTTTAGCTTCGGCTTCTGCCAATAAGCCTTCAGTTGCCTGAAGCTCAAAGTTTTTCTTCTCAATAGCAGCTGATTGCTCCTTTATTTTGTTTTCTAAATTTTCAATTATAACTTCGTGTTTCTTGTCTTCAAAATCTTGCTGCATTTTCAAGGCTTTGCTCAACAGCATACTCTGCACGAAAACAACCTTCGTTAGACATGTTTTCATTGTTAAAAACAATATAAGTTAAGGAAAAAGTAGTTCACCTTGAAATTGGAATAAAATAAACTACCAACGATATGTTGTCGTCGGTAGCGGCTAATGTCCATTTCCAGCTTCGGAAAACCGATACTCTTTGATAGAGTACCGATGACCTTAGCTCCAGTTTGATCCCGGATGCAGTCTAACTTTTCATCATCAATACCCCCGAAGAGGAGTGCTCCTGGTTTATATCCGCAGGATTTGGCATACTCTTTAAGCTCTTCTATTTCGGTTTTTGACAATTCTTCTCCAACCAAATTTTGGAACATGAAGGCTTCGTCCTCTGAAGCTTCGTCAGCAATTTCCTTTTCTTTCCCAGACACTGCGGCCATGGCCTCTTCGGCGGCAGCAGTAGCTTCTTCTGTGGCCATGTCTAGCAGTATTTTGTCGATGTGTTCAATTGTGCTTTCCAAGTTCAAACCTTCAGTTGAGGTAGCTTCGGCAGCCGCGACCTCCGAAGGTGTGATTTCAATATTTGTTATTTCTTCAGCCGCTGGTATCTTTTGAGCTGAAGCTCTCGGTGGTGTCTTGTCAATGACTTCTGTCACTGCGATGATTCTTTGTCTCTTTGTTTTAGTTGTTTTCTTCGTTTTTTTGGGCTCCTTTTCCTTCTGAAAAAACTTTGTCAGTGGAGGCCCCAATGGACTTAGCTTCGCAGGCAGGGATTCAGTCATTACCTTTAAAATCTCTTCCACGTCAGTGGCAGAGCGTTATGCGGGAGTCTCCTCTTCGTCAGATACTTTTTGCTTCGGAGATGATATTTTCTTCTTCTTCGGAATATTCTTCTTTTTTGGTGGTTCTTCCTCATCTTCATTTAAAGCTTCGGCTCCCCTTTTCCTTTTCCGACCTTCGGCACCTTTATTCAGATTTTCGTAGTCAGGGTATTCAAAACCCAAGGCGTCCAGCACTCGATTCAGTCTTCGCTTCGGACGGGTACCGAAGGCCGCGGTCATCAACTGATCTTCTTTTTTGGAGTAATTACCGAGTATTTCATTGCACATTATTTCAACTGTGTCCAGCCATTCTTGGCAAGGTTTTTTAAAGTATTTCTTAAACTTGTAATAGTAAGGTAACCGCACAAGTTCCCCTTCTTTCTTCTCCCCCTCTAGCTTCGGCATTTCCCATTCTTTTAAAGTAGGAAAAACCCTGAAGGCCAAGAACTCTTGAACCAGGTCCCTAGTACTGATATGCTCTGAAATAATTTTAAACTCAGCCAGTGCAGCCCAAGTGGAACCTTCTAATGACATTTGGCATCGTGGTCTTGTTTCTCCGAAGATCAATTCAAGAGGGCTTTGTACCAGCTTCTCTTTGTCTTCGTCAACTCTCACATAAAACCATTCTGATTTCCAGCCTGCCGGCCATTTGCTTCGGTAGCTGATTACCGGAAACTTTGTGGTTTTCCGATAGGCAAAATTGTAGCAACCAAAGTTATCATGTAATCCATCTTTCCTAGCCTTCGTCTGGTAATGCAGCTCATGAACTCGACAAAAGCTGTCGGCAAACGGCTCCACCGCCTGGCTTCGGAGGGCCCAGATATAAACACTAAGCCTAACGATAGCGTTAGGAGTCAACTGATGAAAGTAGATACCAAACCTCTTCAATACATCTGCAATAATCCTATGAAGGGGGAATCTCAACCCAGCCTTTAGAAAGCTCTTGAAAATGACTATTTCATCCTTCTCTGGCTTCGGGGTAGTTTCTTCCCCCCCGAAGCGAAGTAGCTTCTTCTGACTTTCACTGAAATAACCTGACTTTACCATCTTGGAGAGATCAGCCTTCGAAACGGTCGACTTTCCGAAGTCCAAGTGGCTGGGCTTATTTGGCATGGCAATACGATAATCATCTTCGGGATCAGTTTCTTCAATGTTCTCTTCTTCTGCTTCGGCAGTTGCTTGTTCTGCTTCAACAGTGGGGATTTCTTCCGAAGTTACCAGTCCGGATTGTTGCATTGCTTCGGAGATGGGAATAGTCTCCGAGCCTTCAGCTTCGCCTCCTTCACGCTCAACCCTAGCGATAGAACGCACTCTGGCCATTTAATTCTGAATTTGCGGGAATTAAATACTTTTTCTTCCGAAGTTTTTTCTTCTGACGAAGTGGGCTTCAAGCTGGAGCTTCATTTGATTCCGAGAGTCAAGCTTCGGCTATGGTTAAAAATTTTGGCAGCAAAACAGTGCAAATAGCAATGAATGCTGTGGTAACTTCACACCTACTTGTCTGTTTATATAGTGTTGCAGGTAAGAAGGCGAAACGCCAGGATTTTTACACCAGGCGGACATCCGCTTGCACTCGCTGCAAAGTGGGACCGCTACGCGCTCGGAAACTGAATCGTTTCTCGACAACGAGCTCAGGGAAGGTGTTTTTTGGACCTTCGGCTTCCCGAAGCTTAAGAGACTTTTTTCACGGATCAAGCTCGTTACGAAAAACGATCTAGCGCCGCGAAAGGGGCTACTGTTGGGGCTATGCTTCGTTGCGCCGAAGGTCTTGTAGGAAGAAGCAGCTTCGGCTGAAGCTGTCCGCAGGAGATGACCGAAGGTTCCTCTTCATGAAGCTTCGGAATTACAAACCGACTTAAAAGTAGAATGACCTTTTAGTCCATAAAGGTCTGAGTCAATGTTGTAAACTTTTATGAGGGGCATAATTGTAATTCTTCACAGGCTGTGTCCTGTGTCTATAAATAGTGAACAGTATTCCTTTACTGTTCACGGATTCCGGTAATTGCATCATTCGGGAACCAATCTTTGTCAAGGCAGAGGTATAGATGTATTCAATGATTTAATATATTATAATATGATTCGTTTATGATTCATTTACCTTTGATACCCTTTATTTTATATTATCTCATACAATCTATTAAAATTTTATTACGAAGACTTAACCTTCGTAATCATATTCTCATTAACCTTTGTCCAAGGTTCATTATCCTCAAGGGAATAATGCTTCGTGGACGATGGACTTTATCATTTAACATTTTATGTTGCCTTGTTCTTAATTCATAGCATTTGAGAACAAGTCTCCAACAGAAATGAAAATGCTAAATTAGTTGCTAAGGTTGATTCAAATGTTTGTGATGATTCAAATGTCAATCTTAGAAATGATCATGATATTTCTATTGCTAAGATTGAAAAATTGAATGCCTCTCTTGCTAGCCTTAGATGTGAAAATGAAAAATTGATTGCTAAGGCTAAAGAATTTGATGTTTGCAATGCTTCCATTTCCGATCTTAGAAGTGAAAATGATATTTTACATGCTAAGATTGTTGAACTAAAAACTCGCAAACCCTCTACATCTACCATTGAGCATGTTTCTATTTGCACTAGATGTAGAGATGTCGACATTGATGCTATTCATGATCATATGGCATTAATTAAACAACAAAATGATCATATAGCAAAATTAGATGCTAAAATTGCCGAGCATGAACTTGAAAATGAAAAATTTAAATTTGCTCGTAATATGCTTTATAGTGGGAGACGCCCTGGCATCAAGGATGGCATTGGCTTCCAAAAGGGAGACAATGTCAAACTTAATGCCCCTCCTAAGAAATTATCCAACTTTGTTAAGGGCAAGGCTCCCATGCCTCAGGATAACGAGGGTTACATTTTGTACCCTGTCGGTTATCCCAAGCATAAAATTAGGAGAATTCATTCTAGGAAGTCTCACTCTGGCCCTAATCATGCTTTTATGTATAAGGGTGAGACATCTAGTTCTAGGCAATCAACTCGTGCTAAATTGCCTAAGAAGAAAGCTCCTAGTGCATCAAATGAACCTAGCATTTCATTTAAGACTTTTGATGCATCTTATGTTTTAACTAACAAATCCGGCAAAATAGTTGCCAAATATGTTGGGGGCAAACACAAGAGTTCCAAGACTTGTGTTTAGGTACCCAAAGTTCTTGTATCTAATGTCAAAGGACCCAAAACTGTTTGGGTACCTAAAACCAAGAACTAAACTTGTTTTGTAGGTTTATGCATCCGGGGGCTCAAGTTGGATCATTGATAGCGGGTGCACAAACCACATGACAGGGGAGAAGAAGATGTTCTCCTCTTATGAGAAAAACCAAGATCCCCAACGATCTATCACATTCGGGGATGGAAACCAAGGTTTGGTCAAAGGTTTGGGTAAAATAGCTATATCTCCTGACCATTCCATTTCCAATGTTTTTCTTGTTGATTCATTAGATTACAATTTGCTTTCCGTATCTCAATTATGCAAAATGGGCTACAACTGTCTATTTACTGATGTAGGTGTCATCGTCTTTAGAAGAAGTGATGATTCAATAGCATTTAAGGGAGTGTTGGAGGGTCAGCTATACTTAGTTGATTTTAATAGAGCTGAACTCAACACTTCCTTAATTGCTAAGACTAACATGGGCTGGCTCTGGCATCGCCGACTAGCACATGTTGGGATGAAGAATCTTCACAAGCTTCTAAAGGGAGAACACATTTTAGGACTAACCAATGTTCATTTTGAGAAAGACAGGATTTGTAGCGCATGCCAAGCCGGGAAGCAAGTTGGTATTCATCATCCACACAAGAACATCTTGACGACTGACAGGCCACTCGAGCTCCTCCACATGGACCTATTCGGCCCGATCGCTTACATAAGCATCGGCGGGAGTAAGTACTGTCTTGTTATTGTGGATTACTATTCTCGCTTCACTTGGGTGTTCTTTTTGCAGGAAAAATCTCAAACCCAAGAGATCTTAAAGGGATTCTTGAGACAGGCTCAAAATGAGTTCGGCTTAAGGATCAAGAAAATTAGAAGCGATAATGGGACGGAGTTCAAGAATTCTCAAATTGAAGGCTTCCTTGAGGAGGAGGGCATCAAGCATGAGTTCTCTTCTCCCTACACGCCACAACAAAATGGTGTAGTGGAGAGGAAGAATAGAACTTTATTGGACATGGCGAGGACCATGCTTGATGAATACAAGACATCGGATCGGTTTTGGGCTGAGGCGGTCAACACCGCTTGCTACGCCATCAACCGGCTGTATCTACACCGAATCCTCAAGAAGACATCATATGAACTCCTAACCGGTAAAAAGCCCAATGTTTCATATTTTAGAGTCTTTGGTAGCAAATGTTTTATTCTTGTTAAAAGAGGTAGAAAATCAAAATTTGCTCCTAAGGCTGTAGAAGGCTTTTTACTAGGATATGATTCAAACACAAGGGCATATAGAGTCTTTAACAAGTCCACTGGACTAGTTGAAGTTTCTTGTGACATTGTGTTTGATGAGACTAACGGCTCTCAAGTAGAGCAAGTTGATCTTGATGAATTAGATGATGAAGAGGCTCCATGCGTCGCGCTAAGGAACATGTCCATTGGGGATGTGTGTCCTAAGGAATCCGAAGAGCCCATTCAAGCACAAGATCAACCATCCTCCTCCATGCAAGCATCTCCACCAACCCAAGATGAGGATGAGGCTCAAGATGATGAAGAGGAAGATCAAGAAGATGAGCCACCTCAAGAAGACAGCAATGATCAAGGGGGAGATGCAAATGATCAAGACAAGGAGGATGAGAAAGTTGCAAGGCCGCCACACCCAAGAGTCCACCAAGCAATCCAACGAGATCACCCTGTCAACACCATCCTCGGCGACATTCATAAGGGGGTAACCACTAGATCTCGTGTTGCACATTTTTGTGAACATTACTCTTTTGTTTCCTCTATTGAGCCACACAGGGTAGAGGAAGCACTTCAAGATTCGGATTGGGTGATGGCGATGCAAGAGGAGCTCAACAACTTCATGAGGAATGAGGTATGGCATTTAGTTCCACGTCCTAACCAAAATGTTGTAGGAACCAAGTGGGTCTTCCGCAACAAGCAAGATGAGCATGGTGTGGTGACAAGGAACAAAGCCCGACTTGTGGCCAAGGGATATTCACAAGTCGAAGGTTTGGATTTCGGTGAAACTTATGCACCCGTAGCTAGGCTTGAGTCAATTCGCATTTTACTTGCCTATGCTACTTACCATGGCTTCAAGCTTTATCAAATGGACGTGAAAAGTGCCTTCCTCAATGGACCAATCAAGGAAGAGGTCTATGTTGAGCAACCTCCCAGCTTTGAAGACAGTGAGTACCCTAACCATGTTTATAGACTCTCTAAGGCGCTTTATGGGCTCAAGCAAGCCCCAAGAGCATGGTATGAATGCCTAAGAGATTTTTTATTGCTAATGGATTCAAAGTCGGAAAAGCCGATCCTACACTCTTTACTAAAACACTTGAAAATGATTTGTTCGTATGCCAAATTTATGTTGATGATATCATATTTGGGTCTACTAACGAATCTACATGTGAAGAGTTTAGTAGGATCATGACACAGAAATTTGAGATGTCAATGATGGCGGAGTTGAAGTATTTTCTAGGATTCCAAGTCAAGCAACTCCAAGAGGGCACTTTCATTAGCCAAACCAAGTACACTCAAGATATACTCAACAAGTTTGGGATGAGAGACGCCAAACCCATCAAGACACCCATGGGAACAAATGGGCATCTCGACCTCGACACGGGAGGTAAATCCGTAGATCAAAAGGTATACCGGTCAATGATAGGTTCTTTACTCTATTTATGTGCTTCACGACCGGATATTATGCTTTCCGTATGCATGTGTGCAAGATTCCAAGTCGATCCTAAGGAAGCTCACCTTAGGGCCGTAAAACGAATCTTAAGATATTTAGTTTATACTCCTAAGTTTGGCCTTTGGTACCCTAGGGGATCCACATTTGATTTAATTGGTTATTCCGATGCCGATTGGGTAGGGTGCAAAATTTATAGAAAGAGCACATCGGGGACTTGCCAGTTCTTGGGAAGATCTCTGGTGTCTTGGGCTTCAAAGAAGCAAAATTCTGTGGCTCTTTCGACCGCCGAAGCCGAATATATTGTCGCAGGTCATTGTTGCGCGCAATTGCTTTGGATGAGGCAAACCCTTAGGGACTATGGTTACAAATTAACCAAAGTTCCTCTTCTATGTGATAATGAGAGTGCAATCTGCATGGCGGATAATCCCGTCGAGCATAGCTACACTAAACACATAGCCATTCGTTATCATTTTCTAAGGGATCACCAACAAAAGGGGGATATCGAGATTGCATATGTTAGCACCAAAGAACAATTAGCCGATATCTTTACCAAGCCATTGGATGAACAAACTTTTACCAAACTTAGGCATGAGCTAAATATTCTTGATTCTAGGAATTTTTATTGATGTCTTGCATACATAGCTCATATATATACCTTTGATCATCTCTTTCATATGCAATGACTAAGGTGTTCTCTCAAGTTCATTTCATGCTAAGTCATAGATTGAAAGGGAAAAGGAGTCTTCGGCGAAGACAAGGCTTCCAATCCGCTCCATCGAATCATTCATCCTTCGCCGTCGCTTTGCACCAACTCTCCAACTTTGGTATAATCTTCACTTCTTTACTTCCATCCAAAGGGGGAGAGAGTAGTTTAAAAGGGCTTATATTTCACTCAAATATCCGTTTTTAGCGATTCATGCCAAAGGGGGAGAGAGTATTAGCCAAAAGCAAAAGGACCGCACCACCACCACCAATTTCAAAAATATAGTTCATTTGGTATGAAGTCTATTAATTGGTGAAGTTTTTCAATTGATATCTTATTTTGATATAATTTCAAATTGGTAATACCCTTTTCAAAATTAATATCTAAAACCCTCCTGAATACTAAGAGGAGGATTTCATTAAGGGGGAGTTTTGTTTAGTCAAAGGAAAAGCATTTGAAAAAGGGGGAGAAAATTTCAAAACTTGAAAATGCTTCTCAAAATCTTATTCATTTACCTTTGACTATTTGCAAAAGAACCTTGAAAAGAATTTCTAAAACTTTTTGCAAAATCAAAACATGTGGTGCAAGCATGGTCCAAAATGTTAATAAAAAGAAAAGACATCCATGCGCATCTAGTAAGTAATATTTATTGGTTTCATTCCAAGCAACCTTTGCACTTACATTATGGAAACTAGTTCAATTCTGCACTTCTATATTTGCTTTGGTTTGTGTTGGCATCAATCACCAAAAAGGCGGAGATTGGAAGGGAAATAGGCTTACACCTTTTCCTAAATAGATTTTGGTGGTTGAATTACCCAACACAAATAATTGGACTAACTAGTTTGCTCTAGTCTACAAGTTTTACAGGTGCCAAAGGTTCACAATAGACCAATAAAAATACCAAGAAAGGGTTCAAACAAAGAGAGCTAAAGAAATCCCAAAGGCACCCTGGTCTGGCGCACCGGACTGTCCGGTGTGCCACCGGACAGTGTCCGGTGCACCAGGGAACTCGACGCTGAACTCCTCACCTTCGGGAAAATCAGTGGGTGCTCCGCTATAATTCACCGGACCGTCCAGTGAGGCACCGGACAGTGTCTGGTGACACACCGGACTGTCCGGTGTGCCAGCAGAGCAACGACTACTTCAAGCGCAACAGTCGACTACAACGCATTAAATGCACGCCAGCGCGCGCAGAGGTTAGAGCACGCGCAGTTGGCGCACCGGACAGTCTACAGGAGATGTCCGGTGCGCCACCGGACAGCCTAGAGGCCCCATAAGTCAGAGCTCCAACGGTCGAACCCCAACGGCTGGCTGACGTGGCTGGCGCACCGGACTGTCCGGTGCGCCATGCGACAGCAGCCTTCCAACGGCCACATTTTGGTGGTTGGGGCTATAAATACCCCAACCACTCCACATTCAAGAGCATCCAAGTTTTCTACACTTCTACACCTTACAAGAGCTATAGCATTCAATACAAGACACACCAAAGAGATCAAATCATCTCCCAACTCCACACAAAGCTTTAGTGATTAGAGAGAGATTTGTTGTGTTTATTTGAGCTCTTGCGCTTGGATTGCTTCTTTTCTTTCTCATTCTTCTTGTGATCAAACTCAATTGTAACCAAGGCAAGAGACACCAATTGTGTGGTGGTCCTTGCGGGGACTTTGTGTCCCGTGTGATTGAGAAGAGAAGCTCACTCGGTCTAAGTGACCGTTTGAGAGAGGGAAAGGGTTGAAAGAGACCTGGTCTTTGTGACCACCTCAACGGGGAGTAGGTTTGCAAGAACCGAACCTCGGTAAAACAAATCCTTGTGTCTCATTCCTTATTTGCTTGCAATTTGTTTTTCACCCTCTCTCTCGGACTCGATTATATTTCTAACGCTAACCCGGCTTGTAGTTGTGATTAACTTTGTAAATTTCAGTTTCGCCCTATTCACCCCCCCCCCCCCCCTCTAGGCGACTTTCAACTGGCCTATGTATTCATGTGTGCTTCTCCCATTCTCACCAGAAAACTTAGAAAATTCTGGTATCCTTGCCTCTTGTGGATATGGGACAGTGTCAAACCGGTGATTATATGGCTTTTGGTATGATTACCCCACTCTGGCTACACTAACTCCGAACTGATCTCGAAATAGTTCAGTCATCTCTTCCCTAATTTTTTCCATTGCACCCGGTGGCAGACCACCGTATCCTAGGCTGTGGGGCTCATTTGGTCGGGCATTAGTATATCGACCTTCTTGCCGTGACCGATCGATAGTGTTGATCGGTCTATGATTATATGGTACGTTATAGTTTAAATATGTAGAGGGCAAAACATACTGCTGCTATGGTGTGTAATAATTTGGTGCATTATGTGCAACAGCAGGTTCTGCGTATGCTTATTCGGGTTGTCCGGTGGTAAATCTGAATTGACCGGTTGCGTTTGCCATTATCGGGACGTAACGCGGTAGTCCTGGTGCGGCCTCGGACTGTCCGACAGGGAAAGTCGGACGGTCCACGTAAGGGTCAGACGGTCCGGGCAGAAGCTCGGATGGTCCGACTGCGTCCAGGGTCACCGATCTACCAACCAGTGACAGCAGTGGCCCTAGGGCGGCCTCGGACTGTTCGGCAGAGCAAGCCGGACGGTCCGCGTATGGGCCAGACGGTCCGGGCAGAGGCTCGGACGATCCGACTGCGTTTAGGGGCGCTGATCTACCAAGCAGGGACGACGGTGGTTGTATTTGCCCTGAATATGAGTTCATCGGCATACCATATAAAGGTTGGGGCTGCAAATCCCCATTTGTTGCCGATGCATCAGACATAAATACCCTATTACTAGTGTCATATGATGGAAAACTAGGAGCAACAGACTTTTCCAACGTACGTGTTAATTTTCTAATTGACTCTTCTAACCCTACAATCTGTTGTTTCATTTAATTGATCCTGCCGCTGATCCACATAATATTTAATAGATTGAATATCGTCGGGTTAACTTACGTTGGGGACTTGAAGCGAAGATAGAAGAGATGCGACGTCGGTCTCTCCATGTTTGATAACCTTTTGGTGGCGATCCACTATGTATTGTGATAAGAATTTCTCCTTCGCTTGACGTATGTAGTCCTCAAATTGTTGTTGGTCATCAGCCGTCAGATTTTCAACAGCTGTCTTCAGGATATTATCTGGGGAGATATCGGTGTGATCTTTAGGACCAGCCATTTGAGGGCCTGATTTTTAGTAGATCTAGACACCAGATTCCCCAGCGGAGTCGCCAAAAAGTGTGTTGGTGCCTTTTTTGGGTGCCAATCACTGCGTGAGAACCGGCGGTGGTGCTCTCTGCACAGGCATGGACGGTCCGCGGTCAGGGGCCGGACGGTCCGAACTGGCGCAGGGCTAGGGTTCCCCGCCTGACGTGCCGGACGGTCCGCGCCCTAGGGCCGGATGATCCGCGCGTGCGCAGGGGCGGCGAAGGTCGTCGGTGGCGCCTAGATCTCGCTCCCGGGAGGGACCCCATCGGGGAGGAGAGATCCTAGGTGTCGTCTAGGCTCGGCATGCCGACCTAGACTCCTCTAATCGACATAGAGTCAAAGAGAAGCGAGGAATTTGGGGATTAGAAGACTAACCTAGAACTACTCCTAATGCATAAGGTAAAAACGAGAAATAAACTTGATTTGATCGATTGTTGGGGGGTTAAATCAGCTGTAGCCCTTCATCTATATAAAGGGGGAGGTCTGGATCCGCTTCAAACTGTTTCCCGAGTTAATCCCACGGTTTTAGGTAACAAATCCCGCGAGAAACTAGGAACCCTAACTGTCTTCGCGCACGTGCGGACCGTCCGCGCCACCACCGTGGACAGTTCGGACCGCGGACCGTCCGGCCTCATGGCTGGACCGTCCGCGAGCTCCTTTTTGCTTCCAACACATAGATAAATTGTTGTCACAGATCTAATAATGCTCAAAACATATACTTTTTCCCTAATACGGTATTGTATTTTCTTCACTACTGTGGAATGTGCATTCAATACCGGTTGGGAACTAGCCACAACACCAGATTTCCACCCGTCATTATGTATCTAAGACTAAAGCCCACAACTTTAGTGTCGGTTGGAAAGACAGGTACTAAAGCTAGTAATTTAGAATCGTTTTCTGGTCAGATCCGGTACTAAAGATACCATATTTAGTACCGGTTCTGGTAAAAAACCGTTCCTAAAGAAGGATCTTTATTAACGATTCTAAGCAGTAACCAGTTCTATAGATTGTACTTTAGTAACGTATGTATCAAGTAACTGGTTCTAGCAAGTAATCGGTTCTATCAAGTAATTAGTTCTAAAGGTTGTAGCTTCAGTACCAGATGTAGCTAGGAACCGGTTCTAAAGATTTTTTTTCCTTTAGTAACGGATCTATCCAGAAACTGGTACTAATGTGTTGGAATCGGTTCTATTGTGTCCAGGACGTTATATATATACATTGAAAGATATTGTACGTACGTAAATGTGTACATCTATATACAATTTTGTCATTCATACATGCAAAATGGTAGATTCATGTCACACTCGGATTTAAGGGCCAAATCCAGGCGCGAATCAAACGTGTGCTAGGTTCAAGTCTCACATATATGATCTCATGGTACATAAACGAATGTCACATCTTTACTATATAATAAGAGTTCTGTACAAAATAGCTATTAAATTATATCATACGAAGACAACGATCCATCAACCATTGTTGACTGGGTGATTAAATTACAAAACTATATTCTATATTGATTAATCTAAATCATGTGAGAAAATACATAATTATCTTTATTCAGCTTTTAATCTAGGTTATAACTTGAGTAGAGATCATATTTTAATCAGATTATATTTATAGATAGGTTAATGTTGATTAGCAAGCTTAATCTACTAAACATAGATTAAACAATATCTATTTATAAAAATATGTGTTATTATAAAACTAATGTTGTTATTGCATAGACAATGTTATTACAAAGCCATCACAATTGGAATGGAGTGAATCGGAGTTAAAACGAATTATTTATAGACTTTCTAATCTTCTAGATTTATTTTTATAATAAAAATTTATTTTATCTATTTATTTTGATAATTCCAATGAGTAATGGACTACAAGTACAATTTAATAGGAGCTCAGGGTCGGTTTTACAAAGTTTTGGGCTAAACTGTGATGGTCCATTCACTGCTCTGGATTGCGTGTTGGATATTGTCGGCGTTTCGACCCCGGGGGGTCCCTGGACTGACGAGTAAATTGTCGCCGCGTGTCCCAGCCAAGATGGGTCGGCGCGAGACGGAGCACGAAGGGGGGTAGAAGAGAGGGGAAAAAAGGGGAAACTTGCGGCCTCCGTGTTGTCCTGCGCCCAGGTTGGGTGTGCTTGCAGTAGGGGGTTACAAGCGTCCGCGTGGAGGGGAGAGCGAGGGACCCTACGCGCCGTCCCGTCCCCCGCGCGACCAACCTCTTTGTAAGAGAGCCCTGGACCTTCCTTTTATAGGCGTAAGGAGAGGGTCCAGGTGTACAATGGGAGGTGTAGCAGTGCACTATCGTGTCTAGCAGAGAGGAGCTAGTGCCCTAAGTACATGCTGTCGTGGCAGCCAGAGAGGTTTTGGCACCCTATTCATGTGATGTTGTGGCCGTCGGAGGAGCGTTGGAGCCTTGCGGAAGGACAGCTGTCGGGGCTGTCGAGTCCTTGCTGACGTCTCTTTGCTTCCGTAAGGGGCTGAGAGCCGCCGTCGTCATGGAGCACGCGGGGCGCCATCATTATCTGTTTACCGGGGCGAGCCAGATGGGACGCCGGTCCTGTTACCCGTAGACTGAGCTAGCTAGGGATAGGGTAATGATGGCCCCCCCTGTGACGTGGTCGGTCCGAGCCCTGGGTCGGGCGAGGCAGAGGATCCTCCGAGGTCGGGGTTGAGTCGGTCTTCCGAGGTCGAGGTCGTGTCCGAGCCCTGGGTCAGGCGAGGCGGAGTTCGTCGTCTTCCGGGGCCGAGCCCGAGTCCGAGCCCTGGGGTCGGGCGAGGCGGAGTTCGTCGTCTTCCGGGGCCGAGCCCGAGTCTGAGCCCTGGGGTCGGGCGAGGCGGAGTTCGTCATCTTCCGGGGCCGAGCCCGAGTCCGAGCCCTGGGGTCGGGCGAGGCGGAGTTCATCGTCTTCCGGGGCCGAGCCTGAGTCCGAGCCCTGGGGTCGGGCGAGGCGGAGTTCGTCGTCTTCCGAGGCCGAGCCCGAGTCCGAGCCCTAGGGTCGGGCGAGGCGGAGTTTCCTATGGCGCCCGAGGCCGGACTTGGCTGCTGTCAGCCTCACTCTATCGAGTGGCACAGCAGTCGGAGCGACGCAGGCGGCGCTGTCTTCTTGTCAGGCCGGTCAGTGGAGCGGCGAAGTGACTGCGGTCACTTTCGGCTCTGTCGACTGAAGGGCGCGTGACAGGACAAGGTGTCAGGCCATCCTTGCATTAAATGCTCCTGCGATTCGGTCGATCGGTGTGGCGATCTGGCCAAGGTTGCTTCTTGGCGAAGACTGGGCCTCGGGCGAGCCGAAGGTGTGTCCGTCGCTTGAGGGGGTCCTCGGGCGAGACGTGAATCTTCCGGGGTCGGCTGCCCTTGCCCGAGGCTGGGCTCGGGCGAGGCGAGGTCGTGTCCCTTGAGTGGACCGAGCCTTGGCTTAATCGCACCCATCAGGCCTTTGCAGCTTAGTGCTGATGGGGGTTACCAGCTGAGATTAGGAGTCTTGGGGGTACCCCTAATTATGGTCCCCGATAGTAGCCCCTGAGCCTTGAAGGGAGTGTTGATACTCGCTTGGAGGCTTTTGTCGCACTTTTTTGCAAGGGGACCGGCCTTCCTTGGTTGCTTTTTGTTCCAGTGGGTGCGCGCAAGCGCACCCGCCGGGTGTAGCCCCCGAGGCCTCGGAGGAGTAGTTTGACTCCTTCGAGGTCTTAGTACGTTTCGTAACGCTTCGGCCGGTCTGGCTGCTCCCTCATGCGAACTGGCCGTAGCCCGGGTGAACAGTCGAGTCCCAAGTTCTCGGGCTGGTATGTTGACGCTGTCAACGGTTTGGCCGGAGCCGGGTTTGCGAGAGCAGCCCCTGAGCCTCCGCACAGAGCGAGAGGATGGTCAGGGACAGACTCGGCTTTTTACATACGCCCCTGCGTCGCCTTTCCGCAAGGAGGAGGGGGAAAGCGCCATGTTGCCCTCGGAGGGCGCCGAACATGGTGTCTCCAGTGAGTTGCTAACGGGTAATCCGAGTGGACGCCCGTGCCCCATTTGTTAGGGGTCGGCTAGTGGCCCGGAGGCGCACTCCAAAAGTACCTGCGGGTGATTTGCCGGACCCGGTCCCCTTTTGACGGGGTCCGAGGGCTCGATGCCTCCCTCTGGTGGGATTCCGTTACAAAATCATTCCCGTTGGTCTCAGAAATGTCCTAGGGTACCTCGAGAGCGCAGCCCGAGCCTCGGTTATGTATCGAACGTGCCCAGGGTCATCCCTCGCTCTGCATCTGAGGCGACTGTCTAACCCTTCGGGGGCCAGCCTTCGAACCCCTGATCAGTAGTGGGCGCGGAGCCCGAGTGGCCTGAGGCGGCCGTTGAACCCTTTCGAGGGGTCGGCCTTCGAACCTCTGACCTGTAGTGGGCGCGGAGCCCGAGTACTCTGAGGCGGCTGTTGAACCCTTCTCAGGGGCCAGCCTTTGAGCCTCTGATCAGTAGGGGGGCTCGGGGCCCGCTTCCTTCGTGGAGAAGGATCCCTTTCGGAGTATCCCCTTTCTCGATCCCTGAGGCAAGAGAGAGAAAGAGGAAGTGGAAAAGGATACGAAATCGAATGATGTGGCACACCTTTTTTGACGCGGTCATTATGGCGGAGGTGAAGCGTCGCCTACTTCGCCTGCCAAAGGTGCCGCCTGTCGTGCCGCAGAGTTAATGCGACAGGACGAGTGGTTCACGGGGCAGCCGTTGTGCGTGCGCGAGCCGTTCGAGGAACGGGACACGGACGCGTCGTCTTCACAACGTGGGAGAAGGTCCTTTCGCTATCCCAGGAGGGGGCGTGAGCTTGCTGACGACTCGATTGCCGCTTCCGCCCGCCTGCCACCGCCATTACTGCCGGCCCATTTCTGGCCGTATCGACCATCGCACCCTCTCCAGCGGCTGACCGACCTATGACCGATGTGCTCGGTTGGCACTGTCGGGTCATGCGCAGGGTCGCCTCGAGTCGCGGTACTAGTTCCGCAGTCGAGAAGGCGCGGGTACTGGCACGAGTGGTGGTGCAGTTTCTTGCACGTAGTAACCGGCGCGCCGGTTACATGGCGTGTGGGCCTGGGCCTCCATGCTGGATGCGTCGAAGTCGAAAGGGTGCACCCCCTGGGTGCGGTTGCACGCCGCCTTCATGGCGGCCTGCCCTTTCACCCGCTGGCCTGGGCGAAAGTGGAGGAATGCTCGTAACCGCTGGGCAGTTGCGCGCACCGTGCGCGGCGGTTTGGCTCTGTCTGCCCTGCGCCAGCTTGCATGGCGCGTGGGGCCTAGCCCCCGTGTCATAGGGGGAGGACCTTGGAGCGTGTTGGAGAAGACTCAGCCTGCGACGGCTGAGGACACAAGTGGGGAGAGTTGCCTTTAAAAGGAGGGTGACCCCCTTGAAAGGAAACCATGTCTTTGCGCTCTCCTCATGCATTGCGTCTTTCCACCTTTCGAGCCCCCAGATGGGGGGCGCCCGTGGTTCTTCCGCCTTGTCGTCATTGGGGGAACGCAACTTCGCGGAAGTTGGTACCTTTCAGCCATCGTTCGGCTTCAAGGATTTTCATCAGGCAGCCCAGCTGCATCGGTGACCACCAGTTCAGTGATGGGGAGAAGCGAGCCGGGCTGCGGCCTCTGCCCCGCCCTCAGCTTCAAGGATCTTCATCATCCTTGCTGGGGCGGAGAGCGAGGCGAGCCGAAGCTCTACCTCCTGCACGGGTTGGCCGGCCACCTCTTCTTCCAACTTCTGGTGGTGGAAACCATCCTCCAGCTTTGCGGAGGAGGCGTCCTCCAGCCATGCCGGGGAAGGCGAACTGTTGCTGCCCAGCTAGGATGCAACATTCCATCCTCTGTCCTCGCTTTCGTGGCGAGGACGGGAGTGAGGGCCTGTCGGTGCGCTTTGGAGCGGCCTGCGCTTGCTGGTGCGGCGTTGGTGGACAGGCGGACGTCGCCGTCGGTGTTGACGTGGTGGCAGCTGGAGAAAGCTTCTCCACCGTCGGGGCCGTCAGCGCCGCCTATGGACCGACCTCCGGCTCTTTTGGCTTTAATGTCTGGTTCGCATCCCTTGAGTGGGGACGTGAACGAGAGCCTTCCAGTGGGTGCGTCCGTCCCGGGACCATGGCCGCTGCTGCAGAGGTTGCTGGCGAGTCGCCCGGAGCTTGTCGCCCCGTAGGCTCTCCGGTGTGGAGGTTGTTCATACCCGCGGGTGCGGAACCGGAGTTCCGTTTGTAATGGCACCTTGAGTGCCGGTGTTTGTTCATTGTGGCTGTCGGGGCCTGAACATGTATGTATCTTTTGGCGTGAAGCCGTGTTTTTCCCTCATTCCGAGCGCTAGGACTCGCCTGTCAGCTAACTGAACCGCTTCACCAAGTGTGAGGTGCCTCGTGCGAAGGTGATGAGTGAGGTATCCATATCCCGGAGGCGTAGGAGTCCCTCGGCTCAGTCGGCCTTGTCGCTCGAGGCTTCTCTTGCTTAGTTAAAGGAAACCCTCGGCCGCTCTTCGATGAGCCAGAGCCGGAGGCAGCGGTATCAGCGTGGACAGAGGCAGAGTTGGCTCGAACAGAAGACTTCGTCGGCCGGAGCCTGACTGGGCCGTCCGCTGGCGGGACCGACGCCGGAGTCGAGTTGTCGAGGCCATGGGTCGGGCTGATGCCCTCGGGGGACAGCCGGCTGAGGTTTCGGGGCGACCGGCCGAGCCGTCTGCTCGAGCCGGACTCCTGGAAGAGACCCTGGCAGCGATGGCCCGGGCGTGGTGCTGACGTCGTCCTTCGGAGCGGAGATCCTCCGACTGTGTTGCCGTTCGAGGCTCGGTCGGACTTCGCCGAAGGTGGTGTTGACGTCGAGGGTGCTGCTGCTCCCCCTCCATCGAGGTCCGAACCTGCAGGATCGGTTTACCTTGTAGTGTGCGTATGTTTTCTGCGGCCGCCGAGGCCCAAACATACTGTCGCTGTGTTGTAAAGCTGCGTTTCTTTTTCCCTTTGTTTCGAGTATCAAGACTTATTCGTCGGTAACAGAATTGTTTGTTCGAGCGAGAGTTACTTTTCACGGAAGGTGATGAGTGAGGTATCCGTATCCCGGAGGCGTTGGAGTCCCTCGGCTCGATCGGTCTTGCCGCTTACGTGTACTCTTACTCGTCTGTAGGATTCTGCTAACGATGTAGTCGAGAAGACCCGAAAAATCGTTTCGGCAGAAAGGTCTCCGAGCATTAAGACTTGTTCGATCGGCGGAATCGCTTATCTGAGTGTGAGTTACTTATCGCAGAAGGTGATGAGTGAGGTATCCGTATCCCGGAGGCATAGGAGTCCCTCGGCTCGGTCGGCCTTGGCTGCTTACGTGTACTCCATCGTTTTCAGGACCCCACTTTTGAAGTAGTCAAAAAGCACGAAAGACGTTCTCGCAGAAAGACTTTTTCCAAGGAAAATTTTGACGCAGAGGGGGTTCCCCCCTTCTAGCCCCCGAGGGAGGGTCGGGCTTTGCCGAGGCAAGGCTGACCCTTCCTTGATGGTTAGACTTTGTGTGTGAACGAGGTGTACGAATGACTGGAAAGCATCTTAAGGGTAGAAGCGACGTAGATGTCGGATGTTCCAAGCGTTGCTATAGACCTCGCCTTGGCTGTTGGCCAGCTTGTATGTCCCGGGCTTCAGAACCTTGGCGACGACGAACGGCCCTTCCCAGGGAGGCGTGAGCTTGTGCCGCCCTCGGGCGTCTTGTCGCAGCCGAAGCACCAGGTCGCCCACTTGGAGGTCTCGGGACCGAACCCCTCGAGCGTGGTAGCGTCGCAGGGACTGCTGGTACCGAGCCGAGTGTAGTAAGGCCATGTCCCGAGCCTCTTCGAGCTGGTCCAGTGAGTCTTCTCGGTCGGTCTGGTTTCTTCGGTCGTCGTACACCCTCGTCCTCGGGGAACCATATTCTAAGTCCGTGGGCAAGATGGCCTCGGCCCCATAGACTAGAAAGAACGGTGTGAAGCCCGTGGCTCGGCTCGGCGTTGTCCTCAGACTCCAGACCACCGAGGGGAGTTCCTTCATCCATTGCCTGCCGAACTTGTGGAGGTCGCTGTAGATCCTCGGCTTGAGTCCTTGCAGAATCATGTCGTTGGCACGTTCCACCTGCCCATTCGTCATGGGGTGAGCCACGGCGGCCCAGTCTACCCGGATATGGTGATCCTCGCAGAAGTCCAGGAACTTTCTGTCGGTGAACTGGGTGCCGTTGTCGGTGTTGATGGAGTTCGGGACCCCAAAGCGATGGATGATGTTGGTGAAGAATGCCACCGCCTGTTCGGACCTGATGCTGTTTAGGGGTCGGACCTCGATCCACTTGGAGAATTTGTTGATGGCGACCAGCAGGTGCGTGTAGCCCCCGGGTGCCTTCTGCAAGGGACCAACGAGGTCCAGTCCCCACACAGCAAATGGCCAGGTGATGGGTATTGTCTGTAGAGCCTGGGCAGGCAGGTGGGTCTGCCTCGCGTAGAATTGACACCCTTGGCAGGCACGGACAATTCTAGTGGCGTCGGCCACCGCGGTCGGCCAGTAGAAACCTTGTCGGAAGGCGTTTCCAACAAGGGCTCGGGGCACTGCGTGATGACCGTAAGCCCCCGAGTGTATTTCTTGTAAGAGCTCCTGGCCTTCGGCTATGGATATGCACTGCTAGAGGATGTTGGATGGGCTGCGGTGGTAGAGCTCCTTTCCGTCACCCAATAAGGCGAACGACTTGGCGCGCCGCGCCAGTCGCCGAGCCTCGGCTCGGTCGAGGGGCAGTTCTCCTTGGTGGAGATATTGCAGGTACGGGGTCTGCCAGTTTCGATTAGGCTGGACACCACTCCGCTCTTCCTCGACGCGCAGTGCCTCACCCTCGGGGGCCAAGGGTGCCTCGGGCCGAGCCGAGGGCGCCTCGGGCTGTGCCGAGGGTGCCTCGGGCTGGGCCGAGGCCTTCTCGGGCTCGGGCGTGTCGTCGGTCTTGACTGAGGGTTGATGTAGGTCTCGGGAGAAGACGTCCGGGGGAACCGTTGTCCGCCCCGAGGCTATCTTAGCCAGCTCGTCCACAGTCTCGTTGTGTCGTCAGGCGATGTGGTTGAGCTCGAGCCCGTAGAGCTTGTCCTCCAGGCGCCGAACCTCATCGCAGTAGGCTTCCATCTTCGGGTCGCGGCAGTGGGAGTTTTTCATAACTTGGTCGATGACGAGCTGCGAGTCGCCGCGAGCGTCGAGGCGTCGAACTCCTAGCTCAATGGCGATGCGCAAACCGTTGACCAGAGCTTCGTACTTAGCCACGTTGTTGGACGCCGGGAAATGGAGGCGCAGCACGTAGCGTAGGTGTTTCCCGAGGGGCAAGATGAAGAGCAGGCCCGCGCCTACCCCTGTTTTCATCAGCGACCCATCGAAAAACATGGTCCAGAGTTCCGGCTGGATCGGAGCCGCCGGGAGCTAGGTGTCGACCCATTCAGCGACAAAGTCCGCCAAGACTTGGGACTTGATGGCCTTCCGAGGGGTGAACGAGATCGTCTCACCCATGATTTCCACCGCCCACTTTGCAATCCTACCCGAGGCCTCTCGGCACTGGATGATCTCCCCCAGGGGGAAGGATGACACCACAGTCACCGGATGAGACTCGAAGTAGTGTCGCAACTTTCGCCGCGTCAGGATCACCGCGTACAGCAGCTTCTGAATTTGCGGGTAGCAGATCTTGGTCTCGGATAGTACCTCACTGATGAAGTAAACTGGCCTCTGGACGGGCAATGCATGCCCTTCTTCTTGTCTCTCAACCACGATCGCGGTGCTGACCACCTGAGTGGCAGCGGCGACGTAGATTAAGAGGGCTTCTCCGGCAGCGGGGGGCACCAAGATGGGCGCGTTCGTAAGGAGCGCCTTCAGGTTCCCGAGGGCTTCCTCGGCCTCGAAGGTCCAAGTGAAGCACTCGGTCTTTCTTAAGAGGCGGTACAGAGGTAGGCCTCTTTCGCCGAGGCGCGAGATGAAACGGCTCAGAGCCGCAAGGCATCCCATGACCCTCTGTACGCCTTTCAAGTCCTTGATGGGCCCCATGTTGGTGATGGCCGCGATTTTCTCCGGGTTGGCCTCGATGCCCCGCTCGGAGACGATGAACCCCAAGAGCATGCCTCGGGGGACTTCGAAGACACACTTCTCGGGATTGAGTTTTACGCCTTTCGCCTTGAGACACCGGAATGTTGTTTCAAGGTCGGAAAGGAGGTCGGAGGCTTTCCTCGTCTTGACTACGATGTCATCGACATAAGTCTCGACCGTTCGACCAATGTGTTCGCCGAACACGTGGTTCATGCACCTTTGGTACATCGCACCCGCATTCCTCAAACCAAATGGCATAGTAACATAGCAGTACATGCCAAAAGGTGTGATGAAAGAAGTCGCGAGCTGGTCGGACTCTTTCATCCTGATTTGGTGATACCCTGAGTAGGCATCGAGGAGAGACAGGGTTTCGCATCCCGCAGTGGAATCCACGATTTGATCGATGCGAGGCAGAGGATAGGGAACTTTTGGGCATGCTTTGTTTAGACCAGTGTAGTCTACACACATCTGCCATTTCCCTCCTTTCTTTCTCACAAGCACGGGGTTGGCAAGCCATTCGGGATGGAATACCTCTTTGATGAACCCTGCGGCCATCAGCTTGTGGATCTCCTTGCCTATGGCTCTACGCTTTTCTTCGTCGAATCGGCGTAGAGGTTGCTTCACGGGTCGGGCTCCAGCTCGGATATCCAGCGAGTGCTCGGCGACATCCCTCGGTATGCCAGGCATGTCCGAGGGACTCCACACGAAAACTTTGGCGTTTGCGCGGAGAAAGTCGACGAGCACTGCTTCCTATTTGGGGTCGAGCTCGGAGCCGATCCGGATCTGCTTGGAGGCGTCATTGCTGGGGTCGAGAGGGACGGACTTAACCATCTTTGCTGGCTCAAAGTTGCTGGCATGGCGCTTCACGTCTGGCGCCTCCTTGGAGAGGCTCTCCAGGTCGGCGATGAGGGCCTCGGATTCGGCGAGGGCCTCGGCGTACTCCACGCATTCTACGTCGCATTCGTACGCGTGTCGGTACGTGGGGCCGATGGTGATGACCCCGTTGGGGCCCGGCATCTTGAGCTTGAGGTAGGTGTAGTTGGGGACGGCCATGAACTTGGCGTAGCATGGCCTCCCCAGTACTGCGTGGTAGGTTCCTCGGAACCCGACCACCTCGAACGTGAGGGTTTCCCTTCTGGAGTTGGAGGGAGTCCCGAAGCAGACGGGCAGATCGAGTCGTCCGAGGGGTTGGACGCGTTTCCCGGGGATGATCCCATGAAAAGGCGCCGCACCGGCCTGGACCGAGGACAGATCAATCTGCAGGAGCTCGAGGGTCTCGGCGTAGATGATGTTGAGGCTGCTGCCTCCGTCCATGAGGACCTTGGTGAGCCTGACGTTGCCGATGACGGGGTCGACAACGAGTGGATATTTCCCCGGGCTCGGCACGCGGTCGGGGTGATCGCCCTGGTCGAAGGTGATGGGCTTGTCGGACCAGTCTAGGTAGACTGGCGCCGCCACCTTTACCGAGCAGACCTCCCGACGCTCTTGCTTGCGGTGCCGAGCCGAGGCATTCACCCTTGCCCACCGTAGATCATGAAGCAGTCGCGGACCTTGGGGAACTCCTCTGCCTTGTGATCCTCCTTCTTGTCGTCGTGGTGGGCCCTGCCACCCTCCGCAGGTGGCCTGGCACTGTGAAAGTGGCGCCAAAGCATGGCGCATTCCTCAAGGGTGTGCTTGACGGGTCCCTGATGATAGGGGCACGGCTCCTTGAGCATCTTGTCGAAAAGATTGGTGCCTCTAGGAGGTTTTCGAGGGTTCTTGTACTCAGCGGCGGCGACAAGGTCTACGTCGGCGGCGTCGCGTTTCGCTTGCGACTTCTTCTTGCCTTTCTTCTTGGTGCAGCGCTGAGCGGACGCCTCGGGAGCATCTTCTGGCTGGCGGCCCTGGGGCTGCTTGTCCTTCTAGAAGATGGCCTCAACCGCCTCCTGGCCAGAGGCGAACTTGGTGGCGATGTCCATCAGCTCGCTCGCCCTGGTGGGGGTCTTGCGACCCAGCTTGCTCACCAGGTCGCGGCAGGTGGTGCCGGCGAGGAACGCGCCGATGACATCCGAATCGGTGACGTTGGGCAGCTCGGTGCGCTGCTTTGAGAATCGCTGGATGTAGTCCCGGAGAGACTCTCCCGGCTGTTGGTGGCAGCTTCGGAGATCCCAAGAGTTCCCAGAGCGCACGTATGTGCCCTAGAAATTACCGGCGAAGGCTTGGACCAGGTCGTCCCAGTTGGAGATCTGCCCCGGAGGCAGATGCTCCAGCCAGGCCCGAGCGGAGTCAGAGAGGAACAGGGGGAGGTTGCGGATGACGAGGTTGTCATCGTCCGTTCCACCCAGTTGGCAGGCCAACCGGTAGTCCGCGAGCCACAGTTCCGGCCTTGTCTCCCTCGAGTACTTTGTGATGGTAGTCAGGGTTCAGAACCGGGTCGGGAACGGCGCCCGTCGTATGGCTCGACTGAAAGCCTGCGGGCCGGGTGGTTTGGGCGAGGGACTCCGATCCTCCCCGCTGTCGTAGCGTCCCCCACGCCTGGGGTGGTAGCCTCGGCGCACCCTCTCGTCGAGGCGGGCTCGATGGTTGTGGTGGTGGTGCTCGTTACCGAGGCGTCCCGGGGCCGCAGGCGCTGTGTTGCGCGTGCGCCCGGTGTGGACCGAGGCTTCCCGCACGAATCAGGAAGTCGCGGCGCGGTGCTCCGAGGGGTATCCCTACCTTCGGGAGGCAGAGCTCTCGGCCCGTCGGACCGCGACATCCTCCAGGAGATTCTTGAGCTCTCCCCGGATCCGCCGCCCTTTGGTGGTTGATGGTTCCGGCATTGCGCGGAGAAGTATCGCTGCTGCAGCCAGGTTCTGGCCGACCCCACTAGAAGCCGATGATGGCCTTGCCCTGACGTCGTCGGCGATGCGGAGCTGGATGCCTTGGGGTAGATGACGCGCTTCTCCGGCCGGAGCTTGGTCTACCCATTCCTGCCCGATGTTCCAGCGGGGCGGCTCAAGTGTTCCTGCCCCCTCGTCGAGCCTGGCCTGCATCTCGCGGATTTGCTCGAGCTGTGTGTCCTGACCCCCCGCAGGGACTGGGACCACAGCTAGCTCCCGAAGGATGTCAACGCGAGGCGCAGGCCTAGGGGGATCACCGTTTTCTGGTATACCAAGATGGTTGCCTTCGTCGGGACCCCCTAGATCGATGTGGAAACATTCACGACTTGGGCCGCAGTCTCCGTCGCCGAAGCTGCGGCTACCGTCGGAACAATCAGAAAGGCAGTAGTCGCACGGGGTCATGAAGTCCCGCATGGCACTGGGGTTACCGAGCCCGTAGAAATCCCAACCAAAGTCCGTAGGTCGAGACGGCCGTCAGCCGGTCCCAGGGCGACCGCATATGATACCCCGGAGGGTTGGTGCATGCCTCTATGAAGGCTTCCACCAAAGCGGGGTCGCTTGGTGGGTCGAGGCCGAATCCAAAAGGCATGAGACGGGAATCAGTCGGTACCTCTTGGTCGACAGGTGGTGACGTTGTCACGTCGGGGGCGGACTGCACCGTCGTCTCAGGTGCGAGGGTGATGCCCAGCATGTCCTTCACGAGCGTGCTGGCATCGTCCGTCCGCTTGGAGTTGGCGTGTCGCGGGGAAACGGCGCTCGTCTTCATCTCAGACGCGAGGTCGACGCCCGACGTGTCCCCCGTCGGGGCGTCGGCGCCGTCGACTCGCTCGACAGCCGACGAGGTGCCGCCTCCTGCTTGGCCACGGTTGCCCCGCCTCCTCCTCCGTCGGCCGGGGAGGTGACGGGACAAACTCGGATGTTGTTCTTCCGCCTCGTAAGGAAGACGTCGTCGATTCCGCCGCTGGCGGTCGGGTTGTCGGTCGCCATTGTCACCGTCACGCGGCGGAGGAAGGAGTATCATGTCGTAGCTGTCGTCGAGGGACATGAACTCAAGACTCCCAAAACGGAGCACCGTCTCGGGTTGGAAAGGTTGCTGGAGACTACCCATCTGGAGCTTGACAGGGAGCTGTTCGTCAACACGCAGCAGGCCCCTACCTGGCGCGCCAACTGTCGAGGTTTCGACCCCGGGGGGTCCCTGGACCGACGAGTAAATTGTCGCCGCGTGTCCCAGCCCCGATGGGTCGGCGCGAGACGGAGCACGAAGGGGGGTAGAAGAGAGGGGGAAAAAGGGGAAACCCGCGGCCTCCGTGTTGTCCTGCGCCCAGGTCGGGTGCGCTTGCAGTAGGGGGTTACAAGAGTCCACGTGGGGGGGAGAGCGAGGGACCCTACGCGTCGTCCCGTCCCCCCGCGCGGCCAACCTCTTTGTAAGAGAGCCCTGGACCTTCCTTTTATAGGCGTAAGGAGAGGGTCCAGGTGTACAATGAGAGGTGTAGCAGTGCGCTATCGTGTCTAGCAGAGAGGAGCTAGTGCCCTAAGTACATGCCGTCATGGCAGCCAGAGAGGTTTTGGCACCCTATTCATGTGATGTCGTGGCCGTCAGAGGAGCGTTGGAGCCTTGCGGAAGGATAGCTATCGGGGCTGTCGAGTCCTTGCTGACGTCTCTTTGCTTCTGTAAGGGGCTGAGAGCCGCCGTCGTCATGGAGCACGTGGGGTGCCATCATTATCTGTTTACCGGGGCGAGCCAGATGGGACGCCGGTCCTGTTACCCGTAGACTGAGCTAGCTAGGGATAGGGTAATGATGGCCCCCCTGTGACGTGGACGGTCCGAGCCCTGGGTCGGGCGAGGCGGAGGCTCCTCCGAGGTCGGGGTCGAGTCGGTCTTCCGAGGTCGAGGTCGTGTCCGAGCCCCGGGTCGGGCGAGGCGAAGTTCGTCGTCTTCCGGAGCCGAGCCTGAGTCCGAGCCCTGGGGTCGGGCGAGGCGGAGTTCGTCGTCTTCCGGGGCCGAGCCCGAGTCCGAGCCCTGGGGTCGGGTGAGGCGGAGTTCGTCTTCTTCCGGGGCCGAGCCCGAGTCCGAGCCCTAGGGTCAGGCGAGGCAGAGTTCGTCGTCTTCCGGGGCCGAGCCCGAGTCCGAGCCCTAGGGTCAGGCGAGGCAGAGTTCGTCGTCTTCCGGGGCTGAGCCCGAGTCCGAGCCCTAGGGTCGGGCGAGGCGGAGTTTCCTATGGCGCCCGAGGCCGGACTTGGCTGCTGTCAGCCTCACTCTATCAAGTGGCACAGCAGTCGGAGCGACGCAGGCGGCGCTGTCTTCTTGTTAGGCCGGTCAGTGGAGCGGCGAAGTGACTGCGGTCACTTTCGGCTCTGTCAACTGAAGGGCGCGTGACAGGATAAGGTGTCAGGCCATCCTTGCATTAAATGCTCCTGCGATTCGGTCGGTCGGTGTGGCGATCTGGCCAAGGTCCTTGTTCTCGGATGTTATACACCAAGAACAAAGCAACACAAATGTTAACGATTAGAGACCTTCGTCCTTCGAAGCGTTATCTCCTTTAGGATATAATGATCTTCAGATGAAGGTCATGAAGGGCATACCTTCATCATTTTGACGAGCAAAGGTGTAAATAGAGGCATATAAAGCATAAAAGGAATATAAATAATCATATCAAATCATTAGATTATTCATATTTGCATTTTATAAACATGAGTAAACATCAATAATGTTTATATGACATTTGTAACTTTGGCTTGACAGGAGACGGAAGTACAAAAATGACGCAAGGATGATTACAAGTTCGCGTGAACAGTACGAGAGTACTATTCACCTATTTATAGGCACGGGGCGCAGCCCAGACAAAAATACATTTGTTTCCCTAATGACCAATTACAACTATAACATAAATTATTAGGGACTCAGTAGTCTTTTCCTCTTTAAGTCGGTGCCATCCTTCGTCTTAGGCATGTCATTATGCCGAAGCTCATTCAATTGTAGCTTCGGTCATATATCTTCATGTCATGCTTGATTGCATATCGTCCTGCCGAAGGTGTTTTTTGCTTAAGGGGACCTTCGACGGAGAAAAGAAGCCCGCAATATTAGCCCCTTCGTGGTGCTAGATCGTTTTTCATAACGAGCTCGATCTGCGAAAAACTTGAAGGCTTCGAAATGACAAAGGTACAAAAAATACCTTCCCTGAGCTCGTTGCCGAGAAACGATTATAATATCGCAGGCGCCGGACGGTCCACCATTCAGCGAGTGCGAGCGGCCTGGCGGTTCGGCTTCCCCCCTGCAGCACTATATAAACAGACGGGTTAGTGAGGAGTTACCACAGCATTCATTGCCACTACACTGTTAGGCTGTTAAAAAATTTAACCATAGCCGAAGCTTTCTGCACTGCGCTTTCGAGCAAACGCTTCATCGCTTGCGGTTAGCTTCGTCAAATGGTAAAATCATCAAAATGGCCAAAATGCGATCAACTGCTAGGGTGTCTCGTGAGGGAGACGAAGCCGAGGCCGCTGAAACAGCGCCGATTTTAGAAGTAATGAAATGATCAGGTCTAGTTGCGGTAGAGGAGGTTGCTGGCGAAGGTGCTTCGAATGCCGAAGCGGAACAAACTATAGCTGAAGGCGAAAATGTTGATGAAAATGCTGATGAGAGTGAAGAAGACTATAGCATTTTGATCCCAATGAAGCCTAGTCATCTCGATTTTGGAAAATCTACTGTGACAGAAGATGACATGCTCATGATGATGAAATTGGGCTATTTTGGAGAGGTTGAGAGCAAGCTTGTTTGATTTGCTGGGGAAGAGGTGATCCTAAAGCTGAAGAAGGATGAAGTTGTTGTTTTCAAGAGCTTCTTCAGAGCAGGGCTGCGATTCCCCCTGAATAAAATGATAGGGGTGATTTTAAAGAACTTTGAGATATATCTTCATCAGCTAACTTTCAACGCTATTGTTAGACTCGGTGTCTTTATCTGGGCCTTCCGAAGCCAAGGGATGAGTCCAGATGCCGAAGCTTTCTACCGAGTGCATGAGCTGCATTATCAGACGAAGGCCAGGACAGATGGCCTTCATGAAAATTTCGGTTGTTACAACTTTGCGTATCGGAAGGATACGAAGGCACTAGTCCTTAGCTACCGCACTAAGTGGCCAACCGGGTGGAAAAGTGAATGGTTCTATATGAAGGCTGACAAAAAAAGGAGAGAGAAGTTGATGACCATGTTCATG
The DNA here is from genome assembly GCA_029449295.1 of Zea luxurians. Classification (NCBI taxonomy): domain Eukaryota; kingdom Viridiplantae; phylum Streptophyta; class Magnoliopsida; order Poales; family Poaceae; genus Zea; species Zea luxurians. Next base: position 9,845,372 of record JAOPSE010000012.1, on the reverse strand, counting down.
AGTCCACTGTCATTAAGCTTCAGAATGACCAGGCCTTTATGCAATATGCAGCTGGGGTCACCTTGTCAGTTAGCTGAAGTAGAGTTCAGAGTGGTTGCTGAACAGATCAGTACCAGGGACTTGGTATGGGAATACTTGGCAAATAGGACATATCCAACGTCAAGTGGCTGGGGAATGCTGAAGAGGAAAGAAGTGGGGAAGAAGCATGAACTTGTTCGTCTTGATTACCGCTTCAAATTTGAAAAACAATTTAAGAAGCCTTGCAAAGAATGGCTAGACATGAGTGAGACCATGTGCAACAAGATACTTGGGAATTATACTAAAAAGGAAGATCAACTAATGACCGCAGCCTTTGGTACCTTATCGAAACGAAGATTGAACCGGGTAATGGACACCTTGAAATTTGAATACCCTAATTATGAAAGGCTTGACAAAGGTGCCGAAGGGGTGAAAAGAAAAGGAATTGTCAGCATTCTGAGCAGGCAAGCTGCTAGAATGGTAAAGGAGGATAAGAAGGCTTCAAAGAAGAGAAATCCACTCCTGAGCCAAAGGCGGCAGTTTTGAAGAAGAGGAAGGCTAAAACTCCAGAGCTGAAGATAACTGAGGCAATAGAGGAGACTCCTTCGACGTCTCCTACTACTAATATAGCAGAAATTTTGAAGGTAATGATTGAATCTTTACCCATCAAGCTGCTAAGTCCTCTGGGACCAAAACTGACACAACTTTTTCAGAAGAAGGATCAACCCTCAGCTGCAAAGGAGAAGGCTAAGGGTCAGAAAAAGCGAAGAATTGTTAATGTTATGCAAGCCATTGAACGGACACCACCGTTGGCCTCGGCATCCAAAATAATGCCTGTTGCGAGTGCCGAGGCCACTGCCGAGGCTGAAACTTGTGCCGAAGCTGCCAATCTTGAAAGTACATTGTCAGGAATTGATAAACTTCTTTCGGATATGGATGCGGAAGAGACAGCTGCAGCTGCAGAGAAGGTCACGGCCGCAGTGCCTGACAAAGGAAAAAAGATTGCTGATGCTGCTTCAAAAGAAAGGGACTTTGACCTTCAGAACCTGGTGGGCCAAGAATTGTCTGAAGCTAAGAAGAAGGAGCTACAGGAATATGGGATATCCTGTGGCTACCAGCCAGGAGCTATGGTCTTTGGTGGAATTGATGAAGGATCCTTAGAATGCATTCGTGATCGCACCGGGGCAAAAATAATCAGCACTCTATCGAAGAGTGTCGGTTTTCCGAAGCTTGAGGCTGATATTAGCGGCTACAGGCGACAACATATCGTCGGCAGTTTGTTTTATTCCAATTTCAAGGTAAAATTCTTTTTGCCTAGATTTTTGTTATATTTGTGATGAATCAAAATTTTCTAATGTTAGCTTATTTCCACAGAGTATGCTGCTAAGTAAAGCATTGAGGATGCAACAAGACCTTGAGGACAAGAAGAATGAAATCATAATCGAAGGCTTGGAGAGTAAAATTAAGGATTACGAAGCTTCTCTAGAGAAGAAGGACTTCCTGCTTCAAGCAACAGAAGGTTCACTTGTAGAAATTCAAGCTGAAAATGCTAGATTAAGCGAGGAGCTTCTCCAAAGTCAAACGGCTTTGAAAGAAAAATCAGAGAGCTTCGAACAGGAGAAGAGAGATCTACAAGCAAAATATGAAGCCGAAGCTGATAAAAATACAAAGCTGTAGAAATCTTTGAAAGACCTTCGGGATACATGTTTGAATTTTGGCAGCCGCTGCGTGCAACGGCTGAAAGGGGTCTTCAGCTCGATTGGGGCCAGCTCTGAAGATATTACCCCTTCGTTTGAAGACATATCAAATACCTTCGAACATATTGAAAATGAAGTTGATGCACTCGATGAAGTGATAGCTGGGCATGGTGACTTCTGTGCTTTGCTAGCTTCTCGCGGCACAGCTGCCGCATTTTTGAAGGCCGGCTGCAAGCATGCGAAGACGGTAAATAGACCAACCTTCAGCCTATCGCCATCAAATTTGATTGATATTCCTAATGAAGCCCGAAGCATCAGAAACAAATTCATAACTCGGATTTGGGCTAAGGGTGGACGAGAGTTGGCTGGGAACGAAGCCCGAAACCTGCTTAAACTAGTACGGAACTTTTACCTGTTGCTTGCCTTGATTCTTGTAATTACTTTTACCTTATACCATTGTTTGTCTGCAGGATAGTGATGCCGAAGGTTGATAACCCAAAGCACATTCCGAAGGTTGCTGAGATGAAGCTTCTATTTAGGCCTTCCTGTATAAGGCTTAGGAATATTTGCATTATCTTTGCAAAAACAATTGTAACCGAGAATTAAACAGTACTGTGTATTTTTATCCATACCTTGTGATATATTTTTACCTTTTCATCCATGTACGAATTGCTTTGCTATGGACAAAACTTGTATCTTTTGAGCCGAAGGCGAAAAACACCTTCCCTTCTTTTCGTACACATCGAAGCATTTCCTTGCATAAAATGTTTGTATGTTTGAAACGAAGCTTTTTCGTGTTCATCGAAACATTTTGTCGTCGAAGCTGGAGTATTTCTATTCGTGCTTTGTGTCATCATGATGATGATCCTACGAATGTATAAATGAATGTCTCAAACACACACGAAGCCACACCCAGACTCTGCATCCCCTTAGGAACGACTTTGGAGTCTTTATGCTCTGCATTCCCTTAGGAACGACTTTGGAGCTTCTTCACCTTCTATTTCGGTGGCATTTAAGCTCTGCATCCCCTTAGAAACGACTTTGGAGCTTCTTCACCTTCTATTTCGGTGGCATTTAAGCTCTGTATCCCCTTAGGAACGACTTTGGAGCTTCTTCACCTTATATTTCGGTGGTATTTGGCTCTACATTCCCTTAGGAACGACTTTTGAGCTTTAGAACTTATGATGCGCTACCTTAGGAACGACTTTTGTAGCTTTAGAACTTACGTTGTGTTCCCTTAGGAACGACTTTTGTAGCTTCGTCATCCTTGGGGTGATTACAGCTCTGCATCCTCTTAAAGACGTCTTTTGAGCTTTTTCCTGTTTTCTTTTGCACTCGATGGTGCGAGTTCTGATATTACATATTACATCTTTGGGGGATTTTGGCCCTAGTATTGCATAGGGCTACACAAAAATGAAAATTACAAGCTATGGCCCCGTTAAAAACCTTTCTCCCCTCTTGAAAGGAAAAGGGTGACATAGGACAAAAGATAAAAAAAAGATTACATCAATTACACGTAATACCGCCGAAGCTCATCCGCATTCCAAGATCTGAGTATGTCGTAGCCGTCCATATCCTTCAATTTATAGGAACCGGGTCTTGATGAAGATACTACCTGTCGGGGACCATAATTAGGGGTACCCTCAAGACTCCTAATTCTCAGCTGGTAACCCCCATCAGCATAAAGCTGCTAAGGCCTGATGGGTGCGATTAAGTCAGGGATCAGTCCATTCGAGTGACTCGATCACGCCTCGCCCGAGCCTAGCCTCGGACAAGGGCAGCCGACCCCGGAGGATTTCCGTCTCGCCCGAGGCCCCCCTCCAACGGCAGACATATTTCCGGCTCGCCCGAGGCCCTGCCTTCGCTTAGAAGCAACCCTGACTAAATCGCCGCACCGACCGACCAAGTCGCAGGAGCATTTAATGCAAAGGTGACCTGACACCTTTATCCTGACGCGTGCCCCCCGGCAGAGCCGAAGTGACCGCCGTCACTTCACCGCTCCACTGACCGGCCTGACAGAAGGACAGCGCCGCCTGCGCCACTCCGACCGCAGTGCCGCTTGGCAGAATGAGACTGACAGGCAGTCAGGCCCTGCCAAAGGCACCATAGGAAGCTCCGCCCGACCCAGGGCTCGGACTCGGGCTAAGTCCCGGAAGACGGCGAACTCCGCTCCGCCCGACCCAGGGCTCGGACTCGGGCTAAGTCCCGGAAGACGACGAACTCTGCTTCGCCCGACCCCAGGGCTCGGACTCGGGCTAAGCCCCGGAAGACGGCGAACTCCGCTCCGCCCGACCCAGGGCTCGGACTCGGGCTAAGCCCCGGAAGACGGCGAACTCCGCTCCGCCCGACCCAGGGCTCGGACTCGGGCTAAGTCCCGGAAGACGGCGAACTCCGCTCTGCCCGACCCAGGGCTCGGACTCGGGCTAAGTCCCGGAAGACGGCGAACTCCGCTCCGCCCGACCCAGGGCTCGGACTCGGGCTAAGTCCCGGAAGACGACGAACTCCGCTTCGCCCGACCCCAGGGCTTGGACTCGGGCTCAGCCCCAAAAGACGACAAACTCCGCTCCGCCCGACCCCAGGGCTCGGACTCTGCCCTGGCCTCTGCCGAACGACCTCCGCCTCGCCCAACCTAGGGGCTCGGACTCGGCCTCGGCCATGGAAGACAGACTCGACCTCGGCTTCGGAGGAGCCTCCACGTCACCCAACCTAGGGCACAGGCCAGCCACGTCAACAGGAAGTGCCATCATCACCCTACCCCGAGCCGACTCGGGCCGCAGAGGACAAGACCGGTGTCCCATCTGGCTAGCTCCGCCAGATAGGCAATGATGGCGCCCCGCGTGCTCTGTGACGACGACGGCTCTCAGCTCTCTTACGGAAGCAGGAGGACATCAGCAAGGACTCAACCGCTCCGACAGCTGTCTCTCCTTCAGGCTCCGTCGCTCCTCCGACGGCCACGACATCACACCAGCTGGGTGCCAAAATCTCTCCGGCTACCACATCGGCATGTACTTAGGGCGCTAGCTCTCCCTCGCTAGACACGTAGCACTCTGCTACACCCCCATTGTACACCTGGATCCTCTCCTTACGCCTATAAAAGGAAGGACCAGGGCCCTCTTAGAGGAGGTTGGCTGCGCGGGGACGAGGACGGGATAGGCGCTCTCTTGGGGCCGCTCGCTTCCCTCTCCCGCGTGGACGCTTGTAACCCCCTACTGCAAGCGCACCCGACCTGGGCGCGGGACGAAGACGAAGGCCGCGGGATTTCCACCTCTCTCACGCCCATTTCCGGCCACCTCACTTCCCCCCTTCGCGCTCGGCCTCGCGCTGACCCATCTGGGCTGGGGCACGCGGCGACATTCACTCGTCGGCTTAGGGACCCCCCGGTCTCGAAACGCCGACAGTTGGCGTGCCAGGTAGGGGCCTGCTGCGTGTTGACGAACAGCCTCCCGTCAAGCTCCAGATGGGCAGTCTCCAGCAACCTCTCCAACCCGGGACGGTGCTCCGTTTCGGGAGTCTTGAGTTCATGTCTTTCGACGGCAGCTACGACATGATACTCCTTCCACCGCCGCGCGACAACGACGATGGCGGCCGACAGCCCGCCCGCCGGCGGCGGAATCGACGACGTCTTCCCCGCGTGGTGGAAGAACAACATTCGAGCTCGCCCCATCCTCTCCCCCGACAACGGAGGAGGAGGCGGGGCAACCAAGGCCAAGCGGGAGGCCGCGCCTCGTCGGCTGTCGAGCGAGTCGACGTCCCCAGCGCTCCAACGGGGGGCGCGTCGGGCGTCGACCTCGCGTTTGAGACGAAGGCGAGCGCCGTCTCCCCGCGACACGCCAATCTCGAGCAAGTGGACGACGCTAGTGCGCTCGCGGAGAGCCTGCATGACGTCGCCCTCGTACCTGAGACGACGGTGCAATCAGCCCCCGACGTGACTATGTCGCTGCTCGTCGACCGAAAGGTACCGACCGATTCCCATCCTACGTCATTTAGATTCAGCCTCAACCCGCCTAGCGACCTTGCTTTGGCGGGCGCTCTCATAGAGGCGAGGTCAAACCCTCTGGGGTTTCGTATGCGGTCGCCTTGGGACCGGCTGACGGACGTCTCGACCTACGGGCCCTCTGGGTCCGAGGAAGATGACGACCCCAACATCTGTTGGGATTTCTCTGGATTTGGCAACCCTAGTGCCATGCGGGACTTCATGACCGCATGTGACTACTGCCTCTCCGACTGTTCCGACGGTAGCCGCAGCCTCGACGACGAGGACTGCGGCCCAAGCCGCGAATGTTTCCACGTCGATCTAGGGGGTCCCTCCGAAGGCAATCATCTCGGCGTGCCGGAGGACGGTGATCTCCCTAGGTCGGTGCCCCGCGCTAACATCCCGCGGGAGCTAGCTGTGGTCCCCGTTCCGGCGGGGGGTCACGACCCACAGCTCGAGCAAGTCCGCGGGGCGCAGGCCAGGCTCGACGAGGGAGCAGGAGCGCTTGAGCCGATCCGCCGGGGCGTCGGGCAGGCATGGGCGGGCCAACCCCCGGCCGGAGAAATACGTCACCTGCCCCAGGGTCTCCTGCTCCGCGTCGCCAACGATGTCAGGGTCAGGCCGCCACCCGCATCCAGCGGGGTCGGTCATAACCTGGCTGCAGCAGCGATGCTTCTCCGCGCAATGCCGGAGCCATCAACCACCGAGGGTCGGCGAATCCAAGGAGAGCTCAAGAATCTCCTGGAAGGCACTGCGGTCAGACAGGCCGAGAGCTCTACCTCCCGAAGGCAAGGATACCCCTCAGAACCTCATGTCGTGACTTCCCGATTCATGCGGGAAGCCTCGGTCTACACCGGGCGCACGCGCAACACCGCGCCTGCGGCCCCGGGCCACCTCGGCAACGAGCACCATCACCGCGACCGTCGGGCCCACCTCGACGAGAGGGTGCGCCGAGGCTATCACCCCAGGCGTGGGGGACGCTACGACAGCGGGGAGGATCGGAGTCCCTCGCCCGAACCACCCGGTCCGCAGGCCTTCAGCCGGGCCATCCGGCAGGCACCGTTCCCGACCCGGTTCCGACCCCCGACTACTATCACAAAGTACTCGGGGGAAACGAGACCGGAATTGTGGCTCGCGGCCTACCGCCTGGCCTGCCAGCTGGGTGGAACGGACGACGACAACCTCATCATCCGCAACCTCCCCCTGTTCCTCTCCGACACCGCTCGCGCCTGGTTGGAGCACCTGCCTCCGGGGCAGATCTCCAACTGGGATGACCTGGTTCAGGCCTTCGCCGGCAATTTCCAGGGCACATATGTGCGCCTCGGGAATTCCTGGGACCTCCAAAGCTGCCGACAGCAGCCGGGAGAGTCTCTCCGGGACTACATCCGGCGATTCTTGAAGCAGCGCACCGAGATGCCCAACATCACCGACTCGGATGTCATCGGCGTGTTCCTTGCCGGCACCACCTGCCGCGACCTGGTGAGCAAGTTGGGTCGCAAGACCCCCACCAGGGCGAGCGAGCTGATGGACATCGCCACCAAGTTCGCCTCTGGCCAGGAGGCGGTCGAGGCTATCTTCCGAAAGGACAAGCAGCCCCAGGGCCGCCCACCGGAAGATGCACCCGAGGCGTCTACTCAGCGCGGCGCCAAGAAGAAAGGCAAGAAGAAGTCGCAAGCGAAACGCGACGCCGCCGACGCGGACCTTGTCGCCGCCGCCGAGCACAAGAACCCTCGGAAGCCCCCCGGAGGTGCCAACCTCTTCGACAAGATGCTCAAGGAGCCATGCCCCTATCATCAGGGGCCCGTCAAGCACACCCTTGAGGAGTGCGTCATGCTTCGGCGCCACTTCCACAGGGCCGGGCCACCCGCGGAGGGTGGCAGGGGCCCGCGACGACGACAAGAAGGAAGATTACCAAGCAGGAGAGTTCCCCAAGGTCCGCGACTGCTTCATGATCTACGGAGGGCATGCGGCGAATGCCTCGGCTCGGCATCGCAAGCAAGAGCGCCGGGAGGTCTGCTCGGTGAAGGTGGCGGCGCCAGTCTACCTAGACTGGTCCGACAAGCCCATCACCTTCGACCAAGCTGATCACCCCGACCACGTGCCGAGCCCAGGGAAATACCCGCTCGTCGTCGACCCCATCATCGGTGATGTCAGGCTCACCAAGGTCCTTATGGATGGGGGCAGTAGCCTCAACATCATCTACGCCGAGACCCTTAGGCTCCTGCGCGTCGATCTGTCCTCCGTCCGAGCAGGCGCTGCGCCCTTCCACGGGATCATTCCTAGGAAGCGCGTCCAGCCCCTCGGACGACTCGACCATCCCGTCTGCTTCGGAACGCCCTCCAACTTCCGAAGGGAGACCCTGACGTTCGAGGTGGTCGGGTTCCGAGGAACCTACCACGCGGTACTGGGGAGGCCATGCTACGCGAAGTTCATGGCCGTCCCCAACTACACCTACCTGAAGCTCAAGATGCCGGGCCCCAACGGGGTCATCACCGTCGGCCCCACGTACAGACACGCGTTCGAATGCGACGTGGAGTGCGTGGAGTACGCCGAGGCCCTCGCCGAATCCGAGGCCCTCATCGCCGACCTGGAAAGCCTCTCCAAAGAGGTGCCAGACGTGAAGCGTCATGCCGGCAACTTCGAGCCAGTGGAGACGGTTAAGGCCGTCCCCCTCGACCCCAGCGGCAACACCTCCAAGCAGATCCGGATCGGTTCCGGGCTCGACCCCAAATAGGAAACAGTGCTCGTCGACTTTCTCCGCGCGAACGCCGACGTCTTCGCGTGGAGTCCCTCGGACATGCCCGGCATACCGAGGGATGTCGCCGAGCACTCACTGGATATTCGGGCCGGAGCCCGACCCGTCAAGCAGCCTCTACGCCGATTCGACGAGGAGAAGCGCAGAGCGATATGCGAGGAGATCCACAAGCTAATGGCAGCCGGGTTCATCAAAGAGGTATTCCATCCCGAATGGCTTGCCAACCCTGTGCTTGTGAGAAAGAAAGGGGGGAAATGGCGAATGTGTGTAGACTACACTGGTCTCAACAAAGCATGTCCGAAGGTTCCCTACCCTCTGCCTCGCATCGATCAAATCGTGGATTCCACTGCTGGGTGCGAAGCCCTGTCTTTCCTCGACGCCTACTCAGGGTATCACCAAATCAGGATGAAAGAGTCCGACCAGCTCGCGACTTCTTTCATCACGCCCTTCGGCATGTACTGCTATGTCACCATGCCGTTCGGTTTGAGGAATGCGGGCGCGACGTACCAGCGGTGCATGAACCATGTGTTCGGCGAACACATCGGTCGCACGGTCGAAGCCTACGTCAATGACATCATAGTTAAGACGAGGAAAGCTTCCGACCTCCTCTCCGACCTTGAAGTGACATTCCGATGTCTCAAGGCGAAAGGCGTCAAGCTCAATCCCGAGAAGTGTGTCTTCGGGGTGCCCCGAGGCATGCTCTTGGGGTTCATTGTCTCCGAGCGGGGCATCGAAGCCAACCCGGAGAAGATCGCAGCCATCACCAGCATGGGTCCCATCAAGGACTTAAAGGGCGTACAGAGAGTCATGGGATGTCTCGCGGCTCTGAGCCGCTTCATCTCACGCCTCGGCGAAAGAGGCCTGCCTCTGTACCGCCTCTTAAGGAAGGCCGAGCGCTTCACTTGGACCCCTGAGGCCGAGGAAGCTCTCGGGAACCTGAAGGCGCTCCTCATAAAGGCACCTATCTTGGTGCCCCCAGCTGACGGAGAAGCCCTCTTGGTCTACGTCGCCGCCACCACCCAGATGGTTAGCACCGCGATTGTGGTCGAGAGGCAAGAAGAGGGGCATGCATTGCCCGTTCAGAGGCCAGTTTACTTCGTCAGCGAGGTACTGTCCGAAACCAAGATCCGCTACCCACAAGTTCAGAAGCTGCTGTATGCAGTGATCCTGACGCGGCGGAAGTTGCGACACTACTTCGAGTCTCATCCGGTAACTGTGGTGTCATCCTTCCCCCTGGGGGAGATCATCCAGTGCCGAGAGGCCTTGGGCAGGATTGCAAAGTGGGCAGTGGAAATCATGGGCGAGACAATCTCGTTCGCCCCTCGGAAGGCCATCAAGTCCCAGGTCTTGGCGGACTTCGTAGCCGAATGGGTCGACACCCAACTACCGACGGATCCGATCCAACCAGAACTCTGGACCATGTTTTTCGACGGGTCGCTGATGAAGACGGGAGCCAGCGCGGGCCTACTCTTCATCTCACCCCTCGGGAAACACCTACGCTATGTGCTACGCCTCCATTTCCCGGCGTCCAACAATGTGGCTGAGTACGAGGCTCTGGTCAACGGGTTGCGGATCGCCATCGAGCTAGGGATCAGACGCCTCGACGCTCGTGGTGACTCGCAGCTCATCATCGACCAAGTCATGAAGAACTCCCACTGCCGCGACCCGAAGATGGAGGCCTACTGCGATGAGGTTCGGCGCCTGGAAGACAAGTTCTATGGGCTCGAGCTTAACCACATCGCTCGGCGCTACAACGAGACTGCGGACGAGCTGGCAAAAATCGCCTCAGGGCGAACAACGGTTCCCCCGGACGTCTTCTCTCGGGATCTGCATCAACCCTCCGTCAAGATCGACGATGCGCCCGAGCCTGAGGCGCCCTCGGTCCAGCCCGAGGTGCCCTCGGCACAGCCAGAGGCACCCTCAGCTCAGCCCGAGGCGGCCTCGGTTCAACCCGAGGTACCCTCGGCCTCCGAGGGTGAGGCACTGCGCATCGAGGAGAAGCGGAGCGGGGCCACGCCTGATCGAAATTGGCAGACCCCGTACCTGCAATATCTCCGCCAAGGAGAGCTACCCCTCGACCGAGCCGAGGCTCGGCGGGTAGCGCGACGCGCCAAGTCGTTCGTCTTGCTGGGCGATGAGAAGGAGCTCTACCACCGCAGCCCCTCGGGCATCCTCCAGCGATGCATCTCCATCGCCGAAGGTCAGGAACTCCTGCAAGAGATACACTCGGGGGCTTGCGGCCATCACGCAGCGCCTCGAGCCCTTGTCGGGAATGCTTTCCGGCAAGACTTCTACTGGCCAACAGCGGTGGCTGATGCCACTAGAATTGTCCGCACCTGCGAAGGGTGTCAATTCTATGCGAAACAGACCCACCTGCCCGCTCAGGCTCTACAGACGATACCCATCACCTGGCCCTTTGCTGTGTGGGGTCTGGACCTCGTCGGCCCCTTGCAGAAGGCGCCCAGGGGCTACACGCACCTGCTGGTCGCCATCGACAAGTTCTCCAAGTGGGTCGAGGTCCGACCTCTGAACAGCATCAGGTCCGAGCAGGCGGTGACGTTCTTCACCAACATCATCCATCGCTTCGGGGTCCCGAACTCCATCATCACCGACAACGGTACCCAGTTCACCGGCAAAAAATTCTTGGACTTCTGCGAGGATCACCACATCCGGGTGGACTGGGCCGCCATGGCTCATCCCATGTCAAATGGGCAAGTAGAGCGTACCAACGGCATGATTCTACAAGGGCTCAAGCCTCGGATCTACAACGACCTCAACAAGTTCGGCAAGCGATGGATGAAGGAACTCCCCTCGGTGGTCTGGAGCCTGAGGACAACGTCGAGCCGGGCCACGGGTTTCACGCCGTTCTTTCTGGTCTACGGGGCCGAGGCCGTCTTGCCCACTGACCTGGAGTACGGCTCCCCGAGGACGAGGGCCTACAGCGATCAAAGCAACCAAGCTAGCCGAGAAGACTCGCTGGACCAGCTAGAAGAGGCTCGGGACAAGGGCTTGCTACACTCGGCCCGGTACCAGCAGTCCCTGCGACGCTACCACGCCCGAGGTGTCCGACCCCGAAACCTCCAGGTGGGCGACCTGGTGCTTCGGCTGCGGCAAGACGCCCGAGGGAGGCACAAGCTCATGCCCCCCTGGGAGGGGCCATTCGTCATCGCCAAAGTTCTGAAGCCCGGAACGTACAAGCTGGCCAACAGTCAAGGCGAGGTCTACGGCAACGCTTGGAACATCCAACAGCTATGTCGCTTCTACCCTTAAGATGTTTTCAAGTTGTTCATATACCTCGCACCCATGCAAAGTTTAGTCATCAAGGAAGGGTCGGCCTCGCCTCGGCAATGCCCGACCCTCCCTCGGGGGCTAAAAGGGGGGGACCCCCTCTGCGTTGAAATTTTCCTCGAAAAAAGATCCCTTCTGCCAGAATATCTTTCGTGCTTTCTGACTATTTCGAAAAGTGGACCCTGAAAACGACGGAGTACACGTAAGCAGCCAAGGCTGACCGAGCCGAGGGACTCCTACGCCTCCGGGATACGGATACCTCACTCATCACCTTCTGCGATAAGTAACTCGCGTTCGGATAAAGTGATTCCGCGGACCGAACAAGTCTTCACGTTTGGAAGCTCTTCTGTCGAAGCGATCCTTCGAGCCTTCTCGACTGAGTCGGTGACAGGGCCTCATGGACGGGTGAAAGTGCGCGTAAGCGGCAAGGCCGACCGAGCCGAGGGACTCCCACGCCTCCGGGATACGGATACCTCACTCATCACCTTCCGCGAGAAGCAACTTTCGCTCGCACAAACATCCCTGTTACCGACAAAAAAGTCCAGATACTCGAAACAAGAGGAAAGGAGACGCAGCTTTACAACACAGTGAGGGTGTGTAAATTCTGGCCTCGGCGGCCGCAGAAGGCACACGCTACAAGACACTCTGATCCTGCAGGCTCGGGTCTTGACGCTAGAAGGGGGCAGTAGCACCCTCGACATCGACGACACCTTCAGCGAGGTCCGACCTAGCCTCGGACGGCGACGCGGTCCAGGGATCCCCACTCTGGAGGACGACGTCATCGTCACGCCCGGACAATCGCTGCCAGGGACTTCTCCGGGAATCCGGCCCGAGCAGGCGGCTCGGCCGGGTACCCCTGGGGCCTCGGCCAACGATCTCCCAAGGGCGCCAGCCTGACCCGAGGCCTCGGCTGATCAACTCCGGCGTCGGTCCCGCTAACGGACAACCCGGCTAGGCTCCGGCCGACCAGGTTTCATTTTCGAGCCAACTCTGCCTCTGTTCATGCTGATATCGCTACCCCTGGCCTCGGCTCGTCGAAGAGCGGCCAGGGGGTCCCTTTAACTAAGCTAGAGGAGCCTCAGACAACAAGGCCGACCGAGCCGAGGGACTCCTACGCCTCCGGGATACGGATACCTCACTCGTCACCTTGACACAGGGCAACTCATGCTTGGTGAAGCGGTTCAGATAATCAACAGGCGAGTCTTAATGCTCGAAAATGAGGAAAAAACATGGCTCCGTGCCAAAATTACATACATGTTCAGGCCTCGACAGCCATAATGAACAAAAACACTGGCATTCGAAGTGCCATTACAAATGGAACTCTGGTTCCATCCCCGTGGGTATGAGCAACCTCGAGCCTGTGGGGCGACGAACATCGGGAGACTCGCCAGCAACCTCTGCAGCAGCAGCCATGGTCCCGGGTGGACGCGGCCGTCGGAGGACTCTCGTTCGCGTTCCCGCTCAAGGGACGCAAACCAGATATTAAAGCCAAAGAGCGGGCCACTCCCAAGCGCACCGGCAGATCCTCGCTGCCGTCCTCACCGCGAACGCAAGGAAGAGGGCGGAATGTTGCATCCTAGCTGGATAGCAACAGTTCGCCTTCCCCGGCATGGCTGGAGGACGTCTCCGCCGCAGAGCTGGAAGGCAATTGCCACCACCAGAAGCTGGAAGAAGAGGTGGCCCGCCGACCCGCGTAGGAGGTAGAGCCCCGGCTCGCCTCGCTCCCCGCCCCAGCGAGGATGACGAACGCCCTCGACGCTGAGGGCGGGATCGGGATCGCAGCCCGGATCGCCTCTCCCCATCCAGGAGCTAGAGGCCACCGTCTTGGGTGACCACCAGCGGAGGGGAGCAACCGGGCTGTGTGATGAAAATCCTTGAAGCCGAACGATGGCTGAAAGGTACCAACTCCTACGGAGATGCGTTCCTCCAACGATGAGGCGAAAAGACGGCGGGTATCCCCCATCCGGGAGCTTGGAAGGTGGAAAGACGCAATGCATAAGGGAGCGAGAAGACATGGTCGCCTTCCGAAGGGGGTCACCCTCCTTTTAAAGGCAACTCTCCCTACTTGCGCCCCCAACCGTCACGGGCTGAGTCTTCTCCAACATGCTCCAAGGCCCTCCCCTACGGCACGGGGGCTGGGTCCCGCATGTCATGCAAACCGGCTCAGAGCAGAAGAAGCCAAACCGCTGCGCGTGGTGCGCACAACCGCCCAGCGGTTGCAAGTGACCCTCCGCTTTTGCCCAGACCAACGGGCGAAAGAGGCGGGCAGCCATGCAGGCGGCATGCAACCGCGCCAAGTGGACGCGCTCCTCCGACTCCCGACACGCCAGCATGGAGGCCCAGGCCCACGCGTCACGCAACCAGCGCGCCGGATGCCGCATGCAAGCAACTGCACCGCCACTTGCGCCACCACCGCGCCTCCTCGATTGCGGAATCAATACCGCGACTCGAGGCGACCAGGCGCACGACCCAGCAGCGCCAGCCTGACGCGGCGGTCAATGCGGCCAAAAGTGGGTCGGCAGTGATGACGGTGGCAGGCGGGCGGGAGCAGCGGTCACGTCGTCAGCCAAGCTCACGTCCCATCCGGGGGCAGCTAGAGAACCCCCTCTCACGGCGTGAAGACAACGCGCCCGTGATCCGTTCCTCGAACGGCTCGTGCACGTGCAACGGCCGCCCTGCCAACAACTCGCCCCGTCGCATTAACTCCACGGAGGGACAGACGGCGCTTCTGGCAGGAGAAGCGGGCGACGCTTTGCCTTCGCCGTAAAAACCGCGCCAAAAAAGGTACGCCACGTCGTTCGATTTCGTATCCTTTTCCTTTTTTCCTCTTTCTCTATCTCTTGCAACAGGGACCGGGAAAGGGGGATACCCCGAAAAGGATCCTTCCCCGTGAAGGAACCAGGCTCCGAGCCTCCTTACTGATCAGAGGTTCGAAGGCTGCCCCCCCGAAGGGTTTCAACAGCCGCCTCAGATCGCGTGGGCCCTACACCCACTACTGGTCAGAGGTTCGAAGGCCGGCCCCCCGAAGGGTTCCACGGCCGCCTCAGGCTACTCGGGCTCCGCGCCCATTACTGATCAGGGGTTCGAAGGCTGGCCCCTGAAGGGTTCACAGTCGCCTCAGACGTAGAGCGAGGGATGACCAGGGGTACGTTCGATACATAACCAAGGCTCGGGCTACGCTCCCGAGGTACCCTAGGACATTTCCGAGACCAGCGGGAGCGATCTTGTAACGGAATCCCATCAGAGGGAGGCATCGAGCCCTCGGACCCCGTCGCCAGGGGACCGGGTCCGGCAGATCACCCGCAGGTACTTTTGGGCGTGCCTCTGGGCCCCTAGCCGACCCCTAACGAATGGGGCACGGACGTCCACTCGGATTACCCGCTTGCAGCTCACCGGAGACACCATGTTCGGCGCCCATCGAGGGTAACATGGCGCTCTCCCCCCCTCCTCCTTGCGGAAAGGCGACGCAGGGGCGTATGTAAAAAAAGCCGAGTCTGTCCCTGATCGCCCTCTCGCCCTGTACAGAGGCTCGGGGGCTGCTCTCGCAAACCTGGCTCCGGCCGAACCGTTGACAGCGTCAACATACCAGCCCGAGAGCTTGGGCCCCGACCGTACACCTGGGCTACGGCCAGTTCGCATGAGGGAACAACCAGACCAGCCGAAGCATTACGCGAGGCATTAATGTAATACTCAAAAGTGTAGTAAAAGTGGATAGAGATAAACCCATTAGTTTGTGGCCTCTACTATTCATTGCATGTGATCAACGCTAGTTAAAAGTGGGTAATTAGAACCAAGAACACCTAAGTAACCTGTGCATCATGCTGGATTATACCTTGTGTGCATTTTGTGATGACATAAAAATATGGTAAACAAAAAAAATATTAATAATAATGTTAATACCCCAATGGGAAATTGAATCCTAAAAGAAATTCTAGAGTTTGGAAAAGAAGAAAAGAAATTTTAGAAGTGAAACCAAGAAGAGAAAAAAATGATGTGAAAATAAATAAATAATATGTATGTAATTATATTTCTAAAATTGGTACTTCTAGTCTCACAATATAATTTGAGGACAATTTGGCACAAGATTCGAATTTAAATCTGAATTGAAAATGGGATTTGGAAATAAAAGGAAGAAAAAAAAAAGGGAAAAGAATAAAACTAATCTAACCTAAGCAGGCCGCCAGCTTCCATTCTGGCCCACTATCCATTCACACCCGCGCGGCCCACTACCTTGCGCGCGCTTCAGCTGTGAACCGCGCCGACAGGAGGGCCCATCGTGGCAGCCACACAACGCGCGCTGCGTGCGCTCGGACCAGGCACCTGGCTCACTGGGCCCACTGGCCAGTCACCACCCGCGCTTGCTCCGTCTCCCTCACGTGAAACGCGGACTCGCGCCTTCTGCCGCTGGCTGGTGGACCCCCCGTGTCAGCTCTCTCCCTTCCAACAGACTCCGCGAGAATGGCGGGGCGCGCCGTGGCGCGGAATCCGCGCGGAAGCTTCGACCAATCGCCGTGACGACTATAAAGCGCGGCGCCCAAAACCCTAGCCGCCATGACCTATCCACCGTTCCCGACGTAGCACCCGAGTCAAGCCTTTACCGTGAACCGAGGAAGAGAAAGAGGGAGCTGAGTGCCGTCCGCGCCGCCGTGCGGGGATTCCGTCCAACCGACGATTTGGTCCTTCGATCGGGACCGGGGTGGCTCCGCGACGTTGTGGGGTAGCCAGACGAAGCTTCGGCCGACGCTGAGGGACTTCTCGGGGGCGGGAATCGCTCGCCGTTGCCAGGGAACCGCCGCGGGCCGCGTGATCGCCTGGTCAGTGCCGCCACCGTTCCAAACCAAGGTATTAAGTCCACCCTTCAGTTCATCTTTCCTGTCTCTACTTGTAGCTCGGTCCAATTTGTATTTAGCGCTCGGAAACGGCCGATTGCAAACCTCACCGGCGTGCTCCGCCGAGCATGCGGGGCGGCGCCGCCGTCGCTAGCTGAGGATTGGGGGGAAAACACCCTGATCGTCCGATCCTCGTTGAACGGAGCAGATTAGATAGAGGGATACCCCTTCGACGGATTGGATCTAGGCCATCAATCCAGATCGGACGGCTCTGAGCGCTCGCGGGTTTATAATATCGTGATCCGATCCTGGCCCTTGGATCGGATCTGAACGGTCCGGATTTAGCCCACGTATTGATAGGCGTAGCTTTGATCTGCATTGTTGGATCTCGGGCGTACGAGTCGGATTTAGTGATGGCGTGGTGCTCCGTGGGCCGTTGGATCATGATCCAACCGTGGGCAAAGCATACCGGTTCACTTAAGGCTGGATCTGATCTAGGCCTTGGATTTCTAATCCGACGGCCTATATCATCCCATACCCCTTCGCTTCGGCACTTATTCAAAAGAGACCTTATACTTTTAGATAATAGAACCCGCCGTCCACGCTAGGATTTTCTGAGTCTTGGAAACACTTACACCGAGACCCCTGCTGTTTCCTGGAATTGAGGCCCCGTCCAAAGCGTTATAAAATCAAGAAAATGAATTAGGAAATGAGTTTTTAATATAAAAACAATTCATATAATTTGTATAATTCATAGAAAATGCATAGGAACTCCAAATTGGTCCATTCCAGTTGCTAAATTTTTGTAATAATATTGTCTACCCATTAGTGCCTCTGTTCTGACATGACAAACACATTAAAATTATTCTTTCACTTAATCTTGTATTAAATGCATAAAACCTTAGAAAATCCATAACTTAAAATATATAACTCCAAATTTAATGATTCCAATTCCTGTGATCTTATTTTAATGTCTAGTTTATTACTGTATATTCTATTTGCATGTTTGATGTGATGTTAATTTATGCTATGCTATGTATGTATTGTATTGATGCGAGTAGACGAGCAAGCCACTGTGGAAACTGAGGTTCAACAAGTCGAGACTGCTGAGCAGGAGCTCGTGGAAGGCAAGTTGTGCCCTTGATCACTTCTTTTACCTATTCATGTTCTTATTAATCATGATGATCTGCATAGATTAATTTTGATGGGACCTAGTAGGATACCCTAGATTTGACTATCTTTATACCTTGTTTCACCACTGGATTTACTACTAATGTTTTGGGTAGTTCATGCTATTGCTTTATGTGGATTTGGGTATAGAGATATTCATCACTCATTGTTATACTTTTTATTATCTGTTTTATTCTTTACTGTTCATGTTAAGATCATTATGTTAATGGGAACATGGAGAACCACCCGGGAAAACAGTGCTACCACAAGGGTTTAATGGGACACCCTTGGCTGATTAACTAGGAAAGCTAGTGGAGGGCTACCTTACCCGAAAGGGGCAAGGGCAGTAGGGGAGTGGTCAGTGTAGGGAGGTCCTTGGGTTGATTTTGCTGCAATGGCGGTCAGGCAAGAACCCTGCACTGGAGCTTCCTATAAACTGTTGCGGGTAGTCTGAAGCTAGTGGAACTTTGTAAAGGCCTCGTAGTGTTACCCTGCCTCGCTTCCTTGGTAGAGGTGTATGGGATTCATGACCCCTTGGCAGATGGGTAACACGGCTTGTGGGTAAAGATGCGCAACCTCTGCAGAGTGTAAAACTGGTATACTAGCCGTGCTCACGGTCATGAGCGGCTCGGACACTCACATGATTAATTTATGGAACTTAAACTTAATCTGTCATTTCATTGCATTTGGGATTATTTTACTATTATTTTTACTTATTATTATTATGGTTTGGTATTTACTTACACATAGTAACTGCTAATAAAATTTTGACCAACTCCTAAAAGCAATGCTCAGCTTCAGCCTTTATTTCATTGATCAGCCTTACACTTCATGAATTCCCACATTTGGTGAGTTCATGCCACATTATTCTCCACGACTTGTTGAGCTATGAACGTATGTGAGCTCACTCTTGCTGTCTCACACCCCCCACAGGAGAAGAACAGGTGGTCGAAGAGGAGCCGCCTAACACTGAGGAGTTCGATTTGATCTAGGTGGCGTTTCCCAGTCGACATTGGCGCCGACGATCCTTAGTTCGTTTTATATTTATCTTTATTTTGTAATAAGACTTCCGCTATGTAATAAGTACTTTGATGTTTTATGACATTTATCTCTATACACTCTGTTATTATATATGTTGTCTTCTTGGCGCATGTATGAGATGCACCCGGCTTTGTCCTTTAAAACCGGGTGTGACAGAAGTGGTATCAAAGGAAATGTTGACTGTAGGACGAAACCTAGATAGAAATGGACAAAACCCTTATCTACTTATCTTACTCTGATTCATTCCATACTTACCTTATCTTGATCCTGTCTCACCTTCTACTGTTCTACTCTGATCATTCTTACCTTTTCTACTCTGAGACAAGATGGATTTCAAACCTTGGAATCCCTACCCCTATGACATTCTTAAGAGTTAGGGAACCCAAAACAAAAGTTAAAACTATTTTCTTAAAAAAATGTTGGTTGATTGTGCTGATGCTAAATGTCTGATTTGCTTCTTTGATTGATTGAATTATTATAGATGGACATCTTAGCATGTACCAACATAAGGTATTGACTTAGCTATAGTAGGTGAAATATTAATCTGCTTAGCTAATAAATCCCCCAAAGTAACATGATTGTAATTACTGCCTTGTCTACTGCTCTTTCTTACCATATGTATCTAACTCAGATGGTCAATACCAGGAGGGGTGGTGGAATTGATTTGCCTCCTAACCGACACACTCAGAGAATATACAGACAACCTCAGCCACAGCCAGTAGAGATGAATCCTCCTAATCCTCCACCAGGTGGAGTTGACCCCCTGGTTGCTGCTCAAATGGCAGTGATGCAGCAAATGGCGGACACTATGGCTGATATGTGTGCCCAGATGCAGCAAGAACGCCAGGAAATGCGTCAGGAAAGAGAAGATATACGCCAAGAGTTGCGCCAGGAGAGAGGTGAGATACACCAAGAAAGGAGGGCGCAACAATAGCAGCTGCAACAACAACTTCAACAACAGCAACAACAGCAACAAGTGCCATTGCCTCCACCACCACCACCAGTTCCACCTCGTGATAAGCACCGGGAGTTTATGAGTCATAAGCCACTGACCTTCGCCAGTTCGCCAGATCCACTTGATGCAGACGATTGGTTGAAGTCAATTGAGAAGATGCTGAATATTACACAATGCACTGACCGGGAGAAGGTTTTATATGCTTCTGGACGTCTGACTGGTCCTGCTGCTGACTGGTGGGATTCTTATACTGCTGCCCATGATGCTGCTGATAATATTACTTGGGCAGAGTTCAGTACACAATTCAGGAACTACCATATTCCAGCTGGTATGATAAAGATCAAAAAGAAAGAGTTTCTGTCATTAAAGCAAGGCAACATGTCAGTCAGCGAGTACAGAGACAAATTCATTCAGCTGTCGAGATATGCTCCGGAGGAAGTTGCTGAGGATGAGAGAAAGCAGGAGCACTTTATTGAAGGACTTAATGGACCCTTGCAGTATGCACTGGTGGCACACACATTTCCATCATTTCAGAGGCTACTGGATAAGGCTCTTGCTATTGAACACAAGCGTGTTCAACTGGGTGATTTGAAGAGGAAGGCTATCTCACAAGGACAGGGTAGCAGCAGTGTTCGTCCTCGCTACAGTTCACCACAGGGTACACCGACTCGACCAGGAGGACCGCGCCCAGTTCAGCAATCACCACTGAGGACTCCACCTCCTCGACAGGCTACCCCCACTAGCACCCCAACGAAGTTTGCAGGACAGAGTCCGGGCACTAAATGTTTCAAGTGTGGGAAGATTGGTCATTATGCAAATGTCTGCCCACAGAGGATTGCTACTACTCCAGCTCAGAACAAGCAACAGACCCCTGGCAAGGGATATTCTATAGCCAGGGTGAATCAAGTCAGCGTTGATGATACTCCTGATGGTGGGGACCTCGTAATTGGTATGTTTTATGTTAATGCAATTCTGGCAACAATATTATTTGATTCTGGTGCTACACATTCATTCATGACTGCTAGATATGCCAACACAAATGAAATACCACTACTAAATATGAGAAAACCCATGATAGTAATTACACCTAAAGGGCCTGTTGAGGCAAATCAAATGACACGTAGATTGACCTTGACCATTATGGGTAGAGAATTTGGAGCTACTGCTATAATATTAGAGTCAAGCAGTATAGATCTAATACTTGGTATGTCATGGCTAAGAAAGGCAAAGGCCGTTATAGCATGTGGTAGAGGTACCGTATAACTCACTACCACTAAAGGAGAAAGATTTCAAGTTAATATTGCAGTAACCTCCTCATCCATGCGTGCAATGTTCTTTATGCCTGAGGAGTTTGTTGGTGACAACATCCGGGTGGTCAGAGATTTTCCGGATGTCTTTCCAGAGGAGTTACCAGGGATGCCACCTGATAGAGAAGTTGAATTTGTTATTGATCTCTTACCTGGAACCGCCCCTATTTCTAAACGGCCCTATAGAATGTCCGTAGAGGAGTTGAAGGAACTTAAGAAGCAGTTGACGGAGTTACAAGAGGCTGGTTACATTCGTCCGAGTTCCTCACCTTGGGGAGCACCGGTGTTATTTGTGCAGAAGAAGGATGGATCGCAACTGATGTGTGTGGATTATAGATCTCTTAATGATGTTACGGTGAAGAACAAGTACCCGTTGCCCCGTATTGAGGATTTATTTGATCAGATGAGAGGAGCCAGGGTATTCTCGAAGATTGATCTCCGATCCGGTTACCATCAGATGAGGATTAGACCATCGGATATTCCCAAGACGGCTTTCTCGACTCGATATGGATTATATGAGTTTACTGTTATGTCATTTGGACTAACCAATGCACCAGCTTACTTCATGAATTTGATGAATAAGGTGTTTATGGAGTATTTGGACAGATTCGCCGTGGTATTCATCGACGATATTCTTATCTATTCTAAGAATGAAAGTGATCATGAACTACATCTAAGGTTGGTGCTACAGAAGTTACGAGATAATCAACTCTACGCTAAGTTCAGCAAGTGCGAGTTTTGGATTGACAAGGTGCCATTCCTCGGTCATATTATTTCTAATGGAGGAATAGCAGTGGATCCTGCTAAAGTGAAGGAGATAATGGAGTGGAGAGTGCCCACTACAGTTACGGAGATTCGGAGTTTCTTGGGACTCGTAGGATATTATCGGAGATTTATTGAAGGTTTCTCCAAGATTGCCAAGCCTATGACCTCGCTTTTGGAGAAAGGAAGAGAATTTAAGTGGGATGAGAAGTGCCAAGAAAGCTTTGATCAGTTGAAGGAGAGATTGATGTCACCTCCAGTATTGATTATGCCAGATCTGCAGAAGGGATTTGACATTTACTGTGATGCATGTGGCCAAGGACTTGGATGTGTGCTCATGCAAGAAGGACATGTGATTGCCTATGCATCTCGTCAGTTGCGGAAGCATGAACTGAACTACCCCACTCATGACTTGGAACTAGCTGCCGTTGTGCATGCACTTAAGATTTGGAGACACTACATCATGGGAACTAAGTGCCAAATATACACGGATCATAAGAGTTTGAAGTATATATTCACTCAGAAGGATCTCAATCTTAGGCAACGCCATTGGTTGGAGCTCATTAAGGATTATGATTTGGAGATTCACTATCACCCGGGCAAGGCGAATTTGGTTGCAGATGCCTTGAGTCGGAAAGAACATGTTCACTCCGCTTTTGTTGTCCAGCTACCCGATGAATTAGCAAAAGACTTTGAGAGACTCAATTTGGGAATTGTTACTCACACTGAAGGAGTCACCATTGAATTGGAACCTACCTTGGAGCAAGAGGTTCGTAAAGGTCAGGTTGGTGATGCTAAGATTCAAGAGATCAAGGATCTTATTACTGAAGGAAGAGTTCCGGAGTTCACGGAGGATGAGCAAGGTACTATATGGTTCAAAGATCAGATATGTGTTCCAGAGATCGATAGCCTCCGTGAGGCTATATTGAAAGAAGCTCATGATTCTGATTACTCCATCCACCCTGGTAGCACTAAGATGTATCAAGATTTGAAGCAAAAGTATTGGTGGTATGGACTGAAAAGAGATGTTGCTGCTCATGTGGCTAAGTGTGATGTGTGTCAAAGAGTCAAGGCTGAACATCAAAGACCCGCTGGACTATTGCACCCGTTTAAGATTCCTGAGTGGAAATGGGAAGAAATTGGTATGGATTTTATTGTAGGACTACCCCGCACCCCTGCTGGGTATGACTCTATTTGGGTAATTGTAGACAGATTGACAAAAGTGGCTCATTTTATACCTGTGAGGACTAATTACACGGGAGCCAAGCTAGCAGAATTGTATATGACTCGGATAGTTTGTCTACATGGTGTACCTAAGAAGATCGTGTCTGATCGAGGATCACAGTTTACTTCTCGGTTTTGGAAGAAGTTGCATGAGAGGTTGGACACAAAGTTGAATTTTAGTTCAGCCTACCATCCCCAGACTGATGGACAGACAGAGAGGACTAATCAAGTGCTGGAAGATATGTTAAGAGCTTGTGCTCTCAAGCATGGTGGCAGTTGGGAGAAGAGCTTACCCTATGCTGAGTTCTCTTATAATAATAGTTATCAGGCCAGTTTGAAGATGTCACCGTTTGAGGCTCTATATGGCAGAAAGTGTAGGACTCCTCTATATTGGGATCAGACTGGAGAAAGACAGTTCTTTGGGCCTGAGCTTATTCAAGAGGCAGAAGAACAAGTTCGAATGATAAGAGAAAATTTGAGAATTGCACAATCCAGGCAAAAGAGCTATGCTGATAATAGGAGAAGACTACTGGAGTTTAAGGAGGGTGATCATGTCTATTTGAAGGTGTCACCACTTCGGGGTATGAGGAGATTTAAAGTTAAAGGAAAGTTGTCCCCTCGCTTCATTGGACCTTTCTTGATCTTAAAGCGAGTGGGAGAAGTTGCATATCAACTGAAGTTACCCGATCATCTGTCAGATGTACATGATGTGTTCCATGTATCTCAGCTAAAGAAGTGCCTCAGGGTACCTGAGGAGCAGTTACCAATGGAAGACCTTAGTGTTCAAGATGACCTGACTTATGCTGAGTACCCCATCAAGATTCTGGACACCCTGACTCGAGTTACAAGAAATAAGGTGATAAAGATGTGCAAAGTACAATGGAGTCACCATGGAGAAGATGAAGCAACTTGGGAAAGAGAAGAAGAGCTTCGCATAGATTTTCCCCATCTTTTCCCTAGATCTCCTTAAATCTCGAGGACGAGATTATTTTTAAGGGGGGTAGGATTTGTAATACTCAAAAGTGTAGTAAAAGTGGATAGAGATAAACCCATTAGTTTGTGGCCTCTACTATTCATTGCATGTGATCAACGCTAGTTAAAAGTGGGTAATTAGAACCAAGAACACCTAAGTAACCTGTGCATCATGCTGGATTATACCTTGTGTGCATTTTGTGATGATATAAAAATATGGTAAACAAAAAAAAATATTAATAATAATGTTAATACCCTAATGGGAAATTGAATCCTAAAAGAAATTCTAGAGTTTGGAAAAGAAGAAAAGAAATTTTAGAAGTGAAACCAAGAAGAGAAAAAAATGATGTGAAAATAAATAAATAATATGTATGTAATTATATTTCTAAAATTGGTACTTCTAGTCTCACAATATAATTTGAGGACAATTTGGCACAAGATTCGAATTTAAATCTGAATTGAAAATGGGATTTGGAAATAAAAGGAAGAAAAAAAAGGGAAAAGAATAAAACTAATCTAACCTAAGCAGGCCGCCAGCTTCCATTCTGGCCCACTATCCATTCACACCCGCGCGGCCCACTACCTTGCGCGCGCTTCAGCTGTGAACCGCGCCGACAGGAGGGCCCATCGTGGCAGCCACACAACGCGCGCTGCGTGCGCTCGGACCAGGCACCTGGCTCACTGGGCCCACTGGCCAGTCACTACCCGCGCTTGCTCCGTCTCCCTCACGTGAAACGCGGACTCGCGCCTTCTGCCGCTGGCTGGTGGACCCCCCGTGTCAGCTCTCTCCCTTCCAACAGACTCCGCGAGAATGGCGGGGCGCGCCGTGGCGCGGAATCCACGCGGAAGCTTCGACCAATCGCCGTGACGACTATAAAGCGCGGCGCCCAAAACCCTAGCCGCCATGACCTATCCACCGTTCCCGACCTAGCACCCGAGTCAAGCCTTTACCGTGAACCGAGGAAGAGAAAGAGGGAGCTGAGTGCCGTCCGCGCCGCCGTGCGGGGATTCCGTCCAATCGGCGATTTGGTCCTTCGATCGGGACCGGGGTGGCTCCGCGACGTTGTGGGGCAGCCAGACGAAGCTTCGGCCGACGCTGAGGGACTTCTCGGGGGCGGGAATCGCTCGCCGTCGCCAGGGAACCGCCGCGGGCCGCGTGATCGCCTGCTCAGTGCCGCCACCGTTCCAAACCAAGGTATTAAGTCCACCCTTCAGTTCGTCTTTCCTGTCTCTACTTGTAGCTCGGTCCAATTTGTATTTAGCGCTCGGAAACGGCCGATTGCAAACCTCGCCGGCGTGCTCCACCGAGCGTGCGGGGCGGCGCCGCCGTCGCTAGCTGAGGATTGGGGGGAAAACACCCTGATCGTCCGATCCTCGTTGAACGGAGCAGATTAGATAGAGGGATACCCCTTCGACGGATTGGATCTGGGCCATCAATCCAGATCGGACGGCTCTGAGCGCTCGCGGGTTTATAATATCGTGATCCGATCCTGGCCCTTGGATCGGATCTGAACGGTCCGGATTTAGCCCACGTATTGACAGGCGTAGCTTTGATCTGCATCGTTGGATCTCGGGCGTACGAGTCGGATTTAGTGATGGCGTGGTGCTCCGTGGGCCGTTGGATCATGATCCAACCGTGGGCAAAGCGTACCGGTTCACTTAAGGCTGGATCTGATCTGGGCCTTGGATTTCTAATCCGACGGCCTATATCACCCCATACCCCTTCGCTTCGGCACTTATTCAAAAGAGACCATATACTTTTAGATAATAGAACCCGCCGTCCACGCCAGGATTTTCTGAGTCTTGGAAACACTTACACCGAGACCCCTGCTGTTTCCTGGAATTGAGGCCCCGTCCAAAGCGTTATAAAATCAAGAAAATGAATTAGGAAATGAGTTTTTAATATAAAAACAATTCATATAATTTGTATAATTCATAGAAAATGCATAAGAACTCCAAATTGGTCCATTCCAGTTCCTAAATTTTTGTAATAATATTGTCTACCCATTAGTACCTCTGTTCTGACATGACAAACGCATTAAAATTATTCTTTCACTTAATCTTGTATTAAATGCATAAAACCTTAGAAAATCCATAACTTAAAATATATAACTCCAAATTTAATGATTCCAATTCCTGTGATCTTATTTTAATGTCTAGTTTATTACTGTATATTCTATTTGCATGTTTGATGTGATGTTAATTTATGCTATGCTATGTATGTATTGTATTGATGCGAGTAGACGAGCAAGCCACTGTGGAAACTGAGGTTCAACAAGTCGAGACTGCTGAGCAGGAGCTCGTGGAAGGCAAGTTGTGCCCTTGATCACTTCTTTTACCTATTCATGTTCTTATTAATCATGATGATCTGCATAGATTAATTTTGATGGGACCCAGTAGGATACCCTAGATTTGACTATCTTTATACCTTGTTTCACCACTGGATTTACTACTAAAGTTTTGGGTAGTTCATGCTATTGCTTTATGTGGATTTGGGTATAGAGATATTCATCACTCATTGTTATACTTTTTATTATCTATTTTATTCTTTACTGTTCATGTTAAGATCATTATGTTAATGGGAACATGGAGAACCACCCGGGAAAACAGTGCTACCACAAGGGTTTAATGGGACGCCCTTGGCTGATTAACTAGGAAAGCTAGTGGAGGGCTACCTTACCCGAAAGGGGCAAGGGCAGTAGGGGAGTGGTCAGTGTAGGGAGGTCCTTGGGTTGATTTTGCTGCGATGGCGGTCAGGCAAGAACCCTGCACTAGAGCTTCCTATAAACTGTAGCGGGTAGTCTGAAGCTAGTGGAACTTTGTAAAGGCCTCATAGTGTTACCCTGCCTCGCTTCCTTGGTAGAGGTGTATGGGATTCATGACCCCTTGGCAGATGGGTAACACGGCTTGTGGGTAAAGATGCGCAACCTCTGCAGAGTGTAAAACTGGTATACTAGCCGTGCTCACGGTCATGAGCGGCTCGGACACTCACATGATTAATTTATGGAACTTAAACTTAATCTGTCATTTCATTGCATTTGGGATTATTTTACTATTATTTTTACTTATTATTATTATGGTTTGGTATTTACTTACACATAGTAACTGCTAATAAAATTTTGACCAACTCCTAAAAGCAATGCTCAGCTTCAGCCTTTATTTCATTGATCAGCCTTACACTTCATGAATTCCCACATTTGGTGAGTTCATGCCACATTATTCTCCACAACTTGTTGAGCTATGAACGTATGTGAGCTCACTGTTGCTGTCTCACACCCCCCCCCACAGGAGAAGAACAGGTGGTCGAAGAGGAGCCGCCTAACACTGAGGAGTTCGATTTGATCTAGGTGGCATTTCCCAGTCGACATTGGCGCCGACGATCCTTAGTTCGTTTTATATTTATCTTTATTTTGTAATAAGACTTCCGCTATGTAATAAGTACTTTGATGTTTTATGACATTTATCTCTATACACTCTGTTATTATATATGTTGTCTTCTTGGCGCATGTATGAGATGCACCCGGCTTTGTCCTTTAAAACCGGGTGTGACAATTAAGACCTCGAAGGAGTGAAACCACTCCTCCGAGGCCTCGGGGGCTACACCCGGCGGGTGCGCTCGCTCGCACCCACCGGAACAAAATGCAACCGAGAAAGGCTGGTCCCCTTGCAAAAAAGTGCGACGAAAGCCTCCAAGCGAGTGCTAGCACTCCCTTCGAGGCTTGGGGGCTACTGTCGGGGACCATAATTAGGGGTACCCTCAAGACTCCTAATTCTCAGCTGGTAACCCCCATCAGCATAAAGCTGCTAAGGCCTGATGGGTGCGATTAAGTCAGAGATCAGTCCATTCGAGTGACTCGATCACGCCTCGCCCGAGCCTAGCCTCAGACAAGGGCAGCCGACCCCGGAGGATTTCCGTCTCGCCCGAGGCCCCCCTCCAACGGCGGACATATTTCCGGCTCGCCCGAGGCCCTGCCTTCGCTAAGAAGCAACCCTGACTAAATCGCCGCACCGACCGACCAAGTCGCAGGAGCATTTAATACAAAGGTGACCTGACACCTTTATCCTGACGCGCGCGCCCCGGCAGAGCCGAAGTGACCGCCGTCACTTCACCGCTCCACTGACCGGCCTGACAGAAGGACAGCGCTGCCTGCGCCACTCCGACCGCAGTGCCGCTTGGCAGAATGAGACTGACAGGCAGTCAGGCCCTGCCAAAGGCACCATAGGAAGCTCCGCCCGACCCTGGGCTCGGACTCGGGCTAAGTCCCGGAAGACGGCGAACTCCGCTCCGCCCGACCCAGGGCTCGGACTCGAGCTAAGTCCCGGAAGACAACGAACTCCGCTTCGCTCGACCCCAGGGCTCGGACTCGGGCTAAGCCCCGGAAGACGGCGAACTCCGCTCCGCCCGACCCAGGCTCGGACTCGGGCTAAGCCCCGGAAGACGGCGAACTCCGCTCCGCCCGACCCAGGGCTCGGACTCGGGCTAAGTCCCGGAAAACGGCGAACTCCGCTCCGCCCGACCCAGGGCTCGGACTCGGGCTAAGTCCCGGAAGACGGCGAACTCCGCTCCGCCCGACCCAGGGCTCGGACTCGGGCTAAGTCCTGGAAGACGACGAACTCCGCTCCGCCCGACCCCAGGGCTCGAACTCCGCCCTGGCCTCTGCCGAACAACCTCCGCCTCGCCCGACCCAGGGGCTCGGACTCGGCCTAGGCCATGGAAGACAGACTCGACCTCGGCTTTGGAGGAGCCTCCACGTCGCCCAACCTAGGGCACAGGCCAGCCACGTCAACAGGAAGCGCCATCATCACCCTACCCCGAGCCGACTCGGGCCGCAGAGGACAAGACCGGTGTCCCATCTGGCTAGCTCTGCCAGATAGGCAATGATGGCGCCCCTCGTGCTCTGTGACGACGACGGCTGTCAGCTCTCTTACGGAAGCAGGAGGACATCAGCAAGGACTCAACCGCTCTGACAGCTGTCTCTCCGCCAGGCTCCGTCGCTCCTCCGACGGCCACGACATCACACCAGCTGGGTGCCAAAATCTCTCCGGCTGCCACATCGGCATGTATTTAGGGCACTAGCTCTCCCTCGCTAGACACGTAGCACTCTGCTACACCCCCATTGTACACCTGGATCCTCTCCTTACGCCTATAAAAGGAAGGACCAGGGCCCTCTTAGAGGAGGTTGGCCGCGCGGGGACGAGGACGGGACAGGCGCTCTCTTGGGGCCGCTCGCTTCCCTCTCCCGCGTGGACGCTTGTAACCCCCTACTGCAAGCGCACCCGACCTGGGCGCAGGACGAACACGAAGGCCGCGGGATTTCCACCTCTCTCACGCCCATTTCCGGCCACCTCACTTCCCCCCTTCGCGCTCGGCCTCGCGTCGACCCATCTGGGCTGGGGCACGCGGCGACATTCACTCGTTGGCTTAGGGACCCCCTGGTCTCGAAACGCCGACACTACCAGAAAAGGACCTTCCCATTTCAGCTGTAGCTTGCCTACTGTATCTGGGTTGGCTACCCTCCGAAGCACCAGATGGCCTGGCTTGATATTTTTCAATCGAACTTTTCTATCATGCTATTTTATTGTTTCGGCCTGATACTTATTGATGTGCTCTAAGGCTTGAAGTCTGGTCCCTTCTATAGTGTCTTTTATTATTTGAGAATCAGCTTCTTCATCCACGAAAGTTGTGGTCCTTATTGATCCTATTCTTGCTTCTTCCGGTGTTATTGCTTCATCACCGAATAGGAGCTTGAAAGGTGTAAAACCTGTTGACCTTGAGACAGTTGTGTTATGGCTCCACACCACTTTGATCAGCTCATCTGGCCATTTTCCTCTAGGCTGATTGAAGATTAGCTTCATTATCCCTGTCATTATGATTCCATTTGCTCTTTCTACTAACCTATTTGATTCTGGATGTCTTACTGATGCAAAATGTATTTTTGTACCAATTCGGTCACAAAAATCTTTGAATGTTTCAGCATCAAATTGAGTTCCATTGTCAACGGTTATTGCCTTCGGCACACCAAAGCGACAAACAATATTTTGCCAAAAGAATTTATGTACTGTTGCCAAAGTAATTGTGGCTAATGGCTTTGCTTCAATCCACTTGGAGAAATATTCCACTGCTACAACAACATACTTTAAATTTCCTTGTGCTGGTGGAAGTGGACCTAACAAATCCAGACCCCACCTTTATAGTGGCCAAGTTGGCTATATTAGCTGGGTTAAAGACGAAGGTTGTTTCTGGTCTCTGGCGCATCTTTAGCAATTTTCACATTTTTGAACCAGATCTGCTGCATCCGAAGCTACCTTCGGCCAGTAAAACCCTTGTCTGAAAACCTTCCCCAGCAAAGGCCTAGACCCAATATGAGACCCACATAATCCTGCATGTATTTCCTTCATCAATTCTTGACCTTCGGTTCTAGACAAACACTTGAGTAATGGAGAGCAGACTCCATATTTATATAACTCCTCTTCTATGATTACATAAGGTCTTGTTCTTACTTCCATTCTTTTATTATAAACTTCGTCATCCGAAAGACGGTTGCCTTGGAGGAAAGATATAATCTTAGTCCTCCAATCCTCACTATGTACAGGTGATATTGCGAGCACTGCCCTCTCCATAAGTTCGACTGAAGGTGCTTTTATTGTCTCAAAGAACACTTCCGAAGGCAAAGGGAGCCCCTGTGCCGCTAACTTAGCTAGTAAATCTGCATGCTCATTTTCCCCCCTTGGAATATTTTTAACGTAAAATCCTTCAAAAGAAGCTTCCAATCTTCGGACTGCATCCAAATATTTTTCAAGCTTCGGATCCCTTGCCTTGCTACTTTTGTCTACATGACCAAAAATAACTTGAGAATCAGTTTTGAGTATTGCCCTTCTTATTCCCATTGCCTTTAGCTTCCGAAGCCCTAATAGAAGAGCCTCATACTTGGCAATATTATTCGTACAACTAAATTCCAATTTTACTGCATAGCATGTCCTAACTTTAGATGGCGCTACCAAAACAGCGGCCGCTCCTGCGCTAAAGGTTTCCTAAGAACCGTCACAGAATATCGTCCAAGCTTTGGCATCTTTGGTTACTTCTTCTCCCTAAGCCCCTGGCGTCCAATCAGCAATGAAATCTGCTAATGCCTAAGATTGAGTTGAGGATCTATGTACATAATCAATGGTGAATTCATTAAGCTCCGCAGCCCATTTTCCAATCCTTCCTGTAGCTTCTTTGTTTCTCATTATGTCCTTCAGAGGTTGTGATGAAGGTACTATTATATGGTTTGCTTGAAAGTAATGCCAAAGCTTCCTGGAGGCCATCAACACAGCATACAATACCTTCTCCAACTCTATGTAATTTTTCTTTGATAAACTGAGTACTTCAAAGACGAAGTATACCGGTGCTTGTCTTTTTACTTGGCCATCTTGCTTCTCCTATACCAGTGCGGCACTGACTGCAGAATGGGAGGCAGCTACATACAGAAGTAGCGGAGCTCCTGATGAAGGTGGAGTTAGAGTTGTAAAATCTATCAGGTATTGCTTTAACTCTTCGAAGGCTTTTTGTTGAGCCGGACCCCACTGGAAGACTTCGGCTGAATTGAGTACTTCAAAGACTGGTAAATTTCTTTCTGCTGACCTTGATATGAATCTATTCAACGATGTCAGCCTTCCTGCCAATCGTTGGGCACCCTTCTTTGAATTTGGCGGTTCCATCCGAAGGATAGCTTCAATCTTGCTTGGATTAGCTTCGATACCCTTTGTTGATACCAGACAGCCAAGGAACTTTCCCTTCTTCACTCCGAAAATGCACTTTTCTGGATTCAACTTGAGACCGGCTTGCCTGAAATTGGCAAACGTCTCTTGCAAATCGACAACATGATTTTCTTGTTTTGTGCTTTTCACTATAATGTCATCAACATAAGTCAATACATTCCTACCAATTTGAGAGTGGAGGACCTTGGCAGTCATCCTGCTGAAGCTTCCTCTACCATTCTTGAGCCCCTCGGGCATCCGAAGGTAGCATTAAGTGCCACTTGGAGTTATGAAGCTTGTCTTTGGCTCATCCTTTTTCTTCATCCAGATTTGGTGATAGCCCGAGTAATAGTCCAATAAGCTCATAAGCTCTGAAGAAGCTGCTGCATCTACAAGGGAGTCTATTCTTGGTAGGGGAACTCATCCTTCGGACATGCTTTGTTGAGGTCTGTGAAGTCAATGCACATTCTCTATTTCCCATTAGCCTTCTTCACCATAACAGTGTTAGCTAGCCACTCTGGATATGTGACTTCTCTGATAACACCAGCACTAAGGTCTCTTTACTTCATTTCGAGCACCTTCGGCTTTATCCTCGGACATTTTTCGAAGCCTCTTCTTTCTTGGCCTGAAAGATGGATCCACATTGAGTGAATGCTCAATGACATCTCTATTAACACCACAGAGATCGTTAGCTGTACAAGCAAAGATGTCTTTGTTGTTGAACAAAAACCTTAGCAGAGTCTTTTCTTGTTCATTAGATAACTGGGATCCCAGCAGTACCTTTTGGTCTGCTATGTCTTCACACAGGAGCATAGACTTCGGTTGATCCGCTGAAGCAGCCTTATCTCTTTTGTGCTTGTACTGCTGATGGGCTTCGGCTTCATCTAAGTTATGGATAGCCTTTAATCCGTCCAGCTTCCTTCGGTCTTCCTGGCAGCTTCTTGACTCTCGTGAACAGCAATGGGCCCTTGTTCCGAAGGTATCTTCATGCATAGATATGCTGGATGAAGAATGGCTTCAAAGGCATTGAGCGTCCCTCGACCAATGATGGCATCGTATGGATACTCCATATCAACAATATCAAAAACAACTTGTTCAGTTCTTGTGTTATGGACGTAGCTGAAGGTCACTGACATTGTTATCTTGCCAAGTGCTACAATCTGTCTTCCTCCGAAGCCACAAATAGGGTGTGTTACATCATGTATCTTGTCTTCTAGCTCTTGCATCTGTCTAAAAGCCTTTGCAAAAATGATGTCCGCTGCACTGCCTGTGTCAACCAAAACATTGTGGACCAGAAATCCCTTGATGATACAAGATATAACCATAGCATCATTGCGAGGATAATTTTTAAGCTGAAGATCTTCCTGGGAGAAGGTAATTGGAATGTGAGACCACTTGGATCTGATGAAGGGTCCTTGCACCCCAACATGCTGCACTCTTCTTTGTGCTTCCTTCTTCTACTTCTTGTTGGCTGGTTCTGAGCTCGAACCGCCTGTGATTGGGAGCATCAACTTCGTGGCCGAAGGTGCTACAGCTTGGTTGTTGTACGAAGCCATCATCACAATAGTGGAAGTGAGTTCACCAGAGGTGGGCGCCAATGTTGGTCCTTGTTCCCGAATGCTATACACCAAGAACAAAGCAACACAAATGTTAACGATTAGAGACCTTCGTCCTTCAAAGCATTATCTCCTTTAGGATATAATGATCTTCAGACGAAGGTCATGAAGGGCATACCTTCATCATTTTGACGAGCAAAGGTGTAAATAGAGGCATATAAAGCATAAGAGGAATATAAATAATCATATCAAATCATTAGATTATTCATATTTGCATTTTATAAACAAGAGTAAACATCAATAATGTTTATATGACATTTGTACCTTCGGCTTGACAGGAGACGGAAGTACAAAAATGACACAAGGATGATTACAAGTTCACGTGAACAGTACGGGAGTACTGTTCACCTATTTATAGGCACGGGGCGCAGCTCAGACAAATTATATTTGTGTCCCTAATGACCAATTACAACTATAAAAAAATTATCAGGGACTCAGTAGTCTTTTCCTCTTTAAGTCGTTGCCATCCTTCGTCTTAGGCATGTCGTTATGCCGAAGCTTCTTCAATTGTAGCTTCGGTCATATATCTTCATGTCGTGCCTACTTGCATATTGTCCTGCCGAAGGTGTTTTTTGCTTAAGGGGACCTTCGGCGGAGAAAAGAAGCCCCCAACATGCTCCCTAGCACTGATCGGTGGGGTCTGGTTGTCAGATCATCTTCCACCCTAGAACGACCTTGCGTACACCTCGGAACGCACCCGCGCGAATCAGGCGGGGGAAATCCACCGTTCTCCTCGGCCTGGGTGTGGCCTTCGGCGGAGAAAAGAAGCCCCCAACATGCGCCCTAGCACTGATCGGTGGGGTCTGGTTGTCAGATCATCTTCCACCCCAGAACGACCTTGCATACACCTCGGAACGCCGATTTGCGCGGGAAATCCACCGTTCTCCTCGGCCTGGGCGTGGCATCAGCTATAAAACCGGGACCCTGGACATCATATGCTCCCTCAACCCACACCGTTGATCTCGAGTCTATAGGAGCGAGCCCTCACCAAGGACGTCGGTCGGTGAAAGGGGGAGAGCTTCATCGCCGCTAGAGAAGACGCGGACCACCCGGCACAAATCCTTTCTCGTCGCGACCTTAGTTTGTGGCTCAGGGCTTCGCCTTGGCATGTCGTTCGTATGCGGCCCTTCTAGGAATCAGACCATATCGGTGTGTATGGCCAATTGCTCGCTGGTGACACACCGCCACCGCGGATCCGCGCTACACAGTGGATGGGGCTTGGTACCGTGTGATTCATGGTAAGGCCTCCTTCCCTTGACTCGCGTTCATCTCTATCTCGGGTAGCATTGTCCAAATCTAAGTTATGGGGCACCAGTGCCATTGGCGGCTTCCGTCGGCCATGGCTACTGTTGGGGTGTGTATTACTTAATCGAAGCCACTGGATCTTTGGCCAAGGGCCAAGATTAGATCTCCGCGTAATGCGTTAGCACCGTTAGATTTGAATCCAATGGATCTCATGACGTACCGGTTCAGATGGGGGGAATTCTAATCAGGGACGTCAGCTTGGGATCGGATGGTTGTAGTTTCAGGATACCCCTTCGCTATGGCAGATTAGCATAAGAGACCCTAGACAATCCTTTTATCAACCCGCAGTCCTAGTCCTTTATAAAACCATTACGCAAAGGCCCTGGAATTTATGATTAGAACCCTGAACTACTCTGGAATCATGTGCGCAGGCCAGGAATTAAAGAAAACAGGAAAAAGAGATTTAGAAATCGATTTTGAGTATAAAAATAATTGCAATAACTTATATAAATCATAGAAAATTCATATTTAATCCTTTGTAATCCATTCCAGTTATATTAATTTTGTTTCAATATTGTCTATCATCTAGTAACTCTATTTAACCATGAAACATAGACTAAAATTTTCTACTTAATTTATTCCATGCCAAGCACTTAATTATTCAGAAAATCATAACTACCACACTTTAACTCCGATTTAACTCGTTCCAGTTGCGTTAGCTTCATAATAAAATTATCTACACTCTGGTAACCTTATTTTATCATGAGACATGTTGTAAATAATTAATTTGTTTATCCTATGTTAATTGGATTAATCTATGTTTTCTGGATTAGCTTATTCTAATATTAATATAGTATCATGATCTTATGGTTATCTTTGGCCTAAGAGATGATTTATAATCAAGTAATGACTTAGATTAAAGTTGAATTAATTATTTATAATATCAATCTCAAGTGGGTGTGCGAAGGCTACATCCTCCCAGATGAACGCGACCTTGCCGAGGCTGAGATGTAGAGGCTCACTGATGCCGTCGAGGGACCGGGTTAGGCATTGGCGTGCCACTTTGAGGATGAGGTGGTTCCGTCGGTGTCGTCCTCTTATGTTGGGTCTTACTCTACCGCGGCGCCTCCCGATGACTCTGAAGGCGACCTACCACCTCCCTCAGCGTCGTAGACCCCTTTCATGTCCTGTGGTGATTGTAAAGAATACCTTACATTGTCTGTATAAATCGTATTTCAAACTTTTTATGTTTGGTGTTGTTTAGGTGTTTTGTTGCGTTACTTTTCCGCTTGTTTTATGCTTGTCGCCCTGTCTTTCTGCGGTGTCCTTTTTGGAATGCAAGTTACCTCTTTAGGGGGATAGTGAGTGGGGAAACCATATCCCATAGGCGTAGGTGTTCCCGCGGCTCGGATGTCCTTCCTAATCGGGATGTCTCTTGTTCTTTAGGGTTCCGCCTTATGACGAGGGCGAGGGCACGAAACTTGTTATTTTTAAAAAAAAACTGCGAGAAAAATGACACAGATGGGGGGTTCCCCCCTACTAGCCCCCTCGGGAGGCTCGGTTTTAAAGTCAAGGTCGAGCCTCACTTGAAGGCCAAACTTTATTACTTATGAAAGTTCGAGTACAATTTTAAGCCTATGGCCCTAAGGGTAGAAACGACATAGTTGTTCAATGTTCCATGCGTTGTTGTAGACTTATCCCTGCTCGTTGCATAGTTTGTACGTCCCTGGCTTTAGTACTTTGGCGATCGCCATATGGGTTTGAGGATAGTGCCAGAAGTGTCGTAGCTCCTTTGCTGTTCATGGAGGCTGGCTATTTGCAGTTGACTTCCTTCTCAAAGTGACTGGCTAGAATTCTCATACGATAATAGGAGAGAGATGCTGATAATTGGAGAAGGCGAGACCAAGCCTGCCGAGAGAGGAGAAGTGGCTTACGAGGCTAGAATCAACGCATTCTCAGCCCCTGCATAATTTTTTTATTAATAAGCTCTCTATCGGCCGAAAAGGTCTTCTTTAGACCAGCAGATGGATAAGGCTTAATTTTGTGCTTTTCACCTTCCACCGGCTTCGAGGCAAAGATATCCGGGGCCCTATTCTTATATTCA
This sequence comes from Zea luxurians, assembly GCA_029449295.1. Classification (NCBI taxonomy): domain Eukaryota; kingdom Viridiplantae; phylum Streptophyta; class Magnoliopsida; order Poales; family Poaceae; genus Zea; species Zea luxurians. The sequence continues at coordinate 9,808,676 of JAOPSE010000012.1, read as the reverse complement.
CGTTAATGAATGGATGGGTAGCACGGAAAAGTCTTTCTTCCTCACAAACAAGATCGGAGCACCCAAGGTTAGGCACTCGATTGGCCCGTATGTACTCTAGAAGCAAGATCGCATGACGTCCCTATAACACATCGCTGACATCCTCAAGACTTCGAAAAAAGGTGCTTTCACCACAGACATGCCAGTAACTGACGAATTGGATGCTCCAGCAGTAGTTCCAGTTCCAAAGGGAAAAAAAGGGAAAGTCCCGCTTGTCAACCATGCCTGAGCCCAAAGGAAAAGCAGTACCAATCCGCTTCAAAGCGATGAAGGGTCCTTCAAAAGGGAGTCATCGGTCATCCCGGGGGTCTCACCAGGGCACGGGGTGCCATGGGTGGCACGATGCGGTTGTTCCGTCTCCGCCTCCTACGACGAGAAGGACGACGACGGGTGCTCGGACGCTGCAGAGAGATAGGTGGGAGGAGCACGATGTCGTACTCGATGCCGAGCGACATGAACTCTAGGCTCCCGAACCTAATCACTGTTCTGAGCCTCAGCGAGTGATGAAAGCCTGCCATCTAGAGTCTTGATGGGAACTAGGGGTGTTGCACGCGACAGACCCCTACCTAGCGCGCTAGCTATCGGTGTTTGGACTAGCGGTCCTAACCAACTAGTGAAATGATGCTACGTGCCCAGAATCTAGATGGTGTGCGAGTTGACACAAGCGATTTATCCTATTTCAAGCAATGCGAGGCCCTACTTCCAGTAGAGGGGGATGAAGCTTATATTACTCGCACCGAGGTGCTTGCACTAGGGATTACAAGCCAAGCAGGAGAGGGGAAGTCCCCAAGTCCCTAAAACTGATTGAGGCAAGTGCCAATACCGAAAGACAGGAGAAAACTACCAAGTGTTTGGACTGCCCCCTTGGAGGAGTCATGACTACCCTATTTATACACCTAGGGGATGCATGATGTTGAGCCGGGGGCCGTCGCGCTTCCAGGGAGATGTCTTGGTGTCCTGTGGGTGACACAACCTTGCACTGTGCTGTTGACTTGAGCCTGAGTGCTGTTGACTTGAGCCTGTTTTTTCCCGCTGAGAGCCGAGGCCGAGGCCGAGGGGTTGGCCACATGCCCGAGCCCCTAGGAGAGGGGATGCCCATACCGTGTGGTTGTAACAGGGCCTTGGTATGGGTAAAAGTATGTTTACGGGATGCGTCAGTGCCCCTATTTTCGGTGACGTTGGGTGTCCTTTGCTACAGATATCGTGGTCAGAACCAAGCTCAGGCGAGGCGGAAGTCTTCCTAAGGAGATGGCAGGTGCTCTCCCTGACGCGCGCCACAGTTCACGGAGTGGTTGTTCGTGGGATTCGCGGTGGAGCAGGTAGCCGAGGCCAAGCTCAGGCGAGACGGAGACGGTGCCCGAGGGCAAGCCTAGCATCGGGCGAGGCAGAGTTTTGTGCCCGTGGCCCGGTCTGTTCTTCCGTCGTATTAGGTGTCCCATCCAGGGATGGCAGGCAGCGTGCACGCACAGTGGCGCATGTGTAATCATGTTGTTGCGCCCGGACGTGACCGCTGTCTCGTTGCCACTGTGCCCCTATGTCACTGTGAAGGGTAGGTATGCATATTAAATGCAGGTGTCCCTTGTTGCCCTAAGGGCGCACTTTGTCCTCTTCACCTGAGACGGGCTCGGGCGAGACGGATATGGCGGTCCTAGGGCGAGATGACTTTAGGCGAGCTGGAAATGGGGGACCTGAGTCGTGAGAGGCTCGGACGAGACAAAGATTTGCCTGAGCGGAGATTTTGGAGGGCCCTCAGGGAGGGGTCTTGGTCATGATGACGTTCTTATGGGGAAGACCCCTGTGGTGGGCCTCGGGTGAGGAGGTGACCTGGCCTCTTGTCTTCGGGGATTACGTCTGAGTAATTAACCTTTCCTGAGCGCGTTTTAGGGGCGTAATTCGGGTACCTCTAATGATCACACCCGACAGTACACAAACACCCCCTTAATAACTACTAGCATGCTACTTTATTTATTCTAAATTATAAAATTGTCTTAATTTATATATATATATATATATGCGCGCGCGTGTGTGCGTGTGGATGGTTTACACTTTAAGGTGAAGAGAATAACACTTATGAAAGCCACAAGATGAGTTCTCAATAATAGCATAAGCATGACAAGTAAGCAGCCTACACCTATAAGGGGGAGACACCGAATTCCAATAGGCAGAGCCATCGAAACCCTCTAATGCGTATATCTCGTCCCCATTCTACAGCAAAATTTAAGCCTTTTGAACCAGAACCCACATGTTCGTTTCTCCTTTATATTCTCCTTGAGCATGTTTCTGTTCAATTCAAACTCAAATTCGCATGCACGTCGGGGATTACATGTTCTGCCGGTTCATACTATGCTTGGATTTCATGTTCTGCCAGTGCTAGAACCACAGAGCAACACTCATCTTCGACCAAAATGACCACTGCCCCCGGTCCCCCTCCCCCTTCCTAATTAAATTGAGGCAGCCAGAGGACTCGATTACTGTAGTCTCATCCATAGCGATTTTTGGCTAATAACAAGGTGGGAAAAGGCACGCGCAATTGCAGATTCCGGATCAAACCATCAGCTTATTTATCGTGCACGTAATTGATTTTGCATGTTAACACGGGACAAACATCCCAACAATGCTGAAAGGAAAGAAGGGGGGGAAACAAACAGTTCCCATCGTACAGAAGATGGACTTATTTTCCATACGGCATCTCCATCTCTGAAGGAAAACAGAAACAAAAAGGGCCGGTACAAACAGTGATTTGTTCCATCTCCCTAGAGAGTAGAGACACACAGGTGGTGAAGTCCAAGCACAGTAGTGATCCGTCCCGAGCGAAGTTATTTGTAGGCACCGGGTAGCTGTTCCCCCGGTCAGCAACTTAACCAAAAGCTGTGTTCCTGTGCCCTCCCACTCAAGGCGTTGAATGAATCAAAGATGAGATTTTTGTACTAGGGTACATCTACAACATCAGTATAGCAAGTGCTCGAAAACATGGTCTACGTTGCGTTGCCACTTCGTCTCGTACAGATGCAGAAGTCTCTCGGCAGGTGTCACTCCTGTAGCAAAGGTTAAGTTAATTAGGATCTTCAGAAACGGAACGAGTGATTCGCAGCAAAGCGTAAATATGGCCGCGTCTCCGCCAAACGAATGTAGCACTACTACCTGTCCTCACCACTTCGTCAACCTCTCTAAGGAAACCGACCTCCTTGTATCCTCTTCTTTCCAATCCATTCTGTGGTTAGGGCAACACAAACGTTAGTACGAACATTTCTCTGAACTTGGCATTGCTTCAAGGGAAAAAAAAAAGGAAACCATAGCAAAGCACTCTAATTTACTAACCTTGGCCAGTTTTAGAACTTCCTCGGCTAAATCTCTAACATATCCATCGCGAAATGGTGTCTTCAGACCAGTCAATGGTACCTGATCGATATAACACAGCAAAACTAATTGAATCTGCTGGACTTTATCCTTATCTATAATAGACAAATTCTAATCACGAGAATATGGTAAATTTCTATTTGGCAGTTGTAGTTGTGAGACAAATAAAATTTTAGTTCCCTATCAAGAATATTTTCCATTTTGGCAAACAACAAAACATCCTTTTAGTCCCAAACATGTTCGATGGATCAAGTGCTCAAATTCTCAGAACAGAGGACGCTAGAGGAGGAAGATAAACAGTAGCAGGCAATTGGCGCACGAACACCTTCAACACACACACTGCTTGTATTTTCTAGCATCGCTTGATGGATCAGTACATGTGTCATTTATAGTCGGTGCCTAGCGATCCGGCTTGGGCTCCTGGCCGCTCGCACGCCACGCATGCCGCGCGCACGACTCAGCTGATGCCTAGCCATCCGGCTTGGGCTCCTGGCCACTCGCACGACTCAGCTGCCGTGACCTGATCTCAACGGCCTCCACCAACAGCTTCTCTACGTGACACTGTTATATAGTACCTGCTTAGGGTTTTAGATAGTCCCTTGTAATTACAGTTATATCTCTGTGTAATGGGCTAGGCCCAACAAACTAAGTCTGTTAATACAACTCCCAACCCTAAGTTAGAGTTAAGGTTTCCCAGATGGTATCAATGTTCACCATTTTGTAGCGAATTTTGTTTTTTTACCGAAGTTTGACTTACGTATTTTTGAATTTGGAACCGAAATCTATCAAAAACTGGAGTGAAATTCGCATCTATGTCAACAGCGAAAACAGGAAATTTCATCGAATTTCGGTGATTTCCCGACGAGAAAGTAAACCCTGCATTGGTATAGAGCTAGGTTCGAATCTCAGCTTCTCTCTCCCCTACCACCTTCCCCAGCCGCAGCTGGCCTCCACTGCCGCTGTCGGCGTCCCTTCTCTTCCCTCTCCCATCCCCCAGCCGCCGCCGGCCCTCTTCCCATGGAGCACCTATTCTCCGGCGCCCTCCTAGCTGCCTCGGGCGCGAGCACCCCGCAATCGCCGCCATGGGCGTGACCACGGTCGAGCGCGCTGCCTCCCCTGCTCCCGCTGCAGCCCTAGGCGCGGGCGCAGCCGAGCGCGCCGTCGCCACGACACCGGACGCGGACAACCTAGCCCCTGCAACCATCGACGCGGCCGACCTAGCCCCTGCAGCCGCGGTCCCAGCCAGCGTCGCCAACACCGCTGCAGCCGGCCTCCTCCCCACCTTGGGTCTCTTATCAGCGGACGGTCTCCTCCCTGTTGAGGGCTCCCCGCAGCAGCCGCGACGGACCTCCACTCCCTCTCGGTCGGGCTTCCTAATGCCTTCCCTGTGCACCAACAACCGCAGCAGCGCACCTGATCCTCCCCGCCGGGATTCCCTGACCACCACCCCACTCTCGCTGCTCCCACATGGGCCGACACCGTCGCGTCCCCGTCGCGTCCTCTACCTGCATCCTCCGCGCTCGTCGCCGCCATCGCCACCATCGAGGCAGCCTCCCAGGAGCGCGAACGTGTTGCGTCTCTCGCCTTGGCACAAGAGCGTGCCATGGGCACCGCCTTGACCGCTCAAATGGCCATTGCACAACGCCTCCTCCTCGGTCGCCCGCCGGTCGCCCATGAGGATCCCCCGGTCGCTCCCAAGGCTCCCCACGCCTCCGGGCTTGACGCCGACACCATCGCTTCCCTCCACTCTCAGGCCGCTGGGGTTCACAACATTTGGTCCCTCGTGTCTGTTATGTTGGACCAGGCATCCTCCCACTACCCTCGTTGGCAGGCTCAGGTGGTTCTCACGCTTTGGCGGTACGCCCTTGCCGACCACGTCCTCGACAACCCCGTCGACCCGCTATCTCCATCCTAGTACCAGATGGACAACGTGGTCCTCTCGTGGCTCAACGACAACATCACTGTTGAGCTACAGGACATCGTCCGCGACTAGGCGGACACTGCTCGCAAGGCGTGGCTCGCTCTCGAGGGGCAGTTCCTCAGGAACCAGGAGGTTCAGATGCTCCACCTCGACGCCTAGTTCCACCAGTTCTCTTTGTTGGAGAGTACTATCTCTAGATGAAGAGTTTGGTGGACTCCCTCCATGAAGCCCATCGTCGATCGTACCGTGGTGCTGAACCTTCTACGTTGCCTTAGACCCCGCTACGGCCACCTGAAGGCTCCCATCCAGAGGACCGTGCCATTCCTTACCTTCCATGTCGTCCGCAACAAGCTTCTCCTCGAGGAGCTCACCATGGAGACTGAAGCATCCGCCCAGCTTCGGCCCTCTACAGTGCTCCTACCGGCGGATAGACATCTTCGGGGGCCAGGCCCCTCGCCCTCCATCGATCGGTGCCCCTACCCGCCCTCCACTCGTCGTCCCTGCGGCCCCTCATCCGGCTACCACCGCTGACGGAGGTCGTCGTCTTCGCAAGGGCGGACGTGGGAGTGGCGGCTCCACCCGGGGTGGTCCCTCCGGTCGGGGTGGCGGCCAGGCGTTGTCGTTATTCTACAACCCCCTGGACCGGGACCATCTCCATGTGGCCAGGCAAGGCCCCGGGTGCCTCCCTGCCCCATCCTCCAACATCGGCCCTCCTGACGACGCCCCCTACGGCGTCCCCCCAATGACCCTGGCTCCGCCCCAGCTCCTACCTTCGGGGGTCCCCACCCTGACACCTTGGTCCCTACTGGCTGGAGGATGGGACTCAGCCTCCCTCGTCGCCGCCTTTAGTACCCCATGGCGATGACACAACCACCCCCCTCCGACTGGGTGGTCGACTCCAATGCGTCCTACCACACCACCTCCACCGCTGGCACGTTATCTCGCTCTCATCCCCTCATTCCTCCCACCCCTCCTCGATCGTCATCGAGAACAGTTCCACTCTGCCGGTCACCTCAGTAGGTGCCTCGGTTCTCCTAGAACCGTTCTATCTCAATGACGTTCTCATAGCTCCTCACATCACTCAACCTTCTCTCTGTTCGTCGGTTCACCACCGACAATTCTTGTTCCATTGAGTTTGACCCTTTTGGTTTCTCTGTGAAGAGCCACCATGACACCTCTCGCCCATTGTGACACCTCAGGGCCACTCTAAATGCTCCGGCCTTCCTAGGGATGGCAATGGATGTGATTTATCCGCGTACCCGCGGATAAAAAACCCATTGGACATGGTTTTGGGTACAAGTTTGTACCCATGGATACGGATACGGGTAGCACTTGATATACATGGATATTTTTAAAACGGGTACGAAAAATCAATATCCATACCCAAATACCCGAATATTCGTTAAAATATCTTGTACTCCCGTCCCACAAGTGGCAGGCTTTTAAGTGACCATCGCAATCGTCTCACTCCTAAAATGGTGAAAGCTTTGGTGTGCAGTCAAAGTTGGCTTCGTCACACTCTTAAAGGTGAACTTTTATTCATTTTTCCAATATGTTATATTTGAAGTATATAGATACTAATGTGCATGCAACTTTATTCTAGATGTTGGTGATGGAAGATTCAATAGTTTTTGGTCTTGCCTTGAAGATAATGAAGAAGACATGAAAGAAGAATCTTGTGTGTTGGCTGCTGATTCTGAATAACCAGCTGGTCTTTGGTGTTGATTCTTATGGCTTGTTGTTTGTAATTTTATCAATTTGAACAATTCAAATTTGATTTTGCTAGAAAAATTTATATTGCTCGTTGTATGCCTTAATACATGTATCAGATTTCATTTGCTGGACAAATTTTGTATGGTTGTATGTTTTTATCATATTTAAATTTGCTGGACAAATATCATACCATGTTTGAATTTAATGGATTTAAATATGTTGTATATGTAGTGGGCAAACGGATATATCCGCGGATATCCGTTACCCGCGGGTAACGGATGTGGATACTGTTTGTTATCTATAGCGGGTAACGGGTACGGGTTCGGATATCGGATATAGGCCACGGATATGGATATCTAGAGACACTATCCGCGGATAGTTTACCCATTGCCATCCCTAGGCCTTCCTCCATCGACGCGTCTTCCTCGTCTGTCCTGGTCTCCACCACTTGGCATCGTCGTCTCGACCATCCAGGACCCGACGTCATGACTAATCTCACCAGTAGTTTAGCCATTTCTTGTAGTACGGGACATTTTGAGGGCCTCTGTCATGCTTGTCAGCTAGGCCGACATACTTGTCTCCCATTTACTACTTTTCGGGCTGAGCATGCTTTTGATTAATTTCATTGTGATCATGTACTCAATCTTTCTAGTTATAAATATTACTTGGTGATTTTGGATGATTTTTCTCACTTTATTTGGACTTTTCCGCTTCGACTGAAGTCCGACACATTCGCTACCCTCACCCACTTCTTCGCCTGGGTCTCCACCCAGTTCCCTCGCCCGGTTCGTGCCCTTCAGTGCGATAATGGCCATGAGTTTGACAACAATGCCTCTCGCTCCTTCCTCTCCCACGGCGTTCAGTTGCGTCTCTCCTGCCCTTACACCTCTCCCCAGAACGGCCAGGCCGAACGTATCATTCACACCACCACCAACATGAACGCATCATTCTTCCTCTTTTAGGCGTCTCTCCCTTCCAGCTACTGGGTAGAGGCCCTGAACACTACTACACATCTTGTCAACCGCCTTCCCTCGAAGGCGGTGAGCCACCCCACTCCCCACTTTGCCCTGTATGGCACAGTCCCCTCCTATGAACACCTTCGTGTGTTCAGTTGTGCCTGTTATCCTAACACTTCTGCCACCGCTCCTCACAAGCTCTCCCCCGCTCCACTCGCTACCTTTTCCTCGGTTACTCCCCTGACCACAAGGGGTACCATTCTCTTGACCTCCTCTCCCACCGCATCCTCATCTCTCGTCACGTTTTTTACCAAGATGAGTTTCCTCTTGCTGGCTCCTCCCCACCCACCGATCTCGACTCTCTCCTTGAGTCTGATCCGGTTCCTCCTCTACCCCGATCACTCCCAACCGCTCCCCTGGTTCAGACGCCACCGCTCGCGCCTGTACCCGCACCATGTGCGACCCAGACGCCCCACCTTGTGTCGTTACCCGCGCCACGTGTGGCTACGTCGACCCCCCCCCCCCCCGCGCGCGCCATGCGCGGCTCCATCGATGAGTGTGGTCTGCTTCACCGATCACGCCCTCATCTACCGCCGCCGCGGGCGGGCCACTCCCTCAGCCCTCACCGAATCGGCACCATCGACGAGTGCGGCTCGCTTAACCGACCCCGCCCTCGTCTACCACCGCCGCGAGCGAGGCCCTCCCTCGACTCCCGACGACCCACTGGCCCACACTGAGCCTCCCGTGTACCACCCAATCGCCATCCACCGCGATCCCGGGCACGTCCACCCAATGGTGACTCGCCGCGCAGCCGGCCTTCTCCGCCTCGTCGACCGACTGATCCTAACGGCTGACGCTCCTTTGAACGCCTCCCTGGTCCCCTTCTTCGTTCGCGCCACCCTCACCGACCCCCACTGGCATCACGCTAATGCGCTATGGAGGAGTATGCGGCCCTGCTAGCCAACCACACCTGGGACGTAGTGCCGCGTCCACCAGGCACCAACGTGGTCACTGGCAAGTGGATTTTTCGCCACAAGCAGACCTCGGATGGCTCCCTCGACTGCTACAGACATGTTGGATCCTTCGGGGCTTCACCCACGCCCTGGAGTCGACTACGATGAAACCTTTAGCCCCATCGTCAAGTTCACCACCGTTCGAGCCGTTCTCACCCTCGCTCTCTCCCAGGACTAGGCGATTCATTAGCTCGATGTCAAGAATTCCTTCCTCCATTGAACTCTAATGAAGACTATCTACTGCAGTCAGCCCACCGGCTTTGTCGACTCCGCTCGTTTGGATCTGGTCTGCTAGCTGAACCGCTCCCTGTACAGTCTCAAGTAGGCGCCGCGGGCCTAGTACAGTCGCTTCGCCTCCTACTTGGCCTCCATCGGCTTTGTCAAGGCCAAGCAACACATCCATGTTCATCTACCAGCGCGACGACGACACTGTCTACTTCCTACTCTATGTCAACAACATTGTGCTCACGGCATCCACCGCCGACCTTCTACAGTGCACGATCGACTCCCTTCAGCAGGAGATCCCGATGGACCTGGGGACTCTTCACCACTTTCTCGGCATCACCGTCGAGTGCCAGCCTCATGGTATCTTCCTCCACCAATGTCAGTACACCATTGACATCCTGGAGCGGGTTGGTATGTCTGACTGCAATCCCTGCTCCACACCTATTGACACTCGGGCGAAGCTCCCTGAGGACGACGGGCCCCCAGTCGTCGACGTGACGTCCTACCAAAGCCTGATAGCTGCCCTCCAGTACGTGACCTTCTCCAGGCCCAACAGCACCTACGCTGTCCAGCAGGTGTGCCTACACATGCACACCCCAAGGGAGCCCCATCTCACCGCTCTCAAGCAGATCCTGCGCTACCTCCACAACTCCCTCGACTACGACCTTCTACTTCGACCCTCCCCAACGTCGGAGGTCGTGGTTTACACCGACGCTGACTAGGTTGGCTATCCCGACACGCACCGGTCCACTTTCAGTTACGCCGTGTACTGCTCCAACGCAAAGGCCGAGTACCGCGTTGTGGCCAACGGCGTGGCAGAGGCCTCCTGGCTGCGCCAGCTTCTCCAAGAGCTCCACAGCCTCCTTCAGCGTGCCACCCTCGTCTATTGCGACAATGCCAGTGTGGTCTACCTCTCCACCAATCCCGTGCAACATCAGAGCATGAAGCACGTGGAGATCGACTTGCACTTCTTCCGCGAGCGTGTCGCTGCTGGTGACGTTCGGGTTCTCAGCGTCCCCACCATGTTGTGGTTCGCCAGCATCTTCACCAAGGGGCTACCGTGGAGTGTATTACCCGATTTTCGATCCAGTCTCAACATCTATATAGGATAGAGTTGATACTGCGAGGGTGTTAAGAGTGCTCGTTTAGGGTTTTGGGTTAGCCCCTTGTATTTACAGTTATATCCCTGTGTAATGGGTCAGGCCCAACAACCTAAGTCTTTAATACAACTCCCAACCCTGAGTTAGGGTTTCCCACAAACACACACACTAAGCTAGCACACAATGCAGCCACATCCCGCATGCACACACATGCTAGAAGCACAACTACACACTACTACGTACACGACACATGCACAAGTACACGCAATGACTCACACGCACACATGTTTAAGCAGCGCACACATGCGGCCAAACCACACGTAGTGCTGGGTTTATTTTTAACAAGCTAGAGTTGAAACCCAGAATGAGCAAACAACAAGAGAGGGGGAGAGGAAAAAGGAAAACCAACATTGTGGGGAGGAAATGAGTGCACGATTATTTTGAGGTACCTTATGTCTTAGCATCTCTCTTTCCTCCTTTGTCCAGTCAAAAGTCATGTCTAAAATGCTTTGTAATGATTCCTCATCGTACAGCAGCCCAACCTGTAGACATAAACAAAATTCTGATTACAACTTCCAGCAAAAACTAGAAATAAACTACTACAGCAGAGAGACCATATTGATATTAACTTGTGGCTGTCAGTGGCAGTGCACAGAAATACAAAACAAAGTCAAAGGAAAGCAGATCACAAACCCAAAATGCAGGCAGCGCACACAATCTCCTCCATGGGCCACCATCAGCACCTCTCATCTCAAGGTATCTCTTTAACCTAACCTGCAAGCAGAATACAGAGGACAAAAGTTATTGCAATACCTAGCAACGGCACATATGCCAACATGTAAAGAGACAAAAGAGTAAACCTCAGGAAAAATTGTTGTTAGATGGTTCTCCCAATCATTAAGAGTAGGCAACTCCCCAGGAGCCTGTCGGAGCTTTCCTTGCATAAAATCCTGCACAATAAATACAAATCAAATTGAGTTTTATGAATGGAAACCAAACAGTGTCATGTAAGTGAAGGGTTCAAAAAAATCTAAAACCTTTACAATACAGAACTACAGAAGTAAAAGGACATCAAGGACAGAAATAGACCCGAAACGACATTCCGGTGCAGTCAATATACTTTTTATTTCGGTACACAAAATACATGGGGACATCTAATGCATAATCCACATATTGCTCAAACCTGCACCCCCAAAAGAAACTATAATTAGGATGCTTTCACATTGAAAACATCTTTAAAGAGAATGAAGTAATCAATCAAATTACTGGCACTCAAGGTGGGGGAGTGGGGAGTTCAAAGAAATGCTAACCCAAATGAGTTGTCAAAGACAAAAGGGAGCATCCCTGCACGGTTGTTATCGGTATCTGTCCAGATATGGCTGCAGATAAGGGTAAATGTGTTAGTAACTGCAGGTAATGAAATTAATTATGTATTTCCTGAAGGGCTATCAAGTAAATACCTCCTTAAGCTGAGAAATCCATTTGGTTTTCCTTCTTTAAAGGGAGAATTGGCAAATATTGCAGTTGCAATCTGTCAAATGAACAAGACAGGATGATTTGGGAACAGCAAACAAATTATCACAGAAGACTAACAAATACCCACAGGCTGCAATGCGAGGCCAGCACGAAATTTCCTTATCATATCCTGTTCTGAACTGAAGTCAAGATTAACCTGGACATAGAAGTGTGAACTTCAGTCAAGACTATCATAATATAAATCAGTTAACTTCTTTATTGAATCAACTTATGTCGTAGATAGAGTTTCAGGTATCTTTGAGATGAGCTCAAATGGAGAGTGATGTCATTTCTGAAAATGCAATCCACACATAAAAATAGAAATATGCTCACCTGCACAGTACATGTCCGGAACATCATATCAAGGCCAAGGGTACCAACTTTAGGCATGTAATTCCTCATTATTTCGTATCTTCCCTACAAGCCGATGATTGTTTTCATCAGGTTTTCACGAAACAGTAAAAATTGTTGCCTAAGGCATATCTGAACAAGGCTACAGTGAGTTATCAGTCATTTTCCCCAAAGTGCTCAACAGCTGGGTAACTAACAAGTCTATATTGTTGTGTCGGAAATGGGATACGTACCAGAAGACAGCATTTCTAGTGATAGCATCTCATTTAACTATTTAAGTATATCAAGAATACTATGCTTAAAAGTCAAAACAAGCATGATGGGTTGAGGTGTCTGGCAAGCAGTAGTTAACAGTCCAGGAATAAAATGAAGTTAAAAAATATAAGCTTACAAGGTTAAAGGAGAGAGTTACCTTTGGCATTATTGGTATATCACTCAGTGCCCATTTTGGCTGAAAGCCAAGCCCAAGAAATCCTATTCCCATTTCTTCTCCAACTGCTTTGACCTACAAGAACAAACAAACTTTGAGGTCATACCCCCAATTGCACTGAAACAATACATTTTAATGCCATGCAATTTTGAAATTTTCCCATAAGACCCTAGTAAGAACAACTACAAAATAAACTCAAACAAGATGCTCGAGTTAAAGGTATAGTTTTCATCAGAATTATCAAGGTAAGCATGCAAAGGTGTCAGTTAACATTTGGTTCACAATACGAGTTTGGTGTCATATCATCTCTGACAAAAGAATGGTCAGTCTTATATAATGTCAAGTATAAACACACACGAGCTAAGATCATAATTTCTGCAAGATGCACAGGGAAAAGAAAACGTCAGAAAGAGAAGTTACCTGATATAGATGTGAGTTGACCTCAGCACAAGTTTGATGTAACGTTTCGAGAGGAGCGCCACTAAGTTCAAATTGGCCTCCAGGTTCTAGTGAGATGCTTTGCTTTCCCTACATCCATACAAACAATTCAGGTTACAAAGATAAACTGATAAACTAGAGCCATCATTAAAAAACTGCATAACCTTCTATTTGGATGTGGCATTTAAAGCATATTAGTGATAGTGGCCCACTGAAACGATGGGCAATGCCCTTATCATCCAATTTCAATTGTTGGTGGATGATATATAGTAGCCACACTCATGCAAAAGGAAAGGAGCAATGGAAAGTTGGAAACATATGTTTTCTTTCTATTTCGGGTCTACCTGCTTGAGGCCGATAACAATGTTTCCTTCCATTATCTTCTCCCAATCAAATCTCTCAGCGAGCCCGTTCAGTATGTCACGAATCTGATCATATTTTATAGGGCGTAATGTGTTGACTTCAAAACCAAACTTTTCATGCTCCGTGCCAATTCTGTAAAGGACAGATGTTTACTTTGGGAATGAACTTACTGAACAGCCAATTGAAACATATCTTCCTTTTTTGAAAAAGAAAATACAAGGGCATCTTTAATAAATACCAAGACATATCAAATTATCATTGCTCAAATAACATGAACACAGCTACAAGATAAAACGATGGCCAAGTGATCATCACACTGATGAATCCATCCTAGTACAAAGTACGCGCTAGAGCCGGCTCACGGCTCATCAAATAAAGGGGCACTAATCCATCTCAATCGTTTGGCACTGTCGTAAGCACTTGAAAGTAACCTCAATGTTAGAGCTAGACAGCGTTGTTGGTGTTGACAATGTAATTTGCCAAGTTAGTTTATTTGATCAGCCAAATTTATTTAATGGTTATAATCAAGTTAATGAGTGATACACACTGCATAAGACTTGTGGCAGGTTGGATTGCGAGCCCAAGCGAGATACTTGGCTGAGACATCGACCACAGGATGCAACCGAGTCATGATTCGAGGTCATGAGGGAGCAATATAGTGTTTTCATCAAGTCAAAGCTACTAGCATGTATCTCCTGTTCAGGTTTGCATCCAGTATGGAGACTAGCTACCACATCAGGCATGCTGGAGTTCATGTGCGGGGAAAGGTCCAAAATAACAAAGTTAGTGTTTAGATGGTTTAGGGCCTGGTGCGGCGGTAGAGCCTACCGCCTGTAACCGAAAGGTCCCGGGTTCGAGCCCCAGGCGGTAGAGCCTACCGCCTGTAACCGAAAGGTCCCGGGTTCGAGCCCCAGCCTCTGCATATTATGCGGGTAAGGCTTGGCGCTTAAATATACCCTTTCCTAGACCTACACAGTGCGGGAAGCCTACGGCACTGGGTGCGCCCCTTTTTTAATGTTTAGATGGTGTTTCATGTCAAGGTTGTTAACGTGACCTGACAGAAAATCTATATCTGATCATTGAACCCTCATAGGACTACTTTGGGACACGTGGGCGAGCCGAGAGTGCATGGAGCCAAAGGTGTCGAAAGCAAAGCTTCGGCATCGACAAAGAGAACCTAATCTGTGCTTTTTTGCACACTGATATGCATTAGGGATTGGTAATCTATGCTGTTTTGCGCTAAAAACAGTCCGCTCTCCTCCACGAAAGTGAGGAACCCCTGAAAACTAGTCGCACGAACTATAGTTACCGTGGTGTCGCGTGATCAATTTTTCATGGCAACAGTTGGCTATATATAAGAACTTATCACAGGTATCATTTCAAAAAGCAAAAAAAAAAAACTAATAAACAAACAAATGAAGGACCATATGCATATGGAAGCTTCTAACCTCCATTTCTCCTTGGGCTTGCACCCGGAGACGAGGTAGGCGACGAGGTCCTCCTTGGTGAGCGGCTCCGTCATTTGCACGACCTCCTCCGTCGGGGGGCTGGCCGCGACGGCCCCGCCGCGCCTCCTCCTTCTCCCCCTGCTGTCGGTCGGCGGGAGCCGAACCACCGCGAGCCCACTCCTCCTCCCCGCCGCCGCCGCGGGGCGCGCGCCGTCCGCCGGCGACACACGCGTGACCGCGAGCCGCGACGCCACGGCCATCGAATCAAACCGCCAACGCACTTGCCAAAATCCACCAGAAAGGAAGTCAGCGGGAATCGCGCAGCCCCATACGCGGGCGCCAGCCGTCGAACTGAACCACTCACCTCGCGGAGCTAGGCTAGGGTTCGCCGCCGTCCACTGCTGCCGCCTTTTCGCCTGCGCTACTTCCTCCGCAGTCACGAACTCACGACTGCGCTGCGCGGGCCGATGCCCGATGAAGGAGTGTGAGTGAGACCGGGGGAGGAGGGGAGGGGGCAGCGCGTGCTGCTTACTTATAAATAGCGATGAAAACGGTTTCGGAATTTTTCGGAATTCCGGAAACCGATTTCGAAATTTTTCGATCGGATTCATCGGTAACGGTATTTTTCGAAAATGGAATCGGTTTTCGGAATTTTCTATCGGAATCGGTATCGAAATCGGCGTGGTGTTTTACCGACCGTTTCCATCGGTTACCGGTTTTTGTCGGAAATTACCGGATTTATATCTCGGAAATTTCCGGAATTGTGTCTTGGAATTTTTTCGGAATTTTTTTCGGAATTTTCCAGCATGTGATTTTTTTGCATCGCCTGTACATCTCTGGATAAGGATTACTTATTTTTGTATTTTTTGGACACTTTAAGATTTTTTTGGGGTTAGATGGTGTTGGAAGGCAGTTGAGATTAACGATTTGGTCTCTCGAACAAATCCACCATTTTCTATGCACATGTTATGTATTAGTAATATATAATGATAGAGAGCCGACAGTCTGTCTTTTCCACACACTAGATTTTAGGGTTTTCCTGTGAGGCTGTGAAAAAACCCTTTATGTAAGGAAAAATATTTCATGAGTAAGCATGCCACGTCAACTAAATCGAGTGGATATTGTGAATTGTGAACTTTGAGTATGTTAACTTGTGATCTTTATGAACTTGTTATACTGTGAACTTGTTATATTGTGAACTTATGATCTTTGTAAACTTTTTATATTATAAATTTGTGATCCTTGTGAACTTGTTATATCATGAATTGTGAACTTGTGGTATTTGTGATGTTTTGTCAATTTTGTTTTATTGTGATGTTTGATATGTTTACCGACCGTATTTTAGATTTCGATCGTTACCGGTGTATTTTCCGCACCGAACTTTCGTTTCCGATGTTTCCGAAATACCGATATCGTTTCCGTTTCCGGAGTTACCGTTTTCGATTTTGTTTCCGATAAAAAATATAAAAACGGTAATGGTTTTAGTGTTTACCGACCGTTTCCGACCGTTTTCATCCCTACTTATAAAGCGGTGCTGTGGGGCCCGGGCGCCAGCGCCGTGTCAGCACGGCGCGTTGAAGTGCGCATGGCACCCATCAATCCGCGAGACAAGAGCGCCATCGGCATCGGCAGCAGAAGCTAGGCGGCGGCGAGGAGGGAGGTGCGGCCGCCGGCGTCTTCGTCTCTGACGTGTGGGCGCGGCTGCCCCGCGGCGGCACTTTTTTAGTGGATCCAAAAAAAAGTGGGGTGCACTTTTTTAGTGGTGGGACTCGGGAGGCCCCTGATGATCCTGCCTGCTATTTCCAACTAATCAATTCGCAAATGCGGGACGATTCTACTCCAGATGCAGCACTGACCCCTGACGAATCATCAGTGATGACGAAGACGATGATGAGATTGTACCCGGGCAAGGATCCTCTGCGGTGGCAACTGGCAACACAGTGGCAAGAGAGATGCGTGCTAGTGCTGCACGCCTGCACCGCACCGCTCCGCGTGACGAGCGATAGCGAACCTCGCGCATCTTCGCGGCCAGGTTCCCGCCGTGCGGGCGTGCGGCCCTGCTCAGAGCGAGCACGGAGCACATGCTGAGCATCAGGTGGAGCGAGCATGTGGGCTCTGCTGCAGCGCGTGCGCTTCTCCTTGGATTGGATGGCATAGAGAAAGAGAATAGGGTCGTTCGAAGATCACCATCCAAGATGATGTGTTGCTGTTCCAACTCGTATTGGTCTTTGCCGGTGTAGTCAGGCCAGCCAGACGCGTACGTAGGGTGATCCTTGAGAGACTGTACATATAGCAGAGGCCGCTCCTTGTGTCGACAATGAGTTTTTTTTGCTATTAGAATACCTGTAATTAGTGGCTTCTCTACAATAGTACTTAATATATAAATTGTATTTCTCTATAATACTACTTATTAGTGAGTACCTTCTTTAAATTTTAAATATTTGTCTCTTATTTCATCTATTTTCTATTTTGTTTTTATTTTCTATCATTTGAAGCACATTTTATCTAGTTAGCTGGAAGAGCAGGGCTTTTTCTGCAACCGGCGGCCTAGTGACAGCCTCGCAGGGAACGGACAGGCGCAGCCTTGAGGACGACCGGACGAGGCAGCTTATTCAGGGCATCTACAACCTAGACACTACTGCACGGTACTCTAAGTATAAGACACAACTAAAACATAACATAATACAATGGTCATGTCTAAAACATGTGTCTTACCATATTCATTGTACCAATCAAATCATTCAATAAATTAAAGTGACCAATCAGATAGTCTCCTGTCTCGAATATAGAGCTAAGACACTGTGTCTTCGTCAAGATATATGTCTTGAGATTTTTTACATTCACACCCCTAGACACAATCTAAGACACAACTTAAGACACTCACTGTAGATGCCCTCATGACTGCTAGCTCAAACTCCATGGCTATCGTGGCTCTTGCTTGTGGCCAGTTCCTGTCCACCACCACCCTACGCCCCTACTCATGCACTCGCTAGGGCCCCACCATGGAATCACACATCGTCACCTAGAAATAGTGCTTGTTTTAGGTGGTAGAAAATATAGGTAGAAAAATAAATTAAGAAAAGAAAATAAGAATTGGTGAAATACCACTTTGGAGAAGTTTCTCACTTATGAATATCATTATAGAGAAGTCTAATTTGTTAGTACTATTGCGAAGAAGGTACCTCTTATAAGTACCATAATAGCAATAAACTCGTCGACAATGGCTTATATCATGGAAGAATGGAGGATGAGAATGAGTAGCTTGTACACTACAGGACGCTCGGCCATTTCCGACGGCCAGAAGTCGCCGAAAATAGAACATATACCGTCAAAAATAGTCTATTTTCGATCGTATATGGTCTATTTTTACAGTTCTGACAGCCAAAAAAATTTAGCCGAAAATTAACTACTACTTTTGGCGGCCACATCCAGACCGCCGAAAATAACCTATATTCGGCGGTTACATTCTAGCCGCTCGAAAATAGTGGCTAACTTTCGGTGGCGTAGCCCTAGGCGCTAAAAATCAGGTCGTCAAAAACTGTATACACTTATTTTCGGTGGCCTAGACCAGAACGTAGAAAAATAAGCAATTTCAAAGATTTTTTTTTGAAAAAAAATGTAAAATTAACATCAATTACAACATCAATATAATCACAGCATTATGACAACAACACAGATTCTCAGAATTACACATTCACCACAAATGTCACAATTCAGATGCGAAGAAGTTGTTGACGAAGTCGTCTATCTGGTTTAGAGTCTAAAAGAAATAAGAATACATTAATAACTACAATGTTAAATCGACCACTATTCAAACGAATTATTTGTCAAGCTAACCTCCTCTTTAGTAGCTCCCCCTCCAAAAGCTCCTCCCGATGCTGGTACCATCGGTGGCGGCGTGTTGTGGCCCATAACCCCTGATCCCTACAAAAATTAAGTTAAGCCAAGATTTCAATGTTAATACAAACGACAAGTCTAAACTAATTTGAATTTGAACGACGCACCAGAACTAGTTCATAGTAAGTTCTAGTTCATAATGCATTCGAGTAGAGATACTTATCGACACACCTAAGCTGGAGGAGGTGTCGGAGCATGTAATCCCCATTGAGGCATCGACGACTGAAATTGAGGGAAAATGAATAGTTGTGGTTGTGCCTGCTCTGGAAACCAAGACTGTTGCAAATACAGTATATTAGTTATAGAATAAATATACGACCAATGTTGAGAATAAATAAGACACTCACGTTCATTGCTTGTTGCGCCTGTGTGTTGTAAGCAGCCATGTACTCTGATTGTTGTTGTCGCAGCTCATCACGAAACCTTTCTTGCTGCTTGTAGCCTCCTCCATGCTCGAGTGTCGACTACGGCTGGTACCACAACTCGTCTACGACGAAGAGCCCCCACGAGACCGCAACTCTGTCGAATCGATCACACCGGTAAACATATAATACCTTGAAAAACAAGAAAATTAGTTATTCGGTCATAATTTCAATCTTATTGAAAAAATAACAAGTTCAAATCGTCTATGGGCCTTTCCTCCAATAGAATGCACAACTTCAATGTCGATGATAGGCGCTCCTCGCCAATCATAGTCTTCACCATGCTTTCTAACCATCTCCTGCCTGTAAGTCTCCTGCAATACAATATGAATGCTCATCACATATGTATTGTATAGCTATATGGCAAGAAAACATTAATCCTAACCATTTGTTGGGACGAAGGCGAACACGCCACCCTTCGCTCGACGACTTCTACCTCGCGCTGCGCAGACGAAGACTGCATCTGTAGGACCCACTGGATAGACCAAGGACGCTGACTAGGCGGAGGCATGTTCGACCCCCTTCGCTCTAACGAGATGAGACGAAGGCCTTGTCGAAGACCACAGGACCTCCCACTCCCTTAGTATGGGGAGAGGCCCATGTACGGTTCGGCCCACAAAGCTGGGTCCCGCGTGGGCATGTGTGAGTTGGGTCGTGTCTGTAATAAAGTATACCGTAATGACTGGCTGTAACCTCCCCTCGTGGGAATATTCTGGGGATAAACCAGGTACTCGAGGGTCTAAATGTCTTTGACAGGGATAGGTAACCCCTCAAGTACCTATAAATACCCCCGTACTGTGCCAAAGCACAGACAAATTTAACGTGGCTTTTGACATCCCGTGTTAGCATTGCAAACTCCTTCCCTAATTTCCCGCTGGGTCAACCTGTCTTGGAGGGCAGGTTCCAACATTTGGCGCCCACCGTTCGTGCGACGAAAAAACAACCCATGATGGCCCCCAAGAGAGCAACCTCGAAGGCTGTCGTGTCCATTGACGACGCAGCGAAGGCAGCACTCCTGACGGAGAAGAAAGACAAAGCCCTCGCGGACACCACCCCCCAAGAGGCCTTCGAAGATGACGCTGTCAACAGCAAGAGACAGCGCCAGGATCACCCCACCCCTGACGGCACTGTGCGCACTTGCAGTTCTGAGGGCGCACCACAAGCACCACCACCAGGCTTCGCTCCACCAGAGGGTGAAGACACCATAGAGGATGGAGAATTCATAGGCATCTTGGCCGAAGACCAGCTAAAGCTACGAGCTTTGTGTATCAAAAACAACCACCTGTAGAAGCAGAAAGAAATCCTCGAAGCCAAGCGCCAACGAGTCACTATGCAAGCCAAAGTGCGTCAGATAATACAAGATGAGAGCAGAGAGCTCGAGAGCTAGAACAAGAGATCGCGCTCATGCAAGGCGAAGGCCTATACAACCTGCAGCATGGACCCCCCGCACCGCTAGTGCCTCTCCAGCAACACACATAGGACGGAGACCCATTCCAATCACAGTGCAGCCCCTTCATCCCACCAGCTGTCGTTTTCCAGGGGATTGACTATATCGATGAGCGAAGCCCTCTGGCTCCACAGCTCCAAGCATCACCCTGGCCTGCAAATTTAGGGCCGGTACCTACCCCAAATACAACGACAGCACCGACCCGGCTCAGTACATCATGAGCTACCAGGTCGCTGTTGCATCGTCCAGAGGGGACGATGCCACTATGGCCAAGTCACTCATCATCGCACTCGAAGTCCCGGCCTTGACTTGGTATACCAGATTACCGCCACTGTCCATCGAGTCCTAGAAAGGGCTTCACGACAAGTTCCTGCTCAACTTCCAAGGGTACCGACCCGATACAGACGCAATGGTCGAGTTATCCCTCTGCAAGCAATAGGAAAAGGAAACCCTTCGCGAATACTACAGAAAATTCTAGACGCTCAAATCGCAACTGCCATCAGTTGACGATCACATAGCAATCCACTACGCCATCAGTGGTCTTCGGGCAGGCGTCCTGTACAGTCATTGCATCAGGGATCCGCCCAAGAACC
This sequence comes from Zea luxurians, assembly GCA_029449295.1. NCBI lineage: Eukaryota > Viridiplantae > Streptophyta > Magnoliopsida > Poales > Poaceae > Zea > Zea luxurians. The sequence goes on along the minus strand of JAOPSE010000012.1, from coordinate 9,787,448 downwards.
TACAGGAGTTATACCAATTGTTTGAGAAGTATGCTAGGTCTGAGGAGCTCCATCAATTCAAAGTTGAATCTCAGAGGAAGCCCAAGGACCCTCCGCAGTCCAGCGGAACTTACACCCGGTCAGCACAGTCAACTCCGGCAGGGACAATTATAATCATCAACAGGTGCACATCATAGCCAATCAGCACCCAGCCGGAGAGCCCATCCGTCGTCAGGAATACCCCCCCTCAAGGTCGTGGCAACGGCGCAAGAGGAAGAGGCCATGGATGGACCCAGCAGCCACGAAGATTCTATTGCTTGTTTCATGGCGAAGACTGCATGCATCCAACAAGGGACTGTCCGGAGACTAAAGCAACCAAGGACAGAATGTCCAGAGCCCAACCAGCCGACAACCAGCAGGTCGTCGCGCACACCTACCACCAACAACAACCCTACCATAACGAGCAAATCTAGCACCAACCCAATCATGCTTACCAGCATCATCAAGAGGTGCAGGTTCTACCACCACTGCCTCCGCACCACCCAAATCCTCCACACCACAACCACCCACCGCAAGCACCCAAACAAGAAGACTTCGCTGAGCCTCCATATCGCGGAGTCATCCACATGATCACTGGGGGATCTAGCGTGGACTTCGACACAAAGCGGCAGAAAAAGGACCACTATCAAAGTGTGAACCATGTCGCTCTCACTGGCCCAGTGGTGCAAACAAAGTGGTCCCATGTACCGCTCACCTTCGACGCCAGGGATGTCGACTTGCGCAGTGCTCCACACGCAGACGCCATGGTGATCAATTGCAGGGTAGCAGGCTAGGATCTACACGAAGTGTTGTCAGACAATGGCAGTCAGGCCAACATCATTTTTCTGCACGCCTTTGATCGTATGGGAAGCAGCCACAGCCTCCTCAAGCCTGCAGATATCGCCTCTATGGATTTGGCGGCAAGGGCACTTTCCCCGTCGACAAGATAGAGCTCCCCCTGTCATCTGGTGTAGCGCCCAATGCACGGAGTGAGCAGGTCACATTCGACATAGTCGATATGGTCTACCCATATAACGCCATAATGGGGCATGGCTCGATCAATAAATTTGAGGCGGCCATTCATGAGCTCTACCTCTACATGAAAATCCTAGGCCCACAGGGCGTGATCACTGTCTACGATGACCAGTAGACAACGTGCAACATCGAAAGAGACTTCGTTCCAGGGTAATGAAACGTACACTGCCTCACGGTGGAGCGCGAAGGCTTCGAGAGCAAGCGCACAGTCGAAGACAAAAAAAAGTCAACGCCCAGCTTCAAAGTCACGATGGGATAAAGGCAGTACCCCTCGACTCAGGAACCCCGAAGCAAATAGTCATAATCAGCGAAGACCTGATATCGCGAGACGAGGAAAAACTCCTTTCCTGTCTCTCCCGTAACAAGGACGTCTTCGCTTGGTCCACCCTCGATCTAGTCGGGGTCAACCGCTCCATCATCAAACATAGTCTAGGCATCGACCGCCTCGGTGCACCCAAAAAAGCAACGGCTGCAGAAAATGTCCGACGAGAAAACGGAGGCAGCCAAGGCCAAAGTACATCACATGCTGGAAGCCAGATTCATCGAACCAATCACTTATCTGACATGGCTCGCCAACGTTGTCATGGTGTATAAGAAGAGCGGCAAATGGCGCATGTGCATCGACTTCACGAGCCTCAATAAGGCATGCCCCAAGGACAATTTCCCTCTCCCACGAATCAACAAAATTATCGACAGCGCAACAGGCTGTGAAGTCATGTCCCTCTTAGATTGCTTCTCAAGCTACCACCAGATTTACATGAAAGAGGAGGACAAAACCAGTACAAGCTTCATTACACCCTTCGACACGTACTATTTCGTATGGATGCCTGAGGGACTTAAGAACGCCGGCTTAACCTTTTCTCGCCTCACCAAGAAGGTCCTTGAAAAACAAGTAGGCCGCAACATCTTCACTTATGTAGATGACATTGTCATTGCAAGCAAAAGCAAAGAGGACCACCTGACCGACCTCGCAGAGACATTCACCAACATGCGCGACACGAGACTTCGGCTCAACCCAGAGAAGTGTGTCTTCGGGGTACGCCAGGGGAAATACTTGGCTACTTGGTATCGCACCGAGGGATTGAAGCCAACCCAACCAAGATCCAAGCAATCATGAACATGGCACCTCCGCAGTCCACCAAAGATGTCCAGCGACTGACAGGAAGATTGGCGGCCCCGAACAAATTCATCTCCAAGTCCGCCGAATGAAGCCTGCCTTTCCTCAAAATGTTGCGTGGCACGAAATACTTTGTCTGGGGCCCAGAGCAGGCAACAGCCTTCGAGTCGCTCAAACAACACCTATCTGACTTAGCAACCCTGACAAGTCGTGACCCTTCGCTCCCACTGCTTATCTACATCGCGGCCTCACACTGCGCAGTCAGCACAGCATTAGTCCAAGAGCAGGATAGAGATGGCAAAAACCAGCAATGCCCGGTGTACTACATCTCCGAAGTCCTCACAACTTCCAAGTGCAACATGACCGAGCTCGAGAAGATTTCATATGCAGTGGTCATGGCTTCGCGCAAGCTACGACACTACTTCGAGCCGTTCAAAGTACAAGTCACTTCGGACAGGGGTCTAGGAGAATTGTTCAGAAACTCGGAGGCATCCGCCAGAATTGCAAAATGGGCAGCAGAACAGTCTGGGTACAACATCATTTTTGAGCCCAGAACAGCAATCAAGTCGCAAGTCTTAGCAAACTTCATCATCGACTGGACGGGACCTGTGGGGCCGTAGCAAGAGCACTCAGAAACAATTTGGACTATCCACTGTGATGGCGCAAGGTGCCACGTGGGGGCAGGCGCCGCGACGATCATCACATCACCTGCCGGGGTCAAATACTGTCACACCCGGGTTTCGGGGCACCAAGACGTGGGCGTGAACATAATCACCAGGTGTGCTGGGACCAAGTCTCACACATATGATGAATCATGACACAGAATCGAATGTCACATATTTACTACATTATAGGAGTTTTGTACAAAATAAATAAATAATTACATCATAAGGAGACCATGATCCAACAACTCAAAGTTGACTGGGAGACGACGACCTAGACCTCTCACGAACTCGTCGCAGCATCCTTCATGCGCCTCATCCTGCGATACCTGTTCTTGACCTGTGGGGGTGTGAGACAGCAAGAGTGAGCTCACATACGTTCATCGCTCAACAAGTTGTGGGGAAATAATGTGCATGAACTCGCCAAAGGTGGGAGTTCATGTGAGTGTAAGGCTTGCCAAAGAGGGTGGTTAGAGCTGAGCATTTCTTTTAAAGTTGGTCAAAATTTTATTAGCAGATACTAAGTATAAGTAAATACCAACCCAATTAAGTAGTAGAACAAAAGTAACAACATCACCTGTGATGCAATGCATATGCCAAATTGAATTTAGTTCCATAAATTAATGATGTGAGTGTCCGAGCTGCTCATGACCGTGAGCACGGCTGATATACCAATTTTACACTCTGCAGAGGTTGCACATCTTTACCCATAAATCATGTTACCCATCTGCTAAGAGAAGACCAATCTCATACACCTCTACCGAGGAGGCGAGGCAGGGTAACACTACGAGGCCTTTACAAAGTTCCACTAGCTTCAGAAAACCCGCTACAGTTTATAGGAAGCTCCAATGCAGGGATCCCTCACCTGACCGCCATCGCAGCAAAATCAACCCAAGGACCTTCCTACACTGACCACTCCTCTACTGCCCTTGCCCCTTTCGGGTAAGGTAATCATCCACTAGCTTTCCTAATTAATCAGCCAAGGGGTCCCATTTCTCCCTTGTGGTAGCACTGTTTTCTCGGGTGGTTCTCCATGTTCCAATTAACATAATGATCTTAACATCAACAGTAAATAACAACGGATAATAAAAGTATAATCATGAATAGTGTATCTCCATAACCAAAACCACATAAAGCAATGGCAAGTACTACCCAAAAAGTTTATGGAGTCAAGGTATAAAGATAATCAAACTATGGTAACCTATTGGGTCCCGTCAAAATTAACCTATGTAGATCATTATGATTAATCAGAACATGACTCGGTAAAAAGAAGTGATCAAGGGCACAACTTGCCTGGGACTTGATTCCAGGTACCAACTTGCTCTTCAGATGACACATGTCCTCACCGCTAAACGTAGCAATACAGACAAACATGTATAGGCAAAATTAACATCACGCCAAACATAATAATAAACTACATAATAATATTCTATGCTACGTAACGAGATTGTAGAAACAAGAACCACTAAATTCGGAGCTACGGTTATTAAGTTATGAATTTCCGAAATTATTTAGTGCTTAGAATAGATTAATCCAAATGAACAATTTTAATTCAAGTTTCATGGCTAAACAGTGTTACTAGTTGACAGACAATATTAAGACAAAATTATTGCAACTAGAATGGATCAATTTGGAGTTAGAATGAATTAAATATGAATTAAACAAGTTTATGGATTTATTTTTATACTAAAAACATATTTTCTTTATTAAATTCTGAATTTCCTAGGGGTTCTGGACTGGGCACAATATTTCTTAAGAGATCAGGGGCTAACTCGCAATTTCGCCCAAGACTCATATTCACCCCGCGTGGATGGCGGGTTGGATTCTAGGAAACCCGAGGGTTCTTTTGTAAAAACGCAGGCCGAAGGGGTACTGTCTAACTCGATCCGTCCGATCGCTATTCGACCGTCCAGATTAGATCAGCACATATATGAGCCAGCATCAGGTAGTAGCCGCACGATTCGAGATCCATGGACCACAACGTCCCACGCCCAGATCTAACCCATGCCCTAGGATAACCGATAAGCGTTCGAGATCGGGCCGAGTTGAATATTTACGAGCCCCTAATCCAGGCCACCCATAGCGAGATCGACGGCCTAGATCTATCTATGTCGTGATCTAATCCGGACCATGCCTTTCTCATCTGACGGTACTGGATCACCAAGCTGAATCGCTACCTCCCTTCAAATCTCCACCGTCCGCCACCTTATCGACGATCAACGGAACCTCACCCCCAACTCTCTCTTCCCCAACTCTGCACACGGCGGCACATAGTGCTCATGGTGGCGCCATGGCCGACAATACACAAATCGGCCACCCTGGCTTACAACATCACCCAGGCAGGCGCTACACGAAGAGGAAGGGCGGGCGAACGACAAGGTTGGGTTCTTACCGAGGATTAGACGTGTAACCTCCCTGGCAATGGCACTTCAGCGGACCGAAGCAACCATCGTTGATGACGGCAACTCTGGTGACGCGGCAGTGATCTCACGAGCGCCCAGAGAGTAATACCAGGTGGGTTTGGCCGGCACTGCATCCATTCTATAGGGATTCGTGAAGAGGGCCCGAGGAAATCGGCGCACCGGTGAGCTCGTGCGGACTTCGCGCCAATATCTCCGGTTATCTCACAGGTGGTTTCGAGATGAGGGAGGGTCCTGACAAAGCGACCCCACATGGCAGCGGCTGGGCTTGCGAACACGCGCGGATCTAGGAGTGTCCAACGCTATTCCAACTAACAGGAATCGATTGATTGGTGATTCCGTGATTCTGTGAGCGGTGGAGTCTGTGCTCATCACGAGCGTGATGATAGCAGGGAAGAACCCGACGGGTTGGCCCCACCCGGCAGTGTCACCGGTCGGAATAGGCACAAGATGGGCGGACAGCGAGCCAGGGTGCACGGCCTATGTAGCGGAAGCCGAGCTAAGCCGAGGCAGGGGAGGAACCGGCCCAAGACGCCAAGTGAAGCCCTTTTATTTATTTCATTTTCCTCCTAAATTTCAAACTCTAGTATTTGAATTAAAACTTGTTTGTGAGTTCAAACCCAGGTTAAATTCCCAAATAAAGTTCTAGTAGGAGGAATTATAAGCACTCATATATATTTTTCTTTGCATATTCTTTTCCTTGTTATTTACTCATGGGAGGAATAAATGGCTTCACAAACGTTTCCCTTTTCATTTTCTATTTTATGTTCTTATTTAAATTTGAAGATCAAGCTTATGCTTCTCACAAAATACATCACCAAAATTACCATCAAGAGATCGACCTTTCTTTATCTATTTATTGGTCATTTAACTAATTTAGTATTCTCAATTGATTAAGAGAAGAAAATGCCCTACTAAATTCCAAAGGTTTTGAAAATTTCTAGAAACTCTAACACCAATATACTTATTTCTTTATTTTATTATTATATATATTTTTTTCTTCTACCAAATTTTGGGCTTTACAAATCCTACCCCCTTAACAGAAATCTCGTCCTCGAGATTTGTAAGGAAAAGAATGTATAACCATATTGTCTCAGAACATATGCACAAACAAGAATCTCGGCATGATGCATAATTTATTAGCGAAACATATGGTCGACTAGACCTTATTATTATTCCTAAAATAGTAAAATACTAACTACTAGCTAAAATGATAGTTAGGTCTTACAAATAGTAATATATATATATATATATATGTTTATTTTTATATATATATGCTCTACTCTTGTTGCTCGTTGACTTCTTCACCGACTACTTCATCTTCAACTAGCACTTCTTGAATTTCAAGTTCACCAGGTTTTGCTTCTACTTCTGCATGATGGGCTTTGAAAGCATCTAGGCCCCTGGTTGGTTTTAGTGATTAATGACAACGTAATATTATATGTGACTAACTTGTGTTTTGCAGAGACAAATGGTAAGTTAGGTCGCATGACAGGTAGAAGTACTACAACGGTGAAAACAATTCCGGAGATAAGAACTCGAAGCGACGGCTAAAACGACGAAACAAAAGGTGAAGGTCTACGGAGTCCGAGTGTCAAGGAGATGTGGACACTCGCGATTTAGTTAGGTCTTTTATTCTCTTTTAGCCGTACTATAAAGAGGGGTTGTCGATAAGTAGTTTGACCAAGAGAGTTCTAGTGTAGTGTTGGTGCACAATCACACTCATATACAGTACTAGGTGTCACTCTAGAACTCACTCACAAGTTAGAACGAAAACCGATTTGAAAATCAGCTGAAAAACTAGAAGTAGGGTTTCTGTCCCTGGGGGCACCGGACTGTCCGGTGTGCACCGGACTGTCCGGTGCACCCTCTGCCAGGTGGGACCAGGCTGGTCTGAGGAAGAAACTTCCTCCACAGAAAAACCCGAGAGCGCCGGTTTCAGAGTTGAATTTTAGTGGCGCACCGGACATCGCACCGGACTGTCCGGTGTGCACCGGACAGTGACTGTTCACTGTCCGGTGTGCCATGAGTCCAACGGCTAGCTGTCAGAACTAGCCGTTGGAAACGACCGTTGGCGCACCGGTGGCGCACCGGACTGTCCGGTGCGCCAGTGCGCAGAAAGTTGCCTGTAACGGCTAGTTGGTGGGTGAGGGCTATTTATACCCCTTCCACCCACCATATTCAATGTCTTGCACTCCACATTTATTCCAGCACATTGCTAGAGCATTGCAAGCACCAAAAGCCTAGTGAGGAGATTAGAGAATCTTAATTCGCGTTTTGTTCCTCATTAGCGCTAGCAAGAGCCACCTAGAGCACACACCACTTGCATTAGGCTTCTCTTGGTCAAGCGAAAGTCTACGGCTTGTTACTCTTGGTGATCGGCATCACCTAGACAGCTTTGTAAGGAAAATGGACCCCGGGCCATTTGGCTAATTGAGTTTTGGTGTTTGATGAACAACACAATCCGTGAACTAATAAGTTTTCTAGTGTTTGTGTTTGTAGTTCACAGGATGCGAAGAGAATTGGACCAAGGCAATGAGGATGCAACACCTCAAAAGAAGACATAAAAAGATGCATAGGAGTCCAATACTCAAGAACAAAGAAGCCCGAAGAAATCAGCGAAGATGTTGGGGGCTTGTTCTCAAATGCTAAGAGTTAAGAACAAGGCAACATAGAAAATGTTAAGTGTTAAAGTCCTTCGTCCTTCAAAACATTATACCCCTTCAGGATATAATGAACTTCGGACGAAGGTTACGAAAGACGTACCTTCGAGAGTATAACATTAAGCAACGAAGTATTCATACAAACCATGATAATATAAAACAGGTATCTAAATATTATCACAAAATCATATCTATTTATATTATCATGGATGAATATAAATGACTTTAAATTATAAATGTACCTTCGGTCCTGAGGAAGGCAAAAATACAAGTGTGATGCGAAAGCAAATGACAGGTTCGCGTGAACAGTACAGGGGTACTGTTCATCTATTTATAGACACAGGACACAGCCTGTGACGAATTACAATTATGCCCCTTACAAAAGTTTACAACATTGACTCAGACCTCTATGGATAAAAAGGTCATTCTATCTCTATGTCGGTTTGTAACGCCGAAGCTCCATGAAAAGGAACCTTCGGCCATCTCCTGGGGACAACTTCAGCCGAAGCTGCTTCTTCGTGTAAGACCTTTGGCGCAACGAAGCATGGCCCCAACAGTAGCCCCTTTCGCGGCGCTAGATCGTTTTTCGTAACGAGCTTGATCCGTGAAAAAAGCCTCTTAAGCTTCGGGAAGCCGAAGGTCTAAAAAACACCTTCCCTGAGCTCGTTGCCGAGAAACGATTCAATTTCCGAGCTCGTGTCGGACCCACCTTGCAGAGTTACTGTTTGATCTTTGCGGTCCACTGCGCAGCGAGTACAAGTGACTGCCCGCTTGGTGTAAAAATCCTACCGCTTCGCCTTCTTACCTGCAGCACTATATAAACAGACGAGTAGGTGTGAAGTTACCACAGCATTCATTGCTACTTGCACTGTTTTGCTGCCAAAATTTTTAACTATAGCCGAAGCTTGATTCTCAGAATCGAACGAAGGTCCATCTCGAAGTCTGCTTCGTCAGAAAGAAAAGCTTCGGGAGAAAAGGAAAAAGAAAAAAGTATCTAACTTCCTCAAACTCAGAATTAAATGGCCAGAGTGCGATCTACTGCCAGAGTTGTACGTGAAGGAGACGAAGCCGAAGGTTCGAATACTGTGCCCATCTCCGAAGCAATGCAGCGTTCCGGACTGGTGACTGCGGAAGAAATGCCCGCTGCTGAAGCAGACCCGACAACTGCCGAAGGAGAAGAGAACATTGAAGAAACTGACTCCGAAGATGACTATCGCATTGCCATGCCCAGCAAGCCCAGCCACTTAGACTTCGGAAAGTCGACTGTTTCAAAGGCTGATCTTTCCAAGATGGTGAAGGCAGGTTATTTCAGTGAAAATCAGAAGAAGCTACTTCGCTTCGGGGGAGAAGAAACTACCCCGAAGCCAGAGAAGAACGAGATTGTCATTTTCAAGAGCTTTTTAAAGGCTGGGCTGAGATTCCCTCTTCATGGAATTATTGCAGATGTATTGAAAAAATTTGGTATTTACTTTCATCAATTGACTCCTAACGCTATCGTTAGGCTTAATGTTTATATCTGGGCCCTCCGAAGCCAAGCAGTGGAGCCATTTGCCGACAGTTTCTGTCGAGTTCATGAGTTACATTATCAAACGAAGGCCAGAAAAGATGGATTACATGATAACTTCGGCTGCTACAATTTTGCCTACCGGAAAACAACAAAGTTCCCTGTTATTAGCTACCGAAGCAAATGGCCGGCAGGCTGGAAGTCTGAGTGGTTTTATGTGAAGGTTGACGAAGATGAAGAAAAATTGGTACAAAGCCCACTTGACTTGATCTTCGGAGAAACAAGGCCACGGTGCCACATGACATTGGAGGGTCCCACCTGGGCTGCACTAGGTGAGTTTGAAATTATTTCAGAGCATATCGATACCAGGGATCTGGTTCAAGAATTCTTGGCGTTCAGAGTCTTCCCTACTCTGAAAGAATGGGAAATGCCAAAGCTAGAGGGGGAGAAGAAGAAGGGGGAACTTGTTCGGCTTCCTTATCACTTCAAATTCAAGAAATACTTTAAAAAGCCTTGCCAAGAGTGGCTGGACACAGTTGAGGTGATGTGCAATGAAATTCTTGGGAATTATTCCAAAAAAGAAGATCAACTGATGACCGCGGCCTTCGGCACCCGTCCGAAGCAAAGGCTGAACCGAGTGCTTGATGCCCTGGGCTTCGAGTACCCTGACTATGAGCGGCTGAACAAGGGTGCTGAGGGCCAAAAAAGGAAAAGAGTGGCCGAAACTTTGAACAAGGATGAAGAAAAACCAGCAAAAGAGAAGAAAATTCCCAAGAAGAGAAAAATATCAACTCCAAAGCGAAAATTATCCGATGAAGAGGGGACCCCCGCACCACCTTCTACCAGCGACGTAGAGGAAATCTTAAAGGTAATGACTGAAACCCTGCCCACGAAGCTAAGTCCATTAAGGCCTCAACTGATGAAGCTTTTTCGAAAGGTGGAAGAGCCGGAAAAAACGAAGATAACCAAAACAAAGAGGCAGAGAATTATTGCAGTGACCGAAGTTATTGACAAGACGCCACCGAGGGCGTCAATTCAAAAAACGCCAACTGTTGAGGGCACAACGAATGTCGAAGTCGCACCTTCGGAGATCGCGGCTACCGAAGCCGCTTCAGCCGAAGATGTGAACTTAGAAACTACCATTGAAGACATCAACAAAATTTTGATAGACATGGCTGCAGAAGAAGCTGCCACCGCTGGTGAAGAAACCATGGCCACAGTGCCTGGGAAGGGGAAAGAAATAGCCGAAGACACTTCGGACGACGAAGCCTACACATTTCAAAATTTAGTTGGACAAGAACTATCGAAGGCTGAAATAGAAGAGCTTAAGGAATATGCCAAATCTTGCGGATACAAGGCAGGAGCTCTTCTATTTGGAGGCATCGATGATGAGAAATTGGGCTGCATCCGAGATCAAACCGGGGCTAAGGTCATCGGTACTCTATCAAAGAGTATCGGTTTTCCGAAGCTAGAAACAGATATCAGCCGCTACCGACGACAACATATCGTCGGCAGCTTATTTTATTCCAATTTCAAGGTAAACAAGTTTTCTCTGACTTCTATTGTTTTTTAATAATGGAAATATTCCTAACGAAGGTTGTTTATTTGCAGAGCATGCTTCTAAGCAAAGCTTTGAGGATGCAGCAAGATCTAGAGGATAAGAAACACGAAGCTATAATCGAAAATCTAGAGAGCAAGATAAAGAAGCAATCAGCTATTCTTGAAAAGAAAGACTTTGAACTCCAAACGACTGAAGGCTTGCTGGCAGAGACTGAAGCTAAAGTATCAGAATTGAATTCGAAGCTTATCTGCCAATCAGAACAATTTGAACAAGAGAAGCTAGAGCTTAATTCGAAACTTGAAGCCGAAGTCCAAACCAACTCAGAATTGAAGAAATCATTAACAAGCCTTCAGGATAAATGTTTGAAATTTAGTAACAACTGTATCCAACAATTAAAGAAGATCTTTCACTCAGTTGGAGCCAGCAGTGGAAAGTTTAACCCTTCAGCTGAAAATTTACCAAAAGCCTTCGATCATATTGAAGCTGAAATTGAAGAGCTTGACGAAATTATAGCCGGGCACGGTGACTTCTGTGCCTGGGTAGCTTCTCGGGGTACCGCTGTAGCGTTCCTGAAGGCCGGCTGCGAGCATGGAAAAATCGTCAACAGGCCCAACTTCACCCTGTCTCCATCAATTCTAGACGATATTCCTGACCTCGCCCGAAGCATCTCAAATAGATTTATAAAAATGATATGGACAAAAGGCGGGCGAGAGAAGGCTGGAGACGAAGCTCGAAGTCATCTTGAACCAGTAAGAAATGATACTTCGTACTTACCTTCTCCTTCGCACTTGATTTTTACTCGCGATACCTTGATTCATGTAGGATGACGAAGCTGAAGATGATGCTTAAGATATATCGCCGAAGCTGAAACTCAGTGAAGATCAGTAGGAGTATACTATAGAAAAAACTCAGGAGACTTTTGTAACAATTTTTGTAAATACAATTAAACTGTTCTCAATGAACTTTGTATATACCTTGTAATATATTCTTACCCTTCTATTGAGGCGCTTTGATGTGGACGAAATTAGTATTTTGAGCCGAAGGCGAAAAAACACCTTCCCTTCTTTTCGTACACAACGAAGCATAAAAGACCGCTTCTTCTTTTTGCCGAAGCTTTTCTTTTTTGTACACAACGAAGCATAAAAGACCGCTTCTTCTTTTTGTCGAAACAACCACTTAGGAACACAAATGCTATGAATGAATGCTTATGAATGCAAATGTTATGATGTAATGTAATGTGCGAATGAATGTCTAAAACATTTGTCCGAAGCCACACTCTCAGCCATTATTTCCTTAGAAACAACCACACATTAGCTCTGCATTCCCTTAGGAACGACTTTGGAGCTTCTTCGCCTTTTACTTAGGCGGTATCAGCGTTGACTTTTCGCTGTAAGCTCTGCATTCCCTTAGGAACGTCTTTGGAGCTTCTTCGCCTTTTACTTTCGGCGGTATCAGCGTTGACTTTTCGCTGTGAGCTCTGCATCCCCTTAGGGACGTCTTTGGAGCTTCTTCGCCTTTTACTTTCGGCGGTATCAGCGTTGACTTTTCGCTGTGAGCTCTGCATCCCCTTAGGGACGTCTTTGGAGCTTCTTCGCTTTTTCAGTTTCGGCACTCGATGGTGCGTTCTCAGTTTTTACATTTACATTTTTTGGGGGATTTTGCTCTTATAAGACTAAAAAGAAAATTACACATGATGGCCCCATTAAAAACCTTTCTCCCCCTTTAGAAAGGAAAAGGGTGCCATGAAAAAGAAAAGAAAAAACATAAAAAGTTACATCAAGTTATACATAATATCGCCGAAGCTCATCCGCATTCCAAGATCTTGGAATTTCGTTGCCATCCATGTCCTTCAATCTGTACGAACCAGGCCTTGACGAAGATACTACTAAGAAAGGTCCTTCCCATTTCAACTGTAGCTTGCCCACTGTGTTTGGGTTGGCCACTCTCCGAAGCACCAAGTGTCCCGGCTCAATATTTTTTAACCGGACCTTTCTATCTCGCCATTTGACTGTTTCAGCTTGGTATTTATTGATATTCTCCACGGCCTGAAGCCTGATCCCCTCTAAGGCATCTTTTTCCACAAGACAAGCATCTTCGGGACCTGATTCTGCCGAAGCTACTACTCTTATTGATCCAGCTTTTGCTTCTTCCGGAGTTACTGCTTCGTCGCCGAATAATAATTTGAATGGAGTAAAGCCTGTAGACCTTGATGTTGTTGTATTGTGGCTCCACACCACTTTGGTTAACTGATCTGGCCACTTTCCCCTGGGTTGATTGAAGATTAACTTCATTATTCCTGTCATTATAATGCCGTTGGCCCTTTCAACGAGCCCATTTAACTCCGGATGCCTGACTGATGCAAAGTGAATCTTCGTACCGATTTGATCACAAAAATTTCTGAAAGCTTCAGAGTCGAACTGTGTTCCATTATCTACAGTGATGGCCTTCGGTACCCCGAAGCGACAGACAATATTCTGCCAGAAAAACTTTTGGACAGTGGCCGAAGTTATTGTGGCTAATGGCTTCGCCTCAATCCATTTAGAAAAATACTCCACAGCTACTATAACATATTTTAGATTCCCTTGAGCCGGTGGTAATGGACCTAACAAGTCAAGGCCCCACCTTTGCAATGGCCAGATGGGTTGTATCAGCTGTGTCAAAGACGAAGGTTGCTTTTGATCTCTTGCACATTTCTGACAACCTTCGCACTTTTGAACTAACTCCGCTGCATCCTAAGCTGCCTTCGGCCAATAAAACCCTTGGCGGAAGACTTTTCCAAGTAACGGCCTAGACCCAATGTGGGACCCACACAGGCCTGCATGTATTTCTTTCATCAACTCTATACCTTCGGTTCTAGATAAGCACTTGAGCAGCGGAGCGCAAACTCCATGTTTGTATAACTCCCCTTCTATCATGACATACGGACGAGCTCTTGCCTCTATCCTTTTATTATAAGCTTTGTCATCTGAAAGGAACTTACCCTGAAGGTAAGAGATGATTTCAGTTCTCCAATCTTCGCTGTAAACAGGAGATATGTTGAGGACTGCTCTTTCCAGGAGCTCCACTGAAGGTGCCTTTATTGTTTCAAAGAACACATCCGAAGGTAACGACAGCCCCTATGCTGCAGACTTGGCTAGCAAATCAGCATGCTCATTCTGTCCCCGAGGGATATTCTTGACAGAAAATCCTTCGAAGGAGGCTTCGATCCTTCGGACCGTGTCTAGATATTTTTCAAGCTTCGGATCTTTAGCCTTGCAACTTTTGTCAATATGACCCGAAACAACCTGGGAATCAGTTTTAAGAATCGCCCTTCTGATTCCCATTGCCTTTAATTTCCGAAGGCCCAGGAGCAGGGCTTCGTACTCAGTAATATTGTTTGTACAGCTGAAATCAAGTCTTGCTGCATAACAAGTTTTAACCTTGGATGGTGAGACCAACACAGCGGCTGCACCTGCTCCGAAGGTTCCCCAAGAGCCATCACAAAACACTGTCCACACTTCGGCATCTTTATTTGCTTCTTCATCTTGAGCCCCTGGCGTCCAGTCGGCAATGAAATCTGCCAATGCTTGAGACTGGATCGAGGATCTATGCACATAATCAATGTAAAATTCATTGAGCTCTGCAGCCCATTTTCCAATCCGTCCAGTAGCTTCTCTATTTCTCATGATATCCTTCAACGGCTGCGAAGAAGGAACAATAATATTGTATGCCTGAAAATAATGCCGAAGCTTCCTGGATGCCATTAAAACGACATATAATACCTTCTCCAGCTCTGTATAATTTTTCTTTGATATACTAAGGACTTCAGATACAAAATATACTGGGACCTGCTTCTTGACTTGGCCATCAAACTTCTCCTGGACGAGTGCCGCACTTACTGCTGAGTGCGAAGCTGCCACATATAACAACAGAGGAGCCCCTGGTGTTGGCGGAGTTAATGTTGTTAGATCTATCAAATATTGCTTCAGCTCTTCGAAGGCTTTTTGTTGACTTGGTCCCCATTGAAAGACTTCAGCTGACTTCAGCACCTCGAAGAATGGTAAATTTCTTTCTGCTGATCTAGATATAAATCTGTTGAGAGATGCCAGCCTTCCTGTCAATCTTTGGGCCCCCTTTCTTGTGGTTGGTGGCTCCATTCGAAGTATAGCTTCGATTTTATTTGGATTAGCTTCGATTCCCTTTGTTGAAACCAAGCATCCAAGAAATTTCCCCTTCTTTACTCTGAAGACACATTTTTCTAGATTCAGCTTCAGACCAGCTTGTCTGAAACTGGCGAAGGTCTCCTGCAGATCAGCAATATGATTTTCCTGCTTCGTGCTTTTTACAATGATGTCATCGACATAAGTCAACACATTTCTGCCTATCTGAGACTGGAGGACCTTAGCTGTCATTCTGCTGAAACTTCCTCCAGCATTTTTGAGCCCCTCAGGCATCCGGAGATAGCAATATGTGCCACTTGGGGTTATGAAGCTAGTCTTCGGCTCATCTTCCTTCTTCATCCAGATTTGATGATAGCCTGAGTAGCAGTCCAGGAGACTCATGAGCTCTGAAGAAGCTGCTGCATCGACTAAAGAGTCTATCCTTGGCAGCGGGAATTCATCCTTCGGACAAGCCTTGTTGAGATCTGTGAAATCGATACACATTCTCCACTTGCCATTGGCCTTCTTCACCATAACAGTGTTAGCTAGCCACTCTGGATACTTTACTTCTCTGATAACTCCTGCACTGAGGAGTCTTTTTACTTCATTGCGAGCCCCTTCGGCCTTGTCATCCGACATCTTCCGAAGCCTCTGCTTTCGGGGTCTGAAGGATGGGTCAACATTGAGCGAATGTTCAATAACATCCCGATTTACTCCACAGAGATTATTAGCTGATCATGCAAAAACATCTTTGTTGTTGAATAAAAACCTTATCAAGGTTTTCTCCTGGTCTTCAGATAATTGCGAGCCCAACAGCACCTTCTGCTCTGCTATGTCCTCACACAATAGCATGGGCTTCGGCTGATCTGCTGAAGCTGCTTTCTCCCTTCTGAATTTGTACTGTTCACAAGCTTCAGCTCCATCTATGTTATGGATTGCTTTGGAGTCAGTCCAGCTTCCTTCGGCCCTTCTAGCAGCTTCCTGGCTTCCATGAATAGCAATAGGCCCTTGGTCTGAAGGTATCTTCATGCAGAGATAAGCTGGGTGAAGAATTGCTTCGAAGGCATTAAGAGTACCGCGACCAATGATAGCATTGTAAGGATACTCCATGTCAACAATATCAAACACAATTTGCTCAGTCCTTGTGTTGTTAACAAATCCGAAGGTTACCGGCATGGTAATCTTCCCAAGTGCTACAATCTGCCGCCCTCCGAAGCCACAAAGAGGGTGCGTAGCATCATGGACCTTGTCTTAGGGCTCTTGCATTTGTCTGAAGGCCTTAGCAAATATAATATCAGCTGCACTGCCTGTATCAACTAAGACATTGTGGACCAGAAATCCTTTGATCACGCAAGAAATAACCATGGCATCATTGTGAGGATAATCCTTAAGCTGAAGGTCTTCCTGAGAGAAGGTAATTGGAATGTGGGACCATTTTGACTTGATGAAGGGTCCCTGCACTCCAACATGCTGCACCCTTCTCTGAGCCTCCTTCTTCTGCTTCTTGTTAGCCGGCTCTGAGCAAGAACCGCCTGTTATCGGGAGCACCAGCTTCGAAGCCGAAGCAGCTCCAGCTTGATTGTTGAACGAAGCCATCAGCTCAAAAAAGTGGAAGTGAGTTCACCGGAGGTGGGCGCCAATGTTGGGGGCTTGTTCTCAAATGCTAAGAGTTAAGAACAAGGCAACATAGAAAATGTTAAGTGTTAAAGTCCTTCGTCCTTCAAAACATTATACCCCTTCAGGATATAATGAACTTCGGACGAAGGTTACGAAAGACGTACCTTCGAGAGTATAACATTAAGCAACGAAGTATTCATACAAACCATGATAATATAAAACAGGTATCTAAATATTATCACAAAATCATATCTATTTATATTATCATGGATGAATATAAATGACTTTAAATTATAAATGTACCTTCGGTCCTGAGGAAGGCAAAAATACAAGTGTGATGCGAAAGCAAATGACAGGTTCGCGTGAACAGTACAGGGGTACTGTTCATCTATTTATAGACACAGGACACAGCCTGTGACGAATTACAATTATGCCCCTTACAAAAGTTTACAACATTGACTCAGACCTCTATGGATAAAAAGGTCATTCTATCTCTATGTCGGTTTGTAACGCCGAAGCTCCATGAAAAGGAACCTTCGGCCATCTCCTGGGGACAACTTCAGCCGAAGCTGCTTCTTCGTGTAAGACCTTCGGCGCAACGAAGCATGGCCCCAACAGAAGAAATCCAAAGATAAGGGCTGTCAGCCAGCGCCTGGTGGCGCACCGGACATTGGTGTCCGGTGTGCACCGGACTGTCCGGTGAGGCACCAGACAGTCTGCGCAGAGAGGCTGCAGACAGGCGCTCTCTGGCTGTAGCACCGGACTGTCCGGTGTGCACCGGACTGTCCGGTGTGCCAACGGGCAGACGGCAACGGTCGGATCCAACCGTCGACTGCTACAGGCGCCAACGGTCAGCTGACGTGGCGTGCACCGGACATCTACTGTGCAGTGTCCGGTGGTGCACCGGACTGTCCGGTGCACCCGACGACAGAAAGCTGCTGCTTTCTGTCCAACGGCTAGTTTGGGGTGTGGAGGCTATAAATACCACCCCAACCGGCCATTCTCAAGAGTGAGAGCCCAAGCAACATACCAAGGCATATAGTGCACATTTCCAAGAGCTCAAACACCCAAGTGCTTAATAGAATCACTCGGTGATTAGCGTAGGTGCTTTGCGAAGTGCTTAGGTTAGCTAGACCGCTTTAGCGCTTGCTCTAGGTGAATCCTAGTTAGTTGAGTGAGTTTTGTAAAACCACACAACCCCTCGGCTCTTGCGTGAGTCGTTGTAATTGTACCGAGTGGGGCGAGAGTCTTGCGAGACCGTGACAACCGCGTTTGTGTCACGGCCGCCACCGTGTACCGGAGGGAACGAGGCCCGCGACGTTTCGGCCGGAAGCTTGATAGTGGAGACGGCGGGGAGCGTCCGAGAGGAGCCGGAAGCGGAGCACCACTTGCGCGTGGAGAAGGCCCGCGGCTCTCTACGGAGTTACTCGACCGTGGTGCTTGGCCCTCGCGTGGGCTTCCCTTTGCGTAGGGGCACCAAGGAGGATTAGTCGGGACCTTGCGTGGTTCCGGATACCTCGGTAAAAATACCGGCGTCATCCACGAGAGTTTGCTTCTCTACTTAGCTCTTTACATTCCATATTTATATTAAGCATTTAAGTTTCAATCTTGTAGTCATACTTATTTAGTGTAGATTGAAACTTAGCCTTTTGCGGTAGAGATAGCAACACTTAGACAAAACCTAGTTTGCACATTCTAGTTTTGATTATTTGCATAGGTTTTGCTCTAGGGATTTAATTGTGGCCTAGTTTAGTAAAAGTTTTAGAAGTCCTAATTCACCCCCCCTCTTAGGCGTCACCCGTTTCCTACAAGTGGTATCGGAGCCCGGTTTGGCTCATTTGAAACGCTTTAGCTTCACCGCTAAAAGAGCCGACGCTTTTTAGAGGAAGGGATGGATACCCATAGGCCACCACACTTCGACGGCACTAACTTCCCATATTATAGTGCTAGAATGGCTTGTTACCTAGAGGCCGTTGATCTAGGTGTTTGGAGAGTCACTCGTGACGGGATGAAACCTCTCAAGAATCCCGAGAAACCCACCACGAGTGAGGAAAAAGAAATCCATTTAAATGCTAGAGCCAAAAATTGCTTGTATGAATCTCTTAGCATGGATATTTTTAATCAAGTATTTACCTTGAAAACTGCTAATGAGATTTGGCTAAAATTGCATGAGCTCCATGACGGCACATCCAATGTCCGTGAGCAAAAACATTGCCTAGTCTTAAATGAGTATAATTCTTTTGCTATGAAAGATGATGAGCTTGTTAGAGACATGTATTCTCGTTTGAATCTAATAATCAATGAGCTCAACTCTATTGGCATTAATAAGCTAGGTGATGCGGACATTGTGAGGAAGATTATCTCCCTGCTACCACAACAAAGATATGGGAGCATCATCACCATCCTTCACAATATGGAGGACTTGAGCAACATGACCCCGACCATTGTGATTGGGAAAATCGCGGCTTTTGAGATGTCGCGAAAAATGAGTCGGGGAGAGGAGCCAACTTCCTCAAGACCATATGCTTTTGCATGTGATGAAAGGAAGGGCAAAAAGAAGGCTCCCACTCCAAGTTTCTCAAGCGAAGAAGAGGAAGAAGAAGAAGAAAGTGATGATGATGAAGATAATCAACCATGCACATCATCCTCCGAGGACGAAGAAACAATCCGACGCGTCGGAAAGGTAATGAGGATGATCCGCAAGATTAATCTAATGGGTGTGCCCCTGCAGGTCGAGGATCTTCTCTTTAACATTGACAGGAAAAAACAAAGGAAGAGAGGATGCTTCGCATGTGGGGAGAAGGGCCACTTCAGGGACAACTGTCCAAATATGGCCAAGCCCAAAAAGGAGAGGAGCAAAGGCAAGGCGCTAACAAGTGTTAGAACTTGGGATGATTCTTCAAGTGAAGATGAACCTCCAAGGACGCGCAGCCACCGGTCCTCATCACGATCATCACGGTCATCACACAAATGCCTTATGGCAAGAGGTAACAAAAGCATTCCATCCTCTAGTGATGAAAGTAGTAGTGATGATGAAGGTGAGGGAAAGCCCTCTCTAGATGAGCTTGCGGAAGCCGTAGAATTTTTTCAGGATGTTTGCACTAAGCAAAAAGCTCAACTTAAAACTTTGAAAAATAAGTTGGTTAGCTCTCAAAATGATTACAAAGGTTTGCTAGAAAAATTTGAAACTTTTGCAAACTTAAATAGTGAGCTATCAACTAAAATTGAGCTATTAGAATCTAGTGCTTCATCCACTGCTACCGATGATAGCCTTATTAAAAAGAATGAAAAACTTAAGGCTAAGTTAGCTAGCTCCCAAGAAGCTATTGAAAATTTGCTAGAGAAAATGGAAATTCTTAGCATACACAACAATGAGCTAACTACTAAGCTAGAAAACATTGGTAGCACCCCAGCAGCATCTTTAGTTGAAATACCTGAAATAATTAAGAAAGATGCTTCTACTTCCTGCTTTGATTTAATTGATGATTCTAACCCCTGCAACCAAGTCGTTGTTGAGAATATTGTTGTAGAGACATGTTCGGATGAGGTTGCAAAGGAAAATGAACAATTAAAGCAAGAAGTGGCTCGCCTTGGCAAGGCTTTGTATGACAAGAAAGGCAAAGCCAAACAAATCCGACCTCCACAGGATAACACCACTGAGGGAGTGAACAAGCCTGTAGAGGGAGAAACTGTGATTTGTAGGCTATGTCACAAGGAAGGCCACAAGTCTTTCCAATGCAAGGCGATGACCAGGGGTAAACAAAGGCAAAAGCTCAAGCAAAAGCCATCAAGCAAAATCTCCAACACCTACATCAAAAGGGTGAACAAAAAGGATGCTACACCATATTTGATCAAGAAGAAAAAGAATGGAAAGGTGATAGCAATCAAGGCCAACAAGCAAGCCAACAAAGGAAAAGGGGCCAAACGCATCTGGGTGCCAAAAGAGATAATTTCAACCATGAAAAGCACCAAGAAGGTTTGGATCCCGAAAGGGAAGTGAGTGGACCGAAGGTCTCCGGGAAATTTGGAGACTTGGCTAAATTGGGATGTATATCATGGGATACATCATATTGGATCAAGTTTATTGCCAAGTGGGTTAGTGAAAATTTTGGACCCAAATTTCCCACCCATGACTAAGGTAACTAGTTTTATTGTATTTCTTGTTTTTAGATATGCGTATCTATTTACCTTGTATCTAGTTTACCTTTCTTGCCTAGTATTACATGTGTTATGTACTTTTGCTTAAAATCATGCATACTAGGTAAATCATATGGTAGGATTGCTTGTTTTTAATTCATATACTTAAAGCAAACCTACATGGCTTAAAATGTTTATTTAAGCACGACACATAGCTTCTATATCACTCCATAGTAAATGATGCATCAATTGAAAATTTTGATTTCTACAAAGTGTATCATTTAACTTATATGTGCCAAAGTTTGGATTATGGATAATTTGCCCCTCTTGATATCAAATCAAAGTGCATGTCTCCTACGAGTATTCAAAACTTGTATGCACACCTTTAGGGGGAGGTTACTCTATAATCTAACACTTTGAGACTAACACCTTTTCAAGTCTATTTCATGTGATAGTCTCATTGTAAGGAAAATGAAGTCCCCGGAGAAAGACAACAATCTTCCACTGCAAAATCTCCAAGAACTCTCATGTCTCTCAAGCTCACCATTGACTTTCAATTGGTATCTTTTGAGACTACATTCAGTATCATTTACATGTCTTCTCCAATATTTGATTAGACTATATTTCATATCATATGCTTCCATGTTGCTAAAAATGCATAAGTAGTTAACTCATATTCTGTTACCTATGCATAAGGGAAGTTAGTCTTTTCAAATCATGTCTTGCACCTCTAATTTTCACATGCTTTTTCCTAAGTAGAGGTTCTCTGTCAAGGGGAGTATTTCTTCGTCTCTAAAGGGGGAGAAAAACTCTTTCTAAAGGAGACAACTCATTTAGGGGGAGTAATCTTTTGAGGACTCTTTCAAGTGGTATCATTCACATAGTTTAATTTAATATCCTTCTAGTGATATCATTTGATACAATTCTTGATGAGGGCAAGCTTTTATTTACTTCCTACATGCTTTTAATGTCTTCCTTTTCGGTGGTTGATGCCAAAGGGGGAGAAGTTTAGGGACCAAAGCAATGAAAACTATATCAAACACCAAACACCACCAATTTAAAATTTTATATCTACAAATGGCTTTTCAAGTGGTTTTGGTTATTTGGTCCAAAAATAGGAAGTAAGTGAATTATGGAGTTAGGGGGAGGCTTAAGTCCATAATATCACATTGTGGGGACAATCATGCATCTTAGCAAGTAGATTGCATATTTTCACTCAAATACTTGTATTATTTGCTTGCTTTGGTTGTGTTGTCATCAATCACCAAAAAGGGGGAGATTGTAAGGAAAATGGACCCCGGGCCAATTGGCTAATTGAGTTTTGGTGTTTGATGAACAACACAATCCGTGAACTAATAAGTTTTCTAGTGTTTGTGTTTGTAGTTCACAGGATGCGAAGAGAATTGGACCAAGGCAATGAGGATGCAACACCTCAAAAGAAGACATAAAAAGATGCATAGGAGTCCAATACTCAAGAACAAAGAAGCCCGAAGAAATCAGCGAAGAAATCCAAAGATAAGGGCTGTCAGCCAGCGCCTGGTGGCGCACCGGACATTGGTGTCCGGTGTGCACCGGACTGTCCGGTGAGGCACCGGACAGTCTGCGCAGAGAGGCTGCAGACAGGCGCTCTCTGGCTGTAGCACCGGACTGTCCGGTGTGCACCGGACTGTCCGGTGTGCCAACGGGCAGACGGCAACGGTCGGATCCAACGGTCGACTGCTACAGGCGCCAACGGTCGGCTGACGTGGCGTGCACCGGACATCTACTGTGCAGTGTCCGGTGGTGCACCGGACTGTCCGGTGCACCCGACGACAGAAAGCTGCTGCTTTCTGTCCAACGGCTAGTTTGGGGTGTGGAGGCTATAAATACCACCCCAACCGGCCATTCTCAAGTGTGAGAGCCCAAGCAACATACCAAGGCATATAGTGCACATTTCCAAGAGCTCAAACACCCAAGTGCTTAATAGAATCACTCGGTGATTAGCGTAGGTGCTTTGTGAAAGGGAATTAGGCTTACACCTAGTTCCTAAATAATTTTGGTGGTTGAATTGTCCAACACAAATATTGGACTAACTAGTTTACTCTAGTGCATAAGTTATACAGGTGCAAAAGGTTCACTTTTAGCCAATAAAAAGACCAAGGGTTGGATTCAACAAAGGAGCAACGAGGCAACCGAGGGCACCTCTGGCTGGAGGCACCGGACTGTCCGGTGTGCACCGGACAGTGTCCGGTGCGCCCAGAGGACTCCAACTCAAACTCTTCGCCCTCGGGAAATCTCGGAAGCCGGCGCGCTATAATTCACCGGACTGTCCGGTGTGCACCGGACATGTCCGGTGCTCCAAGGAAGCACGGTCTCCGGAACTCGCCAGCCTCGGGTTCGCGCGGCAGCCGCTCCGCTAAAATTCACCGGACTGTCCGGTGTGCACCGGACTGTCCGGTGCGCCAGCGGAGCAACGGCTCCCTGCGGCGCCAACGGCTCCCTGCGGTGCATTTAATGCGCGCGCAGCGCGCGCAGACGTCAGGATTGCCCATACCGGTGCACCGGACATCAAACAGTACATGTCCGGTGTGCACCGGACACCCAGGAGGGCCCAGAAGTCAGAAGCTCCAACGGTCAGAATCCAACGGCAATGGTGACGTGGCAGGGGCACCGGACTGTCCGGTGTGCACCGGACTGTCCGGTGCGCCATCGAACAGACAGCTTCCAGCAACGGTCACTTTTGGTGGTTGGGGCTATAAATACCCCAACCACCCCACATTCATTGTCATCCAAGTTTTCCAACTCTCAACCACTTACAAGAGCTAGGCATTCAATTCTAGACACATACAAAGAGATCAAATCCTCTCCAATTCCACTCAAGCCCTTAGTGACTAGCGAGAGAGATTTGCCGTGTTCTTTTGAGCTCTTGCGCTTGGATCGCTCTTTTTCTTTCTCACTTGTTCTTGTGATCATCACTCAATTGTAACCAAGGCAAGAGGCACCAATTGTGTGGTGGCCCTTGCGGGGAAGTTTTTGTTCCCGGTTGATTGAGAAGAAGAGAAAGCTCACTCGATCCGTGGGATCGTTTGAGAGAGGGAAGGGTTGAAAGAGACCCGGCCTTTGTGGCCTCCTCAACGGGGAGTAGGTTTGCGAGAACCGAACCTCGGTAAAACAAATCCTCGTGTCACACTCCTATTTGCTTGCGATTTGTTTTGCGCCCTCTCTCGCGGACTCGTTTCTTTATTATTAACGCTAACCTCGGCTTGTAGTTGTGTTTATATTTGCAAATTTCAGTTTCGCCCTATTCACCCCCCCTCTAGGCGACTATCAATTGGTATCAGAGCCCGGTGCTTCATTAGAGCTTAACCGCTCGAAGTGATGTCGGGAGATCACACCAAGAGGGAGATGGAGACCGGCGACAAGCCCACTACAAGCCAAGGGAGCACTTCATCGGAAGAGTCCCGCACCATGAGAAGGGAGAAGAAGAAGAGCTCCTCCAAGCGGAAGGAGAAAAGATCTTCCTCTTCTCATCACAAGGAGAAGAAGGAAAAATCTTCTTCTCACAAGCCGCATCGGAGTGGGGACAAGCACAAGAGGATGAGGAAGGTGGTCTACTACGAGACCGACACTTCATCGACATCTACCTCCGGCTCCGACGCGGGATCCATCACTTCTAAACGCCAAGAGCGTAAGAAGTATAGTAAGATTCCCCTACGCTACCCTCGCATTCCTAAACATACACCTTTACTTTCCGTCCCATTAGGCAAACCACCAACTTTTAATGGTGAAGATTATGCTATGTGGAGCAATTTGATGCGATTTCATCTAACCTCTCTCCACAAAAGATTATGGGATGTTGTTGAGTATGGTGTACAGGTACCATCCGTAGGGGATGAGGACTATGACACGGACGAAGTAGCCCAAATCGAGCACTTCAACTCCCAAGCCACAACCATCCTCCTTGCCTCTCTAAGCAAGGAGGAATACAACAAAGTACAAGGGTTGAAGAACACCAAGGAGATTTGGGACCTACTCAAGACGGCGCACGAAGGTGATGAACTCACCAAGATCACCAAGCGGGAAACGATCGAGGGGGAGCTCGGTCGCTTCCGTCTTCGCCAAGGGGAGGAGCCACAAGACATGTACAACCGGCTCAAGACCTTGGTGAACCAAGTGCGCAACCTCGGGAGCGCAAAATGGGATGACCACGAAGTGGTTAAGGTTATTTTAAGAGCTCTTATTTTCCTTAACCCCACTCAAGTACAATTAATTCGTGGCAATCCTAGATATCCACTAATGACCCCCGAGGAAGTTATCGGGAATTTTGTGAGTTTTGAATGCATGATTAAGGGCTCCAAGAAGATCAACGAGCTTGACGAGCCTTCCACATCCGAGGCGCAACCGGTGGCCTTCAAGGCAACGGAGGAGAAGAAGGAGGAGTCTACACCAAGTAGACAACCAATTGACGCCTCCAAGCTCGACAACGAGGAGATGGCCCTAATCATCAAGAGTTTTCGGCAAATCCTCAAGCAACGGAAGGGGAAGGACTACAAATCCCGTTCCAAGAAGGTTTGCTACAAGTGTGGTAAGCCCGGTCACTTTATTGCTAAATATCCATTGTCAAGTGATAGTGACAGGGGCGACGACAAGAAGGGCAAGATGAAGGAGAAGAAGAAATACTACAAGAAGAAGGGCGGCGATGCCCATGTTTGTCGGGAGTGGGACTCCGACGAAAGCTCAAGCGACTCCTCCGACGACGAGGACGCCGCCAACATCGCCGTCACCAAGGGCCTCCTCTTCCCCAACGTCGGCCACAAGTGTCTCATGGCCAAGGACGGCAAAAAGAAGGTTTATGCATCCGGGGGCTCAAGTTGGATACTCGACAGCGGGTGCACAAACCACATGATAGGGGAGAAAAAGATGTTCTCCTCATATGAGAAAAACCAAGATCCCCAACGAGCTATCACATTCGGGGATGGAAATCAAGGTTTGGTCAAAGGTTTGGGTAAAATTGCTATATCTCCTGACCATTCTATTTCCAATGTTTTTTTTGTAGATTCTTTAGATTACAATTTGCTTTCCGTATCCCAGTTATGTCAAATGGGCTACAACTGTCTTTTTACTGATTTAGGTGTTACTGTCTTTAGAAGAAGTGATGATTCAATAGCTTTTAAGGGAGTGTTAGAGGGTCAGCTATACTTAGTAGATTTTAATAGAGCTGAACTCGACACTTGCTTAATTGCTAAGACTAACTTAGGTTGGCTCTGGCACCGCCGACTAGCCCATGTTGGAATGAAGAATCTTCACAAGCTTCTAAAGGGAGAACACATTTTGGGACTAACCGATGTTCATTTTGAGAAAGACAGGATTTGTAGCGCATGTCAAGCCGGGAAGCAGGTTGGCATACATCATCCACACAAAAACATCATGACTACCGACAGGCCACTGGAGCTTCTACACATGGATTTATTCGGCCCGATCGCTTACATAAGCATCGGCGGTAGTAAGTATTGTCTTGTAATTGTGGATGACTATTCTCGCTTCACTTGGGTGTTCTTTTTGCAGGACAAATCTTATACCCAAGAGACCTTAAAAGGATTCTTGAGACGGGCTCAAAATGAGTTTGGCTTAAGGATCAAGAAAATTAGAAGCGACAATGGGACGGAGTTCAAGAACTCTCAAATAGAAGGCTTTCTTGAGGAGGAGGGCATCAAGCATGAGTTCTCCTCTCCCTACACTCCACAACAAAATGGTGTAGTGGAGAGGAAGAATCGAACTCTATTGGACATGGCAAGAACCATGCTTGATGAGTACAAGACACCGGATCGGTTTTGGGCCGAGGCGGTCAACACCGCCTGCTACGCCATCAACCGGTTATATCTTCACCGAATCCTCAAGAAGACATCTTATGAACTCCTAACCGGTAAAAAGCCCAATATTTCATATTTTAGAGTTTTTGGTAGCAAATGTTTTATACTAGTTAAAAGAGGTAGAAAATCTAAATTTGCTCCTAAAACTGTAGAAGGCTTTTTACTAGGATATGACTCAAACACAAGGGCATATAGAGTCTTTAACAAGTCCTCAGGACTTGTTGAAGTTTCTTGTGACGTTGTGTTTGATGAGACTAACGGCTCTCAAGTAGAGCAAGTTGATCTTGATGATATAGGTGAAGAACAGGCTCCATGTATAGCGCTAAGGAACATGTCCATTGGGGATGTGTGTCCTAAGGAATCCGAAGAGCCTTCAAATGCACAAGATCAACCATCCTCCTCCAAGCAAGCATCTCCACCAACTCAAGTTGAGGATGAGGCTCAAGATGTTGAACAAGAAGATCAAGAAGATGAGCCACCTCAAAATGACGGCAACAATCAAGGGGGAGATGCAAATAATGAAGACAAGGAGGATGAACAACCAAGACCGCCACACCCAAGAGTCCATCAAGCAATACAACGAGATCACCCCGTCGACACCATCCTCGGCGACATTCATAAGGGGGTAACTACTAGATCTCGTGTTGCACATTTTTGTGAACATTACTCGTTTGTTTCCTCTATTGAGCCACACAGGGTAGAGGAAGCACTTCAAGATTCGGATTGGGTGATGGCGATGCAAGAGGAGCTCAACAATTTCACGAGGAACGAGGTGTGGCACTTAGTTCCACGTCCTAATCAAAATGTTGTCGGAACCAAGTGGGTCTTCCGCAACAAGCAAGACGAGCATGGTGTTGTGACTAGGAACAAAGCTCGACTCGTGGCCAAGGGGTATTCACAAGTCGAAGGTTTGGATTTTGGTGAAACCTATGCACCCGTAGCTAGGCTTGAGTCAATTCGTTTATTATTGGCCTATGCTACTTACCATGGCTTCAAGCTTTATCAAATGGACGTGAAGAGTGCCTTCCTCAATGGACCAATCAAGGAGGAGGTCTATGTTGAGCAACCTCCCGGCTTTGAAGACAGTGAGTATCCTAATCATGTTTATAGGCTCTCTAAGGCGCTTTATGGGCTCAAGCAAGCCCCAAGAGCATGGTATGAATGCCTTAGAGATTTCCTTATTTCAAATGGCTTCAAAGTCGGCAAGGCAGATCCTACTTTATTCACTAAGACTCTTGATAAAGATTTGTTTGTATGCCAAATTTATGTTGATGATATCATATTTGGGTCTACTAACAAATCTACATGTGAAGAATTTAGTAGGATCATGACACAAAAATTCGAGATGTCAATGATGGGGGAGTTGAAGTATTTTCTAGGATTTCAAGTCAAACAACTCCAAGAGGGCACCTTCATCAGCCAAACTAAGTATACTCAAGATATTCTAAGCAAGTTTGGAATGAAGGATGCCAAGCCCATCAAGACACCCATGGGAACCAATGGGCATCTCGACCTCGACACGGGAGGTAAGTCCGTGGATCAAAAGGTATACCGGTCGATGATTGGTTCATTGCTTTATTTATGTGCATCTCGACCGGACATCATGCTTTCCGTATGTATGTGTGCAAGATTCCAAGCCGACCCTAAGGAATCACACCTTACGGCCGTGAAACGAATCTTGAGATATTTGGCTTTTACTCCTAAGTTTGGGCTTTGGTACCCTCGGGGATCCACTTTTGATTTGATTGGGTATTCGGATGCCGATTGGGCGGGGTGTAGGATTAATAGGAAGAGCACATCGGGGACTTGCCAGTTCTTGGGAAGATCCTTGGTGTCTTGGGCTTCAAAGAAGCAAAATTCGGTCGCTCTTTCTACTGCCGAAGCCGAGTATATTGCCGCAGGGCATTGTTGCGCGCAATTGCTTTGGATGAGGCAAACCCTGCGGGACTATGGTTACAAATTAACCAAAGTCCCTTTGCTATGTGACAATGAGAGTGCAATCAAAATGGCCGACAATCCCGTCGAGCACAGCCGCACTAAGCACATAGCCATTCGGTATCATTTTCTTCGGGATCACCAACAAAAGGGGGATATCGAGATTTCTTACATTAACACGAAAGATCAATTAGCCGATATCTTTACCAAGCCTCTTGATGAACAATCTTTTACCCGACTTAGGCATGAGCTCAATATTCTTGATTCTAGGAATTTCTTTTGCTAAACTTGCACACATAACACATGAATATACCTTTGATCATGTCTCTTTTATATATGCTATGACTAATGTGTTTTCAAGTGTATTTCAAACCAAGTCATAGGTATATTGAAAGGGAATAGGAGTCTTCGGCGAAGACAAAGGCTTCCACTCCACTCTACTACTCATCCTTTGCCGTCGCTCCGCATCATCTCTCCAACTTTGGTATAATCTTCACTCATTTATTTTATGACCAAAGGGGGAGAAAGTACTTCCTTAGGCTCTAATGATTCCGTTTTTGGCGATTCATGCCAAAGGGGGAGAAAATATGAGCCCAAAGCAAAAGGACCGCACCACCACCCTAAGGACCGCACCACCACCCTAATTTTTAAACAAAAATTAATGATCTTAAATTGGTAAATTTCAAAACTGGTATCTCTTTGTGTTCTAAAGGGGGAGCAAGTAGTATTTTCAAAATTGATGAAAAACCCTCTTGAACACTAAGAGGAGACCTTATTTGAGGGGGAGTTTTGTTTAGTCAAAGGAAAAGCATTTGAACAAAGAAAGAAAATTTCAAAACTTGAAAATGCTTTGCAAAATCTTATTCATTTACCTTTGACTATCTTGCAAAATGACTTTGAAAAGAATTTACAAAAGAGTTTGCAAAAACAAAACTTATGGTGCAAATGTGGTCCAATATATCAAAAACAAAGAAAACAATCCATGCGCATCACATAAATATTTATATTGGCTCAATTCCAAGCAACCTTTGCACTTACATTATGTAAACTAGTTCAACTATGCACTTCTATATTTGCTTTGGTTTGTGTTGGCATCAATCACCAAAAAGGGGGAGATTGAAAGGGAATTAGGCTTACACCTAGTTCCTAAATAATTTTGGTGGTTGAATTGTCCAACACAAATATTGGACTAACTAGTTTACTCTAGTGCATAAGTTATACAGGTGCAAAAGGTTCACTTTTAGCCAATAAAAAGACCAAGGGTTGGATTCAACAAAGGAGCAACGAGGCAACCGAGGGCACCTCTGGCTGGAGGCACCGGACTGTCCGGTGTGCACCGGACAGTGTCCGGTGCGCCCAGAGGACTCCAACTCAAACTCTTCGCCCTCGGGAAATCTCGGAAGCCGGCGCGCTATAATTCACCGGACTGTCCGGTGTGCACCGGACATGTCCGGTGCTCCAAGGAAGCACGGTCTCCGGAACTCGCCAGCCTCGGGTTCGCGCGGCAGCCGCTCCGCTAAAATTCACCGGACTGTCCGGTGTGCACCGGACTGTCCGGTGCGCCAGCGGAGCAACGGCTCCCTGCGGCGCCAACGGCTCCCTGCGGTGCATTTAATGCGCGCGCAGCGCGCGCAGACGTCAGGATTGCCCATACCGGTGCACCGGACATCAAACAGTACATGTCCGGTGTGCACCGGACACCCAGGAGGGCCCAGAAGTCAGAAGCTCCAACGGTCAGAATCCAACGGCAATGGTGACGTGGCAGGGGCACCGGACTGTCCGGTGTGCACCGGACTGTCCGGTGCGCCATCGAACAGACAGCTTCCAGCAACGGTCACTTTTGGTGGTTGGGGCTATAAATACCCCAACCACCCCACATTCATTGTCATCCAAGTTTTCCAACTCTCAACCACTTACAAGAGCTAGGCATTCAATTCTAGACACATACAAAGAGATCAAATCCTCTCCAATTCCACTCAAGCCCTTAGTGACTAGCGAGAGAGATTTGCCGTGTTCTTTTGAGCTCTTGCGCTTGGATCGCTCTTTTTCTTTCTCACTTGTTCTTGTGATCATCACTCAATTGTAACCAAGGCAAGAGGCACCAATTGTGTGGTGGCCCTTGCGGGGAAGTTTTTGTTCCCGGTTGATTGAGAAGAAGAGAAAGCTCACTCGATCCGTGGGATCGTTTGAGAGAGGGAAGGGTTGAAAGAGACCCGGCCTTTGTGGCCTCCTCAACGGGGAGTAGGTTTGCGAGAACCGAACCTCGGTAAAACAAATCCTCGTGTCACACTCCTATTTGCTTGCGATTTGTTTTGCGCCCTCTCTCGCGGACTCGTTTCTTTATTACTAACGCTAACCTCGGCTTGTAGTTGTGTTTATATTTGCAAATTTCAGTTTCGCCCTATTCACCCCCCCTCTAGGCGACTATCACTTTGCGAAGTGCTTAGGTTAGTTAGACCGCTTTAGCGCTTGCTCTAGGTGAATCCTAGTTAGTTGAGTGAGTTTTGTAAAACCACACAACCCCTCGGCTCTTGCGTGAGTCGTTGTAATTGTACCGAGTGGGGCGAGAGTCTTGCGAGACCGTGACAACCGCGTTTGTGTCACGGCCGCCACCGTGTACCGGAGGGAACGAGGCCCGTGGCGTTTCGACCGGAAGCTCGATAGTGGAGACGGCGGGGAGCGTCCGAGAGGAGCCGGAAGCGGAGCACCACTTGCGCGTGGAGAAGGCCCGCGGCTCTCTACGGAGTTACTCGACCGTGGTGCTTGGCCCTCGCGTGGGCTTCCCTTTGCGTAGGGGCACCAACGAGGATTAGTCGGGACCTTGCGTGGTTCCGGATACCTCGGTAAAAATACCGGCGTCATCCACGAGAGTTTGCTTCTCTACTTAGCTCTTTACATTCCGTATTTATATTAAGCATTTAAGTTTCAATCTTGTAGTCATACTTATTTAGTGTAGATTGAAACTTAGCCTTTTGCGGTAGAGATAGCAACACTTAGACAAAACCTAGTTTGCACATTCTAGTTTTGATTATTTGCATAGGTTTTGCTCTAGGGATTTAATTGTGGCCTAGTTTAGTAAAAGTTTTAGAAGTCCTAATTCACCCCCCCTCTTAGGCGTCACCCGTTTCCTACAGGCTTGGTGGCGTTGGGAGCTCGGTGATCACCGTGAAGGTCTTGTTGGTGACCCGACTCAAGTTTGTAAGCGGTCTCGAGGGATCCACCGCGCCGGAGTGGCAAAGGATCATCTCGTAGTGAGCACTTGGTTCTTGCGAGGACCAAGGGGGAGCGATACCCTTGCGCGGGTGCTCCAACGAGGACTAGTGGAGAGTGCCGACTCTTCGATACCTCAGGAAAAATTGGAGGAGTCTTCTAAACCTTGCTTTACATTCCGCACTTAATTCAAGCACTTTACATTGTGTATTTGTTTAGCAAGTATTTGAAGTATTGTCTTAGCATTGTTGCATTTCTAGTATTATATTCTTAGTGCTAGTTGTTGGGGTGAAGTTGGGCTCTTGCTTAGCTCTTGCTTAGGTTTTAATTAGTGTTGATTTTTAGAAAAGCCCAATTCACCCCCCCTCTTGGGCATCGTGTTCCTTTCAATTGGTATCAGAGCCTTGTTACTCATAGATTAGCTTAACCGCTAAGAGTTACGATGTCCGGTGGGGATGGACCTCCTCCCGTTTTTGATAGTGACAATTTTCCTTATTGGAAAATTCGTATGGAAGCATACTTAGAGGCTATAGACATTGGTGTCTATAAAGCCGCCACACAAGGATTCCCCGAACCTAGAGATCACACAAATCTTGTAGGTGATGAGTTCAATTATGAGAAATGGAATGCTAAGGCCAAAAACACCCTTTTTAGAGGCCTTTGCAAAGATGTGTTCAATAGAGTAAGAAATCATAAAAATGCTCATGATTTGTGGATGGACATTTGTGCTCTACACGAAGGAACTAGAAGTGAGCGTGAGGAGAGATATCACATAGCCATGCAAAAGTTAAATTCTTTTGAAATGCTTGCTAATGAAAATGCCAATGCCATGTACTCACGTCTCAATATTCTTGTAGAGGAAGTTAATGGATTGGGGCTTACTCAAATCTCACAACCGGATGTTGTGAGGAAGATTCTCAGTGTCCTCCCAATAGACAAATATGGACACATTGTCACTGTGCTACATCAAATGGATCTTTCAGTTACCACACCTACACAGATTTTGGGAAAGATCAATGCTCATGAGATGTACATGCACATCAACGACAAAGAAGAATCATCTTCCAAAATAAAGGATTTGGCTCTCAAAGCAAATCATGAAAGAAAAGGAAAATCCAAAGTACAAATTGAGGAAGAATCCTCAAGTGATGATGATCTTGATGCTAACATTGCCTTGATGGTGAGGAAGACCACCAAGATGCTAAAGAAGCTCAACAGAGAAGGCATCAAATTTGATTCAAGAAAGAAGAAATTCTTTTCCAGCAAAAGAAAGCCCATCTCTGAGATGGATTGCTATAACTGTGGAGAGCTTGGTCATCTTGCTCATCAATGTACCAAGCCCAAGAAGAACAAGTTCAAGGG
Source organism: Zea luxurians (assembly GCA_029449295.1). Taxonomy (NCBI): domain Eukaryota; kingdom Viridiplantae; phylum Streptophyta; class Magnoliopsida; order Poales; family Poaceae; genus Zea; species Zea luxurians. The sequence continues at coordinate 9,754,219 of JAOPSE010000012.1, read as the reverse complement.
CAAGAAAGAAGATGACAGCGACGATGAAAAGAAGGAAAAGAAATTTTTCAAGAGGAAAGATGGGAAGCAAAAGAGGTTCCACAAGAAGAAGAATGGAAAGGCATACATTGTTGGTGACTGGCTCACTGACATTGAGTCATCAAGTGGATCTTCTTCAAGTGAAGAAGAGAATGATGAAAAAGTTGCCGCCATCGCCGGGGACTTCTCTTCACCACCACCATCGCCATCATCGACTTCTCACCTATGCCTCATGGCTAGGGGTGAACGGAAGGTACAAAATGATATTACTGATGATAGTGATAGTGATAGTGATGAGGAATTTGCTTCACCTTCATATGATGAGCTAGCTGACTTGCTTAAAGAATATACTCAAATCATTAGAAAGTCAGGCTAAATGTGATAGGTTGAAAAATGAAAATGAATCTTTAAATGCAAAATATGACATAGTTATAAAGGCTAGTGATGAAATAAAAGAAGAAAATAAAACTATGTCATCAACTGTAAATGAGCTCACAAACTCCCTAAAAGATGCTAAGGAAAAATATGACAAATTAAATGAAGCTAATAGGGAGTTGCAAAATAGACTAGTAAAGATCAAGGAAGACTATACTCAAATTAAATTTGATCATGACAATCTTCTTGTTGAAAATGAACTTTTATCTTGCAAAACACATGAGGCTATTAACCCTGTTGTTAAGATTGATGAAGCAACCTCATGTGATGATTTGAGTCAAGAAGAGCAAACTAGTCTACATGCTGAATTGACTGAAAAAGTTGAAGTCCTGACGTTAGACAACCAAAAATTGAAGAATTACTTGACTGATGCAACTACTAGAGGAAAGGTTGCTATTGAGAACAATGATTTCAACAATGAGTTGGCAGTGGATAATCAAAGGCTTAAAAATGAGGTCAAGAAACTAAAAAGTGAAAATGAACATCTTGCAACAAGTGTGCAAAAGTTCAACAAGGGTCAATACCTCCAAAATGAGCTGCTTATGAACACTGTCATGAAAAACAACAAGAGTGGTATTGGATACAATGCTTTTGTGCAAAAGAAAGCTACCACTCAATACAAGCCAAAGCAGACTCACAGGCCTATCAAATGCTTTGAGTGTGGAAATGAAGGTCATTTTGCCCACAACTGCAAAGCCAAACCACCAACTCCCTTGCCTAAGCACTCAAGACCATTTGATTTCAATGCTCATTATGTTCTAAGAAAGGTTGCAAATGGAAAGGTCAAAGTTACATTCCTAGGTCCACCAAACAAGAGTAGACCTAGACAAATCTGGGTTGCAAAGTCCTTGATTGAGAGAGTTACTGGTCCTATGCAATATAGGGCCCTCAAAACTCAAGCTTGAATTGTCTGTGGATGTAGGTGAACTACAAGACCGGTGGGAGCCATTGGGTTATTGACAATGGATGCACACAACATATGACAGGCAACCCACGGATGTTCACCTCACTTGATGAGAATGTTGATGGACAAGATAAAATCACATTTGGAGACAATTCAAAAGGAAAAGTGCAAGGACTTGGCAAGGTGGCAATCTCAAATGATTTATCAATATCAAATGTTCTCTTAGTTGCACCTTTGAGCTTCAATTTATTATCAGTGGGTCAACTCTGTGATCTTGGACTTCAATTCTTATTCACTCCAACAGAGGTTATTGTAACAAAGATGGATGATGAATCAATGGTATTCAAGGGATTTAGATACAACAACCTCTACTTAGTGGATTTCACTTCAGAAGATGCAGACTTAAGAACTTGCCTCTTCACCAAAGCTTCACTTGGATGGCTCTGGCATAGGAGGCTTGCACATGTTGGGATGAGCACACTCAAGAAGGTATTAAAGAAAGATATGGTTAGAGGATTAAAGGATGTGGTGTTTGAAAAAGACAAGCCATGCAATGCATGTCAAGCTGGAAAGCAAGTTGCTAATACACATCCTACTAAAGCTTTCATGTCAACATCAAGGCCACTGGAACTACTTCCTATGGATTTATTTGGACCTACAAATTATGTAAGTGCCGGTGGCAACCTCTACTGTCTAGTGATTGTTGATGACTTCTCAAGATACACTTGGGTGTTCTTTCTCCATGACAAATCTGAAGTTGCATCTATATTCAAGAAGTTTGCCAAGAAAGCACAAAATGAATTTGATTGCAAGATCAAAAAGATTAGAAGTGATAATGGCAAAGAATTTGACAACACCAACATTCATGAGTACTATGATGAAATTGGGATCAAGCATGAAGTGTCTGCAACATATACACCTCAACAAAATGGAGTTGTTGAAAGGAAAAACAGGACCTTGATCACTCTTGCAAGAACAATGATTGATGAGTATAACACACCGGAGAGGTTTTGGGCCAAAGCTGTCAACACTACATGTTATGCATCAAACAGGCTATTTCCTCACCGGCTGCTTGAGAAGACTCCCTATGAACTGATGGGAAAAAGCCAGACGTCTCCTTCTTTCGGGTGTTTGGATGCAAATGCTACATCTTCAAGAAACGCCATCACCTAGGGAAGTTTCAAAGACGTTGTGATATTGGTTTTCTTTTGGGTTATTCATTAAAGTCCAAAGCATATCGAGTATTCAATCATGCCACTGGCGTGGTAGAAGAAACATATGATGTGGAATTTGATGAGACTAATGGCTCCCAAGGAGCACTTGAGAATTTTGATGATGTAGGTGATGAGCCACTTAGGGAAGCAATGAAGAACATGCCAATTGGAGCTATCAAACCAAAAGAAGATGAAGAAGAGGTGCAAAACATTGATAGGCCTTCTTCATCAAATGTACCACAAGATGATGATAAAGATGAGAGGCATGCAAATGAAGATACATTTGTCTCTCATGAACAAGCAAGGGTACAAGCCGAAGATGTTGATGCTCCAGGATCTTCTTCCCAAGTAGTCAACAGGAGAAATTCATCACTACTTCAAGCTCATCCTCAAAACCAAATCATCGGGAGTCCTTCACAAGGGGTTATTACTCGATCCCATAGACATGCTTCTTTTATTGAACATCACTCCTTTGTTTCTTGTGTTGAGCCTACTTGTATAGATGAGGCGCTACAGGATCTGGACTGGGTGAATGCCATGCATGAAGAACTTAACAACTTCACCCATAACGAAGTTTGGACCCTGGAGAAGCCCCCACAAGATGCAAGAATCATTGGAACAAAGTGGGTGTTCAGAAACAAACAAGATGATCAAGGTGTGATTGTAAGGAACAAGGCAAGACTTGTTGCAAAAGGATTCTCTCAAGTTGAAGGCTTAGATTTTGGAGAGACCTTTGCACCGGTTGCTCGACTGGAAGCCATCCGTATCCTACTTGCATATGCATCATGCTATGATATAAAACTTTATCAAATGGATGTAAAAAGTGCATTTTTAAATGGCTTCATAAATGAACTTGTATATGTTGAGCAACCACCTGGATTTGAAGACCCTAGATATCCTAACCATGCTTACAGGTTGTCCAAGGCGCTATATGGGCTAAAGCAAGCTCCAAGGGCTTGGTATGAGCGCCTTCGCGACTTCCTCATCGAAAAGGGCTTCAAGATCGGGACCGTCGACACAACTCTCTTCATAAAGAAACATAACGGTGATATTTTCATTTGTCAAGTATATGTTGATGATATAATCTTTGGCTCGACAAATGATTATCATTGCAAGGAATTTGGTGAGTTGATGTCGAAGGAGTTCGAGATGTCAATGATTGGTGAGCTGACGTACTTTCTCGGCTTTCAAGTCAAGCAAATGAAAGATGGTAACTTTCTCTCACAAGAGAAGTATACCAAAGACTTGTTGAAAAGGTTCAGCATGGAGAAGTGCAAACCAATCAAGACCCCCATGCCTACAAATGGACATCTCGACCTAGATAAGGGAGGTAACCCGGTTAATCAAACTCTCTACCGTTCTATGATTGGTAGTTTATTGTACCTTACCGCATCTAGGCCCGATATCATGTTTAGTGTCTGCATGTGTGCTAGATTTCAATCTAATCCTAAGAAAGCTCATCTTCGTGCTGTTAAGAGAATTCTTAGGTATCTCAGGCACACCACAAGCGTTGGTCTGTGGTATCCCAAAGGAGCTACTTTTGATTTAATTGGCTATTCCGATTCGGATTATGCCGGTTGCAAAATTGATAGGAAAAGTACTTCTGGGGGATGCCACCTGCTTGGTAGATCACTAGTTTCATGGACATCCAAAAAGCAAAACAGTGTTGCCTTGTCAACTACCGAAGCGGAATACATTGCCGCGGGTGCTTGTTGCACACAGATTTTATATATGAAACAAACTCTTCTAGACTATGGCGTAGTTCTAGAAAAGGTACCTTTGTTGTGTGACAATGAGAGTGCTGTTAAAATTGCTAATAATCCTGTACAACACTCTCGCACCAAGCACATTGATATCCGTCATCACTTCCTTAGAGATCATGTTGCTAAAGGAGATATCATTTTAGAAGGAGTGAGGTCGGAAGATCAATTAGCGGATATTTTCACTAAGCCTCTTGATAAGACCCGCTTTTGCATATTGAGGAATGAACTAAATATTCTTGATCTCAGAAATTTTATGTAAAATGTCAAATGGTGTTGTCAAGCTTGCATTGCATGTTTAAATTTCTTGTATTGCATCTAGGACTTGTCTAACCTAGTTGAGATAACCGCCAACAAAGCGAGTGAAAAAGCTTAACTCGGATCAAACTTGACAAGTCTTAGTTTTAAGCTTTTAGCACTTAAATTCTTACTTTTTATGCAATTGTTGGTTCTTGAAATATGCATGAGGTACTGCACTTAGGGGGAGCATTCAAAACTCAAATCATTCATGAAAACCCCTAGTGCAAGCCAAAATGCAAATTTCACCATTTGCCTATCTTCTCTAAAAATTATCTAGCCTATGGCAAAATATTTTGAAAAGTATATGAGGGTGCCAATACCTGTCCCAACAAGTGTTATTTTGTGTGATTATAAGTTGGGATTTGGTTTGGTTGAAAGTTAGATAGAAAAATTCAAAATTTTCCAATCTTCCCTCTGTCTGGGCTCACCGGACAGTCCGGTGTGCACCGGACACTGCACTGTGCAATGTCCGGTGCACCGGCAGCCTCGCGCTAAAAATCTTTTTTCCTGTGCGCTATCCGGTGGTTCACCGGATAGCTACTGTGCGCTGTCCGGTGTGCATTGGTCAGACACTGTAGACTGTCCGGTGCGCCCATATCGCGTTTTAAAAAAAGGCCTCCAGCCCGAGACCGAGCCAGAGGCTCATCTTTTTCCCTGCCAGCGCCCTCTCTCTCTGTCTCTGGCGATTCCTCCCCGTCGCCGGCGATCTCCCTCACCGGCGTGCCCTGTCTCCAGCCGAGCTCCGGTGACCCCGACCAGTGCTTCTCGGTGAGCAGCCTCCCTTCCTCCCCTGTCTTCTCTCCCTCTCAGTTCTCTGTCTGAGGCAGTGAAGCACCTCCATTCCACCCCTTTTTGCCCAAATTCCAAATCCTGTGAAATCTTGTGCAACCATGTTGTGAAATGTGTTCCCCTGTATTCCTTGAGTACTCCTGCAGGTTCTCAGCTCCTAAGGGAGGGTTTCACAACCTAAATCGACTCAATCTCCCAAAACCTAATTCACCGCACGCCAAGTGTTCGGTGAAATGCCCAAACCAGCCAAAATTGCTCCAATTGAACCCAAATTTTTCAGGCACCTTCACAACACTCCCAGTAACATACTTGCCAAATTTCACGCCAATCCGAGATCCCAGGCTTAAAATTCACCAAATTCTCCGTTTCGAGCGATCGTTTCCGAACCGAGTGCCCAAATCTCGTTTTCTTCGCCTAAATTCAAACCAAGCACACACTTCACTCATATTCACCTATATAAACCTATTCGTGAAGTATCGGCTCAATTCCATGTCGTTTCGTGCCTCAATTCAAATTCCAAACCTCCTATGACAATATTTATCGTTCAAACGTCGTTTTCACGCCGTTTGACCTATCGATCATCTCGTCTCGTGTTTTCTGTGCCATATTTCTCTGTGTATGTATTTATTCACATTTCATATACTTATGACTATGTGACTAATACGTGCTCACCTCTTCTGTCATTTCAGTGACCTTGATTGCCCGTGTGCCGTCTCCTGTTCTGCCTGGATCGTCACCTCTCGTGTGAGCTTTCCAGGTAGTCATCTCATCTTTTGCTAATCAATCGGACATTTTCGATCTGTGCTTAGTCACTCTCTCTCATTTGCAGACATCAGTTCAGGATGCCGCGCACGAAGAATGTGTCGGTGCCAGGGGGAGGCGATGATGAGGATCCTCGTCGCCCCTTCAGGCAGGTCAAGGGCAAGACCGTTTACTTGGAGCAGTAGGAAGGCCGCAAGAAGCGGCGTACGGACAGAGCAGCCCGTGCAGCGGCAGCCGCAGCAGCAGCCGCTGCGCAGGCCGAGCTTGGAGATCAGCCGCAGACTCCGTCAGATCAGATCGCCTACCGTGTTCGTCGTCTTGCCTCCCGGCGCTCCTCCACTCACACCTCTGCTTCCACTCCGCCACCCACTCTGCCTGCTCCCGTCACTCCTGTTGCACCATCCACCACCACAGCCATACCCACTACCTCCACTACGCCAGCTTCCACTGCTCCTCCTCCTCCTACCGCTCCCGCTTCAGCTCCTCCTATCCCTCCACCTCGATTCCGGGAGCGCGATGAGACTGAGGTACAACCACTTGCTGCGGATCCTAGACTGTTTGACCTTCAGCGTGCTACAGCGGCACGGGTACGTAGGTTCAGATATGTACCCGTGGAGTCTTGGTTACCAGCTCAGAGGGACCCTGCAGCAGTTGACCTATTCAGCACACATATTCAGGAGTCATTTTTCAGAGCCCAGATGTCTGCTCAGATAGCTCTGCGAGCGCACCGGCTTTTGGATCTTCCAGCTTTTCTTCGTGCCGCCGGTACTGACTCTGAGGTGCACCTCACATATCTGCCTGGTCTTCTGACCCTTCTGACCACCAGCGGCAGGTATGTTGAGGAGTGGGTCCGAGTATTCTACGCGACTGTATGGATCGACCCTGACCATCACTGGATGAGGTTTCGTTTTGAGCGAGAGGATGTCACTATCACTGCCAGTCAGATTCGCCAGCTCTTTGGATTTCCCGAGTCGACGACTCGACTTCACAGCTTATGCTACGGCACCTCTGACCCTCCTCGTCGCCCTCACGGCGGTGTGGCTCCGGGTACAGCTCACGTCGCGGCTCTGTTCCGCCCGCCCTTCTCAGATGGGTCGCGACGTTCACCGGCAGATTTCACCACAGCAGCCAAGTACTTATTTGAGCTTATCCGACGGACTCTTCTGCCGAGGATGGGATACAGGGAGGCTACCACACATATTCAGCTTTGGCTCCTTGGTGCCCTGGTCTCTCACTCTGAGTTCGACGTCGTGGACTTCCTTATTTGTGAGATCGAGGACACCGTTTTGGATGGGATTCGTGCTCGTCGGCAGTTGCCCTATGCTCACTACTTGTGCCACATCTTTGCGCAGCTGATTCAGCCTCCTCGGTTTCAGGGCACACTTGAGGCCTCACGCCTCGGCTTTGGATCCTACCGTCCAGCGCCTGAGACTCCTGTGCCAGCTTCTGCTCCTGTTTTTGACTCTCAGGCCGAGGATGCAGCTCTTCATCAGTTCGACACTCAGGCTACTGCAGTTGATGATGATGATGATTTTGGGGTTCCTCCTCCGCCTCCTATGCCTCCACGCTCACATGATCATGAGGCTGGGAGTTCTAGTGCTGCCCCTGCTGCCCCTCCGGCTATGGACCCTGCTCTTGCTTCGATTCTGGCTCACCTGGCAGCCGAGCAGGCCCGGTTATCTGAGACGATGCTCTCAATGTTTCAGAACATGCAGGATAGGCAGGATGCGCTTCAGCAGCAGCTTCTTCAGGATCGGGCTGAGAACACGGCATTCATGGCTCTTATGCTACAGCAGTCTGGTGTCTCAGTTTCTCCAGTTCAGTCTGCTCCACCTCCTCCGCTTCACGCTCCTGTTGTGCCAGCGATTTTGTCAGGACCCCATGTTGGTACTTCTCCGCTCCGGCCTGTCACTTTGGCTTTCACCTCTCTAGCTCTCAGCTCTGTCTGCCCGCAGCCGCCAGTGCCACCAGCGTCTGCTGTTACCACTACTGCTGTGGCAGTATCTGTGACCACTTCTGTTCCGGCAGCTCCTGCAGCGCGGCCTCAGTCTGAGTCAGTACCAGCTCTAGCTTCTACCGCAGATCCTGGATCCGAGACTGACTCTAACCCTCCGCCGGCGTTCGCTCTGCTGCCTCGACCGCGACCGGACGCGCCCCCGCCGCCTCCTCCCGCTTCAGATGTTTAGGTCCGGGTGCCCTTTTGGTGTTTGACGCCAAAGGGGGAGAGATATGAGTTGTGAGAGCTAGGGGGAGTTAGAGGGTTAGTAGAGAGTCATTTTGGTGTAATATATGTGCTTGCTACTCTCTGTACTAGCTTGATGTTTTTGGCTCACAAACTCGATATATACTCTCGTTGCTTATGATTGACTGTGTGTATTATGTTTTCACCTTATATTTTATCACCAGTCTTCTTGTTCTTGTTTCATTGATTTAACTTCACTTTTATATGAAAAAGAATCTTATGATGTGTATGCGCTCACTCTTATTATTATGGTACACGTTCTTTCTGTCAAAGATTACTGAGTATAACTAACCATCCTTCCTATTGACAGAAACTTCAAAACAAACTACTCTCACAAAACTTGTAAGGTTGTCATCAATCACCAAAAAGGGGGAGATTGAAAGCATCAAGGCCCCTGGTTGGTTTTAGTGATTAATGACAACATAATATTATATGTGACTAACGTGTGTTTTGCAGAGACAAATGGTAAGTTAGGTCGCATGACAGGTAGAAGTACTACAACGGTGAAAACAATTCCGGAGATAAGAACTCGAAGCGACGGCTAAAACGACGAAACAAAAGGTGAAGGTCTACGGAGTCCGAGTGTCAAGGAGATGTGGACACTCGCGATTTAGTTAGGTCTTTTATTCTCTTTTAGCCGTACTATAAAGAGGGGTTGTCGATGAGTAGTTTGACCAAGAGAGTTCTAGTGTAGTGTTGGTGCACAATCACACTCATATACAGTGCTAGGTGTCACTCTAGAACTCACTCACAAGTTAGAACGAAAACCGATTTGAAAATCAGCTGAAAAACTAGAAGTAGGGTTTCTGTCCCTGGGGGCACCGGACTGTCCGGTGTGCACCGGACTGTCCGGTGCACCCTCTGCCAGGTGGGACCAGGCTAGTCCGAGGAAGAAACTTCCTCCACAGAAAAACCCGAGAGCGCCGGTTTCGGAGTTGAATTTTAGTGGCGCACCGGACATCGCACCGGACTGTCCGGTGTGCACCGGACAGTGACTGTTCACTGTCCGGTGTGCCATGAGTCCAACGGCTAGCTGTCAGAACTAGCCGTTGGAAACGACCGTTGGCGCACCGGTGGCGCTCCGGACTGTCCGGTGCGCCAGTGCGCAGAAAGTTGCCTGTAACGGCTAGTTGGTGGGTGAGGGCTATTTATACCCCTTCCACCCACCATATTCAATGTCTTGCACTCCACATTTATTCCAGCACATTGCTAGAGCATTGCAAGCACCAAAAGCCTAGTGAGGAGATTAGAGAATCTTAATTCGCGTTTTGTTCCTCATTAGCGCTAGCGAGAGCCACCTAGAGCACACACCACTTGCATTAGGCTTCTCTTGGTCAAGCGAAAGTCTATGGCTTGTTACTCTTGGTGATCGGCATCACCTAGACGGCTTGGTGGCGTTGGGAGCTCGGTGATCACCGTGAAGATCTTGTTGGTGACCCGACTCAAGTTTGTAAGCGGTCTCGAGGGATCCACCGCGCCGGAGTGGCAAAGGATCATCTTGTAGTGAGCACTTGGTTCTTGCGAGGACCAAGGGGGAGCGATACCCTTGCGCGGGTGCTCCAACGAGGACTAGTGGAGAGTGCCGACTCTTCGATACCTCGGGAAAAATTGGAGGAGTCTTCTAAACCTTGCTTTACATTCCGCACTTAATTCAAGCACTTTACATTGTGTATTTGTTTAGCAAGTATTTGAAGTATTGTCTTAGCATTGTTGCATTTCTAGTATTATATTCTTAGTGCTAGTTGTTGGGGTGAAGTTGGGCTCTTGCTTAGCTCTTGCTTAGGTTTTAATTAGTGTTGATTTTTAGAAAAGCCTAATTCACCCCCCTCTTGGGCATCGTGTTCCTTTCAGGCTTGTCCTTAGTTGACAGATAGGGGCTGACTCTTGCCTGCCGAGGCTTGTCCTTGCTTCATTGGAGTCGGTGTAGTGTAGACAGCTCTGTTGGGACAGTAGTTGGCATAATGTCCCGATTGTCCACACTTGAAGCATGCCCTGTTGGTGGATGTGTTAGGAGCAACGGGTCCTGCTGGGGTGCTTGCTTGCGGAGGAGCAGTTGGTGCCTGTTGAGTTTGCTGCCCAGAACCGCCACGAGCTGGTGTACTTGGAGTGGTAGTATAGCGAGGACGGGAACTACTTCCAGCCAGTCCCTGGTTCACAACCCTTCTTTTCTCTCCAAACTCACACCTTTCATTTTCCACAGCAATTGCCTTGTCAAGTAGTCGCTGAAAGGACGGAAAGGTGTGCAATACCAGTTGATATTATAGGGGTCCAATTAAACTGTCTAGAAAGAGCTCCTGCTTCTTCTCATCATCCTCAACATCCCTAGGAGCATATCGAGAGAGCTGAATGAATTTGTCTCTATATTCGCTCACGGACATACTTCCTTGCTTGAGGGATAGAAACTCCTTTCTTTTAATCTTCATGAGTCCAGCAGGAATATGGTGATTCCTGAATTGAGTGGAGAATTCTGCCCAGGTGATTGTGTTGACGGCAGCATGAGCAGCGCAGTACACATCCCACCAATCTGCCGCGGGGCCAGTAAGACGACCTGATGCATAGAGCACTTTCTCTCTGTTTGAGCACTGAGCTATGTTGAGCATCTTATCTACAGACTTTAGCCAGTCATCTGCTTGTAGTGGGTCCGCGGAGTTGGAGAAGGTTGGTGGTTTGTGACTCATAAACTCCATGTGCTTATCCCTAGGTGGAGCTGGTGGTGGGGAGGAGGTAGTGGTGGTTGCTGTTGTTGCATCCTTCGCTCCTATCACATTTCCTCCCTTTCTTGGCGCATCTCCTGACGCTCCTGTCGCATCTGAGCGTGCATGTCTACCATAGTGTCCACCATTTGCTGCATTATTCACATCTGGGCTGAAATAGCTGGATCAGTTCCGGTCGGTGTAGGATTTGGAGGATTCATCTCTTCTTCTTCTTGTCGTGGTTGTCTAAATATCCTCCGACTGTGTCGATTGGGTGGTAGATCAATTCATCCGCCCTTCCTGGTATTGACCATCTGAGTTAGAAGCATATGGTAAGATAGTTTTGCAAGGGAAATCATTTGGTAGGCAGAATGAATAGGCTAATAGCTGGTTATGTACTGAAGATTCTTTACCAGGGCTTAATCTGATGTTTTATGCCAAAATTGGGGTAACTAGTTATATAAGGTGAATGTCCAAAGGTAAGATAGAATCTGTCAAGATGATATAGATACGGAATACTAGATATATTTTAATGGGGATAATCTAGATTGTCTAGTTTCTTTATAAATATTATCATTTATACCTCGACATATATGCAAATGCAATTGTGGACATTAATCCACAACCCATCACACTCAATCAAAGATCCAAATCAGATGAGTATCATAAGAACAAACATTCAAGTACATAGATACTTACAAAATAATTTTGTTTTTGTTCCTAGGGTTAGGTCTCCTATTCCTAAAAGTCACTTTAGGCACAGGATTTCAAAGTGTGAAATCCATATTTGTCTTTAGAAGTGAAAAGATAAGAGTAATCAGAGTAAAGCAGCAGTGGTTGAGAAAAGTTTAAGGAAAGTTTAGAAAAGAATCAGAGTAGCAAAGGTAAGTAAGGGTTGTCCAGTTCTATCTAGGTTTCGTCCTACAGTCAACATCGCTCTGATACCACTTCTATCACACCCGGGTTTCGAGGCACCAAGACCCGGGCGCGAACATAATCACCAGGTGTGCTGGGACCAAGTCTCACACATATGATGAATCATGGCACATGATCGAATGTCACATATTTACTACATTATAGGAGTTCTATACAAAATAAATAAAAAAATTACATCATAAGGAGATCACGATCCAGCAACCCAAAGTTGACTAGGAGATGATGGCCTAGACCTCTCACGAACTCGTCGCATCCTCCTCCATGCGCCTCATCCTGCGGTACCTGTTCTTGACCTGTGGGGGGTGAAAGTTGCCTAGAGGGGGGTGAATAGGCAAGTTAAAACTTTTTCAACAAAAACTAGAAGCAAATTGGGTAAAACTGAATTGATCTCGAAATTCACCCAGTTAACTTTGGAAATGAGATGTTCTAAATGATCCACAGGGTTCAAAGTAGTAGATCTGAGAAGGGCACTTCTCAAAATCCACACACCAAAAAGATATAAACAAATCTTTCACAGAATGGTGAGAGAACGAAGAACATGAATAAGCACAATGAACAAGAACACAAGAGACACAAGATTTATCTCGAGGTTCGGTCACACCACCAAGGTGCCCTACTTCCTCGTTGAGGCGCCCACAAAGAGCCGGGTCTCTTTCAACCCTAATCCTCCCTTTGCCGACCACAAAGGTCAAGCTCACACACTAATCTTTGCTCAGACGAGCGGGTAATACAAACTTTCTTGTGGTCTTCCACAAGATTTGGAGACTCACAAGAGACACCTAGTCGTCTAGGAGCTAGAAGCTCCAAGAGTAATGAATCCACAAAGAACTTGATGTAGTACCAAAGCTCGAATGAAGAAGAGCAAGAGAGATTTGGAGATGAAGCACAAAAACCGCAGCTCTCAAACTCACTCAAAGATTTCTCTCCAAAGATTTGAAATGGGAGAGGCAAGAGATGTGTGAGAGAGAGTGGGAGGTGTTCTTCAAGTTAGAAATGGAGTTTGGGTCGTGCTCATTTCTGTGGGGAGAGAGGTAGGAGGGAGTATATATAGGTGGAGCTCAAAACTAGCCGTTGGGCAGATTTTTTCTGCCTGAGACCGGTTGAACCACCCCCTAGGGCGGTTGAACCGCCCCTGGCAGGCCTGGCAGCCTGTCTGCCAATCTGACTAGCAGACTGACGTGCAGACTGACCTGCAGACTTGACAAGTTGACCAAGACCGGTTGAACCGCCCAGGGGGGGGCGGTTGAACCGCCCCTGACAGCTCCTGGCGACCTGTTTGCCAGTCTGACTGGTAGACTTCAGATCAGAGGTCAGAGGGGTCAGAGACCAGCTGAACTGCCCCTCAGGACCAGTTCAACCGGTCTTGACCAGTGAGTTTAGGAGAGAAAACCCTAGCTCAACTACCCGGAGGCAAGTTCAGCTGGTGTATGGTCAAAGAGGTTCATAGCTGAAGTTGAGTTCAACTGAAGTTGAGAAAGCTCAACTCAGCTGAAGTTCAGCTCAGCTGAAAAGCTCAGCTGCAGTTGAAGAAGTTCAGCTGCTTTTCAACAAGAACACTCTAGGTTTCTCAAACCTAACCAAGGTCAACCAAAGAATTTTAAAGAGATTTTTGCTTTTCAAAAAATAGCTTTTGAATATAGAGGCTTGAGCTTTGGCAAACACCAACCTTCTTTTTGGATCCCCCTTTATAGTACGACGATTCCTATACTCAAATTAAATAAAATTAATTAAGTAAACTCCTTGAGTCATTGGTGTTTCATGTGTGATTTCTCCATGGCATTGCTTCATAAGGATCACAAACATCTTTGTCTCACCTTTTGAAGCAAACACAAATCAAACCCTGTGACTTGTACCATATCACCATGTATGAGTTCAAATCAAGGTTTCAAGTCCCCTTACTGATGCATCAACATGTTATAACTCTTCATAGCTGATTAGTTCATCGACTTAGTGCAAGTACTCTCTTCTTCACCTTAGCCATGGTACCTCGGTCTACAAGCCGTCGCTTGGCCTTCACCTTCGCTTAGTTCCTCGAAGCCCTTTCCTTGCTATCTTCACCCTATCAAGCCATTCTTGAGTCACATCCGATTGAGCATCCATTGAGAGAATCATTTCTTCAATATTGTGAACCTTGCTTGAATGTCTTCTAGATATAATTGTTAAGACCAATCAAGCTCTAGTTTGATTCTCATAGAAGCATATATGGACTGATAGTAATATGGTCAAGCCAATTCACGATTCCTCATATCTTATTCACTTTGGTTTGACCAATCCTCTTAATCACTTCATCCTCTATTCTGATCATATGTATGTAGTGATTTCTTAGGTCTTGTCCATATATTCAAACCAATATAGAGATCATATTGTATCCATTTGCATTGTCTCACTGGTTATTTAACCTTGTGTTGAACCTTTGTTCACTATCATTATACACTATTCAAGTATGTTCATCATACTGAATTTCCTATTCAACACTTAGCAAACTTGTTAGTCTTTTAAATGTCTTGTTATCCAAATCACCAAAACTCACAAAAGGGATGAATGCACTTTCAATCTCCCCCTTTTTGGTGATTGATGACAACACATTTAAAGCTTACATAAGATTTGATAAATAAGATTTTGAATCCTATGATATAATTTCTCCCCCTAAATATGTGCATTTCAGAAAATACCAATTTTGTACTCAAATGCCAAAAGCACATATTTGGGTCAAAGTATTGAAAGGGAAATGTGCCCTTGGGCCATTTCTAAGTATTTTGGTGATTGAGTGCCAACACAAGTGCTTAAGTGAAAATATATGCCAAATGTTGGACAAAGTGCAAATCAAGAGTAAAGGTATGTTTCTAAGACTTAGTACATTGTTTTGAAGACAAATGCTCTGTGTCTAAGTGCTGGAAACAGGAAAAATCGAATTGGAAAAGAGATGGCTTTTGTATAGCCAAAGTCTGCTCAGTCTGGGTGCACCGGACTGTCCGGTGGTGCACCGGACAGTGTCCGGTGCGCCAGGCTAGCTCTGGTGAACTTGCTGTTCTCGGGACTTCGACGGTGGTGTACGGCTATAAATCACCGGACTGTCCGGTGGTGCACCGGACTGTCCGGTGAGCCGTTCACAGGCGAACTCGTCGCTCTTGAGAGATGATTAACGGCGTACGGCTATAATTCACTAGACTGTCCGGTGAGCCAACAGTCAGCCAGGCCAACGGTCGGCCGAGGATTCCGCGCGTGACACGTGGTCGAGCCAACGGTCACAAGGGGGCACCGGACTGTCCGGTGTGCACCGGACAGTGTCCAGTGCGCCAACGGCTCTGAATCTCCAACGGTCGGCTTCACCAAAGAAGGAAAGAAATCCGCACCGGACAGTGTCCGGTGGTGCACCGGACTATCCGGTGCGCCAGGCGACTGAAGGCAAGAATTGCCTTCCTAGAATGCTCTCAACGGCTCCTAGCTGCCTTGGGGCTATAAAAGGGACCCCTAGGCACATGGAGGAGCACACCAAGCATTCTCAAAGCATTCCTAAGCACCAAGACTTCGATTTTGCGCATTTGATTCGTTGTGATAGCATCTAGAGCTCTATTTGAGTTGTGAACTCGTCGGGTTGTGTTGTGAGCTCTTGTTGCGACTTGTGTGCGTGTTGTCACTCTGATTTTGTGTCTTGTGTGCGTTGCTCATCCCTCCCTTACTCCGTGCTTCTTTGTGAACATCTTTTGTAAGGGCGAGAGACTCCAAGTTGTGGAGATTCCTCGCAAGCGGGATATAGAAAAGCAAAGCAAAACACCGTGGTATTCAAGTGGGTCTTTGGACCGCTTGAGAGGGGTTGATTGCAACCCTCATCCGTTGGGACGCCACAACGTGGAGTAGGCAAGCGTTGGACTTGGCCGAACCACGGGATAAACCACTGTGCCATCTCTGTATTGATATCTTTGTGGTTATTGTGTTTTGCTAAGACTCCTCTCCAGCCACTTGGCATCATTGTGCTAACACTTAATCAAGTTTTTGTGGCTTTAAGAGTTTTTATAGGATCACCTATTCACCCCCCCTCTAGGTGTTCTCAATTGGTATCGGAGCTGTTCTCTTCACGAAGGGACTAATCGCCCGAAGAGATGGATCCTAAGGGCAAGGGGATTGTGATCAATGATAAGGAGAAGGAGTCTTTCGTCAACGAGCCAAAGGATGACAAGCCTACCGACTCGGGCTCGGGCCACAAACGAAAAGATGGGAAGAAGAAGAAGACAAGGCGCATCAAGGAGATCGTCTACTACGACGACAGCGATGAATCTTCCTCTTCCCAAAAGGACGACGACAACGACTACGAGAAAAGGAAGACGGTCAATTCAAACTTGTCTTTCGATTATTCTGGTATTCCGCATAGTTCAAATACACATTTGCTTTCCATTCCTCTTGGCAAACCTCCACACTTTGATGGGGAGGACTATGGATTTTGGAGTCACAAAATGCGTAGTCACTTGTTCTCTCTCCATCCAAGCATATGGGAGATTGTTGAGAGTGGAATGAAATTTGATAGTACTGATAGTCCCATGTTTATAAATGAACAAATCCATAAAAATGCACAAGCTACTACTGTCCTTTTAGCATCTTTGTGCAGGGAAGAGTACAATAAGGTGAGCGGCTTGGACAATGCCAAGCAGATCTGGGACACCCTCAGGATCTCACATGAGGGGAACGACGTCACCATGCTCACCAAGATGGAGTTGGTGGAGGGCGAGCTCAGGAGATTTGCAATGATAAGGGGAGAGGAGCCAACCCAAACATACAACCGGCTCAAGACCCTCATCAACAAGATAAGGAGCTACGGAAGCACGCGATGGACGGACCACGACGTCGTTCGCCTAATGCTAAGGTCTTTTACTGTCCTTGATCCACATCTTGTGAACAATATTCGTGAAAATCCTAGGTATACCAAGATGTCACCCGAAGAAGTACTTGGGAAGTTTGTGAGCGGGAGAATGATGATCAAGGAGGCGAGATACGTGGACGACGCGTTGAACGGCCCAATCCATGAGCCTCAACCCATTGCTCTCAAGGCAACGAGGAGCAAGTAGGCGCTACCTAGCAAGGTGGCGCAAGTTGAGGCGGCCGGACTTAATGATGAAGAGATGGCCCTCATCATCAAGCGCTTCAAGACGGCGCTAAAGGGTCGCAAGGGGCATCCTAGCAAGACCAAGACGAAGGGGAAGCGCTCATGCTTCAAATGTGGTAAGATTGGACATTTTATCGCTAATTGTCCCGATAATGATAGTGACCAGGAACAAGGGAACAAGAGGGAAAAGAAGGAAGCTTACAAGAAGGCTAAGGGCGAGGCACACCTTGGGAAGGAGTGGGACTCGGATTGTTCATCGTCCGACTCCGACAACGAAGGACTCGCCGCCACCGCCTTCGACAAATCATCCCTCTTCCCCAACGAGCGTCACACATGCCTCATGGCGAAGGAGAAGAAGGTATGTACTCGAAACAATACCACTTATGCTTCTTCGAGTGATGATGAGTCCAGTGATGATGATGAAATAGATTACTCTAGTTTGTTCAAGGGACTGGATAGAACTAAAATTGATAAAATTAATGAATTAATTAATGCCTTGAATGATAAGAATAGGTTACTTGAAAAGCAAGAGGATCTTTTGTATGAAGAACATGATAAGTTTGTAGAGGCACAAAAATATCATGCTTTAGAAGTTAAAAGGAATGAAATGCTTTCTCGTGAACTATCTACTTGCCATGAGACAATTTCTAGTTTAAAAGATGTTAACAATGATTTAAATGCTAAACTAGAAGTATCAAATAGATCTAACTCTTGTGTAGAACATGTTGTGATTTGCACTAGGTGTAAAGATTTTGATGTTGATGCTTGTAGTGAACACCTAGTTTCAATTTCTAAATTGAATGATGAAGTGGCTAGTCTTAATGCCCAACTTAAGACTAGCAAGAGTGAATTTGATAAAATAAAATCTGCAAGGGATGCCTACACGATTGGTAGACACCCCTCAATTAAGGATGGTCTTGGCTTCAAGAGGGAAGTCAAGAACTTAACAAGCCATAAGACTTCCATCTCCGCCAAGGAGAAAGGGAAGGCCCCTATGGCTAGTAGTGCTAAAAGGAACCATGCTTTTATGTACCATGATAGGAGACATTCTAGAAATGCCTATAGGAGTTGTAATGCTTATGATTCAAATGCAATGTTTGCTTCAAGTTCTTCCTATATGCATGATAGAGATATGCCTAGGAGAAATATCATTCATCATATGCCTAGGAGAGATGTTGCTCGTGTTCCTAGGAAGATTAATGAACCTTCTACATTTTATCATGCTTGCAATGCTTCCTTTGCTATTTGTAGAAAGGATAAGAAGGTAATTGCTAGGAAGTTAGGGGCCAAATGTAAGGGAGACAAAACTTGCATTTGGGTCCCTAAGACTATTGTGACTAACCTTGTAGGACCCAACAATAGTTGGATACCTAAGACCCAAGCCTAAATTTGCCTTGCAGGTTTATGCATCCGGGGGCTCAAGCTGGATTATCGACAGTGGATGCACAAACCACATGACGGGGGAGAAGAGGATGTTCTCTTCCTACGTCAAGAACAAGGATCCCCAAGATTCAATAATATTCGGTGATGGGAACCAAGGCAAGGTGAAAGGGTTAGGTAAAATTGCTATTTCATCCGAGCACTCTATTTCTAATGTGTTCTTAGTTGAGTCGCTTGGATATAACTTGCTGTCTGTGAGTCAACTTTGCAATATGGGATCTAACTGCTTGTTCACAAATGTAGATGTGTCTGTCTTTAGAAGATGTGATGGTTCACTAGCTTTTAATGGTGTACTAGACGGCAAACTTTATTTAGTTGATTTTGTAAAAGAGGAGGCCGGTCTACATGCATGCCTAATTGCTAAGACTTGCATGGGCTGGCTGTGGCATCGTCGTTTAGCACATGTGGGGATGAAGAACCTTCACAAGCTTCTAAAGGGAGAACACATGATAGGTCTAACTAACGTGCATTTCGAAAAAGATAGACCCTGTGCAGCTTGTCAAGCAGGTAAACAAGTGGGAAGCTCTCATCATCCCAAAAATGTGATGACCACATCAAGACCTTTGGAGATGCTTCATATGGACCTCTTCGGACCCATCGCCTATCTAAGCATAGGAGGAAGTAAGTATGGTCTTGTTATAGTTGATGATTTTTCCCGCTTCACTTGGGTATTCTTTTTGCAGGATAAATCTGAAACCCAAGGGACCCTCAAGCGCTTCCTCAGGAGAGCTCAAAATGAGTTTGAGCTCAAGGTGAAGAAGATAAGGAGCGACAACGGGTCCGAGTTCAAGAACCTTCAAGTGGAGGAGTTCCTTGAGGAGGAAGGGATCAAGCATGAGTTCTCCGCTCCCTACACACCACAGCAAAATGGTGTGGTAGAGAGGAAGAACAGGACGCTCATAGACATGGCGAGGACGATGCTTGGAGAGTTCAAGACCCCCGAGCGGTTTTGGTCGGAAGCCGTGAACACGACGTGTCACGCCATCAACCGGGTGTATCTTCATCGCCTCCTCAAGAAGACTTCGTATGAGCTTCTAACCAGTAACAAACCCAATGTATCTTACTTTCATGTATTTGGGAGCAAATGTTACATTCTAGTGAAGAAAGGTAGAAATTCTAAGTTTGCTCCCAAAGCTGTAGAAGGGTTTTTGTTAGGTTATGACTCAAATACAAAGGCGTATAGAGTCTTCAACAAATCATCGGGTTTGGTTGAAGTCTCTAGCGACGTTGTATTTGATGAGACTAATGGCTCTCCAAGAGAGCAAGTTGTTGATCTTGATGATGTAGATGAAGAAGACGTTCCGACGGCCGCAATACGCACCATGGCGATTGGAGATGTGCGACCACAGGAACAAAAGGAGCAAGATCAACCTTCTTCCTCAACAATGGTGCATCCTCCAACCCAAGATGACGAACAGGTACCTCAAGTGGAGGCGTGTGATCAAGGGGGAGCACAGGATGTCCAAGTTGAAGAAGAAGAAGCACCTCAGGCACCTCCAACCCAAGTTCGAGCGACGATTCAAAGGAATCATCCCGTCGACCAAATTTTGGGTGATATTAGCAAGGGAGTAACTACTCGTTCTAGATTAGTTAATTTTTGTGAGCATTACTCCTTTGTCTCTTCTATTGAGCCTTTCAGGGTAGAAGAGGCCTTGCTAGATCCGGACTGGGTGTTGGCCATGCAGGAGGAGCTCAATAATTTCAAAAGGAATGAAGTTTGGACACTGGTGCCTCGTCCCAAGCAAAATGTTGTGGGAACCAAATGGGTGTTCCGCAACAAACAAGACGAGCATGGGGTGGTGACAAGGAACAAGGCTCGACTTGTGGCAAAAGGTTATGCCCAAGTCGCAGGTTTGGACTTTGAGGAGACCTTTGCTCCTATGGCTAGGCTAGAGTCCATTCGTATTTTGCTAGCATATGCCGCTCACCATTCTTTCAGGTTGTTCCAAATGGATGTGAAGAGCGCCTTCCTCAACGGGCCAATCAAGGAGGAGGTGTACGTAGAGCAACCCCCTGGCTTCGAGGATGAACGGTACCCTGACCACGTGTGTAAGCTCTCTAAGGCGCTCTATGGACTTAAGCAAGCCCCAAGAGCATGGTATGAATGCCTTAGAGACTTTTTAATTGCTAATGCTTTCAAGGTTGGGAAAGCCGATCCAACTTTATTCACTAAGACTTGTGATGGTGATTTATTTGTGTGCCAAATTTATGTTGATGACATAATATTTGGTTCTACTAATCAAAAGTCTTGTGAAGAGTTTAGCAGGGTGATGAAGCAGAAATTCGAGATGTCGATGATGGGCAAGTTGAACTACTTCCTTGGGTTCCAAGTGAAGCAACTCAAGGACGGCACTTTCATCTCCCAAACGAAGTACACGCAAGATTTGCTAAAGCGGTTTGGGATGAAGGACGCCAAGCCTGCAAAGACTCCGATGGGAACCGACGAACACACCGACCTCAACAAAGGAGGTAAGTCCGTTGATCAAAAAGCATATTGGTCTATGATAGGTTCTTTGCTTTATTTATGTGCTAGTAGACCGGATATTATGCTTAGTGTATGCATGTGTGCTAGATTTCAATCCGATCCAAGGGAGTGTCACTTAGTGGCCGTGAAGCGAATTCTTAGATATTTAGTCGCTACGCCTTGCTTTGGGATCTGGTATCCAAAGGGGTCTAACTTTGACTTGATTGGATATTCAGACTCCGACTATGCTGGATGTAAGGTCGATAGGAAGAGTACATCGGGGACGTGCCAATTCTTAGGAAGGTCCCTGGTGTCATGGAACTCTAAGAAACAAACTTCTGTTGCCCTATCCACCGCTGAAGCCGAGTATGTTGCCACAGGACAGTGTTGCGCGCAACTACTATGGATGAGGCAAACCCTCCGGGACTTTGGCTACAATCTGAGCAAAGTCCCACTCCTATGTGACAATGAGAGTGCCATCCGCATAGCGGAAAATCCTGTTGAGCACAGCCGCACAAAGCACATTGACATCCGGCATCACTTTTTGAGAGACCACCAGCAAAAGGGAGATATCGAAGTGTTTTATGTTAGCACCGAGAACCAGCTAGTCGATATCTTCACTAAGCCTTTAGATGAGAAGACCTTTTGTAGGCTGCGTAGTGAGCTAAATGTCCTAGATTCGCGGAACTTGGATTGATTTAAGCATACATGTGTTTATGCCTTGATCATGTTCCCTATGCATTTTGTTGTTTATTTATGGTGCTCAACTTGTACAAGCACTCCCCGGACCTCACAAGTCCATTTGCAAGTGATGCACACATTGAAGGGGAGATGTGCTACAACTTAACCCTTTGAGACTAACCATGTGCTTGAGTTTTCTTAATTTAGTCTCAAAGGAGGTTTGAAAGGGAAAAGGTGGACTTGGACCATGAAAGACTTCCACTGCACTCCGATGAGAGGGTAACTTATTCCAAGTTCATCTCATGTACTCTTATTGCCTTTGTCCTCTTATTTGAAGATTTTGGTGAGGCAATGGGGTTAAAGGGCCAAAATTGATCCCGTTTTGGTGCTTGATGCCAAAGGGGGGGAAAGTAAGGCCAAAGCAATAAATGGATCAGCTACCACTTGAGAAATTTTGAAAATAGTAGAATAGAGCTTTTGTTTTTTTTTGAAAATAGTAGAATAGAGCTTTTGGTTTGTCAAAACTCTCTTATTGTCTCTCTTGTCAAAAGTTGGCCTCTTGTGGGGAGAAATGTTGATTATGGGAAAAAGGAGGAGTTTTTGAAATCTTTGATCAATTTCTCTTGGAATACCTCTCTTTATGTCTCTACAAGTGAATTTGACTTAGAGATAGGAAATTGAGTTTGATTTGCAAAAACAAACCAAGTGGTGGCAAAGAGTGATCCATATATGCCAAATTTGAATCAAAACAATTTTGAGTTCTCATTTGTATTGATGTTGCACCTCTATTAGTTGCTTTTTGTTGTGTTGGCATAAATCACCAAAATGGGGGAGATTGAAAGGGAAATGTGCCCTTGGGCCATTTCTAAGTATTTTGGTGATTGAGTGCCAACACAAGTGCTTAAGTGAAAATATATGCCAAATGTTGGACAAAGTGCAAATCAAGAGTAAAGGTATGTTTCTAAGACTTAGTACATTGTTTTGAAGACTAATGCTCTGTGTCTAAGTGCTGGAAACAGGAAAAATCGAATTGGAAAAGAGATGGCTTTTGTACAACCAAAGTCTGCTCAGTCTGGGTGCACCGAACTGTCCGGTGGTGCACCGGACAGTGTCCGGTGCGCCAGGCTAGCTCTGGTGAACTTGCTGTTCTCGGGACTTCGACGGTGGTGTACGGCTATAAATCACCGGACTGTCCGGTGGTGCACCGGACTGTCCGGTGAGCCATTCACAGGCGAACTCGTCGCTCTCGGGAGATGATTAACGGCGTACGGCTATAATTCACCGGACTATCCGGTGGTGCACCGGACTGTCCGGTGAGCTAATAGTCAGCCAGGCCAACGGTCGACCGAGGATTCCGCGCGTGACGCGTGGCCGAGCCAACGGTCACAAGGGGGCACCGGACTGTCCGGTGTGCACCGGACAGTGTCCGGTGCGCCAACGGCTCTGAATCTCCAACGGTCGGCTTCGCTAAAGAAGGAAAGAAATCCGCACCGGACAGTGTCCGGTGGTGCACTGGACTGTCCGGTGCGCCAGGCGACTGAAGGCAAGAATTGCCTTCCTGGAATGCTCTCGACGGCTCCTAGCTGCCTTGGGGCTATAAAAGGGACCCCTAGGCGCATGGAGGGGCACACCAAGCATTCTCTAAGCATTCCTAAGCACCAAGACTTCGATTTCGCGCATTTGATTTGTTGTGATAGCATCTAGAGCTCTATTTGAGTTGTGAACTCATCGGGTTGTGTTGTGAGCTCTTGTTGCGACTTGTGTGCGTGTTGTCACTCTGATTTTGTGTCTTGTGTGCGTTGCTCATCCCTCCCTTACTCCGTGCTTCTTTGTGAACATCTTTTGTAAGGGCGAGAGACTCCAAGTTGTGGAGATTCCTCGCAAGCGGGATATAGAAAAGCAAAGCAAAACACCGTGGTATTCAAGTGGGTCTTTGGACCGCTTGAGAGGGGTTGATTGCAACCCTCGTCCGTTGGGACGCCACAACGTGGAGTAGGCAAGCGTTGGACTTGGCCAAACCACGGGATAAACCACTGTGCCATCTCTGTGTTGATATCTTTGTGGTTATTGTGTTTTGCTAAGACTCCTCTCCAGCCACTTGGCATCATTGTGCTAACACTTAATCAAGTTTTTGTGGCTTTAAGTTTAAGTTTTTATAGGATCACCTATTCACCCCCCCTCTAGGTGCTCTCAAGTATGGAGACAACTTATATCATACTATTCATAGGGTGCAGTGTGTCATAAAATAAACGTGATGCTCATGACATAGTATGCACTCATCAACTTTCTACATCTTATGTTTTTCTTATGATTCCCCCCTTTTGTTAATTATTTCTCCCCTTTTCAAAAATAAAGATAAGCTTTAATGCAAAATTTCTCCCCCTTTGTCATAAATCTCCAAAAAGGATACAAAGAATATAAAGGGTAGAAATTATGATTTAAGCAAGATGTGAACACACTATCATGAAAAGTATCCTTAGATGACAAAAAAGTAATGTAGAAGTGACATGAAGTGATGTACCTTTGTGTTTTACCTTTTCAAGGGGGGGTGTTCCAAACTTGTGTTGGATTTTGAATTCATTTGCACGCTCTTATTGGTATAGTTGTGACATAAGTCCAAGATATCAAATGAAGATTGTCATACTAAATCGAAGGTGAAACTTGATACTTGGAGTCTAGACGTCACCTAGTATTTTCTTATCACAACAAGAGGCAACATGAAAACTGCACAAGTATGGATTCTACAGCTAGTGATCATGTATGAAAAATATCAATTGAAAACCACCAGTTGATACAATTTGTTAGATAAGCAGATCACTAATTGCATATTACAGTAAGTTCTCCTCAAGTTTTAGTGTGCACATATATATGAATTCAATTGATACTTGTTAAGAGTACTTATTTGCAACTTAAAGTACCATTGGCATAAAAGGAGTATCAATTGAACATAATCATGCAACATCATGTGCACTATTTAATCAATTAAGTTCTAGACAGGAGAATTTATAAGTTATGCTACTTTAGACATTTGCA
This sequence comes from Zea luxurians, assembly GCA_029449295.1. Lineage (NCBI taxonomy): Eukaryota > Viridiplantae > Streptophyta > Magnoliopsida > Poales > Poaceae > Zea > Zea luxurians. The sequence continues at coordinate 9,729,450 of JAOPSE010000012.1, read as the reverse complement.
AACCAAAAGAATATGATACATGTTTACCAGTTTTAGATGATGTTGGAGTAGCATATAAAAGAGAAACTAATTCCCTTATGAAATGTATAAAAGATACATTTATTGGAGCAAAGAATCTTTGATACCCATCAAAATTTGTAGTGGAAGCGATTGTCTTTGCCCGAAGATTCCTTTCTAATTCGAGACTACACACATAATAGACATGGAAATGAAGTTAGTCTCAAAGATTCAAATTATAAACTATTCTCCCCCTAAATGTGTGCATACAAGTGATGAATACTTGTTTAGCTTATGCACTTGAACTTGTGAGGCCAGGGGATTAAGTCCTACAATTTGAACCTTGGTACAAATAAAGTATGAAAATGTGAAATTGTACCAATTTAAGGAATTACTCATAATCAAAAGGTATACTAATAGACATGATATGCAATATTTTAAGCCAAGATTCTTGAGAAGTTAGCATGTTTGACTCATACCTCACTAAGATGACTTAAGACTAACTTATGATATCACCACAAGAGGTATTAATCAAATATCTAGAGATTCTTTAATCGTCACCACAAGTGCAACCTTATGATGTGACTTAAGATATTGCATATACATGCACACACTAGCATGTAAGAGCCTAGATACACAAATGTAATACAATAGTTCATGGAGTGACACACCTTTGTTCTATGCCACATGGTCTCCATTATAATCATGAATTTCCATCTTAGCTTTTGATAGGTTTGACATTTCAAAGAGAAACTTATCCTCTTCAAACGATCAAGAGAAACTAATTTTCATTTCTATGGAACCATTCATCCTCATTTGATGTTCTCCAAGGTGTGAGACTACACAACATGAACTTGAAAGAGATCACTAGTCTCACAAGATATAGGCTAAACTCTCCCTCAATTTGTGCATGCAAGAGTACACAAAGTACACTTATGCACATTAACAATGCGAGGTAAAAGGAGATGTTTGTACTATATCTTGGCTTAACATAACATGCTTTACATAGATGATGAAAATTAAACCAATTGAAGATTTAAGAATTGAAAGTATATCAATTGAAATCCTGAAGGGTAAAGCATGCTAATATGAACCTCAAACCTCATAATGAAGGATATCATATAAATAAGTCACTACATCTTCATTATTTGGTTGACAGGATAGTTCAACTTCCTTCTTGATTCACTGTGATTTCTTTTCTCTTTATGATTTCATCCAACCAAGTGATCTTGAACTTCATTCATCTTTGCTTGGTTCGATCATACTTGATATGAGACCCATTGAAACTCAATGATTGAAAGAACCAAGACTCTTACATTTGTAGATTTTGAATCCATCTTCAAAGAACTTGGAAGGACCTTGTTGAAACACTTAGAAAAGAGAGCATTAAAAACACAAGAGAGGGCTTCACAAATGATGATCCTTATATGTCGATGACAAATGAATCATCATTCTTGAAACCCATAAGGATATATTAAATTCCTTTAAATTAGTTTACACATATGGTTGATGTCAAAGTTATATGCACTATTTAACATTTTATATTGCAAGGAATTTAACATATACTATGATACATTCCACTAAGGATAAAATACTAAAACAACTTAAGGAGAGGAAGTTTTCATACCTTGGCCTCTTATCAACTTCATCTTACTTTAGTTGAATAGTATCCCTTAAGCTTGTGATTTATCCAATTTAATAATAAGCACCATCTCTTAACATAGATTTTCTATGGATAAACTCAACACAAGAGATGGCATTAGTAGCACAAGCACTAGTTCCTTATTTAGCAACCCTTTATATGTGGAAGGCAGGTGAGTTGCTAAAAATAAAGAAACCTCATAATATGGACTAAATTTCCCTTAATCCCTTATGCACAATACACTATTGAATGACATAGATTTAGATATGCATGGTTATTCAATGAAGTCCAAAGGTCTAATTTAAGCCATATTATGGTGAGTGTCTAATATGGAAGAAGCAAATCCAAATTAATTAGAGAGAGATAATACATCACATAGTTTTGAATTATTGACCATATGATAAGATTCATTTTTCTTCCAATTAGACCTTTATTTTATAATCAACAATTTATGTATACCCTCAAGTGCTCCATCTTCCTTAGTGGCTACACAAGTCATAAAGGAGGTAAGAATTGAAAATAATATGCACTTGAGATTCAATGTTACCACCCTTATTGTGGCCTTTCTCTTTATGTAGGCACCCACATATACTTGGCAACCATCTTACATGGTTTCAAATCAATATTTATTCACACAGATAAAACCTAGAGTTAAGAATAAGAGCCTTTTCTCCTTTTCATGATACACCGTTGTGTTGCCTTCTTGATGATGAACCTAGCTTGACCTTGGGTGCACCTAGCTTATCAAGGTTAGTCACACAAGCATTCATATCATAAAGACAAGTTATGCATGGAATTTACAACTTAGTGATCCAATTCAATGTGAAGCATATGGATACCGATTGAAGTAGATTTCTAAGATATCAAACTATGGGTTTCCAAAATTTAGAGAGTATGGATCACTAATTGTACCTTTTACAGTTTTTAAAATCATATCCATGTTAGTGCATATGTATGTGATGAATATCAACAAAACAGATTCTTATGCACTTTTAGATTTAACGATAAGGGAATTTTAAACTGCATCAAGAGTAGCTATTTAGAAAACAAAGATTACAATCCATATGAATGAGATACAAATTTACCATTTTGGATTGTCTTAGTATAGCTTACTCAAGTGAAACTTATTCTCTATGACATAAGATATATAATGTTCTCCCACTAGATATGTGCATCAAGTATTTGAATGACTTACCACATGCACTTTCAATTCAGTTAAGAGTCTCATGAGGAGTACATTACATAGCATGGTCAAGGAATGACAAATTTGCAATGAATTAACTTATGCCTAAGAATACTTACCACCATATAGAATGTACCATTTTTTATACCAATTTGACAGATCTTACTATCTGTGGTGGCGTCACCTTAGTATTCTTCTTTTCATCATTTGTGGAGACTTCCTTCTTTGTTATCTCTTTTCCTTTTAAAACTAGTCGATAAAACACTTTGAAAAGAGGTATTAGTAGTACAAGGAAGTATTTAATGAATGATGATATCTATATATGAATGGCAAACAAATCATCATTTATGAGGCATAAAGGCATAAATTAAATTCCTTTTAAATTAATGCACATGGATGAGTGAATTAATAATATGCACCAATTTACAAATTTAAGCCAAAAGGAATTTAACCTTCATATTGTCATTTCTTTCCATAAAATAGACTATTACCAATTGAAAGAATGCCACTTGAAAGGAACTATTATTGGTCACATACCAAATGAAACAACTAGTTCCATACCTTTGCCTTGAGCATTCCTAATCTTTCTTTTAGGTGAAGATTAACCTTTAATGCTTGTGATTTTACCAAATGAAAGAGCACAATCTCTACTTATGAATTTCCATGAAATGGCTTAAAAGAGATTGCATTAGAAACACAAACAATAGTTTCCTATTTAGAAACCTCTAGTATATGAATGACAAGAAGGTTACTAAAATAAAGAAACCTCATGATATGAACTAAATTGCCCTTACAAGCATCATGCATAACACCAAAATTAAACAAGGTGAAAAAGCATGATTATTTAATTAAGTTTACATAGCAAGTTTAATTCATAGTATGGTGAGTGATTATGTAGAAGACTCAAAACCAATTTAAACAAGAATGAATACATCACATAGTATTGGTTCGATCTTCTTTGAATGTTGAATGGCACACTCCATTTGGGAAACACATTCTCATGTTGTGAGACTACATAAACACTTAGATAGAAACATTAGTCTCACAACTCTAGTCATATAGAGAATTCCCTTTTTGGTAAGTGCTTTAAGAATTTGAATTTCTTACTTAGCACTCTATTCATTTAAGAACATGGGATAATCCTCTTTATGCCTAGGTCATGGCAATAATACGATAATAAATTTGAAATATGCCACAAGATACATATAATACAACCAATTTAAAGCATGTAGATTGTCATAATATAAAAATATAAACTTGCAATCTACCATATGATTGGAACTTTTCCAAGACAAGGTAAAATATTTTAAGTTCGTTCTCAAGTGCTTCATTTTTCCTATGTGGCTACGAAAGACACAAAGGTAGGGATGAAAACGGTCGGAAACGGTATTTATTCGGTAATCAGTTTTTTCTTTGATTGCGAATAAATAGGATATAGAATATACAATACAAATTTGTATTCTTGTTTTTAACATCCAGCTTGTTAAGATTCATAAAAAGTAAACATCAAATTCATCCTACATTTTCTCAAATAATAGATATAAACTTCGGTATAGATTCGGAAACAAATTCGGTAATTTTTTCAACTTTTTGTGTTGTAGAGAACAAATAATACATAAAACAACTTATATAATATTTTATTCATATTTGTACTAATGTGCTTGATAACATAAGAAAAGATTAACATCAAATTTTATACATATCTATTTTAAAATATTAAATTTGTTCTAACAGTTCGGATTACCACTTTCATCCCTACACAAAGGAATATACTAATTAAAAGTAATGTGCACTTAAGATTTAATTGTTACCATCCTTTGGATATCCCTTAGTTGTAGGCCTTTTGCTTGATTCCCACAAAGGTTAATCCTTATTCCCTACAACACAAGTTCTTGCTAGAGATGAATATGAAGTTAGTGATATAACGACTCAATTCATTTTTGGGTCAATCATAAAGGATAGACAAAGTAAGATTGATAGCATGAGATAAGAATTAAGGTAAACTGCTCAAGCACCCCAAAGCTTCATATCATCTCTAGGTACCTGCAAAAACTTATTAAGTATATTTTGGTACCCATCTCATGATGGGTCCATCAAGGTTAGCCAATAAGGACTTAGGCACCCAAATAGCCTTGGTCCTAGAATGTGGTGAACTCATCACCTTTCTAGCACAAGAGTCAAATTTGGGTCTCCTAAGCATATTTGAATGTATTGCCAAGTTAGGCTTAGGATTTTTACCCTTTGGACAAACCTTGAATAGATGACCCTTTTCACGGCAATTGTAACAAATGCGGTGCTTGTCCTTGCAATGCATTTGCCCTTTGCTTTCATCCTTTTTTATGGTCATCTTTCTTGATCGTGCAAGGTTTTGGTTCTTCATGTGGGGGCATGAATCAATTTCATGACCCTTCTCCTTGCATCCATAGCACCTTCTATCGCTTCTCTTTGATCTTTCTTTGTTGAAGCACATAGGTACATTGTTAGAGCAAATAGTATGTGCATTAATTTTCTTACCATGAATTTTGCTCATGCCCTTCTTGGAAAGCTTGGTATTCTTTTGAAGGGGTTTTGTGCATGCTACGGTTGTCCCCTTCTCAAGCTTTTTCACCAAATTATCACGGTTATCTTGAGAAGGTTGAGCATGACACTTTCCCTTCAATTGAGTCAAGCTCCTTCTTAGCCTCTCATTTTCTTCCTTGAGTTCATTGTTTTCTTTTGCATAGGAAACATTACTTGTTCCTGAAAATTTAGCTCAATGGAAGATTGGCTTTCTTGAGAGCAACATTTGTCAGCACATGATAATAAAGTTTCTATTTGAGTACATGTGCATATGTGAGGTTGATATGATTTCAAGTTAGTTAACACAACCTCATGAGTCATTTCTAACATGATATGTGAATCCATCAATTTATTATTAGAGCACACAAGCATATCATGTTTTTCTTGCAAAGCTAGATTTTCAATATTTAGCCTTTCTATTGTGTTCTTGAACATAACATTTTTATTTTCTAATTGAGCAATATATGATGAATGATTAACAACTTTAATTTGCTCAATTGAAATATGTTCATACCTTTGGACCAAATCATCATGAGAGCACTTTAGCTTCTCATGCTCTTTGGTCAACTTCTCTAAGTCTTCGATTTTTCTGATGAGGAAGTCTACTTGCTTATGAAGCATTTCTTTTTGTTTTTCCGCTCTTTCCATGAGTTTGAGCAAGCTCATCCGATTTTTCTTGCTTAGCTGAGTGAAGAATTGTTGAAGATCATCCTCATATTCACTATCACTTTCTTGCTCCTCCTCATCCTCACTTTCGCTTTCACTGTCACTCCCATTAGCTATAAAGCACATATGAGAAGTGGATTTGAAAGACGAACCTTGTGAAGAGGTGGATTCATCATTTGGTCTCCATCGATCATTTTCTTCTTCTTCAATCTTGTTCTTCGCCTCATCTTCTTTCATTTTGAGGAACATCCTTTCGGCGATTCTCATGGCAAGATCTATTGCCCTAGGATCAACATCTGCACCAAAAGATGAAGTCGAGACAACCTCAACTTTTTCAAGCTTAGAAGCACTTTCGTTTCTTAGTACCCCCGACATGATCTTTTCCTCACGTGGTTAAGCGTTAGAACGAGGATTAGGCTCTGATACCAATTGAAAGTTGCCTAGAGGGGGGGTGAATAGGCAAGTTAAAACTTTTTCAACAAAAACTAGAAGCAAATTGGGTAAAACTAAATTGATCTCGAAATTCACCCAGTTAACTTTGGAAATGAGATGTTCTAAATGATCCACAGGGTTCAAAGTAGTAGATCTGAGAAGGGCACTTCTCAAAATCCACACACCAAAAAGATATAAACAAATCTTTCACGGAATGGTGAGAGAACGAAGAACATGAATAAGCACAATGAACAAGAACACAAGAGACACAAGATTTATCCCGAGGTTCGGTCACACCACCAAGGTGCCCTACTTCCTCGTTGAGGCGCCCACAAAGAGCCGGGTCTCTTTCAACCCTAATCCTCCCTTTGCCGACCACAAAGGTCAAGCTCACACACTAATCTTTGCTCAAACGAGCGGGTAATACAAACTTTCTTGTGGTCTTCCACAAGATTTGGAGACTCACAAGAGACACCTAGTCGTCTAGGAGCTAGAAGCTCCAAGAGTAATGAATCCACAAAGAACTCGATGTAGTACCAAAGCTCGAATGCAGAAGAGCAAGAGAGATTTGGAGATGAAGCACAAAAACCGCAGCTCTCAAACTCACTCAAAGATTTCTCTCCAAAGATTTGAAATGGGAGAGGCAAGAGATGTGTCAGAGAGAGTGGGAGGTGTTCTTCAAGTTAGAAATGGAGTTTAGGTCGTGCTCATTTCTGTGGGGAGAGAGGTAGGAGGGAGTATATATAGGTGGAGCTCAAAACTAGCCGTTGGGTAGATTTTTCCGCCTGAGACCGGTTGAACCGCCCCCTAGGGCGGTTGAACTGCCCCTGGTAGGCCTGACAGCCTGTCTGCCAGTCTGACTGGCAGACTGACGCGCAGACTGACCTGCAGACTGGACAAGTTGACCAAGACCGGTTGAACCGCCCAAGGGGGGCGGTTGAACCGCCCCTGATAGCTCCTGGCAACTTGTTTGCCAGTCTGACTGGCAGACTTCAGATCAGAGGTCAGAGGGGTTAGAGACCAGCTGAACTGCCCCTCAGGACCAGTTCAACCGGTCTTGACCAGTGAGTTTAGGAGAGAAAACCCCAGCTCAACTGCCCGGAGGCAAGTTCAGTTGGTGTATGGTCAAAGAGGTTCACAGCTGAAGTTGAGTTCAGCTGAAGTTGAGAAAGCTCAACTCGGCTGAAGTTCAGCTCAGCTGCAGTTGAAGAAGTTCAGCTGCTTTTCAACAAGAACACTCTAGGTTTCTCAAACCTAACCAAGGTCAACCAAAGAATTTTAAAGAGATTTTTGCTTTTCAAAAAATAGCTTTTGAATATAGAGGCTTGAGCTTTGGCAAACACCAACCTTCTTTTTGGATCCCCCTTTATAGTACGACGATTCCTATACTCAAATTAAATAAAATTAATTAAGTAAACTCCTTGAGTCATTGGTGTTTCATGTGTGATTTCTCCATGGCATTGCTTCATAAGGATCACAAACATCTTTGTCTCACCTTTTGAAGCAAACACAAATCAAACCCTGTGACTTGTACCATATCACCATGTATGAGTTCAAATCAAGGTTTCAAGTCCCCTTACTGATGCATCAACATGTTATAACTCTTCATAGCTGATTAGTTCATCGACTTAGTGCAAGTACTCTCTTCTTCACCTTAGCCATGGTACCTCGGTCTACAAGCCGTCGCTTGGCCTTCACCTTCGCTTAGTTCCTCGAAGCCCTTTCCTTGCTATCTTCACCCTATCAAGCCATTCTTGAGTCACATCCGATTGAGCATCCATTGAGAGAATCATTTCTTCAATATTGTGAACCTTGCTTGAATGTCTTCTAGATATAATTGTTAAGACCAATCAAGCTCTAGTTTGATTCTCATAGAAGCATATATGGACTGATAGTAATATGGTCAAGCCAATTCACGATTCCTCATATCTTATTCACTTTGGTTTGACCAATCCTCTTAATCACTTCATCCTCTATTCTGATCATATGTATGTAGTGATTTCTTAGGTCTTGTCCATATATTCAAACCAATATAGAGATCATATTGTATCCATTTGCATTGTCTCACTGGTTATTTAACCTTGTGTTGAACCTTTGTTCACTATCATTATACACTATTCAAGTATGTTCATCATACTGAATTTCCTATTCAACACTTAGCAAACTTGTTAGTCTTTTAAATGTGTTGTTATCCAAATCACCAAAACTCACAAAAGGGATGAATGCACTTTCAGGGGGTGAGATAGCAAGAGTGAGCTCACATATGTTCATCGCTCAACAAGTTATGGGGAAATAATGTGCATGAACTCGCCAAAGGTGTGAGCTCATGTGAAGTGTAAGGCTTACCAAAGAGGGTGGTTAGAGCTGAGCATTTCTTTTAAAGTTGGTCAAAATTTTATTAGCAGTTACTAAGTATAAGTAAATACCAACCCAATTAAGTAGTAGAACAAAAGCAACAACATCACCTACGATGTAATGCATATGACAAATTGAATTTAGTTCTATAAATTAATCATGTGAGCGTCCAAACTACTCATGACCGTGAGCACGGCTGATATACCAGTTTTACACTCTGCAGAGGTCACGCATCTTTACCCACAAGTCATGTTACCCATCTGCCAAGAGAAGGCCAATCTCATACACCTCTACCGAGGAACGAGGCAGGGTAACACTATGAGGCCTTTACAAAGTTCCACTAGCTTCAGAAAACCTGCTACAATTTATAGGAAGCTCCAATGCAGGGATCCCTCACTTGTCCGCAATCGCAGCAAAATCAACCCAAGGACCTCCCTACACTGACCACTCCCCTACTGCCCTTGCCCCTTTCGGGTAAGGTAATCATCCACTAGCTTTCCTAATTAATCAGCCAAGGGGTCTCATTCCTCCCTTGTGGTAGCACTGTTTTCCCTAGTGGTTCTCCATGTTCCAATTAACATAATGATCTTAACATGTACAATAAATAACAACAGATAATAAAAGTATAATCATGAATAGTGTATCTCCATACCCAAAACCACATAAAGCAATAGCAAGTACTACCCAAAAAGTTTAAGGAGTCAAGGTGTAAAGATAGTCGAACTAGGGTAACCTGTTGGGTCCCGTCAAAATTAACCTATGCATATCATTATGATTAATCAGAACATGACTCGGTAAAAAGAAGTGATCAAGGGCACAACTTGCCTGGGACTTGATTCCAGGTACCAACTTGCTCTTCAGATGACACGTGTCCTCACTGCTAAACATAGCAATACAGACAAACATGTATAGGCAAAATTAACATCACACAAAACATAATAATAAACTGTATAATAATATTCTACGCTGCATAACGAGATCGTAGAAACAAGAACCACTAAATTTGGAGCTACGGTTATTAAGTTATGAATTTCCGAAATTATTTAGTGCTTAGAATAGATTAATCCAAATGAACAATTTTAATTCAAGTTTCATGGCTAAACAGTGTTACTAGTTGATAGATAATTTTAATACAAAATTACTGCAACTGGAATGGATCAATTTGGAGTTAGAATGTGTAACACCCTTGGTGTTACTGCCACTAAAACTTAAGCATAACATCATAAGCATTAGCATAACATGTGTTTGTCACACCTAGAGTGCATTCACTAGGAAAAAATTTTAAACAAAGTTGTATTGATGGGACATGTCATAAGTGAAACCCGAGGGTACAGTACTTAACCCTAAACTGGGGCTTAAAAGAGTAAACAAAGGCTAATAAGAGAAAACTTCAAAACTTATTAGTAATAATCATAAGATGTCACCATTAATAGACTTAAGTAGCATCCAAACCCTAGAAGTACCAAAAACCCTAAGTAGCCCCCTAGAAAACCCCAAATAGAAACCTTAGGGGGTTATGTGCAAAATGTGCACACTTTTGGGACCTAAGTGCAAAAACCATGGAATTACGGTACCTTGGGTCATATGGTTCACATATTTGGAGATTTGCAAAAGAACCCATGAGATTTGGGCCTAAATGCAAAAAGGCCACTCTTGTGATCATATGACTAAGTCTGAAAAACAATTGAGCAAGGCTAACTTTGGAGCTTTGTAAATCCAGAAATACAAAGAATTTGCCTAGGGTCAATATATCAAACTTATAGAGTTACTATAGGAGAACAACTTGGCTATAGGGGTTAAGCCTTGGTGCCATGAAAAATGTTGACAAAATTTGATCCAAAGTCGGGCTGTCAGGCTGCCCTAAGTCTGAATTCAGACTAACAGTGAGATTGGGCAATCTTTGAACTGGGATTCGACCATGATCCAGTCATTGTTTGGCTATGATTGCTATAAAAAGATTGTAGCTAGATCATCGGGCAACAACTTTGTTACAGACGGATTAACAAGTTGTCATGTAAAAATGTGAGATTCAGGCCCTGCGAATTGGTCTGTCAGGTGCTCTAAATAAGAATCCCAATGTACAATATACTAATCAGATCGCCAGCTCAGAGTATCTCGCTGCCGGTGACCCTTCTCCGCGATTGGTGTTGCTCGCCACGATTCATGCTTCTGGTCTGTGGATTGAGCTCGCCAGTGAAAAGATCACGCCGCGGATAGGTCCGGGACACTGTGGCCGCGCTGTCCCTCGGTCATTCACACCGGCGACGTGGCCGAGCGGCTATCACCGGCGTGTTCGGCATTCACCTTGAGGACGCCACGCCTTAGGAAGTTTATCGTGTCGGTATGAGCCGTAGTGACCATCCAGTGACCGCCGTAGTTCAGTCTCTCTGCGGTTGCCACGGTAGATCGCCGCCGTGTCTCATTCCCCTCCCAGCCGCCAGCGCAATTTGTCCAAATTAAACACCACCGCTCAAGCACACTATAAATTGAGCACACCAACGGGTCCGTAGGGTAATCATGCACTGATCCACCAATCCGTTCCTCTAATTACTCACCCGAGCTCGCCAATTTTAGATTTCCCTCAAATCAATCCCAAGCACCGCGCAAAGAGATCTCACCATGGTCAGCGTACTCCAGGTCTGTTCGTGCTCCCTGCTCTCTTGTTTCAGCATCCTTAGGTTCTCCTGATGCTCCTCGACCAATTCGATTGAGTTAAGCTGTCCTAAATCATCGGGAATGCATTGGAATGTCCGTTGATCGCATGGTCACCGTGGACAGAGCGAGTTAGAGTTTTGTTAGTGAAATTAATTGAGGGGAAACACGTGTTAGGGCTTGAATTAGGTCTAAGCCGAAGTAGAGCACCGGTCATCGCGTGTCCTGGTCAGTGCAGGCTCACCGGAGTTCGGTTCGCCGCTGTGCGACGTCATGGACCGGGGAATGTGAAGGAGTAAAAGCGCATGGGTGTATTTGTAAAGGTTAGTGAGATAGAGAAATAGTGGGAAGGACTCTTTATAGAAATTTCAAACTGTCAGGGTTCTCTGCGCAAAATGGACAGCGCAGGCGCGCGTTCTCCTCGCTTCTGGGCCGACTTAGGCCAGATTCGGCCTAGTACTATTTATAATTTCTCTTTTTCTTTTTCTTCTGGACTTCGAAAATCTATAGAAAATTCTAGGAAAATGCTAAAAATACAAGACCAATTTTGCTAGGTTCCAAATTTTCCATGGTATTTAATAAAAAATAGTTTCATGATTTTTAGTCCAAATAGGAAATTATAGAATATTTAAAATAGCCAAAGCTTGTACTGCTAGAATTTTAGAAATTAATTAATAATCCCAAAAATCACCAAACTTTTTAGATAAGAGTTAAATGACATTTAGAAGCCTTGAGTAAAGTTTGGCAAGAATTGGACCATGTTTGGTACCTAGAACCCAAAACACTAACCCCGTGCCCTGTGGACTTCACTATAGACTCCAAAAACCCTATTTTCCCGGAGATCCATGAAGGAAAGTTATATTCAAGACATTAGATAATATACTTTTATCTTTGCATTTTCATGAGCATTACATGAGCATTCATGATTATATATGGCTATATATAGAAAACGAGGAAGAGATAGAAGTTGAAGAAGCAAGGACTACACCACCACCTGAAGAACCTCAGGCAGGAAACTGATTTTACTTTGACATCTGTGGAACAGAGCCTGACTCACCTATCACACAAGGCAAGCCTTGGTGCATTTGCCACCTCCTTGCTATTTTGAAATCTTTCTCACTTACTTGATGCATTAGGTGATAGGAGTTATGTGCTAAACCAGTTGCTACATTTCCTTCCTTGGATGTGATTACTTCTCCTTAATCCCCTGATTTACAAAAAGGTTTTTCTTATGCTTAACTTGCTCTAGAAAAACAAAATGTTTGTTTTGATAAAAGATGATGCTTCAAAGTGGGTGGGATGTTTTCAAAAATAAAACTTGATGGTGGATCCATCATGGCCATGATGGGTTCAACATCGGAAAAGATGTATCTCTACCAAGTACCAAACTTTGGGTTTGAAATGATAAAGCTAAGACCGGGCGGGTGACTTGCACGAGAAGAGAGTCTCGGTGTAGTATCTCCGTCTGAGTCGATTAAGGACCTTCTCGATGTAGGCTTGATGATCGAGGACCCTTTAACTGGTCAAATGCCTCATCATGGGTAAGCTTTGCCTCGGGCAGACTAATACCAGAATAAGACAACATGCAATGGGAGTGGAGAGATGGCGAGAGTAGCTTGTACCCTCCGTGGCAAGAGGCTGGACGATGGTGTATCTGTGCTCTCGGTTGGCGTGAACCTGATCTGGTCTTAAGAACCCCGATGGCGAGTTGACATATGCAAGGGTTAAGTGCTACATATGTCGTGTGATTGGAGATCCTCAGCTGAGTATTAATCGATTTGGATCGCCGTTACTTCTCGAACATGAAGACTTGGTCACTGCCCTACACGTAGCATTCCAGTGAGTAAGAAGGGTTGATAAGAAATTGGCTAGTATAGGTTAAGTGCTTGAAATAGGGTACAAAGAACTCTAGATACAGGTAACTTTACTTAACATGACAAGTAAAACTGGATTTTTAAGGATCCACTATTAGTAAGCATTTCTGCAAACAGAGTCTTTGATTATTGACAAGACATACCTTGATTCCTAAAAGCTAGCATATCCTTGAGAGTCTTTTATTTTGACGGGTAAGACTTGCGAAAGTACACTTCGTACTCAGGGCTTTGTCCCATGTTGTTTTAGGTGAAGAAACAACAAATTTTTGTTGCTTCTGTTCCAAGGTGGTGCCTAAAGAAGAAAATCAAGACTGAAACTGCGGGAGGAAGTGTCCTCCGTTAAGAAAAACTTTTTACTGTTTATCGGGAGGGGGTTTTGCCTCCCAGGTTATGTAATAATATTACTCCAGCACTCCTATATTTGCTCTAGTCTGTAATAATTCTACTCTTTCTTACTTTAAAATAAAGTAAGTTATTGTAACTGCTTCCGCAATCTCGTACCTCCGATGTGTTGTAATGTCTGTGTGACGGGTGAAACGCTCTTGGGCAAGGTAAAGAATACAAATACCGAACTTGTCAAGTTATCAGGGGCACCTGCAGGGTTGTCTGAGGTCCGTTGGATAAGGACAACTGTAGGTGGGCCTAATGACTTGGGAGGTTCTGTCACAGCTGGTATCGGAGCGAAGCCCATCTCTGCAGATGTTATGAGACATTTTCAAAAAGAATTTTAAAAGACTTATGTAAGAAAATTTCTTTCTTTCTTATCTAACTACCTTCTGAAACACTTGTAGTAAGACCAGATAGTAGAGTGCAATGTATAGAAGGTTGTGAATCAACTAAGGTTGGTTCTGTAATTATGCATGCATCATACTAAAAACTATACTAATAAGATTTTCCCCCTTATGGAGATATGCCGCCGTGCACAAGGAAAATTGCGCGCAAGTCCACTGGACCAATTGGCATGCCTCGCCATCAACTAGCTCCAAGGCATGAGGACAGTAGTAGTGGTAGCAATGATCCCATCGGAGATCTAGAAGCTCAGGTAGAGCAGCTTTGAACGGAGCTCCGTCACAGGAACAATGTGTGGGTCGAGGATGGTCAGCGAATAAACGAGTTAAGAACTGACATCCGACATCTGCAAGACCAACTTGCTGAACAAGATTTAGCACTCGATTGGGCTATTAACTCACGTTCACTTGCTTGGGCCAAGGAAGCCAAAGCTCGAGCCCGTGTGGAAGAGCTTAGCATAGTCATGGACAACTTGTAGGTGTACTGTAATACACTACATGAGGAAGTTCATGTATTGTATTCACGACTGCACCCTGACGTACGTGTAGATCCTGTCGGAATGGGAGCCGGACCTTCTGGAGCAACGGGTGAAGCCCTTGGTGGGGAACTGGACCTTTTTAGGCCCCCTCCTTCAATGAATCTGGCTAATGAATGGTCCCCTACACCCGACAGTGAAGCTACCAAAAGTGATAAGAAACTAGAGTAGTGTAGTTTAGATACGATAATGTATAATAGGTACTGTGGTCTTGTTGTAAATTCGAGTCTGTATCATTACCTTTTAAGTAATGTAAAATGATGGTGTGCTTTGGCATATTATATTTTCCAAATGTTCTTTGCCTCAGATGCCGTCTAGGACTCGTGGACAGGATAGTGTGGGAACCTCCCGTGGGAGGGAAACTACACCTAATCCGCCACCAGTACCCCCGACCTTGGCTGAGGCTATTGCTGCCTTAGTCAATGCAACAGCCGATAACACCCGCTTCCTTCGAGAAATGGCGAGACAGCAATATCAGCAGCAAGGCGGGCGAGCTTATCCGTAAGGACCCCACGAAACTTAATATTTGGATTTCTCGGAAACGCGTCCCCCACTATTCATCAAGGCTGAAGATCCCCTTGAAGCAGATGAATGGATTCAGTTTATCAAGCAAAAGTTTGGGCTCCTCCGATGCACGGAGACTCAGAAGCCCTTATTTGCGGCACAACAGTTGCGAGGCCCTGCCAACAACTGGTGGGTAAATTATGTGGCTATCCAGCCTGCTGGTCATCAAGTTACCTGGGATGAATTTAAACTGGCATTTCGGGAGCACTACATTCTAGAAGGGGTGCTCCATACGAAGCAGGAAGAATTCATGAAGCTTAAACAAGGTGGAGCTCAACAAGTTCAACCATTTGTCCCAATATGCCATTGATCAAGTCAACACTGATCTGAAGAAGAGAAATTGTTTTATGAGGGGCCTTAATGACCGGCTGCAGCGGAAAATGGCCACCTGCCTCGACCTCTCCTACAGCAGGGCTGTCAGCACGGCACTAGCAGTTGAAGCCAAATATGCAGGCTCAAGAAATTCAAAGGGCTATGGAGGTGACAGGTCCAACCAGGGGCCTGAGAAGAGACAAAGGTTGATGATCCGACCTTTTAATCAAAACCGTTCTTCACCATGTCCACCCTCCTACCCCTTTAAACAACCTGTCTTTATCCGTCCTGCCACTGCCCCCACCTCAACAAATCAGCCGAGTGCCCCTGGTACTTGTTTCCCCGCCCTCCCAAGTTCCTCAACAGGCTGCTTTAATTGTGGGAAGTCCGAACATTTTATCAAGGACTGCCCATATCCAAAGTAGAACAGATCAAATAATCAGCAGAGTTCAGGGAGTTCCACCCAAGGCAAGGGAAACCCGACGAATAATACAACGGACAAAAATATGAAGAAAACTGGGCAAATTTATTATACGTAAGTGGCCATGACGCCGGAAGGAGAACCGGTCATGATGAGTACATTTCTCGTGGCCAATCACCCTGTAGTCATTCTTTTTTATTCTGGTGCTTCACATACATTTATAAGCAAGAAGTTTGTGGAGAAACATTGTATTCCATACAATGAATCAAGGGAAGGGTTTATAATTCATTCGCCTGGGGGACAAATATTCACTAAAGAAGTGGCTTTCCATGTGCCCGTAACATTGGCTGAACGAGACTTCCCCACAAATATGATTGTTCTAAAAGGCTAAGATATAGATGTAATTCTAGGCATGAATTGGTTAGCCCAACACAAAGCTATCCTCAACACTGATCTGAGAACCATCAAGTTGAGCTATGGCCAGGAAGAGGTTCTCTTGTCCATTCCCATAGCTACTACAGCTAAACCATTTGGCAAAGTATACGAAGCCATCATACCGGAGATCCAAGATATTCCGGTAGTATGTGAATTTCCAGATGTCTTTTCGAAAGATCTACCTGGATTGCCTCCAGAAAGAGATGTAGAATTTGTAATTGAGTTGAAGCCCTGTATGGCTCCTATTTCTAGAAGGTCATACCGAATGCCTCCGAATGAGTTGGCAGAACTCAAGACCCAATTACAAGATCTGCTAGATAAGGGATTCATCCGACCAAGCTCATCACCTTGGGGTTGTCCAGCCATCTTTGTTAAAAAGAAGGACCAAACACTTTGGATGTGCGTAGATTATAGACCCCTTAATGAGGTCACAATCAAGAATAAGTACCCTCTTCCCCGGATTGATATCTTATTTGATCAACTAACCGGAGCTCGGGTATTTTCCAAGATTGACCTTAGGTCGGGTTACCATCAGATCCGTATCCGACCCGAAGATATACCTAAGACCGCATTCACCATGTGGTATGGATTATTCAAATATCTAGTTATGTCTTTCGAATTAACAAATGCTCCTACCCACTTCACATATCTTATGAACTCGGTATTCATGCCCGAGTTGGATAAATTTGTGGTGGTATTCATTGATGATATTTTCATATATTCCAAGAATGAAGAGGAGCATGCTCGGCATTTGCGGATCGTATTAATGCGCCTAAGGGAGCATTAACTATATGCTAAATTCAGTAAATGCGCACTCTGGCTGGAGGAGATCCAATTTTTGGGACATGTATTGTCTGCCAAAGGGATTGCGGTGGATCCCAGCAAAGTCAAGGATATTTTGGAGTGGAAACCACCAACCACTGTACATCAAGTCCAAAGTTTCCTTGGACTGGCTGGTTATTACCGCCAATTTATTCCAGATTTTTCCAAGCTTGTGAAGCCAATCACAAGTTTATTGAAGAATGATACCAAATTTAATTGGTCTTCAAGATGCAATGAAGCCTTTGAGCAGCTGAAGGTGTTATTAACCACTGCTCTGGTATTAGCTCAACCGGACATTGAAAAACCATTTGATGTGTATTGTGACACATCAGGCAGTGGTTTGGGTTGTGTCTTGATGCAAGAAGGCCGAGTGATAGCCTACGCTTCAAGGCAGTTGCACCGGCATGAGGAATATTATCCAACTCATGACCTGGAATTAGCTGCTGTTGTTCATGCCCTAAAAATATGGCGTCATTATCTGCTGGGGAATATCTGTCATATTATACAGATCATAAAAGCTTGAAGTACATCTTTACCCAGTCAGAGCTGAATATGAGGCAGAGGAGATGGCTTGAGCTGATTAAAGATTATGAATTAGAAATTCATTATCACCTAGGCAAGGCTAACATAGTGGCAGATGCGTTAAGTCGCAAGGCTTCCTGTCATTGTCTTACAATGAAGACTTCTGACATTATGTTATGCCAAGAAATGGAGAAGTTGAAGCTGGGAATGATTCAACATGGAACTTCAAATCACTTGAAGCTTGAGTCAGTCCTCCTACAAAGGATAATTGATGCACAAAGAAATGATGAGGGTATGAAACACATTCATGAGAAAATGGAGGCCATTAAAGCCAACTGCTTCAGAAAAGATGATCAAGGCATTGTATGGTTTAACAACTGCATAGTTGTGCCCAAGAATGATGAGATCCACCAGCAAATTCTAGATGAAGCACATCTTAGTCGCTATTCTATTCATCCTGGAAGCACTAAGATGTATCATGATCTAAAATAGCATTATTGGTGGACGAAGATGAAGATTGAAATTGCACGCTATGTGGCAAGATGTGACACATGCAGACGTGTCAAGGCCATACATATGAAAACTGCTGGTCCATTACAATCGTTACCTATCCCAACATGGAAATGGGAGGATATTAGTATGGACTTCATTATGGGGTTACCCAGGACCGCAAAAGGGTATGATTCCATTTGGGTTACATTGATCGATTTACAAAGATCGCCCACTTTCTTCTAGTCAAAGTAAAGTATCCAGTGATCGCATATGCAGAACTGTACATTGCTCGCATTCTCAGTTTGCATGGTGTTCCGAAGACAATAGTGTCGGATCATGGACCTCAATTCGTATCCAAATTTTGGGAAGAACTTCACAAATCCTTGGGTACTAAATTGCTCCGCAGTTCGGCCTATCATCCTCAAACTAGTGGGCAAACTGAGAGGGTAAATCAGATACTTGAAGATATGTTGCGAGCATGTGTTCTAGAATTCCCACAGAAGTGGGATGACTGTTTACCATTAGCAGAGTTCTCATACAATAATAGCTATCAAGAAAGCATTAAAATGGCACCCTTTGAAACTTTGTATGGACGACGGTGTCATACTCCGTTAAACTGGTCCGAACTAGGTGAAAGATGTTTCTTCAGGCCTGATATGGTAAAGGAAACAGAAGGGAAGGTTTGGCGAATAATTCATAATTTGAAAGAAGCCCAAGCTCGATAGAAGAGTTATGCAGACAAGCAACGTCAACCCTTGCACTTTCAAGTTGAAGATTATGTCTACCTGAAAGTTTCACTAATGAAGGGTGTATCACGTTTCGGGGAAAAAGGGAAGCTTGCACCCCGGTACATTGGTCCTTTTCCTATCCTTGAAAGATATGGATCAGTAGCATACCGGCTCTAGTTACCTGAAACGTTGTCTGCTGTGCACAATGTGTTCCACGTATCTCAATTGAAGAGGTGTCTTCGGGTTCCAGATCGAACCATTGAAGTAATAGATATTGCCTTAGAACCAGACTTGACATATTCAGAACATCCTGTTTGAGTCTTGGATCAAAAGGATAGGATTACCCGAAGGAAAACTCTCAAGTTTTACAAGATACAATGGAACCAACATACGGAAGATGAGGCTACTTGGGAAACTCAAGATTTTCTAGAAAAGAATTTCCCAGACTTTTTAGCTTCATGTAAATTATGAAATATGTACAGTTGTTGTAAAGGAGGAATAAACCCCAACACCCCTGCCTTGTACAAGAAAGAAGGAAATAAAAACATGCCGCGTTTCCTTTTCCACTACTTGCCCTAGGACTTTCAATCTTGGGACGAGATTCTTTTATGGGGGGAAGGATGTAACACCCCTGGTGTTACTGCCACTAAAACTTGAGCATAACATCATAAGCATTGGCATAACATGTGTTTGTCACACCTAGAGTGCATTCACTAGGCAAAAATTTCAAACAAAGTTGTATTGATGGGACATGTCATAAGTGAAACCCTAGGGTACAGTACTTAACCCTAAACTGGGGCTTAAAAGAGTAAACAAAGGCTAATAAGAGAAAACTTCAAAACTTATTAGTAATAATCATAAGATGTCAACATTAATAGACTTAAGTGGCATCCAAACCCTAGAAGTACCAAAAACCCTAAGTAGACCCCTGGAAAACCCCAAATAGAAACCTTAGGGGTTATGTGCAAAATGTGCACACTTTTGGGACCTAAGTGCAAAAACCATGGAATTATGGTACCTTGGGTCATATGGTTCACATATTTGGAGATTTGCAAAAGAACCCATGAGATTTGGGCCTAAATGCAACAAGGCCACTCTTGTGATCATATGACTAAGTCTGAAAAACAATTGAGCAAGGCTAACTTTGGAGCTTTGTAAATCCATAAATACAAAGAATTTGCCTAGGGTCAATATATCAAACTTATAGAGTTACTATAGGAGAACAACTTGGCTATAGGGGTTAAGCCTTGGTGCCATGAAAAATGTTGAGAAAATTTGATCCAAAGTCGGGCTGTCAGACTGCCCTAAGTCTGAATTCAGACTAACAGTGAGATTAGGCAATCTTTGAACTGGGATTCGACCATGATCCACTCATTGTTTGGCTATGATTGCTATAATAAGATTGTAGCTGGATCATCGGGCAACAACTTTGTTACAGGCGGATTAACAAGTTGTCATGTAAAAATATGAGATTCAGGCCCTGCGAATTGGTATGTCAGGTGCTCTGAATAAGAATCCCAATGTACAGTATACTAATCAGATCGCCAGCTCAAAGTATCTCGCCGCCGGTGACCCTTCGCCGCGATTGGTGCTGCTCGCCACGATTCGTGCTTCTGGTCTGTGGATTGAGCTCACCGGTGAAAAGATCACGCCACGGATAGGTCCGGGACACTGTGGTCGCGCTGTCCCTCGGTCATTCACACCGGCGACGTGGCCGAGCGGCTATCACCGGCGTGTTCGCCATTCACCGTGAGGACGCCATGCCTTAGGAAGTTTATCGCGTCGGTATGAGCCGTAGTGACCATCCAGTGACCGTCGTAGTTCAGTCGCTCTGCGGTTGCCATGGTAGATCGCCGACATGACTCATTCCCCTCCCGGCCGCCAGCGCAATTCGTCCAAATTAAACACCACCGCTCAAGCACACTATAAATTGAGCACTCCGATGGGTCCGTAGGGTAATCATGCACTGATCCACCAAGCCATGCCTCCAATTACTCACCCGAGCTCGCCAATTTTAGATTTCCCCCAAATCGATCCCAAGCACCACACAAAGAGATCTCACCGTGGTCAGCGTACTCCAGGTTTGTTCGTGCTCCCTGCTCTCTTGTTTCAGCATCCTTAGGTTCTCCTGATGCTCCTCGACCAATTCAATTGAGTTAAGCTACCCTAAATCACCGGGAACGCATTGGAATGTATGTTGATCGCACGGTCACCATGGACAAAGCGAGTTAGAGTTCCGTTAGTGAAATTAATTGAGGGAAAACACTTGTTAGGGCTTGAATTAGGTCTAAGCCGAAGTAGAACACCGGTCATCGCGTGTCCTGGCCAGTGCAGGCTCGTCGGAGTTCGGTTCGCCGCCGTGCGACGTCGTGGACCGGGGGATGTGAAGGAGTAAAAGCGCAGGGGTGTATTTGTAAAGGTCAGTGAGACAGAGAAATAGCAGGAAGGACTCTTTATAGAAATTTCAAACCATCAGGGTTCCCTATGCAAAATGGACAGCGCGGGCGCGCGTTCTCCTCGCTTCTTGGCCGACTTAGGCCAGATTCGGCCCAGTACTGTTTATAATTTCTCTTTTTCTTTTTCTCCTGGACTTAGAAAATCCATAGAAAATTCCAGGAACATGCTAAAAATACAAGACCAATTTTGCTAGGTTCCTAATTTTCCATGGTATTTATTAAAAAATAGTTTCATGATTTTTAGTCCAAATAGAAAATTATAGAATATTTAAAATAGCCAAAGCTTATACTTCTAGAATTTTAGAAATTAATTAATAATCCCAAAAATCACCAAACTTTTTAGATAAGAGTTAAATGACATTTAGAAGCCTTGAGTAAAGTTTAGCAAGAATTGGACCATGTTTGGTACCTAGAACCAAAAACACTAACCCCCTGCCCTATGGACATCGGAAAAGATGTACCTCTGCCAGGTACCAAACTTTGGGTTTGAAATGATAAAGCTGAGATCGGTCGGGTGACTTGCACGAGAAGAGAGTCTTGGTGTAGTGTCTCCGTCTGAGTCGATTAAGGACCTTCTCGATGTAGGCTTGATGATCAAGGACCCTTTAACTGGTCACATGCCTCATCATGGGTAAGCTTTGCCTCAGGCAGACTAATACCAGAATAAGACAACACGCAATGGGAGTGGAGAGATGGTGAGAGTAGCGTGTACCCTCCGTGGCAAGAGGCTGGACGGTGGTGTATCTATGCTCTCGGTTGGTGTGAACCTGATCTGGTCTTAAGAACCCCGGTGGCGAGTTGACATATGCAAGGGTTAAGTGCTACATATGTCGTGTGATTGGAGATCCTCAGCTGAGTATTAATCGATTCGGATCGCCGTTACTTATCGAACATGAAGACTTGGTCACTGCCCTACACGTAGCATTCCAATGAGTAAGAAGGGTTGATAAGAAATTGGCTAGTATAGGTCAAGTGCTTGAACTAGGGTAGAAAGAACTCTAGATACAGGTAACTTTACTTAACATGACAAGTAAAAGTGGATTTTTAAGGATCCACTATTAGTAAGCATTTCTGCAAACAGAGTCTTTGATTATTGACAAGCCATACCTTGATTTCTAAAGGCCAGCATATCCTTGAGAGTCTTTTATTTTGACGGGTAAGACTTACGAAAGTACACTTCATACTCAGGGCTTTGTCCCATGTTGTTTTAGGTGAAGAAGCAGGAAATTTTTGTTGCTTCTGTTCCAAGGTGGTGCCTAAAGAAGAAAATCAAGACTGAAGCTGAGGGAGGAAGTGTCCTCCGTTAAGAAAAACTTTTACTGTTTATCGGGAGGGGGTTTTGCCTCCCAGGTTATGTAATAATATTACTTCAGCACTCCTATATTTGCTCTAGTCTGTAATAATTCTACTCTTTCTTATTTTAAAATAAAGTAAGTTATTGTAACTGCTTCCGTAATCTCGTACATCTGATGTGTTGTAATGTCTGTGTGACGGGTGAAACGCTCTTGGGCAAGGTAAAGAATACAGATACCGAACTTGTCAAGTTATCAGGGGCACCTGCAGGGTTGTCTGAGGTCTGTTGGACAAGGACACTGTAGGTGGGCCTAATGACTTGGGAGGTTCTATCACAGAATGAATTAAATATTAATTAAACAAGTTTATGGATTTATTTTTATACTAAAAACCTATTTTGTTTATTAAATTCTGAATTTCCTAGGGGTTCTGGACTGGGCACAATATTTCTTAAGAGATCAGGGGGGCTAACTCGCAATTTCGCCCAAGACTCATATTCACCCCGCGTGGATGGCGGGTTGGATTCCAGGAAACCCGAGGGTTCTTTTGTAAAAACGCAGGCCGAAGGGGTGCCGTCTATCTCGATCCGTCCGATCGCTATTCGGCCGTCTAGATTAGATCGGCCCATATATGAGCCAGCATTTGGTAGTAGTCGCACGATTCGAGATCCATGGACCACAACGTCCCACGCCCACATCTCCAAGCCCTAGGATAACCGATCAGCAGTCGAGATCAGGCGGAGTTGAATAGGTACGAGCCCCTAATCCAGGCCGCCCACAGCGAGATCGACGGCCCAGATCTGCCTATGCCATGACTATTCCGGACCATGCCTTTCTCATCTTACGGTACCGGACCACCAAGCCAAATCGCTACCTCCCTTCAAATCTCCACCGTCTGCCACCTTATCGACGGTCAATGGAACCTCACGCCAACTCTCTCTTCCCCAACTCTGCACACAGTGGCACAGAGTGCTCATGGCGGCGCCATGGCCGACGATACGCAAATCGGCCACCCTGGCTTACAACATCACCCAAGCAGGCGCTACATGAAGAGGAAGGGCTGGCGAACGACAAGGTTGGGTTCTTACCGAGGATTAGACGCGCAACCACCCCGACAATGGCACTTCAGTGGACCGAAGCAACCCTCGTCGATGACGGCAACTCTGGTGGCGCGGCAGTGATCTCACGAGCGCCTAGAGAGTAATACCAGGTGGGTTTGGCCGGCACTGCATCCATTTTATAGGGATTTGTGAAGAGGGCCCGAGGAAATTGGCGCACCGGTGAGCTCGTGCGGACACCACGCCAATATCTCTGGTTATCTCGCAGGTGGTTTCGATGTGAGGGAGGGTCCTGACAAAGCGACCCCATGCGGCAGCGACTGAGCTTGCGAACATGCGCGGATCTAGGAGTGTCCAACGCTATTCCTGCTAACAGGAATCGGTTGATTGGTGATTCTGTGATTCTGTGAATGGCGGAGTCTGCGCTCATCACGTGCGTGATACTAGTAGGGAAGAACCGGACGGGTTGGCCCCACCCGGCAGTGTCACCGGTCGAAATAGGCACGAGATGGACCGGCAGCGAGCCAGGGCGCACGGCCTACGCAGCGGAAGCCGAGCTAGGTCGAGGCAGGGGAGGAACCGGCCAAGACGCCAAGTGAAGCCCTTTTATTTATTTCATTTTCCTCCTAAATTTCAAACTCTAGTATTTGAATTCAAACTTGTTTGTGAGTTCAAACCCAGGTTAAATTCCCAAATAAAGTTCTAGTAGGAGGAATTATAAGCACTCATATATATTTTTCTTTGCATATTCTTTTCCTTGTTATTTACTCATGGGAGGAATAAATGGCTTCATAAACATTTCCCTTTTCATTTTCTATTTTATGTTCTTATTTAAATTTGAAGATCAAGGTTATGCTTCTCAAAAAATACATCACCAAAATTACCGTCAAGTGATCGACCTTTCTTTATCTATTTATTGGTCATTTAACTAATTTAGTATTCTCAATTGATTAAGAGAAGGAAATGCCCTACTAAATTCCAAAGGTTTTGAAAATTTCTAGAAACTCTATCACCAATATACTTATTTCTTCATTTTATTATTATTATATATTTTTTTCTTCTACCAATTTTGAGCTTTACAAATACAGATACGTCGCGTGCCTTAGCTTTGCTCTAGAGTCCGATAGGTGCACCAACAACATAGCAGAATACAAAGCTGTCATCCTGGGTCTTCGCGAACTACGGGCCCTCGACGTCACCACATACATCATCAGAACAGATTCCAAGGTCGTCGCCGGTCATATCGAAAAAGAGTACTCAACAAAAGAGCCTGTGCTGATGCAATACCTCACCGCTGTCTGCGGCCTCGAAAAATAGTTCAAGGGTTTCACCCTACAGCACGTTGAGCGAAACCAAAATGAAGAGGCCGATGCATTGGCCAAAGTAGCAGCCAAGGGCGAGGCCCTACCCTCTGACGTGTTATACCATGTCATCGGCACACCAACCGTCCGTAATCCCAAAGGCTTGCAAATAACGCAAGACGCCGATGGCCACCGGATCGTCAACCTCATAATGGTCGAAGACTGGCGGGCCCCAATAACTCTATACCTCCAGGGCCATTACCATCCATCCGATCGCAACGAGGCCAAAAGGCTGAAACACAGGAGCAGAGACTTCGCAATAGTCGAGGGTCAGCTTTACAAAAAGGGTATCAGCCAGCCTATGCTGAAATGCATAATTGAAACCAAAGGCCTAGAGATCCTCCGCGAAGTCCACGGCAGAGACTGCGGGGCACACTCAGGACCCAGGGCCCTCGTGGCCAAGGTGATTCGTCAGGGATTTTATTGGCCCGCGATAATATGCACAGCCAACCGAGTCACCAGATCATGCGAAGCATGCCAAAAATTTTCTCCTCGCTCAGGCGCCCCTTCGCAATTTACCAAGCTCATCGCCCACACCTGGCCACTTTAGCGATGGGGGCTAGACATCGTCAGGCCACTGCCTACGGCACAAGGGAACCGAAAATTCACCTTCGTCATCGTCAAATATTTTACCAAATGGATCGAGGGCAAAGCAGTCTCCACAATAACAGTGAAGACCGCGCAAAAATTCTTCTGGCAAAACATCGTCTGCCGGTTCGGAGTCCCATCCGAGCTAACAGTCGACAATGACAAACAGTTTGATAACCAGGACTTCCGGGAATTTTGCAGTTCCATTGGCACCAAGGCAGTGTTCACCTCTGTCTACCACCCCCAATCCAACGGTGTCGTCGAACCCACCAACGGCAAGATCTTCAGCACTATCAAGAAAAGGCTCCTCGACGACAAAAAGGGCAAATGGGCATAACAATTACCCAAAGTCATATGGGCGCTGAACACAACAGAATGCTGAGCAACCGGGTTCACAACTTTTCGCCTGATGTACGGATCTGAGGCAATCACACCGCAAGAGTTAAAGCACGGATCCCCCGAACAAACCAATTAGTCGTCCCTGACGTCGACGAATCAACCTCCAAAGATCTTATTCACAGACACCGTGTCCTTGCCTTGTAGGCCCTAAACAAGTATCAAGCCCAGACTAAGGCATGGCGTGACAACAATGTCGTCCCAAGAGAATTCAATGAAGGGGACTTAGTACTCACAAGGACCACCAGAACAGAGTCCCGAGGCAAGCTAGAGCCAGAGTGGGAAGGGTCGTACATAGTCAAGACAAAGGCATCCCCAAACACTTACAAGCTAACAACATCATCTGGCAAAGACTTAGAGCATTCATGGAACATAGATAACCTCCATAAATTCTTTATTTAAGATCCAAGGCCCAAGCACCTTTGTAATTCTTCAAATAATGTTACTTAGGCCCGCACTCTTTTCCTCCCGGGGGTGAGGTTTTTAACGAGGCAGAGCCATGTAATATACCACCAAAAAGCCCTCGCAAGAAAATCCAGCCAGCATCATGGTCATGAGTGTCGAAAAAGACCGCATCGACGACCTTCGACATTCGACGCACAAAACAGTCACCGCAAGAGGCAGCCTAGACTACCCTCGTGTGCGACACATCCGAGCAAAAGCCGCCTAAGGGTGCAGCCGGACATACACAATAAGTGCGCGACATCACCCAAAGGGTGCGAAGTCTTTACTATAAGACACGTCCGAGCAAAAAGCCGCCTAAGGATGCAGCTGGACATGCACAACAAGTGCGCGACAATTACAACTTTTGTTGAGAATTCAACTGGAAAGTTTCAAGGACAAAGCAAACACATCAGTGGTGCCTTGAAAAGACTCCATGCGATGATCGTATAAAATTTTATGTATATCTTGAGTCGCAGGATCTAATTCTTTCTTAGTAGTTTTCGTACAGGTAATGGTGTTTGCTATAGCTCAAGCCTCAAAATTCAAATGCTATTTCAAAAATCAAAATCCCTTGGACACTCTGTGTATGACTGTTGTTAAGATTGAGAAACAGAGAGTGTTCCTATTGAAAAGTAGTTGAGCTTTCTTAGCTAAGTTGAACTTCTTCGGCTGAGTTGAGCTTTTTCAGATGAGTTGAACTTATTTAGCTGAGTTGAGCTTTTCAGCTGAGTTGAACTTCTTTAGCTGAGTTGAGCTTTTTCAGCTCAGTTGAACTTCTTCGGCTGAGTTGAGCTTTTTTAGCTGAGTTGAACTTCTTCAGCTGAGTTTTACTTAAACTTCAACTATGAACGTCTCTAACCATAAACCGATTGAACTTGCCTCCGGACCAGTTGAACTGGGGTTTTCTCTCCAAAACTTTCTGGTCAAAACCAGTGGAACTGGTCCCCAGGGGCAGTTCAACTGATCTCTGGGACATCTGCCCAAACTGTCCAGCAGTCTGTCAGTCAGACAGGCTGACAGGTTGACAGTCAGATAGGGGCGGTTGAACCGGCCCCTAGGGTCAATTCAACTGGTCGCAGACCTGTTTGACCAAACTATCCAGCAGTCTGCTAGTCAGACTGGCTGACATGCTAATAGTCAGACAAGGGTGGTTGATCAGGCCCTACGGACGGTTCAACCGGTCTCCCCCTGAAAAATCCAGCCCAACGACTCTTTTGAGGAGAGTCTATATATAGCCCCCCACATCTCTCTCCTCATAACTGCTGGTCACCCACACATTCACTGCACACTTAACTTGAGACAAAGGCACACTTCTTCTTCCTCTCACACTCAAACTAGCTCTCAATTCAAATCGATTGAAGGAGCCCTTTGGTGTGAGGTTTGTGCTTGTGCTCTCGGATTTGGTTTTCCTCTCCCGTCTCACTCTAATCTCTTGTGCTTCTTGCAAACACCTCTTGTGCGATTTTATGTTCTTGAAACCCTAGGGTTTCAATATAGATTCAGGTTGATTAGGAGTCTCCAAATTTGTGGACGACCCCAAGAAGTTTGTATTACCCACTCTTGTGAGCAATTTTGAGAAAAGAATCCCTTGACTTTTGTGGTCGGGTTGTGGAGGATTAGGGTTGAAAAAGACCCGACCCTTTGTGGGCCCCTCAACAGGGAGTAGGACACCTTTATGGTGTGGCCGAACCTCGGGATAAATCTCGTGTCTTGTGTCCTTGCTCGATCTGTGATTGTGATTTTATTTGGCAAGATAGACATATAGGTTTATTTACCAAGTGGATCTTGTGGTGAATTAACTCCCGTATTTTCACCATCCACACTTAGCTTATCTCTCGTGTTTTCCACTATAAGAGATCCATCTTCTATTTTCCGCATAGTTTATAGTCTAGATTTATTCTAGTAGTTGGACTGGTTCAGAGTAGTTCAACTTGCCTTTATAACAGTTGAACTAGCCTGCACCAATTGAATTGAAGATTTAACATTATCTCGAAGTTTGTGGTGATAATTTTCAGGTTTAGCCTATTCACCCCCCTCTAGTCTACTTTTAATAGGAAGAGCATATCATGGACTTGTCAGTTTCTGGGAAGGTCCCTGGTGTCTTAGAGCTCTAAGAAACAAACATATGTTGCCCTATCCACCGTTGAGGTCGAGTATGTTACCACAGGCCAGTGTTGCGCGCAACTACTTTGGATGAGACAAACCCTCCAGGACTTTGGCTACAATCTGAGCAAAGTCCCATTCCTATGTGAAAATGAGAGTGCAATCCGCTTGGCGGATAATCCTGTTGAACATGGCCACACTAAGCACATAGACATCTGGTATCACTTTTTGAGAGACCACCAGCAAAGGGGAGATATCGATGTTTGCCATATTAGCATCGAGAACCAACTAGCTGATATCTTCACCAAGCCTTTAGATGAGAAAAGGTTTTGCAGGATGCGTAGTGAGCTAAGTGTCTTAGATTCGTGGAACTTGGATTGATTTATAGAATACGTGTGTCTTTATGCCTTTGATCATATTCCTTTAAGCATTAGTGTCTTTACTTGCTTATTTTGGTGCTCAAGTTGTACAAGTCATCCCCGGACCTCACAAATCCTTATGCAAATGATGCATATGTTTAGGGGGAGGATGTGTTACAACTTGACCCTTTGAGACTAATGTGTTCGCTTGAGTACATATGATATAGTCTTAAAGATGGATTGAAAGGGAAAAGGTGGACTTGGACAAAGAAGAGGCTTCCACTGCATTTCGGTATCAATGACCTTCTGTTCCAAGTCACTATTGTGTTCTCTCGTTGTCCTTGTCCCTTCGTTGCAATTTTTGTGCGGCAAAGGGGTTCAGAGGCCACTAGTTCTTCTGTTTTGGTGCTTAATGCCAAAGGGGAGAAATTAAGGCCAAAGCAACTATATCAGCTATCACTTATGAATTTTTCAAAATTTTAGTGTAACTATACTTGGTTTTTTTATCAAAACCCTCTTAGTGCAAAAACTACTCTCTTGTGGGGGAGAAAATTGATTATGGGAAAAGGGAGAGTTTCTAGCTTTTGATCAAAACTAGTCTTGAAAGATATTTTGATTTGCCAAAACAAAGTGATTTTGACATAGACATAGGAAAATGAATTTGTGTTGTGAAAACAAACCAAGTGGTGGAAAAAATGATCCAAATATGCCAAATCCAATGATAATTCTGTTGCTTTTGAGTTTGACATCAATCTGCACCTTTTAGCTTGTGTTTGGATATGTTAGTGCACTTTAAGTTGCTTTTGATGTGTTGGCATAAATCACCAAAAAGGGGGATATTGAAAGGGAAATGTACCCTCCGGCCATTTCTAAGTGTTTTAGTGATTAAGTGCCTAACACATCACTTTGATCTAACATACAATTATGAGTATAAGCTCAGAGTCAAAGAAGAAGCAAGTTGAGAGTTGTAAAGATAATTGCAAACTCTATTGGAGAAATGAAGGTATGATTCTAGCACTTAGTAAATTGCTTTTGGTACTAACTATGTTCTACTAAGTGCTAGGGAACTTCTCAAAACGAGAAAATTTCTATTCGAGAAGTTTGGCTAAGGGTAGCCAAACTTGCACCAGCCTACGGTGCACTGGACAGTGTCCGGTGCAAGGCTGGCGCACCCGGTGAATAGGTCGCTCTCGGGAAGAAGTCAGGGCACCGTGTCTATAATTCACCGAACTATCCGGTGTGTCAGCCACGCGCTCAGGCAACGGTCGACCGCGCGATCAACGGGCACCACGTGTGCTCAGCCAACAATCACCTGGCCGCACCGGACTGTCCGGTGTGCCATGAGACCAGAGGCTGGCAATGGTCGGCTTCGCCAAACAAGGAAGGGAATTTTGCAGTGTTCACGGTCCAGTGGTGCACCGGACTGTCCGGTGCGCCCACGGACAGAAGGCAACCAGGGCCTTCCAAATAGAGCTCCAACGGCTCCTAGGTCCCTTGAGGCTATAAAAGGGACCCCTAAGCGCATGGAGCACTACACCAAGCATCCACTGAACCTTCTACAATGCTGAGACACTTCGACCACACTTTTGATTCGATAGATTGAGATTAGAGCAACTGTTTGAGCTAAAATTCCAATGCGTTGTCTCTTGTGCTTCTCTCTCAACTTATGTGCGTGTGTTGCATCGATTTTGTATCTTATGTGTGTTTCTACTTCCCCCTTACTATTATGGTTTACTTGAGATCTATTGTGTAAGGGTGAGAGACTCCAAATCGTGGAGATTCCTCACAACGGGAAAAGTTAAGATAAGAAAGAGAACCATGGTACTCAAGTTGATCAGTGGATCACTAGAGAGGGGTTGAGTGCAACCCTCATCCATTGGGACACTACAATGTGGATTAGGCAAGCATTTTATGCTTGACCGAACCACGGGATAAAATCGGCGTGTCACTTGTCTCTTTACCTTATAGCGATTATACTCTTTCTAGCAGTTCACTTCACTTCATAATTGCTCTAAGTTTAATACTCACCTTGTAAGAGCAATTAAGTGAAGAAGTTCTCTCCTCTCATTCTCTTCATTCGGACTTGACTTTTGATTTCACTAATCCAATATTAGTTCAAGTTTGTTTTGTTCAGCTATTTTTACAGGATCACCTATTCACCCCCCCTCTAGGTGCTCTCACCAGGCCTCACCTTGTGTGGGGAGTAGTGATCGGGACCGCCCTTCCTCATGACAGCTCTGAACAACCCTTGGCTAGGGTTCCGGATGGTGTTTGAGGGAGATCCCATCTCCTCCGGTGTTGGCCAGCACATGGCAGCATCAGACCCCCTTAGGTCAGAGGTCCGGGTGGTCCGCCAAGAGGATAGGGGCCGTTCTCGGGGGTTTGGCCCCTAGGCACAGGTACCGAGAGCCTTGTGTTCAAAACACGTGGCAAACCTAGACCCCCTCCGTTGGGGATCTAGAGCGCTAATTATAGGTGCTAGCCTTCACCCAAGGCCAGTGGCCTTACTAGGCAGACCCAGCCATCGGGCTAGGATGGACCACCATTAGCATGGTGACTAATGGTAGTCCCGAAGGGTCTGCCTTGATCCAGCAGTAGTGGGTACCCCAATCTTGAGGTACCGACACTAACAACTACTAACCAGACGCTCAGCGGCCGCCTGACTGCATAGCTCTTCGGGGTCTTCACTGTCTTCACAATATGAAGGTTCATCACATGTGCATGGTAGTTTTTTTCGATAGAACAATTGTTTCACTCGAGGAGTTAGTGGCAAGTAGCGATGTCATCACCTTGTCACACTCATCATTATCAACTTCCACAAATCTAGATTGTCCACATTTCAGACATTTTTCTCTCCCGCATACTCCTTCATGAAAAACATACAATTATTTTTGCATAGATCAATCTTTTCATAATCCATATCGAGACCTTTGATAATGGCCTTTGAATGATACATGTCTTTAGGCAACTTATTGGGCTTTGGTAGCACATTCCCGAATAACTTTAAAGTCTCATTGTAACAGTTGTTCGAGAAAAAGTACTTGGACTTAATGGACATGAGCCAGGTCACAAAAGCGAGTATACTCACATCTGTGAGTTCATGCAACGACTCTTCAGAGTCTTTTAGTAGCTTA
Organism: Zea luxurians; assembly: GCA_029449295.1. Classification (NCBI taxonomy): domain Eukaryota; kingdom Viridiplantae; phylum Streptophyta; class Magnoliopsida; order Poales; family Poaceae; genus Zea; species Zea luxurians. The sequence continues at coordinate 9,697,279 of JAOPSE010000012.1, read as the reverse complement.
AAAAATCTCGAAACCTCTGGTGTGGGAGGATCCTCGAAGCTTAGGTTTAACTCTAGATGTAGCAAATCTAACATCTCATAGATCGCATCACCACCAGCCCAATCATTGTTCTCCTCCTCTTCTACATTAGGGTTGGGTAATACCTCACCATGATGTTCCCACACCTTATATCTGGACATAATTTCAAACTGATAAAGATCTAGGCTAACTCTTTACTTATTAAGGAATATATTGTTTTCGTGCCACCTACAAGGATATCTGACAGTGTCGGTTAATGACAAGGAGAAAACACTGTCCACAAAATCTTTGGTCTTGGCTACCCACTCATCAGAATGACGCTCATTCCTGCTCCAGCCATTGTACATCCATTTACGATCTTAAGCCATGCCCGAGACTATTAAAGCGGACCATATCGTAAGAACATCATTCAACTTTCTCAAAGTTATCGGTCCTACATCTATAGGCAAGGATAGGTCCTAAACCTACCCAAGAGTGATCGATAGGATGCGGATTTATGACAAGCCAGCAGGATCCGAAGAAAATTTTGGTAGCATAACCTCGTTGTTCTCTAGCAGCATGCTAAATATGGTGTAGTGGAGAATAGTGAGGTTATGCTAATTTTTTTCCTTTGGATCATATTATCTTGTCATAAATCCGAGTCCTGTCGGTCACTCCAAGGCTGTCCATAATAGGGACAATTTCAGACGGGTACGTCTCACATACGTCGAGCACGTGAGACGAACCTGTCTGAAACGGGTGACACACAAGTTACGCTACTACAAAATATAACATATGCTAGTAAGAAAGTAAAGTACCGAGAAATACTATATATAACACGTGTTATTAATGAAATCAAACTAAATAACAATACACCCTAATCAAACATACATACTAATCAAGTATCCTAATCAAACAAGTATACTAATCAAACGAAATACATACTATTTTCATCGTCAAATAAATAACAACAGCCAAAAATATGAAATAAAATATGAAAAAATAACCTCTCACGGGGTGATGATCGGTCGACATAGATGGAGCGCAAACCGATGACGACGGCGTGTGGTGGCGGCGGCGACGAGCTCGTGCGGTCCGAGTCGATGCCGGGGCGCCGGCGGACGGGGTAGGGACGTGTGGACGTGCAGCGGACGTACGAGTGGCGAGCTCATGGACAGGCGATAGACAGCCGGCGAGCGGACGACCGGCGGCTTCGCGGATGGGCAGGCACGGGCACCGACGACGGGTGGGGGCGAGTGCACGGTCAGGACGGTTGGTGGCAGGCGCGTGCAAAGCGAGGTGAGGCGAGGGCGGTGACGATTGACGCGGGGCAGAGAAGAGCGGGCACACACAGAGAAAAGTAAAAACAGGTTCACGAGTTCGGTTTTAAGCCGTTAATTTTCGGCGGCCTTAGGGTAGCCGCCGAAAATAGCACTTATTTTCGGCGGCTGTGTCAGACCACCGAAAATAGCCCTTATTTTCGGCGGCCGGGGCCTAGCCGCCGAAAATAGCTCTGGCCGCCAAAAATGCTTACGGTTGCTGTTGTGATACTCCTATATGTTAGTGCCAATTACATTTGGATTGTCTCTAATAGGCTAGTCATGGAGGCACGACCTAAGTCTGAAATGGTCCAAAATAATTGTGGGTCTAGGTTGACACGGCACAATACGTGGATCGTGCCTGGGTCCCAACTCGGGCACACGGGTCGGGCTTTGGCACGGTCCATTTAACTAGGGTCCTTCAAAGCCCACTAAAAACACACGTAGTATATATATCCTTTATCAGTTTTGGTTCACCACCAAAACGCTCTATTATATGTGAATTGCTTTATATTACTATTTTGTTTATATGGGCTGGTTTGAAACATTATGTTATTTTGGGCTAGCCTAACACACTTATGTATTTGTGGGCCCATACCGTTGGCCGACGGCTCGACCTACGGGCTAACACAGCATAACCCATAACTAGGACTGGGCTTTAATATGCCTGGGCCGTGGTGCCCACCAAATGTACATGTATAGGTCGTCGTTGCGACTAACTCTTGGCAAACAACCGATTTAGAGCCTATTTATTTGGGATTATAATCTTGTCATATTATATAATCTAAGTTATATATAATCTGGACAGATTCAAACAAACAACCTCTTATTCTCTTTTGGTGGGACAACTCTTTACAGATCATCGCACTATATGGTGAGATTATGCATGAATTGCTTGCTAGTTGTTCTGTCGTGGTGTATAGCATTTGTCAGTTATCTGAGATCTGCACAGAGGGATATCTGGCTGGCTTCAATTGTGCAACATATCTGCTTGACACCCCCATCCATAAGCATACAGTCGAGTCAACCGAGAGAACTCCACGTCCAAGCATGCTCAGTACAAACGGTAACAGGCCAATCACGAAGTTCACATCTTCCATACCACAGAAAAGAAGCGTTCCCTTACACAAGAGGTGATGACACAGCGTACTAAACTACATATGCAGTTCGACGAACCCCAATGCTGACCGAAAATCTGACCCGTACACACTGGTTGACGCCTACCCCCGCCTAATAGACTAGTAGTAACAGATAACACTACTGACCATCAAAGCTTGAACCACAGATGAACTTGCAGATGAACTTGCAAGCACATCAAGACTCTGATGCCTTCCCAGGTGCCAAAAAAAAGTTTTAACCAACAGAGTAAGATAACCAGTGAAGGCGTGACGCCATTTATGCCCTGACAGCCCAAAAGACAGCTCCCCCTCTATTCACGCTCGACCTGAATGGTCACATGGCTGATGTTGTACTCCGTCTTGATGTACCCAATCACCTTGTCAAGGATCTCGTCTGCGTCGGCGTCCCTGGCGACCGTCACATGGCAAGCCAGTAGCACCTTCCCCACTGTGATGGCCCAGATATGCAGCTCGTGGACGGCAACCACACCTTCCATCTCGCAGAGCCCCCTCTCCAGCCTGGTGGCGTCGATCTCACGGGGCGTGCTCTCCATCAGGACCTCGAGGATGTTGCGCAGCATCCTGATCGTGGTGAACAGCACGACCACCGAGAAGATGAGGGTGCAGATCAGATCGATGATTTTCCACTCGGGCTTGTACCAGATGATAGCCCCGCCGATCATCACCCCGATGCTCTGGATGGAGTCCCCAAGCACATGAAGGTAAGCGCTGTGTACGTTTATATTGCGTCGAGGCTTCTTAGCAGCAGATTGGGTGCCCTCACAGTCGGCCTCGTGCTTGATCAGTGGCTCCTCAGCGTCATGGTGTTGTCCAGTGCCTGAGTGGTGGTGGTGATGTGTTGTGACAGTAATAGAACTTCCATGGCTATGCTCATGATGATGAACATGGCCCTGTTCTGGTTCTTCATGGTGGGAATGGCCATCATCTGAATCACCATGACCATGGTCATGTGGATGTCCATGGCTGTGTCCATGGCCGTGCCCGTGGTCATGGCCTAGCAATACAGCCATTATAATGTTGACAAACAGTCCAAACGCCGACACAGCAAACATGAGGGAGCCCTGCACATCGCCACTCTCGTTAATGAGCCTTACAATAGCCTCATATACCAGTATGCCAGCAAGTAGCCATATGAGCTGAATGGAGACCAAGGCACCAAGAATCTCAATCCGGAAGAACCCATATGACTGCTGCGGTGTTGCTTCCCATCCAGCAGCCCAGAGAGAGAATAACGATATGGCAAATGCTGCCACATCAGAAAGAAGGTGTGCCGCATCAGTTAAGATGGCAAGACTGTTTGCTTTGATGCCCCCGACCACTTCCACCGTCATGAATATGATGCAAAGGATCACTGCGATTATAAGCTTCCTCATGGACGTGGATCTCTCCTTGGCATCTTTCGAGGAGTTACTGGAATCAGAGAAATCACAGGCAGCACCCTTGCAGAATTTGTTCCCTGCTGCAACAGAAGCTGATGCTGAGATGTCCATTTTCACTTCAGCAATCTGAGAATGTAATGGATTATGGTTTTCCATCTGAAAGTAAGATAAAAATAAAATTAATACACATCAACAAAGATGATGATAGATGCATAGCTGAAATGTCATACAGTCTAAGAAAATTTGTTATATGCATTTCAATTCTTGCTACAGCCGGTGTGGAAATTGAAGAGGCAGGCAATCTATTTGTGCCACTAAAGGAGCAAAACTGTAAGAAGAGTAGCACTGTCATGATAGTAAAAATCTCAAAACAAGCTAGAGTTCAATATTGAAAAATGTCAGTTCATGTATGGCCAAGGCAATTGCTTTCAAGGAAAATGGAACTCTTCAATAAAGATTCACACAAGAATGGTCCTCAATAACACAATATGCAGATTGCTGAGTAGTTTGACAGAACTTAAACAGGTCAGCGCTGAATGAGAACAAGCAACCAATCAAACTGCTATTGCATGTACATATGCTGGCTATTTGGGCCTGGTTCACTGATACGAGTTAGACTATGCTGAAGCAGGAAACCAATCATGTGCTTTGTGGTCCATTGAAACATACAGTAGTAGCACATCCTTGTTGATCATATCAAGTTCCAAGTAAGGGAACTGAGAAAATAACAGAACAGCAGGGGAAAAAACAATTGTCTTTCTCTTCCCTCTCCCCCTTTTCTTTGTCTTCCTCTCCCTTTCCCACAAGTGACATCATCTCTAAGCTCTGTTTTTAAGGCGTCGCCTAGGCGTCGCCTAGGCGTCGCCTAGGCGTCCGGGCGGTGGTCTAACGCCTAGGCGCCTTGCCCGCCTACCTCGCCTAGGCGTCGCCTAGGCGCCGCCTAGGCGTCCAGGCGGTCCGCCAACGCCTTGGACCGCCTTACCGCTTTAAAAACCATGTCTCTAAGTGCAGACAAGTCACCCTGATTAGTAAATCCCAAAAAACATTTTGTCGTCCACACACAACAGCATAAACCAACCTAGAAGATTCAATCAAGTTTATGAAAAAAAATGGTAGAACTGTAGAAGATTCAATCAAGTGCATTTAAAAATGGACATAAACATAATATATGCACTCGACACAGCTACATTACACTATCCAAACAAAGCAAACCAAGTAAATCTCAAAAACAGATTCAAAGCAGAATCAAGGCCGATGAGAATATCTGCTGCCCCGAAAGCAAAAGCACAAAAAAAAGCTCGATTCCTCAAGATAGGTATGGAAAATAAGATGCGGTACCGATTGAGCGAGGCCGGCGATTCCGCAACCCAAGACTTGGAAGTTGGAACACAACCCAACTCTGGCCTAAACAAAGGATATGCAAGCAAAAACCAGTGGACTGCCGTCTGGAAATTGGAACCAACCGCGCGGCCAGGTGGTACTTGTAGACGGATGGGCGCAGCCACGGGTGGGGAGAATCAGAGGAGCATCATTGCCGAGACCCCTCCACGGGCACACAGTACCCGTGGCATTTGACGCGACGCCCCAGGTCGCGGAACAGGATGATGATGGGACGGAACACAACCAACCAGCCGACCCTACCGACGGAACCCATCAGACTGGCTGGCGAGGACGGCCACCACTACCTTGAGAGAAGAGAGCAATGGAATCGCGGTCCCGGCGAATAAACCCGCCGCGGAAACGAACAAGGCGATCGATCCCACCCCTCGCTTTGGTAGGAGTAAGGAAGAAAGCGACCGGGGTGGCAAATTATGTGCGCACCTGCTACCGCTACGCCCACGTACTTTGTCGGATCGGAGGAACGAAAGATTCGTTGTGATCCGCCGCAGCCACGCCCCTCGGGCGACGGTCGCATTCGCGCTTCCCACGTTCAACGACTGCATCATGAATCCGTCCGTCTAACCACCCAACCCAACCAGCAAGATTAGGAAACGAATTCCCCGGCCGCGACAGCGATTGTCCGCGCGAGTCAGATCGGAGGCGCCGCTCCCGGTCGCCTCCGTCCGACTCTTCCCGACCGAACGAACGCGGAGTCAGGGAAGGAAGGAGGAAGGGTGTGCGTACCTCGCCCGCCCGTGCGGTCTTCTCCCCGGGCCGCGGGCCGAGGATGGGTAGAGGAGCGGCGGATGCGCGGGGGCGGTTGAGGCGGCGGCGGCGGCGTGGAGACCCGGGTGCGGGTGGAGGGACAGAAAGAGGCGCCTGCCTGCCTGACTCACGGCGTCGAAGGCCGAGCGGCCTGGCACGGAGATGGGGCTCTGCTTGGCTGGCTGCTACTGCAACCAATGAGACTGTTATAACACAAAAGTTTTATGGCGCAGCAAAAGGAATCCGACTCTATTTTCTCCCCGAGGATACGAGTTTGTGTGGACAGCTCGGCCCAAGAAGCGAAGCCCAGTCCACCCCATGATTGAGTCCACCAGCCCACAGTGGCGTCGTGCGCAGCCGCTACCCTGAATCGCTACAGGATACCATCATACCGGCAAGAGCGCAGGGCGTGCTGCGTCTGCGATGCCAGCGGCGGCCGGCAACAAGGCTCCACATGGCCATCGCATGGAAAGACCAAACCGCGAGGTACTGTACTACAGATTACTTCAGCCATATACCTTTTTTTCCTTTCTTTCATTCGTCCTCCGGTCGTCGTCAAATTCGAAGGATGAATGGATGCTGTTTAGGACAGCAGGTTGCACTGCCGGCGTGTAGGTTATTTGACCGGTAGGAGTATTTGCATAAGTTGCTGTCGGCGTGTCAACCGTGCATATAAACAGAGAGGATTCGTAGTTAGACATACAAATATACAATCTTGGCCTTAAGATAAAGGTTAGTGTAGTAGTTGGAGTAGTCCTAAGGACCGGCTCCAACAGACCCTCTTTAGGGTCCTATACTCTAAACTATAATTTAGATAAGATTTCCGTCATCTACTCCCTCCATATATAGAGTGTGTTGTTGGATTATATATATATATATATATATATATATATATATATATATATATATATATATATATATATACTGTATTTATATATTACACCTGGGTGCATTCAATATAGAGAATGCACCCAGGCCGAACCTACGTGCCAGGTCCGAGCCAGCCGTTCCACCCAGGCCGTTTCGTCCCTCCCGCACGCTCCCGACAGAATATTTTAACTTTCCCGCCCCCGCCCCTCTTTCTCCGTGAACGGCTCCTCCGTGAACGGCTCCTCCGCGAACGGCTCAACCTCTTCACATAAGTTGCAATCACACCAGACTTGGAGTTGCAATTACACCAGGCAGCAGTTGCAATCATTGTTTAACAGATTTTTGGACATAGTTATATAGGAGTTGCAATCACACCAGACCAGCAGTTGCAAATACACCAGACAGCAGTTGCAATCATTGTTTGTTTAACAGATTTTTGGACATAGTTATATAGAAGTTGCAATCACACCAGACCCACAGTTGCAATTACACCAGACCAACAGTTGCAATCTTGTTTGTTTAATAGATTTTTGGACATAGTTATATAGAAGTTGCAATCACACTAGACCCACAGTTGCAATTACACCAGACCAGCAGTTGCAATCTTGTTTGTTTAATAGATTTTTGGACATAGTTATATAGAAGTTGCAATCACACCAGACCAGCAGTTGCAATTACATCAGACCAACAGTTGCAATCATATTTTTTAACAAAATTTCTCAGAGTTATTCAAATGCAGGGGACAGAGACACGCTGACAGAGAGGCGCGCGGCGGCGCGAGGACAGGGAGGCGCGCGGCGGCGCGAGGACAGGGAGGCGCTCGGCGGCGGTGGGATTTAGGGGAGGAGCATCGAGGAGAAGACGGCGGCGCGGGGAAAGGGATGCGCGCGGCAGCGGCGCGGGGAAAGGGATGCGCACGGCGGCGGCGGAGGGCTGGAAGGCGCGCGAAAACGCCTGGGTGCATTCAATATAGAGAATGCACCCAGGTGTATTTTAGCAGCGCCGTATATATATATATATATATATATATATATATATATATATATATATATATATATATATATATATATATATATATAGTTTCTTATCTCTTCTATCCATTTGAATACTGTAAGCAATCGGTTCAGCAAAGCTAAAATATGTATAATACGTTTGAGAGTATAACAAATACGTATGTACAAAAAAATGTCTGTAATATAAGTATTTGCGTATATAGGACATTGTTAGAGAGAAAGAGGTATAGAGAATGGAATCTTTTAGAGAAGACTGTGAAGGACATATAGAGAGGATAGATATAGAGGACGTTGTTGGAGACAGTCTAAGACTCTGCCTTTGTAGAGGTGGAGGGTTCTGGTGCAGTGGAGGAGGCGGAGTCTGATCACTGCCGCCGCTGCCGATGAGGCTCATATCCATGCGTTGTTGGGTTGCCGTGATCCTCAGTCGCTTTAGGTTAGAGCGATTTCAGTCGGTGAAGTGTAGTGAAGATATATATGGAGAATCATGTAGAGAAGAGTCTGTCCCTTTTTTCAATTACCCCTTAGAGACCTCATATTAAATGGGGTTGTACATGTCCTTAGTGAGGTATCTGTCTTTTGAATTTTTTTTCACTTAACCCTTAAAGATCTCTTATTTAATGGGTTTAGACTATCTCCAGCAAACTCCTTATCCCAGTCCTTATCTCACTCCTTATTTGAAACTCTTCTATGCAAACAGTGTAAAACAGTGTTATACATATCCGCAGGCCATATACATATCCTTAAGTCGATCCTAACAGGGGCGGAGGGTCCAATATGGCTCGGTATTGCTTGAGCAATACCTTAGCCCAGCCCAATAATTGTCTAAGAAAATATCAATAATAAAAAATAACATCTATTCCTAACCTAAAGTTGCTACTTGCTAGCAGTCAGCACTGCGTCAACCGCCCGTACGGCGTCTCGAAGCTCCACGCGCTCCTCCTTTCACCCAGCTTCATGCGCTTCCGTCGTGTGCCTAGCACAGCGCCACACGCACCTCCATGGACCGCGGTCCACCGCCTCACCCATCTCCGCGCATGCCGCCGCTTAGCTCCACGTGAACCCCCGCCATCTAGCTCCGCACGCCACGCGCGCCTCTGTGGACTTCGGCCTGCCCAGCTCTACGTGTGTGCTGCCACTGGTCATGCTTCGCCCTAGCTTCAGTTCCTAATGCAGCCCACTCGTGTCCCTGTTTTTTGGTTCTGCGAAATGGAATGGCTAGGAGCTCGAAGCAACAGTATATGTTCTTGTTTCTAGCCCTAGGAATGGCTATTTAGTCGTTTTTCAGATTTTATTTGTTATATGGTATTTGGGTGTAAATGGAAGATCAGTATGACTCTCGAATAAGGTATATTTCCACGTTCACCGTCTATTTTGTATTTATAAATTGCTTTAGATTGTATGATGAATTTTTTGTCATGTTTGTGTTGGTACTTGGCAACACCTTAATCTTCGGCCTCGGCCGTCCTCCGCCGCCGGATCCTGAAGACCCCGAACACTGGCTGGGTCCAGTAGGACAAGTACTTTCTGGATCTGGCAGCCGATCGGCGTCCATGACGACTGCATTTCCCATGCAAAGTGTCCTGTGAGGCCGTAAACGAAGACGAACCGTTCAGCTTCCTCGCCCGGGGCAAGGGAGGAGGAAGGAAGACGCTGCATGTCTAGTTCGTTCCATGTTTGGAGGAGACGGACTTGTCATGCATCAAAATCGACCGGCAACAGACTTTGTAACTCGCGAGCCGTCGAGCCGGTAATAGAACAGAGCAGTTGACAAATGGCCTCGCATGGAGACGAAGACCAATTAAAAAGCTAGCCAGTCGTTCGGACAGGCGCAAACAGGCTTTGGTTAACCGGACGTCGATTCATTTTTTAGAAATTTTTTTTTGCAGAGTTTCGTTTGTTTGACTGCACCGTCCATTTAAAAAAACTCCGTAAAGCAACCGTAATCATATCATTTATATATAGTTATTGTCCTTTAATTTGCAGGTAAGTTTCCATACTAACTAGTAAACTGAGAAGTACTAGTAGTAGTAATAGATTGAAAGATATTGGGCAGAAGGTAAGGATGAGCAGAGGTAGAGGAGGCAGGTTAGAAGCAACTCCAGTATTTTTTTCAGTTTCCACTATATATATAAACAGCCTTACCGCTTGATGGTCACACGCTCCGATTGCAATACCACTATACCAGCACGTTTCATATGTATGTATGTATGTATGTTAGGGAAAAAAGAAGCACTTAGACAACCGTCGAACGGACAGACAAGATCGACACAGCGGATGCATCCAACGGCCACCAAATCGCTCGTGTGTGTATACGACAAACCAGAGACAACATGCATGGGCGACGGTACTGGTTCTTTCGCCATAGAAAAAATGCCATGCAAATACAAGGGAGTGAAGGGTGCGGGAGGACAGATGGAGAGGGAAAAAAATCGGCCGGCCTGCTCTGTTCACGGGTGGAAGGAAGAAAGTCCAATGTTCTAGAAGAGCAGATTTTTGTCAAAGCTAAATTGATATGGCCACACAAAAAAAAACATTTTACTCCTAGTAGATAATTGTTGTTGTCGTTTTCTTCTCTAGGTCTTGGTGGAGATTTTGGGGGCCATCGTGTTTTTGTGCCTAAACCCACCAACACAGCAATAATTCGTTAACCCTCTTGTATTTGCTTTATTAATGAATGAATGTTCAATGCTCGCTTTCTAACCGAAGCATGACGCCACCATCTCCACTAAAACGAACCTGCGATTGCTTCGCAGTCTACCTCCTACTCTACTAGTCTACTCCCTACCATCCACTTGGCGAAAGAGCAGGGATAGAAAATCTGCAAGTTGCGCACTATGTTCCACTTGTTTTTTTTTTTAAATCATGCACTATTCTACTACCGTGGATGATTTCAAGCAAAGGAAGATGTGATCCGAGAATGGTCAGGAATATATACTACGAATATATACGGATGATCACATCTAGAGATGGCAACGGTATAAACCCGTTGGGATTTGTCATTCCAAATCTGTACCCGTGAAAAATATCAATATCTATTAAAAAATCCGTACATATGACAGGTTTAAAATTTTGCCTAAACCCGTACCCATCGAGTTATCGGGGTACCCACGGTTTACCTCAACGGTTCCATCTTCAATATGCATGTTCTTCTTATAATCAATAAGTATCGTAATGATTAATGAGATAATGGTCCAAAATTTATGTGACGAACAACGAGTTCATGATTTGGTATAAAAATTATTAGTAGAGAGAATGAAATACAAATAAAAGTTCTATAATCAAGTGACCTTGCACTAAGTTATTCATCCACCACATATATAATGCTAGTAAAAACTATAATAGCAAACAAACAAAACTCTCACCAACTATTTGTACATTCACCATTTGATAAAAATTAGGAAGTAAATAGAGAGATGACTTGTTTGTTGTTCGTTTATAAAATAAAATGACAATAACCGTCGAGTTTAAAAAACCCACGGATTTAGATACTGTAGGAACAAACCCGTACCTATGAACCCGTCGCGTATAAATTTATTCCTATTAACAAATCTATGTGTATGAAAATTAAACCAAACTCGTACCCTAATAGCATAAAAACCATCGAATTTCGAGTATATCTCTAATCACTTCCAAGAGAAGGGTACGGCGGTTAAGCGTGAAATTTCTCTTAGGTCCCGTTTGTTTCCTTTCATTTCGAGGAATTAAAATCTTACTAATGGAATAGTCTATTTTTTTAGAATGTGACATTCCACCACTTTCTAAAGTTATCATATAAACCTATCTCAAATTCATAGAGTAAGAGATGGAAATTGATTCTATAGATTTACATGCTATTTTTCCGATGTATAACTTATAGCACACTTTTCTACTTGCTTCGCTATAACATAAATGTGGTATATAACTATCGCTCTCATATGGTTTATGATAATACATAAATATATTACATATATAAATATATGAACTTAATTAATTTTATCTAAATTATAATTATTAAAATAGAATTCAATTCCAACCAAACAAACGTGGCCTTAGTGTTCGTCTCAATTGTCGCCATGCGGAAAGCACATGAATCAAATCTTACCGTGTCTGCCGATACCTTATACATCAAGTAAAATAAATATAAACTCCTTTGTGATGTAGGGAATTCGTGTGTACAACCATTTATAAACCGATGGCTGTTCCTCCTCATCAGTATACTATAAAGCTCCCTTTGGGTATCCATGCTTCTTGTTGATGAGCAAATGTTATTGCGAAACAGCCCTATCTATGTACTAGTAAAAAAACCATCTCGTACGAATCGAATTAAGCAAAGGAAGGAGGGGAAAAAATGATTCAAGGAAATAACTTTGGTCAGCTAGATGCTATGAGCCAGTGAGGGCCGTTGGATCAGGCCACCATCTGCTCCAGCTCCGGCCACTGCGCAAATATGTCGCCGGCGTGGCCGTCCTTGACAAGAGAGTTGACCCACGAGACGTCCGGCTCGGCGGGGGGCGGTGGGGATCGCGCGCGGAACGCGAACGATGCGGATTTGCGGAACTTGTGCAGCTCGTCGCCCTGGACTCCCCAGTCCAGCCTGCCGTCCGGCGAAGCCCAGTCGGAGAGCTCGGGCGGCGCGCCGGCGGCGGCGGCCTGCTGCGACATGAGCGAGCGCGCGGCCGGGGCGCGGCCGCCGCGGTCGACGAAGCTCTGGCTGCGCTTGGCGAACGCGGAGGCGCGGGAGCTCAGGATGGCCTTGGCCATGGAGTGGTCGAGCCCGAACGCGGTGCTGGGGCCCAGGCCCACCATGGGCGACGTCGTCGCCATGTGCAGCTGCGTGTCCGCCACCATGGAGCCGTACGCCGGCATGTCGCCGCCGGTCTGCTTCAGCGACAGCGCGTGCAGCTGGGACAGCATGCTGGCCGCGTCGACGGACCCGAGCAGGTCGGCGTAGTCCGGCACGGCCCTGGCGGGGGGAAGCGGCGAGCCGATCCCGCCGGCCGAGCCCCAGCTGGCCCTCGGCGACGACACCTTGTCGAACAGCATGTGCTGGTACTGGTCCAGGTCCAGGTCCCGGCCGCCGCCGAGCGCGGCCTTGTTGAGCCTGCTCGCCGGGGAGGAGGGCCAGGCCGCCGGGCTGAGCATGTCGCTGAGGCCGCTGGGCGGCGGCGGCGATACGGTGGGCTGCATCTGCATGCCGACGGACACCGCGGAGGGGTTGACGGCGCGGAGCTCCTCGCGCTTGTGCGCGAAGAAGCAGATGCGGCGCGCGCAGCCCACCTCGTCCTTGCAGAGGCGCGTCCGGTACTGCGCCGGGTGGAGCCAGCACTCGAAGACGCCGTGCGCGTACTCGCAGCCGTCGCCCTTGCGGCAGGCGCCGCCCTTGCGGAACTCGGGGCAGGGCACGCAGCTGTAGGAGTAGCGGCGCGGGTCGCGGCGCCGCGCGTTCTCTCCCGGGTGCACGAAGGGGCACTCGGTCCAGTCGTGCGAGTAGGCGCGGGAGCAGGGCTTCACCTTGAAGCTGTACATGCGGAACTCGTCGGTGCTGAACAGCCCGCTCTTGAGGTCCGGCAGCGTCAGGTCGGGCGGGTACTCCTTCCTCGCCTCCGGGGCCGGCGGCGGCGAGGCGGACTTCTTGGGCGAGGACGACGGTGACGCCGCGGGGGACTTGAGGAGCACGCGGAGCGCCCGGTCCGCGTCGGCGGCGGCGGCGGCGTTGGCGCGCGGGAGGAGGAGGTCCCCGGCGCGGAGGCCCGAGAAGGCGCGCGCGTCCGCGGACGCGCCCGCGGCGAGGAGGATGTGCGCGGCCGCGACGGAGGCCGGGGCGCCGCCGGCCGCGGCGAGGTGGAGCGGCGTGGCGCCGTCCGTGGGCGACGCGCGCGCGGCCTCTGCCGGCGCGGAGGACAGCACGTACGCTAGCACCGCCGTGCTGCCGTAGAGCGCGGCGACCATGGCCGGCGTGCGCGCCTCGAGGCGGGGGCGGCCGGCGGCCGCGCCCGCGGCGGACGGGCCGTACCAGTGGCCCACGGCGTCCAAGGCCGGGGCTTTGTCGTCCTCCGCGGCGCGCCTGAACGCCACCACGTCGTCCGCCGCCGCCAGCTCGAGCAGGAGCGCCGCCGCCATCACCGAGGAGTTCTTGGCCGTCGCCGTCGCCGTCGCCGTCGGGAGAGGAGGGGTGGACGGCTTGCGAGGTCCTGAGCACATGCTGGGATAGTAGTACTCACAGTCACAGGGTCGGACTCGGACCACACGGTGGCGTGGGTGGGTGGTGCGTTGAGGAGGAGGTGAGATGAGAGTGGGGTATATGTAGAGAGAGGCGGGGTACGTGGGGAGGGGAGAATAATGGAGGATAGAAAAGCCAGGGCGCGGGGTGGGGTGAGATGAGACATTGAGAGTGTGATAGGGAAGGAGACGGATACGAAGCAGCCTGGATGGTCTCTTCTCTCTCTCGTCTCGGTCTCTCTCGTCTCGGTCTCTCTCGTGTCCCTGTGTATGGCTTTCGCAAACGTTTGTTTGTTTGCGGAAAGAAGGGAAAAGGAGGGACATTTTCTGGCGTCGCCGTGCTCGCGTGGTCTAAAGAGGACGACGCGCACAAGTCGCTCATTCGTGCTCCTTTCGTTTTTCCTTCATGGTCTTTGTTCTTTATTTTAAAATGTACAGCTAGTTGCTTGCTAACTTCCCCGTGCGTGCCGTGTGCAGACACGGGTGAATGATTCTTCTTTTGCTCTTGGTCCCTTGGTGGATCGGAGCTGGAGCTGTGGGTGCCTTGGGATGCTGATATGGGATTAAGGGATAATCATCAAATGTTTTAATATCAATTATAAGTATTAAAAATATAGACTTAATTATGTTTAATAAATTTGTTTAATTTCTTAATATTATTAGTGTAATCAAATTTATAATTAAATTATATTTAATACTCATACTTATAATGTGACAAGAACTAAATTTTAATTGGCTAGAACCAAACACCCAACCCAAAGTACACATGTTTCTCTGGCAGCAGCAGGTAACATGTACCTTTGGTAGATATCCTCTATGCCGAATACTGTGGCTACATTTGGTTAATTTTTTTTTCTAATTTCTACCATGCGTGATTATAGTCTATTCACGTGTGGACGAAGTTATTTGAGATTTTTAGTTCGTTTTCGTATTTTTTTTGTTCGTAAAATCATTTGTTTTTTATGGCAAGAGTAATACTGAAGAGTTCTGTGGTGCAGCAGCAGCGCAGTGACTCACTGAGCATATCAGAGAAGAGTAGAGCTACTGCTGTAGCAGGCAGGCAGGAAACCGCGGGGACGCGACGCCTGACGCTTGGCAGGTCGGCAGCCCAAGCCCAAGGGCAACGAGGTTCACGCCCGGCGGGCCCCACACGCCGTCAGCGCTGACGCCGGCATCGGAATGACGGAATCTCGGTCCGCCACGTCACCATCCTTTTTGGCGGCAAATAGCGGGCGCTCCCGCACACGTTGCTGCGCTCCTCCTCCTGGCCCTTGACTTTTGAGGCGGTTGGTTTCGGAGTGGGCCTTCCACTGCCTGGACAGGACTACGCACCGCCTTGCCTTTGGATGCATTTGGGTTTCCACGCGGCGACCGCGTCAACGCACGCGCTCGCGATCGCCTTGCCTTGTGCTTGCTGCCTCTGGATCATATCCGATCTGCGGGACAAGACCATGACCGAACCCCCCACGCGTGATGTTTCTCCGGTCAAAGCTGACAGTACTTTTTTTTTATATATAAGCTGAATATAAAATAAGAGCACTACTGCACATAAGACTCTAAGACTATCCGCAACCGTTACCTCTAAATTTTTCCTATTATACCACTTTTTCCTCCTATTTTCCTCCCTATTTTTCCATCTCCCGCAGCGGTTCCCCCTAAATACTCCCCTATACCCTACTACAACTATAAAATATCATTTTCTATATCAACTATCAATTTTTTTATCTACTAACAATTACTCGTGGACTCACAGCACAGTGTTTAGGGTGATGAACAGTGACACGCTAGATTTGGGGGGAAAGAGAAGGGGACCGGCGCGTAGGGGGCGCTGTAGGGGGCACCGCTGCGGCCGTAGAGTGCCCCCTACGCGCCACATGCAAGAGGAGGGGATGGGCAGCGTTCACCGCTGCAGTTAGCCTAAAGAGACTACAACCATCTAATGGTTCATAACCCAATTCTTCACTAACTATAGCCGTATACTAAGGTTCGTCGTACATCAGTTGAACGGGTGAGTCGTGCACAAGGATTACAAAATCGGTCGACAACCGGTTTGGTTTTCCGTTACTGGACTAGATCGGGAACGGGTTTCCACGATTTGTTCTAAATATTGTTTAGAATCTAAAAAAATTGGAAAAAATTATAAAAAATAAAAGTGGTACCAAACAGCGAAAATCGGTAAAAACAGACGATTTCTCGTCGAGAAAACCAAGAAAACGTTGAGAGCCGGTTTGTTTG
This sequence comes from Zea luxurians, assembly GCA_029449295.1. Classification (NCBI taxonomy): domain Eukaryota; kingdom Viridiplantae; phylum Streptophyta; class Magnoliopsida; order Poales; family Poaceae; genus Zea; species Zea luxurians. The sequence continues at coordinate 9,680,981 of JAOPSE010000012.1, read as the reverse complement.
AATTTGAATTAGAAAGTTGACAAAAGCGGCTCCTTGATCCAAAAAATTCTAAAACCGTCCAAAATCAGTGAAATCCGATTGAAAACCTCTGAAAACGGTCGAGAAACATCAAAACCCGAACGAGAATCCTGAAAACCGTTTTACTTTAAAACTCGAAAACTATCATTTTTAGCGGATTTCGATTGGTTTACCGATATCGCTAATCACCAGTTTTTACATTAAAACGGTTTAGTTAACCCTGGCCATACGTGAAGCATTTTTGTATAAAAAGAGCAAAGGCTGCTATGTGTCGTACTACTCTCTTCTGGCCATGTTTCTCGCATTGATTTTTTGTGCGAACGAAGAGATAGAGATAGATAGAGAGAGCAATATTGGTCTCTCCACCAAAATAGCCCAACGACCACTTGGGCCTTTGATCCGCGTCCTTATCGAGGGCACCCTACCATATATGGTAGTTGTCGGAGAGGAAATTCTCCGGTCGGATGGCAGAATGCACCCGCCCTAAATCCTAAGATGAGGAGGGGCCTTAGCGGTTTGTCTGTCTGCTAGATGGTGGATGAAAACACGAGAGCACACAAGAGTTTAGAGTGGTTCAGGCCGCCGGAGCGTAAAACCCTACCTCCACTGTGTATGTGTATTGAATATGTCTGAGAGTCTGAGAGTCCAAGTTGGGTCTAGAGAACTTGCCTTGTAACGCTGTGTGCCTTCCCTTTTATAGCCCAAGGGAGGCACATACAAGGATGCTGAGCCCGACATGTGGGCCCAAGAACATAATGGAAGGAATACCTGGAGTAACTAATGCAAGTAACATCTGTGCAATCTCCTGGCGCCAATGATGTCCGTAGCCCGCTCAGTATTGATGTGCGGCGGTAGCTTCCTTGGTAACATGCGGGTAATGATGAGCGTAGCGTACGCGTCAGTATGGGCGTGCCGCCTGCCAATGGAATGGACAGGCACGCCTTCTGCGGATTAGACAGGTCGCCACCTGCCAGCGGAATGGACAGGTCGCCGCCTGCCAGCGGAATGGATAGGTCTCAATAAATGCTGAGGCGGCACACCGCCTGTCAGTGGAATGGACAGGCGGTGTGCCTCACCCTCAATAAATGCAGAGGCCGCGTAACCCGGAGGCCTTACGTCAGGCTCCGCCCGTTGGCTTACGTCATGTGCAGTAGGCCACGTGGCAGCATCGGGTCTCTGCCTGGGCGGGGAGCAAAAGTGTATGCGGATAGGTCCACACCAGACTAGGTCTGGACACGTGTCGACATCGGACCCCCGCCTGGGTCCTATTCAAGGCCCGTGTATGTTCTGTCCTGGGACCTCGGGACCCCATTAAGGGTGGCCGGGACCCCCTACGGGGGGGGGGGGGTCTGGATCCCATTCCAGGGGTCCGGCTTGCACACGTGGCGATCCTAAATCAACCTTGGAGGTCCGGACTGCATATCCAGAGGTCCGGCGCTCTCCCATGGGGGTTCAGACTTACTGTTGATGCCTTGGAGTATATCACCTTCTCTGGACACGTGGTGGCTCCGGACCCGCCCATGTGGTGGAGTCAGGCGCTGCCGTGGACCCAGAGTAGCCGCCCGTGACTGGGGCGAGCCATGGCCTGGTCCCACGCATAACACCTTTACCATGTGACTAAGAGATAGCCGCGTGGGCACTACGTCTTTATACAGTAGTAAGTGGTACCCTAGTTCCAGGGTACCGATAGTGGCCCCCAGGCCCGCCTCAAGGGAGGATGCGAGCCTGCAGGTGGGGCCAAAGCTTGTACTTCGCCTCAACATGGCATGACCGGTGATTTGGGTGCCATCTTAGCACGCTTGCTGACCAGCCGCATTAACTCAGCGCATCTGTCGACGCATGCGCTGTCAATCTGCCTTTGGTCACATCAACTACCATATTTGTCCCCGCGGCTGACTGACCAATGGCCCCACGTCTAGCGGTTCCATCGGGCCACGCACGGGCGCCTCGCTGCCGCTGCCTTGGTTAAAAAAATATCCCTCTGCAGTGGCCCCGAAGCGGCGCGCGATCGTGCGCGGCGGTTCTGAAAGGGAAATGTGCCCTTGGGCCGTTTCTAAGTATTTTGGTGATTGAGTGCCAACACAAGTGCTTTTGTGTTAATCTATGCAAAGTGGTGGACAAAGTGCAAATCATGTCAAAGGTATGTTTCTAGACTTAGTACATTGTTTTATGGACTAATGTATTGTGTCTAAGTGCTGGAAACAGAAAAAATTGAATTGGAAATGAGATGGCTCTGTTCAGCCAAAGTCAGCTCGGTCTGGGTGCACCGGACAGTGTCCGGTGCGCCAGGCTGGCTCTGGCGAACCTGCTGCTCTCGGGACTTCGACGGCGGTGTACGGCTATAAATCACCAGACTGTCCGGTGGTGCACCGGACTGTCCGGTGAGCCGTTCACAGGCGAAATCGGCGCTCTCGGGAAGTAATTACCGGCGTACGGCTATAATTCACCGGACTGTCCGGTGAGCCAACGGTCAGCCGGGGCAACGGTCGGCCGAGGATTCCGCGCGTGACGCGTGGCCGAGCCAACGGTCACATTGGTGCACCGGACTGTCCGGTGTGCACCGGACAGTGTCTGGTGCGCCAACAGCTCTCAACCAGCAACGGTCGGCTTCGCCAAATAAGGAAACAAATCTGCACCGGACAGTGTCTGGTGGTGCACCGGACTGTCCGGTGCGCCAGGCGATAGAAGGCAAGATCTGTCTTCCTGGAATGCTCTCAACGGCTCCTAGCTGCCTTGGGGCTATAAAAGGGACCCCTAGGCGCATTGTCACACCCGGGTTTCGGGGGCACCAAGACCCGAGCGCGAACATAAACACCAGGTATGCTGGGACCAAGTCTCACACATATGATGTATAGTGGCACAGGATCGAATGTCACATTTTTATATATAACAGGAGTTCTATACAAAATAAATAATTACATTATAAGGAGACAACGGTCCAGCAACCCAAGAGTTGACTGGGAGACGACGACCTAGACCACTCACGAACTCATCACAGCATCCTCCATGCGCCTCATCCTGCGGTACCTGTTCTCGTCCTGTGTGGGGGGGGTGTGAGACAGCAAGAGTGAGCTCACATACGTTCATTGCTCAACAAGTTGTGGGGAATAATGTGCATGAACTCGCCAAAGGTGGGAGCTCACGTGAAGTGTAAGGCTTACCAAAGAAGATGGTTAGAGCTGAGCATTGCTTTTAAAGTTGGTCAAAATTTTATTAGCAGTTACTAAGTATAAGTAAATACCAACCCAGTTAAATAGTAGAACAAAAGTAACAACTTCACCTGCGATGCAATGCATATGACAAATTGAGTTTAAGTTCCATAATTTAATCATGTGAGTGTCCGAGCTGCTCTTGACCGTGAGCACGGCTAGTATACCAGTTTTACACTCTGCAGAGGTTGCGCATCTTTACCCACAAGTCATGTTACCCATCTACCAAGGGATCGCGACTTCCCATACACCTCTACCGAGGAGGCGAGGCAGGGTAACACTACGAGGCCTTTACAAAGTTCCACTAGCTTCAGAAAACCCGCTACAGTTTATAGGAAGTTCCAATGCAGGAATCCCTTGCAGGACCGCCATCGCAGCAAAATCCTCCCGAGGGCCTCCCTACACTGACCACTCCCCTACTGCCCTTGCCCCTTTCGGGTAAGGTAGTCTTCCACTAGCTTTCCTAATTAATCAGCCAAGGGCGTCCCATTCCACCCTTGTGGTAGCACTGTTTTCCCGGGTGGTTCTTGAAAGGGAATTAGGCTTACACCTAGTCCCTAAATATTTTTGGTGGTTGAATTGCCCAACACAAATATTGGACTAACTAGTTTGCTCTAGTGCATAAGTTATACAGGCGCAAAAGGTTCACACTTAGCCAATAAAAAGATCAAGTTTTGGATTCAACTAAGGAGCAATGAGGCAACCGAAGGCACCTCTGGTCTGGGGGCACCGGACTGTCCGGTGTACACCGGACAGTGTCCGGTGCGCCACGAGTGCACCAGAGGACTCCGACTTCAAACTCTTCGCCCTCGGGAATTCTCGGAAGCCGGCGCACTATAATTCACCGGACTGTCCGGTGTGCACCGGACATGTCCGGTGCTCCAAGGAAGCGCGGTCTCCGGAACTCGTCAGCCTCGGGTTCGCGCGGCAGCCGCTCCGCTAAAATTCACCGGACTGTCCGGTGTGCACCGGACTGTCCGGTGTGCCAGCGAAGCAACGACTGTTTCGGCGCCAACGGCTCCCTGCGGCGCATTTAATGCGCGTTCTGCGCGCGCAGTCGTCAGGCGTGCCCATACCGGCGCATCGGACAATGAATAGTTGTTGTCCGGTGTGCACCGGACATCCAGGCGGGCCCAGAAGTCAGAAGCTCCAACGGTCAGAATCCAACGGCAGTGATGACGTGGCAGGGGCACCAGACTGTCCGGTGTGCACCGGACTGTCCGGTGCGCCATCGAACAGAAGCCTCCAGCCAACGGTCATGTTTGGTGGTTGGGGCTATAAATACCCCAACCACCCCACCATTCATTGCATCCAAGTTTTCCAACTTCCAACCACTTACAAGAGCTAGGCATTCAATTCTAGACACACCAAAGAGATCAAATCCTCTCCAATTCCACTCAAGCCTTTAGTGACTAGCGAGAGAGATTTGCCGTGTTCTTTTGAGCTCTTGCGCTTGGATCGCTTTCTTTCCTTCTCATTTGTTCTTGTGCTCAAATCTCAATTGTAACCAAGGCAAGAGGCACTAATTGTGTGGTGGCCCTTGCGAGGAAGTTTTGTTCCCGTTTGATTGAGAAGAAGAAAAGCTCACTCGGTCCGAGGGACCGTTTGAGAGAGGGAAGGGTTGAAAGAGACCCGGCCTTTGTGGCCTCCTCAACGGGGAGTAGGTTTGCAAGAACCGAACCTCGGTAAAACAAATCCGCGTGTCACACTCTTCATTTGCTTGCGATTTGTTTTGCGCCCTCTCTCGCGGACTCGTTTATATTTCTAACGCTAACCCGGTTTGTAGTTGTGATTATTTTTGTTTTCGCCCTATTCACCCCCCCTCTAGGCGAATTTCAATTGGTATCGGAGCCCGGTGCTTCATTAGAGCCTAACCGCTCGAAGTGATGTCGGGAGATCACACCAAGAGGGAGATGGAGACCGGCGACAACAAGCCCACTACAAGCCAAGGGAGCACTTCATCGGAAGAGTCCCGCACCAAGAGAAGGGAGAAGAAGAAGAACTCCTCCAAGCGGAAGGAGAAAAAATCTTCCTCTTCTCACCACAAGGAGAAGAGGGAAAAATCTTCTTCTCACAAGCCGCATCGGAGTGGGGACAAGCACAAGAGGATGAGGAAGGTGGTCTACTACGAGACCGACACTTCATCGACATCCACCTCCGGCTCCGACGCGGCATCCGTCACTTCTAAACGCCAAGAGCGTAAGAAGTATAGTAAGATTCCCCTACGCTACCCTCGCATTCCGAAACATACACCTTTACTTTCCGTCCCATTAGGCAAACCACCAACTTTTAATGGTGAAGATTATGCTATGTGGAGTAATTTAATGCGATTTCATCTAACCTCTCTCCACAAAAGTATATGGGATGTTGTTGAGTATGGTGTACAGGTACCATCTGTAGGGGATGAGGACTACGACACGGACGAAGTGGCCCAAATCGAGCACTTCAACTCCCAAGCCGCAACCATTCTCCTTGCCTCACTAAGCAAGGAGGAATACAACAAAGTACAAGGGTTGAAGAACGCAAAGGAGATTTGGGACCTACTCAAGACGGCGCACGAGGGTGATGAACTCACCAAGATCACAAAGCGGGAAACGATCGAGGGAGAGCTCGGTCGCTTCCGTCTTCGCCAAGGGGAGGAGCCTCAAGATATGTACAACCGGCTCAAGACCTTGGTGAACCAAGTGCGCAACCTCGGGAGCGCAAAATGGGATGACCACGAGGTGGTTAAGGTTATTTTAAGAGCACTTATTTTCCTTAACCCCACTCAAGTACAATTAATTCGTGGTAATCCTAGATATCCACTAATGACCCCCGAGGAAGTTATCGGGAATTTTGTAAGCTTTGAATGCATGATTAAGGGCTCGAAGAAGATCAACGAGCTTGACGAGCCTTCCACATCCGAGGCGCAACCGGTGGCCTTCAAGGCAACGGAGGAGAAGAAGGAGGAGTCTACACCAAGTAGACAACCGATTGACGCCTCCAAGCTCGACAATGAGGAGATGGCCCTAATCATCAAAAGCTTTCGGCAAATCCTCAAGCAACGGAAGGGGAAGGATTACAAATCCCGTTCCAAGAAGGTTTGCTACAAGTGTGGTAAGCCCGGTCACTTTATTGCAAAGTGTAGCATCCCAAAAATTCAAATCGTGAAATTTTCTCAAACTTGCTCTAAATTCAAAATGAATTTCAAATTTCTTTTCAAAATGTTTGTTTGTGAGTTGATATCAACAAATAAAATATAGTGGTCTACATTGTCTCCAAAATCCCCCTCAAAATTTCATACAAATATTTCCCTAGTGATCACCCTCAAGTTCTTTCCAGAAATACTGCCCAGATATTTCCCACTGATCCCCACTGATTCTTTCCAGAAATACTGCCCAAATATTCCACAGATAATCCTCCAAGCATTTTCCTCCTGAGAAATACCTTCAGAATCATTTTTCAAGTCCCTACAAATATTTTCTTCATAACTTTCCTCATGCTCATACGTATACGTATGCCTCTGGTGTCATACGGTGAGCTCTACAAGCTAATCTCACTTATACAAGACAAATACATGCTAACCTCCCACTAATCATCTCATCCTCCCACTAATCCTCTCATCCCTCCCACTAATCCTCTCATCCCTCCCCCTAATCCCTCCACCATGGCTATAAATAGAGGGGCAAGGGCCTCCTCCCATCCCACCCCAAGCCATTTCATGGCAACTCTCTCCCCCCCCACACACACACCCACTCCATGTTCCACACAAGCACACACTAGCACAAGGATCGTTCGATCGTTCTTCGATCGTTCGTCCCCTGTTCTTAGTTTGTTCGTTCGTTCGTCTGATCATTCGATCGTTCATCCGTTCGTTCGTCCAAATAATCTTTTTCCTACCGTTATGCTGCCGAAATTTCGATCGTTCGTTCGTTCGATCATTCGATCGTTCATCGTTCGTTCATAGTTCCTATTCATCGTTCATCGTTCGTTCATAGTCCCTATTCATCGTTCTTCAAGATAATCTTTGTCCTGCCGTTATGCTGCCGAAATTCTGATCGTTCGTTCGTTCGATCATTCGATCGTTCATCGTTCGTTCATAGTCCCTATTCATCGTTCATCGTTCGTTCATAGTCCCTATTCATCGTTCTTCCAGATAATCTTTGTCCTGCCGTTATGCTGCCGAAATTCCGATCGTTCGTTCGTCCGATCATTCGATCGTTCGTCCGTTCGTTCATAGTTCCTATTCATCGTTCATCGTTCGTTCATATGAACTATTCACTATCACTATTCACCATTACTATTCACCATTACTATTCATCGTTACTATTCACATACACTATTCATCATCGTTACTATTTATCATTACTATTCATCATCGTTACTATTCATCGATGATATCTATAATTACTTTTCCATCGCCACTATTCATCGTTACTAATCATCGTTACTATTCATCGGTCATCTAGTCATCCCAAATTTCAACTACTCATCCATCATGTTGTCCAGTCCACCTAAGACCAGCCAGACCCATGTTCTAGTCATACGAACTCCAGTGACTGTGATTTTCCTTCCAGTAGGGAACTTCCCATCTGGCCACCCATCCCAGGTTTCTCCAAGTTGAGCATGCTTAACTTTGAGATTCCTTCGAACCAGGCTTCCAAACTCCAATTCCAATAATTCTTGTTTCTAAATTCTTATCAAATTATTCCCTATCCAACCATGTCATCCCTTAAGCATGGTTCATGTTCCAGAAAACTCCCAAAATACTCTTGTCCCATATTCTGCCTATAACTCTCATGTTCATACCAAGTCAGACGATTCATTCGTCACTATTCTCACCAACAGTGAACTTCACTGTGCTACACCACCTACACTCAGCTATAAATACACCCAGCTACCCTCTCCCTCTCCACACACTCAACACCCTCAGCCAAGGCTAACACCCCACCCACTCAGTTACTCTGCTCTGCCGGCTACACGCATAGTGTCGCTTCGCCTCCAGTCCACCCTCCTGGTAAGCACCTCCGCTCCACCACTAGTAGTATCTCAACACCACATGACATAGATTCTACTCAAGACTCTACCCATCCATATATCGCTTTTCTGACCACTATACTAAATATTTGTTGCTATACTTGTTGGTTTGTATGTTTGCTTGTTCATGTTGCATAGTTATCGGAGCGTTCGTGCCGTCCCGTGGAGGCCAGATCTGCAAGTCTACACCAGGCGGTGGAGCCAGAAGCTAGTTCCGCGAGCTCCCCTTCCCCCTTCGCCGAATAAGCACGACAAGCTCACTGGATCCCTTTGATGCATAAATTACCTATGATTTTTCAACCACAACCCTTAGCCTGTTATTTTATGCATGATATGATTTTGAGATAAGTTATTATGGCCACCCAGCCGCTTGCCGCAATCAATCCCTGATATATATGTTCCAAATGATTTGAGAACAGGTGTGAGTTTTCAAAAGAAAATGCTTTTCAAAATGTGTGTGATGAAGGGTTTTCACCCTTATCACCTTGTGAGCAGGATAATCAGGGACTCCCTGGTTTAGGGGAGGGCCTAAGGTGTTGGCTCAGCTGGTTTAGGCGTGAGCAGAAGGATTGTCCCCTCATATAAGGACCGGTTTGTCATCTTCACTACCTGTACTCTTTAATAGTACAACCACTCGAGACTGTGTGGGCAGTCACTCAATCTGAACTCGTACGGTCCAACCCCAGGGTTATGAAGGCTGGGGAGCACCGGGAGGATAAGGAGGGGGAAAGTTTTGTCCGGTTTGGACATGGTGGTGGCCTGACTCCTTCCGGATAACCGTTAAGGTTAGGACGTGCGGGGAAAGAAAGAGATTCGGATTCGGATCTCATTGATCATGAGATCGCAGAGCCGGACTAGTGGGTAAAGTGTACACCTCTGCGCAGAGTTTGAAAACCTATTCGAATAGTCTGTGTCCACAGGAATGGACGAGTCTGGTGTGGTATGGCAATTAGTGTTTTGTTTTCAAAAAAAGAGGTGCTTTTGAGAAAAGTGGTTTTTAAAAGGACCGGCGGTTGAGCCGTGAGCTATGGTGGACGGGAAGTCCAGTAGCTGTTTTTGAAAATGAAAACCAGTGGGAAACTGCTGAGATACCTGGATGGTTTAGTCCAGGGGATTTTGTTCTAATATTGAAAAACTTCCTGCTCCTTTTGGAGAGGATGCGCTTTGCAAAATACAAAATGTTTTTCAAAACAACCCTGCATAAAATATTGCTGTCTCTGCAAATATCCTGAGCTCTACATATTCCATGCATTATATCTGATTTCCCCATTCCGCGGGTGAAGGTGGGCTGCTGAGTACGTTTGTACTCACCCTTGCTTATTTGTTGTTTTTCAGAAAAAGGAGATCGGGTAAGAGTTACGACTGTTCCCAACCTTGCCTGTGGCTGTTGGACCGCTGAATTGCTTCACTGCGTATATCGGGCTGCTTCAGCCCCACTCTGATGATATGTCCCGAGTTGTGGACCAACTCTTAAAGTTGTTTGCCACCTTTGTAGGTTTGTCTCGTTTAAGCAGATTTGGTATCATCTGATGTATAAATGTGTTTACTAGCCTCCTGGGACTAGTAATTGTATCACATTTGAGTCCCAGAGGATTGGGGACGCTTCAGGTGGTATCAGAGCTGTTAGGTTGGCCGCAGGACGTAACCCTTAGCCCGATCAAAAGTTTTTGAGTCAAAACTATTTTCTTAAAAAAATTCTTGCTCTCATCCCTTCATTTCAAAAATGTTTTCCCCCTTTCCTTCTCTCAGAAGTCAGATGGAGGTTCAGTGCCAAACCAGCTTCTGCCAGAATGAAGATGGTTTCCCCAAGTTGCTGAGAGCATGCACAGTCCGCCTCAGAATCAGGAGCCAGCCAGAGTATGAGGGTCGTGAATTCATCGAGCATGGCACAGAGAAGTGTGTCGTGACTGTATACATTGGATCCAGTCCGCACCATGTGGAATGGAGTGTCACTACTGCTGGGCACAGATTCAAAGACACCTGCCAAGTCGTCGCTCGCAAGGCATTGAGGGCTCTGTGTCAGATCTATGAAGAAGAAGTGGCCGACACCCCGCTCAGATTCTTTCCGCCCTTTCAGAGAGACCGTCCAGTTTGGATGGCCAGGATGCGTGCATTGGAAGAGCAGCAGCTGCTTGAGGACGACCCCACAGTCGTGTACCTCACTGCATACCTGCTCACCCTGGATGCCCAGTATGATTTCTTGGCCCGGCACCACCGTCAGATGATTGCCCGAGCAGAAGATGCAGAGAAGCTCAACCGTAAGCTCCATGTGGATCTCACCACAGCTCAAGCCCGTGTAGCTGCCTTAGAAAGTCGTGAAGTCATTGCTGTTGAAGCCCTGAAGCAAGCCAAGGATGAGCATGTCCAGAAGCTGATGGAGGCCTACTTGGTAACCCATAACCAACGTAGAGCCCTGCGGATCCAAGAGCCCGCTCCATCCAACCCAGTTCAACCCAGGAGAGCTAAAGATCCCCAGATTCTTCAAGGTCACCCGGTCTCTATCAGAGGAGAGAAGAAGGCTTGGGAACTCCCGGAAGGAACCATAGTCTTGGAAGGAATTCCAGTCTCCCCTAAGGCTATGGATAAACAAGAGCACCCTGAATCCTCCCAAGATCCCCCGCCAGAGTTGTTTGAGCCCCTCACCATGAAGAAGATTCCAGCACCGTCCCTTGAGGTCAAGGAAGAAGCTGCAAGCACCCCGCCAGCACCGCCGCCCTCAGAGGAGCTACAAGAGCCAGTCCAGCTTGAAGAAGAGTTCAACCCCGTGTTGCCATCTCAGTCGCCGCCAGAAGAAGTCATCTACATCAGCTCCCTGTTGACCCATCCAGGAGATGTCTCAGATTGAAGTTGTGTGTCAGGCTTGCTAGAAGAGAAGCTGCCAGATCTGAAGTTAGTTATGCCCAGTCCTCTGCATGCATTAGGTAGTGAAGTTTTTCTTCACTTTGGCTAGAGCCCTGCATGTATGAGAGGTAATCGTGTAGACTCGTGTTTTGCAAAACTCTATTTGTGTGGCCCCCTAGGGCATTTCAAAATGAATTTCGCTTGATGTTTTCTCCCCTTTTGAGTGCATATGTGATGCTTTAACGTTAGTGCTCATAAGTCGCATTTAGCATAGTTCTCAATTCAGGAGCCAAGCAATAGTAGTTATGCTTAGCCCCCGAATCTGAGTAGCCCGTGCTTTGGAAAAACTCTATTCTTCCCTTATTCAAAACATTTGATTTGTTTGTGCTTATCATTGCTGAGCTAGTGTGTTTTCTTTTCGTTTTTCTTAAAAAGGTTTTCTCTAAAAACATAGATCACAAATTAGAGCTAATCCTTACCTTATGCTTCCATTCTCATCTTAACCCATCTGAAGAAAAAAGTGCCTTACCCAAGAAGACACCGGGAAGCTCACCCTTGAAGCATGTAACAAGCTACAAAAGAAACCAGTCCAGCCGCTCAGTCAAAAGGACCGACCATGGGAATCAAAGCACTGCCCCTGAGTCAAAGTAAACAGGAAAAGAGGACAGAAGGAGTTATTACCATACAGAGAGGCAAAGATTCTTGGAACCAGAGACCACAAACATCAGGGTCATTAACCCCACCACTCACCCGTGCCCCTCGCACGCGTGCCCGCCTCCATGCGCACTACCACCGCCACCCACCGCCCCCCTTTGCAGCGCACTACCGCCGCCCACGCCACCTTTGCAGCGCACCCACCGCCACCCTCATCGCCGGCAACACCAGGCCCCCCTCCCCTTATCACACCCGCTGCCGCGTAGCACCTACTCCGTCATCACTACTCTGCAACCGGACACCCTCGCTCGCCTATAAATTCCCCCACCAGCTCCCTCAACTCCCATCTCGCTCAAAGCAAAGCACACTCCAGATAAAATCCCCTCTGCCAAATCACAAGCAAATCCATTTTCCACTCCATCGCCCCTAAGATCACAATGCTTGGTGATTCTTGGGTTGAAGACGGTTGTACATGGTTCATAGTCTTTGGTTTCCTCCAGTGTATGATAGTAATACTCTTTGATAGAATCCTCGAGTGGGAAGAGCAAAGAGAAAGAAAGAGGCAGTGAAAAGTGAGAAGATAAAAGAAGATAGTGAAGAGAAGATAAGAAGAAGGTTCTCCCAGAATCAACCCTGTGTCAGTCATCTCTCTGTAGTCTGCTCAAGCAGAGACAACAGAAGAAGGCCCCGTAACACCCTTGTTATGAGGTACTTCAAGGAGTTCAAATCCCCAAGATTCAAGAGATCTACCCTCATTCTTTTTAAGTGGGGTAGTGTTCCAGCCAAGTTCCTGCTATGGAGAAAAAGAAGAAGGCCTGAAGCAAGCTTGTCGAGGACCAGATCATCGAAGCTTATAAGTTTCTGGATGAGAAGTGGTCACCCAAGTTTCGTTGATGAAGCACCAGAAGACCAATCAAGGAAGGAATCCATGTGGGAGTTCGCAAGAGAAAGGTTTGCGTGTTGGCATCGATGCTTCCTCAATAAGCTAGCTGCCAAGCGAAAGCTGAAGCCTGAAGATGATCTTTGAGTAGCCAGAATCAGCATTTGCAATCAGCAACCGGATGCTCCTCAAAGGCCGGATTTTGTTGAAGTTCCATCTCCTCGAAGAGTTGCAAAGTGAAGATATGTAGCTGAAGTAAAGCTATACCCATAACCCTTCTAAGCCAAATCTCGAGGACGAGATTCCTTTTAAGTGGGGTAGATTTGTAGCATCCCAAAAATTCAAATCGTGAAATTTTCTCAAACTTGCTCTAAATTCAAAATGAATTTCAAATTTCTTTTCAAAATGTTTGTTTGTGAGTTGATATCAACAAATAAAATATAGTGGTCTACATTGTCTCCAAAATCCCCCTCAAAATTTCATACAAATATTTCCCCAGTGATCACCCTCAAGTTCTTTCCAGAAATACTGCCCAGATATTTCCCACTGATCCCCACTGATTCTTTCCAGAAATACTGCCCAAATATTCCACAGATAATCCTCCAAGCATTTTCCTCCTGAGAAATACCTTCAGAATCATTTTTCAAGTCCCTACAAATATTTTCTTCATAACTTTCCTCATGCTCATACGTATACGTATGCCTCTGGTGTCATACGGTGAGCTCTACAAGCTAATCTCACTTATACAAGACAAATACATGCTAACCTCCCACTAATCATCTCATCCTCCCACTAATCCTCTCATCCCTCCCACTAATCCTCTCATCCCTCCCCCTAATCCCCCCACCATGGCTATAAATAGAGGGGCAAGGGCCTCCTCCCATCCCACCCCAAGCCATTTCATGGCAACTCTCTCCCCCCCCCCACACACACACCCACTCCATGTTCCACACAAGCACACACTAGCACAAGGATCGTTCGATCGTTCTTCGATCGTTCGTCCCCTGTTCTTAGTTTGTTCGTTCGTTCGTCTGATCATTCGATCGTTCGTCCGTTCGTTCGTCCAAATAATCTTTTTCCTACCGTTATGCTGCCGAAATTCCGATCGTTCGTTCGTTCGATCATTCGATCGTTCATCGTTCGTTCATAGTTCCTATTCATCGTTCATCGTTCGTTCATAGTCCCTATTCATCGTTCTTCAAGATAATCTTTGTCCTGCCGTTATGCTGCCGAAATTCTGATCGTTCGTTCGTTCGATCATTCGATCGTTCATCGTTCGTTCATAGTCCCTATTCATCGTTCATCGTTCGTTCATAGTCCCTATTCATCGTTCTTCCAGATAATCTTTGTCCTGCCGTTATGCTGCCGAAATTCCGATCGTTCGTTCGTCCGATCATTCGAACGTTCATCCGTTCGTTCATAGTTCCTATTCATCGTTCATCGTTCGTTCATATGAACTATTTACTATCACTATTCACCATTACTATTCACCATTACTATTCATCGTTACTATTCACATACACTATTCATCATCGTTACTATTTATCATTACTATTCATCATCGTTACTATTCATCGATGATATCTATAATTACTTTTCCATCGCCACTATTCATCGTTACTAATCATCGTTACTATTCATCGGTCATCTAGTCATCCCAAATTTCAACTACTCATCCATCATGTTGTCCAGTCCACCTAAGACCAGCCAGACCCATGTTCCAGTCATACGAACTCCAGTGACTGTGATTTTCCTTCCAGTAGGGAACTTCCCATCTGGCCACCCATCCCAGGTTTCTCCAAGTTGAGCATGCTTAACTTTGAGATTCCTTCGAACCAGGCTTCCAAACTCCAATTCCAATAATTTTTGTTTCTAAATTCTTATCAAATTATTCCCTATCCAACCATGTCATCCCTTAAGCATGGTTCATGTTCCAGAAAACTCCCAAAATACTCTTGTCCCATATTCTGCCTATAACTCTCATGTTCATACCAAGTCAGACGATTCATTCGTCACTATTCTCACCAACAGTGAACTTCACTGTGCTACACCACCTACACTCAGCTATAAATACACCCAGCTACCCTCTCCCTCTCCACACACTCAACACCCTCAGCCAAGGCTAACACCCCACCCACTCAGTTACTCTGCTCTGCCGGCTACACGCATAGTGTCGCTTCGCCTCCAGTCCACCCTCCTGGTAAGCACCTCCGCTCCACCACTAGTAGTATCTCAACACCACATGACATAGATTCTACTCAAGACTCTACCCATCCATATATCGCTTTTCTGACCACTATACTAAATATTTGTTGCTATACTTGTTGGTTTGTATGTTTGCTTGTTCATGTTGCATAGTTATCGGAGCGTTCGTGCCGTCCCGTGGAGGCCAGATCTGCAAGTCTACACCAGGCGGTGGAGCCAGAAGCTAGTTCCGCGAGCTCCCCTTCCCCCTTCGCCGAATAAGCACGGCAAGCTCACTGGATCCCTTTGATGCATAAATTACCTATGATTTTTCAACCACAACCCTTAGCCTGTTATTTTATGCATGATATGATTTTGAGATAAGTTATTATGGCCACCCAGCCGCTTGCCGCAATCAATCCCTGATATATATGTTCCAAATGATTTGAGAACAGGTGTGAGTTTTCAAAAGAAAATGCTTTTCAAAATGTGTGTGATGAAGGGTTTTCACCCTTATCACCTTGTGAGCGGGATAATCAGGGACTCCCTGGTTTAGGGGAGGGCCTAAGGTGTTGGCTCAGCTGGTTTAGGCGTGAGCAGAAGGATTGTCCCCTCATATAAGGACCGGTTTGTCATCTTCACTACCTGTACTCTTTAATAGTACAACCACTCGAGACTGTGTGGGCAGTCACTCAATCTGAACTCGTACGGTCCAACCCCAGGGTTATGAAGGCTGGGGAGCACCGGGAGGATAAGGAGGGGGAAAGTTTTGTCCGGTTTGGACATGGTGGTGGCCTGACTCCTTCCGGATAACCGTTAAGGTTAGGACGTGCGGGGAAAGAAAGAGATTCGGATTCGGATCTCATTGATCATGAGATCGCAGAGCCGGACTAGTGGGTAAAGTGTACACCTCTGCGCAGAGTTTGAAAACCTATTCGAATAGTCTGTGTCCACAGGAATGGACGAGTCTGGTGTGGTATGGCAATTAGTGTTTTGTTTTCAAAAAAAGAGGTGCTTTTGAGAAAAGTGGTTTTTAAAAGGACCGGCGGTTGAGCCGTGAGCTATGGTGGACGGGAAGTCCAGTAGCTGTTTTTGAAAATGAAAACCAGTGGGAAACTGCTGAGATACCTGGATGGTTTAGTCCAGGGGATTTTGTTCTAATATTGAAAAACTTCCTGCTCCTTTTGGAGAGGATGCGCTTTGCAAAATACAAAATGTTTTTCAAAACAACCCTGCATAAAATATTGCTGTCTCTGCAAATATCCTGAGCTCTACATATTCCATGCATTATATCTGATTTCCCCATTCCGCGGGTGAAGGTGGGCTGCTGAGTACGTTTGTACTCACCCTTGCTTATTTGTTGTTTTTCAGAAAAAGGAGATCGGGTAAGAGTTACGACTGTTCCCAACCTTGCCTGTGGCTGTTGGACCGCTGAATTGCTTCACTGCGTATATCGGGCTGCTTCAGCCCCACTCTGATGATATGTCCCAAGTTGTGGACCAACTCTTAAAGTTGTTTGCCACCTTTGTAGGTTTGTCTCGTTTAAGCAGATTTGGTATCATCTGATGTATAAATGTGTTTACTAGCCTCCTGGGACTAGTAATTGTATCACATTTGAGTCCCAGAGGATTGGGGACGCTTCACAAAGTGTCCTATGTCTAGTGACAGTGACAGGGGCGACGACAAGAAGGGAAGAAGAAAGGAGAAGAAGAAATATTACAAGAAGAAGGGCGGCGATGCCCATGTTTGTCGGGAGTGGGACTCCGACGAAAGCTCAAGCGACTCCTCCGACGACGAGGACGCCGCCAACATCGCCGTCACCAAAGGCCTCCTCTTCCCCAACGTCGGCCACAAGTGTCTCATGGCCAATGACGGCAAAAAGAAGGTAAAATCAAGGTCCTCCACTAAATATGAAACATCTAGTGATGAGGATGAAGATAAAAATGAGGAGGATAACTTGCGCATTCTTTTTGCTAACCTCAACATGCAACAAAAAGAAAAATTAAATGAATTGATTAGTGCTATACATGAGAAGGATGATCTCTTGGATTCTCAAGAGGACTTCCTTATTAAAGAAAATAAGAAGCATGTTAAGGTTAAAAATGCTTATGCTCTAGAAATAGAAAAATGTGAAAAATTGTCTAGTGAGCTAAGCTCTTGCCATGAGACTTTAGACAACCTTAGAAATGAGAATGCTAATTTGTTAGCTAAGGTTGATTCTCATATTTGCAATGTTTCAATTCCAAATCCTAGAAATAATAATGATGACTTGCTTGCTAGGATTGAAGAATTGAACTTTTCTATTGCTAGCCTTAGAAATGAGAATGAGAAATTAATTGCTAAGGCTAAGGATTTTGATGTTTGCAATGCTACTATTTCCGACCTTAGAACTAAAAATGATTTATTGCATGCTAAGGTCATTGAATTAAAATCTTGCAAACCTTCTACATCCACTGAGCATATTTCCATTTGTACTAGATGTAGAGATATTAATATTGATGCTATCCATGATCACCTAGCATTAATTAAAAAACAAAATGATCACATAGCACAACTTAATGCTAAAATTAGAGAGCATGACTTAGAAAATGAAAAATTTAAACTTGCTAGAAGCATGCTCTATAATGGGAGACGCCCTGGCATCAAGGATGGCATTGGCTTCCAAAGGAGAGACAATGTCAAAATTAATGCCCCTCCAAAGAACTTATCTAACTTTGTTAAGGGCAAGGCTCCCATGCCTCAGGATAACAAGGGTTACATTTTGTACCCTGCCGGCTATCCTGAGAGCAAGATTAGGAAAATTCATTCTAGGAAGTCTCACTCTGGCCCTAATCATGCTTTCATGTATAAGGGTGAGACATGTAGTTCTAGGCAACCAACCCGTGCCAAGTTGCCTAGAAAGAAAATTCCTAATGCATCAAATGATCATGCTATTTCATTTAAAACTTTTGATGCATCTTATGTTTTAACTAACAAATCCGGCAAGGTAGTTGCCAAAGTTGTTGGGGGCAAACACAAGGGCTCCAAGACTTATGTTTGGGTACCCAAAGTTCTTGTATCTAATGCCAAAGGACCCAAAACCGTTTGGGTACCTAAAGTCAAGAACTAAAATTGTTTTGTAGGTTTATGCATCCGGGGGCTCAAGTTGGATACTCGACAGCGGGTGCACAAACCACATGACAGGGGAGAAAAAGATGTTCTCATCATATGAGAAAAACCAAGATCCCCAACGAGCTATCACATTCGGGGATGGAAATCAAGGTTTGGTCAAAGGTTTGGGTAAAATTGCTATATCACCTGACCATTCTATTTCCAATGTTTTTCTTGTGGATTCCTTAGATTACAATTTGCTTTCCGTATCCCAATTATGTCAAATGGGCTACAATTGTCTATTTACTGATATTGGTGTTACTGTCTTTAGAAGAAGTGATGATTCAATAGCATTTAAGGGAGTGTTAGAGGGTCAGCTATACTTGGTTGATTTCGATAGAGCTGAACTCGACACTTGCTTGATTGCTAAGACTAACTTGGGTTGGCTTTGGCACCGCCGACTAGCCCATGTTGGAATGAAGAATCTTCACAAGCTTCTAAAGGGAGAACACATTTTAGGACTAACCAATGTTCATTTTGAGAAAGACAGGATTTGTAGCGCATGCCAAGCCGGAAAGCAAGTTGGTGTCCATCATCCACACAAAAACATCATGACTACCGACAGGCCACTGGAGCTCCTACACATGGATCTATTCGGCCCGATCGCTTACATAAGCATCGGCGGTAGTAAGTATTGTCTTGTAATTGTGGATGATTATTCTCGCTTCACTTGGGTGTTCTTTTTGCAGGATAAATCTCATACCCAAGAGACATTAAAAGGATTCTTGAGACGGGCTCAAAATGAGTTCGGCTTAAGGATCAAGAAAATTAGAAGCGACAATGGGACGGAGTTCAAGAACTCGAAAATCGAAGGCTTCCTTGAGGAGGAGGGCATCAAGCATGAGTTCTCTTCTCCCTACACTCCTCAACAAAATGGTGTAGTGGAGAGGAAGAATCGAACTCTATTGGACATGGCAAGAACCATGCTTGATGAGTACAAGACACCGGATCGGTTTTGGGCCGAAGCGGTCAACACCGCTTGCTACACCATCAACCGGTTATATCTCCACCGAATCCTCAAGAAGACATCCTATGAACTCCTAACCGGTAAAAAGCCAAATATTTCATATTTTAGAGTTTTTGGTAGCAAATGCTTTATTCTTGTTAAGAGAGGTAGAAAATCTAAATTTGCTCCTAAAACTGTAGAAGGCTTTTTACTAGGATATGACTCAAACACAAGGGCATATAGAGTCTTTAACAAGTCCTCAGGACTTGTTGAAGTTTCTTGTGACGTTGTGTTTGATGAGACTAACGGCTCTCAAGTAGAGCAAGTTGATCTTGATGATATAGGTGAAGAACAGGCTCCATGCATAGCGCTAAGGAACATGTCCATTGCGGATGTGTGTCCTAAGGAATCCGAAGAGCCTCCACATGCACAAGATCAACCATCCTCCTCAACACAAGCATCTCCACCAACTCAAAGTGAGGATGAGCCTCAAGATATTGGACAAGAAGATCAAGAAGATGAGCCTCCTCAAGATGACGGCAACGATCAAGGGGGAGATGCAAATGATAAAGACAAGGAGGATGAACAACCAAGGCCGCCACACCCAAGAGTCCACCAAGCAATACAAAGAGATCACCCCGTCGACACCATCCTCGGGGACATTCATAAGGGGGTAACCACTCGATCTCGTGTTGCACATTTTTGTGAGCATTACTCTTTTGTTTCCTCTATTGAGCCACACAGGGTAGAGGAAGCACTACAAGATTCGGATTGGGTGATGGCGATGCAAGAGGAGCTCAACAATTTCACAAGGAACGAGGTATGGCACTTAGTTCCACGTCCTAATCAAAATGTTGTAGGAACCAAGTGGGTCTTCCGCAACAAGCAAGACGAGCATGGTGTGGTGACTAGGAACAAAGCTCGACTCGTGGCCAAGGGATATTCACAAGTCGAAGGTTTGGATTTTGGTGAAACCTATGCACCCGTAGCTAGGCTTGAGTCAATTCGCATATTATTGGCCTATGCTACTTACCATGGCTTCAAGCTTTATCAAATGGACGTGAAGAGTGCCTTCCTCAATGGACCAATCAAGGAGGAGGTCTATGTTGAGCAACCTCTCGGCTTTGAAGACAGTGAGTACCCTAACCATGTTTATAGGCTCTCTAAGGCGCTTTATGGGCTCAAGCAAGCCCCAAGAGCATGGTATGAATGCCTTAGAGATTTCCTTATTGCAAATGGCTTCAAAGTCGGCAAGGCCGATCCTACTTTATTCACTAAAACTCTTGACAATGATTTGTTTGTATGCCAAATTTATGTTGATGATATCATATTTGGGTCTACTAACAAATCTACATGTGAAGAATTTAGTAGGATTATGACACAGAAATTCGAGATGTCAATGATGGGGAGTTGAAGTATTTTCTAGGATTCCAAGTCAAGCAACTCCAAGAAGGCACCTTCATTAGCCAAACGAAGTATACTCAAGACATTCTAAGCAAGTTTGGAATGAAGGATGCCAAGCCCATTAAGACACCCATGGGAACAAATGGGCATCTCGACCTCGACACGGGAGGTAAGTCCGTGGATCAAAAGGTATACCGGTCAATGATTGGTTCATTGCTTTATTTATGTGCATCTCGACCGGATATTATGCTTTCCGTTTGCATGTGTGCAAGATTCCAAGCCGACCCTAAGGAATCACACCTTACGGCCGTAAAACGAATCTTGAGATATTTGGCTTATACTCCTAAGTTTGGGCTTTGGTACCCTCGGGGATCCACATTTGATTTGATTGGTTATTCGAATGCCGATTGGGCGGGGTGTAAGATTAATAGGAAGAGCACATCGGGGACTTGCCAGTTCTTGGGAAGATCCTTGGTGTCATGGGCTTCAAAGAAGCAAAATTCGGTCGCTCTTTCTACCGCCGAAGCCGAGTATATTGCTGCAGGCTATTGTTGCGCGCAATTGCTTTGGATGAGGCAAACCCTGCGGGACTATGGTTACAAATTAACCAAAGTCCCTTTGCTATGTGACAATGAGAGTGCAATCAAAATGGCCGACAATCCCGTTGAGCATAGCCGCACTAAGCACATAGCCATTCGGTATCATTTTCTTCGGGATCACCAACAAAAGGGGGATATCGAGATTTCATACATTAACACTAAAGATCAATTAGCCGATATCTTTACCAAGCCACTTGATGAACAATCTTTTACCAGACTTAGGCATGAGCTCAATATTCTTGATTCTAGGAATTTCTTTTGCTAGTCTTGCACACATAGCTCATAAATATACCTTTGATCATGTCTCTTTTATATATGCTATGACTAATGTGTTTTCAAGTGTATTCCAAACCAAGTCATAGGTATATTGAAAGGGAATTGGAGTCTTCGGCGAAGACAAAGGCTTCCACTCCACTCGGCTACTCATCCTTCGCCGTCGCTCCACATCATCTCTCCAACTTTGGTACAATCTTCACTCATTCATTTTATGACCAAAGGGAGAGAAAGTACTTTATTGGGCTCTAATGATTCCGTTTTTGGCGATTCATGCCAAAGGGGGAGAAAATATGAGCCCAAAGCAAAAGGACCGCACCACCACCTAATTTTATAAATTTGATGATTTTAAATTGGTAAATTTCAAAATTGGTATCTCTTTGTGTTCTAAAGGGGGAGCAACTAGTATTTTCAAATTGATGTCTTAAAACCCTCTTGAACACTAAGAGGAGACCTTATTTGAGGGGGAGTTTTGTTTAGTCAAAGGAAAAGCATTTGAACAAAGGAAGAAAATTTCAAATCTTGAAAATGCTTTGCAAAATCTTATTCATTTACCTTTGACTATCTTGCAAAATGACTTTGAAAAGAATTTACAAAAGAGTTTGCAAAAACAAAACTTATGGTGCAAATGAGGTCCAATATGTCAAAAACAAAGAAAACAATCCATGCGCATTCATGTAAGTATTTATATTGGCTCAATTCCAAGCAACCTTTGCACTTACATTATGCAAACTAGTTCAATTATGCACTTCTATATTTGCTTTGGTTTGTGTTGGCATCAATCACCAAAAAGGGGGAGATTGAAAGGGAATTAGGCTTACACCTAGTCCCTAAATATTTTTGGTGGTTGAATTGCCCAACACAAATATTGGACTAACTAGTTTGCTCTAGTGCATAAGTTATACAGGCGCAAAAGGTTCACACTTAGCCAATAAAAAGATCAAGTTTTGGATTCAACTAAGGAGCAATGAGGCAACCGAAGGCACCTCTGGTCTGGGGGCACCGGACTGTCCGGTGTACACCGGACAGTGTCCGGTGCGCCACGAGTGCACCAGAGGACTCCGACTTCAAACTCTTCGCCCTCGGGAATTCTCGGAAGCCGGCGCACTATAATTCACCGGACTGTCCGGTGTGCACCGGACATGTCCGGTGCTCCAAGGAAGCGCGGTCTCCGGAACTCGTTAGCCTCGGGTTCGCGCGGCAGCCGCTCCGCTAAAATTCACCGGACTGTCCGGTGTGCACCGTACTGTCCGGTGTGCCAGCGAAGCAACGGCTGTTTCGGCGCCAACGGCTCCCTGCGGCGCATTTAATGCGCGTTCTGCGCGCGCAGTCGTCAGGCGTGCCCATACCGGCGCACCGGACAATGAATAGTTGTTGTCCGGTGTGCACCGGACATCCAGGCGGGCCCAGAAGTCAGAAGCTCCAACAGTCAGAATCCAACGGCAGTGATGACGTGGCAGGGGCACCGGACTGTCCGGTGTGCACCGGACTGTCCGGTGCGCCATCGAACAGAAGCCTCCAGCCAACGGTCATGTTTGGTGGTTGGGGCTATAAATACCCCAACCACCCCACCATTCATTGCATCCAAGTTTTCCAACTTCCAACCACTTACAAGAGCTAGGCATTCAATTCTAGACACACCAAAGAGATCAAATCCTCTCCAATTCCACTCAAGCCTTTAGTGACTAGCGAGAGAGATTTGCCGTGTTCTTTTGAGCTCTTGCGCTTGGATCGCTTTCTTTCCTTCTCATTTGTTCTTGTGCTCAAATCTCAATTGTAACCAAGGCAAGAGGCACTAATTGTGTGGTGGCCCTTGCGGGGAAGTTTTGTTCCCGTTTGATTGAGAAGAAGAAAAGCTCACTCGGTCCGAGGGACCGTTTGAGAGAGGGAAGGGTTGAAAGAGACCCGGCCTTTGTGGCCTCCTCAACGGGGAGTAGGTTTGCGAGAACCGAACCTCGGTAAAACAAATCCGCGTGTCACACTCTTCATTTGCTTGCGATTTGTTTTGCGCCCTCTCTCACGGACTCGTTTATATTTCTAACGCTAACCCTGTTTGTAGTTGTGATTATTTTTGTTTTCGCCCTATTCACCCCCCCTCTAGGCGACTTTCAGTTCTCCATGTTCCAATTAACATAATGATCTTATCATGAACAGTAAATAACAACTGATAACAAAAGTGTAATCATGAATAATGTATCTCCATACCCAAAACCACATATAGCACTAGCAAGTACTACCCAGAAGGTTCAGTGGTAAACAAGGTATAAAGATAGACAAACTGGGGTATCCTATTGGGTCCCATCAAAATTAACCTATGCAGATCATTATGATTAATTAGAACATGAGTGGGTAAAAGAAGTGATCAAGGGCACAACTTGCCTGGGACTTGAGATTCCAGGTACCAGGATGATCTTCGGGTGACTCGTGTCCTCACGCTAGTCGTAGCATTACAAACAAACAGTGTATAGGCAAAATTAACATTACACCAAACATATATGCAAAATACATATTAATAATCTACATGATGAAATATGATCACAGGAACAAGAATTATTAATTTTGGAGTTATAGGTTTTAAGTTATGAATTTCCAAAGATTCTATGTGCTAATTACAAGATTAATTAAGATAATTTTAATCTGACTTTTATGTAAAACCAGTGGCACTTAATGATAAACAATAATATTATAAAATTATAGGAACTGGAATGAATTAATTTGGACTAACTATGCATTTTCTATGAATTAAACAAATTCTAGCATTTATTTTTGCATAAAAATCATTTTCTAATTCCTTTTATCTGATTTCTTAACTCCTTGGACTGGGCGCACAAAACCAGAGGACTGCAGGGGGCTCTGCGCAATGTTTCCTAGACTCAAAGAACAGCACCCGAGGACTGCGGGTTGATTCTTAAGTT
Source organism: Zea luxurians (assembly GCA_029449295.1). Lineage (NCBI taxonomy): Eukaryota > Viridiplantae > Streptophyta > Magnoliopsida > Poales > Poaceae > Zea > Zea luxurians. The sequence goes on along the minus strand of JAOPSE010000012.1, from coordinate 9,656,892 downwards.
TTCTAGGGTCTCTTTAGAAAGAAAGCCAGGGCCGAAGGGGTATGGAGAAATTAGGGCCGCACGATCTGATCCGGACGGCCCAGATTAGATTGGATCACATCCGAACCGGTATCAAACCTCCACCATTCGATCTAAAATCTACGGCGCCAGGCGCACCACTCCAAACTTCTAATCTGGAGCACCCGGACACGATCCAACGGTCACAATAGCATGCGGCGAAGGGATACGCCAACTCTAATCGCGACCATCCATCACGATCCAACGGCGAGGGCTTGTTCTTCTCCCCCACACGAGCACCCGAGCACCCAGGGGCACGAGCACGGCGGCGACCCGGCCGGAGGAAACCCAATCCGGCACTCCATGACCCCAAACTCAAATTAAACGGAGCAACACGAAATTGGGGACATGGTTTAGCAGTGTATATGGTTCTCACCGGCGGTGGAGTTGCATAGGAGCCGGACGTCGACAAGCAGAGCTTCGCGGCGGCGCTGGAACTCCAGCGACCAATTCTCGGCTCGCCCTTTGACAATCCCCCCCGACGCGACAATGTAGACTTGCAGGGACTTCCTGCGAAGTGCCCCGACCCTCTTCTCTCGGCTTTGCTCTCACCTCCCCTGTTCTTGCGACCGCGGTGGCCCCATTCTATTTTCCGATGGCGAGCTCGGCTCCTTCCGATGGCTTTGATGCTCAATATATAGATCACAGGGCAAGGGGCGAGTCCGAGCCCACGGCGAGTCTGGGTCCGGAGATCCCGCGAGTTTTGGTTCGGTTCTGTTATGGTGACTTCGACATCGGGGCATTGCGCGGAGTTCGGTCACGGGGCGCGCGAGCTTGGGCGGAAACTGTGGACGCGGCGGAGGCTTCTACCCCGCCCACATCACCAGGATCCCCGAGCGGTGCGCCATGTGGACCCGGTAAACCCGGCTGGTGGGTGCGGAGGTGGTTTCTAACGGTGACTCGCGCCGGCGCCGCGAAGACAACGGGGAAAGCTCCCACCGAGCTCGCGCTCCGTGGAAGACGGACGAACTGCAGAAGGGGCCCACCCGTCGGTGGCAGGTGACCAGAGCGTGCACACAGGGGCTGGCTTGCGGGACCCCTTCGCCAGATGGCAAGTGCGCCACGCGCTCGGTTGGGCCGATAGGAGAGAATGGGCCAGGCGTGGTTATGGGTTTTATCCTTTTCTTTTCTTTTTTTTATTCTCTTTTCAAATTTCCACACTCAAGTATTCAAACTTAAACTTAAACCCATGTTTTAAATTTCCAGGTTTCCAAATGTTTTAATGGAAACATAAATTCTACTGTTTACAAATTTTATTCTTCTTCTTAATCCATTGTGGAGGGAATAAAATATTTTGCCTTCTCATTTTATATTTTTCTTTTCTTTTTCTAATGCGAAATCTACTTTCTGAATTTGAATTTGTTGGTGAATTTCACCCATGGATTATGTGTACTAATAAAAGTGCTAACATGAAGGAATATATATATATATTTATAGTGTATATTCTTTTCCCTCTCTTTTCTTTTCTCTTTCAATTTTCAAATTCTAATTTTCACACATAAACTTGTCTCACAGCTTTGAATACAAATGCGAACATACAAGAATTCAGCATGGAATGCACATTTATGTATTTTTTTTGCCATTTGACTATTTTAATTCCTTTTGTTGAATAGACACAAAGAAAAGAAGATCAAGAAATCCTAAAAATTCTAGCATAGAAATATGTTTATTTATTTATCCCATTATCTTTCTCTTATACCAATTTTGGGCATTACAAATCCTACCCCCCTTAACAGAAATCTCGTCCTCGAGATTTGTAAGGAAGAGGATACAACTAATTTAGTTTGTAGTCTAGATTTCAGTTTCTAGTTAGTTCAAAAATCAAAAGTCTCTCTTTTTTTTATTAGTGAGTGATTAGGAGAACATGGGTATCCAGCTACTTATTATGTTGAATCTAAGAGATGGATAAGTTAGGGCAAGCATAGCCTGGGGTAAGAAAGTTTATGGGGAAAAAGAACTGCGTGTTGGGTGGTAATGCATATGAAGATTGTGCTTGACTTCCCTCCTTCCTTGACGTGGTTGATCTTTTCTTCTCCGGCCTTGGTCTCATTTATTCGAGGTTAGTGTATATCATCGGGGTTGGGATATATGATTAAGATAGGTATGAATGAGAGACTACATGATGTAGGTTAAAAGTTGGTTTGACGTTAGATAGGGATAGATAGGTTATACCATTCATCATGGCTCTATGGGTTGGGTTAGCTCATGGTTGAGTTGATCCAATGTGCTAAGTTAAGTTAATACATGGCTAGTGGGGTCTAATCTCTTCTACTAGTGTCATTAATCTGTTTAAGTGGACCAATTAAGTTAGATAACATTAGACCACACTAGATTAGGTCACATTAGATTAAATCTAGGTTAGATTGTTATGACTAGATAGACTAGATAAGATCTCATTGACTTGGATTAGATCATGGTGGTTACTTTGGGATGAGATAAGTAGGATGGTTAGGATAAGGCGATTCTTTCAAGATAAGATGAATTCATAAGACTAAGGTAGAATCTTTAGAGGTCAGTTAGATCTATTGGGACGACATAAAATCTTTTCAAAATAAGATGAATCTAGATACCTTAGGATAAGTTAGGATCTTTTGAGATAAGATAGATCTATGAGTGTAGGATAGAATCTTTTAAGATGGGATGAATCTATCAAGCTAGATACATTTTTTTATTGAGGGATAATCTAATTTGTCTAGTTATTTTATAAATATATTTTTATACTTATGTGTATATGCAGATGCAATTGTGGTCATTACTCCACAACTCATCATACTCAATCAAAGATCCAAATCAAACAAGTATCATAAGAACAAGCACTCAAGCGTATAAATACCTATAAAATAGTTTTGTTTTTGTTCCTAAGAGTAGGTCTCCTATTCCTAAAGTCACTTTAGGCACAGGATTTCAAAGTGTGAAATCCACATTTGTCTTTAGAAAGAAAAGGTAAGAATAATCAGAGTAAAGTGGAAATAGATGAGAAGAGATTAAGAAAAGTTTAGAAAAGAATCAGAGTAGCAAAGGTAAGTAAGTAAGGGTTATCCATTTCTGTCTAGGTTTCGTCTTACAGTCAACATTCCTCTGATACCACTTCTGTCACACCCGGGTTTCGGGGGCACCAAGACCCGAGCGCGAACATAAACACCAGGTATGCTGGGACCAAGTCTCACACATATGATGTATAGTGGCACAGGATCGAATGTCACATTTTTATATATAACAGGAGTTCTATACAAAATAAATAATTACATTATAAGGAGACAACGGTCCAGCAACCCAAGAGTTGACTGGGAGACGACGACCTAGACCACTCACGAACTCATCACAGCATCCTCCATGCGCCTCATCCTGCGGTACCTGTTCTCGTCCTGTGGGGGGGGGGGTGTGAGACAGCAAGAGTGAGCTCACATACGTTCATTGCTCAACAAGTTGTGGGGAATAATGTGCATGAACTCGCCAAAGGTGGGAGCTCACGTGAAGTGTAAGGCTTACCAAAGAAGATGGTTAGAGCTGAGCATTGCTTTTAAAGTTGGTCAAAATTTTATTAGCAGTTACTAAGTATAAGTAAATACCAACCCAGTTAAATAGTAGAACAAAAGTAACAACTTCACCTGCGATGCAATGCATATGACAAATTGAGTTTAAGTTCCATAATTTAATCATGTGAGTGTCCGAGCTGCTCTTGACCGTGAGCACGGCTAGTATACCAGTTTTACACTCTGCAGAGGTTGCGCATCTTTACCCACAAGTCATGTTACCCATCTGCCAAGGGATCGCGACTTCCCATACACCTCTACCGAGGAGGCGAGGCAGGGTAACACTACGAGGCCTTTACAAAGTTCCACTAGCTTCAGAAAACCCGCTACAGTTTATAGGAAGTTCCAATGCAGGAATCCCTTGCAGGACCGCCATCGCAGCAAAATCCTCCCGAGGGCCTCCCTACACTGACCACTCCCCTACTGCCCTTGCCCCTTTCGGGTAAGGTAGTCTTCCACTAGCTTTCCTAATTAATCAGCCAAGGGCGTCCCATTCCACCCTTGTGGTAGCACTGTTTTCCCGGGTGGTTCTCCATGTTCCAATTAACATAATGATCTTATCATGAACAGTAAATAACAACTGATAACAAAAGTGTAATCATGAATAATGTATCTCCATACCCAAAACCACATATAGCACTAGCAAGTACTACCCAGAAGGTTCAGTGGTAAACAAGGTATAAAGATAGACAAACTGGGGTATCCTATTGGGTCCCATCAAAATTAACCTATGCAGATCATTATGATTAATTAGAACATGAGTGGGTAAAAGAAGTGATCAAGGGCACAACTTGCCTGGGACTTGAGATTCCAGGTACCAGGATGATCTTCGGGTGACTCGTGTCCTCACGCTAGTCGTAGCATTACAAACAAACAGTGTATAGGCAAAATTAACATTACACCAAACATATATGCAAAATACATATTAATAATCTACATGATGAAATATGATCACAGGAACAAGAATTATTAATTTTGGAGTTATAGGTTTTAAGTTATGAATTTCCAAAGATTCTATGTGCTAATTACAAGATTAATTAAGATAATTTTAATCTGACTTTTATGTAAAACCAGTGGCACTTAATGATAAACAATAATATTATAAAATTATAGGAACTGGAATGAATTAATTTGGACTAACTATGCATTTTCTATGAATTAAACAAATTCTAGCATTTATTTTTGCATAAAAATCATTTTCTAATTCCTTTTATCTGATTTCTTAACTCCTTGGACTGGGCGCACAAAACCAGAGGACTGCAGGGGGCTCTGCGCAATGTTTCCTAGACTCAAAGAACAGCACCCGAGGACTGCGGGTTGATTCTTAAGTTTTCTAGGGTCTCTTTAGAAAGAAAGCCAGGGCCGAAGGGGTATGGAGAAATTAGGGCCGCACGATCTGATCCGAACGGCCCAGATTAGATTGGATCACATCCGAACCGGTATCAAACCTCCACCATTCGATCTAAAATCTACGGCGCCAGGCGCACCACTCCAAACTTCTAATCTGGAGCACCCGGACACGATCCAACGGTCACAATAGCATGCGGCGAAGGGATACGCCAACTCTAATCGCGACCGTCCATCACGATCCAACGGCGAGGGCTTGTTCTTCTCCCCCACACGAGCACCCAGGGGCACGAGCACGGCGGCGACCCGGCCGGAGGAAACCCAATCCGGCACTCCATGACCCCAAACTCAAATTAAACGGAGCAACACGAAATTGGGGACATGGTTTAGCAGTGTATATGGTTCTCACCGGCGGTGGAGTTGCATAGGAGCCGGACGTCGACAAGCAGAGCTTCGCGGCAGCGCTGGAACTCCAGCGACCAATTCTCGGCTCGCCCTTTGACAATCCCCCCCGACGCGACAATGTAGACTTGCAGGGACTTCCTGCGAAGTGCCCCGACCCTCTTCTCTCGGCTTTGCTCTCACCTCCCCTGTTCTTGCGACCGCGGTGGCCCCATTCTATTTTCCGATGGCGAGCTCGGCTCCTTCCGATGGCTTTGATGCTCAATATATTGATCACAGGGCAAGGGGCGAGTCCGAGCCCACGGCGAGTCTGGGTCCGGAGACCCCGCGAGTTTTGGTTCGGTTCTGTTATGGTGACTTCGACATCGGGGCATTGCGCGGAGTTCGGTCACGGGTCGCGCGAGCTTGGGCGGAAACTGTGGACGCGGCGGAGGCTTCTACCCCACCCACATCACCAGGATCCCCGAGCGGTCCGCCATGTGGACCCGGTAAACCCGGCTGGTGGGTGCGGAGGTGGTTTCTAACGGTGACTCGCGCCGGCGCCGCGAAGACAGCGGGGAAAGCTCCCGCCGAGCTCGCGCTCCGTGGAAGACGGACGAACTGCAGAAGGGGCCCACCCGTCGATGGCAGGTGACCAGAGCGTGCACACAGGGGCTGGCTTGCGGGACCCCTTCGGCAGATGGCAAGTGCGCCACGCGCTCGGTTGGGCCGATAGGAGAGAATGGGCCAGGCGTGGTTATGGGTTTTATCCTTTTCTTTTCTTTTTTTTATTCTCTTTTCAAATTTCCACACTCAAGTATTCAAACTTAAACTTAAACCCATGTTTTAAATTTCCAGGTTTCCAAATGTTTTAATGGAAACATAAATTCTACTGTTTACAAATTTTATTCTTCTTCTTAATCCATTGTGGAGGGAATAAAATATTTTGCCTTCTCATTTTATATTTTTCTTTTCTTTTTCTAATGCGAAATCTACTTTCTGAATTTGAATTTGTTGGTGAATTTCACCCATGGATTATGTGTACTAATAAAAGTGCTAACATGAAGGAATATATATATATTTATAGTGTATATTCTTTTCCCTCTCTTTTCTTTTCTCTTTCAATTTTCAAATTCTAATTTTCACACATAAACTTGTCTCACAGCTTTGAATACAAATGCGAACATACAAGAATTCAGCATGGAATGCACATTTATGTATTTTTTTGCCATTTGACTATTTTAATTCCTTTTGTTGAATAGACACAAAGAAAAGAAGATCAAGAAATCCTAAAAATTCTAGCATAGAAATATGTTTATTTATTTATCCCATTATCTTTCTCTTATACCAATTTTGGGCATTACACGCATGGAGGAGAACATCAAGCATACTAGAGCTCTATTTGAGTTGTGAACTCGTCGGGTTGTGTTGCGAGCTCTTGTTGCGACTTGTGTGCGTGTTGTCACTGTGTTTTTGTGTCTTGTGTGCGTTGCTCATCCCTCCCTTACTCCGTGCTTCTTTGTGAACTTCAAGTGTAAGGGCGAGAGACTCCAAGTTGTGGAGATTCCTCGCAAGCGGGATAAAAAAAAAGCAAAGCAAAACACCTATTTCCTAATTGATTTTGGTGGTTGAATTGCCCAACACAAATAATTGGACTAACTAGTTTGCTCTAGTCTATAAGTTCTACAGGTGCCAAAGGTTCACAAAAAGTCAATAAAAAGACCAAGAATGGGTTCAAACAAAGAGAGCAAGGGACAACCGAAGGCTGCCCTGGTCTAGTGCACCGGACTGTCCGGTGTGCCACCGGACAGTGTCCAGTGCACCAGGGGACTCCAAACTGAACTCTTCACCTTCGAGAAATCTCAGAGGTGCTTCGCTATAATTCACCGGACTGTCCGGTGCACCACCGGACAGTGTCCGGTGCCCCAGGGGAGAGCGACTCTGAACTCGCCAGCTTCGGGAATCCGCTCCGCTAAAATTCACTGGACTGTCCGGTGTAACACCGGACTGTCCGGTGAGCCAGCGGAGCAACGGCTACTTCGCGCGCAACGGTCGACTGCAACGCATTAAATGCGCGCCAGCGCGTGCAGAGGAGCAGAGCATGCACGGGTGGTACACCAGACAGCCTACAGGGCCTGTCCGGTGTGCCACCGGACAGCCAGGCGGGCCCACAAGATAGAGCTCCAACGGTCGGAACCCAACGACCAGGTGACGTGGCTGGTGCACCGGACAGTGTCTGGTGGCGCACCGTACTGTCCGGTGCGCCATGCGACAGACAGTCTCCCAACGGCCACTTTTGGTGGTTGGGGCTATAAATACCCCAACCACCCCACATTCAATGGCATCCAAGTTTTCCACCTTCCAACTACTTACAAGAGCTCTAACATTCAATTCTAGACACACCAAAGAGATCAAATCCTCTCCCAATTCCACTCAAAGCTTTAGTGATTAGAGAGAGTGATTGTTGTGTTCATTTGAGCTCTTGCGCTTGGATTGCTTCTTTTTTCTCATTCTTTCTTGCAATCATCTCAATTGTAATCAAGGCAAGAGACACCAATTGTGTGGTGGTCCTTCCGAGGGACCGTTTGAGAGAGGGAAAGGGTTGAAAGAGACCCGGTCTTTGTGACCACCTCAACGGGGAGTAGGTTTGAGAGAACCGAACCTCGGTAAAACAAATCCTTGTGTCTCACTTCTTTATTCGCTTGCGATTTGTTTTTACGCCCTCTCTCGGACTCGCATTATATTTCTAACGCTAACCCGGCTTGTAGTTGTGATTAACTTTGTAAATTTCAGCTTTGCCCTATTCACCCCCTCTAGGCGACTTTCAATTGGTATCAAAGCCCGATGCTTCATTAGAGCCTAACCGCTCGAAGTGATGTCGGGAGATCACGCCAAGAAGGAGATGGAGACCGGCGACAAGCCCACTACAAGCCACGGGAAGGCTTCATCGGAAGAGTCCCGCAACAAAGGGAAGGGGAAGGAGAAGAACCCTCTTCCCACAAGTCGCATCGGAGTGGCGACAAGAAAAAGAAGATGAGGAAGGTGGTCTACTATGAGACCGATTCTTCATCACCTTCCACCTCTGGCTCCAACGCGCCGTCCGTAACTTCTAAGCGCCATGAGCGCAAGAAGTTTAGTAAGATTCCTCTACGCTATGCTCGCATTCCTAAACATAAGCCATTACTTTCCGTCCCATTAGGCAAACCACCAACGTTTGATGGTGAAGATTATGCTAGGTGGAGTGATATGATGCGATTTCACCTAACCTCACTCCACAAAAGTATATGGGATGTTGTTGAGTTTGGTGTACAGGTACCATCCGTAGGGGATGAAGACTATGATGAGGACGAAGTGGCTCAAATCGTGCACTTCAACTCCCAAGCCACCACTATACTCCTCGCCTCTCTAAGTCGAGAGGAGTATAATAAGGTGCAAGGGTTGAAAAGTGCAAAAGGGATTTGGGACGTGCTCAAAACCGCGCACGAAGGAGACGAGGTGACCAAAATCACCAAGCGGGAGACAATCGAGGGGGAGCTCAGTCGGTTCCGACTCAACCAAGGCGAGGATCCTCAAGCCATGTACAACCGCTTGAAGACCTTGGTGAACCAAGTGCGCAACCTCGGGAGCACAAAATGGGATGACCATGAGATGGTCAAGGTTATTCTAAGATCCCTCGTATTTCTTAATCCTACGCAAGTTCAATTAATTCGAGGAAATCCTAGATATACACTAATGACTCCCGAGGAAGTGATAGGAAATTTTGTGAGCTTTGAGTTGATGATCAAAGGCTCAAAGAAAATCATCGAGCTAGATGGCCCTTCCATGACCGAAGCACAACCGGTCGCATTCAAGGCAACAGAGGAGAAAATGGAGGAGTCTACATCAAGTAGACAACCCATCGATGCATCTAAGCTCGACAACGAGGAAATGGCGCTCATCATCAAGAGCTTCCGCCAAATCCTCAAGCAAAGGAGGGGGAAGGATTACAAGCCTCGCTCCAAGAAAGTGTGCTACAAATGTGGTAAGCGCGGTCATTTCATTGCTAAATGTCCATTATCCAGTGATAGTGACAGGGGTGACGACAAGAAGGGCAAAAGGAGAGAAAAGAAGAGGTACCACAAAAAAAGAGGCGGTGATGCTCATGTGTGCCGTGAGTGGGACTCCGACGAGAGCTCCTCCGACTCCTCCTCCGACGAGGACGCCGCCAATATCGCCGTCACCAAGGGCCTCCTCTTCCCCAACATCGACCACAAGTGCCTTATGGCAAAGGACGACAAAAGGAAGAAGGTAAAATCAAAATCCTCCACTAAATATGAAACCTCTAGTGATGAGGATAATGTTAGTGATGAGGAGGATAATTTGCGTACCCTTTTTGCCAACCTAAACATGCAACAAAAAGAAAAACTAAATGAATTAATTAGTGCTATTCATGAGAAGGATGATCTCTTGGACTCTCAAGAGGACTTCCTAATTAAGGAAAATAAGAAGCATGTTAAGGTTAAGAATGCTTATGCTCTAGAAGTAGAAAAATGTGAAAAATTATCTAGTGAGCTAAGCACATGCCATGATACTATTGCCAACCTTAGAAATGAAAATGCTAAATTAATTGCTAAGGTTGATTCTAATGTTTGTGATACTTCAATTCCCAATCTTAGAGATGATAATGTTGATTTACTTGCTAAGATTGATGAATTGAATGTTTCTCTTGATAGCCTTAGAACTGAAAATGAAAAATTGATTGCTAAGGCTAAGGATTTAGATGTTTGCAATGTTACAATTTCCGATCTTAGAGATAACAATGATATTTTGCGTGCTAAGATCGTTGAACTTAATTCTTGCAAACCCTCTACATCTACCATTGAGCATGTTTCCATTTGCACTAGATGTAGAGACATTAATGTTGATGCTATTCATGATCACCTAGCCTTAATTAAGAAACAAAATGATCACATAGCTCAACTTAATGCTAAGATTAATGAGCATGACTTAGAAAATGAAAAATTTAAATTTGCTCGTAGTATGCTTTATAGTGGGAGACGCCCTGGCATCAAGGATGGCATTGGCTTCCAAAAGGGAGACAATGTCAAACTTAATGCCCCTCCTAAAAAATTATCTAACTTTGTTAAGGGTAAGACTCCCATGCCTCGGGATAACGAGGGTTACATTTTGTACCCTGCCGGTTATCCCGAGCATAAGATTAGGAGAATTCATTCTAGGAAGTCTCACTCTGGCCCTAATCATGCTTTTATGTATAAGGGTGAGACATCTAGCTCTAGGCAATCAACTCGTGCTAAATTGCCTAGAAAGAAAACTCCTAGTGCATCAAATGAACCTAGCATTTCATTTAAAACTTTTGATGCATCATATGTTTTGACTAACAAATTCGGCAAAGTAGTTGTCAAGTATGTTGGGGGCAAACACAAGAGTTCTAAGACTTGTGTTTGGGTACCCAAAGTTCTTGTCTCTAATGTCAAAGGACCCAAAACTGTTTGGGTACCTAAAATCAAGAACTAAACTTGTTTTGTAGGTTTATGCATCCGGGGGCTCAAGTTGGATCATCGATAGCGGGTGCACAAACCACATGACAGGGGAGAAGAAAATGTTCTCCTCTTATGAGAAAAACCAAGATCCCCAACGAGCTATCACATTCGGGGATGGAAACCAAGGTTTGGTCAAAGGTTTGGGTAAAATAGTTATATCTCCTGACCATTCCATTTCCAATGTTTTTCTTGTTGGTTCATTATATTACAATTTGCTTTCTGTATCTCAATTATGCAAAATGGGCTACAACTGTCTTTTCACAAATACCGGTGTTACTGTCTTTAGAAGAAGTGATGATTCAGTAGCTTTTAAGGGAGTGTTAGAGGGTCAGCTATACTTAGTTGATTTCAATAGAGCTGAACTCGACACTTGCTTAATTGCTAAGACTAACATGGGTTGGCTCTGGCATCGCCGACTAGCCCATGTTGGAATGAAGAATCTTCACAAGCTTCTAAAGGGAGAGCACATTTTGGGACTAACAAATGTGCATTTTGAGAAAGACAGGATCTGGAGCGCATGCCAAGCAGGGAAGCAAGTTGGCACTCATCATCCACATAAGAACATCTTAACGACTGACAGGCCACTTGAGCTCCTCCACATGGACCTTTTCGGCCCGATCGCTTACATAAGCATCGGCGAGAGTAAGTACTGTCTTATTATTGTGGATGACTATTCTCGCTTCACTTGGGTATTCTTTTTACAGGAAAAATCTCAAACCCAAGAGACCTTAAAGGGATTCTTGAGACGAGCTCAAAATGAGTTCGGCTTGAGGATCAAGAAAATTAGAAGCGATAATGGGACGGAGTTCAAGAATTCACAAATTGAAGGCTTCCTTGAGGAGGAGGGCATCAAGCATGAGTTCTCTTCTCCCTACACGCCACAACAAAATGGTGTAGTGGAGAGGAAGAATAGAACTCTATTGGACATGGCAAGAACCATGCTTGATGAGTATAAGACTTCGGATCGGTTTTGGGCCGAGGCGGTCAACACCGCCTGCTACGCCATCAACCGGTTATATCTCCACCAAATCCTCAAGAAGACATCTTATGAACTCCTCACCGGTAAAAAGCCCAATGTTTCTTATTTTAGAGTCTTTGGTAGCAAATGTTTTATTCTTGTTAAAAGAGGTAGAAAATCAAAATTTGCTCCTAAGGCTGTAGAAGGCTTTTTACTAGGATATGATTCAAACACAAGGGCATATAGAGTCTTTAACAAGTCCACTGGACTAGTTGAAGTTTCTTGTGACATTGTGTTTGATGAGACTAACGGCTCTCAAGTAGAGCAAGTTGATCTTTATGAATTAGATGAAGAGGCTCCGTGCATCGCACTAAGGAACATGTCGATTGGGGATGTGTGTCCTAAGGAGTTCGAAGAGCCCATTCAAGCACAAGATCAACCATCCTCCTCCATGCAAGCATCTCCAACAACTCAAAATAAGGATGAGGCTCAAGTTGATGAAGGAGAAGATCAAAAAGATGAGCCACCTCAAGCTGACGGCAATGATCAAGGGGGAGATGCAAATGATCAAGACAAGGAGGATGAAGAACCAAGACCGCCACACCCAAGAGTCCACCAAGCAATCCAATGAGATCACCCCGTCGACACCATCCTCGGCGACATTCATAAGGGGGTAACCACTAGATCTCGTGTTGCACATTTTTGTGAGCATTACTCTTTTGTTTCCTCTATTGAGCCACACAGGGTAGAGGAAGCACTTCAAGATTCGGATTGGGTGGTGGCAATGCAAGAGGAGCTCAACAACTTCACTAGGAACGAGGTATGGCATTTAGTTCCACGTCCTAATCAAAATGTTGTAGGAACCAAATGGGTCTTCCGCAACAAGCAAGATGAGCATGGTGTGGTGACAAGGAACAAAGCTCGACTTGTGGCCAAGGGATACTCCCAAGTCGAAGGTTTGGATTTTGGTGAAACCTATGCACCCGTAGCTAGGCTTGAGTCAATTCGTATATTATTAGCCTATGATACTTACCATGGCTTCAAGCTTTACCAAATGGACGTGAAGAGTGCCTTCCTCAATGGACCAATCAAGGAAGAGGTCTATGTTGAGCAACCTCCCGGCTTTGAAGACAGTGAGTACCCTAACCATGTCTATAGGCTCTCTAAGGCGCTTTATGGGCTCAAGCAAGCCCCAAGAGCATGGTATGAATGCCTAAGAGATTTCCTTATTGCTAATGGCTTCAAAGTCGGAAAGGCCGATCCTACTCTATTCACTAAAACTCTTGACAATGATTTGTTTGTATGCCAAATTTATGTTGATGATATTATATTTGGGTCTACTAACGAATCTACATGTGAAGAATTTAGTAGGATCATGATACAGAAATTCGAGATGTCAATGATGGGGGAGTTGAAGTATTTCTTAGGATTTCAAGTGAAGCAACTCCAAGAGGGCACCTTCATTAGCCAAAAGAAGTACACTCAAGACATTCTAAACAAGTTTGGGATGAAGGATGCCAAGCCCATCAAGACACCCATGGGAACCAATGGGCATCTCGACCTCGACTCGGAAGATAAATCCGTAGATCAAAAGGTATACCGGTCGATGATAGGTTCATTACTCTATTTATGTGCATCTCTACCGGACATTATGCTTTCCGTATGCATGTGTGCAAGATTCCAAGCCGACCCTAAGGAAGCTCGCCTTACGGCCGTAAAACGAATCTTGAGATATTTGGCTTATACTCCTAAGTTTGGGCTTTGGTATCCTAGGGGATCCACATTTGATTTAATTGGTTATTCGGATGCCGATTGGGCAGGGTGTAAAATTAATAGAAAGAGCACATCGGGGACTTGCCAGTTCTTGGGAAGATCCTTGGTGTCTTGGGCTTCAAAGAAGCAAAATTCCATAGCTCTTTCTACCGCCGAAGCCGAGTACATTGCCGCAGGCCATTGTTGCGCGCAACTACTTTGGATGAGGCAAACCCTTAGGGACTATGGTTACAAATTAACCAAAGTTCCTCTTCTATGTGATAATGAGAGTGCAATCCGCATGGCGGATAATCCCGTTGAGCATAGCCGCACTAAACACATAGCCATTCGGTATCACTTCTTAAGGGATCACCAACAAAAGGGAGATATCGAGATTGCATACATTAATACTAAAGATCAATTAGCCGATATCTTTACCAAGCCATTAGATGAACAAACTTTTAACAAACTTAGGCATGAGCTAAATATTCTTGATTCTAGGAATTTCTTTTGATGTCTTGCATACATAGCTCATTACTCTACCTTTGATCTTGTCTCTTTTATATGCTATGACTAATGTGTTTTCAAGTATATTTCAAACCAAGTCATAGGTACTTTAAAAGGGAATTTGAGTCTTTGGCGAAGACAAAGGCTTCCACTCCACTCCATCACTCATCCTTCGCCGTCGCTCCGAGCATCTCTCCGTCTTTTAGTATAATCTTCACTCATATTATTTGTTTGCCAAAGGGGGAGAAAGTAGTTCATAAAAGGGCTTATATTTCACTCAAACATCTGTTTTTGGTGATTCATGCCAAAGGGGGAGAGAGTATTAAGCCCAAAGCAAAAGGACCACACCACCACCAAATTTTAAAACTTATGATTTTCAAATTGGTATCTCATGGTGTTCAAAAGGGGAGAAAGTAGTATTTTCAAAATTGATGTCTTAAAACCCTCTTGAACACTAAGAGGAAGTTTTTATTGAGGGGGAGTTTTGTTTAGTCAAAGGAAAAGCATTTGAAACACGGGAGAAATTTTCAAATCTTATAAATGCTTCTCAAAAATCTTATTCATTTACCTTTGACTAGTTGCAAAATGTCTTTGAAAAGATTTTACAAAAGAATTTGCAAAAACAAAACATGTGGTGCAAGCGTGGTCCAAAATGTTAAAATTATAAAGAAACAATCCATGCATATCTTATAAATTTCTATTGGCTCAATTCTAAGTAACCTTTGCACTTACAAATATGCAAACTAGTTCAATTATGCACTTCTATACTTGCTTTGGTTTGTGTTGGCATCAATCACCAAAAAGGGGGAGATTGAAAGGGAATTAGGCTTACACCTATTTCCTAATTGATTTTGGTGGTTGAATTGCCCAACACAAATAATTGGACTAACTAGTTTGCTCTAGTCTATAAGTTCTACAAGTGCCAAAGGTTCACAAAAAGTCAATAAAAAGACCAAGAATGGGTTCAAACAAAGAGAGCGAGGGACAACCGAAGGCTGCCCTGGTCTGGCGCACCGGACAGCGTCCGGTGCACCACTGGACAGTGTCCGGTGCACCAGGGGACTCCAAGCTGAACTCTTCACCTTCGGGAAATCTCAGAGGCGCTTCGCTATAATTCACCGGACTGTCCGGTGCACCACCGGACAGTGTCCGGTGCCCCAGGGGAGAGCGACTCTGAACTCGCCAGCTTCGGGAATCCGCTCCGCTAAAATTCACTGGACTATCCGGTGTAACACCGGACTGTCCGGTGAGCCAGCGGAGCAACGGCTACTTCGCGCACAACGGTCGACTGCAACGCATTAAATGCGTGCCAGCGCGTGCAGAGGAGCAGAGCATGCGCGGGTGGTACACCGGACAGCCTACAGGGCCTGTCCGGTGCGCCACCGGACAGCCAGGCAGGCCCACATGACAGAGCTCCAACGGTCGGAACCCAACGGCCAGGTGACGTGGCTGGCGCACCGGACATTGTCCGGTGGCGCACCGGACTGTCCGGTGCGCCATGCGACAGACAGTCTCCCAACGGCCACTTTTGGTGGTTGGGGCTATAAATACCCCAATCACCCCACATTCAATGGCATCCAAGTTTTCCACCTTCCAACTACTTACAAGAGCTCTAGCATTCAATTCTAGACACACCAAAGAGATCAAATCCTCTCCCAATTCCACTCAAAGCTTTGGTGATTAGAGAGAGTGATTGTTGTGTTCATTTGAGCTCTTGCGCTTGGATTGCTTCTTTTTTTTCTCATTCTTTCTTGCGATCATCTCAATTGTAATCAAGGCAAGAGACACCAATTGTGTGGTGGTCCTTGCTGGGAAGTTTGGTTCCCGTTTGATTGAGAAGAGAAGCTCACTCGGTCCGAGGGACCGTTTGAGAGAGGGAAAGGGTTGAAAGAGACCAGGTCTTTGTGACCACCTCAACGGGGAGTAGGTTTGAGAGAACCGAACCTCGGTAAAACAAATCCTTGTGTCTCACTTCTTTATTCGCTTGCGATTTGTTTTTACGCCCTCTCTCGGACTCGCATTATATTTCTAACGCTAACCCGACTTGTAGTTGTGATTAACTTTGTAAATTTCAGTTTCGCCCTATTCACCCCCCTCTAGGCGACTTTCACCGGGTCTGTCCGCTGCAGAGGAGGCCACGTCTGTGCTGCTGGTAACCGGCCCAAATGACATTGGCAGGATCCAGCGCGGGCCGAGGACCGATCTGTCCTAGGAGGAGCTGGAACTTCTGGTGAAGGGGATTACTGGTGAGTCCTTTATCCCTGAATCCTTGATACTCCCTTAGGACATCCCGGCGCTCTTTGACGACCTAGGGCTGTGAACGGTGGTGCTAGCCACGCTGCCGACCCTCGATGAGAGCGACATGGCGGTTCGTCAGACCGGCGGTCGGGACCCCCTCCGCGGGATCCAGATCCCTAGTGTACCGGCTAGGGGTCCCCAGCCTGTCGGTGCAGCCCCTAGTGCCGGTCCCGCCATGGCCCCCAGCTCCATGGATAGGGGCAAGGGACCTGCAAGCAGCTCCTCTGCCCAGGTGGCACCGAGGGGTCGGAGGAAGAGAGGCGACGCTGGTTGCGTCGCGCCGACGGGTCGCTTATTTCGGACCCCCAAGAAGCGCCAGAGGACTGCTGGCGGGGCCGAGGAGGCCGGCTCCTAGGCCTAGGGCAGGGCACGTAGAGGCACGGCAGTGCTCTGCCTCCACCACCATCGGGCCCGCCGCCACCACCACCACCACCACCATCGGTCCCGCCGCCACCACCACCACCTGGGGGTGATCTCCCCCAGGGGCACCAGCAGCAACAACAACCACAGTAGCAACGGCAGCAGCGGTCGCCCCCGCTTCTAGGGTCGCTGGAAAGTCCAGGGCCCAAAGTAAGTGTAGTCACTTTTTCCATGAGTCTAATTATCATGTCGACAGGTTTTAACCCATCATCTGTTCGCCAGGGCTTCCTCCTCCATCGCCCCTAAGGCCACACCTCCTCCGCCAGGCACTAGGCCCACCGATGGGTCCGGCTCTCAGCAGCAGGAATCTGCTGGGAGCAGTGTCGACGGTCCGCCTCCAGCCGCTGCCCAAATAGCACCAGCGGCTCCTCAAGCCTCAGCCGGGGGTTCGGTGGCAGCGGCGTCAGCATCAGGCGACGTCGCAGCGACAGAGGGGGTCCCAACTGCGCCGACGGTTACCACAGCCTCAACAGCGGCGATGCCGTCGAGTACACCGTCGGCAGCGGCGGAGGAGGCCCCGATTGCGCCCACCCCTGTGGAGGGCGCGTCCAGCTCCATCCCGCCGCCCACTCCAGAGAAGACGGAGGTGGTTTTTGGGCGGCGGCTCCGGTCCGGCGCCGAGCCAGAAGCAGCTCCAGTTCCCCTCCTGAAAGGGAAATATGCCCTTGGGCCATTTCTAGTATAGTTTTGGTGATTAAGTGCCCAACACATATTGAGTGAGTAATTATGTGCCAAATGATGGATAAAGTACAAATCAACAAGAAGGTATGATTCTAGACTTAGTACATTTGTTTTTGTGTACTAATATATTTGTCTAAGTGCTAGAATCAGAGAAAAGAGAAAAAGGAAAAGACTTGGCTGGAGCAGCCAAGTCTCGGCGCAGTCTAGCACACCGGACTGTCCGGTGGTGCACCGGACTGTCCGGTGGTGCACCGGACAGTGTACGGTGGTGCATCGGACAGTGTCCGGTGCGCCAGGCTGGCTTCAGGTGAACTGTCCACTCTCGGGAATTCGTTGGTGGCGTACGGCTATAATTCACCGGACTGCCCGGTGGTGCACTGGATTGTCCGATGAGCCAATGGCCGCCAGCGCAACGGTCGGCCACCAAATCCGCGGGCGACGCGTGGCCCGCTCCAACTGTCGGCAGGAGGCACCGGACTGTCCGGTGTGCACCGGACAGTGTCCGGTGCGCCAACGGCTACAATTCAGCAACGGTCGGCTGTACCATTTTAGGAAGGCGATCTGCACCAGACCATGAACAGTGCCTGTCCGGTGGTGCACCGGACTGTCTGGTGCGCCACCCGACAGAAGGCAAGAATTGCCTTCCTAGATTGTCTCCAACGGCTCCTAGCTGCCTTGGGGCTATAAAATGGACCCCTAGGCGCATGGAGGAGTCACCTAAGCATTCTTTGATCATCTCTAAGCACCAAGACTCCATTCTCGCGCATTTGATTCTTTGTGATAGTGACTTGAGCTCTAGTTGAGTAGAGAACTCCCCGCATTGTGTTGTGAGCTCAAGTTGTGGCTTGTGTGCGTGTTTGTGCTCGTGCTTTGAGTCTTGTGTGTGTTGCTCTCCCCTCCCTTACTTCCATGCTTCTCTGTGATCATCATTTGTAAGGGCGAGAGGCTCCAAATTGTGGAGATTTCTCGCGAACGGGAGATAGTAAAAGAAAGAAAAACATCATGGTATTCAAGTTGATCATTGGATCACTTGAAAGGGGTTGAGTGCGACCCTCGTCCAGTGGGACGCCACAACGTGGAGTAGGCAAGTGTTATACTTGGCCGAACCATGGGATAAATCACCGTGTCTCTTGTGCTTGTGTTATTCGTGATCTTTGTGTTTCACAAGAGCTTGGTCCGTAGCCACTTGATTCTATTGAGCTAACACTTAACCAAGTTTTGTGGCTACAAGTATTTGATTTTTATAGGATCACCTATTCACCCCCATCTAGGTGCTCTCAATTGGTATCAGAGCCGTTCTCTTCACGCAAGGGACTAATCGCCCAAAGAGATGGATCCTAAGGGAAAGGGGATGGTGGTCAACGACAAGACAAAGGAGTCCATCGTCAACGAGCCAAGAGATGATAAGCCTTCAGACTCTGGCTCGAGTCATAAGAAAAGAGACGGGAAGAAGAAGAGACGCATCAAGAAGATTGTCTACTACGACAGCGACGAGTCTTCTTCTTCCCCAAGAGA
This sequence comes from Zea luxurians, assembly GCA_029449295.1. Lineage (NCBI taxonomy): Eukaryota > Viridiplantae > Streptophyta > Magnoliopsida > Poales > Poaceae > Zea > Zea luxurians. Next base: position 9,637,903 of record JAOPSE010000012.1, on the reverse strand, counting down.
TGACGAATACAACGAGAAAAAGAAACCGGTTAATTCGAATTTTTCTTTTGATTATTCTCGTATTCCGGTTAATTCCAATGCTCATTTACTTTCAATTCCACTTAGGAAACCTCCACACTTTGATGGAGAAGACTATGCATTTTGGAGTCACAAAATGCGTAGTCACCTATTCTCTCTCCATCTAAGTATTTGGGAGATTGTTGAAAACGGAATGCTTTTTGATAGTACTGACAACCCCGTTTTCATTAATGAGCAAATCCATAAAAATGCACAAGCTACCACTGTTTTGCTAGCATCCTTGTGCAGGGACGAGTACAATAAGGTGAGCGGCTTGGACAACGCCAAGCAAATCTGGGACACCCTCAAGATTTCTCATGAGGGGAACGACGCCACCATGATCACCAAGATGGAGTTGGTGGAAGGCGAACTGGAAAGGTTCGCAATGATCAGGGGAGAGGAGCCAACTCAAACGTACAACAGGCTCAAGACCCTAGTCAACAAGATCAGGAGCTATGGAAGCACGAGATGGATGGACCACGACGTCGTCCGACTTATGCTCAGGTCCTTCACTGTTCTTGATCCTCATCTTGTGAACTCAATCCGTGAGAATCCTAGGTACACAAAGATGACACCCGAAGAAATCCTCGGAAAGTTTGTAAGCGGGCGTATGATGATCAAGAAAGCAAGATACGTTGATGAGGCATTGAATGGCTCAATGCCCATCTACGAGCCTCAAACCGTTCCTCTCAAAGCAACAAGCAGCAGGGAGGCGCTACCTAGCAAGGTGGCGCAAGTTGAGGCGGCCGGGCTAAATGAGGATGAAATGGCCCTCATTATCAAGCGCTTCAAGACGGCGCTAAAAGGACGCAAGGAGCATCCCAACAAGAGCAAGACAAAGGGAAAGCGCTCCTGCTTCAAGTGTGGTAAGACTGGTCACTTCATTGCTAACTGTCCCGATAATGATAGTGACCAGGGACAAGAAAAAAGCGAGAAGAGGGAGAAAAAGAAGTCCTACAAGAAGGCGAAGGGCGAGGCACACCTTGGCAAAGAGTGGGATTCGGATTGCTCTTCGTCTGACTCCGACGACGAAGGACTCGCCGCCTCAGCCTTCAACAAGTCGTCTCTCTTCCCCAACGAGCGCCACACCTGCCTCATGGCAAAGGAGAAAAAGGTAAGCACTCGAGATACTCCTAAGTATACCACTTCTAGCGATGAAGATTCTAGTGATGATGAAGTAGACTATTCTAGCTTATTTAAAGGTTTAGATAGAGCCAAGGTAGAAAAAATCAATGAATTGATTGATGCATTAAATGAAAAGAATAGGCTCTTAGAAAAGCAAGAGGATATATTGTATGAAGAACATGATAAGTTTATTAGTGTACAAAAATCTCTTGCTTTAGAAACTAAAAGGAATGAGATTTTATCTTCTGAAATTTCCGCTTGCCATGAGTCTATTTCTAGTTTGAAGAATGTTAATGATGAGTTAAATGCTAAGTTAAAAGTAGCTAATAAATCTAGTTCAAGTGTGGAACATGTCGTAATTTGTAATAGGTGCAAGGATTTTGATGTTAATGCTTGTAATGAACATCTTGCATCCATTACTAAACTAAATAATGAAATTGCAAGTCTTAATGCTCAACTTAAGACTTGCAAGGTAGATTTTGACAAACTAAAATTTGCAAGGGATGCCTACACTGTTGGTAGAAACCCCTCTATTAAGGATGGGCTTGGCTTTCGAAGGGAAGCCAAGAACTTAACAAGTCAAAGGGCTTCCATTTCTGCCAAGGAGAAAGGGAAGGCCCCTATGGCTAATAGTGCTCAACGGAATCATGCTTTCATCTATAATGATAGAAAACTTTCTAGAAATGCTCATAGGAGTTATGCTTATGATTCACATGCTATGATTGCTTCAAGTTCTTCTTTTGTGCATGGTAGAAATATGCCTAGGAAAAATGTTGTTCATATGCCTAGGAAAGTACGTAATGAACCTTCTACAATTTACCATGCTTGCAATACTTCTTTTACAATTTGTTGTAAGAATAAGAAAGTGATTGCTAGGAAGTTGGGGGCCAAATGCAAGGGAGACAAGACTTGCATTTGGGTCCCAAAGACAATTATAACTAACCTTGTAGGACCCAACAAGAGTTGGGTACCTAAAACCCAAGCCTAATTTGCCTTGCAGGTTTATGCATTCGGGGGCTCTAGCTGGATTATCGACAGCGGATGCACAAACCACATGACGGGGGAGAAGAAGATGTTCACCTCCTACGTCAAGAACAAGGATTCCCAAGATACAATCATATTTGGAGATGGGAATCAAGGCAAGGTCAAAGGCTTTGGCAAGATAGCCATCACAAATGAGCACTCTATTTCTAATGTATTTCTAGTAGAGTCGCTAGGCTATAATATGTTGTCTGTTAGTCAATTGTGCCACATGGGCTACAATTGTTTATTTACAAATGTTGATGTGTCTGTCTTTACAAGGAGTGATGGTTCATTAGCATTTAAGGGTGTACTAGATGGCAAACTCTACTTAGTTGATTTTTCGAAAGAGGAGGCCGATCTAGATACATGCTTAATAGCTAAGACTAGCATGGGCTGGCTGTGGCATCGTCGTCTAGCACATGTTGGGATGAAGAACCTCCACAAACTTCTAAAAGGAGAACATGTGTTAGGACTGACAAATGTGGTTTTCGAAAAAGATAGACCTTGTGCAGCTTGTCAAGCAGGTAAACAGGTGGGAAGCGCTCATCACAACAAGAATGTGATGACCACATCAAGACCTCTGGAGCTACTTCACATGGACCTCTTCGGACCCATCACCTACCTCAGCATTGAGGGAAGTAAGTATGGTCTTGTTGTTGTTGATGATTTTTCTCGATTCACTTGGGTATTCTTTTTGCAGGATAAATCAGAAACCCAAGGGACCCTCAAGCGCTTTCTAAGGCGAGCTCAAAATGAATTTGAGCTCAAGGTGAAAAAGATTAGAAGCGATAATGGGTCCGAGTTCAAGAACCTTCAAGTGGAGGAGTATCTTGAGGAGGAAGGAATCAAGCACGAGTTCTCCGCTCCCTACATACCACAGCAAAACGGTGTGGTAGAGAGGAAGAACAGGACGCTCATAGACATGGTGAGGACGATGCTTGGAGAATTCAAGACGCCCGAGCGGTTTTGGTCGGAAGCTGTGAACACAGCTTGCCACGCCATAAACCGGGTCTACCTTCATCGCCTCCTCAAGAAGACGTTGTATGAACTTCTAACCGGTAACAAACCGAACATGTCTTATTTTCGTGTATTTGGGAGTAAATGTTACATTCTAGTGAAGAAAGGTAGGAATTCAAAATTTGCTCCCAAAGCTGTAGAAGGGTTTTTGCTAGGTTATGACTCAAATACAAAGGCATATAGAGTCTTCAACAAATCATCGGGTTTGGTTGAAGTCTCTAGCGACGTTGTATTTGATGAAACTAATTGCTCTCCAAGAGAGCAAGTTGATCTTGATGATATAGATGAAGATGATGTTCCAACGGACGCAATTCGCACCATGGCGATTGGAGATGTGCGACCATAGGAATACCAAGTGCAAGATCAACCTTCTTCCTCAACGATGGTGCATCCCCCGACTCAAGATGAAGAACAGGTCCCTCAAGAGGAGCCGTGTGATCAAGGGGGAGCACAAGAAGATCAAGTTGTGGAGGAAGAAGCACCATGGGCCCCTCCAACTCAAGTTCGAGCGACGATTCAAAGGAATCATCCCGTTGACCAGATTTTGGGTGATATTAGCAAGGGAGTAACTACGCGCTCACGTCTAGCTAATTTTTGTGAGCATTACTCGTTTGTCTCTTCTATTGAGCCTTTTAGGATAGAAGAGGCCTTGCTAGATCTGGATTGGGTGTTGGCCATGCAGGAAGAGCTCAACAACTTCAAGCGAAATGAAGTTTGGACACGGGTGCCACGTCCTAAGCAAAACGTTGTGGGAACCAAGTGGGTGTTCCGCAACAAACAGGACGAGCACGGGGTGGTGACAAGGAACAAGGCTCGACTTATGGCAAAAGGTTATGCCCAAGTCGCAGGTTTGGACTTTGAGGAGACTTTTGCTCCTGTGGCTAGGCTAGAGTCGATTCGCATTTTGTTAGCCTATGCCGCTCACCATTCTTCCAGGTTGTTCCAAATGGACGTGAAGAGCGCTTTCCTCAACGGGCCAATCAAGGAGGAGGTGTACGTGGAGCAACCCCCTGGCTTTGAGGATGAACGGTACCCCGACCACGTGTGTAAGCTCTCTAAGGCGCTCTATGGACTTAAGCAAGCCCTAAGAGCATGGTATGAATGCCTTAGAGACTTTCTAATTGCTAATGCTTTCAAGGTTGGGAAAGCCGATCCAACTCTGTTCACTAAGACTTGTGATGGTGACTTATTTGTGTGCCAAATTTATGTCGATGACATATGTAATACTCAAGTTGTATACCAAGAGTAATAAAGAGAGCTCCTCATTTTGTGTGTTTCATTTACATCATAAAAAGAGCACCTATGTAATTGAGAGTGACTAAATAAAACAATTATTCTAAAATAAAGAAAAAGTGCATTTGTTGGAGTTTTATGTGTTGTGCATTAAATAAAACCATAATGATAAAAAAATGATAAGGTAATAATTATTGGAAGCTTGATTAAGCCACATTGAAAACTAGGGTTTAAAGGAAGAAGAGAAATGTTATGAAAATAAAGAAAATAATGTAAATATATTCCAAAAATTTGTATTTCATATTCCAGAATATGATTTGATAACAAATGTGCACAAGGGTTGAAAACCAAATTCAAATTCAAATTTAAAAGAAAGAAAGCAGAAAAAACATAAAAGAAAAGGAAAAACCCTGCTGTTGGGCTTCGGCTGCGAAATTCGGCCCACCAAGGAAAGCCATCCGCGCGGCCCATCTTCTGTACGCACGCGCGCGGCTCCTTTCCTCTCGCCGACAACCGGGGCCCGCGGGTCAGCCTCCCTTGCGCCCGCGCGGCCGCTTGCTCCCTGCGTCTTCCTTCCACTGGCGCGTGGGCCCGGGTTGCCAGAATCGTCCCTTCCGCAAGAATCGCGCGGCGTGAACCGAACTAGCCGCCCCGACCTGCGTATTGCTCGGCGAATCACGCCCACCTGGCCAGCTGCGACCGCGACTGCCTGCCCATATAATCGACTCGACTCCTCCACTATTGCCATAAACCGTATCGCGAGAGAATTTCGGGAGGAACACCGAGGGAGAAGTGAGGAGCGCCCGCCGCCTTCCAACCACGCCCTACCATCGAATCACCCCGGGGAAGCGCTCAGGGTGTCGACGATCGACCGTGGGGGCACGTTCAAAGCTCACCGGTGCTCGGGACTAACACACGTGCGCGGAATTTCTCGTCGGAGGCCCCAGCTCCGCCGCGGGATCCATCGCGCCGTGGCCCGCCTGCTTCACCGCGTAACTGCCGGTAAGAAGTATCTCATCGCCTCCGCTACTGTCTACTCTACGTACAGCACCGGTCGTAGTATCGATTAGGCCCCTATTTCGTTTAGTTGGTGTGCGCCGGTGAGGTTGCCGCCGTGGGTGGCCGGCGGCGCTGCTCTCCCGCGTCGGCTTGGTTGAGGATGCACCGCTACCGTAGGATCTCAAACCAAGGCTTGGGATTAGATCCTGGTTCTCGGGCGGGTCTGATCCTGGGCAACCGCACGATCGTGATCTGAGGGCCGCGGATGGATCCAGACAACATTAAATCTGGGCCATCGGATTTGCATCGGGCGGATTGGCAGGGTTGTGGGTTAGATGAAGTCTGTGCCGTCAATCTAGGATCCAGTGGTCAGCAGAGCGCGCCGGTTTATAATGTTTTGATCTAATCGTGGCCGCTGGCGGTCGATCGGACGGCTCCACGCGGCTGATACCGCTTCATTGGCCGTTTTGCAAAAGAGCCCTTCGCTTATTAGATAACTAACCCGCCATCCAGTGCGCCCTATTCACTGTGTCACGGAAAACTTACCCCGGAACCCCTGACTTTTCCAGAAAATGACGCCCAGTCCCGAGAAATGACGCCCAGTCCCGAGGGTATTAAAAACAGAGAAATTAATATTAGAAATTCATTTTTAATACAAAAACAAATCTAGAAACTTGTAAAATGCATAGAAAATTCATTTTAGCTCCAAATTGAGTCATTCCAATTCCTAAAATTTTGTAATAATATTCTCTATCATTTAGAATCACTGTTTTGACATGAACACTGTTAAAAAAATAAATTTATCATCTAATCCTATTATAATCACCTTAAATCTTAGGAAATTCATAACTTAAATTCTATAACTCCAAATTTAGTGATTCCAGTTCCTATGGTTTCATTTTAATGTGTAGATTTTTACTGTATATTTCATTCATCTGTTTGGTGTGATGTTGATTTTGGCTATACTATGTATGTATTGTGTTGATGCGAGTAGACGAGCAAGCTACTGTGGAAACTGAGGTTCAACAAGTAGAGATAGCTGAGCAGGAGCTCATTACAGGCAAGTTGTGCCCTTGATCACTTACTTTTCCCAGCCATGTTCTTATTAATTTTAATGATCTGCATAGGTTAATTTTGATGGGATCCTTTATGTACCCCAGTTTTGATTACCTCTATACCTTGTTCACCCCTGGAATATTTTTGGGTAGTACTTGCTATTGCTTTATGTGGATTGGGTATGGAGATTCATTATTCATGATTATTCTGTTATTATCTTGTTATTATTGTTGTTCATGTTAAGATCATTAAATTAATGGGAACATGGAGCGACCACCTGGGAAAACAGTGCTACCACAAGGGCTTAATGGGACGCCCTTGGCTGACTAATTAGGAAAGCTAGTGGAAGACTACCTTACCCGAAAGGGGCAAGGGCAGTAGGGGAGAGGTCAGTGCGGGGAGGTCCCTGGTTGATTTTGCTGCGATGGCTGTCAGCCAGGAACCCTGTACTGGATCTTCCTATAAACTGTAGCGGGTTTTCGGAAGCTAGTGGAACTTTGTAAAGGCCTCGTAGTGGATCCCTAGCCATTCACCTCGGTAGTGTCTAAGGGCCTTGCAAACCCAGGCGACATGGGATACACGACTTGTGGGTAAAGATGCGCAACCTCTGCAGAGTGTAAAACTAGTATACTAGCCGTGCTCACGGTCATGAGCGGCTCGGACCCTCACATGATTAACTATGGAACTTAAGTTTAATTTGACATTTGCATCGCATTTGGGATTATTTTACTATCACTGTTCTTTATTATTATTAAGGTTTGGTATTTACTTACACTTAGTAATTGCTAATAAAATTTTGACCAACTTATAAAAGCAATGCTCAGCCTTAGCCTTTATTTCATTGATCAGCCTTACACTACTTGAACTCCCACCTTTGGTGAGTTCAGGCCACATTATTCCCCACGACTTGTTGAGCTATGATCGTATGTGAGCTCACTCTTGCTGTCTCACACCCCCCCCACAGGAGAAGAACAGGTGATTGAAGAGGAGCTGCCTAACACTGAGGAGTTCGATCTGATCTAGGTGGCGTTTCTTAGTCGACATTGGCGCCATCGATCCTTAGTTTGTTTTATATTTATCTTTATTTTGTAATAAGACTTCCGCTATGTAATAAATACTCTGATGTTTTATGACATTTATCTCTATACACTCTGTTATTATATATGTTGTCTTCTTGGCGCATGTATGAGTTGCACCTGGCTTTGTTCCTTAAAGCCGGGTGTTACAACATAATATTTGGTTCTACTAACCAAAAGTCTTGTGAAGAGTTTAACAGGGTGATGACACAGAAATTCGAGATGTCGATGATGGGCGAGTTGAACTACTTCCTTGGGTTCCAAGTGAAGCAACACAAGGACGGCACCTTCATCTCTCAAACGAAGTACACGCAAGACTTGCTCAAGCGGTTTGGGATGAAGGACGCCAAGCCCGCAAAGACTCCAATGGGAACCGACGGACATGTCGACCTCAACAAAGGAGGTAAGTCCGTTGATCAAAAGGCATACCGGTCTATGTTAGGGTCTTTACTTTATTTATGTGCTAGTAGACCGGATATTATGCTCAGCGTATGCATGTGTGCTAGATTTCAATCCGACCCAAGGGAGTGTCACCTTGTGGCCGTGAAGCGAATTCTTAGATATTTAGTTGCTACGCCTTGCTTCAAGATCTGGTATCCAAAAGGGTTTACCTTTGACTTGATTGGATACTCAGACTCCGACTATGCTGGATGTAAGGTTGATAGGAAGAGTACATCAGGGACGTGCCAATTCTTAGGAAGGTCCCTGGTGTCTTGGAGTTCTAAGAAACAAACTTTTGTTGCCCTATCCACCGCTGAGGCCGAGTATGTTGCCGCAGGACAGTGTTGCGCAACTACTTTGGATGAGGCAAACCCTCCGGGACTTTGGCTACAATCTGAGCAAAGTCCCACTCCTATGTGACAATGAGAGTGCAATCCGCATGACGGATAATCCTGTTCAACACAGTCGCACAAAGCACATAGACATCCGACATCACTTTTTGAGAGACCACCAGCAAAAGGGAGATATCGAAGTGTTTTATGTTAGCACCGAGAACCAGCTAGCCGATATCTTTACCAAACCTTTAGATGAGAAAACCTTTTGCAGGCTGCGTAGTGAGCTAAATGTCTTAGATTCGCGCAACTTGGATTGATCTATAGCATACATGTGTTTTATGTCTTTGATCATGTTCCTTTATGCATTTTATTGCTTATCTATGGTGCTCAAGTTGTGCAAGGGATCCCCGGACCTCACAAGTCCATGTGTGAATGATGCACATAATTAGGGGGAGAAATGCTACAACTTGACCCTTTGGGACTAACTGAAAGTCACCTAGAGGGGGGGTGAATAGGCGGAATCTGAAAATGACAAACTTAAGCACAACTACAAGCCGGGGTTAGCGTTAGAAATATAAACGAGTCCGAAAGAGAGGCGAAAAACAAATCACAAGCAAATAAGAATGGATGACACAGTGATTTGTTTTACCAAGGTTTGGTTCTTGCAAACCTACTCCCTGTTGAGGTGGTTACAAAGACCAGGTCTCTTTCAACCCTTTCCCTCTCTCAAACGGTCACTTAGACCGAGTGAGCTTCTCTTCTCAATCAAATGGGACACTAAGTCCACTACAAGGACCACCACACAATTGGTGTCTCTTGTTTTGATTACAAGTGTTATGGAAACAAGAATGAGGAAGAAGAAAAGCAATCCAAGCGCAAGAGCTCAAAAGAACACAAATGTCTCTCTCTAGTCACTAATTTGTTTGGAGTGATTCCGGACTTGGGAGAGGATTTGATCTCTTTGTTTGTGTCTTGTATTGAATGCTATAGCTCTTGTATGAGGTGTGAATGCTGAAAACTTGGATGCCATGAATGTGGGGTGGTTGGGGGTATTTATAGCCCCAACCACCAAAATGGCCGTTGTGGATGGCTTCTATCGACGGGCGCGCCAGCCATGTCACCCAACCGTTAGGGTTCGACCGTTGGAGCTCTGAATTGTGGGGCCACCGGACAGTCCAGTGGTGCACCGGACAGGTCCTGTAGACTGTCCGGTGCGCCTTCTGGCGCCTGTTCTGACTTCTGCGCGCAGGCGCGCACTGTAGCGCATTAAATGCCTTCTGCAGATGACCGTTGGCGCGAAGTAGCCGTTGCTCCGCTGGCACACCGGACAGTCCGGTGTTACACCGGACAGTCCGGTGAATTATAGCGGAGCGGCCTTCAAAATTCCCAAAGCTGGCAAGTTCGATTGAATCCTCCTTGGTGCACCGGACACTGTCCGGTGGCACACCGGACAGTCCGGTGCGCCATACAGGGCTGCCTTCAGTATACTTTGCTCCTTTGTTTTGAACCCTTTCTTTTATCTTTGTATTGGTTTGTTGTGAATCTTTGGCACCTGTAGAACATATTTTCTAGAGCAAACTAGTTAGTCCAATAATTTGTGTTGGGCAATTCAACCACCTTTCAATCTCCCCCTTTTGGTGATTGATGCCAACACAAACCAAAGCAAGCATAAAAGTGCAGAATTGAACTAGTTTGCATAATGTAAGTGCAAAGGTTACTTGGAATTGAAACCAATATACTTATTTCAATAGATGTGCATGGATGGTTTTCTTCTTATTTAAAATTTTGGACCTCATTTGCACCACGGGTTTTGTTTTTGCAAATTCTTTGTAAAATTCTTTTCAAAAAACCTTTTGCAAATAGTCAAAGGTATATGAATAAGATTGAAGAAAGCATTTTCAAGATTTGAAATTTTCTCCCCCTGTCTCAAATGCTTTTACTTTGACTTAAACAAAACTCCCCCTAAATAAAATTCTCCTCTTAGTGTTCAAGAGGGTTTTGCAAGTTTTGAAGATACTACTTTCTCCCCTTTTTGAACACAATAGGATATCAAATTGAAAAACTTCATTTTTAAAATTCGGTGGTGGTGCGGTCCTTTTGCTTTGGGCTCATACTTTCTCCCCCTTTGGCATGAATCGCCAAAAACAGATACTTATGAGTGAAATATAAGCCCTTTCAAACTTTCTCCTCCTTTGGCAAACACAAAAATATGAGTGAAGATTATACCAAAGTGGAGAACGATGCGGAGTACCGGCAAATATAATTGGAGTTGAGTGGAAGCGCCTTTTTTGCCGAATACTCCATTTCCCTTTCAATATCTATGACTAAGCATAAGATGATACTTGAAAACACATTAGTCATAGACATAAAAAGAGATATAATCAAAGGTATATAAATGAGCTATGTGTGCAAATAATCAATCAAAATTCCTAGAATCAAGAATATTTAGCTCATTCCTAAGTTTGGTAAAGGATTGCTCATCTAAAGGCTTGGTAAAGATATCGGCCAATTGATCTTTGGTGTTTATGTAGGCTTTCTCGATATCCCCCTTTTGTTGGTGATCTCTCAGAAAGTGATACCGAATGGCTATGTGCTTAGTGCGGCTGTGTTCAACGGGATTATCCGCCATGCGGATTGCACTCTCATTGTCACATAGGAGAGGGACTTTGCTAAACTTGTAGCCATAGTCCCTAAGGGTTTGCCTCATCCAAATTAATTGCGCACAACAATGGCCTGCGGCAATGTACTCGGCTTCGGCGGTAGAAAGAGCTACTGAGTTTTGTTTCTTTGAAGCCCAAGACACCAGGGATCTTCCCAGAAACTGACAAGTCCCTGATGTGCTCTTCCTATCAATTTTACACCCTGCCCAATCGGCATCGGAATATCCTAATAAATCAAATGAGGATCCCTTGGGGTACCAAAGACCAAACTTAGGTGTTTGAACTAAATATCTCATGATTCGCTTCACGGCCCTAAGGTGAACCTCCTTAGGGTCGGCTTGGAACCTTGCACACATGCATACAGAAAGCATAATGTCCGGTCGAGATGCACATAAATAGAGTAAAGAACCTATCATCAACCGGTATACCTTTTGATCTACGGATTTACCTCCTGTGTCGAGGTCGAGATGCCCATTGGTTCCCATGGGTGTCTTGATGGGCTTGGCATCCTTCATTCCAAACTTGGTGAGAATATCTTGAATATACTTCGTTTGGCTGATGAAGGTGCCTTCTTGTAGTTGCTTCACTTGAAAGCCTAGAAAATACTTCAACTCCCCCATCATAGACATCTCGAATTTTTGAATCATGATCCTACTAAACTCTTCACAAATAGATTTGTTAGTAGACCCAAATATGATATCATCAACATAAATTTGGCATACAAACAAATCATGTTCAATGGTTTTAGTGAATAAAGTAGGATCGGCTTTACCGATTTTGAAGCCATTAGTGATAAGAAAATCTCTTAGGCATTCATACCATGCTCTTGGGGCTTGCTTGAGCCCATAAAGTGCCTTAGAGAGTTTGTAAACATGGTTAGGATACTCACTATCTTCAAAGCCGGGAGGTTGCTCAACATAGACCTCTTCCTTGATAGGTCCGTTGAGGAAGGCACTCTTCACGTCCATTTGGTAAAGCTTAAAGTCATGGTGAGTAGCATAGGCAAGTAATATTCGAATTGACTCAAGCCTAGCTACGGGTGCATAGGTTTCACCGAAATCCAAACCTTTGACTTGTGAATACCCTTTGGCCACAAGTCGTGCCTTGTTCCTTGTCACCACACCATGCTCATCTTGTTTGTTGCGGAAGATCCAGTTGGTTCCTACAACATTTCGGTTAGGACATGGAACTAAATGCCATACCTCATTCCTCTTGAAATTGTTGAGCTCTTCTTGCATCGCCAGCACCCCAATCCGAATCTTGAAGTGCTTCCTCTACCCTGTGTGACTCAATAGAGGAAACAAAAGAGTAGTGTTCACAAAAATGAACAACACGAGATCGAGTGGTTACCCCCTTATGAATATCTCCTAGGGTGGTGTTCACGGGGTGATCGTTGAATTGCTTGGTGGACTCTTGGGTGTGGCGGCCTTGGGTCTTGTTCATCTTCCTTGTCTTGATCATGGGCATCTCCCCCTTGATCATTGCCCTCCTCTTGAGGTGGCTCATCTTCTTGATCTTCTTCTTCATCATTTTGAGCCTCATCCTCATCTTGAGTTGGTGGAGATGCTTGTGTGGAGGAAGATGGTTGATCTTGTGCTTGGATGGGCTCTTCGGATTCCTTAGGACACACATCCCCAATGGACATGTTCCTTAGTGCGACGCACGGAGCCTCTTCATCATCTAATTCATCAAGATCAACTTGCTCCACTTGGGAGCCGTTAGTCTCATCAAACACAGTGTCACAAGAAACTTCAACTAGTCCAGTGGACTTGTTAAAGACTCTATATGCCCTTTTGTTTGAATCATACCCTAGTAAAAAGCCTTCTACAGCCTTAGGAGCAAATTTGGATTTTCTACCTCTTTTAACAAGAATAAAGCATTTGCTACCAAAGACTCTAAAATATGAAATATTGAGCTTTTTACTGGTGAGGAGTTCATATGATGTCTTCTTGAGGATTCGGTCTAGATACAACCGGTTGATGGCGTAGCAAGCGGTGTTGACCGCCTCGGCCCAAAACCGATCCGAAGTCTTGTACTCATCAAGCATGGTCCTAGCCATGTCCAATAGAGTTCTATTCTTCCTCTCCACTACACCATTTTGTTGTGGCGTGTAGGGAGAAGAGAACTCATGCTTGATGCCTTCCTCCTCAAGAAAACCTTCTATTTGAGAATTCTTGAACTCCGTCCCGTTGTCGCTTCTTATCTTCTTAATCCTCAAGACGAACTCATTTTGAGCCCGTCTCAAGAATCCTTTCAAAGTCTCTTGGGTTTGAGATTTATCCTGTAAAAAGAATACCCAAGTGAAGCGAGAATAATCATCCACAATAACTAGACAGTACTTACTCCCGCCGATGCTTATGTAAACTATCGGGCCGAAAAGGTCCATGTGGAGGAGCTCAAGTGTCCTGTCAGTTGTCATGATGTTCTTGTGTGGATGATGAACACCAACTTGCTTCCCTGCTTGACATGCGCTACAAATCCTGTCTTTCTCAAAATGCACATTTGTTAGTCCCAAAATGTGCTCTCCCTTTAGAAGCTTGTGAAGATTCTTCATCCCAACATGGGCTAGTCGGCGGTGCCAGAGCCAACCCATGTTAGTCTTAGCAATTAAGCAAGTATAGTTCAGCTCTATTGAAATCAACTAAGTATAACTGACCCTCTAATACTCCCTTAAAAGATACTGAATCATCACTTCTTCTAAAGATAGTAACACCTGTATCCGTAAAAAGACGGTTGTAGCCCATTTTACATAATTGAGAAACAGAAAGCAAGTTGTAATCCAAAGAATCTACAAGAAAAACATTGGAAATAGAATGGTCAGGTGATATAGCAATTTTACCCAATCCTTTGACCAAACCTTGATTTCCATCCCCGAATGTGATAGCTCGTTGGGGATCTTGGTTTTTCTCGTATGAGGAGAACATTCTTTTCTCCCCAGTCATGTGGTTTGTGCACCCGCTGTCGATGATCCAACTTGAGCCCTCGGATGCATAAACCTACAAAACAGATTTAGTTCTTGATTTTAGGTACCCAAACAGTTTTGGGTCCTTTGACATTAGATACAAGAACTTTGGGAACCCAAACACAAGTTTTTGATCCCTTGTGTTTGCCCCCAACATACTTGGCAACTACCTTGCCTGATTTGTTAGTTAGCACATAAGAAGCATTAAAAGTTTTAAATGAAACATTATGATCATTTGATGCTTTAGGAGTTTTCTTCTTAGGCAATTTAGCATGGGTTGATTGCCTAGAACTAGATGCCTCACTCTTATACATAAAAGCATGATTAGGGCCAGAGTGAGACTTCCTAGAGTGAATTCTCCTAATTTTGTGTTCGGGATAACCAACAGGGTATAAAATGTAGCCCTCGTTATCCTGAACCATGGGAGCCTTGCCTTTAATAAAATTAGACAATCTTTTAGGCGGGGCATTAAGCTTGACATTGTCTCCCTGTTGGAAGCCAATGCCATCCTTAATACCAGGGCGTCTCCCACTATAGAGCATGCTTCTAGCAAATTTAAATTTCTCATTTTCTAAGTCATGCTCATTGATTTTAGCAGTTAATGTAGCTATGTGATCATTTTGTTGTTTAATTAAAGCAAGGTGATCATGAATAGCATCTATATTAACATCTCTACATCTAGTGCAAATAGAAACATGTTCAACGGTAGATGTAGAAGGTTTGCAATCATTTAACTCAACAATCTTAGCATGTAAAATGTCATTCTCATCTCTAAGATTGGAAATATAAATGTTGCAAACATCTAGTTCATTAGCCTTAACAATCAATTTTTCATTCTCATTTCTAAGGCTAGCAAGAGAGGTATTCAATTGATCAATCTTAGCAATTAAATTGGCATTATCATTTCTAAGACTAACAATTGAATCATCACAAACATCAAACTTTTCAACCTTAGCAATTAATTTTGCATTTTCATTTCTAAGGTTGGAAACAATGTCATGACAAGTACTTAGCTCACTGGTTAATTTTTCATTTTTCTCAACTTCCTGAGCATAAGCATTTTTAACTTTAACATGCTTTTTGTTTTCTTTAATTAGGAAATCCTCTTGGCTATCCAAGGGTTCATCCTTCTCATGAATAGCGCTAATTAATTCATTTAATTTTTCCTTTTATTGCATGTTTAAGTTGGTAAAGAGAGTAAACAAATCATCCTCATCATCACTAGAATTAGCCTCATCACTAGATGTTGCATACTTAGTGGAGGATTTGGATTTTACCTTCTTTTTCTTGACGTCCTTTGCCATGAGGCATTTGTGGCCGACGTTGGGGAAGAGGAGCCCTTTGTTGACGACGATGTTGGCGGCGTCCTCGTCGAAGGAGGAGTCAGTGGAGCTCTCGTCGGAGTCCCACTCTCGGCAAACATGGGCATCGCCGCCCTTCTTCTTTTAGTACCTCTTCTTTTCTCTCCTCTTTCCCTTCTTGTCATCGCCCCTGTCACTATCACTAGATAATAGACATTTTGCAATAAAATGACCGGGCTTACCACACTTATAGCAAACCTTCTTGAAACGGGGCTTGTAATCTTTCCCTTTCCTTTGTTTGAGGATTTGACGGAAGCTCTTGATGATGAGCGCCATCTCCTCATTGTCGAGCTTGGAGGCATCGATGGGGACTCTACTCGATGTAGAGTCTTCTTTCCTCTCCTCCGTTGCCTTGAATGCAAAGGGTTGTGCTTCGGGTACAAAGGAGGATGCGCCTTGCTCGATGATATTTTTGGAGCCTTTGATCATTAGTTCAAAGCTCACAAATTTACCTATGACTTCCTCGGGAGACATTAGTTTATATCTTGGATCACCACGAATTAATTGAACTTGAGTGGGGTTAAGAAATACGAGTGATCTAAAAATAACCTTGACCATTTCATGGTCATCCCACTTGGTACTCCCGAGGTTGCGCACTTGGTTTACCAAGGTTTTTAGCCGGTTGTACATGGCTTGCGGGTCTTCTCCTTGGTTGAGCATGAAGTGACCGAGCTCCCCCTCGATCGTCTCCCTCTTGGTGATCTTTGTCACTTCGTCTCCTTCATGCGTTGTTTTGAGTACGTCCTAAATCTCCTTGGCGCTCTTCAATCCTTGCACCTTGTTATACTCCTCTCGACTTAGAGAGGCGAGGAGTATTGTGGTGGCTTGTGAGTTGAAGTGCCGGATTTGGGCAACTTCGTCCAAATCATAGTCCTCATCCCCTACGGATGGTACCTGTACACCAAACTCAACAACGTTGCAAATACTAATGTGGAGTGAGGTTAGGTGATGCCTCATTTTATCACTCCACATGTTATAATCTTCACCGTCAAAAACTGGTGGTTTGCCTAATGGAACGGAAAGCAATGGAGTACGTTTAGAAATGTGAGGGTAGTGTAGGGGAATCTTACTAAACTTCTTGCGCTCATGGCGCTTAGAAGTTACGGACGGCGCGTCGGAGCCGGAGGTGGATGGCGATGAAGAGTCAGTCTCGTAGTAGACCACCTTCCTCATCTTTTTTCTTTTCGCCACTCCGATGCGACTTGTGTGAAGGGGATTCCTTCTCCTTCCCCTTGTTGTGGGACTCTCCCGATGGAGCCTTCCCATGGCTTGTAACGGGCTTGTCGCCGGTCACCATCTCCTTCTTGGCGTGTTCTCCCGACATCACTTCGAGCGGTTAGGCTCTAATGAAGCACCGGGCTCTGATACCAATTGAAAGTCGCTTAGAGGGGGGGTGAATAGGCGGAATCTGAAAATACAAACTTAAGCACAACTACAAGCCGGGGTTAGCGTTAGAAATATAAACGAGTTCGAAAGAGAGGGCAAAAAACAAATCACAAGCAAATAAGAATGGATGGCACGGTGATTTGTTTTACCGAGGTTTGGTTCTTACAAACCTACTCCCCGTTGAGGTGGTCACAAAGACCGGGTCTCTTTCAACCCTTTCCCTCTCTCAAACGGTCACTTAGACTGAGTGAGCTTCTCTTCTCAATCAAATGGGACACTAAGTCCACTACAAGGACCACCACACAATTGGTGTCTCTTGTTTTGATTACAAGTGTTATGGAAACAAGAATGAGGAAGAAGAAAAGCAATCCAAGCGTAAGAGCTCAAAAGAACACAAATGTCTCTCTCTCTAGTCACTAATTTGTTTGGAGTGATTCCGGACTTGGGAGAGGATTTGATCTCTTTGTTTGTGTCTTGTATTGAATGCTATAGCTCTTGTATGAGGTGTGAATGCTAAAAACTTGGATGCCATGAATGTGGGGTGGTTGGGTGTATTTATAGCCCCAACCACCAAAATGGCCGTTGGGGATGGCTTCTGTCGACAGGCGCACCGGACAGTCTGGTGCGCCACCGGACACTGTCCGGTGCGCCAGCCACGTCACCCAACCATTAGGGTTCGACCGTTGGAGCTCTGACTTGTGGGGCCACCGGACAGGTCCTCTAGACTGTCCGGTGCGCCTTCTGGCGCCTGTTCTGACTTCTGCGCGTGCAGGCGCGCACTGTAGCGCATTAAATGCCTTCTGTAGACGACCGTTGGCGCGAAGTAGTCGTTGCTCCGCTGGCACACCGGACAGTCCGGTGAATTATAGTGGAGCGGCCTTCCAAATTCCCGAAGCTGGAACTGTCCGGTGCGGCACCGGACACTGTCCGGTGGCACACCGGACAGTCCGGTGCGCCAGACCAGGGCTGCCTTCGGTATACTTTGCTCCTTTGTTTTGAACCCTTTCTTTTATCGTTGTATTGGTTTGTTGTGAACCTTTGGCACCTGTAGAACATATTTTCTAGAGCAAAGTAGTTAGTCCAATAATTTGTGTTGGGCAATTCAACCACCAAAATTCATATAGGAAAAGGTTTGACCCTATTTCCCTTTCACTAACCGTGTGCTTGAGTTTACTTAATTTAGTCTCAAAGGTGGATTGAAAGGGAAAGGAGAACTTGGACCATGTAAGACTTCCACTGCACTCCGATGAGAGGGTAATTTACTCCAAGTTCATCTTCATGCTCTTATTGCCTTTTTACTCTTAATTGACGATTTTGGTGAGGCAATGGGGTTTAAGGGCCAATAATGATCCCGTTTTGGTGCTTAATGCCAAAGGGGGAGAAATTAAGGCCAAAGAAAATGGATCAGCTACCACTTGAGAACTTTAAAAATAGTAGAGTTAGAACTTTTGATTTGTCAAAATACTCTTATTGTAAAAATTTGGTCTCTTATGGGGAGAATTTATGATTGTGGGAAAAGGGGGAGTTTTTGGATCTTGATCATTTTCTCTCTTGGATTATCTCTCTTTATGCCCAAACAAGTGAGTTTGACTTAGAGATAGGAAAATGAAGTTGATTTGCAAAAACAAACCAAGTGGTGGCAAAGAACGACCCAAATATGTCAAATCTTGTAAAAGACAATTTTTGTTCTCAATTGCATTGATGTTGCACTTCTATTTGTTGCTTTTTGATGTGTTGGCATAAATCACCAAAAAGGGGGAGATTGAAAGGGAAATGTGCCCTTGGGCCATTTCTAGTATAGTTTTAATGATTAAGTGGCCAACACATATTGAGTGAGTAATTATGTGCCAAATGATGGATGAAGTGCAAATCAACAAGAAGGTATGATTCTAGACTTAGTACATTTGTTTTTGTGTACTAACATATTTGTCTAAGTGCTAGAATTAGAGAGAAGAGAAAAAGGAAAAGACTTGGCTGGAGCAGCCAAGACTCAGCGCAGTTTGGCACACTGGACTGTCCGGTGGTGCACCGGACAGTGTCCGGTGCGCCAGGCTGGCTTCAGGCGAACTGGCCACTCTCGGGAATTCGTCGACGGTGTACGACTATAATTCACCGGACTGTCCGGTGGTGCACCGGACTGTCCGGTGAGCCAACGGCCGCAAGCTCAACGGTCAGCCGCCAAATTCGCGGGCGACGCGTGGCCCGCTCCAACGGTAGGCAGGAGGCACCAGACTCTCCGGTGTGTACCGGACAGTGTCCGGTGCGCCAACGGCTACAATTCTGCAACGGTCAGCTGTGCCATTTTAGGAAGGCAATCTGCACCGGACCATGAACAGTGCATGTCCGGTGGTGCATCGGATTGTCCGGTGCGCTACCCGACAGAAGGCAAGAATTGCCTTCCCAGATTGTCTCCAACGGCTCCTAGCTGCCTTGGGGCTATAAAAGGGACCCTTAGGCACATGGAGGAGTCACCCAAGCTTTCTTTGATCATCTCTAAGCACCAAGACTCTATTCTCGCGCATTTGATTCTTTATGATAGTGACTTGAGCTCTGGTTGAGTAGAGAACTCCCCGCATTGTGT
Source organism: Zea luxurians (assembly GCA_029449295.1). Lineage (NCBI taxonomy): Eukaryota > Viridiplantae > Streptophyta > Magnoliopsida > Poales > Poaceae > Zea > Zea luxurians. The sequence continues at coordinate 9,618,591 of JAOPSE010000012.1, read as the reverse complement.
TGTGAGCTCAAGTTGTGGCTTGTGTGCGTGTTTGTGCTCGTGCTTTGAGTCTTGTGTGTGTTGCTCTCCCCTCCCTTACTTCCGTGCTTATTTGTGATCATCATTTGTAAGGGCAAGAGACTCCAAATTGTGGAGATTCCTCGCGAACGGGAGATAGTAAAAGAAAGAAAAACACCATGGTATTCAAGTTGATCATTGGATCACTTGAAAGGGGTTGAGTGCGACCCTCGTCCAGTGGGACGCCACAACGTGGAGTAGGCAAGTGTTATACTTGGCCGAACCATAGGATAAATCACCGTGTCTCTTGTGCTTGTGTTCTTCGTGATCTTTGTGTTTCACAAGAGCTTGGTCTGTAGCCACTTGATTCTATTGAGCTAACACTTAACCAAGTTTTGTGGCTACAAGTATTTGATTTTTACAGGATCACCTATTCACCCCCCCTCTAGGTGCTCTCACCTCCCTCGGGTGTTGTCTCGTGCCCACCAGGCTCTTCATGAGACCGAGGCGGTGATCCAGCGGGAATGGGAGGTGCTGGAATCTTAGCACCAGTGCCTCAGCGACTGGTGCACCCAGCTGGAGGAGCGCACCAAGGCGGCGTCCCACCAGTTCGCCTTTGAGCGGTCTGAACTTGCGCGGGACCACAAATACTACAAAAAGGACCTCCAGAAGGTGTATGCTAGGGAGCTGGAGGTGAGCCGAAAGGAGAAGAGGCTGGCCAAGAGGGAGGAGACCCTGAGCTAGAGGGAGGCGATCGTCACAGAGCTCCGGGCATGGACAAGATCTTGGAAGAGCAGCGGGCCCAACAAGTGGAGGCCGTAGAGAAGATCAGAAAATGGGAGCAGAAGCTGGAGGACAAGGCCAGCGACATTGCCCTTGCCGAGGAGAACCTCAAGGAGAAGGACGCATCCCTGGACAGGCCGGCGGCGGACCTCGCCAGGCGGGAGACAGACCTCACCTTCCAGGAGGAAATGCTCGAAAGGCGGGGCAACTTGCTGGCCAAGCATGAGCTCGAGGCAGAGGAGAAGGAGAAAAAGCTAGAAGAGCGGATCTGGCAGTTCCGGGTGGCACCGAGCCCCCATGCGGTAGAGGCGACGAAGAAAGCACTTGAAGATCTCTAGACGGAGCATCACGCTTGGGTCCAGCGCATCGCTGCATGGGCCGGCGAGGCGAGCATGGCACTGGTGCCACTAGGGATGAGTCCCATCCCGATGTCGGAGCTGTCGGCATCTATTTAAGATGCGCTCCTGGTGCTGGACTCCACCGCCGACCACCTCCGACGCCTAGACCAGATTCTTGGCGCCTGCCTGGAGGCCGAGGGCGGCAGGCTCTACCGGGCGGTGATTGAGTACATCCTGACGTGCTTCCGGAGCCACGACCCTGTAACACCCTGAATTTGGGGGTATAAAATTGCTTTTCTAATATCCACCAAATTCAGGTGTTACCTTCTCCTTTCTTCGATTTACTCCTTTTTTCTAAATATTGAAGAGTTGTTTTGTACTATATAAGTATTAATCTAGTAGGTTCAAAACCCTAGGGGAATTATTGTGGTTGCATCACATGCTAGAGCACCTAATTTTGCATGACGTGTTGAGTTGTTGTGTCTCTATTTAAACTCATGAAGCATGTTTAACCCTGAATTTAAGAGCTAGAGTTTAATTAAAATAGAAAGAAGAGAATAAAAGGAGAAAAGGAAAAGCCCATCGACCACGTGGCCCACGCGCCTCTTCCCTAGCCAGCACGGCCCAGCCCCCCTGCGGCCAGCCCACCCCACGGCCCAACTTGCTGCGTGCGGCCCACCCAGCCCACCCGACGCTGGTGCCCCCCAAACCCTAGCTAGCCTCCCCCAGCCACCGGGCCCACCTGTCAGGGGCGTCTAGCCCCTGTTCCTCTTCTCCCGAACTGCCCTAGCGCAAATCTCGCCGACGACACAATCTCTCCCTTCTCTCTCCTCCATCCTCTCTCCCCCTCGACGCGCACTCCCTACATCACCGTGTCAGCCCCGGCGCGGTTCCTTTTCCCTAGGGCGTGGCGGCGGCCCGTGGCATGCGGGCGCGCGGTTCTCTGCGACGGCGCGGGCACACGGCCCTCCACGGCGGCAAGGGCGTGCGGCCCCGGGACCTACAGCGCGGCCAGGCGCGGTAGCCAACCGACCGGCCAGCAGTGCGTGGCCGAGCCCGCCAGGTGGTCCGAGCGGGCGCGGCGGTGCAGCGCGACACGCGGCCCAGCTCGGTTGTCCAGCGCGGCAGTCGGTGGCTCGCCCGGAGCAGCGGCGCGTCCGCATGCCTAGCGTGGGCGTGGCCCCAGCGCGTAGTTCGCCGCGCGCCCTTGTCCCGCCCGCGGCGCGGCCAGCTCGCGGTGCTCGCGGCGCGCTCGCTGCGGCGGCCCGTGGTGCGGCTCGTAGCCAGCGTGGCCCCGGCCCGACAGCGTGCGAATGCACCCCCCTGGCGCGCAGGTTTGCGGCCCCCTGGCGACTCAGCGCGATGCTCGCGGCGGTGGCCCGTGGCGTGCCTCGCGGCTACGGCATGACCCGCGGCTTGCCCTGCACGGCAGCCTGCGTGGCCAGCCCGCACGGCCTCTGCCCGGCGCAGCGGCTCGCGGCCAGCCAGCGCGGCGCACGCAGCGTAGCTCCCAGCGGGCCCTGGTCGGCATCCAGCCGTCGTGGTCGACCAAAATGACACCCTCGCCGAGCTGCTCCCGTCGTGTTAGTTCTCATGTGCAAGGTGGAGAACGAGAAGAAGAAGCAATTGTCCTATTCGTGGATGAGGTAGTTGTAGCCGCATGAGATCTCATCGCTTGAACTGTGAACTAGTACGTATTCAATATGTGTGCATCCCAAATACATTTGACCATGTTCTAATTGTGGTAACTTCGTAATCATGTCAAGTACACGTTAATAATAGTATTTTGTCGCATCACAGGATTTAGCTATTTAATTGATTATTTGTGTGTCCAATGATTAACAAAATAATATTCTAATTTAGGTATAGCTCTAACCTGTTCTCGTATAAATATCCGTTCATGTGATTATGTCGATGCCAATGTTGTAATTAACACTTTCTTAATACGGATGCGGGATCGGTTAGTGATTCTAGCTTAATGTCGCAAGGTTTTCGCGCGTCGTCGCGTGTCGTCCGCGCGTGTTGTTTGCACGCGTTGTCGCACGCTGTTCGCGTGTGTCACCCGCCTTGCCGCGCGCGGGATTATACCATTCGTTTATAATTATTCATGTGAATTAATTAGTTACTTATTTAATCACCAACTATTAAAATGGTAAGTTAGACAAGAACAAAGTAGTAGTGTTAATTTACATTTAATTAATATCAATTACTATAGAAATATCGGATTAAATATTCCAATTAATATTTGCTTAGCGTAAACTCGTTAACTTCTCGACCATAGCTCCAACTATCGTGTTTCTTTTTCCTTGTGTGACCGTAGTAGCGCGCTCTATTTCATTTTGCATGTTTTATTATGTTTTTCTTTGAATGGTGTAATGTTCTTATGCATATATGTTTGTTTGCTTGTGCCTGTTTGTCTTCGCTTCGCGTTGCGACTAGATCGTGAGTTGTTTCCGAGCTTCGAGGAATCGACAGTCAAGCTTCGGCGACCAAGTGATCTAGCTCTTCGAGTTCCACGAAGTTGAAGACCCTGAGCATCTGTTTGGTGAAGGCAAGTGTCCTCTGACCCATTATGTCCCATTTACTTTATAATTCACTATCCCGCATACTATGAACAACCTAAGGATTGACTAGCTTTCTATGTACCTGGTCCTTGATTACCTTTTGGGCTTCTATGGTTAGATTCATGCTATTGCTTTACTTTAATCAATGAACATGATGTGAACAATTATGATACGATGTTGTCATTATGATTATGATGTTGGACTGGTGATACTTTAGGGGGCTCGAGCGGTTTCTCGAGTGCCTCTCCGTAAGGACCTGTTCATTGGATGACCGCCCGGGAAAACAGTGCAACCATGAGGGTGGAATGGGACGCCCTTAGCTGAGTAATTAGAGGAACCGGGGTGTAGTTCGCTTCGCCGTCGTGCCGTCAATGGGGCTCGGTGTATGCGGCTCGCTCTGCCAAGGTGGATTTGTCCCTTGGGGAGGAGTGCGGTACATTTAGGAAACCTAACAGGCGGCTACAGCCTCGGGGAATCTTTGTAAAGGCTACGTAGTGATGCCCTGCTGGATCACCTAGGTAGTGGTCAATGGGGAGTAGCTCTCTCCGGGCAGAAAGGGAATCACGGCTTGTGGGTAAAGTGCACAACCTCTGCAGAGTGTTTGAAAACTGATATATTAGTCGTGCTCCCAGTTATGAGTGGCCAAGGGAGCTCCATTGATTAGAGATGCTTGATCAGAGATGTATGGTTTACAGGTGATGATGAGGATGGTTATGATCATGCTTATGGTAATGGTAAGTGGTATTCTTTCTATTTGGAAAGGGTACTTTGGGTTAAGAACTTGGGTTAATGCTAAAACCTGGCTTTCTACTAGTAATAATAACCTGACCAACTAAAAGCAACTGCTTGACTTAACCCCACATAAAGCTAGTCCACTACAGCCAAACGGGACATTTGCTGAGTACGTTGATGTGTACTCACCCTTGCTTTCACAAAACACCAGGTTGCCTTTGGTGCAATCTATGCTCAGGTAAAGAAGGCGTCGAGGCGGATCTCCAGGAGTTCCAAGACTTCGACGAGTTCGAGGATTAGGCTAGCGACCTCCCCCAGTCAGCTGCCTGTGGTGGGTTGTTTATGTTGGCTACGTTTCGATTCTGTGTACTTTGATTTATATTATGTAAATGGCTCTAGTCTGTAATATTATTACTTACTCTTTATTATAATTTGAAGCATTGTGCTATGATGAGTCATTTATGTAATCGATGTGTACGTGAATTGCTGATCCTGGCACGTACATGGTTTGCACTCGGTTTGCCTTCTAAAACCGGGTGTGACATAAGTGGTATCAGAGCCGTGCTGACTGTAGGACCGCTAGCCTAGAGTAGCATTGGCCGTTTTAAGGACTTATTGACTGTTACTTCACCTCATCCTTGATTCTGCTTCAAAATATTAGTCATCTCGACTAATTCTATGTTATGCTCCTATATGCCCCCTTGCCAAAAGTATTTTATTCTAGTATGGTCTATACTTCTCTCAATCTATTAGAACTGATCTCACTCTTGTGCTTGCGACATCTTTGTAGATGGCCCCTGACCATAATCTTCTTGTCTTTTGGGATTCTTTCCTCTTTCGTCATTAAATTGTTACCATTTGGCAAACTCTAGTCCTTTGGTATTGACATACTCAAATCCCTGAATTCTTCAATTCTCTTGTTTCAAATACTTGCCTCTAAATTTTTACTGCCTACTTAAACATTTCAGTTTATATGACCATGACCTTCCTGTCTTCTAAGACCCTTTCCTGTTCTGTTGTTAGGTCATTATCTTTCAATATTTTCTATTCCATTGGTTTTAGTATACTCGTGTCCTTAGAGTCTTGCATACTCTCGTATTTTTTTATGTATGCTTATCTTCATACCCCAATATTTGTTTAAGACATTTCAACTTACATGATCTTGACCACCCTTGTTTCTTAATGATCCATGAGCGGTCATTTTACTTTGCATATCCTTGGTGATCTCGTTGTCTCCTTGTAACTCCACTTGGTAATTAATTTTCTTTACTTCAACCATTTTGTTGAACCTTACCTACCCTTGCTTGTTTTCTCCACTTTGTTAGTCTTGCCTTAACTCTGTCCATGATTATGCTTTTTATCATTATCACCTTTACCCTTATCACCTCTATATCTTACCTTGATGTTTATCTTATACCTGCCCTTTAAAAACTTGTCTCTCCCATCTCAATCTGAGAGTTGTACGTTTTACCTATTTTCCCTTTAGGTGTATCCTCATCTTTGTCACCTACGAGTTTTTAACTCTATCCTTTGTTGTGTTTTTGTTTGTTATTTCCTTTACCCTTCTCATCTCTCAATCTTACCTTGATGATTACGCTATGTTCGTTATCTAAAACCTCCAATCTCCCACCTTAGTTCAAGCGTGGTCTCTTACTTATCTCACTCGTGGTTATACCTATACTTTACCTCTTGGAAGACTTATCTTATCTCTATTCTTGATTGTACCTAGATTCCTGTTTTTTTATGCACATTTACCTCTTCCTTTATATCCTTGCCTATTATCACCTTTGACCCTTGACCTCTCTCCATATTTACCATGATGTTTACCTATTTTTCTTAGCCTCACTTATTCCATTTCAATCCAAGAGTGTTGTTTTCCCTATCCCGCTCTTGTTCGTTTCCTTTCTGTTTGTCGCTTTGCGGTCTTGCCTCACCTTAACTTCATCCTTTGTTGAGCTTTTGTTCGATATCATCCTTACCTTTGTAATCTGTAGATCTTGCCTTGATACTTATCTTAGGTCTGCTTGTTGAAATCCCCTCTTTTTTATCCCAATTCGAGAGCTATGTTTTACTTATCTCACCCTTGGCTATATCCTCTTCTTTACCGCGTGTAAGCCTTGACCTACCTCCATTCTTTATTGTACTTATACCACTATTCTATGCTTTCATCTTTTCCCTTATGCCCTTGTCTGTTATCGCCTTGACCCTTGTGATATTGAGGCCTTCTACCTAAATGTTTACTTTGAACTTATCCTTTAAAAGCCTCTCCTTTCTTTCGACCAAGTTTAAGGGTTGTGAGTTACCTATCTCTCCCCGGATTTCTTTCCACTCCTTGACGCCTTACAAGTTTTGTCTTAATTCCATCCATTGATGTGTCTTACTTGCTATCACCATCACCTTGCCACCCATCAACCTTGCTTTGACACTCATCTTAATTCCTGCTCTCCAAAGATCTCCTCTCTCCCACCTCAATTTGAGAGTGGCAGTTTACCTATCTAGCCCTTGGACGTACTTTCTTCTTTTCCATTTGCAGGTCCTGTTTTAACTCCATCCTTTGTGGTACTTATATCCTTTGTTCTTATGCCCATTTACCTCCTCTCTTACATTCTTGTCCGTTATCGCCTTAATATCCATACCTTTACACGCTTACTTTGAACCTACCTTTTAAAGCCTCCTCTTTTCTGCCCCTGTTCGAGGGTAATGCCTCACCCACTTCACCATTGATTGCTCCCCTTTCTTTGACACCTTGCAAGTTTTGTCTGAAATACACCCCTTCATGAGTGTTTGTCTGTTATCACCTTAACCCTTGTCATTCCTCGATCTTTACCTTGATGCCTATCATGTATCCGTATTTTAAAGCCCCCTCTCCCGTTTCAGTTCAAGAGTGTTGTCTTACCCCTCCCCGCTCTTGTTCGTTCCCTATTCCTCCATCGTGTTGCAAGTCTTGTTTTAACTCGACCTTTTGGTGTGCTTTTCTTTGTTACCTCCTGTACCTTTGTAATCACTGGATCTTTCCATGATGCTCATCTTACGCCTACCTTTTGGATTTTCATCTTTCCCATCTCGATTTGAGACTAGTGTTTTACCTATCCTGACCTTGGTTGCATTCTCTCCCTGTCGGTTACAATGCTTGCTTTAACTCCATCCTTTATGGTGCTCGTGCCCCTATCCTGCACGTCTTGTTCTTCTCCTTGTCCTTCAACAACCTTAGAGAGTAGTTATTCCCTTTTCAAGAAAGACCACCATTTAATTAAAAGGAACGTATAGCAACGAGATGTTTGTTGTTGTATGCTTGTGATGTTTGTCTTTGTGTTATGATTGATTTGCTTCTTTGTGATGAGTGTTGATGTGTTGTGGCCCTTGGTCTGCAATGGCATCAGTTTACTAGGCGAGTGCCATAAAGTTAAGTAGTTGGGTTCTCCCCCCGCCCGCTCTCACTAATCTGTCTATACTTACCTTTTCTTGCTATTCTTTCCTCTTGCACATGTCTATTTGGCAACCTCCAACTCCTCCAAATCGGTCAAGAACAGAGTTGGGAACATCTTCATCAAACGCATATCAATGCTCCTGTTAAGGGGGTTAGCCGCTAACCCCAATGAAGACAATGAGATCAACATCAACCAACAAGAATCAGAGTGGCGCAGCGGAAGTGTGTGTGGGTCCTAACCCACAGGTCCAAGAGATCCTCAAAAATTGTATCAATCGGTCTCAAGCATCTGAAGGTCAAAGCAACCAGTCCATAAGTTAAAGTTGCCAGAGCCAAAGCTGGGTTAGAAGAAGCTATGAAAAACCAATGAACCAATCTCATTTTCTTGCTAGCCTCTTCTTGAATCTCGAGGGCGAGTTCTGTTAAGGGGGTTAGATTTGTAACACCCTGAATTTGGGGGTATAAAATTGCTTTTCTAATATCCACCAAATTCAGGTGTTACCTTCTCCTTTCTTCGATTTACTCCTTTTTTCTAAATATTGAAGAGTTGTTTTGTACTATATAAGTATTAATCTAGTAGGTTCAAAACCCTAGGGGAATTATTGTGGTTGCATCACATGCTAGAGCACCTAATTTCGCATGACGTGTTGAGTTGTTGTGTCTCTATTTAAACTCATGAAGCATGTTTAACCCTGAATTTAAGAGCTAGAGTTTAATTAAAATAGAAAGAAGAGAATAAAAGGAGAAAAGGAAAAGCCCATCGACCACATGGCCCACGCGCCTCTTCCCTAGCCAGCACGGCCCAGCCCCCCTGCGGCCAGCCCACCCCGCGGCCCAGCTTGCTGCGTGCGGCCCACCCAGCCCACCCGACGCTGGCGCCCCCCCAAACCCTAGCTAGCCGCCCCCAGCCGCCGGGCCCACCTGTCAGGGGCGTCTAGCCCCTGTTCCTCTTCTCCCGAACTGCCCTAGCGCAAATCTCACCGACGACACAATCTCTCCCTTCTCTCTCCTCCATCCTCTCTCCCCCTCGACGCGCACTCCCTACATCACCGCGTCAGCCCCGACGCGGTTCCTTTTCCCTAGGGCACGGCGGCGGCCCGTGGCGTGCGGGCGTGCGGTTCTCCGCAATGGCGTGGGCGCACGGCCCTCCACGGCGGCAAGGGCGTGCGGCCCCGGGATCTACGGCGCGGCCAGGCGCGGTAGCCAGCCGACCGGCCAGCAGTGCGTGGCCGAGCCCGCCAGGTGGTCTGAGCGGGCGCGGCGGCGCAGCGCGACACGCGGCCCAGCTCGGCTGTCCGACGCGGCAGCCGGTGGCTCGCCCGGAGCAGCTACGCGTCCGCATGCCCAGCGTGGGCGTGGCCCCGGCGCGTAGTTCGCCGCGCGACCTCGTCCCGCTCGCGGCGCGGCCAGCTCGCGGTGCTCGTGGCGCGCTCGCTGCGGCGGCCCGTGGCGCGGCTCGTAGCCAGCGTGGCCCCGGCCCGACGGCGTGCGAATGCACCCCCCTGGCGCGTAGCTTTGCGGCCCCTGGCGACTCACCGTGGTGCTCGCGGCGACGGCCCGTGGAGCGCCTCGTGGCTATGGCGTGACCCGCGGCTTGCCCTGCGCGGTAGCCTGCGTGGCCAGCCCGCACGACCTCTGCCCGGCGCAGCGGCTCGCGGCCAGCCAGCGCGGCGCGCGCAGCCTAGCTCCCAGCGGGCCCTGGCCGGCATCCAACCATCATGGTCGACCGAAATGCCACCCTCGCCGAGCTGCTCCCGTCGTGTTAATTCTCATGTGCGAGGTGGAGAATGAGAAGAAGAAGCAATTGTCCTATTCGTGGATGAGGTAGTTGTAGCCGCATGAGATCTCATCGCTTGAACTGTGAACTAGTACGTATTCAACATGTGTGCATCCCAAATACATTTGACCATGTTCTAATTGTGATAACTTTGTAATCATGTCAAGTACACGTTAATAATAGTATTTTGTCGCATCACAGGATTTAACTATTTAATTGATTATTTGTGTGTCCAATGATTGACAAAATAACATTCTAATTTAGGTATAGCTCTAACCTGTTCTCGTATAAATATCCATTCATGTGATTATGTCGATGCCAATGTTGTAATTAACACTTTCTTAATAGGGATGCGGGATCGGTTAGTGATTCTAGCTTAATGTCGCACGGTTTTCGCGCGTCGTCGCGTGTCGTCCGCGCGTGTTGTTTGCACGCGTTGTCGCACGCCGTTCGAGTGTGTCACGCGTCTTGCCGCGCGCGGGATTAAACCATTCATTTATAATTATTCATGTGAATTAATTAGTTACTTATTTAATCACCAACTATTAAAATGGTAAGTTAGACAAGAACTAAGTAGTAGTGTTAATTTACATTTAATTAATATCAATTACTATAGAAATATTGGATTAAATATTCCAATTAATATTTGCTTAGCGTAAACTCGTTAACTTTCTCGACCATAGCTCCAACTATCGTGTTTCTTTTTCCTTGTGTGACCGTAGTAGCGCGCTCTATTTCATTTTGCATGTTTTATTATGTTTTTCTTTGAATGGTGTAATGTTCTTATGCATATATGTTTGTTTGCTTGTGCATGTTTGTCTTCGCTTCGCGTTGCGACTAGATTGTGAGTTGTTTCCGAGCTTCGAGGAATCGACGATCAAGCTTCAGCGACCAAGTGATCTAGCTCTTCGAGTTCCACGAAGTTGAAGACCCTGAGCATCTGTTTGGTGAAGGCAAGTGTCCTCTGACCCATTATGTCCCATTTACTTTATAATTCACTGTCCCGCATACTATGAACAACCTAAGGATTGACTAGCTTTCTATGTACCTGGTCCTTGATTACCTTTTGGGCTTCTATGGTTAGATTCATGCTATTGCTTTACTTTAATCAATGAACATGATGTGAACAATTATGATACGATGTTGTCATTATGATTATGATGTTGGACTGGTGATACTTTAGGGGGCTCGAGCGGTTTCTCGAGTGCCTCTCCGTAAGGACCTGTTCATTGGATGACCGCCCGGGAAAACAGTGCAACCATGAGGGTGGAATGGGACGCCCTTAGCTGAGTAATTAGAGGAACCGGGGTGTAGTTCGCTTCACCGTCGTGTCGTCGATGGGGCTCGGTGTATGCGGCTCGCTCTGCCAAGGTGGATTTGTCCCTTGGGGAGGACTGCGGTACATTTAGGAAACCTAACAGGCGGCTACAGCCTCGGGGAATCTTTGTAAAGGCTACGTAGTGATGCCCTGGTGGATCACCTAGGTAGTGGTCAATGGGGAGTAGCTCTCTCCAGGCAGAAAGGGAATCACGGATTGTGGGTAAAGTGCACAACCTCTGCAGAGTGTTTGAAAACTGATATATCATCCGTGCTCACGGTTATGAGCGGCCAAGGGAGCTCCATTGATTAGAGATGCTTGATCAGAGATGTATGGTTTACAGGTGATGATGAGGATGGTTATGATCATGCTTATTGTAATGGTAAGTGGTATTCTTTCCATTTGGAAAGGGTACTTTGGGTTAAGAACTTGGGTTAATGCTAAAACCTGGCTTTCTACTAGTAATAATAACCTGACCAACTAAAAGCAACTGCTTGACTTAACCCCACATAAAGCTAGTCCACTACAGCCAAACAGGACATTTGCTGAGTACGTTGATGTGTACTCACCCTTGCTTTCACAAAACACCAGGTTGCCTTTGGTGCAATCTATGCTCAGGTAAAGAAGGCGTCGAGGCGGATCTCTAGGAGTTCCAGGACTTCGACGAGTTCGAGGATTAGGCTAGCGACCTCCCCCAGCCAGCTGCCTGCGGTGGGTTGTTTATGTTGGCTACGTTTCGATTCTGTGTACTTTGATTTATATTATGTAAATGGCTCTAGTCTGTAATATTATTACTTACTCTTTATTGTAATTCGAAGCATTGTGCTATGATGAGTCATTTATGTAATCGTTGTGTACGTGAATTGCTGATCCTGGCACGTACATGGTTCGCATTCGGTTTGCCTTCTAAAACCGGGTGTGACAGACCCAGCCATATCCTTGGAGCTGGTGATCGCTGGTCCGGTGGCTGAAACTGAAGATGCCACCCAGAAGGGCGTACAAGATACTGTGGTGGTGGCTGAGTGCTTCCAGCGGGATCCTGCTGATGATGAGTAGCTAGATCTGTAGAAACAGGGCAAGGGTTCCGCTGGGTAGCGGCTTGTAATAGTTTTTGGCTTTGTAAGATACTTTTGAGTACTATTTATCAAGCAGTATTATCACTTATTTGTATGCTATTTGTCCTCGCTGTGTGTGACGTTACCAACTCCTCCCTTGTACTTGGCCCCCTAGGATGTAGGCTCGATGTGTCGAGGCTGGATGCCAGTATTCCTAAGGGAAAATTAGTTGGTGACCCAGCCCCCAGGAGGTAGTCGCGGCTGGGACCTAGATCTGTACACAGCTTCAGCTAGGAAGTGTTAGTAGCACACCCATAGGACCCATCGTCTGGTATCTGCCATCCTTTGATTCATGCAATAGGACCTGCAGGATTTAGTCTGGGAAGCCAAGCCGTGTGCCCGGACCCCCTGGATCACAGCTCCAAATACTAGGACACCCATCACAGAGTGGTGGAGTGTGCAGGCTTAGGGTACGGAACCAGGCTAAGCGGCTACACAGCCCCAGACCATCCCAGGAGACGAGTGTCTGTTCTCTAGAACCAGACCCCAGGTTACCGGACCCACAGGACTATAGTTCCAAATACTAGGGTACTCATCACAGAGTGGTGGAGCGTGCAGGCTTACGGTACGGAACCAAGCTAAGCAGTTACACAACTCCGAACCACCTCAGGAGACGAGTACCCATTCTCTAGAACTGGCCCCTAGGCTGCCGGACCCCCCTACCTTTGTAGAGGGGTCCTAAACTGCAAGCCTGGCTACTCAATTCGGACGTCATCATACCAGCAAGGGTGGGAAACTGTATGGGTGGGTTAGATAAAAAATAATGGTTGTAGACTAAAGCAGAATAAAACCGACACAAAAACAAATCTGGGGGTGGATCTTTTCCTTATAACTTGATGTACATGAGTGTAGGCCAACAGACCGGGTTTATGAGGGCGGACCTCACCGGGTTGACGTACAAATATGCGGGACCTAGTTACAAAGGAAGAAAAATAGAACCCCCAGGTTTGTTTTTATGGGTAAAACTTACGGAGATGCTCTATGTTCCAAGGATTGGGAAGAGGCTCTCCTTCAGTTGTAGCAAGACGGACACACCCGAGTCGGCATATTTCTGTCACCTTGAAGGGTCCTTCGCAGCTGGGGGAGAATTTGTGGAGCCCTTCTCGGTTCAGTACTCGCCTTAGGACCAGGTCTCCGACCCTGAGCTCCCTACTATGCACGAACCGTTGGTGGTAGCGCCTGAGCGCCTGGTTGTATCGTGCATTTTGGATCATCGCTTGCCATCTGTGCTCGTCGATGAAGTCCACGTCCTCACGACGTAGCTGTTCCTGCATAGACTCATCGAAAGCCTAGACCCGTGGGGAGCTCATAATGATTTCCAGGGGAAGGCAGGCTTTGGCCCTGTAGACCAGGAAGAACGGGGTCTCCTCGGTAGCTTGGCTGGGTGTGGTCCGGTTCCCCCAAAGAACGGACGGAAGCTCGTTGACCCAATTCGCACCATGCTTTTTCAAGCAGTCGTAGTACATGTCTTGAGCCCCCTGAGGATCTCTGCATTTGCCCTCTCCGCCTAGCCATTGCTCCTGGGATGAGCCACAGACGCAAAGCAGAGTTGGGTGTCGATGCCTTCGCAATACTCCTGGAAGAGCCGACTTGTAAACCGGGTCCCATTGTCCGTAATGATATGGCTTGGGACCCCAAATCTATAGACAATCGACTTGAGGAAAGCAACAGCAGCACCCTGGGTGATGTTGACCACAGGGGTGGCCTCTGGCCACTTGGTGAACTTGTCGATGGCGACGAAGAGGTACCGGTGCCCGCAGGAGTAGATCGATCCTGGGGTGAGGTTCATGAGCCAGGTCTGGGCCAGCCCAGACAAGGCTACATGGAAGTATGTTGCCATTACAATAGTGTCTCCACTCGCTGCCGTAATAGCGGTGACATATACTTGCAAGAATTCTGACGGATTTGACATACCGTCGTACTTCTTCGGCAGGTGTGGCCGGAACTTGGATGGCCAAGTCGCCGCGCGGAGATGATCCGCTAGTGCGGCGTAGCCCACGCCGTCCAATGGGACACCCGCCTGGATCCGGGCGCCCGTTGGGGTTTGCAGTGCAACCGCAGTGAAGTTGTGGTTGGGGTTGCGACCCTCGATGTTCTGCTGGCGCTCACGCGCCCTTTCCAGAGAGACTCGGGCATCCTCGCCCGCACGCCTACGGTTGAGTTCTGCCCGCAGGTCATCAGGCCTCTCCAGAGAGACTGGAGCGTCCTCTCCCGCACGCCTGCGGTTGAGCTCCACCTGCAGATCCTCAGTCGGTGTAGCCTTCACTGAAGGTGAGCGCACCGATGCCGACGCCTCATATTTATGCCGGGATGACCGAGGCCTAGGCCTGGCTGATCCAGAATGCGCCATGCCGAGCAGATGGTCAATATCGTCACGCCACTGCTTCATGGCCCCCGGCGAGGCCGTGGAGCTAGGAGGGTGGCGTAGTAACTCCCTGGCTGCATACAAGGCCCCAGGCGCAGCCCTTGATGATCTAGATGTCTGCGCAGGAGTGTGCTGCCGCGCAGAGCGCACAGCAGCAGCGCCAGGCGCAGGACGGTTGGAGGCCCATGGCATGGAAGACGCAGCCTCTTCCTCCATCGAGAAGTCCTCGGGAACAAAGTCATGGTGCTCCACGATCTGAACCATCGTGTCAAGCAGAAAAACAGGTGAAAAACCTAAAGCCAAGCCCCCTACCTGACGCACCAAATGCCGGAGAGGAAATTCTCCGGCCGGGTGGCGGAATGCACCCGCCCTAAATCCTAAGATGAGGAGGGGCCTTAGCGGTTTGCCTGTCTGCTAGATGGTGGATGAAAACACGAGAGCACGCAAGAGTTTAGAGTGGTTTAGGCCACCGGAGTGTAAAACCCTACTTCCACTGTGTATGTGTATTGAATATATCTGAGAGTCCAAGTTGGGTCTAGAGGACTTGCCTTGTAACGTTGTGTGCCTTCCCTTTTATAGCCCAAGGGAGGCACATACAAGGATGCTGAGCCCCGACATGTGGGCCCAGGAACATAATGGAAGGAATACTTGGAGTAACTAATGCAAGTAACGCCTGTGCAATCTCCTGGTGCCATGATGTCCGCAACCCACGCAGTATTGATGTGCGGCGGTAGCTTCCTTGGTAACATGCGGGTAATGATGAGCGTAGCGCACGAGGTAGTATGGGCATGCCGCCTGCCAATGGAATGAACAGGCACGCCTTCTGCGGATTGGACAGGTCGCCACCTGCCAGCGGAATGGACAGGTCGCCGCCTACGAGCGGAATGGACATGTCTCAATAAATGCTGAGCTAGCACACCGCCTGTCAGTGGAATGGACAGGCGGCGTGCCTCACCCTTAATAAATGCAGAGGCCGCGTAACCTGGAGGCCTTATGTCAGGCTCCGCCCGTTGGCTTACGTCACGTGCAGTAGGTCACGTGGCAGCATCGGGTCTCCGCCTGGGCGGGGAGCAGAAGTGTATGTGGACAGGTCTGTACCAGACTAGGTCTGGACACGTGTCGACACCGGACCCCCGCATGGGTCCTGTTCAAGGCCCGTGTATGTTCTGTCCTGGGACCTCCAGACCCCATTGAGGGTGGCCCGGACCCCCTACGGGGGAGGGTCCGGATCCCATAGGGGCTACCCTTTACATAGGTGCACCAACGAGGATTAGTCGGGACCTTACGTGGTTCCGGATACCTCGGTAAAAATATCGGCGTCGTCTACGAGAATTTGCTTTCTCTACTAGCTCTTTAATCTTCCACATTTACTCTCTCTACTTAACTTGTAATCTTTACTAGTCTGTAAATTATATAGGATTGGAACCTAGGTTGCATAACTACTTTTGTGGTTGAGATAGCAACACTTAGGGGGTGTTTGAATGCACTAAAACTAATAGTTAGTAGCTAAAATTAGTTGAGATATCTAAACATCCTAGTTAATAGTTCAACTATTAGCTATTTTTAGTAAATTAGTTAATAACTAGGTAGCTATTTGTTAGCTAGCTAATTCTAACAACAAATTTTAACCAACTAATTATTAGTTTTAGTGCATTCAAACAGACAAAATCTAGTTTACATATTTTAGATTGATTATTTGCATAGTTTTTGCTCTATGAAATTATTTATGCCCTAGTTTAAAGATAGTTTTTAGAAGTTCTAATTTAACCCTCTGTTAGACGTCATGTTTCATATAAGGAGCTTCAAAATCTCTTGCAGGAAGGCGCAAAGGTGAGCATGTTCATTTGCATGTCTCGTTTAAGTCCGGTTTGTTATCCTGCTATAATACTTTAACCTCTACTGTATTTCTATTATGAAAGTTGTTAAGAACTACGTCACCACGGATCACCAGATCCGCTCCCTTCCCTCCCGTCAGCAGTAGAGGCGCAAGAAGATGTAGAGAACCCGTCTCCCTTCCCATAAGCACGACAGAGGAAACACACGAGACACTGGATATAGGGTTGGGCCTCTGGCCTCTTTCTGATCTCTGTATTATGAGGGGGTGTACAGGTTCCTTATATAGAGATGTGAGACCCCTCAGGGACAAAGCAGGTATTTGCCCACATAACCCTAACTAGGGTTACTTAACACTCCCCCTTGGGCGAATACCGTGACCAACACATGCCTCGTTAAAACTCCGAAAAACCCAGTGGGAAAAATGTGGAGAAAGAGTGCATGGTGATACAAATTGCATTTGCACTTTGTTGCCTCGTTAAAAACCTCATGTGAGAAACTTCAAGAAAACTCACCAAGGGAAAAAGAGTACAACAACTATCATCGGGACAGATTTCGATCCTTTGGGATCTAGATTCTATCGAATCTTCTACAAGGGCTAACTTTAGAAATGTGCTCCCCCTGATCCTTGCAAAACTGTATCAATAAGGCAAAACATCTTCTTCTAGAAGTATATGCACATAAAGATTTAGCAAACGGATTGCATATCCTTGCAAGGACTATTTCAGGAACTTTACCTCTACTCACTTCTAGGATATACGAGGTAAGTGCACATATCAATATAAATAAGCCACTTTGGCTGATGGTGTTCGATCGACTAGATCTATATATTTGATAGAAAGTTCCATAAAGGTTCACATATTGATCATCAAGCTCACGCCCTCAGGGCATAGAATATGACATTTATTGTCTCACGGTTGTGATCAATATAAGCATTTGCTCCCCCTGACGATGACATCCATCAAAGTCGTTATCCCTCATAACTCAAGCATATACTTCAAGATATATGTCTCATTGTTCATCTGGAATAACGAGAATGGATGAGGTTGGGTGCTATCATTTTCTATCTTACACCATAATTTATACATAGTTGTGCAAAGCAAATAACATGTCCTTATATAGGACTTAGGGGATAATATAGTTGCAATAGTACATATTCTAAATATGACACATCGCTCCAGGCGTTCATCCATCGCAACATCTATGATGGTGTAACAAAAGTCCATCGAAGATCGTAATCCATCAGGGATTTTTCATCGATCAGATACATCGTTATAGTCTGTCATTCTGGCATAATGGGGATATTTTGCCAGTAACACCTAAACCTTATAGGTTTCTGCCATCGTGGCTTTAGAGGATACCGTAATTCCACATCTAGTGGAAAATACCATGAGTAAAGATCATGGAATGCACATGTGCTTATTCGGTGAACTTCAAGTCCTTTGGTACCTCATCTTATTCCTTTTCGGGTCTGTATGGGTCTTTATCCCTTTATCGGGATTAACAAATTTTGGTGTTCAACTTAGACTTTATTTCTTCTGGAAAGGTTCCATCAAGGAACTATAATCTCATCTTGGAGATATTCTCTCTACATAGAAGAGTGTTCATTCGTCAGGAATGTATTATTCGGTATGAGATTTATATGTTGCATATTTATAATTCAAAGATATGGATCCTCCTAGTATCTCATGACGGATCTTCAGAATCCTATTAACTGCATAATTTAATTCATGCCATTTGCCAGATATATTATATAGCGGAACAGTGTTTATTCAACACATATGTGGGATAGGTCTCTCACAAGACCACTTGAACCATCGCATTCACCACACATTATTTCAGCAGTGCCCATAAATGTCCGAACTTCAAGCTCGTGACTTTCATTTTGCGATTATTGGTTCAGCCTCGATTGCATTTATCAATGACCCGATAAGAGAGCTTCAAGCACTCATGCCTAGGACTTTGTTTTGGATCCATTTGCAATCTAGAGAGGCAAGATAGATGTCGACACATTTGTCTCCCACATTTAATAATGATCTTCATCATTTCCCAAAAACGTAAATTCATTGTTCTGTATTCCTAGCACAATGATATTGCGCGCATTGCTAGGAACTTCATCATCAAGATGAACCTCTTCGTGAGGCAAATTACCAGCAGGGCGAGTTCATCGGAGGAGAGTTATTACAGACCACGTGAATCTGCAATCATAACATATGCTTCGACTAAGGCCGCTGGATCATATTCGCAGGCGTCCCCGAGAATAGATCAAATGCCAATAAGTCAAATGTGGATATGATATTAATCCCAGGTATATCCACATCTACATCAGGTAGAAGCATTCAAACCAATATGGTTACTCCTCAACGATTTCTGGCAAACTCCATATACATAGGAGTACACACTGAACGACAGGTTCAGTTTGGCTTTTGTGCGTTTAATAGAATATTGAGGCATTACACTATATGGCATTCCTCCCCCTAATGCCGAGATGTTCTAAAAGCATACAGATAATATCCCCAACCACAATCATCCAGTTGTGGCCATTGTATGCTATTGTGGTGATTTATTTGGGAAATCTTACGCACATTACAGATAGGGGTTTTATGCAGTGAGCTTTGGACTTAGATTAATGTAGTGGCATGAATACTACATATTTGTCCTTCAACATGAAGGGTTAGTCTCAACATCCAGCGAGACGCAACAACAAGTTTCTTCATGGTTACAATTCTGCAAACTTATTGTTATTACTACCAAATGTATAGTCAATCATTAAGATTTAGACTAACATGCACAACACTATTTTATCCATAAGGCTTCTTCAGGGGCTCATGAATACCATTCGTCATTTGGAGCCATTAGTTGACTTCAGATCAACAAGTAAAATGACCATCAGGGTCTAGCGCTCACAAGAACATTCATTGGTTGCATTGTGCTTTCAAGCACATAGGAGAATTTGCGCATATATAATGGTGGTAAAGTGCATGGCATCAGGCCAATGCTGCCAAGCAGAGATTTTTATATGCAGAGATGTATAGTCCAGCTCATTTTTACCATTGCCCATGGGTGACCCAATTACTCATACCATTCTGAAATTAGGTATCGATTTATGCAATATTTTTAGGTATTATAATTTTGAGAGAGAACTTATAATAATAATTAATTATTTGTGGTGTTGCCAGCAGGGCAAACATTTCTCCTCATATTATATACCAAATTGTTCTATAAATCATTATTTCGATCTCTTCATTGTTCAGCAAAAAAAGAGAAGCTTTGGAATAGAACATACAAGGCCAAGAATTCGTTTTATCTGGGAAAAATCACCATATAACTAGCTTTTCATGAAACAAATGATGATAACTGCTTGGCAAGAACGAAACAAGACTGTTATCCGCCTAGGATCCGTCTTCAACAACAGATAGTACTGCTCTCATACGAAGAAATCATCAGGGGGTAGAGAGGATACAACATGTCTCTACAAGATCTTCATATTTCTATCACAAATTATCATCACTAGTAGTCTAGAGGTCAAGACATATGACTTTTCTGGCTTCGAGGACCAAGGATATGTTAATGTCTAATTTAGCTTCAAGCTCTGTTGTGATGTGGGATTTCATAGTTATTTGTCTACTCTTCTCACTTCTGATAGATCGGAGGTAGATAATGGTAAGCATGTCAAAGAGTGGAATTCAATGTAGTTCGGCTACATAAACCCCATGTATGTGTCCATTCAGAACCGACCTTTACCATTTAGCTTACAGTGTATACCAAACTTGTCAAAGGACTATCCCGAGTCAATTCAGTGACTATAAGTATTTACAATTCCGAGAGATGTATGCGACACAGGCATAGAGGTCCTAGATAGAACGAGTAAAGTGGTTCGACGGGAACACACTATGGTTTGCACACCAACATAGTGAAAATTTTATGAGAATAACCTCTCGGTATACTCGCAACTTCGGGTTGCTAGCGGTTACATGTCCTTTTATCTCATAGTTTGCTTCATGTCATCTAGCGACAAAGAGAACAATGTGCTAACATCTGGTTGAGCAATGTATGACTGAGATTTCTGATCTTAAATCATTTGGTAAGTTCTTTTTGCTTACTAATATAATCCCAATTTATGATATCTTCTATGCCAAAAAGGCTTTCATGCATTATATTATATCTTCGGGTTACTTCGGGTAAAGCTTTATGCATGAGGAGAGAGGAGAGAATTAACTTATCCATGTTCTGTTGTATTTCAATTTAACTTCCCAGATTATTCAAGCACTATAGAGCTTGATATAGTTGTTATGGCCACTTGGCAATATAAATAAATATATGATGTCACACAACACAATCAAATAAAGTATAGAGCTAAACAAGATTATTTAAGAAGGTTGCGTTATGATGTGACTTCAGGGGCTTGAACAACCCATCACAATCCACGCGAGCACAAGCTCTAGTGTATCTGACGTCAAAGCATGTGTGACCATCAGGGCTACGACAATACAATAAGCCTTCATAACAAACGCAACAGGCGCAATTGTGACTCGGTAGTCGGGGTACAAGACAAGTCCACGCAACGTGCACAATAGGTACAATTGTGGCTCGAGGCAGACAGACAATGCCTACAGGGCATACGAAAAATACGCGACTCAGCGATGACGGTCTGACTCAACAGGAGCGATCCGACTAATGGAGAGCGCGACATAGCAATCACATGACGCAGCCAAGTTCGAACAGCACAAATATTGCGTCGTGTTGCCAGGGCGCAGTCAATATTCAGCTAATGCCATAACTCAGCCGATTACCAACGCAGCCTGATCGGCGTATCTGAGTACCCATTATACAATTTAATCGCTTGACGTGAGTCCGAAGGCTCAACACATAGCAAATATTTAGAGCGATTTGAGTATGCACATTATAGCCTTCACATGCATTCTTAATAATTCTTTGTTAATTATTTGCTGCCAGAAATAATTATTAATACAGAAAAAAACAAAATTAATGCATGGGCATCACCACATATATGCAAAAGGCATTTTCCCATTATTAAACGTGCATTTTGTACTAATTATTTACTGCCAGAAATAATTAATTACGCTAGAAACTGTAACATGTTTAGTCTTTTTGTTATTTGCAACTGAAAATCTAGTTTTAGTGCATTCAAACAGACAAAATCTAGTTTACATATTTTAGATTGATTATTTGCATAGTTTTTGCTCTATGAAATTATTTACGCCCTAGTTTAAAGATAGTTTTTAGAAGTTCTAATTTAACCCTCTGTTAGACGTCATGTTTCATATAAGGAGCTTCAAAATCTCTTGCAGGAAGGCGCAAAGGTGAGCATGTTCATTTGCATGTCTCGTTTAAGTCCGGTTTGTTATCCTGCTATAATACTTTAACCTCTACTGTATTTCTATTATGAAAGTAACCTCTTACAAAAGAACTTCACGTTCTGTGGTCCTTACACCAAAGCCTAGCAAATTGAGTAAGGGGTATATGATATCAAATGACACGATATTAATGTCTGCCACTTAATTATTTTTGGATAAAGTTTATTGCAAGTTTATGTCCTTCCTCTAATATTGATTTCAAAAATCAAAGTGGATGCAGAACACGGGAAAAAAATGGAGCTTATACCTGCAAAACATTTGGAGCTAGGTACACGAATTGGCTATTATCCAAAAATTTGCGTCTCCTAGTCCTATTGTATCAACATGGGAAGAGCCTCCTAAGGTCGTCGGTGGGGTTGGCCAGCCACGCGCAGAACAGGCAGGCGGCGGCGGCGACCGATGCGGCCGAGAGCGCGGCCAGGCAGCTGAAGTGCGCGGCGTCCCCAGCGACGACGGCGACGGCCATCATGGCGAGCTCGGCGAGGCTGGCCACCGCGACCTCCGTGGCGCCGATCAGCTTGGCCTTCCCCATGGGGTTCCCCGTCTGCACCACCTGCAGTCCGATGACGCTGTACGCCATGTGCCCCAGCCGCGAAGCCACCTGCATTGTTGCATGCATACCAGGCACATCATGACGTTGACGTCCTCCGATCGAGCTCAGCTCGTACGTAGCTGCTCAGTCCACGCCGTGACGAGAATAGGAGGGAGTGTCTGTGGGTGGCGGGTGGCCTTACGATGAAGCCAAGAAAGGCGAAGAGGGCGCCGCGCCGTGAGACGGGGCCAGTGACGAAGACCACGACTGCCGCGCCGAGGAGCGCGCTCTGCGCGACCAGCCCTGCCGCTCCGGCCTGTCACCGAGATCCGAGAACACACGGTGGCGGTGTCAGAACTGGCACGGTTATCGAACGTGTTGTTTGTTCCTGGCAAAGCATGTTATGGTGAGGTGACCTTGAGAATGCCCAGCTCCTTGACAAGATATGGAGTCACGAACGTGGCCAGAATCCCCACCACCGCCGACGACCCGCCGAACGCACCGAGCACCGACGCGCTCACGCCTGCCAATTAACGCGAGGAAGCGCCGTGATGGGCACAAGGCCGAAGAATAGGGGACGGCGGCAACGCGGCAACAGGGAGGGTTACTTCGTACCGAGGTGGATGAGGAAGGTTGTCATGAGAGCGCCGGGCGCGAGCGCGACGTTGAAGCAGACGAGCACGTAGGCGAGGCTCGCCGGGAGCACGGGCTGCCGGAGGTACTCCGTCCAGCCGTGCCTGATGGTCTCCCAGGCTTTGCCAACCGCCGCGCTCCCATGTCGTCCTGGGCGCTCCAGCGGGGCCGGACCGGCACTAGCAGAGCGGTCCAAGATGCCGTCAGCGAGGCGATTCATCGCGCCGCCTAGAAAAAACAGAAGGGGCAGGGAGCAGAGCGAGACGGCGCAGGAGAGCCTGACGCAGGTCAGCGGGTGGTTCCTGGAGAGAAGCACGGCGAAGATGGACGCTCCCGCCGTCTGCACACAAAGAACGCAGCACGGAGATGGTAATGATGACCGGCCGGGGATCGCTACGTCGCCATTGAAGTGCAGTCATGATCAGGACTCAGGAGGAGATGATTGTGCATTTGTACCTCGCAGAGGAGATCGACCCTGCTGAGCGCCGCGTTCGCCCGCGCCAGCGCGATCGGCCTGCCTTCCCCTGCTAGCTAGTTCAGTCATTCAGAGGAAGCAGAAGCGGTCTGAACATTTCTTGCTTCGGCAATGGCGTGTAACACTGTAACTCACTGACTCACTCACCTGGACGACGAAGTCGCGCTCTGCGATGACGCCGAGGGAGACGCAGGAGAGGCGGTCGACGGCTGTGGACGCCACCAGCGTGGCGAACCACGGCCGCAGGAGCAGCGCCGAGGCAGCTGGAGCCCGGGGGACGGTGAAGGCGTACGTGACCATCGCCGCGGACACCAGGTGCGCCGCCGTCTGGATCACCGTTAGTGATCGGTACGCTGGGATCCGGGGGAGCGAGCTCACAAGATCCCCCACCAGCGGGCCCACCGCGAACACCACGAGCTGCGCACGCATCGGATTGCGCGCCGGCGCCAGTCAGAGCTCTGACCTAGTCTGCAGAGGGTGTGGCAGAACATGGCGCACCTTTGAGAAGAAGCCGAGGACGGCGACGGGGAGGAGGCTGGGGTGCAGCGTGGCGATGGCGGCGGGCCAGGTGAAGTTCCACAGCTGCTCGGTCACGTTCCCGGCGAGGCAGGCCGCGTACAACGCTGAATTGTTCAGTTGGAGACGTGAGAAACGGGAGCTCTGAATTGGTGCTTGCTTGCTGAGAAAGCACCTGCGTTGCATACCGTTCATGGCAGCCGGGTAAGCAGCGGTTTCTCTTCCTCCCGAGAGGCGGCCATCCTCGCTGTCTTGGTCCTCAAGGGCGGTGATGCCGAGAGACGAGTCGCCACCGGCCGGGGGCGCGTCGGCCTTGAGCAAACTAAGCTCCGTAGGGAGGATGTCTGAAGACAGCTGGACCAACGGCGGGCCGTCGAGCTCTGCTTCCTCCTCCTCGGCTTCGACCAGGGCCGCCGTCGTCGCGCCGGCGCGGTCTGATGCCGAGGCGCAGCTCGGGACGAAGCGCCTCGCTGGACTCCGGCTGCACGCGCAACGGCAACACCTGCGAGCACGCACCACGCAGGTCCCTTGTGAGTTCGCAATCCGCTCCTGGCGTGTGCTAGGTTTCAAGAGCAGGGAGCAGGACATGGGACGGTCCGTACCTGAGCGGCGGCGCGATTCGACGGCTCGCCGGGCTCGGATTGGGCGACGCTGCTGTTGCTTGGGGAAGGAGGCGGCGACGCCAGGTGTAATATGCGTGGTACGGAGGCGTCGAGAGCATCTTGGACACGGACGGCGCCATGGCCGCGGGTCGGTGCAAGCCTGCAAGGCGCCGTCGACAGCCGGGAAGGGAGACGCGCGGGAGACGAAATGGATAAGGTGCTTTCGTGAGCCAGGCCTTCAATGCCAATGCCATGGCCCATGAGCTAGAATTTTACTCTCCGAGTCACTTGTTGGGCCTACAGCACCTGGGCCTAATTTCAACAAAGACAGCCTAAATGAACTTCCCAGAACAAAAGGTAGAGTGTGATTTAGACCATCTCCAATAAGAAGTTCTATATTTGAGTTCTCAAAATTAAAATAAAACCTGATTTAAATTATTTAGGGCCAAAAAACATTTACAGTTCTAACAGTTGAGTCATATATCATATTATTAGAAAATAAATCATGTTATTTAAGATATAAAAGGTTAGAGCATCTCCAACAGCGCGGCCTATAAAAATCCCATATAATTTAAAAATGAGTCTATTTTATAGAATTTATGGCAAACAAAACATTCTGCTCCAACAGTAAAGCCTCAAATTTAGATTATAGGGCAGTCCACTACGGTGTAGTATATTTGAAGCACTTGAAAGGGTGCCCTATAATTTTTTGACCAAATTTTATGAAATGAGGCAATGTTGGAGTAGTTTTCCTGTATAGAGCCTCATATTTCAATTGGAGGCACTAGTTTGAGTCATTGTTGGAGATGCTCTTAGGAATAGTTACAAAATAAGGATATGGCTCCAGTATATGAGGTACTATATTTAGGATTCGAGAGACTGAGCCCTATAATTATTTGATGATTTTTTATAAAATAGAGTCAGTGTTGGAGCTTGTTTTTGGTGTTAGTGTCCTATATTTTAAAATAGGACCATGTTTAGGGCTATTGTTGGAGGTGCTCTTAGAGATGATATGAAACTGGTTTCCATGCTTTCCTAAGTAAAAAAATATTCTATGGCTTTTATATTATCTTATATTTTGGTATTTTAAATGTCTAGCATGCAAGCAGACTAAGATAACTTTTGTCTAGCTAGTTTCTACTTAGAAATATTGAAATTTTGGATTTTTTGTAGCTCAAATATCTAGGTCATGGCCTCATGGGTTTTTTTCTATTTTGGGTTTATTATTTCGAGTCTTTTTGTTTAATATGGCACTCGACAACATACTGTTTTTACTAGGCCATTTTCTTGTATACATTTTGACGTCATATGCTCTTGGATGTCTCACGTTTTCGCCATTTTTGTGTGCTACACCTTAGGTGTTTTAGGGTCCTAGAATTATCAAGTCCCAAACATTCTCATACAACTATTAAGGCCATTAGGATGTACCCAGGCTGAGACATCATTTTTCTCTAGATAGTTTCTGCTCACAACCAAGGAATTTTTTGTGTGTTTTCTACACCCGCGAGGACATCAAATACACGGGATCATGAGTTTTTATGCTATTTTGGGTTTCATATACCTAGTTTTTTTGTTTGTTCCACCACTTAGCCATATGTTATTTTTCTTGGGCCCATTTTCTATTGATTGTTTTAAGACTTGTGCTCTCGAACCGATTCTCACATTTTCACCATTTTTATGAGCTGTAGCACGTTGGTTTCAGGTATTTTGGGGTCTTGGAACTATCGAGTCCTAAACATTCTTACGAAAATATTAAGGCCACTAGGATGTATCTAGACTGAAACAATATATGTCTAGCTAGTTTCTGCCCACAAACAATGAGTTTTTTGAATTTCTACATCTGTGAAGAGCTCAAATACCTAGGTCATGATTTTTTTGCTATTTTTTGTTTTCATTCCTAGGATTTTTGTTTGTTTTGGCACTCGGCCACAAGTAGTTTTTTGGGGCCCATTTTCTTATGCAGATTTTTCATGTCTCGTGCTCTCAAACCGATTCTCAAATTTTTTTACCAGTTTACGCGAGCTAAAGCTCACTAGTATTAGGTGTTTTGGGGTCCTAGAACTATCGAGACCTAAACAATCTTTAACAAAACTATTAAGGCCACTAGGATGTACCTAGGCTAAGACGTTTCTGCTCACGAACGAGTAATTTGGATTTTCTACACATGTGAGGAGCTCAAATACAGAGGGGGCAAGAGTTTTTTTCTATCTTGTATTTCTTACACAACAGCAAAACTGAATACTCCCGTCGGCCATAATAATTCCCGTCGGTTTTTAGGGTTGCCGACGGGAGTTAATTAACTACCGTCGGCCATAACGAAGCCGACGGGAGATAAATAACTCCCGTCGGTTACTCCAGAGGCCGACGGGAGCTACATTATCTCCCGTCGGCTTTGTTATGGCCGACGGGGTTTAGGGCGGGCCAGGCTAAACACGCGCGCTGGCCCACTCGCCCGGCCTCTCCCTTTGTCCATCGCGCGCGCACGTCGTTCCCGCGCCCGACAGCCGCCGCCGCCGACCGCCGACCCGCCGCGCCCGAGCGCCGCCCACGCCTGCGCCGCCGCCTCCAACCGCCGACCACGCCGCGCCCGAGCGCCCCGTGCCAGAGCGCCGCCCGCGCCTGCGCCGCCACCGCCGAGCGCCGACCCCGCCGCGCCCGAGCGCCGCCCGCGCCTGCGCCGCCGCCGCCGACCGCGGACCCCGCCGCGCCCGTCACGTCCCCCGCCGTGGCTTGCCGACGCAGCTGCCCCCGCCCGCCAGTCCACGGCGCTCGGCCCCTGCGCAGGCGCCCCCGCCGCCCGCCGCCAGCCGCCTGCCCGGCCACCGGCCGACGCCGCGCCCTCCCCGGCCTGCCCCGCGCCGACCCCGGCCACCGGCGCCGTCTGACCGGCCACCGGCGCCGCCTGCCCGTCCCCTTCCCCGGCCACCCCGGCAAAGTAAGTATATATATGGGCGCACGCGTTATATTTATATCGAAAATATGCTTATTCTCGTCGGTTGGTTGGTTGCATTGATTAAGCCGATGGGAGTTAACTACGTTCTGGTAGTTTGATTAGTATGATACACTGTTTATTTTCCTAGAGTTTTAGGGTTAAGTGCGCAGACCAGTAGTTAACCCTAGGCGTCACCCGTTCCGGAAGCATGCACATCACATTTATTCATATGTTTGGGCCTAATGCACCTAGACAATCTATGGATGCATAGATTGTATAGTTTCATTCGGTCCAAACACAAGATTACTTGTGATGTGCGTGGTTCCGGGATTGTCCACGTATTTGGACAGCCGGAGAATGGGTGTGGCCGCATGTGATTCGTGCACGTGTCCGTTGGTCTGAACGAGATTTCAGCAGCATAACCCAGTTGTTCTCCGTCGCACCATGATAGGCGTGTGTTCGGAGAACAGCGGGGTTATGCTGCCGAAATTTCGTTCGGACCATCGGGCACGTCACGAGTCGCATGCGGCCGCCTCCATTTTCGGGTGGGTTTATGTCCTTTCCTATAGTAGGGTTATCACCTAAGCCACGTGCATTGCTCTTATATGCTGAATTTTTGGTTGGTGGTTTACACAACAGCAAAACTGAGCCATCCTAGTCCACAAACATGGAAGATGACCGTGAGTGGATGTATGCTGGTTGGAAGAAGGGCGGATGTCACACAAAGGAATGGTTTCAGAAGACAGAAAAGTTTTTAGAGAACGCTCGTGGAGAGTCAACCCACGCTGTGATTAGGTGCCCATGCACCAAATGTGGGAACATCCAGTCACATGACAAGAGAACTGTGGCACTACACCTTTGCAGTCATGGGTATGTTCAAGGTTATAAGGTTTGGGATAACCACGGCGAGTCACGGAGTATAGTATCAGCACAGATGGAGGTGGATGACGGTGATGAAGTGGATCGATTGGATCATATGTTAGAAGATATGCAGGCAGAGTTTGTCAACAATCCTGAAGATCCGCCTACAAAAGAGGTTGAAGAGTTGTTCAAACTCCTCCAAGACTTAGAAATGCCTCTGCATGGACACACAACGGTTACCATCCTCCAGTTCGTGACCCGTCTAATGAGCATAAAGTCAAAGTTTGGTTGCTCAGCCAAATGTTATAAGGCGATTTTGGACTTGTTTAGTGATGTCCTTCCTGCCGATCATAAGGTGCCTAAAGACATTTACCGGTCAAAGAAGCTGCTAAAGGCTTTGGGAATGCCATATGAGAAGATCGATATATGCCCGTCCAACTGCATGATATATTGGTGCGATCGTGCGAAACTAGAGAAATGCTTGAAATGTGGCCTGTCGAGGTACATAGAGGTGGTAAACGAAGAAGGGGACAAGGTGACAACAAAGAGGGCACATAAGCAGCTTCGCTGGATGCGTCTCACTCCAAGACTGAAACGTCTGTTCTTGGCTAGTAGAATTGCGAGCCGCATGAGCTGGCGCAAGAATCGTAAGCCCCCAAAGGATGGGGTAATGCAGCATCCGTGTGATAGCGACGCATGGAAGGCCCTAGACAGCTTCGATATAGAATTTGCTAGTGAAGACAGGAATGTTCGTATTGGGCTGGCGACAGATGGTTTCACGCCTTTCAGTATGACCGCAGCGTCTTACTCATGTTGGCCTGTCTTTGCCATACCGTACAACCTTCCACCTGAAGATTGCATGAAAGATGAGTTTATGTTCTTAACTCTCATCATACCTGGGAAGGATCATCCCGGCGTAAACCTCAATGTTATGCTTGAGCCATTGATTGAGGAGTTGAAAGAGCTTTGGGAAGGAGTGGAGGCGTATGACAGCTTCATGAAGCAAAAATTCAAACTTCGGGCAGCATATTTGTGGTCCATACATGATTATCTAGCGTATGGGATCTTTGCTGGGTGGAGAGTCAGTGGAAGGCTAGGTTGTCCTATTTGTGGAAAAGAAACAGATTGTTTCTGGCTCGATAAGGGTGGGAAGTTCTGTTACTTCGATTGTCATAGGTCTTTTCTTCCTTTGAACCACCCCTTCAGGCTCCAGGCACACGAGTTCAGGAAGGACACCATTGTCACGAAGGAACCCCCGAAGCGTCGCACCGGGTGGGAAATCGCTGAGGAGCTGAGTAATCTAGTGAGAAATGAGGATGGGGATGGGTTTGCAGGTTTCGGGAAGACCCATAACTGGACTCACAAATGTGGCCTTTGGGAGCTCCCTTACATGAGGGCATTGCAGCTCCCGCACAACATCGATGTAATGCACCAAGAGCGTAACATGTGTGAAGCACTATTTAACACCGTCATGGATTTCCCAGATAAAACAAAAGACAATTTCAAGGCCCGAGTGGACTTAGGTAACATATGTAACCGCCCAACTCTCATGCTCAGAGAAAATGGAGGCAAGCCTCATGCTGAATTTGCCTTGAGACCCAATGAACGAAAAGAAGTGATGAAGTGGATGAAAGATTTAAAATTTCCCGATGGTTATGGTGCGGGGTTCAGAAGATCTGTGAACTTGAAAACAATGAAGATCAATGGGTTGAAGAGTCATGATTACCATATAATGATGGAAAGGCTGATCCCAGTAATGTTGCGTGGTTACATTAACGAGGAAGTGTGGAAAGCGATAGCTGAACTTAGCTATTTCTACAGGCAGCTTTGTGCTAAAGAAATTTTAAAGGAGATGATGCAGAAACTAGAGGAATCGGCACCGGTGCTTCTTTGCAAGCTGGAGAAAATATTCCCGCCTGCGTTCTTCAATCCTATGCAGCATCTTCTTATCCATCTCCCATATGAAGCAAAGGTAGGTGGGCTAGTGTGTTATAGGTGGATGTATCCCATAGAAAGAATGTTGAAAAAACTAAAATCAATGGTGGGTAACAAGGCAAAGGTTGAAGGTTGTATAGCAGAGGAGTTCAAATTTAAGGAGATAGCTTTCCTCACAAGTGGTTACTTGACTGAAGACCACAATGTATTTGCCCATACGAAGAGGTACCATGAAGATGAAACGGTGCATCCGTGCAGTCACATTAGCATATTTCAATGGAACGGCAAGGCTGTTGGTCCACCAGTGGCATATGAATTCAGTGAGAACGAACGGAAATCTGCTTTGCTCTACATGTGGTCAAATATAGAAGAGGCTGAGAAATTCTTCAGGTAATAGTTTACTAGGCTTAAAGGAATTGTATATTCAATGTTTAGGAAACACAATGTTTTCTTACTCTCGTTCTTTTTTAGCGAGTTCGATAAAGAAAACTGGAGGTCTTCTCGTAACCGTCAACCAACGGCGAAACAGCTAGACAACTTGCGTCTAAATGGATTGCACGGGGGACCTAATTTTATCTCCTGGATCCGAGACCATGTAAGCCTTGTATTCTTTGTCCTCATACATCGTGTATAGGTATGACAATTGTAACACTTTTTCATTTATTGACTGTCAGTTCGGGAATGTACCGGATGACTCACAAATGTGTCCTGTGGGATCTCCTTCACATGAGGGCATTGATTCTCCCGCACGTCGGCGTAGTGTCCATAAGGACCTGCGTCAGCTTTCTATTGGTAGTGTGATAGTGAAGAGTTATGGCCGTTACGACGTAAACGGGTTTCGCTTCCGTACAACCAAATTTGAAGCTTCCCGTCCTTTAGCAGCTACGAAAAATAACGGAGTCGTAATCCGGGCTGAAGATATGGAAAGGCACGAATCCGAGTATTACGGAATCATAAACAATATACTCGAGTGCCAATTTGTAGGGAACAAGGATCTGAGGGTGGTGTTTTTTGACTGTACATGGTTTGACCCGAAGCATTATAGAACCGAATTTGGAATGGCGCAGGTTAAACGCAATCAAATACTTCAAGGGGCCGATAGATATGTCCTTGCTCATCAGGTGGAGCAGGTATATTACTCGTCATATCCATGCCCTAAGTTGAGCGCTTGGTGGGTCGTATACAAAACCTACCCCCGTGATCGGTTGTCCACTCCTGTTCCCGATGATTACAATCGTGAGGCTCAACAAGCTGACACGGTATTCCAAGAAGATGAGTTGCCATCCTCATTTGATATAGACCCTGCTCCTACATTGGATTGTTTAGTTGGAGACCTCAATGATATATCATTGCCACAGAAAAGGAAACGAAACGATAAGTAACAAGTTAAGTTTATTTCCATATGAATGTTTATTTGTTTAATGTTGGTTTATTTTGCACCGTTTGTTTATTTATTTACATTACTCAGTACTAATAAAAACTTTCAATTGCTGCAGGATGCCTAAAAAGTTTAAGCAGGTGGTGAAGGGGTTCAGGGACTCCCTGTTCCGAGGGAGTTCCTTGAGCGCTAGTAAGAAGGAGCAGCTCTACAGAAGCCTACACCCAGAGTTACAGGGCCAGCCCTTGGGGTTTCAGAGAGGCGATGTAAGAATCATTGTATTGTTGCTTTTAATTTGTGTAAGACTTTAACGCGTGAATGTGACACTTGAGTTACTTATTTGCAGGATGAGGATGAGGATCAGGATCAGGATGAGGATGAGGATGAGGATCAGGATCAGGATCAGGCTGAGGATGAGGATGAGGATCAGGATCAGGATGAGGATGAGGATGAGGATGAGGATGAGGATGAGGTTGAGGGTGGAGGTGAGGAGGCTGAGGCAGGAGGTGAGCAGGGAGAGGGTGGAGGTGGAGATGAGACTGAGGCTGAGGCAGGAGGTGCGGCTGCGGGTGGAGATGAGGCTGAGGCAGCTCCACCAAGGCGTCCACGTAAGTTTAGAAGGCCCCATGCCGTACAACCTCCACCTGTTCCGAGCTCCGAGACGGGGAAGACAGTGATCTCCCCCGTCGGAGATAGGTAAGTGCTGTATCTTGTGATTTGAATCAGCTGTATTCATCAAATGTAAGCATGTTTGATGCTTGCCCGTCTTTTTGTAGGGAGTGGTTGGACTACTCTTTCACCGGCCAGGGTCGTCAAAAGCAGGTGAACTCTGTGTTGAGTTCGCTCCTGAAGTTTCACTACCCTGGACTGGTGAAGACGTCCGACGATGCAGACGCTGCGCCGGTCCTCGTCTCATGTTGGGACGATTACAAGCTGAAGGTCGATGTCACTTATGGCGATGCCCAGGGGCTTGTTCGCGCTGACTTCTGGGTACGTAATCTTGTGTGTGTTATATGGAAGCAATCATTAAAAAGTTAGATAACATTGCATTCTTTTTGTAGGCACGTTTTCGGTTGGCCGACGGGGATGACGCGAACCATGCCGAGAAGGTGTTTCAAGTAAATGCCTATCGGTTGGTGAAGGAGGCCCTGTACGAGGCAAGGATTCAGGCCACGTGCATGTATTATCAACAAATTTTAGGGCAAAAGATGAACAAGAAGACAGGGGCCTCGAGTATATACCTTCGCGAGGAAGAGTATCGTAAGGTTATATTTCAATCCTTTCCTTTGTGTTTGTTTCATTTGAATAAGTACTGATATATGTTTGTTTTTATGAAGGTGGTGGTTCCGTGGATGTCTAACCGGCCAGAGGCCTACGCAGCTTGGTGTGGGGTATGGGCTTCTGAAGCCTTCCAACAGAAGTCAAAAAGTCACAGGGACAATCGAGGCACCATGCCGAACCACACCTTCGGTGGCGACAACTTCACGCGAAAGGCGAAACGCCTGGTAAGAAAACTAACAAATATGTTGAGATGTCATATATTCTTTTATTGTACTAACTCTGTGTTGTAGGAAGCTCAATTAGGTCGCGAGCCGACTCCCATCGAGGTGTGGGAAGCTGGCCATAGGGGAAGCGACCCTTCCAACCCTTTGTGCAGCCAGACACAAAGGGAGCGTCTGGTGAGCTGTTGTCCTCAATATTCGGTTAATGCTCGCAACGTACTAACTAAGGTTATATAATCGATACAGGCGGCATATGCGGAAGAGATGAAGGACCGTCACGGAGAAGACTGCGATTGGAGGACCATGCCGATCGATGCTCAAGCCGTGCATAAATCCGGTGGAGGAAAGGCACATGGACGGTGAGATGTTACATTACATGCCATTTATATAGTGGCATGAGCATATGCCTTAATTAATCTTTCTTTGACAACAATTGTAGATTCTCTCTCTTTGATGGAATGATCAACACGACGGATTTTAGAGCGTCTCGGCGGTCGGCATCTGGGTCCGGAAGCTCCGGTCGTAGCTCTCGTCGGCTCACTGAGCAAGAGCTTGAGATCGTGAGGCTGCGTGAGGAGAACCGTCAGCGCGATGAGCAGTTGAGGGCTCAAACTGAGCAGTTGAGGGCTCAAAGTGAGTACTATGCCTCAGTCCACGCGCAGCAACAACAGATGATTCAAGTAAGCCCATTGCATTATTACTGTTTATTCATTGCTTTACACATCCAATGCGTACTACTAATATGCTTGGTCAATAGTTACTAGCTCAGCAGCAGGGCATTCCGTACGTGGCCCCTCCGCCTCCGCCGCAATGGACGTTCGTCCCTATGGGCCCTCCTCCACCTCCAGTAAGAAATTCTATATCCATTCTCTAGTTACATAGTAAAAACGACGACTTGTGCCGCACTGCACTCACATGAATATGTATTATTCTTGTATTCAACAGGGACTTGTGCCGCAGCAGCCTCAGTTTAGCACACCGCCGGCACAGCTACCTGCCCCTGGAGCACAGGTTTGTATTCTAACTCTATAGCTATCGCCGACAGTTCAGCAGTTAATATGTACGATTTCTGACAAATTGCATTCTCGCTCCATAGGACAATCAGGAAGGAAGTGGAACGATGGATGGCTTCGTCAACTCCCTATTCGCGTACCCAACTCCGGACGGAGGCAGCGGCCAAAGCTCCAACAACCCTAGCCGCCGCGGTTCGTGAATGTGCTTCCGTCGGTACCTTTTCAGTAATGAACACTTCGATCTCTACCTTTTCAGTAATGGACACTTCTTTTGTGGATGAACACTTCTTATGTGGATGAACACTTCTTATGTGTATGAATGTTCTTATATATATGTGTGTGGATGGATGTGATTGATGTGTGTGGATGTGATTGCTGTGTGAATGTGCATGATGATATTGTGTATATTTTCTGTGCCATTGATCATAAATATGGGGTTTTTGGGGGGGTGACAGTTTAACTCCCGTCGGCTTTGCAAAGCCGACGGGAGTTATCCTGGTACTGTCCAGGATAACTCTCGTCGGCTTAGCCAAGCCGACGGCAGTTGTCGCTCCCCCGTCCCGGCAATCAGGGCTGACGTGGCGGACACATAACTCCCGTCGGCTACCTAAGGCCGACGGGAGTTAATTGCCCGCCACGTCAGCCCTGGGCCGGGGAGCGACAACCACCGTCGGCTACCTAGGGCCGACGGGAGATAATTATCTCCCGTCGGCCCCGACGGGAGTTAATGTAATCCCCGTCGGGTAGCTCCTGTCGGCCGGGTACCGACGGGATTTACTCTAAAACCGACGGGAATAGCTAAATCCCGTCGGTTTTAGAGTAAATCCCGTCGGTACCCGGCCGACGGGAATATCCTGGATTGCTGTTGTGTTATTCCTAGAATTTTTGTTTGTTCTCGCCACTTAGCCACAAGTTGTTTTTTCGGGCTCATTATTTATATAGATTTTTTGCGTCTCGTGCTCACAGATCGATTCTTGCGTTTTCACCATTTTGTGAGCTATAGCTCAAATGTTTTAGGGCTAGTTTGGAAACTCAAATCCCCTTCGGGATTGAAGATGATTGGAGAGAAAATTAGCTCATTTCCACCTCAATCCTCTCCAATCCCGAAGAGGATTTGAGGTTCCCAAAGTAGCCCTTAGGTGTTTTTAGGTCCCAGAACAATTAAATCTAACATTCTTAGAAAATATTAAGGCCACTTGGGTGTACATGGGTTGAGACAACAATTGGTTTTCTAGTTTCTGCTCACAAATATCAAGCTCTTTGGATTTTCCACACCCGTGAGGAGCTCTAGTACCTAGGGTCATGAGATTTTTTTGCTATTTTAGGTTTACTTTTTCTAGGCTTTTTGTTTGTTGGCACTAGATAACATGTTGCTTTTCTTGGGTCCATTTTCTTATGTAGATTTTTTACTTCTCATGCTCTTGGACCAATGTCTAGGACTATCAAGTACTATACATTTAGGAAACTATTAAGGCACTAGGATGTAGGGTGAGACAATATATTTCTAACTAGTTTCTTCTCCCAAGCAACTAGTTCTCTAGATTTTCTACACATGTGAAGAGCTCAAATACACAGGGTCACGAGTTTTTTGCTATTTTGGGTTCATTATTCCAAGTATTTTTTGCTCGTTTTGACACTCAGCCACATGTTGTCTTTCTTGGACTCATTTTCTAATGTACATTTTTACGTCTCGTGCTCTCAAACCGATTCTCATGTTTTCACTATTTTTTGTGAGCTATAGCCCATTGGTTTCAAGTGTTTGGAGTCTCAAAACTATCAAGTTCTAGATATTCTTAGACAAATATTAAGGCCACTATGATGTACCTAGGCTAAGACAACATTGTAACACCTCAAATCCAACAATTAAAATAATACATTAATAGTCAAATTAAAACTTAGGAGAGAGTAAAGTAAAATTTAAATCTAGTGCTCGATCTCATTTATCTTTAGAGAATTATTTTTGTTTGCTCATAATTGATTGATGATTTTATTCAAAAAAATCATTTGTGTGGAACCAAATTAATTAATATGGGAACTTTGGTCCAAAAAATAAATACTTTAATGTTAAATATTTTGGTATAATTATTATGAATTTTTAGAAATATTTAAAAATATATTTATTTATATTTTATGGGATATAAGGATAAAAGAAAAAGAAAAAAACAAAACCCTATCTAGCCGACCGAACCGGCCCCTCACCTCCCTTCCCCCTTTCTCTCTATGACACGTGGGCCCCACCCACAGCCTCTTCCCCTACCTCTAGTCACGCCCACACCTGGCGGACCGTCCGTGCGCCCGCGCCGTGCTGACGCGTCCGACCCCGCGCCCCGGCCGAGCCGCCCGACGCGCCCGCACCTCCTTACCTCCCTCGGACCCGAAACTGACGACCACCCCTCCTTCCTCTCCCCCACTCACTCTCCACTCACTCCAAGTAATGGCTACCATTAATGGTTGTTGATGGTCGTCGGCCTCTCCTCTCCCCAGCTCTTCCCCTCCCTCTCTCCCTTTATAAAAACCCTACCGGAGCTCTCTCCCTCCCTTCGTCCACTCTCTCTCCCTCTCTTCCTCTCTATCATCGTCTATTGTCATGCCCCTGCTCGGATCGTCCGCCGTTGACCACACCCATGCCCTACCTAGACCGTCCGTCGTCGACTGCGTCGTGCCCCTGTCGGACCGTCCGACCGTCCAAGTCCCTGCCATAGCTGTGTCCTTGCCCCGCAAGAGGATTCACTATGGAGCCCCAGGATCTATTACCAGGCTACTCTAGATTTATATAAGTCATATTGTAATAAGTTTGATTTTGTGTTAGATGACAAAACTCTCTATGATACTACTATTATAATAATAACCATGTGATGGTGATGTTTGCATAATGTTTGATTTGGATTTTTGCTTGAGTGCGATGATCTTATGGAACGATGGCCATAAGAACATTTAAAATTAACAAATAAGCTTAACTTTAGTTAAAAACGATTCCCCCTAGAATCTTTTTGTACTCTTCACTATTCTAAAGGATGCACTTTCTAACCAACCAGATGGTGAACACTCGCTAAGGTCACAGGCAGACACAAAATCAATGTACTGGTCAACATTTGCCACCACCACCACCGAACCCAACAATGGAGCAATTCATTGCCGCGCAGATACAACTTCTCCCATGCCTTACTGCTTTAGTACAGCAAATCCAACAGAACCAACAGAATCCCCAACATCAGAATGCACCCCAAGCTCGGGACAAGCACAAAGATTTTATGAGTCATCATCCCCCTCCTTTTTCTCACTCGGTTGATCCCTTGGATGCCAATGACTGGCTTAAGGTCATAGGAAAGAAGTTGTACATTACTCAATGCAACGACCGAGAGAAGGTATTGTATGCTTCTAGAAGACTTGAAGGCATCACGTCTGACTTGTGGGATGCCTTCACTGCGGCACACGCGATGCAGACGTTATAACCTGACAGGAATTTCAGGAGAACTTCCGTGCTCACCACAGTTACAAAGAAGGGAATTGTCGGCTCACTAGAGAAAATTTCAGGGACAGTCCAGCAGGAATACCCGACAAAACAACTCTCAAGGTTCTCAGTTTTGCTCTAGAAAATAGAGTGGAAATAACAATTATCAAATGCAACGCTCTGGACAACAAGGGCAGAGAAGCAACCAATACTAGAACCAATAGAGGAATAGCTCTCAGACCGGTCAAAGGTCTAGTGGTTATCAGTAGAATCGTCAAGGAAGCGCCATGAACACACCGGCCAAAAATAACAATACAACTACTCCAGTCCAACCTAGTGGATGCTTTAAGTGTGGAGAAATTGGTCATTATGCCAACAATTGCCCAAAGTGCAACCCACAGACACCCTAGAGGAACAATAGTCAAAGAGTTTATCAGAATACACCTACTCGTGGTATTGCACAGAACAAGAATCCGCAGAACCAGAGTAAGGGAAGAATTAATCATGTGACAGCAGAAATAGTTCCAAAGGATGCCGACGTGGTGTATGGTATGTTTCTTATTAACTCTATACCTGCATCAGTTTTATTTGATTCTGGAGCATCTCACTCTCTCACAACAAAGTCATTTGTGGAAAAAGATAATATATCAAACTATCCTTTGAAGAGAAAACTATTAATTAGATCACCAGGAGGTGAACTTAGAGCCACTCACTCATGCCCTTAGACTAAGCTTGAGATTAGACTAGTAGAGCTGATAATCTTGGAATCGAGTGGAATTGATGTGATACTTGGAATAGATTACTTAAGTATGATGGAGTAATATCTTAAGTTATGAGAATGGTTACAATAACAAGTCTGCAAGGAAAGAAAATTGAAGTTAATGTTAACATGCCAGCAGAAGTAGAAGCCATGGTAAATCATTTGGAGGAAAAATCTTTGGAAATCATTAGAATAGTGTGTGAATACCCAGACGTATTTCCGGAGAAATTACCAGGTATGCCACCTGATCGTGATATAGAATTTTCTATTGAATTATTACTTGGAACTACACCGATTTCAAAAACACCTTATAGAATGGATGTCAAAGATTTAGTTGAACTAAAGAAACATATAGAAGAATTACTAGAAAAGGTTTTATTCGCCCAAGTTTGTCTCCTTGCGGAGCCCCAGTTATATTTGTGAACAAGAAAGATGGTTCGAGAAGAATGTGTGTCGACTATAGAAGTTTAAATGAAGTGATGATTAAGAACAAATACCCATTACCTCGGATTGAAGATTTGTTTGATCAGATGAGAGGAGCTAAGATATTCTCAAAAATAGATTTAAGATCAGGTTACCATCAGTTGAAGGTTCGAACTGAAGATGTACCTAAGACAGCCTTTACTACAAGAAATGGATCATACGAGTTTTTGGTCATGTCATTTAGGTTAACTAATGCACCAGCATACTTTATGAACTTGATGAATAAAGTATTCATGGAGTATCTCGACCAGTTTGTCATTGTATTCATCGACGTCATACTAGTATACTCTTAGAATGAAGAAACACATGAACATCATCTCAGACTAGTTCTGCAAAAGCTTCATGACAACCAATTGTATGCAAAATTCTCAAAGTGTGATTTTTGGCTGAAGGAAGCCGCTTTCCTAGGACATATTATCACAGATGGAGGAATCAAGGTAGACCCCAGTAAAATAAGTGAAATACTAAATTGGAAGCAACCAACAGATGTATCCAAGATCAGAAGTTTCCTTGGATTAGCATGATACTATCGAAGATTCATCGAAGGCTTCTCTAAGATAGTGAAACCCCTTACTTCACTGCTAGAGAAAGGTAAAGAGTTTAAGTGGGATGAAGCATGTCAGAAATGTTTTGAGAATTAAAAGAAAAGTTAACCACGACACCAGTCTTAGTAATGCATGATATTCACAAAGGTTTTGATGTGTACTATGATGCATCACATCTAGGACTTGGATGTGTGTTAATGAGGAAGGAAAGGAAATAGCTTGCCTCAAGGCAGTTGAGGAAACATGAAAAGAACTACCCGACACATGATTTGGAATTAGCTACTGAGTGCACGCTTTGAAGATTTGGAGACACTACATGATTGGAAACAAGTGTAAAATCTTCACTGATCACAAAAGTTTGGCGTACATATTCACTCAGAAAGAACTCAACCTAAGACAGCGAAGATGGCTTGAGTTAATCAAAGATTACGATTTGGATATACAGTATCATCCAGGAAAAGCAAATGTAGTGGCAGATGCTTTGAGTCGTAAAAGTCAAGTGGACAATATTACTACCTATTTAATGCCTCAAGAATTATGTTGGGAAATGGAACAACTTAATCTTGGTATGCTTAATAATATGGAAGCAACACTTATGAAAGTGAAATCTACTTTGGAACAAGAAATCCGTAAAGGACAAGAATCTGATGAGAAAATCAAGGAAATGAAAACACAGATTAATTTGGGAAAAGCCTCTGATTTCACAGAAGATGAACAAGGCATAGTTTGGTTTAAAAAGAGAATCTATGTACCAGAAATCGAACACATATGCCAATTTATTTTGAGAGAAGCTCATGATTCAGCTTATTCTATACACCCTAGAAGTACTAAGATGTACCAGGATCTGAAGGAAGAATATTGGTGGTATGGTCTGAACATAGATGTTGCTACTTATGTTGCACTATGTGTTGTATGTCAATGAGTTAAAGCAGAACATTAAAGACCAGCAGGTTTGCTATAACCTCTTAAGGTACCAGAATGGAAATGAGAAGAAATTGGTATGGACTTTATAGTCAGATTACCCTGTACCCGTGATTGTTATGATTCTATATGGGTTATTGTAGACAGGTTGACTAAGGTTGCACATTTTATACCTGTGAAGACGACATACTCAGGTGCCCAATTAGCAGAACTGTACATGTCAAGGATTGTTTATCTATATAGAGTACCAAAAAAATTGTATCAGATCGAGGAACACAATTTACCTCACGTTTTTAGAAAAGATTACATGAATCTATGGATATTAAGTTAAATTTCAGCTCAGCTTACAAGTGTTAAAAGATATGTTAAGAGCTTGTGCTTTAAAGCATGGTAAAAGTTGGGATAAGAGTTTGCCCTATGCAGAGTTCTCTTATAACAATAGTTACCAAGCAAGTCTAAAGATGGCACCGTTTGAAGCACTCTATGGAGGAAATGTAGAACACCACTATATTGGAATCAAACTAGAGAAAGTCAAGTATTTGGTCCAGAAATTCTTCAAGAAGCAGAAAAACAAGTGCAAATTGTTAGAGATAATTTGAAAACATCATAGTTAAGGCAGAAAAGTTATGCTGACAATAGAAGACGAGAATTAATCTTTGAAGTTGGAGACTTCGTGTATCTTAAGGTTTCCCTGATGAGAAGAATGAGAAAATTTAAGGTTAAAGGCAAATTATCTCCCCGTTATATTGGTTCACATCAGTTAGAACTACCCGACAGTTTATCGGACGTGCATGATGTATTTCATGTGTCACAACTCAAGAAATGCTTAAGAATACCGGAAGAACAGTTACCCATGGAAGAACTCAATGTTAATGAGGACTTGACTTATTCGGAGTATCTTATCAGAATTTTGGAAAAATCTCGCAGAATTACTCGGAATAAAGTTATCAACATGTGCAAAGTTCAGTGGAGTCATCATTCGGAACGTGAGGCCACTTGGGAAAGAGAAGATGAACTCAGAATGGAATTCCCCCAGCTATTTTCAGAAGTTCCTTAATCTCCAGGACAAGATTCTTTTTAGGGGGTAGGTTTTGTAACATCTCAAATCCATCAATTAAAATAATACATTAATAGTCAAGCTAAAACTTAGGAGAGAATAAAGTAAAATTTAAATCTAGTGCTTGATCTCATTTATCTTTAGAGAATGATTTTTGTTTGCTCGTAATTGATTGATGATTTTATTCAAAAAAATCATTTGTGTGGAACCCAATTAATTAATATGAGAACTTTGGGCCAAAAATAAATATTTTAATGGTAAATATTTTGGTATAATTATTATGAATTTTTAGAAATATTTAAAAATATATTTATTTATAGTTTTATGGGATATAAAGATAAAAGAAAAAGAAAAAACGAAACCCTAGCTAGCCGGCCCAACCGGCTCCTCACCTCTCTTCCCCCTTTTTCTCTATGACACGTGGGCCCCACCCGCGGCCCCTTCCCCTACCTCCAGCCACGTCCGCGCCTGGCGAACCATCCGCGAAGCCGACCCCGTGCCCCGATTGAGCCGACCCCGCTCCCCGGCCGAGCCGCCCGACACGCCCACGCCTCCTCGCCTCCCTTGAACCCGAAACTGACGGCCAGCCCTCTCTCTTCCTCTCCCCCACTCACTCTAACTCACTCTAAGTAACAGTCTCCATTAATGGACGTTGATGGCCACCAGCCTCTCCCCGGCTCGTCCCCTCCCTCTCTCCCTCTATAAAAACCCTGTCGGAGCTCTCTCCCTCCCCTCCTCCACACTCTCTCCATCTCTTCCTATCTCTCGCCCTCCGCTGTCATGACCTTGCCTGGTCGCGTCGTGCCCCTGCTCGGACTGTCCACCGTTGACCGCGCCCGTGCCCTGCTCGGACCGTCCGCCGTCGACTACGTCGTGCCCCTACTGGACCATCCGACCATCCACGCCCTCCCAGTCGCACCCCACCTCGTCATCGACCACCTTGCCATGACCGAACCCCTCCATTCATCGCAAGGTTGAAGACAACCCGAATATTTTTATTAATATCTTCAAGATCTTGTTTTGAATTAGTTCATGAATTTTGTAATTATTTTTTTAATTTGGGAATATTGTGATTTGGAATTCATGTGTATGTAAACGATTGATTTTGAGTATATATGCGATGAATTAGTAAATTATTATCAGTCATGATATTGGTTTACAATTACATGAATTTGGGATTAGAAAGAAGGATGATAGAACTTGGTAGACCATGTGTTAGTGATGAAAACACTAGATATGTAATTTCACAGTTAAGTGTGTTTATGATGGATTTTAGAATTAATTTGGAAGTTTATATTCATAGGTTCATTTAGACCCAATAAATAAATAATAGAAACTTTCTTAACACGGAAGTGATAAGTAGTACAGTGTTCATAATAATTCAAATATTGTAGTCTCATCAGTGGTTTAATTTATTATTAAAATAATTTGACCTCTGATTATTATAATGATATTTTCTTTTAGAAAGAAAAGATAAAACTAAAATGGGACCCATGTTCATAGTAGAAATAATTGATTTATTTTTTTGTAGAATTGGTTAAATCATTA
Source organism: Zea luxurians (assembly GCA_029449295.1). NCBI lineage: Eukaryota > Viridiplantae > Streptophyta > Magnoliopsida > Poales > Poaceae > Zea > Zea luxurians. Next base: position 9,575,820 of record JAOPSE010000012.1, on the reverse strand, counting down.
CATCTAAGCTATGTTATGTAAAATACTTTCGTAGTCGAATGTCCATATAACTTTCACTAGTGACAATCCAAAGTAGAGTTTGTAGTTTATATATGTCAATACATACAGACTAATAATATGAATATGAATTAGATTTTATTCTAGGCACTATTATAAGTATGGTTTGTATATGCTTGTTCATGTAATGGTGAATGTTATTCATGTAATGGTGTATGTTTATTTATTTGGTGAATGTTTTCTTTTGTATGTACGATATGTGAATCTATATTAGAAGTTGATTTCGTGGTATAAGACCAAAATATGTTTGAAGATGATTCGCACGACACCTTTAAGCAAGGCAAGTGGATTCTCCTTCTGCATTTCTGTTTGTACCCAAATAATGCATATAATAATATTTACTTTTTGGATATTTGCATAAATTTGATGGGATTTTCCTAAATAGGATTCCTAGAAATACCAACCCTATTCCTTGATTACCCTGAGATAAATACTATGCTTAGCAATTTGTGCTACTGCTCAACTTGATAATTATGATGTCACTCTTTAATGATACTATTGTTCCGCAAATGAAATTTGTATTATGATGTTAACCCGATGGTTAAACAAGATCATTTCATACTAAATGGAACATGCAGTGACCAACCAGGATAACAGTAAAACCACGAGTGCTATCATGGCTCTGGCTTTGGTAAATAGCTCTATAGACTTAGTGCTTAGCAACCCTACCTGAAAGATGGGCAAGAGGGGGCGGCAGTGGTTTGGTGGCAGCTCATGTTAACATGGGGTGGTAGTCCTGGCTAAGTTACCTTGCCCAGAGGGCCATTAATACTGATGTGGAAACCTTAGCGGGTGGCATTATACTAAGGATACTTTGTGAAAGTCCCATAATGGATCCCTAGCCATTCACCTCGACAGTGTTAACAAGTATGTACAACCTAGGCTAGATGGGATACATGGCTTATGGGTAAAGTTCTACCACCTCTGTAGAGTGTAAAACTGATATATCAGTCGCGCTCACGGTTAAGAGCAACCTGGACCCTCACATGATAATTGAACTTAAAGATGGAGAATAAATCGTGATCCGATGATTTATAAATAGTTTGTTTAAGTGGTTTCACTTAAGTGTTTTTTATATAATCATATGCTTATGATTAATTGGGATATTTTGGGATACACTTACCATTAGTAAGTTAGGTGTTGTTAATAAAATATTGACCAACTAAAATACTTACTGCTTATCCATAGCATACCTTGTTAACCTTGCATTATTCCTCCCACTTGCTGAGCCCCCACCATAAGTGAGCTCACCCCTTGCTAATATTTTGATCAGAAGCTGATGAGGAAGATTGTGATGATGGTGACGATGAGTACTGAGTCTAATGATGCGTCAGTCATCTTCCTGTGGAAGATTGCCCATGTTATATCCGTTGTACTTTGATGATGATACTATTTAAGACTCTTATGTCTGGATGATGTAATAAAGTTATTATACTCTCCTTACGCCTTTATTGTATTGTCTTTTGGTATATTACAGTTGTGATGTCAACATATGTGTGGAAAATGGATCCTGGCACACATATGCTATGCATTCGGTTTTGCCCCTAAAATCGGGTGTGACAAACATTTATCTAGCATGTTTCTGCTAAAAACAACGAGTTCTTTGGATTTTCTACACCTTTGAGGAGCTCAAATACCGGAGGTCATAAGTTTTTTTTTCTATTTTGTGTTTTTATTCCTAAGATTTTTGTTTGTTTCGACACTCAGCCACTTGTTGTTTTCTTGGGCCTATTTTCTTATGTAGATTTTTGACTTCCCGTGCTATTGGATCGATTCTCACATTTTCACCATTTCTCATGAGCTATAGACCATTAGTTTCAGTTATTTTGGGGGTCCCAAAACTATCTCATGCCAAACATTCTTAGGCAACTAATAAGGCTGCTAGGATGTATATAGAGTAAGAAAACATATTTTTAGCTAGTTTCTGCTCACAACAACGAGTTCTTTGGATTTTCTACACCCGTGAGTAGATCAAATACCTAGGATTATGAGGTTTTTTTGCTATGTTGTATTCCTAGGTTTTTTATTCGTTCTCGCACTTAGCCACATGTTGTTTTGGTGGCCTATTTTTATGTAGATTTTTGACGTCACATGCTTTCGAACTGATTCTTGCATTATTTTGTGAGCCACTCACTGGTTTAGGTGTTTTAGGGGTCTTAGAACTATTGACTCTAAGACATCCTTAAGAAATTGAAAGTCGCCTAGAGGGGGGTGAATAGGCGGAATCTGAAATTTATAAACTTTAAGCACAACTACAAGTCGGGGTTAGCGTTTAGAAATAAAATCGAGTCCGAAAGAGAGGGCAAAAACAAATCACAAGCAAATGAAGAGTATGACACGGTGATTTGTTTTACCGAGCTTCGGTTCTTGCAAACCTAATCCCCGTTGAGGTGGTCACAAAGACCGGGTCTCTTTAAACCATTTCCCTCTCTCAAACGGTCACCTAGACCGAGTGAGCTTCTCTTTTCAATCAATCGGGACAATTAGTCCCCACAAGGACCACCACACAATTGGTGTCTCTTGCCTTGATTACAATTGACTTGGGAACAAGAAAGAAGGAAGAAGAAAAGCGATCCAAGCGCAAGAGATCAAAAGAACACGACAAAACTCTCTTCTAGTCACTATTGCTTTGAGTGGAATTGGGACTTGGAGAGATTTTGATTCACTCTAATTGTGTCTTGAATTGAAAGCTATAGCTCTTGTATTGAATGTGTTGGTTGAAAATTTAGATGCCTTGAAGTGTGGTGGTTGGGGGTATTTATAGCCCCAACCACCAAAGTGGCCGTTGGGAGGGGCTGCTGTCGTATGGCGCACCGGACACTGTCCGGTGCGCCAGCCATGACACCCAACCGTTAGGGTTCGACCGTTTGAGCTCTGACAAGTGGGGCCACCGGACAGTCCGGTGGTGCACCGGACAGTCACTGTTCACTGTCCGGTGCGCCTTCTGGCGCCTGCTCTGACTTCTGCGCGCGCAGTTGCACTGTTCACTGTTCACTGTAGACTTTTGCAGACGACCGTTGGCGCAGTTAGCCGTTGCTCCGCTGGCACACCGGACAGTCCTGTGTTACACCGGACAGTCCGGTGAATTATAGCGGAGTGGCTCCCCATATTACCGAAGCTGAGCAGTTCAGAGAGGATCTCCCTGGTGCACCGGACAGTCCGGTGCGCCAGACCAGGACAGCCTTCGGTTGTCTTTTGCTCTTTTTATTTGAACCCTTTCTTGGACTTTTTATTGGTTTGTGTTGAACCTTTGGCACCTGTAGAACTCATAATCTAGAGCAAACTAGTTAGTCCAATAATTTGTGTTGGGCAATTCAACCACCAAAATCATTTAGGAAAAGGTTTGACCATATTTCCCTTTCAATCTCCCCCTTTTTGGTGATTGATTCCAACACAAACCAAAGCAAATATAAAAGTGCAGAATTGAACTAGTTTGCATAAAGAAGTGCAAAGGTTCCTTGGAATTAAACCAATATATTATTTCTACTAGATATGCATGGATTGTTTTCTTCTTATTAAAATTTTGGACCACGATTGCACCACTAGTTTTGTTTTTGCAAATTCTTTGTAAAATTCTTTTTCAAAAACTTTTTGCAAATAGTCAAAGGTACATGAATAAGATTGAAAGAAGCATTTCAAGATTTGAAATTTTCTCCCCCTGTTTCAAATGATTTTCCTTTGACTTAAACAAAACTCCCCCTCAATGAAATTCTCCTCTTAGTGTTCAAGAGGGTTTTATAAATTTGTGAAGATACTTTCTCCCCTTTTGAAAACACATTAGGATATCAATTTGAAAACTTCATTTTAAAATTTGGTGGTGGTGCGGTCCTTTTGCTTTGGGCTAATACTTTCTCCCCCTTTGGCATGAATCGCCAAAACGGATACTTGTGAGTGAAATATAAGCCCTTTCACTTTCTCCCCAATGGCAAACAAATAAATATGAGTGAAGATTATACCAAAGTGGAGAACTATGTAGAATACCGGCAAAGAGTAGATAATACCGATGGAGTTGAGTGGAAGCGTCGTCTTTGCCAAATACTCCATTTCCCTTTCAGTTCTATGACTAAGCATGAGAATACACTTGAAAACACATTAGTCATAGACATAAAAGAGATATGATCAAAGGTATATAAATGAGCTATGTGTGCAAAGTATCAATCAAAGTTCCGAGAATCAAGAATGTTTAGCTCATTCCTAAGTTTGGTAAAGGTTTTCTCATCTAGTGGTTTGGTAAAGATATCAGCTGGTTGTTCTTTGGTGTTAATATAGGCTATCTCGATATCCCCCCGTTGTTGGTGATCTCTCAAAAAGTGATATCGAATGGCTATGTGCTTAGTGCGGTTGTGCTCAACGGGATTATCCGCCATGCGGATTGCACTCTCATTATCACATAGGAGAGGGACTTAGCTAATTTTGTAGCCATAGTCCCTGAGGGTTTGCCTCATCCAAAGCAATTGCGCGCAACAATGGCCTGTGGCAATATACCCGGCTTTGGCGGTAGAAAGAGCTACTGAGTTTTGTTTCTTCGAAGCCCAAGACACCAGGGATCTCCCCAAAAACTAACAAGTCCCTGATGTGCTCTTCCTATCAATTTTACACTCTGCCCAATCAGCATCGGAATATCCTAATAAATCAAATGAGGATCCCTTGGGGTACCAAAGACCAAACTTAGGTGTATGAACTAAATATCTCAAGATTCGCTTCACGGCCCTAAGGTGAACTTCCTTAGGATTGGCTTGGAACCTTGCACACATGCATACAGAAAACATAATATCCGGTCGAGATGCACATAGATAGAGTAAAGATCCTATCATCGATCGGTATACCTTTTGATCTACGGATTTACCTCCCGTGTCGAGGTCGAGATGCCCATTGGTTCCCATGGGTGTCTTGATGGGCTTGGCATCCTTCATTCCAAACTTGGTGAGTATGTCTTGAATGTACTTCATTTGGCTGATGAAGGTGCCCTCTTGGAGTTGCTTTACTTGAAATCCTAAAAAATACTTCAACTCCCCCATCATAGACATCTCGAATTTTTGTACCATGATCCTACTAAATTCTTCACAAGTAGATTTGTTAGTAGACCCAAATATAATATCATCAACATAAATTTGGCATACAAACAAATCTTTTGCAATAGTTTTAGTAAAGAGAGTAGGATCGGCCTTGCCGACTTTGAAGCCATTAGTGATAATAAAATCTCGAAGGCATTCATACCATGCTCTCAGGGCTTGCTTGAGCCCATAAAGCGCCTTAGAGAGTTTATATACATGGTTAGGATACTCACTATCTTCAAAGCCGGGAGGTTGCTCAACATAGACCTCTTCCTTGATTGGTCCATTGAGGAAGGCACTTTTCACGTCCATTTGATAGAGCTTAAAGCCATGGTAAGTAGCATAGGCAAGTAATATACGAATTGACTCAAGCCTAGCTACGGGTGCATAGGTTTCACCGAAATCCAAACCTTCGACTTGTGAATAACCCTTGGCCACAAGTCGTGCTTTGTTCCTTGTCACCACACCATGCTCATCTTGCTTGTTGCGGAAGACCCACTTGGTTCCTACAACATTTTGGTTAGGACGTGGAACTAAATGTCATACCTCATTCCTCGTGAAGTTGTTGAGCTCCTCTTGCATCGCCAGCACCCAATCCCAATCTTTAAGTGCATCCTCTACCCTGTGTGGCTCAATAGAGGAAATAAAAGAGTAATGTTCACAAAAATGAGCGACTCGAGATCGAGTTGTTACCCCCTTATGAATATCGCCGAGGATGGTGTTCACGGGGTGATCTCTTTGAATCGCTTGGTGGACTCTTGGGTGTGGCGGCCTTAGATCTTGTTCATCTTCCTTGTCTTGATCATGGGCATCTCCCCCTTGATCATTGTCCTCCTCTTGAGGTGTCTCATCTTCTTGATCCTCATTTTCATCATCTTGAGCTTGATCCTCATCTTGAGTTGGTGGAGATGCTTGCATGGAGGAAGATGGTTGATCTTGTGCTTATGGAGGCTCTTCGGATTCCTTAGGACACACATCCCCAATGGACATGTTTCTTAGCGCGACGCATGGAGCCTCTTCATCATCTAGCTCATCAAGATCAACTTGCTCTATGGTGAGGAGTTCATATGATGTCTTCTTGAGGATTCGGTGAAGATATAACCGGTTGATGGCGTAGCAAGCGGTGTTGATCGCCTCGGCCCAAAACCGGTTCGGTGTCTTGTACTCATCAAGCATGGTCCTTGCCATGTCAAGTAGAGTTCTATTCTTCCTCTCTACTACACCATTTTGTTGTGGCGTGTAGGGAGAAGAGAACTCATGCTTGATGCCCTCCTTCTCAAGAAAGCCTTCAATTTGAGTGTTCTTGAACTCCGTCCTGTTGTCGCTTCTTATTTTCTTGATCCTCAAGCCGAACTCATTTTGAGCCCGTCTCAAGAATCCTTTCAAAGTCTCTTGGGTTTGAGATTTTTCCTACAAAAAGAACACCCAAGTGAAGCGAGAATAATCATCCACAATAACTAGACAATACTTACTCCCGTAGATGCTTATGTAAGCTATCGGGCCGAATAGGTCCATGTGGAGTAGCTCAAGCGGCCTATCGGTCGTCATGATGTTCTTGTGTGGATGATGGAGACCAACTTGCTTCCCTGCTTGGCATGCGCTACAAATCCTGTCTTTCTCAAAATGAACATTGGTTAGTCCCAAAATGTGCTCTCCCTTTAGAAGCTTGTGAAGATTCTTCATCCCAACGTAGGCTAGTCGGCGATGCCAGAGCCAACCCATGTTAGTCTTAGCAATTAAGCAAGTGTCGAGTTCAGCTCTATTAAAATCAACTAAGTATAGCTGACCCTCTAACACTCCCTTAAATGCTACTGAATCATCACTTCTTCTAAAGACAGTAACACCTATATCCGTAAAAAGACAATTGTAGCCCATTTTACATAATTGAGAAACAGAAAGCAAGTTATAATCTAAAGAATCTACAAGAAAAACATTGGAAATAGAATGGTCAGGTGATATAGCAATTTTACCCAATCCTTTGACCAAACCTTGATTTCCATCCCCGAATGTGATAGCTCTTTGGGGATCTTGGTTTTTCTCATAGGAGGAGAACATCTTTTTCTCCCCAGTCATGTGGTTTGTGCACCCGCTATCAATGATCCAACTTGAGCCCCCGGATGCATAAACCTACAAAACAAATTTAGGCCTTGTTCTTAGGTACCCAAACGGTCTTGGGTCCTTTGACATTAGAAACAAGCACCTTGGGTACCAAAACACAAGTCTTTGAGCCCTTGTGCTTGGCCCCAACATATTTGGCAACTACTTTGCCTGATTTGTTGTTAAGCAATAGGAGATTTCTTCTTAGGCATTTTAACATGGGTAGAACGCCTAGAGCTAGAAGCCTCATTCTTATAAATAAAAGCATAGTGAGAAATAGAATGAGTCTTCTTAGCATGAATTCTCCTAATCTTATCCTCAGGATAACCAGCAGGATATAAAATATAGCCCTCGTTATCCTGAGGCATGGGAGCCTTGCCCTTAACAAAATTAAACAATCTTTTAGGGGCATTAATTTTGACATTGCCTCCCTGTTGGAAGCCAATGCCATCCTTAATGCCAGGGCGTCTCCCACTATAAAGCATACTACGAGCAAATTTAAATTTCTTATTTTCTAATTCATGCTTGGCAATTTTAGCATCTAATTTTGCTATATGATCATTTTGTTGTTTAATCATAGCAATGTGATCATGGATAGCATCAATATTAACATATCTACATCTAGTGCAAATAGGGACATGACTAACAGTAGATGTAGAGGGTTTGCAAGCATTTAATTCATCAATCTTAGCATGTAAAATGATATTCTCATTTCTAAGATTGGAAATAGCATCATTGCAAACATTTAAATTTTTAGCTTTAGCAATTAATTTTTCATTCCCAATCTTAAGGCTAGCAAGTGATTCATTCAACTTGTTAATTTTAGCAATCAAACTAGCATTATCATTTTTTAGTTTGACAAGAGAATCATCACAAACATTTACTTTCTCAACCTTAGCAATTAATTTGGCATTTTCATTTCTAAGGTTAGAGATAGTGTCATGGCAAATGCTTAGCTCACTAGTCAATTTTTCACATTTTTCTACCTCTAGAGCATAAGCATTTTTAACCTTAACATGCTTCTTGTTTTCCTTAATAAGGAAGTCCTCTTGGCTATCCAAGAGTTCATCCTTCTCATGAATAGCACTAATCAATTCATTCAATTTTTCCTTTTATTGCATGTTTAGGTTGGCAAAAAGAGCAAACAAATTTTCTTCATCATCACTAGAGTTATCCTCATCACTAGATGTTGCATATTTAGTGGAGGCGCTAGATTTTACCTTCTTTTTGTCGTCCTTTGCCATGAGGCACTTGTGGCCGACGTTGGGGAAGAGAAGACCCTTGTTGACGGTGATGTTTGTGGCGTCCTCATCGGAGCAGGAGTAGGTGGAGCTCTCATCGGAGTCCCACTCCCGGCAAACATGGGCATCGCCGCCCTTCTTCTTTTAGTATCTCTTCTTCTCCTTCTTCCCCCTCTTGTCATCACCCCTGTCACTGTCACTAGAAATAGGACATTTTGCTATAAAGTGACCGGGCTTACCACACTTGTAGCAAACTTTCTTGGAGCGGGGCTTGTAGTCTTTCCCCTCCTTTGCTTGAGGATTTGGCGGAAGCTCTTGATGATGAGCGCCATTTCCTCGTTGTCGAGCTTGGAGGCGTCGATGGGAAGCCTACTTGATGTAGACTCTTCTTTCTTCTCCTCTGTTGCCTTGAATGCGACGGGATATGCCTCGGGTATGGAGGAGGCGCCTTGCTCGATGATTTTCTTGGAGCCTTTGATCATCAATTCAAAGCTCAAAAATTTTCCTATAACCTCCTCGGGAGACATTAGCTTATATCTAGGATTACCATGAATTAATTGAACTTGAGTAGGGTTAAGAAAAACGAGAGATCTAAGAATAACCTTGACCATCTCATGGTCATCCCATTTTGTGCTCCCGAGGTTGCGCACTTGGTTCACCAAGGTCTTTAGCCAGTTGTACATGGCTTGCGGATCTTCTCCTTGGTTGAGCATGAACCGACCAAGCTCCTCGATCATTTTCCTCTTGGTGATCTTGGTCACCTCATCTCCTTCGTGCGCGGTCTTGAGTACGTCCCAAATCTCTTTGGCACTCTTCAACCCTTGCATCTTATTATACTCCTATCAACTTAGAGAGGCGAGGAGTATAGTGGTGGCTTGGGAGTTGAAGTGTCGGATTTGGGCAACCTCATTCGAGTCATAGTCTTCATCCCCTACGGATGGTTCCTGCACTCCAAACTCAACAATATCCCAAATACTAGAGTGGAGTGAGGTTAGATGGTGCCTCATTTTATCACTCCACATGTTATAATCTTCACCCTAAAAACGGGTGGTTTGTCTAGTGGGACGGAAAGTAAAGGAGTGCGTTTAGAAATGCGTGGGTAGCGTAGGGGGATCTTACTAAACTTCTTGCGCTCATGGCGCTTAGAAGTGACGGACGGTGCGTCGGAGCCGGAGGTGGAGGGCGACGAAGAATCGGTATCGTAGTAGACCACTTTCTTCATTTTCTTCTTCTTGTCGCCACTCCGGTGCGACTTGACGCGAGGAGGTGATTCCTCCTTCTTGTTGCGGGACTCTCCCGATGGAGCCTTCCCGTGGCTTGTAGCGGGCTTCTCGCCGGTCACCATCTCCTTCTTGGCGTGATCTCCCGACATCACTTCGAGCGGTTAGGCTCTAATGAAGTACCGGCTCTGATACCAATTGAAAGTCACCTAGAGGGGGGTGAATAGGCGGAATCTGAAATTTATAAACTTTAAGCACAACTACAAGCCGGGGTTAGCGTTTAGAAATAAAATCGAGTCTGAAAGAGAGGGCGAAAACAAATCACAAGCAAATGAAGAGTATGACACGGTGATTTGTTTTACCGAGGTTCAGTTCTTGCAAACCTACTCCCCGTTGAGGTGGTCACAAAGACCGGGTCTTTTTCAACCCTTTCCCTCTCTCAAACGGTCACCTAGACCGAGTGAGCTTCTCTTTTCAATCAATCGGGACAATTAGTCCCCACAAGGACCACCACACAATTGGTGTCTCTTGCCTTGATTACAATTGACTTGGGAACAAGAAAGAAGGAAGAAGAAAAGCGATCCAAGTGCAAGAGCTCAAAAGAACACAGCAAAACTCTCTCTTCTAGTCACTATTGCTTTGAGTGGAATTGGGACTTGGAGAGATTTTGATTCACTCTAATTGTGTCTTGAATTGAATGTTATAGCTATTGTATTGAATGTGTTGGCTGAAAACTTGGATGCCTTGAAGTGTGGTGGTTGGGGGGTATTTATAGCCCCAACCACCAAAGTGGCCGTTGGGAGGGGCTGCTGTCGTATGGCGCACCGGACACTGTCCGGTGCGCCAGCCATGACACCCAACCGTTAGGGTTCGACCATTGGAGCTCTGACAAGTGGGGCCACCGAATAGTCCGGTGGTGCACCGGACAGTCACTGTTCACTATCCGGTGCACCTTCTGGCGCCTGCTCTCACTTCTGCGCGCGCAGTTGCACTGTTCACTGTTCACTGTAGACTTTTGCAGACGACCATTGGCGCAGTTAGCCATTGCTCCGCTGGCACACCGGACAGTCCGGTGTTACACCGGACAGTCCGGTGAATTATAGCGGAGTGGCTCCCCACATTCCCGAAGCTGAGCAGTTCAGAGAGGATCTCCCTGGTGCACCGGACACTGTCCGGTGGCACACCGGACAGTCCGGTGCGCCAGACCAGGGCAGCCTTCGGTTGTCTTTTGCTCTTTTTATTTGAACCCTTTCTTGGACTTTTTATTGGTTTGTGTTGAACCTTTGGCACCTGTAGAACTCATAATCTAGAGCAAACTAGTTAGTCCAATAATTTGTGTTGGGCAATTCAACCACCAAAATCATTTAGGAAAAGGTTTGACCCTATTTCCCTTTCAGAAATTATTAAGGCCACTTGGAAGTACCTAGGTTGAGACAACATTTGTCTTGCTAGTTTCTGCTCACAAACGAGTTCTTTGGATTTTCAATACTTGTGAGGAGCTCTAATACCTTAGGTCATTAGTATGTTTTTCTATTTTGGGATTATTATGCCTTGGCTTTTTGTTTGTTGTGGCACTCAACAACATATTATTTTCATGGGCCCATTTCTTGTGTCGATTTTTGACTTCTTATGCTCTTAGACAGATTCTCACGGTTTTACCATTTTAAGTGTGTTATAGCTCACTGGTTCCAATTATTTCGGGTGACCCAGAACTATCGAGCCCTAGACATTTTAGGTGGCTATCAAGGCCACTAGGATGTATCTACGGTGAGGCAATATGTTTCTAAAAGGGTGTAGGAAATGGGTGATGCCTAAGAGGGGGTGAATTAGGACTTCTAAAACTTTTACTAAACTAGGCCACAATTAAATCCCTAGAGCAAAACCTATGCAAATAATCAAACTAGAAAGTGTAAACTAGGTTTTGTCTAAGTGTTGCTATCTCTACCGCAATGGCTAAGTTTCAATCTACACTAAATAAGTATGTATACAAGATTGAAACTTAAATGCTTAATATAAATGCGGAAACTTAAAGAGTAAAGTAGAGAAGCAAACTCTCGTGGATGACGCTGATATTTTTACCGAGGTATCCGGAACCACGCAAGGTCCCGACTAATCCTCGTTGGTGCCCCTACGCAAAGGGAAGCCCACGCGAGGGCCAAGCACCACGGTCGAGTAACTCCGTAGAGAGCCATGGGCCTTCTCCACGCGCAAGTGGTGCTCCGCTTCTGGCTCCTCTCGGACGCTCCCCAACGTCTCCACTATCGAGCTTCCGGCCGAAACGCCGCAGGCCTCGTTCCTTTCGGTACACGATGGCGGCCGTGACACAAACGCGATTGTCATGGTCTCACAAGACTCTCGCCCCACTCGGTACAATTACAACGACTCACGCAAGAGCCGAGGGGTTGTGTGGTTTTACAAAACTCACTCAACTAACTAGGGTTCACCTAGAGCAAGCGCTAAAGCTGTCTAACTAACCTAAGCACTTTGCAAAGCACCTACGCTAATCATCGAGTGATTCTATTAAGCATTTGGGTGTTTGAGCACTTGGAAATGTCTACAATATGCCTTGGTATGTTGCTTGGGCTCCCACACCTTCAAATGGCCGGTTGGGTGAAGTATATATAGGCCCCAACTCCAAAATAGCCGTTGGAGAAAAGTTGTTGTTCTCTGCGGCACACCGGACAGTCCGGTGGTGCATCGGACAGTCCGATGGTGCACCGGACAGCGCACTGTAGCCTGTCCGGTGCGCCTAGTCGTTGCCCTATCAGAGCAGGTGACCGTTGGCGCCGTAGGCTTTTCACACCGGACAGTCTGGTGCTCACATAGGACAGTCTGGTGGTCTTCTCTCCGGGTGCCACCTGGAACTAGTCGTTGGGCTGCAGTTCCCTGGTGCACCGGACAGTCCGGCGTGTGGGCACCGGACAGTCAGGTGTGCCACCGGACAGTCCGGTGCTCCACGCACAGACAGTCCGCAGGCAGCATACTTGGACTTTTCTTAGATCTTTTTAATGTCTTCTTTTGAGGTGTTGCTTTCCCCAATTCCTTAGTCCAAGTAGATCTTGCATCCTGTGAACTACAAACACAAACACTAGAAAACTTATTAGTTCACGGATTGTGTTGATCATCAAACACCAAAACTCAATTAGCCAAATGGCCCGGGGTCCATTTTCCTTACAATCTCCCGCTTTTTGGTGTTTGATGACAACACAACCAAAGCAAGCAAATAATATAAGTATTTGAATGAAAATATGCAATCTACTTGCTAGGATGCATGTTTGTCCCCACAAATGTGATATTATGGACTTAAGCCTCCCCTTAACTCCATAATTCACTTACTTCCTATTTTTGGACCAAATAACCAAAACCACTTGAAAAGCCACTTGTAGATTTTAAAATTTTAAATTGGTGGTGTTTGGTGTTTGATACATTTTTCATTGCTTTGGTCCCTAAACTTCTCCCCCTTTGGCATCAACCACCGAAAAAGGAAGACATTAAAAGCATGTAGGAAGTAAATAAAAGCTTGTCCTCAAAAGATTACTCCCCCTAAATGAGTGTTCTCCTTTAGAAAGAAAATTTCTCCCTTTTTAGAGATGAAGAAATACTCCCCCTAACGGAGATCTTCTACTTTTAGGAAAAAGCATGTGAAAATTAGAGGTGCAAGACATGATTTGAATAGACTAACTTCCCTTATGCATAGGTAACAGAATATGAGTTAACAACTTATGAATTTTTAGCAACATGGAAGTATATGATATGAAATATAGTCTAATCAAATATTGGAGAAGACATGTAAATGATACTAGATGTAGTCTCAAAAGATACCGATTGAAATTCAATGGCGAGCTTGAGAGACATGTGAGATCTTGGAGATTTTGCCGTGGAAGATTGTTGTCTTTCTTCGGGGACCTCATTTTCCTTACAATGAGACTATCACATGAAATATACTTGAAAAGGTGTTAGTCTCAAAGTATTAGATTATAGAGTAACCTCCCCCTGAAGGTGTGCATACAAGTTTTGAATACTTGTAGGAGACATGCACTTTGATTTGATATCAAGAGGGGCAAATTATCTATAATCCGAACTTTAGCACATATAAGTTAAATGATACAACTTGTAGAATTCAAAATTTTCAATTGATGTATCATTTACTATGGAGTGATATAGAAGCTATGTGTCGTGCTTAAATAAACATTTTAAGCCATGTAGGTTTGCTTAAGTATATGAATTGAAAGCAAACAATCCTACCATGTGATTTACCTAGTATGCATAATTTTAAACAAAAGTAAATAACAAATGTAATACTAGGCAAGAAAGGTAAACTAGATACAAGGTAAATAGATACGCATATCTAAAAATAAGAGATACAATAAATCTAGTTACCTTAGTCATGGGTGGGAAATTTGGGTCCAAAATTTTCACTAACCCACTTGGCAATTAAACTTGATCCAATATGATGTATCCCATGATATACATCCCAACTTTGCCAAGTCTCCAAATTTCCCGAAGACCTTCGGTCCACTCATTTCCCTTTCGGGATCCAAACCTTCTTGGTGCTTTTCATGGTTGAAATTATTTCTTTTGGCGCCCAGATGCGTTTGCCCCCTTTCCTTTGTTGGCTTGCTTGTTGGCCTTGATTGCTATCACCTTTCCATTCTTTTTATTCTTGATCAAATATGGTGTAGCAGTCTTTTTGTCCACCTTTTTGATGTAGGTGTTGGAGATTTTGCTTGAGCTTTTGCCTTTGTTTTTCCCTGGTCATCGCCTTGCATTGGAAAGACTTATGGCCTTCCATATGGCATAGCCTACAAATCACAGTTTGTCCCTCCATAGGCTTGTTCACTCCCGCAGTGGTGTTATCCTGTGGAGGTCGGATTTGTTTGGTTTTGCCTTTCTTGTCATACAAAGCCTTGCCAAGGCGAGCCACTTCTTGCTTTAATTGTTCATTTTCCTTTGCAACCTCATCCGAACATGTTTCTACAACAATATTCTCAACAAGAACTTGGTTGCAGGGGTTAGAATCATCAATTAAATCAAAGCAAGAAGTAGAAGCATCTTTCTTAATAATTTCAGGTATTTCAACTAAAGATGTTGCTGGGGTGCTACCAATGTTTTCTAGCTTAGTAGTTAGCTCATTATTGTGTATGCTAAGAATTTCCCTTTTCTCTAGCAAATTTTCAATAGCTTCTTGGGAGATAGCTAACTTAGCCTTAAGTTTTCATTCTTTTTAATGAGACCATCATTGGTAGCAGTGGATGGAGCACTAGATTCTAATAGCTCAATTTTAGTTGATAGCTCACTATTTAAGTTTGCAAAAGTTTCAAATTTTTCTAGCAAACCTCTATAATCATTTTGAGAGCTAATCAACTTATTTTTCAAGGTTTTAAGTTGAGCTTTTTGTTTAGTGCAAATATCCTGAAAAAATTCAATGGCTTCCACAAGCTCATCTATGGAGGGCTTTCCCTCACCTTCATCATCACTACTACTTCCATCACTGGAGGATGGAATGCTTTTGTTACCTCTTGCCATAAGGGATAAGGCATCTGTGTGATGACCGTGATGAGCGTGATGAGGATCGATGGCTGCGCGTTCTTAGAGGTTCATCTTTGCTTGAAGAATCATCCCAAGTTTTGACACTTGTTAGCGCCTTGCCTTTGCTCCTCCCCTTTTTGGGTTCGGCCATATTTGGACAACTGTCCCTGAAGTGGCCCTTCTCCCCCACATGCGAAGCATCCTCTCTTCCTTTGCTTTTTCCTGTCAATGTTAAAGAGAAGATCTTCGACCTGCAGGGGCACACCCATTAGATTAATCTTGTGGATCATCCCCATTACCTTTCCGACACGTCGGATTGTTTCTTCGTCCTTGGAGGATAATGTGCATGGTTGAATCTTCATCATCATCACTTTCTTCTTCTTCCTCTTCTTCACTTGAGGAACTTGGAGTGGGAGCTTTTTTTGCCCTTCCTTTCATCACATGCAAAAGCATATGGCCTTGAGGAAGTTGGCTCCTCTCCCCGACACATTTTTCGCGACATCTCAAAAGTCACGATTTTCCCAATCACAATGGTCGGGGTCACGTTGCTAAAGTCCTCCATATTGTGAAGGATGGTGATGATGCTCCCATATCTTTGTTGTGGTAGCAGGGAGATAATCTTCCTTACAATGTCCGCATCACCTAGCTTATTTATGCCAATAGAGTTGAGCTCATTGATGATTAGATTTAAACGAGAATACATGTCTCTAACAAGCTCATCATCTTTCATAGCAAATGAATTATACTCATTTAAGACTAGGCAATGTTTTTGCTCACGGACATTTGATGTGTCGTCATGGAGCTCATGAAATTTTAGCCAAATCTCATTAGCAATTTTCAACGTAAATACTTGATTAAAAATATCCATGCTAAGAGATTCATACAAGCAATTTTTGGCTCTAGCATTTAAATGAATTTCTTTTTCCTCACTCCTGGTGGGTTTCTCAGGATTCTTGAGTGGTTTCATCCCGACACGAGTGACTCTCCAAACACCTAGATCAACAACTTCTAGGTAACAAGCCATTCTAGCACTATAATATGGGAAGTTAGTGCCGTCGAAATGTGGTGGCCTATGGGTATCCATCCCTTCCTCTAAAAGGCGTCGGCTCTTTTTAACGGTGAAGCTAAAGTGTTTCAAATGAGCCAAACCAGGCTCTGATACCACTTGTAGGAAACGGGTGATGCCTAAGAGGGGGGTGAATTAGGACTTCTAAAACTTTTACTAAACTAGGCCACAATTAAATCCCTAGAGCAAAACCTATGCAAATAATCAAACTAGAAAGTGCAAACTAGGTTTTGTCTAAGTGTTGCTATCTTTACCGCAATGGCCAAGTTTCAATCTACACTAAATAAGTATATATACAAGATTGAAACTTAAATGCTTAATATAAATGCGGAAACTTAAAGAGCAAAGTAGAGAAGCAAACTCTCGTGGATGACGCCGGTATTTTTACCGAGGTATCCGGAACGACGCTAGGTCCCGACTAATCCTCGTTGGTGCCCCTACACAAAGGGAAGCCCACGCGAGGGCCAAGCACCACGGTCAAGTAACTCCGTAGAGAGCCGCGGGCCTTCTCCACGTGCAAGTGGTGCTCCACTTCCGGCTCCTCGAACGCTCCCTGCCGTCTCCACTATCGAGCTTTCGGTCGAAACGCCGTGGGCCTCGTTCCCTTCGGCACACGGTGGCGGTCGTGACACAAACGCGGTTGTCACGGTCTCGCAAGACTCTCTCCCCACTCAGTACAATTACAACGACTCACGCAAGAGCCGAGGGGTTGTGTGGTTTTACAAAACTCACTCAACTAACTAGGGTTCAGCTAGAGCAAGCGCTAAAGCGGTCTAACTAACCTAAGCACTTCGTAAAGCACCTACGCTAATCACCGAGTGATTCTATTAAGCACTTGGGTGTTTGAGCACTTGGAAATGTCTACAATATGTCTTGGTATGTTGCTTGGGTTCCCACACCTTCAAATGGCCGGTTGGGTGAAGTATATATAGGCCCCAACTCCAAAATAGCCATTGGAGAAAAGCTGATGTTCTCTGCGGCACACCGGACAGTCCGGTGGTGCACCGGACAACGCACTGTAGCCTGTCCGGTGCGCCTAGCCGTTGCCCTGTCAGAGCAGGTGACCGTTGGCGTCGCAGGCTTTTCACACCGGACAGTCTGGTGCTCACACCGGACAGTCCGGTGGTCTTCTCTCCGGGTGCCACCTGGAACTAGCCGTTGGGCTGCAATTCCCTGGTGCACCGGACAGTCCAACGTGTGGGCACTAGACAGTCCGGTGCTCCACGCACAGACAGTCCGTAGGCAGCATACTTGGACTTTTCTTAGATCTTTTTAATATCTTCTTTTGAGGTGTTGCTTTCCCCAATTCCTTAGTCCAAGTAGATCTTGCATCCTGTGAACTACAAACACAAACACTAGAAAACTTATTAGTTCACGGATTGTGTTGATCATCAAACACCAAAACTCAATTAGCCAAATGGCACGGGGTCCATTTTCCTTACAAAGGGAAATGGGCAAGTTAGACATTTCTACATGTCTTAGTGATTGATTGTCCAACACAACACCTTGGACTAACTTATTTGGTAAGTGTATGTAATACCCAAAAACTCGTGAAATAAAATAGTCCTTATGACATAGTAATCATGTGATGTTGTTTAGTTTAAGCATCTCAAACAATTGGAAGGCTTGATTAAAACAAGTAATAATAAGATAATGTGCATCCCATGCTGGTATTTATGTTTTTGCATTTTATTTGCTGGGAACATAAATGTAAATTTGGAATTTTAAGTTGGATTTGAAAATGAAATGGAAAAAAGAAGCCACCCTTGGTCAACATCCCCAGGCCCCAGCCCGCTCACGTCGTCCCCCGCTTTCAGCCCAACTCGGCTTGGCCAAATCCCGCGCGCACCCTGCATCGACAGGCGAGTCCTGCCCACCAGTCTCCCTGCCCTGGCGACTCACCGACACATGGAACCTACTTGTCACACCAACGTGCGCGCGCCTTTCACTTGATCGCGGACCCCACCTGGTCAGTGGCTTTGTCCGCTCGTCCTTCTCGCGGTACAGCTCGCAGCGCCGGTGGTAAGGCTATCCGCACTCATTCAACTCTAAAAATCCACTCTAAAAAGAATATTCCGTCCTAATCAGCAATATTCTCTACTCTATACAACAATTCCATGCGCTCATGTTTACTCTACATCTCAACTCTATACCAACTCCCACGTTTTATATTATTTTTCCCTCCACCGGCTCCAAGACGTGGCCGTCTGCTCCTCCGTCCAAGTCCGGCATTGCGCGCGAGGAAGAGGTGGTTGTCCACGTGGAGGAATAGGGTATCCACTGCAAGACGCCATATCTGAGGTTCGAGCTCGCCTTGGGCCCGGTGCAGTTGGTCATACAGTCCACCGCTGCAGGGATATTTTACTGTAAATGGTGATGCATCCAGTTTGCAGTCCGCGAGTGCAGATAGCCTAACAACCTCCGCTAATCCCACGGATGTCATTGCAGCAGCGCCGCTGACCTCGCCCTTGGCTATATATGCCTCAGCCACCGTAATCTTCGCCTTAACACAAACCTGGCGTGTGTAAGCCACACCGTTGAGGGGAGATCGAGAGAGAGAGACAAAGAGGAGAACAGGCCACCGCCGTCGACTCACATCGGGTGCGATTCTCTAGCATCGGCGGGTGATCAGGAAGTGTCACGTGTTCAATTGGGCAAGTTCGAGGGCGTCGACGAACGCGTGACCCTTCGAAGCCAGACGAATTGCTCGTCGTCGTTCATCCCCGCCGAGAGCTTGTGCCACATCGAGAACCGACCACACCACAACATCACCGAAGGTATGAAGTCATCGAATGAGTTCTACTTCGTTCCCTCTACGTGTAGAATAGAATGGAACATGGTTTGGAGCCCTGGGTCGCCAAATCGAGTATCCCATCCATGGCGCCGCCGCGGATGTCAGGGCGCCGCCGCCACGGTTCGGTGGGTTGGGGCTGCTGCGGCGGGGGTCGTCGGTCTAAAATTGAACGGCCTAGATTAGATCAAAGAAACATGTTCGCTACATACGGTTTCAGCCATAGATCCTAAATCATGCGGCCACTGATGATGCCTAGTTTGTGTAAGGGTTGATGTATTCTGATCCGTTGGATTCGGATTGGATGATGTACATAAGGTACCGGTTCAGATGCGATTGGATCTAATCCTAGCCGTGGGAGTGTGATTGTGCGGCCAGAAAAGCGTTGAAACCCCTTTGGCCTTGAACTTTTGCATAAGAGACCCTAGAGAATTTGCTATTTAACCCGCAGTCTGTCATAGCCTAGGGTCCACTCCGGATCAGCCCTGGATTTTGCAAATTAGGCCCTAGCTTATCTATAATTATAGGTCATCGTCTACAAATTACCCAGAAAAATGAGATAAGCATAGAAATTCAGTTTTAATATGAAAAAATATTCCAAAACCCTATTTAATTCATAATTTACGCGTTTTTACTCCGATTTGATCCACTCAAATTACGTTAGCCTCATGGTAAAATTTCATACGTATTAACAGACATTATTTTGTCATGTCACATACTTTTATAATTAGATAGTAGATATTTATTTAACCTATGTCTAGTAAATTAACATTCCCAATCAAAGTCAAACTGTTTATTATTATAACCTGAATAAAAGATGACCTTTAATCAAGTAGAAACTAGGATTAAAATTAAGTAAAGTAGTTATGTCCTTTCTTGCATAATTTATATTAATTATCATAGAATACATGTTTATCATCCAAAGCTTCGGAAAATCATATCTTTATGACCATAACTCCGATTTTAGTCATTCTCGAACCTACAATCTCATACCGTCGCGTAGAATATTATTACGCAGTTGTTTTCTCATGTTTGGTGCACTGTTATGTTTATGTACTCCTTGTCCATTTGTATGTATTGCTATGAGTAGCAGCGAGGTCATGAGAAACCCGAAGACCAATTTGGTGGAGTACCTGAGATTTAAGGCAAGTTGTGCCCTTGATCACTCTTCTTTACCTAATAATGTTCCTATTAATCACTGTGACATGCTCAGGTTAATTTGATGGGACCCAATATGTTTCCCTAGTTTTGTTTACCCCACACCTTACAGATAAATGAACTATTGGGTAGACTTGCTATTGCTCTACCGGGTTTTAGGATTAAAGGTTACATCTGAATTATGATCATGTTCCAATTTTGTTGTTGATTTAATTATTGTTCATGACAAGATTATTTTGTTAATTGGAACATGGAGAACCACCCGAGAAAACAGTGCTACCACAAGGGTGGTATGGGACGCCCTTGGCTGACTAATTAGAAAAGCTAGTGGAGGACTACCTTACCTGAAAGGGGCAAGGGCGGTAGAGGAGCTATCGGTATAGGAGGTTCTCGGGTCGATCATGCTGTGATGGCTTTTGGACGATGGATTCCTATATCGCCCTTCTCATAAACTGTAGCGGATTTTCTGAAGCTATTAGAACTTTGTAAAGGCCTCGTAGTGCTACCCTGTCTTGTCTTCTCTATAGAGATGTATGGGATTCATGACCCTGCGGTAAATGTTTAACACGAATTGTGGGTAAAGATGTGCAACCTCTGCAGAGTGTAGAACTAGTATATCAGTCATGCTCACGGTCAAGAGCGGCTCGGACACTCACATGATTAACTTATGAAATTAAACTTAATTTGTCATTTGCCTTGCATTGTGGGTTTATCATTAATTGTGATTTCTTATTTATTTGGGTTGGTATCTACTTATACTTAGTAACTGTTAATAAATTTTTGATCAACTCTAAAAGCAATGCTCAGCTTTAACCATCTTCTTTGGTAAGCCTTACACTTAACATGAGCCTCACCGTAAGTGAGCTCGTGCACATTATTCCCCATAACTTGTTGAGCGATGAACATATGTGAGCTCACCATTGTTGTACTCACATTCCCCTCAGGTCAAGAACAGGTACACAGGATAAGGAGCATGAAGGATGATGCGATGAGTTCGTGAGAGGACTAGGCCGTCGTCTCCCATTCAACTATGGTTGCAGGATCATTGTCTTCGTATGATGTAATTATTTAACTATTTTGTGCAGACTCTATTATATATTATAGATGTGACATGTGTTTCTGTATCATGAGTCATCATATGTGTGAGACTTGATCCTAGAACACATTTGATTCACATTTGGATTTACCCTTAAATCTGGGTGTGACACTATACGAGTACATGTTCGCTTGAATGCAATTTGAAGAATCTAAGTCCATATGAGCTAAAACAGGGTCTGATAATGCAACTAAGTGTAAAATGCAAAAATGCTTTTTAGACTTAGTTTGAGCTTAATTGAAAATTCTGACGAAAGAATAAGGAAAATGTGAGTTTCCTAGACTAGTCAATTTGATTATGTGATAACTATATTTGTCTAAGTAATAAGGAAGCTCACAAGAAAATCCAGGTCAAATGGGACAAGTTATGTAAGAAATGGACTTTATTATGCTGGTCTGAACTCACCGGACTGGTCTGGTGGTGCATCGGATCAGCTTACCAGAAAGCCCAGACTCGGGCCTTCGGCGACCTGGCACACCGGACCAGGTTCGTGTAAACCGAACTGCCTATACGGACGAACTGCTTAGTCTCACTAATTATTTTTTATAATTCACTGGATCGGTATTATGCACAATTCGTTGGTGCACCGGACAGTGCAGTAACGACTAGCTCCGGGTGCCAACTGCTACTTCAGGGGAGGCAAACACATGGCGGGTCCTGTGCCCTCCCTGTTTGGAAGTATTCAATCAAGATCCCAAATACCATTCCCTATTCCTGGTCCGGTGTGTCAGTCGAGAGCATGTTTTCTGCATTTTTTTAAGGAAGATGCAACGGCTATGGAACGTGTTTGGGCTATAAAAAGACTCTCATTTCTACCTCTTTCGATACCAAAGCACACCAAAAACTATTGATCACTCCCATACTCGGCCACAACACATTCAAGTCATTCTAGTGAGATCCGAGCATGATTCTGAGCTGTTCTAGTCATTCCGTGAGAGCGTGCTCTTGTGTTGTGTGCCTGTGTTTCGCTCTTGTGTGTGTATTATCCTCTCTCTCTCTATTGTTATCACTTTGGATTTTTGTAACTTCCGTATCTAGTGAGGGCAAAAGTGCTGCGAAGTCGACGACGGAGAGCCGGAGAGAAGAACGAGAAAAAAGAATTCTTTGCATCCGAGATGCAAGTACACTCTTTTGCAGCCCCTCACACCATCACCTAGGAGCCTATATAAATAGAATAAAACAAATTATCAAGGGGTTTTGCAATTTTTTATCTATTTTTTAGGCCTTCTGGTGGAAGTGAGTAGCTGCAAAGAAGTGCATTTGCATCCGCGGTGTAGTGTTTTTTTTTTCTAGAGAACGTGCGGGTTCGACCGGGCAACTGGATTCAGCCGAATCTGGCATCGACCTCAGACCTGTACGAAACTGCAACGACGACGGTTGCCTATCTATCGGATAAATCTCGGCGAGGAAGATCAACATCCTGCTTTTACCAGCAATCCTGCGCTGACAACGGTCACCGATGCGACGACCGGCGTATGATTATTACTACCACCGGCAGGAGCAGGAGCAGGTGCTCAGCATCAACCCTATTGCTGAACAGATTTGCAGTAGATATAGCTTACAAGAGAAGATAGAGGAGTAACCTGTAACCACTCGTATCTATGCATGGTCGTTGAAAAGACCGTATCGATGTTCTAAAAGAAGTGGCCAAAGAAACCGAAACATCAGAAATAACTGATGAGCCTGCGGTGGCACAGATTAAAGCGAGTTGTTTAGACTGCTGCAGCTGCAATTTATAGAGACAAAAAAAACATTGTAGCAGCTGTAGAAGCCAAACGAACAGGCCTGATCCAACAAAGACATAGCAACCGATAATCTATCTGAATACTGAATAGCGCCATGACCATGTCGCAAACAGCTGCAGCTCCACCAAAGCTAGAAAAGAATAGGCCAACACTAGCATGAAAAAAAACGTGACGGTGCATTCAGCTAATGTCACTACTACAACTACTCCACAAACGAAAACACACCTCGCATTGTACAGAGAGAGAGAGCGAGCTTCAAGACAGAAGCTGTTGGATGGCCGCCTTCTGGTCGCCTGTTAGGCTAGTGGGGAACTTGATCTGGAACTTGATCCTCAGGCTCCCCTTCCTAGACGGCTCCCTCGTGATCGGCATGCCTTCGCCCGGCACGACTTCTTCGTAGGTAGGGCTGACGACCGACTTCACCGGAACGGTCAGGGTCCGCCCGTCCAGAGTCGTCACTTGGACTGTGCAGCCTGTCAATGCCTCCACCAGAGAGATCTTATGAGTGTAGATGAGGTCGTTCCCGTCTCTCCTGAACCTGGGGTGCGCCCGTTCTTCTACTATGAACACCAGATCCGATGGCACGACGTTGCGTGCCTCGTTGCCTTTCTCGGGAAAGGTTATCTTTGTGCCCTTCTTCCATCCTGGCTTGATGTCGATCGTCAGGATCTCCTCACGGTTTGTTGGTCTCCTTCACACACACAAAAAAAAATGAAATGTACTCTCAAAACAGGATAGGAAAATAATGAGATTGGTTAGCCATCCAGCACCAGTTTCACAAATAAACACTCGTCAATCATATAAACAAACATATGGTGTTTCTCAGCAGGGGCAAACAAACAAACTGCATCTATATCGTGATGTCTTGAGCTGTGTATGTTTCACAAAGCACCACGTCGCTGCAATCTTTAAAAATAGTTTAGAAGCCAATTTGTCACAACCGATCCCTTTCTTGTCAAATTGGCCTTGCCACATAATGATAACTATATTGCTAAAAGGCAAGCACATGATGGGAGTATGAAACTGTACACCAATCGTTGCTGCTTCAAAGTCACTGAAAGCATGTGTTTCAATATTAGAAGATGATATCACATTCAGCCTCAATCAAGTAGAGATATCCAGTCTTTAAGAAATACTTGTATTCTCCATAGTTGTGTACTTGTGTTTCATACTTTAATCAGAATCACAGGTCCCTCAATGTCCATGTGAAATATTTTATTTTCCATCATGAACTAGCTACTTCATTCAAAACGAGTAACATATCAAATATTCATAATTCAACAAGTGCTCCCATCAGTACTCATGTGTTCAGTACCCATGAAGTAATAAACGCAATACATTAAATCCAAAAAAACTGCACCACAATAGATCGACCCTGAGTTCAGACATTAGTCACAGCTGTCCACCTCCAGCGATTTTTACTAAATCAGTAAATCATCTGTCCAATTTACAAGCGTGGCTAGCAAAATTATGAATGCCTCTGGACGCTCTAATATCCTTGTACTGTGTGTGCGTTTAGGACAGAAACTCAGCCTCTTAGTCCCTGTACTGAAGAAGCTACTGTCTTACCCCAACCATTTTGCGTTATGAGTTATGACATCTATAATTTGAACCCTTCAAACTACATTTTGAGTTGAATCTTTAACTGCAGTTGTAAGCATGAGGTAGGGAATACAGACAAAACTTCCCATCATTACAGTCGCACAAGTTAATGGTCAAATACATGGATACGAAATTGTCAAGAAATCTTACCAACGATATTCATGTGGCATTCTAGAAATAGCAAGGAAGCGAGTCTGCTGATATTTGGAAGTGTTTTAGGTCACAACATGAATTCTTTATTTATTTATTTTGGTTGGTAATAAAAATAGACAAGGTAACGAGAACAGCACATAACAAGGAAAAGCATCACCAAATGCAATCCTGTTAGCAATGTCCCAAAATGCATACTCATGAGGATAAAACAAAAACAGGATAGAAAACATGATTAACTCAAATAACCACTCCTTTTAAAAAAAACTCAAGCAAATCACTTCATTTCAAAAAAAAATCAAGAAAATCATAGTGCAAGAATTAAGAACAGAGCAGAGATGTTGAGCTGGACATAAATTGGATATCCCAATGTGGAACAAATTATGCAGTATGCACCGTCATGCCACCATCATATCATATCCGAAGAATATTGCCAACTCCATATAAATCAAGAATGATGGTTAAGATTAAAAGCTAACAACAGAGTCAGCATGGCCACCTTGAGAAGCACATCATAGAGCTCTGGTTAAAGTGCATAGGACAAGGTCAGAATACCTTGTTTAGCGCCCAAAAGAATCAGAAAGTATCAAGGGGCAACAAATGCTGAAATGACGCCATTATTCAGTACATGAGAGTTGTGGAGAAATAAGATTGATGCAGACTTGAGCCAATATGATAAATCAGACAGCGAAGCTGTGGTCATTTGCCTATGAGTGAGTGGCGGTGTGCACTCAGCCCACCAGCCTGACTATGCAGAAATCAGTTGCAAAGTATGTACACTATGAGACCATAGATGCCTCTGATAAATTCTTAATGCGTTTAGGTGCACATGTCCCATGGGTGGTGATGATAGAGTGTTGTTTGCTTGCTCGCGTGTGTATGCCTTATACACAATTACTGTCATAACAGAAAGGCGACATAAGACAGATTAAACCACACTTTTTTGTTCTTGCCTTATCTCCACGTCTTTAGTCATGTTTACTATCCCCCTCAAGTTTTTCTCTCTGGTTAACCTTTCCTCTCATGCTCCTCAGTTTCGTTGCCCTAAAAATTCTAATGTGCAAGCACAATGTGCCAATCGAAGTCAAAACTCAGGGAAGATTGGGTTTTTGGGACTCCAAATAATATGCTTCGCACTTTTGCCACATGAAAAGTGCGGCATGTTTTGAGTCCTATTTTTGCGATGTCAACGTTACAACGGCAAAAGTGCGAAGCACAAGCACACTATTTGGAATCCAAAAATCCAATTTTCTCCTTTAACAGAAGAACAGAATGCTAGAACCTGTGGTCAATCTGTATTCTGCAGGAAACAAATTGGGCAAGTAATCTGCGGTCTCACCCGGTGGCGTCAAGGACATCCCTAGAGATCTTCATCTTCTTAGTGGCCCCTTTGTACAGGTCCTCCAAGGTGCAAGCCAGCGGCCGCTCGATCGGCGGCGCCTTCCTCTGCGCCGCCGCGCTCGACGCCTCCCCTGCCCCAGCAGCGCCGCCGAACATCGGGAACCCGGAGGGGACGCCGCCGCCGGGGGTATGGGGGCCTGCCCCAGCAAACCCGCCGCCGAATATCTCGGAGAAGATCTCCTCGGCGCTCCTCGTGTTGAAGCGGAACCTGTGGACGCCGGCGCCGGCGCCGTGCGTGGAGGCGGCGGGCGGAGGCGCGCCGGCCTTGAGGCCTTCCTCGCCGTACTGGTCGTAGATGGCTCGCTTCTGCGGGTCGCTGAGCACCTGCGAGAGGGG
Organism: Zea luxurians; assembly: GCA_029449295.1. Taxonomy (NCBI): domain Eukaryota; kingdom Viridiplantae; phylum Streptophyta; class Magnoliopsida; order Poales; family Poaceae; genus Zea; species Zea luxurians. The sequence goes on along the minus strand of JAOPSE010000012.1, from coordinate 9,549,277 downwards.
AGCCAACAGGTCAAGCAGATGGGGTTTCCCGGCGGTAATGGAAGACGAGGGGAGGGATGTGTACGGACGTCGTAGGCCTCGGAGACCTGCTTGAAGAGGGTGTCGGCCTGCGGCGTAGGGTTCTTGTCGGGATGGTACTTCATGGCTAGGCGGCGGTAGGCCTTCTTGAGCTCGTCGTCGGTGGCGCCGCGGCCGACGCCCAGCACCTTGTAGTAGTCCACCCCCATCGGCGGCGACTGCTGTTGCTAGCAGGCGGGCGGGGGGCCTGTTTTCCGCTGTTCCCAAACTGACGAGGTTTTTGGATTTTGGTTGCTACATGTAATTGGCCGGTTGTTTTGCTTTAATGCTCACGTTTTTTTCTTTCCTTTTTTTTGTGTGTGTGGGGGGTCGATACTCACCTCTTTGAGTTCAAATATATTCAATTCTCTATTATTTCTTATACCCGACTTGCTACTGTATAGGAAGAAGGGGTCATTATTTTTAGAATAGGAAAATCTCGTCTATACGGTTCATTCTATATATATAATATTTATTTTGTTTTTTTAGTCAGAAATTTCGCCTAAACAAAAGAAATACAAAGGATCTTGGGTAAGAGTATCTGATCATATATGTATTCTAATACGGAAGGAGGAATTTTAATGCGGGATATAAAAACATATCTCTCTGTAGCACCCATGCTAAGTACTCTATGGTTTGGGGCTTTAGCAGGTTTATTGATAAAAATCAATCGTTTATTCCCAGATGTTTTGTCATTCCCTTTTTTAATAAGGATGTGGTCAACAAATTGTAGTATGCCGTGTAAAACACTGTTTGTATTGTTTACATGGTGGAGTTTTAGAATAAGAGATAAGGATAAGTAAACTACTAGAGATAATTTAAGATGGGTTCTCGCGGCTACCGTTGGTCAATCCTGACCGCTGACATGGCACTATTGGCGATCAGTACTGCAGTGTTGTTGTTATTGTTCAGCACCAATCGGCATCGGTTACCTACTGATGACATGGTGCGATCTCATTAGTTGATGCTATTTTCTCCATTTGAATTTTTTAAAAAAATCACCCTATAAGTAGAGGGAGTGTTTGAGCTCACTCACACAACTCACACTTAAAATTTTTCTTCCACCTTCTCATACTCATCTCACCCTAATTTTATTCAGACAAAGCTTTGTTGTAATGTCTTCGTCCAGCGCGGGACATCGACATAATCAAAGAAGAGGTGATTAAGTTGATGCAACAAACTTTAAATGCAACAGACGTTAGAGTTTGCCTTTGAGTCTTCTATATTGAGGAAGCGAACAAGATAACATCGGAGATACATCGACTGCAACTACGTATCCACCCACGACTGATTGATCCAATACTACTTTAACGACCCGTGCATCTACCCATTATTCTGTTTTTGTTAAAGGTACCATATGCGGAGGAGCATCTTCCTTCACGTCTTGGAGAGGTTGAAATATTATATTAACTTTGATTATAGACGTACCAGATTCTAATTGTAATATTAATTATAGGCAAATTCTAATTATAAACGTATTAGATTAAAATATTAAATTAACTTTTATTAGAAAAGCTAATCTAATAAACATAGGTTAAATAAATATTTAATTATTTATGAAAACATGTGTGTCGGTACCCTGGATCAGGGGTACCCCTTACTACGGTATGGAGCACGATGCCTGTGCGGCTATCCCTAGCCGCGCGGAGAACTACCCCAAGGATATCTCGTGAGCAGTTGAGGTGGTCTTCTCGGGGACAACGTCATCGGGCCCAGACCTCCTCAAGAAGGCGCAGGACCCCTGTGCGCACAACCCGGACCCCCGAAATAAAGCAGCCCGGAGCCATTGGATGGAGTTCGGACTCCACCAAGTAAGCTCCAGACCACCCATAACAAGGTCCCGGGGCAGGAAGTGTTGTGGTCTAGGCAAGGGTCCGGTGTTGACGCGTGTCCGGGCTCTATCCGGCGCGCCTCCGCTCCCTGCTCGGTCGAGGGCCCAATGCTGCCACATGGCTTATTGCCCGTGACGTAGGCCAGCGGGCGGAGCATGACGTAGGGACTCTGGGCCGCGCGTGTGGGGGATAGATATCCCCCGGGTCCACTAAAAGAGTAAAGGACCTCACGAAAGGCCCAAGGGCCCAATAAGTCGTAAGGTTATTCTTTCGTGGGCCTGGGGAAAAACAACCAGCAACGCAGGGCGACATGAGGCCGGATTGGTGCAAACCCGGACGGCCCATAGCGTCGAGCGAGTGGCTGCAACGGAGATCCGACTTTCCCGCGTCGGGGCCTCCATGCAACGAAGCCACGTGAAGATAAGTCGGCGAGGATTACGTAAAGGATAATCTCGAGAGGTTCACTATCTTTTAGCCACTTGTTGTTATCTTATCCATATGTACTGCCCCACGGTCGAGTATATAAGGCCTAGGGGGCACCCCTTCAGAACGATCGACCCATTACTTAGCTACCCACATCAACTCTCTGTATTCTCGATCCAGAGAGCTCTCTTGTAACCATATCCACCAAGCATACTCATCAGGACGTAGGGTGTTACGCATCACTAAGCGGCCCGAACCTGTAAATCTTGTCCACCGTCCCTCGTGCGATCGGCACGAACCATTCTGCTACAGTTGTCGACACCTTCCTACTCCTAAAACACCTTGAGGGGCAACCCCGGGTGTGCGGTCGGACCCGAAACCCCGACAGCTGGCGCGCCAGGTAGGGGGTGTGTCGACAATCTAAGCTAGCTCAATGGCCGTCTCCTTCTACAGCAAGATCGCCCTACGCCCCGGATCTATGTTCCGCTTCGGAACAATCTCATTTGTAGCGGACGAAGAAGGAATTCTGCACCGTATCGCGGATCCGCCGGAAAAGGAATCTTCCTCAACAAACTCCGAAAATACCGGAGAAGTGCAATCTCCGGCTCCCCGAAAGAAGGTCACTACGACGGCAGCACCGTTCTACCCCGACGTCCTCTTCATCGGAAGGGCGGAATCGCCCGCCATCTCCGACGACGAGCCGACTGTACCCGGGGAGGAACCGCCTCAGCGAGAGTCCCGTCGACGGAGGAACCGGCGCAGGAACGTTCGACGACATCACGCAGCCGGAGAGCGGGATCCAGAGCAACCTGTCTCGCGAGACGAGGTCTCGGAGGTAGGAGAAACCCCGGAAGAACGCGTCTTCAGAGAGCGAAGGAACTCCCGACGACGTGATCGCCGACGAGCTCAGGGACAGGCTGAGCAGGATGCAAGGCAACGCCGAGAGAATCCACTCTTCGGGCGCAATCTGAACCCCGACTTCGCCCGAGCCATGAACACGCCGAGCGAAGTCGGAGGGGTGCTGGCTCGGATAGCGGAAGGACTTCCTCGGACTCCTGACGCCGACGGCTACCGACGACTGTTCACCCAGGCGGCCAACCATCTTCTACCGCTAGCTCACCCGCCGAACGATCTACGACACGCCATCAACAGTCGCCGAGACGCGCGGAGCTCCATCAATGCTTCGCGGGAACGGCGGCATGAGAACGAAATTCGTCGTCGAGAGGAGTACGACAGGGATCATGGCGCCCCGACTCAGAGCCAAGCTACCAGGACTGAGTCGGCAACGGCTTCAACTGGCGGAACCTCCTGGGGACGGTCGAGGAATCACAACCACAACTCCCCTCCCCGGGACAGACATCGACCCCGACGACAGGAGGACACGTGCGGAGTGTCCGCCCTTACTCCGCGCCTTAGGGCCATCCAATGGCCTCCCAACTTCAAGGTATCCAATGTTGACAAATATGAACCTAAGCAGGATCCATGGGGTTGGCTAGCCGTCTACACCACCGCTGCTCGAGCTGCCGGAGCGTCCGAAGACGTGATGACCGCGTACTTACCCATTGTCCTTGGGCAAGACGCGCTGCAATGGCTGCGACATCTACCACGACACTGCATCGACGTCTGGGGAGATTTCAGTCGGCGCTTCACCGCCAACTTCCAGTCCCTCTCCGACAAGCCGGCGCAGCCGTGGGACCTTAAATCCATCAAGCGCCGGGGGGACGAAACTCTCCGGTCGTACCTCAAGAGGTTTCAAACCATGAGGAATCGTATCCCCGATGTCACGGAGGCGGCCGTGATCGAGGACTTCTACCGAGGATCTAATGATTCGGTTTTCGTCCGAGCCATACTACAAAAGGCGCCGATCACCTCGGAGGAGCTGTTCCGGGAAGCCGACCTCTACATCACCGCCGACGAGCGAGCCCAGGATCTCATCGGAGGAGCAAAGCCCGCGCCGGCAGCACCACGACGCGACACGAACCAGCAACCTGACAAGCGGTGGGAGAAGAGGCCACGCGAAGAAGTGCACGCCGCCGGACCACCTGCCTCTCGCGCTCGAGGAGGACCTCGTGGAGGCGAACGTACGCTGGACGACATCCTCGACGCCCAGTGCCCGTACCACAAGGACATGCGCCACACTCTTCGTAACTGCCGAGACTTCAAGCACTCCGTCGGACACGGCCGACCCTTCCAACCTCTACCTCCTCCTCCGCCGAGGGGAGGACCAGATGAACCACGACAACCCCATCGGCAGGAGGAGGGAGGAGGAGGAGGAGCTTTCCCACGCGTTGACAGGGAGGTCAACGTCATCTTCGGCGGACACGGATCGCAGGAGAGCAGAAGACAGCAAAAGCTCAATGATCGCCAGATACTGGTGGCGACCATCGGCCCTCCCACTCCATACCGGTGGTCGGAGCACCCGATCACCTTCACTCGGGCGGATCAATGGCTCAACTTCGACCACCCGGGCAAGTACCCGCTTCTCGTCGATCCGGTGATCCGAGAGAGCCGGGTGAAAAAGGTGTTAGTGGACGGGGGGAGCAGCATCAACATCACCTTCCCCCGGACACTCCAAAGCTTGGGAGTTCATCTCAAAGAGCTCCACGAGTCGGACACTCCTTTCTTCGGCATCGTGCCGACGGAAGGGGAATACCCGCTGGGCCACATCTACATGTCGGTCACCTTTGGAACTCCGGAGAACTACAGAACCGAGTTCCTAAGGTTTGAAGTGGCAAACTTCGACTGCGGGTACAACGCCATCATCGGGAGGCCTGGATTGGCCAAGTTCATGGCCATTCCACATTACACCTACATGATACTGAAGATACCAGGACCGCAAGGGATCATAACTGTGCGCGCCGACTTCCAAGGCGCCGCAGAATGTTTCCGAGTGGCTATTCAAGCAGCCCTCACCGCCAAGCCATCGACAGCTCCCTCCGCAATGGCGAACTCTAAGCCCGAGGGGGACCTCGCAATACCAGCAAATGAAGCTCAGACCGCGACCTCTATGCGGCCGACTGAAGAGACCAAGAGAATCAACCTGGGGTTCGCTGATGAGCGCAAGACGGCCATCATCAGCTCCAGTTTGGATGACAAATAGGAAAGCGCGCTCGTCCGGTTTCTGCAAGATAACCGAGATGTATTCGCATGGCAACCTGCGGATATGCCGGGAGTCCCGAGAGAACTGGCCGAGCATAAACTGAAAGTTTTTCCCCAGGCGAGGCCGATTCGACAGAAATTACGTCGTTTCACGCCTGATAAGAGGGAAGCCATTCGCGCCGAGTTAGCTCGCTTGGTTGCGGTTGGATTCATTAGAGAAGTATTACATCCCGAGTGGTTAGCCAATCCTGTTCTTGTACTCAAAAAGAATAAAGTGGACTGGCGCATGTGTGTTGATTATACTGATCTCAACAAACACTGTCCGAAGGATCCTTTCGGGCTCCCGAGGATAGATCAGGTGGTGGACTCCACCGCTGGATGTTCTATGCTGTCTTTCCTGGATTGTTATTCTGGATATCATCAGATTAGTCTGGCGAAGGAAGATGAAGAAAAAACGGCATTCATTACTCCATTTGGCGCTTTCTGTTATACCTCCATGCCGTTTGGCCTCAAAAACGCTGGAGCGACTTACCAGAGAGCTATTCAAACATGCTTAGCCGATCACTGGGGCAAGCGTGTGGAGGCTTATGTGGATGACGTGGTGATCAAAACACAGGACTCAAAAGACTTCATCGAAGATTTGCAACTGGTTTTCAACAGCCTGAGGCGGTATAGATGGAAGCTTAATCCCGAGAAATGTGTTTTTGGGGTACCAGCCGGAAAGTTGCTCGGATTTATTGTCAGCCACCGGGGAATCGAGGCTAATCCGGATAAGATTGAAGCTATCATGAAGATGGAAGCACCTCGATCACAGAAGAAGGTTCAGCGACTTACTGGATGCATGGCAGCCTTAAGCAGATTTATATCCAGGCTGGGGGAAAAAGGTTTGCCGTTTTACAAGTTACTCAAGAAGGTGGATAAATTTCAGTGGACTTCAGAAGCACAAGAAGCTCTAGATGCTCTGAAAAAATTCTTGACAACACCGCCAGTACTGAAACCACCTCGGCGAGCTACATCAACTCAACCAGCCGAAGATTTGCTATTGTACATCTCTTGCACGACTCACGTGGTGAGCACCGCGTTGGTAGTCGAGCGAGTAGAAGAAGGGCATGCCTATCCAATACAACATCCTGTCTACTTCATTAGTGAAGTCCTCGGCCCCTCAAAGAAAAAGTATCCTCAAGTTCAGAAACTATTGTATGCAGTACTTCTAACTGCCCGCAAGCTGCGTCACTACTTTGACGACCACAAAGTCATAGTAGTCACAAGTTTTCCAATAGGGGATATTCTTCACAACAAGGAAGCCATCGGTCGAATAGCCAAGTGGGCCTGCGAGCTGGGATCTCATGACATCGAGTTCCGACCTCGCACCGCCATCAAAACTCAAGCACTGGTTGATTTCGTATCGGAGTGGACTGAACAACAAGTACCAGACAACCCGGAGACTGCAGAAGTATGGCGAATGTATTTTGATGGTTCACTCAAGCTGCAGGGAGCAGGAGCGGGGATTCTTTTCACTGCACCCGGAGGCGAACACCTCAAGTACGCCCTCCAGCTGCTATTCCCGGCCTCCAACAATGCAGCCGAGTATGAAGCTTTGATCCATGGATTGAACATTGCCATATCATTGGGCGTCAAAAGATTAATGGTATATGGGGATTCTCTGGTAGTCATCAGCCAGATAAATAAGGAGTGGGATTGCTCAAACGATTCGATGGGAAGATACTGCACTGCCGTCCGAAAACTGGAGGATAAATTCGAGGGTCTAGAATTTCATCATGTGGAAAGAGATCGGAACACGGCAGCCGATGTACTGTCCAAGCTAGGGTCCAGTCGAGCTCAGGTCCCACCCGGGGTTTTTGTGCAAGAAATTCTGCAGCCAAGTATCTCATTGGATCAAATGGAAGAGTGCAACATCATAGATCAACCCGAGTCAGATCTCGATGACTAGAGAAAGCCAATCATTAAGTACATAAGGAATGAAGAAGAACCAGACGATAAGAACTCGGCAGAGCGCATTGCAAGACAGTCAGCTCACTATACACTTATTGGGGAGACATTATACAGAAGGGGTGCATCAGGCGTCTTCATGAAATGCATTCTCCCATCCACTGGAAAGCAACTCTTAGAAGAGGTCCACGCTGGACAATGTGGGATACATGCAGCCTCCAGAACACTAGTTGGGAAGGTCTTCAGGTCAGGATTTTATTGGCCAACAGCAAAGAATGATGCAGCCGAGTTAGTTCAGAGGTGCGAAGCCTGCCAATACTTGTCAAAGCAACAACACCTGCCAGCACAGCAGCTGCAGACCATACCAGTGACTTGGCCTTTTGCATGCTGGGGGCTGGATATGATTGGACCTTTCAAGAAAGCTCAAGGGGGATACACTCATGTATTGGTAGCGATTGACAAGTTCACTAAATGGATAGAATTCAAGCCCATCGCCTCCTTAACTTCTGCTAAGGCCGTGGAATTCATACAAGACATAATATTCAGATTCGGGATACCAAACAGCATCATAACTGATTTAGGATCCAACTTCACGAGTTCAGAATTCTTCGACTTCTGCGAGCAAAAGAGCATTCAGATCAAATACGCATCTGTAGCCCATCCAAGAGCCAACGGGCAGGTTGAGCGAGCCAACGGGATGATATTGGACGCACTCAGGAAAAAGATCTTCGATAAGAATGAAAAATTCGCAGGAAAGTGGATAAGGGAGTTACCCTATGTTGTTTGGAGCCTAAGAACCCAACCTAGCCGAGCTTTGCATGGAAACACTCCTTTCTTCATGGTCTATGGGTCGGAGGCAGTGCTGCCTGCTGATCTCAAGTTTGGGGCGCCAAGGCTGATCTTTGAAAGTATAGCGGAAGCTGAGACCACTAGGCTGGAGGACATAGACGTACTCGAGGAAGAACGGTTAAGCGCAGTAATCCAATCAGCAAGATACCAGCAGACTCTAAGGCGCTATCACGACAAGGCTGTGCGGCAACGATTCTTCTCAGTAGGGGAGCTCGTCCTTCGCCGAATTCTAACGGGAGAAGGACGACACAAGTTATCACCCTTATGGGAAGGACCCTTCATAGTAGCAGAAGTCACTCGGCCCGGATCATATCGCCTCACTCAGATGGATGGCACGGAAGTTGGGAACTCCTGGAACATAGAACACCTGAGAAAGTTTTATCCTTAGCCGTACCTCAAAACTGCTGGGATAACGATGATGTACTCTGTAAAGTGGAAATATGTCATCAATAAAGAAAAGGTTTCAAGGATACTCAATTTATTTACGGTTGACTTGCATTCTTACTTAACTCGGGGTGACCACTATGCCCTGCTAACGGAGCAATCGACTTAAGTCGGCAACGACTTAAGGCGGTGCGACATGCTCACGCTTACTTAACTCAGGGTGACCACTATGCCCTGCTAACGGAGCAATCGACTTAAGTCGGCAACGACTTAAGGCGGTGCAACATGCTCACGCTTTACTTAACTCAGGGTGACCACTATGCCCTGCTAACGGAGCAATCGACTTAAGTCGGCAACGACTTAAGGCGGTGCAACATGCTCACGCTTTACTTAACTCAGGGTGACCACTATGCCCTGCTAACGGAGCAATCGACTTAAGTCGGCAACGACTTAAGGCGGTGCAACATGCTCACGCTTTACTTAACTCAGGGTGACCACTATGCCCTGCTAACGAAGCAATCAACTCAAGTTGGCAGCCACTTAAGACCAACGTAACACGCTCGCGCCTATATAATTCAGGGGATGATTCCCATATCCCACAGACAAAATTCATAGTCATCATGCGTCGTAACTACCAAACTCATTAACTAAAAAATTTTTTTACAATGAGAGAGTAACTATGTTATTCAAATAAACCGGTGTCCTCTAACAAATGTTCAATCATGCAAGCTGCGCGCTTGGAGCACGCGAAATGTTTTCTCTATTTTGCAATGTCTTTTCCAGGAGCAATTGATGAAGAAGGACGACTCGAGGAATCAGGGGCAGCGTTCACGTCAGCCCTTATATCTTCAGGAACGACTACGCCAGGTCTCCTCATCAGGATTCGTCCCGCCCGAATGGCCTTATCCATGGCCCTATCGCGCTGGGCTCTCAGAGTATTGGAAGTCTCTTCAGCAACCTTGACAGCCAACTGGGCAGCCTCTAGCTCCTGGGTAACAGATTTCTTGGAGGCACGCAGATTCTTGATGACAACGTCTTTAGCCGATATCAACTCCCGAAGGCGAATCACATCATCCAAGGACTCCTGCAGCTTATAGCGAAGATTGTTTAACTCCTCCATGGAAAAGCGATGACTCCTCTCCAGAATAGTCAACGAGTTGCTAGAATCTCGATACAACCTATCAAGATTGTCACGAGAAGCGGCAAGGATGCGTTTTTCTTCCTGCAAGCACAAATCAGTTCCTTCAGAAAACCAGGCAAATAATAGGAGCACAGCAAGACAAAAGCGCAGTTTCGTATATCACCTTTTCACAATCAAGCTGAGCATGCAGGGAAGAACTTAACGCATTGGCATCATCCAAGGCGGCAGAGACCTGACTCAGCTCAATCTGACCTTGAGAGTACTTTTCCTCAAGATCAGTGCATCGCTGAGACAGTTCAGCCTGATCTTGAGAATGTTTCTCCTCAAGAAGTGTAATCTGTCGAGTCATTCCTAGCAAAAGGTAACCAAAAAAAAACGAGGTCAGAAGGTAAAACAGTCCACAACAAGCGCGAAGAAAAGAAAAAAGGGCACTAACCAGCGTTAGCCGCCTCCAACTCGGATACACGGCGATGAAGAGACACCGGATTCCAACACGAAAAGGATGAAGCCACTTCCGGGATAGGAGCACCATGCAATTTCAGCTGGCTGGTCATCCCATCCACCAAAACCTGATGAGAAGAACAGATGAGCATAATGGCAAGAGTTCATGAAAAAGTCAGGCTAGGAAACAGCACAGTACCTGGAGGTTGGAGAAGAACGAAGGGATCCCCAAGTCAGGAGAAATCAGATGATAACCAGGCGCAAGGTCATCACCCGAAGCAGCATGCAATGGAACAGTGGGAATCAGTTCATCTCCTTCAACAGAGCCGGATACCCGATCAGCGGGGACGCTGCCCTCCAAAGCGACGCCCCGGTCCGAAGTTTGGGCCACCACCATGCAGCCAGAGTGTGGAGGTGACCCAGCGTGAACGTCCATGAAAGTGCCGGAAGGAGACCCTGTTTGGGCACCCTCGGGGACTGGGCCATAGTTGGCACTGCCCACTTGAGCTGGATTATCCCCGGCAGCACCCTCGGGGGCTGGGCAGTAGCTCGCACTCTTCGCCCGGGCTAAGTCATCCCCGACGACACCCTCGGGGGCTGGACATGTGTCAACACCATCCTCGGGGTCCAAACTTTCAGCAGTAACCATCTCTAAGGTTGATGGGCCCTCGGCTACTTCCATGGAATCAGGACAATCCAAGTTAGCATCCCGACCCTCGAGATCGCGCTCTAAGGTTGATGAGGCACGGGATGACCTCAACCCAGCGTCCGGCACGGCACCACAAGCTTCTGTCACATCATCATCCACTGGCCCTGATAGCAAGTCCTCTGGGACCATATCCTCGAGAGTTTGATCAAAGTCGGCCAGGGATATGTTTTGCAGACCAACAAGAGCAGATAAAGCAGGAGAAGGAACCCCACTACTTTCCCCACTGGCGAGGAATTGCCGACTGTTCTTCCGAGTCAGAGGGACTTCATTCTCTTCCTCTCTGTCGTCTTCATCAGCAACACAGCCAACACACCCATTGGGATCAGCAACAGATGGACCACACCCATTGGGATCAGCAACAGTCATACCACACCCATTGGGATCAGCATCAGCAAATTCAGGCGCAGGAACCTCCTCATCGGCAGGAACCGAGGGACCAGCACCCTGATCCAAACTAGATACCCGCCGAATACGTCTTTTCTTCTTTTTTTGCTCATCAACAGAAAGATCAGTCTGATTGGTTCGGCGGGGACGCCTCGAGCGAGCACGGACAGGTCTCTGAACATCCAAGGTTATACCGACCTCTGGGAGAGGTGGCACTGCCAATGTCTCAGCAGGAGTAGCGTCAAAAGAATCTTCAGCCAACATATCAAGCATGGCATTCATTTCAGCATCAGTAGGATCCAAAGGCACCTCGAAATGGATTTGTCGTTCATCATCAGGGATTTTCCCAAGTGAGGCAACCAAAGCACTAACCTCCTCATCAGAGGGCCGTGTTCTAAGGCCCAAATTGCCATCAGTCGCAGGTGGGTTTGACACGAAACGAGTGAAGGCCTTGGCAGGAGGCAGATTCCAGGCTGAATACGCCACCGGAGCACCAACATTGGATACTTTGCCTCTGAGAATCATCTCCAGTCGGCTCACCAAATCAGCAGAAGGGATTCTTCTATTGGTAACTCGAGTTGGGTCGGCTAGCCCTTGATACAGATAAGCCGGGTGGACCCTATCTTTCAGTGGCTGAATGTTTTTGAAAACAAAGTCAGCAACTATAGCTTCAGCAGTTAAACCCCTCTCTTTCAATAGCCCAACTTCAGCTAGCAGCACACTGGCTTCAGCCACCTCCTCGTCTGTAGGAGACTCGGTCCAGCTCGGGGTGCGAACATCTGGCTGTCTTCCTGACCGGGGGGGGAGAGAATTTCCATAGTTATCAACTATAAACCACTCCAGGCGCCATCCCTTAATGCTGTCTTTAAGGGGGATCTCAAGATATTCAGTTTTCCGTCCCCGGCGCATCTCCAAGCTGGCACCTCCAACCAACTGATGTTGTCCCCCGGCCATCCCAGGGCGACAATGATACAGGTGTTTCCACAAGCCAAAATGCGGCAGCACGCCAAGAAAGGCCTCACATAAGTGGACGAAGATAGAAATTTGCAGAATTGAGTTAGGGTTCAGATGGGTTAGGTTGATATGGTAGAAATCAAGAAGACCACGGAAAAAGGGAGAAATAGGAAGGCCAAGGCCGCGGAGAAGAAAAGGAGCGTAAACCACGGACTCGTGGGTATCCTCCGTCGGGACCGTAGTCCCGTGGCAAACCCGCCAAGAACAGAGTTCCCGTGGAGGAAGAACCCCGATGGACACGAGATGGAGAAGTTCGGCTTCAGAGATGATGGACATATGGTTACCTGCGAAAGGCAACTGGCTGTTGGGATCAATTGGAGGGATCACCACAGCGGAAGAGCTCGCGATTTTCCTCTTGGGAGCCATCTCGATTTCACCAGTGAGCAGATTGGAGGCGAGCGCAGAGAGGATTTGGAAGCAGGAATGCAAGAACTAGGGCGCGGAAAGCAAAGGCGGCTAAAAGTGCAGCTCTTATGGGATATTCTCGGACCAGATACCGTTTCAAAAAGTGCCCAGTCATCACCCGGCAGTTATTTCCGAAATCCCAGCATGCCACGTGGTCACTCGGCAGTTCTTTCCAAAAAACTGGTGGGCCATCCCTTCACTCGGGTGTTAATCCTCAAAATAACTCGGCGTTGCCTCTAAAATGCCGACGTCACTATTCAGTCACTCGGGGTTACCTCCAAAACATCGATCTTGAGCTCAATCGCTCGGCATTACTTCTAAAATGCCGACAACGACCCTTAATAACTCGGCGTTGCCTCTAAAACGCCGATCTCGAGTTCAGTAACTCGGCATTTGCCTCTAAAATGCCGACGTCACTACTTAGTCACTCGGCGTTGCTTCTAAAACGCTGACCTCGAGTTCAACCGCTCGGCATTACTTCTAAAATGTCAACGGCGACCTTCAATCACTCGGCGTTGCCTCTAAAACGTCGTTCTCGAGTTCAACCGTTTGGTATTACTTCTAAAATGCCAATGTTGACCTTCAATCACTCGGCATTGCCTCTAAAACGCCATACTCGAGTTCAACCGCTCGGCATTACTTCTAAAATGCCGACGTTGACCTTCGCTCACTCGGCGTTATTTCTAAAAATGCTGACGTCGACTTTCAATCACCCGACGTTGCCTCTAAAACGCTGATTTGGAGTTCAACTACTCGGCATTACTTCTAAAATGTTGACGGCGACTTTCGATCATTCGGCGTTACCTCTAAAACGCCGACCTCACGATCAATTGCTCGGCGTTACTTCTAATGTCGATACAGACTGCAATATTACTCGGCGGCTACTTCTGGAAGCATCAGTATGATGATCGAGTCGTCTGTCTATGGTCTCAAAAGAATCAGATTTATAGTCAAACAAAACGAGTCATCAAGAGGAAACCAAATTCATTCTTCATTTAAGGGAAGTGGCAATACTTACAAATCAACTCATTATGAGTTGATACTCCCCTACTGCTACTACTACTACTACGCTACACTATACTACTCTACATTACTAATACTACTACATTATTTAACTATACTACTTCTAATCTATACTAATATCTAAAAAAGACCAGTGGCATCTAGCCACTGGCCCTGCCCCTGCCGCCGCCGCCGCTCTTGGTGCCGCCCCTGCTGCCGCCGCCCCTGGTGCTGCCCCTGCTGCCGCCGCTCTTGGTGCTGCCCTTGCTGCTGCCGTTGCCGCCGCCCCCGCCACTGCCGCTGCCGTCGTCGTCGTCGTCGTCATCATCGTCGTCGTCGTCGTCGTCATCCCCGCCCTCGCCGCCGCCGTCCGAGTCCTCCTCATCCGAGGAGTACTCAGACTCATCCGAGCCCTCGAGCCCGGAGCGCTCGACGGCCCGGATGTACGTCCAGACCTCCGCGGCTATCCCCTGGGAGTCGTCCGAGTCATCGGACGACGCCGGGGGAGAGACGGGAGCCGAGGACCTCTCGGACTCGGAGGAGAACTCCTCCTCCGAGTATTCCGAGTCGCCGAAGTCCTCCGATGGAGGAGTCGGCTCGCGCTTGCGCTTGTTGTTTTTTCCCATGGAGGCAGGTAGAAAAGAAGAGAAGGAAGCAGTAAGGAATAGCGAAGGGATGTGAAGAAACTAGAGGGGCAACAGCGTTATTTATAGAAGAGAAAGGCAACCGCTCACTTCCAACCACGGTCACTGAACAGTCGCTAGGCATTCAATATACACCTCCACCCGTCCAAAGACACGTCAGGCGGCTGACGCCGTTTCATGCAGCACTACACCCATTGGGACTCCAGTCAACAGCGCAAAGGATATGATTACACTCGCCGTCCCATCACATTACAACTCAGAAGCAGCCGGTTAAAACACTCAGCGTACCAAGCCGTCCCTTGCCCACACCCATTGGGGGGGGACGCCCAGGAATTGTCAGTATATTTTTCAAAATGGTCACATCTGTACAGAGCAGGCAGTGAATGCCTCAAGACAAAAATGAGATATCAACAAGAGTTAGAGGGAAGCCAAGTATAGCCAGCAGAGTGCAAAATATGGTCGACAGACATGACTTGAAGACTAGACAGAGAACGTCCATCGAATGTCCAATCAGTTGCAGAGCAAATAAACTATGCTACCTAGCAAGATATGGAAGGATTGCAAATTCGGCTGCAAAAGACAAAACACATGCTGACCTCTGAAGCATAATGTTGGTGACATAGCACGGATGACATCATGCCAACTTTTTTATAAGCAAAAAGAGTAATCTTCAGCAAAAGGACACAAAAAGAAGACCTTCAAGCGAATTATCCTAAAAAAATCCACTTGAAGGTCGGGGGCTACACCCATTGGGTGCACCTTCGGTGCACCCCATGGATTGTCATTCTAAGCCAGGATAGCACCAATTTCTAAGGGCATGGGACAAGATTAAGAAGCCAATCCTCAACTGGAATAAAGGAACACTAATGGAAGTAATCTCTGCTGAAGACCTTCGAGTAGATTATTTTCTAAAATCTACTCGAAGCTCGGGGGCTACACCCATTGGGTGCACCTCCAGTGCACCCAATGAAGTTCAGAATCCTACAAACAGGAATGCCGATCTCTAAGGCACAGGCACGAAGCTAGGTTTTGGTCAACAAGTGATCGAAGCAGGAGAGAACAACAGGAAGCCATCTTTCTTCAAATCACCTACAAGCTGGACCGGAGATCTTCGGGTTGATTACCTCTAAATTAACCCAAAGATCGGGGGCTTGTGGGGGATAGATATCCCCCGGGTCCACTAAAAGAGTAAAGGACCTCACGAAAGGCCCAAGGGCCCAATAAGTCGTAAGGTTATTCTTTCGTGGGCCTGGGGAAAAACAACCAGCAACGCAGGGCGACATGAGGCCGGATTGGTGCAAACCCGGACGGCCCATAGCGTCGAGCGAGTGGCTGCAACGGAGATCCGACTTTCCCGCGTCGGGGCCTCCATGCAACGAAGCCACGTGAAGATAAGTCGGCGAGGATTACGTAAAGGATAATCTCGAGAGGTTCACTATCTTTTAGCCACTTGTTGTTATCTTATCCATATGTACTGCCCCACGGTCGAGTATATAAGGCCTAGGGGGCACCCCTTCAGAACGATCGACCCATTACTTAGCTACCCACATCAACTCTCTGTATTCTCGATCCAGAGAGCTCTCTTGTAACCATATCCACCAAGCATACTCATCAGGACGTAGGGTGTTACGCATCACTAAGCGGCCCGAACCTGTAAATCTTGTCCACCGTCCCTCGTGCGATCGGCACGAACCATTCTGCTACAGTTGTCGACACCTTCCTACTCCTAAAACACCTTGAGGGGCAACCCCGGGTGTGCGGTCGGACCCGAAACCCCGACAGCGCGGCCTCTGCATTTATTGCGGAAAGGATGCGCCGCCTGTCCACCCTGTTGTCTGGTGATGTGCCCCTTCGGTATTTAATGCGTCTTGTCCACTCCGCTGGCAGACAACGCCCAGGCCATGCAACAGGCGGCGTGCCCATCTAATCTGAACAGTATGTCCGTGGTGGAGGATACGCTATGTCCGCCAGCACTTGTGCATTGCCAGGAAGCTTCCCCAGCACACCAACACTACGCGAACCACAGATGTCAGAGTGTAGGAAGATTGCTCCAGCAACCAACTATTGTTGCCCCAAGTCTTGCATCCATTGTGCTCCTGGGCCCGCATGTCGGGGCTCAACACTCTTGTACACGCCCCTCCTTGAGATATAAAAGGGGGAACATGCAATGTTATAGGGACAGACCCAAGTCATCGGGGACACACTTAGACTCCCTTAGGCTTACACATGACTCAAGCTCTCAAGCAATACAACACATAGTGGAGTAGGGTATTATGCTCTGGCGGCCCGAACCACTCTAAATCCTCGCGTGTTCATGTGCTTGATGATCGCTTAGCAAGGCAGGCAAAACACTTAAGCCCCTTCCTCATCTTAGTATTTAGGGCGGGTGCACTCCGCCACCTGGCCGCAGAATTCCCTCTCCGACATTTGGCGCGCCAGGTAGGGGGCTAGGCTTGAAGTTTTTGCTTGTTTTTTTGCTTGACGCCATGGTCCATATCGTCGAGCACCAAGATTTCATGCCTGAGGACTATATGCTGGAGGAGGAAGCTGCCTCTTCAGCTCCACGGGCCACCAACCTCCCGGCGCCTAGTGCGGCAGCAGCTGTGCACTCTGCACGACAACACACTCCCACGCAGGCGTCCAGGGCATCTAGGGTTGTGCCTGGGGCGCTGTCAGTAGCAAGGGAGTTGTTGCGCCACCTTCCAAGCTCCACGACCTCTCTAAGTGCCATGAAGCAGTGGCGCGACGACGTGGATCGCCTTCTTGGCATGGCGCACTCTGCCTCAACCAGGCCCAAGCCTCGGTCATCCCGGCATCAACATGAGGCGTCGGCGTCTATGCGCTCACCCTCGGTGAGGGCAGTGCCAACTGAGGACCTAAGGGTGGAGCTCAACCGCCGGCGCGCAGCGGAGGACACTTCGGTCTCTCTGGAGAAGTCTAATGACCTGCGAGCAGAACTCAACCGTAGACGTGCGGGTGAGGACACCCGTGTCTCTCTAGAGAGGGCGCGAGAGCGCCGACAAAACATCGAGGGTCGTAACATCGATCAAGACTTTGCAGCGGTAACACCGCAAACACCGGCGAGTGCCCGGATCCGGGTCGGTGTCCCATTGGCTGGCGTAGGCTGCGTCGCTCTTGCGGATCATCTCCGCGCGACATCTTGGCCATTCAAGTTCCGACCGCACTTGCCAGAAAAGTACGATGGTACGTCAAACCCGTCAGAATTTCTGCACGTGTACGTCACCGCTATCACAGCGGCCGGTGGAAACACCGCTGTGATGGCGACATATTTTCATGTCACCTTGTCTGGGCCCGCCCGGACTTGGCTCATGAACCTTGCCCCAGGGTCAATCTACTCCTGGGAAGAGCTCTGCGCACGGTTCACAGCGAACTTCGCCAGTGCTTACCAGCAACACGGCGTGGAGGCCCACCTCCATGCAGTGAGGCAAGAGCCCAGAGAAACTCTCCGGACATTTATCTCCCGCTTCACCAAGGTGCGAGGTACTATACCTCACATCTCCGATGCTTCTATCATCACGGCCTTCCGCCAGGGGGTACATGATGAAAAGATGTTGGAGAAGTTGGCCACACATGATGTGGAAACGGTCCCCACTCTCTTTGCTCTGGCTGACAAGTGCACCAGGGCTACTGAGGGCCGTACGTGGCACTCAGCGCCACAGACCGGGGCTGCCCTAACGGGCGGCTCAGGTGCCGTCGCTTAGGACGGCAAGAAAAAGAAGAAAAAAAACGCGGCAACGAGAAGCCGCACTCCGCCGCTCTGGTCGTGGCAGCTACGACTAGGAGCCAGGGCGACCGCAGTAAACGCCCATGGCCACCAAGGGGTAACGGCAGCACATGCCCCGTGCACCCCAACGGTCGCCACAGCGCCGTAGAATGTCACGAGATCATCGACCTCGCGAAACGTGTCAGCGCGCGGCGCGAGCAGTCTTCCGGGGATGGCTCCCCACCTCGTCGCCGACCCGGCAAGGAAAAGGCCGACGACGAAGAGGTGGCCATGGCCGAACCGGACCTCGGGTATCAGTCACCCGAGGGGGTCCTAAAGGATGTCTTCACTAGAGGCTCCAATTCCGGTGAAGACAACTAGACGGACCACCAGGGGAGCTCCGTGCTACCTGGCCTACGAGACCGAAGCCTGCCTTCCCCCGGAAACCCTTCTGGACTCCCCACGGGTCCAACCTTTCGATGGGTTTGTCTAGGGGCTACTACAGTGCAAGGACGTGCACTCAAGCGACAGACTCAGATGTCAAGTTGCAACCCAAAATACACATCGTAACCAGGCGCTCAAGTACTATGACCGACGGTTCGTGCATAGTAGGGAACCCAGGGTTGGGACCTAATCCTGCGGCAAAGTACTGAACCAAGAGGGGGTCCGCAACCTCTCCCCCAGCAGGGAGGAACCCCTCAAGGCGATGGAAATATGCCAACCCAGGGGATGCCAACTTTGCTATAGCTGAAGAAGTACCCCTTCCTATCTCTGTAAGTTCAATCCATAGAAGCAACTCTGAGGGGTTAAATTCTTCTTATTTTATAATTAAATTTTGCATATGTGTACACCAGCCCGGTGAGGTCTACCCTCGTAAACCCGACCTGATGGTTTACACCCATGCATGGCAAGTTATAAAAAGGAAATTCACCCCCTCAGATGCATTTCTATGACAACTTTATCTTCCTGCTTCATGGATTCGACCTACAGTTTTCAGATAATACTTTCTATCTAACCCACCCGCACGGTTCCCATCTGTCCTCACATAACGACATCCGAATTGAACAGCCAGGCTTGCAGTTCAGGACCTCCTTTACGAAAGCTGGGAGGTCCGACAGCCTGGGGGCCGGTCCTAAAGAACGGGAGCTCGTTCCATGGAGTGGTCCGGCGCACTGTAACCGCTTAGCCTGGTCCCGTACCATAAGCCTGCACAGCCCACCATTCTGTGACGGGTGCCTTAGTATTTGGAACTATAGTCCTGCGGGTCCGACAACCTGGGGTCCGGCTCCTGAAAATGGACGCTTTTCTCCTGGGGTGGTCTGGAGCCGTGTAGCCGCTTAGCCTGGTCCCATACGTAAGCCTGCACACTCCACCACCCTACGATGGGAGTCCTAGTATCTGGAGCCACGATCCAAGGGGGTCTGGACACACAACTTGGCCACCCAGACTAAACCCTACGAGTCCCGAGCATGTATCATAGGATGGCTAATGTCAGACAGGGGACCCTATGGGTGTACTACTAACGCTCCCTAACTGAAGCTGTGTACAGGTCCAGATCTCGGCTGAGGCTGCCTCCCGGGAGTTGTTGACAACCCTTTCCGATACGCTGGTATCCAACCTCGACACATCAAGCCTGCATCCCAAGCGGGGGGCCAGGTACCAGGGAGGAATCAACAACATCACACACAGCAGGGACAGGCGGTACATAGATAAGTGCTAACACTGCTTGATAAATAGTACTCAAAAGTACCTTACAAAAAGCAAAAGTATTACATCCGCCTTCAAGTGGAGTCCTAGTTCCATCTCTACTCTGCAGGTATAAACTACCCGACGCCAGCAGGGTCGCGCTGGAAGTTCGCGGCCACTGTCCTTACGGAAACCTCCAGGACGGCTT
This sequence comes from Zea luxurians, assembly GCA_029449295.1. NCBI lineage: Eukaryota > Viridiplantae > Streptophyta > Magnoliopsida > Poales > Poaceae > Zea > Zea luxurians. The sequence goes on along the minus strand of JAOPSE010000012.1, from coordinate 9,529,325 downwards.
GCCAGTGGTGATGGCCGCCTCAATGCGTGCACCATTGCGAAGAGGTCCTCGCTCCTGTCCTCCTACGGGGGGCGACAACGAGGCCATTAAAGCCAAAGAGTTGGAGGCTCGACGGTAGGTGGCGCTGGTGGTCTGGCCAGCGGTGGCAACCACCTCTGCACTGAGCAGCCTCACCAGCGGCAGCGACCACCTATGCGCCAATGGCTTGCCAGCGACGGCGGCCACCATAGCGCGTGCGCCGTGGCAAAGAGGTCCTCGCCCCTGTCCTCCTACGGGGGTGAGGACAAGACCATCCAAGAACATGGCCGCCACCCCCGCAGCGTATGGCATCTTGTACAACACATCGAGCGGCGTCGGAGCAGCGTGGCCGGCGGCGCAGGGGACGCTACGGATGCGGCGGACCTGCTCACGACACGACCGTCACCCGTGCAGTGGACGGACAGCCATGCCCCACTTGACGGCGAGAGGCGGCGTTGGAGGCGGCACCGAAGCCATCCAAGCCAAGGAGCCAGACACGTGGCAGCTGACAACGCCTGTAGCCCGGCCGACTCCGCGTAGCCGAAGTTCGCCTCCTCCGCAAGGCTGGTGAACATCCTTCTCCTCCAAATGCTGGAGGAAGAAGCGGGTCACCAGCCCATGCGGAAGGTAGGACCCCAACTTGGCTCACCTTCCACCCCAGCGAGGATGATGAACATCCTTGAAGCTGAGAGCAGGGGGAGGCCGCAGCCTGGCTCGCTTCTCTCCACCACGAGGCTGGTGGTCATCCTTATAGATGACCACTGGCGGGAGACTGCGGCCGGACTGTATGATGAAAATCCTTGAAGCTGAGCGATGGCAGAAGAGCGCCAACCCCCGCGAGGTCGCGCTCCTCCAACAACAGCAAGAAGAAGACAAGATCGGCAGCACCACCGTGCAGGAAACAAAGAGCGCGAGCTCCCCAGCGGTGAGATCGCTGGGGGTGGCCCTGACGCGGATCCCTCCAACGAACACCGGCACGCTCCATCCAGAGGCCCGAAAGGCGGAAGGGCGCGGCGATTGGAAGAGAAGCGAGGCATGGCTACTGCCCGAGGGATGAACTCCTTTTTAAAGGCAGATTTCCCCACTTGTGCCCCGAAGCGTCACGGGCGAGTCTCCCCCAATGCACACCAAGGTATCCAGCCTATGGCATGGGGCCCGACCCTGCATGACTTGCAGCTGGCTCGCTGGGGCGAAGAAGGCAAATCGTCGCACAAGGAGCGTGTTACCACCCCGCGGTAGGTGCGCCGCTTCATCTTCGCCGCGACCAACGGTCCAACCTCAGGCACGGGGCCAGGTCTGCATGTCAGGCACCTGGCGTGCCAGTTCCTGTGCGCGGAGAAGACGGACCGCCGCGGGAGAGGCATGCCACCGCCTGCGGTGACGCACCTCTCCGCCTCCACCAAAAGCAATGACCCAGTCTCTTATGAAGGGGCTCGGACCCACGAGACATCCACCGCGGGTGATAGTCCTTGGGTGCATGGGAGTCAAACCGCCGCTCGCGCCAATGCCGCGCCTCCTCGGGATAGCCGCAGAAGACGGGGAGGTTAAATTTTCAAAGCTAATGCAGCAGTATCAAGGCGCCCTGCGCGTGACCCAGCGAAACAGTCAAATACGAAAGTCACGGGTCAATAGCGGGCGAGCTGGAGCTCCATGGCAGTCGCCAATCAAACTTTAGCCCCACCTGCAGGCTCGTTCCCTCCCCTAAGGTGGGCCCGGGGGCCACTGTCGGTACCTTGGATCAGGGGTACCCCTTACTACGGTATGAAGACACGATGCTTGTGCGGCTATCCCTAGCCGCGCGGAGAACAGCCCCAAGGATATCTCGTGTTACGCTTCGGTGTAGGGTGTTACGCTTCGGCGGTCCGAACCACTCTAAATCCTCGCGTGTTCATGTGCTTGATGATCGCTTAGCAAGGCAGGCAAAACACTTAAGCCCCTTCCTCATCTTAGGATTTAGGGCGGGTGCACTCCGCCACCCCGCCGGAGAATTCCCTCTCCGACAATGTGACAGGATAAAAATAATGTTATTAATGCGTAGGCAACATTAATGCGAAGCTAACACAACTTGATCATATTAAAACGGATGTGTAATGCCAAAAGTATTATATATTTAATAAAGTGGATTAAATGACATGGACATGTTTTGATTGGTTGGCTCGAGACTACATAGAGGGTCACGGGGTTCGCGGGTAGAGAGGATCGAACAGAAGAGATTTGGTGTAGTCATCGTCAACTTTGACTTCTTCCTTAAAAACAGTAGATATTAGCCATGGGGGAGAAGGAAGGAGAGGGAATCAGCAAAAGGAGGGGATGCTCAGTCGCAGTAGGGGTAGATACCGATGAGGAAGAAGGGTTACACCATACTTAAGTGAAAAATAAAAAACTTACGAAACAATGGAAGACGCACCACAGAAGGTGTTCGTCGGAGTTAGAGTTTTTTTCTAAGATTAGCAACATCGATCCGAATGACAATCCAAGAAGCACAGTGATGAAGCTCTCAGCAAAAGTCACGGGCGGTCACCTGGGATGCCTTTGGAGATAAATGGATAGTAAGTAATCGCTAGCTAAAGTTGGAGAGATATTCAAACTTCGGTGAGCGATTGTGGGGGCTACAAATGGAATCTTGAAATCTTGTGAAACTATTATGTTCTAGATGTGCTCACTTAGGAGAATCTGGACATGTATATATAGGGTGGGTTGAGTTTATCCAAAATTAGAATAAAATTCAAATTTAAAGATTTAATAATTTTATAAAATGTAGAAATTCATTTTTAATGTAAAAAATCTAAAGGCTCCAAAAATCTAGGAAATTTTCTAGAAATATTTTGGCACTTAATGAACTCAATTAAACTATTTAGAACTTATAAATATATTTTTAAGTGTCTCAAATAAATAGATTTTGTTTTGTAAAAAAAGGAAAATGCTCAAAAATATGAAAATTTATCAAAGACTTCTATGAGATATATTAGCATATTAAAGCACATTTTGCACTTAGAAACACTATGAAATGCCATGAATGCAACACTTAGTTTAATCTTATGATTCATTTTAATTGGTTTATAATAAAAGAAATATATATATATATATACCTATAATTTTTATTCCAAACCACTCAAAACTTATCAAATTGATCTTTTTTTTAAAAAAAATGTGACTTCAAAAAATAGGGTGTCACATAGAGGCCCACTAGTATAGGCTTCAGTGAATATCAATCCCATTATTCCTCGTTTGGACTGTGAAGGCATCTCGGTAGGGTTCAAGAGTATGGTCTTCCCCATTATTGAGAACCTTTATGTTAAAAGGCTATTAGTAAGAGTATACATATAAATAGCAAGTGCCTGCCGATCTAGATCCTAGGCGGACAGTAGTCGCGCCATGGTGTAGATCGAGGGCAACCACCAGTCGGACAACAACGTGTCGCTTGCCAATCTAGAGCCTGGGTATGGGCATTTGTCAACCATGGTCATGCCATGGAGTAGATCGAGGGTAACCACCAGTCAGACAACAATGTGTCGATGACTAACAAATACCACGGATGTCGGACATCAGATGACTAAGGTTAGGACACATAATAGGACAAGGTCACTGTCATGGTGCAAGTGTGCTAGATAAGGATATTTAATCTCATGTTGTCTTTACGCACCAGTCACTAACAATTGAGTCCTTAATATGGCATTTTATGTGACATCCCTCGTAAAAACGATAAAAATTAGATTGTCATGTTAGATGCGGACATAACTGATACGCGACGACTTACAGAGTAGAACATTTAAGTTAGTCTAAAATATACAATTATCTTTAACACACGGCGGTCGGGCGGGCTTTAGCCCCGACAGCCCCCTTTGAATCCGCCCTGACGTCAGGAGTGCATGTGAATATGTTGCTTCTATTTGGTACGCAAGGGCAGAAAACTACTACATTATCACACTTTTCTTGCACTGCATGCATAAGTCTAGTGGTGACAATTTATGATCACTTAAACTATGTTCCAAACCCTAAAACTAATAGCTAGTCGCTAAAACTAGCTAAGAGATTTAAAACAAGTCATTTACTAGACCAACTAATGGCTAGTTGTATCTCTTAAATATCTACTTAGTTGCTAACTACCTCAACTCAATTAATAATTTATTAGCTAATTAACAATTAGCTTTTGAGATTTAGGGTATCTACAACAATTCTTAATATTGAATGCCTACGCTATATTTTAGGGGACAAAGGGAACACAAAGCTCCAATAGCTCTCTATAGGCCTGTTTGGTTTAGCTTTTTTTACAAGCTTTTCTGAAAAATCTGGCTGTGTGGAGAATCTGAGTATCATTACGATTACGTGTGGAGGAAGATAAAGTTGTTCATAAGGCTCAGGATCTAGAAAGTAGTGGATTTCTAGTATTATAACGACTGGACTGATTATGTGTTTATGTTGATTTTGGATGTTTTTTGCCTCCAACAAATTTTATAGAAGCTGGTTGAAAAGCTGAACGTTTGATAGTCCGCGGCAGCTTTTGGTGGCTAGAAGCCGAAACAAAAATGCCAGCTCCCAATCGAGTCGCATATGAGAACCCAGCTCGTTGCTGCGAATATTTGCGCCAACGCCGTAGCTCCCAATCGCCACGATTTTTCTTTTTCCCGCGCCCTCCTCCTGCCTTCGCGCCTCTATCGGTCGATTTGGTGCGCGTGCTGTGGCGGAGAGCCGGCGACCTCTGCTGCTTGCCGCTACGCTATCCTCCACTGCGACATGAATCCCAGAAACAGCGGATCTCTAACGGATGAATCAAGGTCGCCGACGACAGGAAATCACTCCGCGGCGGACGGAGATGTAGAGGTACGTGAATCGAGTTCCGTGTAAACTCCAGTTCTTGGCTGCATCTTCCTTGTGTGCGAACCCTAGTTCTTTTCAGCAACTTGATTGCAAATCAGAATGCATCTTGAATCAGACTGAAGCTTGAGTGTGAACTCTATTTCTTGATCTCTGATGCAAGTTGCAGTTTCACACCTGAAGTGGAAAGATTGCCCACAATGGTGGAGCGTCAAAATGCTGCTGCACACTATTTTCATTATATTTCCAATTTATCAGAGTGCAATACAGTAATGGATGGGAACACACCGTCATATAGCTATACTGAGAAGGAACACCGAATTCCAAGTTTGGTTTACTATGCATAATTTGGATGCACAATCCAATCAACCCTAGTTCTTGCATAACCTGCATTGAAGTTTTCATTATTAATTAATCTGTACTGAGAAGGAAGGCAAGAAAAAACACATCATGTTGCTGTTTTTTTATAATAGAGAGTGTCTTTTATAATATGTACTAATAAGGAAGGCAAGAAAAACATATGAACACATTACGTATGTAGGATAAAAAACTATCAAATCATCACCACATTCATTGACTAGTCATTTTCAAAATACCTGTGGTCACCCTTAACACATGTTGAATATATAAAAAATAAATGGAGCATCTGCAATGAGGAGAAAGGAAGAATGAGAGTTGATGATTTATGCAATGAGGAGCATCTGTACGATAGTATTTCAGATAATGATTTGCAGTTTGCAACTAGGAGAGCGAGGTTTCACAGTTAGTTCATGTTTATTAAACTCTGTTTTTTTTTTGTAAACACAGCAGCAAAGTTTTAGTCCATGATCAAATATACTTGCAGCTATTTAGGTGAACATATACAAACTGAAAATGAGTGACTAAATTACAATGTATCAGTAAATCACACATTAGAAAACTGCATTTATTACTTCATCAAACTTGAAAACACACTAGACAACAGGGCTCCAACAAAAGCAACACAAATATAATTACCACCTAACTTTCATTAGGTTCAGGAATTTCTTGAGTTTTGTGACTCCCAGCAGACAGTATGGAGATATGTTAGAGGATAGTCCACCAGAAGTTGAAGCTCCTAAGAGGCCAAGTGGAATTAAAAAAAAAGCTAAAGAAGCATTTGCGAAGAGGTGGAAAAGATTCTTACTTGGAGGCTTCAAAACATTTCTGGGAAAGAGAAGAAGGAGGTTGTTGCAGAGAAAGAAAAGAAAAATGAGGAAAAAGGTTCAATCTTTCATATGAACTAGAGAAAGAGAGGCTTCAGGTTGATCATATTAGGGCTGCAAATGAGGCAAAAAAAAATATAGAGGTAAAGGAAAGCGAGATACAGATGAAAAGAATGTTAGAGGAAGAGAGGATTATGACAATGGACATCAGTTCAATCTTTCATATGAACTAGAGAAATATATATATAGGGCTGCAAATGTTGCGTGTGGAGTCGAACTTTCATGTTTTTTTTCCAGACTCGCTCTCTGTTGTGTGTGCATGTCTGTGCGAGGTGGAGTCAGATGTGCGTGTGTTTATAAATTACAGTATGAATCAGAGCTTGTGCTGTTGTCTCGTATGCTGAACTGCAAATATAATTTCCACTTGTGTTGTTGCCAGCAAATAGAAAGAAGAAATATAGCAGGTAATATTGAATACTTGTATGTTCTAAATACTAATGCTAGCAGCTACCGCTACCAGTATGTCTGGAGTGGACTCGCAAATAACATAGCTAGCAGTTCAAGCTCGCGACCTAGAACAGAAGGAACCAGATCTACGAAGGTTTGCATGTGATGTACTGTGGCCGCGCGACATGTAAAGTTAACAGATTTTGACATGGTTTTTTTTTTAAAAAAAAACTTTAGGGAGCTGTTGGAACATTGTTTTTTTCCCTGGATTTATTCTTTTCAAGAAGATCTAGATTTACATGTTTTTGGAGTTATATTTTTGGGAATTGTTGGGCCTTTAGCCATATTTACGTGATAGGTATAATGATGCGTAGCGTGCCCGTTCTTTCTACAGCTGGTTGGTTATGTGCCATGATGGCATGATCAGATCATTGTAATAAGCATCCGCGCGCATCACCATCACAGCAGCGGCAGGAGGGTAGTAGCCGAAAGGAAAACCTGAAAGGGAAATGTGCCCTTGGGCCATTTCTAAGTATTTTGGTGATTTAGTGCCCAACACATGTGCTTAATTGTAAAATGGGACAAAGTACAAATCATGGAGAAAAGGTATGTTTCTAATCCTTAGTACATTGGTTTTGTGTACTAATATATTTGTCTAAGTGTTAGAAACAGAAAAGGAGATGAAAAGAAAAGAGGAGAAAGTCTTGGCTGTGTGCAGCCAAGACCCAGCTCGGCCTGGAGCACCGGACTGTCCGGTGTGCACCGGACAGTGTCCGGTGCGCCAGGCTGCCTCGGCTCGAACTGGCCGCTCTCGGGAATTCGCCGACGGCGTACGGCTAAAATTCACCGGACTGTCCGGTGTGCACCGGACTGTCCGGTGAGCCAACGGTCGGCTAGGGCCAACGGTCGGCCGCGCGATCAGCGCGCGACACGTGGCCGGGCCAACGGTCGGGAAGGAACACCGGACTGTCCGGTGTGCACCGGACATGTCCGGTGCGCCAACTGAGCGCAGATCTGGAGCAGCCAGCAACGGTCAGAAGTGCTGTTTTTGGAAACAAATCGGGCACCGGACAGTGTCCGGTGTGCACCGGACTGTCCGGTGCGCCACGAGACAGAAGGCAAAGATGGCCTTCCAGATTTGTTCCCAACGGCTCCTAGCTGCCTTGGGGCTATAAAAGGGACCCCTTGGCGCATGGAGGAAGAACCCAAGCATTCCTTGAGCACTCTTGATCACTCACACATCAATCTTGCGCACTTGTTTGACATTCTAGTGATTTGAGCTCCGTTCTAGTGTGTTAGCCTCTTGAGCTCAAGTCTGGGTTTTGTGTGTGCGTATTCGCTGTGATCTTTGTGTTGTGTGTGAGTTGCTAATCCCTCCCTTACTCCGTGATTCTTTGTGAACATCTTTTGTAAGGGCGAGAGGCTCCAAGTTGTGGAGATTCCTCGCAAACGGGATTGAGATAAGAACAACAAAACACCGTGGTATTCAAGTGGGTCTTTGGACCGCTTGAGAGGGGTTGATTGCAACCCTCGTCCGTTGGGACGCCACAACGTGGAAGTAGGCAAGCATTGGCTTGGCCGAACCACGGGATAAACCACCGTGTCCCTCTGTGCTTGATTCTTGTGGTATTGTGTTTTGTTGAAGACTTCACCTTAGCCACTTGGCATTAACTGTGCTAACGCTTAACAAGTTTTTGTGGCTTAAGTTTGAAGTTTTTACAGGATCACCTATTCACCCCCCCCCTCTAGGTGCTTTCAATTGGTATCAGAGCCGTTCTATTCACAAAGGGACTAACCGCCCGAATAGATGGATCCTAAGGGGAAGGGTATAGTGATCAATGACAAAGAGAAGGAGACCTTCGTCAACGAGCCGAAGGACGACAAGCCTACCGACTCCGGCTCGGGTCAAAGACGAAAGGAAGGGAAGAAGAAGAAGACCAGGCGCATTAAGGAGATCATCTACTACGACAGCGACGAGTCTACTTCTTCCCAAAAGGATGAGGACCACAACGACTACGAGAGGAGAAAACCGGTTAACTCGAACTTTTCCTTTGATTACTCTCGTATTCCGCAAAGTTCACATTCTCATTTGCTCTCCATTCCACTTGGCAAGCCCCCACACTTTGATGGAGAGGACTACGGATTTTGGAGTCACAAAATGCGCAGTCACCTATTCTCTCTCCATCCTAGTATATGGGAGATTGTAGAGAGTGGAATGCACTTTGATAGTTCGGATAGTCCCATGTTCATTAATGAACAAATTCATAAAAATGCACAAGCTACTACTGTTCTTCTAGCTTCCTTGTGCAGGGATGAATACCATAAGGTGAGCGGCTTGGACAACGCCAAGCAAATCTGGGACACCCTCAAGATTTCTCATGAGGGGAACGACGTCACCTTACTCACCAAGATGGAGTTGGTGGAGGGCGAGCTTGGACGGTTCGCGATGATAAGGGGCGAGGAGCCAACACAAACGTACAACCGGCTCAAGACCCTTATCAACAAGATAAGAAGCTACGGGAGCACGCGATGGACGGACCACGACGTCGTCCGCCTAATGCTCAGGTCCTTTACCGTACTTGATCCTCATCTCGTGAACAATATTCGTGAGAATCCCAGGTACACGATGATGACGCCCGAGGAAGTGCTTGGAAAATTCGTGAGCGGGCGGATGATGATCAAGGAGGCAAGATACGTCGACGACGCGTTGAACGGACCACTCCACGAGCCTCAACCCATTGCTCTAAAGGCAACGAGGAGCAAGGAGTCGCTACCTAGCAAGGTGGCGCAAGTTGAGGCGGCTGGCCTTAATGATGAAGAGATGGCTCTCATCATTAAGAGATTCAAGACGGTGCTTAAAGGTCACAAGGGACAACCAAGCAAGACCAAAGCCAAGGGGAAGCGCTCATGCTTCAAATGCGGTAAGCTTGGTCATTTCATTGCTAACTGTCCCGATAATGAAAGTGACCAGGAAAAGGGGAACAAAAGAGAGAAGAAGAAGCAATACAAGAAGGCAAAAGGCGAGGCGCATCTAGGAAAGGAGTGGGACTCGGATTGCTCCTCCTCCGACTCCGACAACGAAGGACTCGCCGCCACTGCCTTCAACAAATCAGCTCTCTTCCCCAACGAGCATCTCACTTGCCTTATGGCAAGGGAGAAGAAGGTGAGTATTCAAGACTCCACTTATGCTTCATCTAGTGATAGTGAGTCTAGTGATGATGACATAGATTATTCTTGCTTGTTCAAGGGCTTAGATAGATCTAAGATAGAGAAAATCAATGAATTAATTAATGCATTGAATGAAAAGGATAGGCTTTTAGAAAAGCAAGAAGATTTATTGTATGATGAACATGATAAATTTGTAGAGGCACAAAAATCATATGCTTTAGAAGTGAAAAGAAATGAAATGCTTTCTAGTGAAATATCTTCCTGTCATGAAACCATTTCTACCTTAAGAAGTGTTAATATTGATTTAAGTGCTAAACTAGAAGTAGCTAGTAAATCAAATTCTTTTGTTGAACATGTTGAAATTTGTACTAGGTGTAAGGATTTTGATATTAATGCTTGTAGTGAACACCTAGTTCTAATTTCCAAATTAAATGATGAAGTGGCTAGTCTTAATGCCCAACTTAAGACTAGCAAGAATGAAGTTGATAAAATAAAATTTGCAAGGGATGCCTACACGGTTGGTAGACACCCCTCAATTAAGGATGGGCTTGGCTTCAAGAGAGAAGCCAAGAACTTAACAAGCCATAAGGCTCCTGTCTTCGTTAAGGAGAAAGGGAAGGCCCCTATGGCAAATAGTGCTAAAAAGAACCATGCTTTCTTATACCATGATAGGAGACATGCTAGAAATGTTCATAATGATTTTGATTCACATGACTCTCATGCCATGTTTGCCTCTAGTTCCTCTCATAAACATGATAGAAATATGAGTAGGAGAAATGTTGCGCATATGCCTAGGAGAAATATTGCTCATGTACCTAGAAAGAATGTTAGTCATGCTCCTAGAAAATTAATGAATGAACCTTCTACCATTTATTATGTTTGTAATGCTCCCTTTGCTATTTGTAGAAAGGGAAAGAAGGTTGTTGCTAGGAAATTAGGGGCTAGATGCAAGGGAGATAAAACTTGCATCTGGGTCCCTAAGAATATTTGTGCTAACCTTGCAGGACCCAACATGAGTTGGGTACCTAAGACCCAAGCCTAAATTTGCCTTGCAGGTTTATGCATCCGGGGGTTCAAGCTGGATTATCGACAGCGGATGCACAAACCATATGACGGGGGAGAAGAAGATGTTCACCTCCTACGTCAAAAGTAAAGATTCCCAAGATTCAATTATATTCGGTGACGGGAATCAAGGCAAGGTAAAAGGGCTAGGTAAAATTGCAATTTCTAATGAGCATTCTATATCAAATGTATTCTTAGTGGAGAGTCTTGGATATAACTTGCTATCTGTTAGTCAATTATGTCAAATGGGATATAATTGCTTATTTACGAATGTAGATGTGTCTGTCTTTAGAAGATGTGATGGTTCACTAGCTTTTAAGGGTGTACTAGACGGCAAGCTTTATTTAGTTGATTTTGCAAAAGAAGAGGCCGGTCTAGATGCATGCTTAATGGCTAAGACTTGCATGGGCTGGCTGTGGCATCGCCGCTTAGCACATGTGGGGATGAAGAACCTCCACAAGCTTCTAAAGGGGGAACACGTAATAGGTCTAACAAATGTGCATTTCGAAAAGGATAGACCTTGTGCAGCTTGTCAAGCAGGGAAACAGGTGGGAGGAGCACATCACAGCAAGAACGTGATGACCACGTCAAGACCCCTGGAGCTGCTACACATGGATCTCTTCGGACCCGTCGCCTATCTAAGCATAGGAGGGAGTAAGTATGGTTTAGTTATTGTTGATGACTTTTCCCGCTTCACTTGGGTATTCTTTTTGCAGGATAAGTCTGAAACCCAAGGAACCCTCAAGCGCTTCCTCAGGAGAGCTCAAAATGAGTTTGAGCTCAAGGTGAAGAAGATAAGGAGCGACAACGGGTCCGAGTTCAAGAACCTTCAAGTGGAGGAGTTTCTTGAGGAGGAAGGGATCAAGCACGAGTTCTCCGCTCCCTACACACCACAACAAAATGGTGTGGTAGAGAGGAAGAACAGGACGCTAATCGATATGGCGAGGACGATGCTTGGAGAGTTCAAGACCCCCGAGTGCTTTTGGTCGGAAGCCGTGAACACGGCTTGCCACGCCATCAACAGGGTCTACCTTCATCGACTCCTCAAGAAGACTTCGTATGAGCTACTAACCGGTAACAAACCCAATGTATCGTACTTTCGTGTATTTGGGAGCAAGTGCTACATTCTAGTGAAGAAGGGTAGAAATTCTAAGTTTGCTCCCAAAGCTGTAGAAGGGTTTTTATTAGGTTATGATTCAAATACAAAGGCGTATAGGGTCTTCAACAAATCATCGGGTTTGGTTGAAGTCTCTAGCGACGTTGTATTTGATGAGACTAATGGCTCTCCAAGAGAGCAAGTTGTTGATTGTGATGATGTAGATGAAGAAGATGTTCCGGCGGCCGCTATACGAACCATGGCGATTGGAGACGTTCGGCCACAGGAACAGGATGAACGTGATCAACCTTCTTCCTCATCGACGGTGCATCCCTCACCTCAAGACGATGAACAGGTTCATCAAAAGGAGGCTTGTGATCAAGGGGGAGCACAAGATGATCAAGTGATGGAGGAAGAAGCGCAACCGGCACCTCCAACCCAAGTTCGAGCGATGATTCAAAGGGATCATCCCGTCGACCAAATTTTGGGTGACATTAGCAAGGGAGTAACTACTAGATCTCGATTAGTTAATTTTTGTGAACATTACTCGTTTGTCTCCTCTATTGAGCCTTTCAGGGTAGAGGAGGCCTTGCTAGATCCGGATTGGGTGTTGGCCATGCAGGAGGAACTTAATAACTTCAAGCGCAACGAAGTTTGGACGCTGGTGCCTCGCCCCAAGCAAAATGTTGTGGGAACCAAGTGGGTGTTCCGCAACAAACAGGACGAGCACGGGGTGGTGACAAGGAACAAGGCTCGACTTGTGGCAAAAGGTTATGCCCAAGTCGCAGGTTTGGACTTTGAGGAGACTTTTGCTCCTGTGGCTAGGCTAGAGTCCATTCGTATCTTGCTAGCATATGCCGCTCACCATTCTTTCAGGTTGTACCAAATGGATGTGAAGAGCGCGTTCCTCAACGGGCCAATAAAGGAGGAGGTGTACGTGGAGCAACCCCCTGGCTTCGAGGATGAGCGGTACCCCGACCACGTGTGTAAGCTCTCTAAGGCGCTCTATGGACTTAAACAAGCCCCAAGAGCATGGTATGAATGCCTTAGAGATTTTTTACTTGCTAATGCTTTCAAGGTTGGGAAAGCCGATCCAACTCTCTTTACAAAGACATGTGATGGTGATTTGTTTGTATGCCAAATTTATGTCGATGACATAATATTTGGGTCTACTAATCAAAAGTCTTGTGAAGAGTTTAGCAGGGTGATGACGCAGAAATTCGAGATGTCGATGATGGGCGAGTTGAACTACTTCCTTGGGTTCCAAGTGAAGCAACTCAAGGACGGCACCTTCATCTCCCAAACGAAGTACACGCAAGATCTGCTGAAGCGGTTTGGGATGAAGGACGCCAAGCCCGCAAAGACTCCGATGGGAACCGACGGACACACCGACCTCAACAAAGGAGGTAAGTCCGTTGATCAAAAAGCATACCGGTCAATGATAGGGTCCTTACTTTATTTATGTGCTAGTAGACCGGATATTATGCTTAGCGTATGCATGTGTGCTAGATTTCAATCCGATCCTAAGGAGTGTCACTTGGTGGCGGTGAAGCGAATTCTTAGATATTTAGTCGCTACGCCTTGCTTCGGGATCTGGTATCCAAAGGGGTCTAACTTTGACCTGATTGGGTACTCAGATTCCGACTATGCTGGATGTAAGGTCGATAGGAAGAGTACATCGGGGACGTGCCAATTCTTAGGAAGGTCCCTGGTGTCATGGAATTCTAAGAAACAAACCTCCGTTGCCCTATCCACCGCTGAGGCCGAGTACGTTGCCGCAGGACAGTGTTGTGCGCAACTACTTTGGATGAGGCAAACCCTCAGGGACTTTGGCTACAATCTGAGCAAAGTCCCACTCCTATGTGATAATGAGAGTGCTATCCGCATAGCGGAAAATCCTGTTGAGCACAGCCGCACAAAGCACATAGACATCCGGCATCACTTTTTGAGAGACCACCAGCAAAAGGGAGATATCGAAGTGTTTTATGTTAGCACCGAGAACCAGCTAGCCGATATCTTTACCAAGCCTTTAGATGAGAAAACCTTTTGCAGGCTGCGTAGTGAGCTAAATGTCTTAGATTCGCGGAACTTGGATTGAATTATAGCATACATGTATTCATGCTTTTGATCATGTTCCCTTCTGCATATTGCTGCTTATTATGGTGCTCAAGTTGTACAAACACTCCCTGGACCTCACAAGTCCGTTGCAATGTGATGCACATGTTTAGGGGGAGATGTGTTACAACTTGACCCTTTGAGACTAACCATATGTTTGAGTTTGCTTGTGTTAGTCACAAAGGAGAATTGAAAGGGAAAAGGTGGACTTGGACCATGAAAGACTTCCACTGCACTCCGATGAGGGGTAACTTATTCCAAGTTCAGCTCATGAACTCTTATTGCCATTTGCTCTTAATTGAAGATTTTGGTGAGGCAATGGGGTTATAGGGCCACAATTGATCCCGTTTTGGTGCTTGATGCCAAAGGGGGAGAAAATAAAGGCCAAAGCAATAAATGGATCAGCTACCACTTGAGAGATTTTGAAAATAGGGCAATAGAGTTTTTGGTTTGTCAAAATTCTTATGTTGTCTCTCTTATCAAAAGTTGGCTTCTTGTGGGGAGAAGTATTGATTATGGGAAAAAGGGGGAGTTTTTGAAATCTTGATAAATCTCCTTGTAATGACTCTCTTTATGCTTTAACATGTGTGTTTAACTTAGAGATAGAGATTTGAGTTTGATTTGCAAAAACAAACCAAGTGGTGGCATAGAGTGATCCATATAAGTCAAAAATGAATCAAAATAAATTTGAGTTATTATTTGAAGTGTTTTTGTACTTGTTCAACTTGCTTTATGTTGTGTTGGCATAAATCACCAAAAAGGGGGAGATTGAAAGGGAAATGTGCCCTTGGGCCATTTCTAAGTATTTTGGTGATTTAGTGCCCAACACATGTGCTTAATTGTAAAATGGGACAAAGTACAAATCATGGAGAAAAGGTATGTTTCTAATCCTTAGTACATTGGTTTTGTGTACTAATATATTTGTCTAAGTGTTAGAAACAGAAAAGGAGATGAAAAGAAAAGAGGAGAAAGTCTTGGCTGTGTGCAGCCAAGACCCAGCTCGGCCTGGAGCACCGGACTGTCCGGTGTGCACCGGACAGTGTCCGGTGCGCCAGGCTGCCTCGGCTCGAACTGGCCGCTCTCGGGAATTCGCCGACGGCGTACGGCTAAAATTCACCGGACTGTCCGGTGTGCACCGGACTGTCCGGTGAGCCAACGGTCGGCTAGGGCCAACGGTCGGCCGCGCGATCAGCGCGCGACACGTGGCCGGGCCAACGGTCGGGAAGGAACACCGGACTGTCCGGTGTGCACCGGACATGTCCGGTGCGCCAACTGAGCGCAGATCTGGAGCAGCCAGCAACGGTCAGAAGTGCTGTTTTTGGAAACAAATCGGGCACCGGACAGTGTCCGGTGTGCACCGGACTGTCCGGTGCGCCACGAGACAGAAGGCAAAGATGGCCTTCCAGATTTGTTCCCAACGGCTCCTAGCTGCCTTGGGGCTATAAAAGGGACCCCTTGGCGCATGGAGGAAGAACCCAAGCATTCCTTGAGCACTCTTGATCACTCACACATCAATCTTGCGCACTTGTTTGACATTCTAGTGATTTGAGCTCCGTTCTAGTGTGTTAGCCTCTTGAGCTCAAGTCTGGGTTTTGTGTGTGCGTATTCGCTGTGATCTTTGTGTTGTGTGTGAGTTGCTAATCCCTCCCTTACTCCGTGATTCTTTGTGAACATCTTTTGTAAGGGCGAGAGGCTCCAAGTTGTGGAGATTCCTCGCAAACGGGATTGAGATAAGAACAACAAAACACCGTGGTATTCAAGTGGGTCTTTGGACCGCTTGAGAGGGGTTGATTGCAACCCTCGTCCGTTGGGACGCCACAACGTGGAAGTAGGCAAGCATTGGCTTGGCCGAACCACGGGATAAACCACCGTGTCCCTCTGTGCTTGATTCTTGTGGTATTGTGTTTTGTTGAAGACTTCACCTTAGCCACTTGGCATTAACTGTGCTAACGCTTAACAAGTTTTTGTGGCTTAAGTTTGAAGTTTTTACAGGATCACCTATTCACCCCCCCTTCTAGGTGCTTTCAAAACCACCAACAGCGACGGCGACGGCGACGGCGAGAGGTCAAAGGAATTCAGGCGACAGGATGAAGGGCTGGTTTCACCAACCGCCCGCCTAGCTCCTTCCGGTGCGCATATGCACCACACCAATGTGGACAAACGATGCATCGCTCAGGCGTCGTCATCTCTCGCCCGTCGGCCGTCGCCATGCTAGCAGAGCGATCGAGCGAGGAGAGGCACGCCAACGATGGATCGTCGTCCACAGATGTGAAGCGGAGGTGGGACCGTGGGAGACGATCGACGGCGACCTCGCTCTCGTCTCCTTCGTCGGCTGGGCCTAAGGGCAATCTCGGCCACCTGCTACACACTCACATTTTTTTTAGAAAAGGGAATATATAATTACATCCGCTGCATGTAAATATGTATGAAGCTGTCCAACAAACCAGGATTAAAAAAGATACTCCCAACAGCAGTAACAAAACAAGGATACTGCTAACAGCACAAACATAATATGCGAGTCCAAAGCAGAGACAAAACAAAACACAAGCTACTATAATGTAATCCTGCTAGAACAGTTCCATCCATTGGAACTAAAATTTGCATCATGGTCGTTTCAAGCAGACGACATCCCATCTTTATTTGTGGTTCGTCTCCTCCCTTTAGCAGTATTGCTCACTCCCTCATCCAGTACGTTCTCCCTGACGACTAACTGCAAAGGAGTAGACACTTGTGCATTGTTAAAAATAACATCATTTATGCATAACCAAATTGCCCAGCAAATGGCACAAGTTCCAAACCAAATCTTGTTCCTAAGGTTCCCCTCTACCCCTTCCATCCACCTTCCAAACATATGATATATGCTTCTAGGTGGTAAGATATTAAAGGAGACCTACACACCGCCATATACATCTAGCAATATAGCAATAAAAAGGTGTTGAATGGATTCATCCAAAATACATGCAACACACTAACTTCCTTTCCATTGCTTTTTTGCTAGGCTGTCTTTGGTAAGAACTATGTTCTTGATAAGATACCACATAAAAACCTTAATCCTTAGAGGAATCCTAAGTTTCCATATAAGATGTCTTCTAGTTGCAATATGCGGCATTATAAGGGCTCGGTACATTGATCGGACCGTGAACCGACCAGTCAGATGTAGAGATCACTCGAATGTGTCTCTCTGATCAATTAGTTGAGTATTCATAACCGTGGTTGTAAGTTGTAGCCACGCCACTAAGTTATTACCAATCAAAGACCTTCGAAAAGCCACATTTAGCGGTGTAGTTCTGAAAACATCCGAAACAGTCGCTTTCTTCTTTCTTACAATGGCGTAAAGGTTAGGATATAAGTATTTGAAAGCTATATTACCACACCATCTATCTTCCCAAAATCTAATTTGTGTCCCATCCGCAAGCTTGATACACCCTAAACCCAAGAACATATGTTTAACCTTCATTAGACCTGCCCAAAAGTGAGAATCACCATGCATATGTTCTACTTGGTAAAGGTTTTTCCTCTCATATATTTATTTCCCAGGATTGTCTGCCATAGGCCATCCTCGTTAATCAGCTTAAAAATCTATTTACTCAATAAGCACTTATTCTGGAGGTCAAGATATATGACCCCCAAGTCTTTTGGGGAGCAGACTATGTTCCACTTTGTAAGTTTGTATTTCCTTTTATGCCCCTCCCAGTTCCAAATAAAACGGGATCTAATTTTATCCAGTCTGGCGAGTACCTCTCTAGACACCTCAAAAAAGGATAGCATAAACATCGTAAGACTCATCAAGATCAAATTAACAAGGACCAAACGCCACCCAGTGGACAAAAGTTTTCATTTCCAACCATTTAGTCTTTTCTTAAACCTTTCCTTAATTATCAACCAGTCTGCGTTGTTAAGCTTTCTATGATGCATTGGAATTCCAAGGCACTTAAAAGGAAGTTGTCCCTTGTCGCACCCAATTTTTTTTTGAATACTCTATTATTAAGTCGTTTGCTGAATCGTAGCAAAATATTTCATTCTTATTAAAATTAATTTTTAATCTTGAGAGCTGCTCAAAAGCCGCAAACAGTAATTTCAGGTTCTTAGCTCCTTCCAGATCATTATCCAGAAAAATGATAGTATCATCATATCCAGAAAAATGATAGTATCATCCGCAAAATGAAAGAGGCCAGCATCCTTAGCTCTACTAATTTTTATGGCCCGCATTTACACAACTATATTAAAAAAGGATAGGCGAAAGGGGTCACCTTGCCTCGCTCCTTTTCTAGTTTGGAAGTAGTGGCTGTAATCCTCATTTAGCTTAACTGAAACACTCCCATTTGAAACTATTTTTTGAATCCAAGAGCACCAGGTATTCAGAAAACCTTTCATCCTAAGAACCTGTTGTATAAACGGCCATTTAATTTTGTCATAAACTTTCTCAAAATCTAATTTTAAGATTATTCCATCTCCCTTCTTCTTATGCATCTCATGCAGAGTTTCATGTAAAGAAGAATGCCTTCCAAAATAAACCGCCCCGGCGAAAGTCTAATTACTTTAACAACAACTCTAGAGATACGATTTGTAAGTACTTTTGTGAAGATTTTGAAGCTTACATTCAACAAACAAATTGGCCGAAAGTGTTGTATCCTTGTAGCCTCATTTTTTTTGGAACTACGGTAATGAATCCAAAGTTAGGACTATGGATGTTTAAAATTCCACCTGCCTGCCCCCTGCCCTGTTAAGCATGGATCGCCGGATCGGGATGATGACCGTGAACCTCGGCGGCATTTGATGAGATCGCATTCGCCATTCTCTCCGCTGCTACCGTCACTGTAGTACGCCAACCACCAAACAACAACCACTGCTCCCCTCCTCTCCTGTTGACCCGGCGGCTTCCTTCCCTGTCCCTGTTGACCCGGCGGCTCTCACCTTGTGGTAGACTGGACGGAAATGCCGCCTCTGACCGACTGATCTCGTCAACAACAACCTGCGTGCTTCTTCTCCTTCCATCTCTCTTTCTTTTCCCATTCAACGCTCCAACCTGCGTGCTTCTTCTCCTTCCATCTCTCTTCCTTTTCCCATTCAACTCTCCAGGGGAGAAGTTCAAACTGGTGCCACATCCTGCTTGGTGCTGTGCATCCACCATCACCGGGAAGAAGTTTCTTTCCCCTTTTTTTATCCCATTAATTGAGGGTCACAGTCTACACGAATGAATTCGAATCCTCTCTTGTGTTTCGTCTCGACGACGCGTGGAATCATCAGAGCAAGAATCATGAATGTACATTCACCATGAACAAAACGTGTGACAGAATCACACACCTCGCAACGAGGAATGAAGAATGAACGGCAATGAATTCGACCACCCTCCCTTCGCCATGGGCGGCGGTTGATGCATGAACGAAAACCGGAAAAGAATGGACTCATCCATCCGTCCGTCCGTCAGGCTCAGCTCAGGCCAGGGCTCCCGACCGGTCCATGGACGTGACGGAGAGGCTGGCGCTGGAGGAGCTGTTCCCGAACGCGCCGGTCCCGCGGTCGCGGTCGCCGCCGGCGCTTCCCTCGCAGAGCGCGAAGGCCGTCTCCAGGTTGGCCACGATGTCGGCCATGGCGGGGCGGTCCTTGCCCTCCAGCTGGACGCAGTGCACGGCGGTGTACGCCACCAGCTCCACCGCCTCGGCCTCGTGCGCCGCGGGCTCCGGCGCGCGCGGGTCCAGCACCTTCCCGAGCTCCCCGCCCATGATGCTGGGCACCGCGTAGTCCACCACGCTCACGGGGCTCCCGCCCTCCGCCTCCTTGAAGATGGCGCGCCGCCCCGTCAGCGACTCCAGCATCACCACACCGAACCCGTACACGTCGCTCTTCACCGTCAGGTGGTGCAGCCCGTAGTACTCCGGGTCCATGTACCCCACCGTGCCGGCGGCCTTCGTCGTCACCGCCAGCTGCTGCGACCGCGACTCCTCCGACGATGGCTCCGGGGACCCCGTCAGCGACAGCCCGAAGTCCGACACGCGCGCCGTCCACCCGCCGTCCAGCAGGATGTTGGACGACTTGATGTCGCGGTGGATGATGGGCGGCACGGCGTAGGAGTGCAGGTACTCGATGCCGCGGGACGCGTCCAGCAGGATCTTGATGCGCAGCTTCCACGACGACGCCACGGGCGACGGCGACGCCGCCGAGGCCTTGGGGTGCAGGTGGTCGTAGAGCGCGCCGTTCTTCATGTACTCGTACACCAGCAGCCGCTCATCCGCTTCCTCGCAGTAGCCCACCAGGCCCACGAGGTGCTTGTGGTGGAGCCGGGACAGGAACACCAGCTCCGACCGGAACGCGCTCTCCTTCTCCTGGAACCGGCGCGCGCGGGGGCCTGACTCGCCGCGCTTGATGGCCACCTCGCGCCCGTCGGGGAGCTTGCCCCGGTACACGGTGCCGAAGCTGCCCTCCCCGATCTTCGCCTCCAGCGCGAACCCTTTGGTGGCCGCCTCCAGCTGCGCGAAGGTGAACTCCTCGGCGGGGTCCTTGAACGACGATGGCCCGCTGCGCTGCCGCGTCATCGCGCGCGACAGCTGCCGCCGGAACAGGCCGCGCGCCCGCGACCCGTTCGGCGACCCGTAGGGGCTCCCGGAGGCTGCGGCACCCCCGCCGCCGCCGTTGTTGTCGGCACCCGTGCCGGCGGCGGCGGCACTGATGTTGGGCTGCACCGAGTTGTGCACCCGCTTGTTGCTGCAGAAGCCGAAGACGAGGCAGTAGACGATGGAGCAGAGCCCCGCGAAACCACCCACCGCGCCGACCACGCAGAACGCGATCCAGGCCTTGGACACGCGTCTACTCGACGATGGCGGCGGAGAAGGGGGTGCGGGAGCAGGCGGCGGCGGCGAATCGTCGCAGAGGGCGTCGCAGATCCCGCCGGAGCCTCCGCAGAACATCTGCGACTGCGACATGAAGCCGCACCCGCGGCAGGAGCTGTCGTCGCTGACGCAGACGCCCGGGCGGATCCTCGGGAGCGGCACCGGCGCGGCCACGGCGCCCGCGGACCAGCAGTACACGCTGAAGTCGCTGGACGCGACGCCGCAGGTGAAGTTGCCGCCGGCGACGAGGAAGCCGAAGGAGATCCCCAGGGCCGGCTCGTACAGGGTGGTGGTGGGTCCCCCGAGGCTCCAGCAAACCGCGGTGTGGTCGGGCCGGCGGAGCGCGCACGCGTGGGAGTCGCCGACGGCGAGGCCGTAGCCGAAGAGGTCCCGCGGCAGGGCGCCGGCGGAGGCGTCCGAGCCCGAGCAGAGCGCGGCGCCGGAGGCCAGAACGGCGCAGGCGCGGGCGCCCCCCGCGGCGAGGTACGGGGCGGCGGATGCGTTGGCGAGGCCCGCCTGCACGGCGCTACCCTGCGGGCCCCAGCAGCGGACGGCGGCGGACGCGTTGGCCTGGACGGCGCAGGAGAAGCCGTCCCCGGAGACGAGGGAGCGGAACGCGCCGTCGGCCCGCGCGGGGAACCGGCCCCCGCCGCGCCACCATAGGACCGCCTTCCCGGAGGCGTCGTAGGCCGCGACGTGGTCGCCGCCGACGGCGAGGTCCGCGAGCGGGGCGGGCCCGTTGTAGAGCCGCCGGAGCTGGCCCCACTGCGGCGCCGGCGTGGACGGCCAGCAGAAGAGCGCGGCGCCCCCCGCCTGCAGGCCGCACACGAAGCCTCGCCCCGCCGAGAGCTCCGCGAAGGCGATGACGGACGGCGCGACGGGGCTGGCGGAGGAGGAGTTGGAGTTGGAGGGCCCCGGGAGCGGCGCGCAGTAGACGGTGCCGTTGGGCTCGGCGACGCCGCAGACGGTGGGGGAGGTGGAGGAGGCCGAGACGGCGAGCGTGGACGCGGCGGAGGCGGCGGGCAAGGCAATGGCGAGGAGGAGCAGGAGGAGGCGCGGCCGCGGGGTCATTGGGTGGAGGTGGAGGAGGAGCGCGCCCCTGCGGCGGCCGCCGACATCTGCGAGGCGAGGCGCGGCGCGTGGAGACGAGGGAGACGGAGCGAGCGGACGAAATGGACTAAAAGCGCGCGGAAAAAAAGGTGGAGAGAACACGCGGCGGGTGCTGCTGTTGAATTGTCGGGGGTGGGCACGACCTGGACGCCGTCTCCGCTTCCGCGTGGGCTTTTCGTTTGGTGCCGTGCCGTGCTCTGCTCTGCTCGTAACAGTAACTGCTCCTATGTGTCCGTCAATGGCTTTTCCTCCTCCCGTTCGTCGGCATGTAGTTGTACGGGTTAGCAAGGCGTGTTTCTTCATGGTTTTTACGGCTGTCGTCTTCTTCACCCAATAAATATACGGCGAAGGGGCAGAGGAAATCTGCAGCAGGTACAACAATGAGAAAGTTTAACTACAGGAAGATGTAGTTTCCTGCTAACCAGAAATATTATCATTGCATCAATGAGCTAAAGAAATAGGCTAGGCTCATTTCGAAGTCTGTCTCCCGATCTCTTGATAATTATTATTGCATTATATAATAACTAGTATGTAAATGTGAAATGTATAATTATTATTCAACATTAGAACATGTAGGTGCTATACATTCATAATCTAGAGGTTGTATTAATTATAGCGCTTGCAGCTTCGCTGCTTTAGGCTATTCACAATGGAGGTTTTATGGGGTGTTTCATGTATTAATTAGTCTGCTACATTAGTTATTTAGATGACATATCACATCATTTAAAAAGGAAGAGTTTTATGGAGTTTCATGAGGATGAAACCATGTTAACTCGTTTTCAATATCTTGCAAACTGTGTGAAACCTACACTGAGAGTGTTTTGTTTCATCTCCATATAATTGAGTAAATCTTATTAGTTATTTATATGCATCATTTAAGAAGTATGTTGACATATGAAATAGTGAGATGAAACTCTCTATTGAGAGAGGGTATTTTATTCATCCATAAATCTAATGTGGTATTTTTGGAAACAGAGACATAAAATCCTCATTATGAGTAGCATTACCACGTGTGTATTATTCCGATATATATTTATTAGCTGCAGAACGAAGACCGACGGTCGTAATAAACCACGAAGAAACACGCATTGCTAACCCCGTACAATGCAACTACTACATGAGATCCATCGTGGTATATTTTATATATACATAGGGTAGGTATAACGGGAGACTACTCCGGATCGAGAAACCTCCGCCATCGCATGTCGAGGTCATGGAGTTGCGGCCACCGGCTGAGGGGTCCACCGCCGCGCACGCTCTGGGGCAACCGCCGTCGTCGCACGCGGCGTCGCTAATGAATCGGTGTGGAGCGTAAAAAACTGAACCCTAGCACTCCGGGTCCTCTTTTATAGACGTCCGGATGTGGTTCGGCTCGACCGGATTGCACCGTCCGACCTGGGCTTTCTCTAGTTATTGGAAACTCAGAGCTCCTAATATATAATATATATATATATATATATATATATATATATATATATATATATATATATATATATATCGGCCCTGGCGGGGGTCGAGCGGTGCCCCCGACTAGGGCCCCCAAATTAATGAGGCCTCACTTTAGTTACTAAATAACAGTATATATATATACAGCCATATAGCATATATTGTATATATATATCTGTTAGCTCTACAAAACTTTTAAAGATCTAACTATAAGTCAACAACAAGCAAGGAGAATTAGACGTAACCCATTAATCTTGATTTCTATATTCTAGTAGTAGTACTTCTTAGTCTCAGGCCCATCTGCCTAGGCTCTCAGTCGCAAACAGACAGGCGGTCGTGCCCTCTCCTCTCGGTAGCCAACACACGACATTGGGTACGTCAACGCTTTTGTCTTTCCCTACATAGCGAACACGAAACTAACATGACATAATCGATTGATCTCACAACGTATTACATCTATTTGATCATTGTTCGAGGTACCTTCTTTTGAGTCATCTGGACACATATATACCCTATTTTTCTACGAGATGTTATACTATATTTTAGTTACTTTGTATTTAATATAAACAACGTTTTCAAATATACATAAATATTTATTATCAATATATATGCACTATAATTATGTGTAATAATTAATATTATCAAGGGCCTCCATTATAAGTCTTGCCCCGGGCCTCTAAAATGTCAGGACCGGCACTGTATATATATGTGGTAGGTATAATGGGAGCCCTGGGCTTCCAATAGTTAAAGGAAGTCCAGGCCGATCACCCCTGCAACCTGGTTCAATCCAGCGCACCGACTGGACCAGTCTGTCGGTTGCACCACCCGCGCCCACGTCTGTGCGCGCAAAAAAAGAAATGCATGCATGAGTCAAACATGTTCCCTTGCATGCGTGTAAATTTAGGAAAGATATGTGTGGCGCTTTCTATTTTTAAATGCTTAATTTTCTCCATAAATTTAGGATCGCTGCAACAGTCATGCAGCTAGACTCGTAAGGACCATTTTATGATATATACTGCTACTAAATATGCTACCCTGTGTAGATAATTATGCAATTCGGTATACTACGTAAAAATCTGTTACCAGCTGCATGCACACGAATTTATGATGAAAATAATGTGCGATGAAAGGAAATTAATTACACGCATAGAAACAAAAAAAATCATATTTAATGTTTTAGTTCCTCCATAAATATAAGATTCCTCCAACAACCATGTAGCTAAATACATTAGATCTAGTTTATGATATATACTGATACAAATTATACTAAATGGTGTAGGTATTTATGCAATTCGTTACACTGCGTAAAAAAACTGGCATGTTGTTCACTGGTGGACACATCCTCGGGTTGGAGCATAATAACCTCAAATTTTGGGCATAAAATCTCTCAATTATAAGCGTATATACCGAGCCAATGTGAGAGGTTGATAGTTCTAGTAGGTTGTTATTACGATCCTATTTTTATGGCAGATCCGAAAAACATGGCAGCCGCATGCATGCGGTTATACAGATCCAAAAATTATGACAAAATACATGCATGAGTCAAACAAGTTCCCCTGCATACGCGTAAATTTAGGAAAGATATGTATGACAGTTTTTATTTTAAATGCCTTATTTCCTCCATAAATTTAGGATCGCTGCAACAGCCATGCAGCTGGACTTGTAATGACCATTTTATGATATATACTGATACTAAATATGCTACAATGTGTAGATAATTATGCAATTCGGTATACTGCGTAAAATCTGTTATCAGTTGCATGCACACGAATTTATGATGGAAAGAATATGCAATAAAAGTAAATGAATTGCATGCATAGAAACAAAAATCGCATTTAATATTTTATTTCCTTCATTAATATAGGATCCCTCCAACAGCCATACAGCTAAACGCATTAGAACTAGTTTGTGATGTATACTGAAACAAATTATACTACACGGTGTATGTATTTATGCAATTCCTTACACTGCATAAAAAATCTGGCATGTTGTTCACTGGCGGACGCATCTCCGGGTGGAGCGTAAAATCTTAAGTTTTGAGCATAAAATCCCTCAATTATAAGCGTAAATACCGAGTCAATGAGAGGTTGATAGCTCTAGTAGGTTGTTATTACGATCCTATTTTTATGGCAGATCCAAAAAAACATGGCAGTCGCATGCATGCGGTTTTTATTTTTATACAGATCCAAAAATTATGGCAAAATTGTGGGAGTTTCCATTGCATGCGCGTAAATTACGAACAACATAAATCAAGGAATTGTCTTTCCAATGTGCATGCAGTAAACTGATATACGAACTCTGTGTTCAAGCATAAAATCATACAGTTTTTAGCGTAAATAATACATGTGGTAGGCATAAAACACAATAATCGAAAAGAAAACTGCGCCCGATCGGAGGATGTCACGTGCGATCATCGCTGCGCGCATCTCGCGCCTTCCGTGACGTCGCTCGCTCGAACATCGTGCCTCATGTGTCGCCGTCGCTACTCGCACGTCGACGGGCGTCGCTTGCTCGCCGGCCTTGGAAGTGCCGCCTCCTCGGGGCTTCGGGGACGGCGCCGCTTGCCCGCACAAGGGCCCTGCTGTCGCTCGCCCTCTGGATCGGAGAACCGCCGCGACTACTCCGGATCGAGGAACCTTCGCCACCGCGCGTCGAGGTAATGGAGTTGCAGCCACCGACCTGAGAACCGCCGCCATCGCACAAGGGCACTGTCGTCGCTCGCCTTCTGGATCGGGAGCCGCCGGCGGCCTGGGATCGGAACCGTCGCCACCACATGTCGAGGTCGGGGAGCCGCGGCCACCGCAGCCACTGGCCAGGAGTCCACCGCCGCGCGCCATCGGGGAACCGCCATCGCTAATGAATCGAGATGGGGCGTGAAAAACTGATCCCTAGCACTATAGATTTTTTTATAGACGTCTGGACCTGGTCCGGTTCGACCGGATTGCACTGTCTGGCCTGGGCTTCCTTTAGTTATTGGAAGACTATGACTCCTAATATATATATATACTGTATGGACAGCTAGAACTAGAGAATACAATTGCTAGCTACACTACACTACACAGACGAGATGCACGTGTAGTTTCCTGGTACCCTGGAATTAAACGTACGGACGAGCATTCTGAAAAAAAAAGGATGGAATAGTTTACGAGTCCGGCCGGCGATTGTTACAACGGGAAGGTAACTTGCTTCTTCACTACTATCGTTGTGTTTAGAGATATATCCCAATACAAAACAAATACTCTACGTGTTTAGAGATATATTTATTTATTTATTTATGATACCAGATATTCCGACGTCACGGAAGTAGATGTTCACACTGCAGATGCGGACGTAGGGTGTGTGGTTGGTTGGTTTTGGCACCTGCTGCTTGAATTCGCTTTCGACCCGCCCTTCGTCCACACTGCTGCTCTCAAGGCAACATGACATGAACAACACACTCGTAGCTTAAGCTTCTCTCCGGGAGGGAGAAAATATTATTAAAGTAGCATGATGATTTCGTATCTGCCGCCATCATGCATGCTCTTCGCTGTTCTAATCCGTGCTTTCAATGCCGGAAGGAAAAGGTTGTGAGTTTGAACGGCGACGTGGTGCTGCTAATCATCATGGGGGCCGCCAAGGCAGCAGCAGGATGGAGCAGCAATGAGAGTATGGTGCGGAAAAAGAGGAGCAGGATGGAGCTGGATCTCTCACGCTCGCCCTGATTCCGGTCCCGATCCCGATCCCAACACGTTCGTTGCCTGTCCATTCGTTTCTTTCCTATGCGTATCGTATTGACCACTTGCTTGCTAGGGTTGCCACGCACCGGTAGATTTTGATGCCTGTGTTCGCACAGGTGAAGTTCGTTACCACTAGCTAAGAAGCCGATGATGGAGATGGACTGTCTGAAACCGTCAAAATCCAGGGAGAGAGAGACACACACACAGGCATCGTCGTCGATTCCATTCCATGCCACGCATTGGACGCTAATAACGGTATCTGACCGGTCGGATTGGAACTTGACCTTCAACTTCTATTATCTGTACTTCTCTCTCTCCATAAAATAATAATAAAGACAATACAAAGGTTGCTTGCATAAAAAGTAGTTATAGCGTTGAATAAGACCACAGCTTGTTTCCATACTGGTTCCCAGCAGAAAATTAGGGTTATTGGCTTCGAATTAAAGACACATTTGTTCAGACTTAGCGAATTAAAGATCAGATATTAAATGTGCTCGGTTGTATCCATGAGTGTATACAAGTGATACAAATAAATAAGTAGGTAAAACTAACCTTTCAGATTTATATATGGCAAGTGTGATCTAATGTTGATCTACGTATACCCCCCAACTTTGCTCGGGACTAAATTGTTTCGTTGTTTTGCTCCGACGTCGGATCTGTAAATGCTACCTATATATAACGGTAAATCCTACATACACCAGATACAACTTGATAGGTCTTCTCTAACGACAACTTTTGTAGGTTTATATGTATTGATTCTGGTAGGCAAATACCTATAGATGTCCATCCGGGCCGCCCGGCACGGACCCGGCCCGAGCCCGGTCAGGCACGGCACGAACAGGGTCGTGCCTGGCCCGGCACGCTATTGACTCGGGCCGTGCCGGTTCGGGTCTCGAGCCAGGACATGTGTCCAAGCACGGCCGAGAGAGGCCCAAAACGTGCCGGGCTGGCCCGAAATCCTGTGGGCCATTCCGGGCCGTGCCCTCCACTGGCCCGAAAAATCACAGAATTACAAAAAATCTAAAATACTAAAATTCTAAAATCATGCATCAGGCAAACAACTAATATGAAAACACAAGCACACATATAATATGAAAACAGATAATTATGGAGCTGTGTGCAATGGCTGCCTCATTAAAAACCTTCTTAGGCAAAATCTCACACCTCGTGAGAAAAAAAGCCTAAGAAGGAAAAAAGAGTACAACCACAGCTCCTAAGCCCTAAGGCATAAGTTCATACAGTCCATGAGTTCATTACAAGAATAAGCCATCAGGCATCAGGCAAACAACTAAGCTAGCCAACCACCACTCTACCAGTCCATCACCAACTACTGTTTGTGTTCTTCTGGATCATCAAGGTACAAGTTCTCATGTTCAGCTTCAAGTTCCCGTGTCTCTTCCTCCACAGTATGCTGCAGGTGAGCATCAGCAAGCTCCCAGTCTTTTATGCAAGACAAAACCTCGACCATATCTGGAGCTAGGCGACGTCGACGCCCTTCAATCACCCTGCCAGCAAGACTAAAGGTAGACTCTGAAGATATAGTAGAAGCTGGGACTGTCAAAACATCTTTAGCAAGTAGAGCAAGAATAGGATAAGTGAGCTTATGCTGATGCCACCAAGATAGGTCATTGAAGTCCTCATCAAACTCAGTTATAGTATCCCTATCTAAGTAAGATGCCAGCTCAGAAGTGGATGCAGCAGTAGAGATAGAACTAGAACCTGGTCTCCTTCCCACAGAAAACTCACCATCATAGTCATCATCACCATAGATGTCATCCCATGCCATTTTTTTCTTACCAGAACCAAGAGATGTTGGGTGTTGATTAGCACGCAGGCGTGTGTCACCAAATTTAGCTTCATACAACTGAAATATCTTGGATAGTTTAGATCTAACTTCAATTGGAACATTAGAATAATTTGTACCAGTTAAGCTAGCTAACCTGACAAGGAGTTTGTTAAAACCCCTCATCTTAGCCCTTGGGTCTAAAATAAATGCAACAGCATATAGAATAGGAATATCCCTCCAATATTTCAAAAATTTATCTTTCATAGGAACAACAGCAGCCCTAAGAAGTCTATCATTTTCAAATGAATTTAGATGTCTGGCTATCCTCAGAATATGGTGCAGCATCAAAGTAGCAGTAGGGTAGTACACACCAGACAATGCAACAGTGGATTCATAAAATAATTCTAGGAAAGAAAGAACTTTTTCAGCAATTGTCCAATGATCATCAGTGAGTAAAGGAGTACCATCAGAATGCAAAGGATACTGAGTTTTGATAAAAACAGAAAAGCTGGACTTGTATGGTACTAGGTGTTTAAGCATTAAGTATGTAGAATTCCATCTAACATCCATGTCAACACCAAACTTACGAGGACGAATAGCCATACTCATACAATAGCTTTTATATGCAGTTATTCGTTGATTTGAAGCATTTAAAAAGGTTATAGCAGTTCTAAAGTCATCAATATAAGCTTTCAAATGTTGAAGACCAGCTTTAACAATTAAATTAATAACATGACAGGAACATCTTTGATGCAAGAACATAGTGCACAAGTCATCATCAGTAGGTGTAAAAGAATCATCATCATCATCAGTCAGAACAGGAGCAGGCACACCAAGGTAACCAGACAAGAAAGGTCTCAGATATTTCATGGCAGTATTGTTTGATGAAGCATTATCTAAGGTGATTGCAAATACTTTATCAGTTAAAGCATAATCATCTATCACAGTAGCAACCAGATTAGCAATACTAACACCACTATGTTTACCATCAATTAACCTTAGACCAAGTAACCTTTTTTTATTTCCCAGTGAGAATTCACAAAATGAGCAACTACACTTAAATAGTCTTCCTTAGCCTTGCCAGCCCAAATATCAGAGGTTAGACAAACAGATATAACATCAGTTTTCAAAGTACCAATTAAGTTTACCTTGCGCTCATTATATAACTTAATCATATCCCTAGCAGTGGTTTGCCTAGAAACATGCACAAATCTAGGGTTATGTGCACGAGTGATGTATTCTTGAAATGCATCAGTGGAGCCATGCCATAGAGGTAGATCATCTCTAGTTATCAAACGACAAAGTTCATTCCTTGCAACAGAAGGATAGTACTCCCAACGTTGCAAAGAACCATCGGGGTTGTACTTAAGCACAGTTTGGGTTTGGCCAGATCGATCGTGTGCCTTCTTAGCACTACAATTGTGTCTAAGCAAGTGACCAGTACCAGAAGAGGATCTAGCACTTAATGTCTCATGACAGAACTTGCATCGAGCAGCATACCTTACACGCTTACCATTTACCAGATTGGTTAACTCGTCGAAATTGTTCCAAACTTTGGATCTCTTCCTTGAGCCGCCACCAGCAGAGGCAGTGGTAGATGCTGGTGGGCTCATGGAGTCCATAGCAGTGCCTGTTCTAGAGGCAACGAAATCCTCGAGGTCGACCGGATCTAAATGAGTGACACCAACACCCAATAAGGCTTGTCTAGCATCCATCGCCTCATTGTGGTCCTCAAGTTGTCGCTCCGCCTCCTCATCCTCTGCAGCCGGGTCAAGATCCATAGTATTGAGACCTTGACCTCGACAACGAGCACGAGGAACACACCGGTCTCTGACTCTCGGCTCTCGGCTCTCGACACCCGTCTCCGACTCCTCAACGACTGCACGGCACCCGATTTAACCGATACCTACGTTGAGGAACACACCGGAAGAATAGGGTTAGGAGTAGGGCCCAAAAAACACACCGATAGAATCATAGAATAGGGAAAGGAGTAGGGCCCGAGGGACTCACCTTGTGCAGTCGGAGCACCGGAGACGACGGACGATGGCCGAGATCCGTGGAGCGAGGAACACCGGAGGGGATTAGGGTTAGGGATCCAAGCGAGCGACCGACGGACACCGTGGCCGAGATCCGTGGCCGAGATCCAAGCACGGCGCGGGCGACCGACGGACACCGGCGGACGGCGGCGAACCGCAGATCCGAGAGGGGAGAGGAGATTAGGGTTCGGGTGGAGCCGCGGAGTCGTCGAGAGCAAGCGAGCGAGGCGAGGGCGAGAGCGTAAATGGGACTGGCGAGAGGGAGAGGCCGTAAAAGCGACGACGGGGTGGGGGCTGGGGCTGCTCCGCTGCTGGGCCGCGGGGCGCGTCGCGCGCGGCCGGTTAACGTAACCGGGCCGCCGCATGCCTCCCACTCAGACGGGCCGGGTCGGGTTAAACCCGACGGTCCGAATTCTGTGGCCCAGCCTGACACGGCGAACGGGCCGGGCCAGCCCAGGCACGTTTGAAGATGGGCCGTGCCGGTTCTGGGCCGGGCCATTTTCGTGCCGTGTCGCGGGCCACTCGGTGGGCCCGACCCAGATGGACATCTATACAAATACCCCTCAACAGGAAACTTGAGCCGGGCAGGCTCGTGCGACCAAACGTCGACGCAGTGAGCCGTCAAAGTGCTTGATCTTCTAAACATTAAGGATGCAATTCAGAACACAAATGCAATTGCCTAGGTCTCTCTCCAAGACGTATCTAGCAAAATTAGAGATTTAACTTTATATTACATATTATTTATTTACCGTTACATGTTTTTGTAGCAGTTTATTCTTATTTTAGACGGCTTGTTCGTACCTGGCGTATATTTACGCCGAGGAGCTCTGATTTTGGGAGCACCGAATAAATTGAGAACACGTACTGAAAGTTGTTGGGCAGCATTTTTTTATCTTGTTTTTTTTTTCTAAAATAAGGTTTTAGGAGTAGTGATTCAGACATGATGGAGATGCTCTTATTTTTCTGAAACTTCGGTGGTGCGGTCTTGCAAGTCGGGACGGGTAAGGATATGGCTTTGTAGTTTTTAGCTGTATGTCCAACCTAATAAAAGGAGTACAATTCGAGGATAAATTTACTTTAAATCTAGCTTAAGCTTATATCAAATTTTATGATACAGAATACATGTACGTGGTTTTAGTTTTTATATTTGAAAGAACCTCACGAAAGCTGGAGCAAGAAGTATAAGACTCTCTCAAATAAGAAAATCTACACCGTTTTGTACTATAAATATGGTGAACTTACTCCTCTGTAGCGTCCAACAATGAACTTTAAAACTTCACGTCCCATGTCTTCCTCTCTCTACTTTCCCTTCCTTGTGGGACCCATAGCCCATGGTGAAAAATGAACAACACAAATTGATTTAAGTACACATAAATAACATTTTTACATGTAATTGCAAATTCATTTTTGCCAAACGAAGAAAGATTATTTGTTAGAGTTAACCAACATGAATTAATATATACACAATAATCCTGGATAATTGATTTCCTAATTAATATAGGTTCGCAAAATTGTCCAAGTTTCATTTTTGCATTAGTTGATTACGTCATGTTCAAATTATATGCAAAAGAGTGAATAAACATGGTACTTTATGGATTATGTTAACACTTGTAAATATAGATGATGTAATTTAGAGGACGGTTGCTGCAGACGAAAAAATATAGAGAGTAAAAATTTTTTGAGTGTGATGTAAAGTACAAGTAATATTCTTATGGAACTAACTCCGTGTGTCGGGGTAGATGTGGCGCAAGCAATAAAAAGAGATAAATATAAACACTTAAAGATACTCGTACCGTATTCTCCTTTTGTGCATTATTTACTACTGTAGTACATGTTTTCACGGGTCATACGCTGTAGTACCTACCAACGTGTGACTTGTCCCAGTCTCCTTTTCTTTTGACCTCTGTGTGGTCAGGTCTTCGGATCGTCAGGACGGCAAACCGGCGTGTCGCCACCGTACCCGCGCCTCCCGTTTTTTTTCTACGGTACTGCGTCTGCGTCTCGCCCGGAGCCTCTGCACAGCTGCCC
The DNA here is from genome assembly GCA_029449295.1 of Zea luxurians. NCBI lineage: Eukaryota > Viridiplantae > Streptophyta > Magnoliopsida > Poales > Poaceae > Zea > Zea luxurians. The sequence continues at coordinate 9,496,471 of JAOPSE010000012.1, read as the reverse complement.
GCACGGTAAGCCTGCCGACCAAAATAGTCCGTGCTCCGGCCGGCCTTCGGGCCTGGCGGTGCACAGCCACGGCCAGGCCGGTGGCCGGCGACTGGTGGCCAATTTTTGTTCTATTAAAAGTAACGAGCCAATTTTGTTTCTAAGAAGTAATCGAAAGCAAATCTATTTCCCAAGGTCTTCTAACGAAGTTTTGCACACTTTTTTTCTCTCTCTCTCGTTTATACGGGAATGACACATCCCTTTGAAGGAGGGTGATGTCAGGTTCTTAGATGACAAGATCGAGAAAATGAAGATCTGGCTGCTGGAGTATTGAAAGCGAACGGCTAACCTGGAGGCTTGAAGAAATTCTATGGTTGTTGCTGGATTTTTAGGGAATCTATGTTTTGTTTATCTTGTTTCAAGCTTAGATGTCTCTATAGGACATAGGAGTGAGTTGTGTTGAATATATATATATATATACACACACAAAAACGATCATGATTCATGAGAAAGCTGATATACAAACTCATTAGCAAAGATATGTACAGAAAGGGGATAGCGTGACAGAGACACTCGTCTGAGCTGTAGGCTGTTCGCTGCGGCTTGCTGCGGCTGCAATCCGGCTGCGGCTGCGGCTTCTACAGTATTTTTCTCTCTATGGATTGCAGCTGCAGCAGTCCAAACAGCTGCAACAGTGTCGGTTACAAGCCAGCCGAACACGCCCACATGTATTGTCGCCGCCTATTTTCCTAAGGTCACGGGCTGAAAACATCTAGACACTCTGGTTTCGGTGATTAATATAAACATAAGATTATTATGACTAACGCGTGTCTTACGGAGACAACTTAGGCCCTGTTTAGGAACAAAGTTTTTGAAAACCACAGTTTTTGAAATACTATACTATATTTTAGTTATGACAATACCGTAATTTATAATACCGCAGTTTTGAAAACTGAGGTCCAGAGCTAAGTTTAGAATGCCTTAAAACAACTATAGTATTTGCAATACTTCAGTTTTGAAAACAGAGATTTTACCAAGCTTGCCAAACACCATTATGTATATAATACTGCAGTATTTGAGAATACTGCAGTATTCTTCCAAAACTGCAGAAAAACTTTGTTCCCAAACACCCCCTTAAAGTTAGGTCGCAACTATGAAGATTTTTTTAGGCTCACACCCATAACCTCTCCTAAGTTCACCAAACGAATTATGTCCACACATAACACACCCTCAGAATCAACGGTTCAGATCGTTAGATAACCCTCCTCTATCCTACTCACTCAAATCAAAGAACCAATGTTATTTGGATCGTCATTCCTCCCTCACATACATACATAGCAACCCTTGCCTCCTCTATAATCTTGTACTATCCTACTGTTGTGTTAGTGTGTATACATACACAGCAACGGTGGACCCCTGTCCCTGTGAGACCAGAACTGAATAATCTCCCGTGCTCGTGTGTGCGATCTACCGTGTGGACGCATGCAGACTTGTACGCTTCCCTGGAGCATCAACAAGCTTTCCACACTGCCCTGTCTGTTCCCATCGTCCACACCACACCACACCCGTAGCTCCTCCGATCCGTGCCATGGCTCCAGTAGTCCCACCACCGCACAGTTTCAGAATTGAAGCAGCATGCCTTTCATCATGTGAATGGGAAGTATTTGCCTCTTCGCAGTTCAAGGAAAGGTCAGTTTGAATGAGAAAGTACGTATTTGGCAGCAATGATCCCGATCCCTCCATCCCTGCACGTTGCCTGTTCCTTTTTCCGATCCCTCCCCGCATCGTCTGGTCTCTCACAGGGACAAGACGGCTGTCCGCCCCGCGGGAAGCGCGCGCGGACGTCAATCAAACTGACTGATGAAGCGTAGGAATCAGAACCAGTAGGAATGGAACCACAGGACAGGAATCGTCAAATCCAGAATCCAGGCGAGAGACACCGTCGTCAAACCAAAGCTTCCATTTAATTTCCCATGCCATGGATAGGCCGACCTTGTCCATGCTGGTTTATTCCCACGGCAGCATGCCATGTCTGACTCGACTCAACACGAACAGGTCAATGGTGATTGGCACCTAATATGTAATTTCCATGATCTTAAATCTAGGAGAGAAAAAAAAATAGTCAAACGAACGTACTTCCTCCATCCTAGAAAGAATATCATTCCAGTTTTCCTTTTCATCAATTCATCTCAAATTCAGCAAAATTTATACAAAAAGCTATTGATTTCTATGATGCCATTTTTTTTTACGTTAGATACATCATGAAATGTATTCTCATATTATATTTGTTTGAAGTAATAGATGCTGATACTATTTTTCATAAACTTAGTAGAGTTTTGACTGGTGCAAACCTAAAATTACATTTCTTTAGGGATGGAGGTAGTACCATGTTAACAGCAAGGAATACTTCGTTATTTAGATGACAGGGAGTCTAAGTTCTGGGACTCTGTGCACTTGCTAGGGATGCACACGACCACTAAAGTCACAAGCATCTAAATAGGTGAACACCTGTAAAATCACAACCATACTGACCAGAACTAGAGAAGCATCCCTCTGCCTTTGCAGTTGTTGTGCGCATTTTTCTACAGTTTCAGTAGGCTGGAACATACTGATTTTACAACCACCTTGCTATTAGTTTATCAAAGATTATGTGACCGTTTTTGGTTCTTCTACGGTGATTTTAATATCAAAATAGTCATGTGTATTCGGATCATTTTTTTTTGAAATACACATTACACTTGTATTATACTGTTATAGAAAAAAAACATGGTGGATGTCGAACTGTTTTATAAGTACACTAGCGATCACAGTATCAGCTTATGCTTGTCAAGAGTTGTAGCGGTCTCAATGTGAGCTTTGGATACCACTGTGATTCTTATCAGAGCTTGTCTCCTGAAAATGATCATGGGGATGACAAGACATTTCTCCTAAGAAGAACATGATATGTTTGGGACTAATACCATGATGGGGTCACGAAATGGCTCATTTACTTGTTTGTCCGGTGCTGCTATTAGTGCAAATTACACACTGGCAAATACAAATATTTGCAATGGTCTTATTGGCGAAGAAATTTTACCAGAACTAGGTTCTCCAAACTCCTTCAGAAAAAAATGCTTTATTCTCCATCAATGTCAAGACTGGACTCGTTCTCCACTTCACAAGGCAGTCCTCCTATGTAAATTGAGAGCTCTATATTTGATATCAGTAAAGATCTTTGGATGTCCAGTGCCCCCAACAACTGTATCATCCAATTTTCTGACTGATACGAAGGTGAAAATGGCTAGAGGGGGCTGCTGGAGAGGATAGAGTCCAGGCTGTGTGATCAGAGAAAAAAATGGATGGCTGATTTTGTGGGATATATGATGGGTTCAATGGTAGGGATGCAGCTGATTTTTCTTGTGGTAACTCTATATGATACTATAGTATATTACTTATACCTGCTGGAGAATTGAATAAAGCAACAAAATGGTTTGAACAATTTATCAGAAAGCTCTCTTAATGGTCCTTAAAAGCGAGTTAAACACTAGCCATGAGAAATTCACAAAATGAAGACATAAAGATTTTCTGAAACATTTCGAGCTGGTGTACTGAAATGCCTTTCTACTGCTGTTGAGCAGGCTGAGAATGACTTTTTATGCGTGGTTAAACAGGAGATGGATGATAGAAAATGGTGCTCTGAAGGGTACTCAGCTGACAGAGACCCACTCGCTTGAAAAACCTTTGGAGTAACAAAAACTTTAGCTGATCATCCCAATGATTCTTCAATTGTCTAGGGTAAAAAATAAAATAAAATAAAAGGAAAGTTGTAATACCCTTTTTCAACTGCTACGGCAAGTTGCCTTTGGAACCTGTAAAGGTTGCACCACCTATTTAAACTTACCCACCGGGTTGCCTGCAAAATATGTATTTTCATGCTTGTAAGGTAGTTGTGTATGCAGTCCCGTACGACCTGCTAATATATATGGCGCCAACATTATGTACAATGTGTTTTAAGTTTGGACAAAACCATATAGGTTGGTGACCATGATGCTATTAACTACGACCTGCTAAGACCATGCCAATATACAATGTGTTTGTGTAGTCCAAGTTCGGACAAAGCCATATGGTAGTACTATTGCTATTGTGCCCGTTACTGCCTGAAACCTGCGTGCCATACTTCCATTCACTCGCTGCATGTCTGCATCCTCTGCTATTTTGAGCCGTTGCAGCATGCCTGAATAGTCTGTCATTTTGCTCCGCGCGCCTCCTGTGCTAGTAATACAAAGGTTGCATAAGAAAGTAGCTCTAGCATTGCACAAGGCCGTAACTTGTTCTTTTGGCAGGATGACTTTGTTAGGTTCTTCAATGCACATATAGCAAGCTGCGCCCATGCAGAAAAGGGCCTTACACCAGGCTGTGGGAGAACGAAGCGAGCGGCCGTATCTCCGCGTACAGACGCCCTGGATGCAGGCTAGAAAGAACGAAACGAGCGGCCGTATCTCCGCGTACAGAAAGAGCTTGGCTCTCCACGTACAGGGCCAGCTCGGCTAGGCTGCACAACCAAACATTTGAATCCGTGGCCTCTCCACGCGCAAATCTGTGCGACACCGAGCGCCCCAAGCCTTCCCCTTTCATATGTTCCCGCGCGAGAATTCCTTTCCCACGAATTCTTCCTTGTTCCGCGCGCGGGGGAAGAGAAGCTGATGTGAGAGTGAGACGAGCCCTCTGCTACTGCTAGCAAGACGAGATCTCGAATCTTCCAGTTCCATCTCGTTGCCCTTCTCCTGAGCACCCGAAATAAGAGCATCGGCAGCCACCAACTCTCGCTCTCCACTCGGGCTCTCCCTTCGTCGATGCAATGAGCCACACTCCCGCTCGCGCTCGGGCTCTCCCTCGTCGCCCTCTTCGCGGGCCAACTCCTTGTTCCACGGCGGAGGCGAGGGGCTCTATGCGTCCGACCCCTCATCCAACTCGTCCGCTTCCTTCATCAGGTATGCGCCCGCCACAGCATCCGCGCCCGGTCCTCACTCCCTCGCCTCGCCTCGCCTTTCCTCGCGCCCTAGGTTTTGTGTTACCTCATAAGCATCAAGGGGTGCTGGTGGGCAAGATCAGATGATACTGTTCAATGCGGCGCATTTCGTTGATCCATCATCATGGTGTGTACGACAAGTTTTGGTTGGGACGAGAGGAACTTCTGCACGGCAAGTAAAAAGGCCCATGTAGGCTTAAGTTGTTCTTTTTTAATTTGGACCAATTTTCATATTTTCAGCACTTGTTTAAAGGGAGTTGTTGGAGTATACAGGTTAAGAGCACTCCTAAATACTTTTAGCCTATTCTAGTAATCATTTTTAGGAGAAAATTTTAGCATGCTTTTGAAATTGCTCTAAAGATTAGTGCGGCTACGTAACCGTTCGGGAGGGCTTCCAGACAGCTCCGGCTCCTTGCTGGGCCCTCCACGTCCCGGTAAACAGCTCCGCGTAGGGAGCGGGAGCCGATTTACACGACGCTGCTGGAGCCTAGGACAATTGGCTCCGCAACGCTCCGTGCTCTCTCTCAGGCGCAGTTCGCCGCTGTTCCTCGCCATAGTAAACAGCAAACAGTTTGGTTTTGTCGAATGAAGTTTCAGCAAGTAAGTAGTAAGCAGTTTCAGCAAGCAACAAGCAAGTAGAAAGTAGCAGTTCGCTGAACGCAGAAAGTAGCTGAAAGTAGCAGTTTTGTTGAATGCAGCAAGTAGGAAGTAGGAAAATTTCAGTTTAGCTGAAAGTTTTGTTGTTTAGCTCAAATTATCGTTTAGCTGAAAGTAGCCATTTTGCTGTTTGGCTGAAATGCGACAGACTCATCATGTCTATACTCTAATAATCGTACGATGGATAACTTTTGTCATGTCATCGCAAGAGTGATCTTTCTTTCTAGATAATCCTTCAAGCGATGTATGACTTATGTATTAATTGTGAATTATGACTTACGAATGCTTTCCTAATATTACTCTATAATTTTTTTTCACCATAATATTCTTTTGTTGTAATTGATTCTATAAAATATTTTTTCACCATAAGCTTTTGCCTCATACACATAACCTTTTGGCCTCATACACAAAATAAAAAAAAATGCACATAAAGAGTCATTTTGCTAAACGATTTACAAAAAGGCACGGCTCCCGTGGAGGAGCTGCTCCTTCAGAGGTGCTAGAACCCTCTGAAGTGATGGGACGAAGGCGGAGAATTGTTGGAGGAGTGCAGACGGTTTCTGTGGAGTGGATCGAATAAGGAGGAGGCCGAGCAATTTGTTGAGTGATGAGTTGCATTGAAGGATGATCCAATAAAGAATGACCATCGGATGCGATTAAGAGAGTGTAGACAAATGAAATAATCTGGAATATTGTCTTTGATAGTGGATTTTGTGTGGGTTAAATTGATGGGTGGATTTAGTAGGGGACATGAGTGTGTGTGGGTTGTTTATGGGGTGTACTTAGCATTGTTTCAACTGATGGTTTATAAGGGGTAGGGATAGGGAAGATAGAGAAAATTAATTGGTTCTCCGAATGACTGCGAGTCCCTTTGTATTGCTTTGTTTTTGTGGGGCGTGTGGAGTGGAGTTCATGTGTGTAACTGGATCTAGGATCTTTTGCGCAAGAAACTCTAAAGCGGCCCCCCTGTTATCCAATATGCGCGTGCCTCATGCATAAGGAGGCGTAGGAAGGCAAGCCCAAACTTGAAACATGGCTGATGCCCTTTGATGCCCACAGTGATAGCTTGGGCCGAGTGTAGCCCATGATGAAAGAATCCCTGACGCCCCCAAACGAAGAGTGAATCGGGTTTTTTTTTTTCTAAAAATTGTTGCGTACTAGATTAGATTCTAATTGTAAATCTAACTGCACTTGAATGTCTAATAGTATGTGACAAAGAGTTTTTCACTCCAATATTCAACCCTACAATAACATGGCTAACAATGTAAATGCTTGAATTGAATTCTATCAATGTTAACTATAGCTGTTTTTTGTTTCATGAGAGGTGTTGCATGTTTAATGATGTATATAAAAAAAAAATAAACTTCATGCGTTCACAAAACACTAGTGTGCACAGGACTAGCGTTTTTTTACTTATTAACAACATACAGAAACCTTGAATGTATCATGTATGGAAGATCCCCTCAGATAATAATCTAGCATACCGTAGATTTGGAAGGACATCCGTGTTTTTCTTTGTAATGAATCAATGCGTAGGAAAGTATCGCCAAGGACGGACTCGCCACCCAAGCAGAGCAGGCCACTGCCTGGGCTGCCTTGTTCGGTTACAAGTGCATGTCAAGTTTAAATATATGTCTTTTATATCAAATTAGTTATAGTTATTAGCATTTCATAATTTTGCATAGGCTGCCTATGCTCGTTGGTGGTTGACTATCCAAGTACTCCGTATCTTTCTACGCGGGTCCTGAGCAAATATCGAGCAACATCGAGAGACTCTGTATATTATTTCTAATCTATATAAATATAAATAGAGATTTTTTAAAGAAATATTTTCCAACAACTTATCTAAATAGCTATTTGAATATAGCTATATTCTATTCTGGGTTTCTCGCCGGCCAAATATAGAAAATATGAATGGCTATCTAGATTGTAAACAAGATTTAGAAAGTTTGTTGGAGATTGAAAAGTTATAGAAAAAGTGATTTCTATGTAAATGACTCTCAAACGATAATTTAGAGAGTAAAATTTAGACAATGTTTGTTACCGTCTAAATTATATAATCCAGCTTAAATAAGTTAAGATGCAAATAAACAATGTTTATTATTAGTTGGATTATATAATCTAGATACCTAGATTGTAATAATTCATAAGTAGGTCATTAGATGCTTGTATAATCTATAAGCTAGATTATATAATCATAGAAGGAAACAAATAGAGTCGTAGAAAGACTCTTCATTTTTGGCTTTCTAGTTGACTTTCTATTTACCTTTCCATAAAAATTACATTATATATGGCATCTCACTCCAACAAACTATCTATTTAGTTTGGCTAGTCAGAGTGGCTAGCCAAGCTCGACTAGTAAGGGTGAAATTTAAAGAGTCTTGATAATTTGACGAGTTAGATAGCTAGTCTGTTGGAGAGTTATTTTACTGTTGAGTAGCTCAAATTTAGTTTGACGAGCCATTTAGCTAGTCTCTTAGAGATGATCTACCAGCTTATCTAAATAGCTATCAAATATAGATATCTTCTATTTTAGGTTTCTCGCAAAAATGTGAATGACTCTTTAAAGTGCAAACAAGATATAAAAAGGATGTTGAAGATTGAAAAAATATAGGAAATGATTTCTATTCAAATAATAATCTAGTGAAATTTAGAAAGAGTCTTAGAGATGCTCTCAGTTTTACTATCAGCGTTGACTCATGGACACAAGAAGAAGAACAAAAAAACAGTAGTGTTGTTCTGTACAGGAGTACGTCACGTTTATATATCTCTGCCGAAATTTCCCAAAGAGCAAAACAGATAGTAATGACAGGTCCAATGCTAGGACGGCGACGGGACCACCGACGGCGGCAATCGATCGCCGGACGCGTAGAGGAGATGAGTGAGCGCGCGCCGTGTGGCGGCGCATCTTCTTGGCTGGCGGACGCTGACTGCGTTGGTTGGAACGTGGGCAAGTCTGGCACCCCGGCCACCGCCCCACCTCATGCATGGACGGACGACGCCGCTGCCACACCGTGCGCGGCCCACGTCATCGTTATCCACCTCCATCCCCGCGCGGTCGGCGCAGACCCACGGCCTCATCACCTACCCCGCCACACCTCCTTCCTTCCCGGCAGTTGCAGCTGCAATTTCTCCTTCAGCTGCCAACTGCCAAGCCCTCCTCCCCTACACCTGCGTATAAAGTATACTAGCCAGTCTCTCGTCAGCAGAACGCAACAAGGATCGGAGCATCAGCATCGCGACCTGTCTCTGCCGTGAACTTGCCTGCCTGCCAAGTGCCAAGGCCAGCAACACAAGGCAGCGGTCCTCGGTCGATGGACCGCGCGACGGACATGGACGAGAAGCACGCGCCATCAGCATCGCCGTCACCCGTCCAGAGGAGCCTCTCCGCCGTCACCTACTGGTATGACAGCCGATAAGCATTACTATTACTGCGCACTCCGCTCCCTTCCTCCTCTCTTCTTCTCCGGTCGTCTTGCGTTGCGTGGCTGACGAGTCGAGGACGCCGTGCGCGCGCGGCGACGCATGCAGCTGCGGCGCGTGCGGGTACGACCTGCGCCTGCGGTCGTCCGACCGCAACACGGCGGGGATCGTGGGCGCCGGCGGCGCGGCGTACGGGCGCGCGGCCCGGCGCGGGGTCGTGGCGTTCGACGCCATCGACGACGCGCGGTTCGGGCACGCCGACGAGTTCCGCTGCGTCGACCTGCGCGCGCGTCGCCTCTTCGTGCGCCGCACCCGCCTGCTCTGCCGCAAGTGCGGCGCCGGCCTCGGCTTCGGTTACGATGACCGCGGCCAGGACGACGCCAGGCCCCCGCGCTACGACATCAAGATCCGCGCGCTCCAGCCCCTGGCAGCAGACGACGACCACCACCACCACCACGGCGACGCGGCCGCACCGCCGACGTCGGATGCATGATCCTTCCTTCCTCTGTTCCGTCCTCGGTGGGCGTGTGCTTGCTTCCCTGACACGTTAGCTGCTGGATTTTTTTTTCTCTGTCTGTCTGTCTGTCTGTCTGCAAGAAAGTCACTCGCTTGCATCTCAAGAAATGTACAAACTGAAGGGTGTCACTTTCTTCCCTGCTTTTCCTTTGTGATTTTTTTATTCAGTTCAAGACAGAAAAGAAAATGGAGATTGGAGACTAGTGTGAATATAGACCGGTTTTTTTTATCCATCAAAAAAATGGACAGTGCTAGCATGGACTGAATACGGACCTTAAATTCCGGCCCATTGGCCCCCGATATGGCCCGTACATATGGGTCGGGTTTGGGCTCGCATGGCCTAATGAATAGCCTAATGAAGCTCATATTACTTAATTTATTTAATTTAGTAAGTTACAAACTTTATATTATTGTAATATTTAAACTTTATTTGTCAAATAATGTTAGAATTGTTTAATTTTTTTTAATTTAATAAGATATGTACTTTATGTGGTTGTAATATTTTGACTTTATATGGTTAAATATATGGACCGGACTTAGATCGACACGAGCCAACAAAGATACAAAGTGATTTAGAATCAAACTAGTCTAAATTTTTACGGCCTAAAAGTTTTTTTTTGAATTTTTTGTCTAAACTCGTGGCACGAAGCACGACAGACTCGGGCCGAACCTTCCCACCACTATATGACACAAACGCGTGCGTTGTTGGATTTTGGATTGACCAGCCTGGCAGACAAACAGCAGGCTCCCCCTATTTATCTCTACTAACTATTAAGGGTGTAGTGTAGACTGCCCCCACCATCCCCTACCTCCCGACCCGCGCGCGCCCGGCCGCCCACCCCCACCCCACCTTGATTCCCACCACGAATCCAGCCGCCATGCCGCTTCCGATCCCCTGCCTCCCGCGGATCCCGCGCGCGCCCGGCCGCGAATCACTTTGCCCCGCGGATCACGCGCACGCTCGCCCGCGCCCGCCGATTCCCCTACCCACGCGCCGCCGATTCCCCTACCCCGCGGATCACGCGGCGCCACTACAGCGGGATTCGTAGCCATGGCGCTCCCTACGCCAGCAACGGCGCCTTCCTACGCGCGCGTGATCCGCCCGCACAGCCCGCGATCGCGCGAACGCAAGCCGCAATTCCGCCTCTGCCCCCAGCGCGCGATGCCCTCTGTTCCACACCAACACGCGGCACCGCGATTTCCGCCGTATCCCCGTCCTCGGCGCCCCGCTCCACGCCCGTCGCACGGTCCCAGCCCTACCCCGTCCTCCTCGCGTCCCCACCACTACAACCGACAGCAGCAGGACACCAAGCTGCGGGGAGGCGCCGCCCCAAGAAGCGCTGTCATGGGGGCGTGGATTCCACATCACCGACCCTGACCCGTGATAGCGTCGTGCTGGCCATCCTCGGGGATGAGGACACCGAGCCCACGATGCCAACCAAATAGGTGACATCAACTTAAACTTCAACTGATTGAAATTGTCTTGGCAAGCATGCGTCCACTTAAACTCTTTTCCCATCTCCAATAGTGAGGTCATAGGCTTGACTATCTTGAAGAATCCCTCAATGAAACGCCAGTAATAACCCGCGAGTCCCAGGAAACTCTGGATTTTAGTGACCGAACTCGGTATCTTCCATCCCACTATCTCCTTTTACTTTGGCCGGATCCACTGATATTCCGCCATTAGAGATGATGTGCCCAAGGAATGGTACCTCATCAAGCCAGAACTCACACTTACTAAACTTGGCATAGAGTTGGTTGTCCCTCAACTTCTGTAATACCAGTCTCAGATGTTCCTCATGATCTCCATCATTCTTGGAATAAATCAGAATATCATCGATTAATACCACGACGAACTTATCAAGATACTACATAAACACCTTGTTCATCAGATTCATGAAGTAGGCTGGTGCATTAGTCAAGCCAAACGACATGCCAGTGAACTCATATAGCCCGTATCGGGTAGAGAAAATTGTCTTAGGAATATTAGAAGGCCTAATCTTCATTTGATGATAACCTGATCTAAGATCAATTTTGGAGAATACTCTAGCACCTCTCATTTGATCGAATATATATTCAATACGGGGTAAGGGGTACTTATTTTTAATTGTGACATCATTGAGTGATCTATAATCAACACACATCCTCTAGGAACCATCCTTCTTCTGGACAAATAGAATCGGTGCTCACCAAGGTGAGGAGCTAGGATGAATATATCTCGACTCCTGCAACTCTGTTAGCTATTTCTTAAGTTCTTTTAATTCTTCCACTGACATTCAGTATGGCCTTTTAGAAATAGGAGCGGTTCCAGGTAAGAGATCAATAACAAACTCCACTTCCCTATCTGATGGCATTCCGGGTAACTCCTCTGGAAAACATCTAGGAATTCTCTAACAGCTTTGATATGATCACCCACAAATTTACCATTAACCATGTATATAGCAGGTTTGGTAGATGGGGTGGTGCAACTGTGACTTCAAATCTATCTCCATCAGGACTAGAAAGCTCTATAGTTCCTCTAGCACAATGTATTACTGCCTTTCATTGTTTTAACCAGTTCATGCCAATGATTAAGTCTATGGTACTCTCTTCTAGCACTACAGGCATAACCCAATATTTTCTTCCCAGAATTGTTACTTCTAGTTTATGACTCATATATGTTGCCTCATAAGGCCCTTTAGGTGTGATGACTACCATAGGTCTACGCATAGTGAGGTAAGATAGACTATTTGCATTAGCATAGCGAGCAGATATGAATGAATGTGAAGCTCCAGAATCAAAAAGTATAGAAGCTAGCACGGAATTAATGAAGAACGTACCAATGACGATATTAGAACCATCAGCAGTAGCTTCGACACTGATTTAATTAACCCTGGCAATATTATGTCCACAGTTGCTGGCTGGAGATTGAGTCTGCTTGCCCTGATTATTGCCTCGAGCTGGGGTGTTGGGATTCCTCTTAGGACATACATTAGTGTAGTGCCCAACCTTGCCACACTTGAAGCAAGTAGTGCCAGTAGCAGTGTTCTGGTCAATAGGTCTCGCTGGGGTGCCATCAAGGGCAGCCTGACGAGGACGTGGAGTCGGTGTGGCCTGAGGTGTCTGCTGAACAGGGCACTGGTGAGACTGATGCCCTCCTCCAGGATGAGCTTGTGTACCCTGGGGCGGAGCATAGCGAGGACGGATGTTGCTGCTCCCCTAGCCTTGGGTGATGACCTTCATCTTCATCTCGCCAAGTTGAACACGTTTGTGTTCTAGTGCTATGGCCTTGTCTAGAAGCTTCTGGAAAGATGGGAAGGTGTGAGACATCAGCTGGTACTAGAGTGGCCCAATGAGTCCCTGTAGGAACTGTTCCTGCTTCCTCTCATCCTTAGCAACCTCTTTTGGAGCATACCTTGACAGCTGAATGAATTTATATCTGTATTCACTCATTGTCATATTCCCCTGCTTAAGGGAGAGGAATTCCTTCTTTTTGATCTTCATTAGTCCAACAGGAATATGATAATTTCTGAAAACAGTGGAAAACTCTACCCATGTGATGGTGTCAGCAGCAGCGTGAGTAGCACAATAAGAAACCCACCAGTATGCAGTGAGACCAGTGAGACGACCCGATGCATAGAGAACCTTCTCCCTGTCAGTGCACCGAGCAATGTTAAGCATTTACCCACTGCCTTCAACCAATCATCTGCCTGAAATGGATCTAGAGAACTGGAGAAGGTGGCGGCTTATGACTCATGAACTCCCGGTGCTTATCCCTGGGTGGAGCTAGTGGTGGAGATGGTGGCTGCTGTCGACCTTGGCGGATCTGAGCTTGCATCTCCGCCATAGTGTTAGCCATCTGCTGTCGTAGTTGCATATGAGCGGCAACCACGACATCTGTCCCAGCAGGCGGAGGATTCAGAGGAGGATTCATCTCTGGTGTGGATTGATAACTGCCCTCCTTCGACGAATACGAGCAGGTAGATCAATACCACCTCCCTTTCTGGTATTGACCATCTAGGTTAGAAACACATGGTAAGATAGATTTGCAGATAAGACTAATAAGTACGAGACACCCATCTTTTATGTCATGATCTTTTGTGTCATAATAGCTTAGTAGATTAGAGTGCCATCTACTTAATACTAATACATTACCCTATGGTGGTACATGCTAGGATGCGCTACTATACTATTTCACTTAATCAAAGAAGCAAATCAAGCAATTAGCATCAGAACAAACATCCAAACACTTAAATATCGATAAAAGAAAATATAATTTTTTTTTGTCTTAGGTCTCCTATCTCTTTAGGGATTCATAAATATAGAATTCCAAGGTGTGAAATCCTTCCTGTCTTTCTAGAGTAGAAAAGATAAGAGTAGTCAGAGTAGAACAGCCAAAGGTGAGACATGATCAAGAAAAGTATAGCAATAATCAGAGTAAAGATAAGTAGGTAAGGGTCTTGTCCAGTTTTATCTAGGTTTCTTCCTACAGTCAATATTCCTTTGATACCACTTCTATCACACCCGGATTTAAGGAAAATCCGAGTGCATCTCATATGTGCGCCAAAGAAGAACAACACATATAATGACCAAGTGTATAGAGATAAATGTCACAAACTTTATTACATAGCGGAAGTGTCTTACAAAAATAAATGATTACAAATAAATCAAACTAATATTATTTTCTCAGCGCCATCAAGCTGACTGGGGATGCCACCTAGACTTCATCGAACTCCTCGTAGTAGTCCTCCTCCTGGGCCACCTGCTCTTCACATGTGGGGTGTTATCACAAAGGTGAGTTCATGCACATTATTTCCCACACTTGTTGAGCGAGGAACTTTTGTGAGATAACCCTTGCAATAACCCCCAGGTGAAGAGCAGGTGGCCCAGGAGGAGGACTACTATGAGGAGTTCGATGAAGTCTAGGTAGCGTCTCCCAGTCATCTTGATGGCGCCGAGGAAATAATATTAGTTCGATTTATTTGTTATCATTTATTTTGAAAGACACTTCCGCTATGTAATAAAGTTTGTGACATTTATCTCTATACACTTGGTCATTATATGTGTTGTTCTTCTTTGGTGCACATATGAGATGCACCTGGGTTTGCCCTTAAATCCGGGTGTGACAGACTGTCTGTAAAGCTTTTCGGATGAGGGATTCCTATATTGCTTTTGGTCTAGAATCCGTAGCGGGTTCTCTCATCTAGTGGAACTTTGTAAACGCCTCGCAGTGGATCCCTGGCCATTCACCTTAGGAGCATCTAAGGGTCTTGCAAACCCTGGTTAAACGGGAAACACAACTTATGGGTAAAGATGTGCAACCTCTGTAGAGTGTAAAACCGGTATATCAGCCGTGCTCACGATCAAGAGTGAATCAGGACTCTCGCATGATTAATTTATGGAATTAAACTTAATCTAATAATTGTATTGCATTGTGGGTTTTATTGTTAATTGTGATCAATTATTTAATTGGGATGGTGTCTACTTATACCTAGTAACTGGTAATAAAATTTTGACCAACTTTAAAAGCAATGCTTAGCTTTAACCATCTTCTTTGGTAAGCCTTACACTTCACATGAGCCCCCACCGTAAGTGAGCTCATGCACATTATTCCCCATAACTTGTTGAGCGATGAACATATGTGAGCTCACCCTTGCTGTACTCACACCCCTAGGTCAAGGACAAGTATCGCAAGATAAGGAGCATGTAGGATGCCGTGATGAGTTCATGAGAGTTCTAGGCCGTCATCTCCTAGTTAACTATGGTTGCGGATGATCGTTGTCATCATATAATGTAATTATTTAGCTATTTTGTATAGAACTCCTATTAAGTAATAAAGATGTGGCATTCATGTTTGTACCATGAGTCATCATATGTGTGAGACTTGATTCTAGCACACATTTGATTCGCGCCGGGTTTGCCTTTAAATCCATGTGTGACATAGCCTGAGCTAAGCGAGATTAATGGCCAAATTGGAAGGAGACGGGATGCCCCGCACTAACCTCGGCCCAGCTGGGATCGTGGCTTGAAGCGCGCGCGGTGGTAACGGACGGGCAGGCACGAGCACCACCTCTGGCTTTGACTCCCTTTCCTCGGGCTCTGCGTCATTACCATTCGTCATCGTGATCGGAAATGGGACTGCAAAGTGAGTGACGGATGATGTCTAGTGGTGGAGTTTTTTGTGTGGTAGTAGTTACATTTGAAAATAATGGGAAGTGCATTGACTGATTCTTGTGCACAGACTATACATGTCCAAACGGGTCGCTCGGTCCGACCCGGCACGGGCACGCACTTGCATGGCCCGTTATTGACTTGACAGGTTCGGCATGGGTAGCCTCTAGGTCGTGCCAGACCTACCTGTCGTACCGGACTACCGACCAAACACGGCCCATGAGGCAACCAGACAGGCTAGGCTGTACCGTTGGCCCGAAATGACTAGTGGTACTAGGTTGGGCCTAGCCCGAAAACCAAACCAAGCATAATAACTGAGTTCAATACAGATCTCTTGTAAGTTATAAATAACAGAAATCACAAGTTCACTGTACATCACACAAACAATTAATTGGTAGAACAATGGTGCCTCATTAAAAACTTTCCTAAGTAAAAAACTCACACCATGTGAAAAAACCCTAGGAAGGAAAAAAGAGTGCAACCAACTCAAAGTTATAATGTTCGTAGTTCAATACAAAGTTACAAACTAGAATTCAACATATACAGAGAGGTAAAGGACTGGATTACAAGTTTCAATATTTCACTCATTCACCCTTGACTAATTTCCTTGGTCTGCTCCATCATTGTTCAAGCTCTCAAGGACAGTTTCAATTTCTATTGTGTCCTTCTCAAGATTGTGTTGCATATGTAAATCTGCTAACTCCCAGTCTTTGAAACATGATAAGACCTCCATCATGTCATGTGTAAGTCGTCGTCGACTATCCTCGATCACTCTGCCAACCAAACTAAAAGTAGATTCTGAAGATATAGTAGAAGCAGGAATTATCATGATATCCTTAACAAGTATAGATAGAACAGGGTAAGTAAGTTTATGCCGATGCCACCAACCTAGGATGCTGAAACTATCATCATTGATTGACAATATCACTATCAAGGTATGCAGACAACTCAGATTGTGCATTAGTAGGCCATGAAGAACTAGATTGAGCATTAGTAGTACCAGTCCTAGATCTCCTACCACTACCAGACTGAGAAGCATATACTTGATCACCAACATCATCATCACCATATATGTCATCCCAAGCAGATTTGTTCTTACCTTCAGTTGTGGATGATGGTTGATGTACACGTAAGCATACATCACCAAACTTTGATTCATAAACCTAAAAGAGTTTAGTCAACCCTTTCCTCGCATCCTAAGGAACTCTAGAATAATCTGTACCATTAAAACCTGATAGGCGCAATAAAGCTTTATGAAAACCTCTTATCTTAGCTCTAGGATCTAGTATGAAAGCAAAAGCGTATAGAATGGGTATGTCTCTCCAACATTTAAGGAACTTATCTTTGATATGAACAACAACTTGCCAAAGTAGTGCATCATTTTCAAAAGCATTCAAATAGTTCTCAGCAACATACCAGTGGTTGTTAGTTAATAAAGCAGTACCATCAGATGACAAAGGATAATTAGTTTGGATGAACACAGAAAATGTATTCAAACAGTAACTCTTGCATGCAGGAATTCTTTGGTTTGATGCATTCAAAAAGTTTATGGCGTTCAAAACCCTAAACCTAATTTCCATGTCCACACCAATTTTTCTAGAACTAATACCCATACTCAAACAATAACTATTGTATGCAACAATTCCTTGGTTTGATGCATTCAAAAAGTTTATGGCAGTTCTAAAGTCTTCAAGGTAATGTTTTACTCTTTTCAAACCTGCCTTCACTATTAGATTAATAATGTGACATGCACAACGCTCATGCAAAAGAATGGAGTACAATTCATCATCTTCAACTTTAGTTAGAGATCCAAGATAACCAGAAAACAATGGCTTAAGATAATACATAACAGTTTGATTAGAGGAAGCATTATCTAGAGTAATAGCAAATATTTTATCAGTTAAGCCATACTCATCAACAACCATGGTAACATGTTCTGCAATATTATTACTAGAATGTTTCACATCTATGAGCCTAAGACCAATCAACATTTTATCTAGGTCCCAATTGGAATTCACAAAGTGAGCAACATTAGAAAGGTAGTCCTCTTTAGCTTTACTATTCCAGATATCAGAAGTTAAAGCAACCGATGAAACAGATTTAAATGTTTCAATCAGAATAAGCACACGTTCATTGTAAAGCTTAATTAAACCTCTAGCTGTGGTTTGCCTAGAATACTTCACAAATTTAGGATTATGTGCTTTGGTAATATACTCTTGAAAAGCATTAGATTCTCCAAACCATAAAGGCAAATCCTCTCTAGCAATCAAACGACATAATTTAGTTCTAGCAACAACATTAGAGTACTTGAAAGTTGTCTATGAAAGGGAAATATGCCCTTGGGCAATTTCTATAAGTATTTTGGTGATTAGATGACCAACACATCTTAATTGAATCCTTATGTGCTAAGTGTGTGAAAAGTGCAAATCAAGGTACAAGGTATGTTTCTAGACTTAGTACATTATTTTTGAATACTAACATGGTTATCTAAGTGCTAGAAATAGTGCTGAGAAGTGAAGAAACGAATTGGAAAAGAGTTGGTTGTGTACAGCCAACTCCAGCTCGGCCTGGCACACCGGATTGTCCGGTGGTGCACTGGACAATGTTCGGTGGTGCAGGCTGGTCGGCGGTGAACCAGCTGCTCTCGGGAAACGACGGAGTTGTACGACTATAATTCACCGGACTGTCCGGTGAGTCATCCGCGACGAACTCGTCGCTCTTGGGAAATGGAAAAGGCGACGTGGCTAAAATTCACCGGACTGTCCGGTGGTGCACCAGACTGTCCGGTGAGCCAACGACGCCAGCGACAATGGTCGTCCATGCGATCAGTGCATGACACGTGGCTAGCTCCAACGGTCGGCTAGGTGCACCGGACAGTGTCTGGCGCGCCAACCGGCCCCAAGGAGCAACGGTCGGATGCACCCAATATGGAAGGAGATCACGCACCGGACATGAATAGTGGTTGTCCGGTGGTGCTTCGGTGCACCACTCGACAGAAGGCAAGAATGGCCTTCCAAATTGATCTCCAACGGTTCCTAGCTACCTTGGGGCTATAAAAGGGACCCCTAGGCGCATGGAGCAGTACACCAAGCTTACAAGAAACATCCTAAGGCACCTAGACTCTGCATTCACGCAATCGGATCATAGTTCTTAAGATTTGAGCACTTTCGAGTTGTAAACTCCTCGCGCTGTGTTTGTGTGCTCACCTCTTCACTTGTGTGTGTGGTGTTGCTGCGGATTTGAGTCTTGTGTGTGTTGCTCTCCCTCCTTACTTTTGTGCTTCTTTGTGATCTCTATTGTAAGGGCGAGAGACTCCAAATTGTAGAGATTCCTCGCAACTGGGAAAAATACTCTAAAGGAAAAGACCGTGGTATTCAAGTCGACCATTGGATCACTTGAAAGGGGTTGAGTGCAACCCTCATCCATTAGGACGCCACAACATGGAAGTAGGCAAGTGTTACTTGGCCGAACCACGGGATAAAAATCGCGTGTCTCGTGTGTTGCTTCTTGTAATTGTTTTGACTGCACGAGCGTGTTCCATAGCCACTTGATTTCACTAACACCTTAATAATCAAGTTTGTGGCAATTTAGTGTTTGATTTTACAGGATCACCTATTCACCCCCTCTAGGTGCTCTCAATTGGTATCAAAGTCGTACTCTTCATCTAAGGGACTAACCGCCTGAAGAGATGGATCCTAAGGGAAAGGGGATGTTGATCAACGACAAGGAGAAGGAGTCCCTCTTCAACGAGCCAAGAGACGACAAGCCCACGGACTCATGCTCGAGTCACAAGAAGAGGGACAGCAAGAAGAAGAGACGCATCAAGAAGATCATCTACTACGACAACGATGCATCCTCTTCTTCTCTAAGGGACGACGACGACGACTCCTCGTCCAAGAGAAAAACGGTCAATCAAAATTATTCTTTTGATTACTCTCGTATTCCATATAATTTGAATGCCCATTTACTTTCTATTCCTCTCGGAAAACCCCCACACTTTGATGGAGAGGATTACTCATTTTGGAGCCATAAAATTCGTAGTCATCTATTTTCTCTCCATCCTAGTATTTGGGAAATTGTGGAAAATGGGATGCATTTCGATAGTACGGATAATCCTGTGATTATTAATGAACAAATTCATAAAAAAGCCCAAGCTACTACTGTCTTGCTAGCTTCACTTTGCAGGGATGAGTATAACAAAGTAAGTGGCTTGGGCAATGCTAAACAAATCTGGGATACCCTCAAGATATCACATGAGGGAAATGATGCCACCATGATCACCAAGATGGAACTGGTGGAGGGCGAGCTGGGGAGGTTCGCGATGATCAGGGGAGAGGAGCCAACTCAGACCTACAATAGGCTCAAGACCTTGTTCAACAAGATTCGAAGCTACGGGAGCACAAGATGGACGGATCATGACATCGTCCGACTCATGCTAAGGTCATTTACTGTAATTGACCCCCATCTTGTCAACCTTATTCGTGAAAACCCCAGGTACACCAAGATGACGCCCGAGGAGATATTTGGAAAGTTCGTGAGCAGGCGCCTGATGGTGAAGGAGGCACGATACGTGGACATGCTCTAAATGGTCCACTACCCATCTACGAGCCACAGCCCGTTGCTCTTAAAGCAACAAGCAGCAAGGAGGCGCTACCAATCAAGGTAGCACAAGTGTAGGCTGCCGGGCTCAATGAGGATAAAATGGCGCTTAACATCAAGCGCTTCAAGACCGCGCTCAAAGGACGCAAAGAGTACCCCAACAAGACTAACACAAGGGGAAAGCGTTCCTGCTTCAAATGCGGTAAGACTGGTCATTTCATAGCACAATGCCCCGATAATGATAATGACCAGGGACAAGAAAAGAGCAAGAAGAGGGAGAAGAAGAAGAACTACAGGAAGGCAAAGGGCGAGGTGCACCTTGGAAACGAATGGGATTTAGACTGCTCCTCGTCCGACTTCAACGATGAAGGTTTGGCTGCCTCGGCCTTCGACAAGTCTTCACTCTTCCCCAACGAATGCCATACCTGCCTCATGGCTAAGGAGAAGAAGGTACGTATTCGAGATTCCCCTAAATGCTCTTCTTCTAGCAATGAGGAATCCTCTGATGATGAAGTAGATTACTATGATTTGTTTAAAGGGTTAGATAGAGCCAAAGTAGAGAAAATTAATGAATTAATTGATGCTCTAAATGAAAAGGATAGACTACTAGAAAAGCAAGAGGACATTTTGTATGAGGAACATGACAAGTTTGTTAGTGTTCAAAAATCTCTTGCCTTAGAAATTAAAATAAATGAGATGCTATCTTCTGAGTTGTCTGCTTGTCATAAAACAGTCTCTAGTTTAAAGAATTTAAATGATGACTTAATTGCTAAGCTAGAAAAAGAAACTGAGTCATGTGTAGAACATGTAGTTATTTGCAATAGATGTAAGGACTTTGATGTTGATGCCTGTTGTTGGAATGCAAACCCTGAACCCTAAACAGGGCTAGGGGTGATATTAATAGAAGCAGTAAATGGGCCAGGCCCAATACAGAGAGTGTGAGATGCTAATTACAGGGGGAACACCCCAAACCCTAGACGGGTAGTCTAACACCCCCCCGCAGTCACAACTCTATCCTGTACAGATGTTGAGACTGGATCGAAAGTCTAAGAATACACTCGACGGTAGTCCCTTGGTGAAGATGTCAGCGAACTGCAGCGTGGTGGGGATGCTGAGAACCCGAACGTCACCGGCAGCGACACGCTCGCGGACGAAGTGTAGGTCGATCTCGACGTGTTTCGTGCGCTGATGCTGCACGGGGTTGGTGGAGAGGTAGACCGCACTGACGTTGTCGCAATAGACGAGAGTGGCGCGCTGAAGGGGACTGTGGAGCTCATGGAGGAGCTGGCGCAGCCAGGAGGCCTCTACCACACCGTTGGCCACGGCACGGTACTCGGCCTCAGCGCTGGAGCGAGAGACGACGGGCTGCCTCTTGGCGGCCCAAGAGATGAGGTTGGCACCCAGGAACACGGCGTAGCCAGAGGTGGATCGGCGCGTGTCGGGACAGCCAGCCCAGTCAGCGTCGGTGTAGACCACGAGATCCGACATTGGGGATGGGCGGAGTAGGAGGCCGTAGTCGAGGGAGCCGCGGAGGTAGCACAGAATCCGCTTGAGTGCAGTGAGATGGGGCTCCCGCGGAGTGTGCATATGCAGGCACACCTGCTGGACGGCTTAAGCGATGTCGGGCCTGGAGAACGTGAGGTACTGGAGCGCGCCGGTGAGGCTCCGGTATGATGTCGCGTCGGCGACCGGAGGCCCGTCATCCTCAGAGAGCTTCGCCTGAGTGTCGACAGGCGTGGAGCAGGGCTTGCAGTCAGACATGCTAGCCCACTCCAGGATGTCGATGGCGTACTGGCGCTGGTGGAGGAAGAGACCCTGAGGCCGTCGTTCGGCGGTGATGCCGAGGAAGTGGTGTAGGGGCCCCAGGTCCTTCATCGCGAACTCTCGCTGAAGGGCGACGATCGTGCGGTGTAGAAGGTCGGCGGTGGATGCCGTGAGCACAATGTCGTCGATGTAGAGCAGGAGGTAGGCGGTGTCGTCGCCGCGCCGGTAGATGAACAAGGACGTGTCCGACTTGGCCTCGACGAAGCCGATGGAGGCCAGGTAGGAGGCGAAGCGACTGTACCAAGCCCGTGGCGCCTGTTTGAGGCCGTACAGGGACCTATTCAGCCGGCAAACCAGATCCGGACGGTCAGCGTCGACGAAGCCGGTGGGCTGGCTGTAGTAGACAGTCTCCGTCAGAGTGCCATGAAGGAAGACATTCTTGACATCGAGCTGATGGATCGCCCAGTCGCGGGAAAGGGCGAGGGAGAGGACGGCGCGAACAGTGGCAAACTTCACGACAGGGCTGAAGGTCTCGTCGTAGTCCACTCCGGGGCGCTGGGTGAAGCCCCGAAGGACCCAACGGGCCTTGTAGCGGTCGAGGGAGCCGTCCGAGATCAGCTTGTGGCGAAATAGCCACTTGCTGGTGACCACGTTGGTGCCTGGTGGACGCGGCACCAGGTCCCAGGTGTAGTTGGCTGACAGGGCCGCGTACTCCTCCTCCATAGCACGACACCAATGTGGGTCGGCGAGGGCAGTGCGAACGGAGGAGGGCACCGGGGAAGCGTCGGGTGGAGTGCTAGACGTAGCAGCTGCCAGGATTAGCCGGTCGACGGGGCGGAGAATGCCAGCAGCGCGCCGAGTGACCATCGGGTGGACGTGCCCGGGGTCACAGTGGATGGCGACCGGGTGGTACACGGATGACTCGGAGCGAACCGCCGGAACGTCGAGAGCGGCTGGTGGGGCCGACTCGCGGTGGTGATAGACGACGACGGGGTCGGCGAATCGGGCCGCGCTCATCAACGTGCCCGAGTCGGGGGGCGCCGAGGTAGTGGCGTGGTCGCGGCGATGGTAGACGAGTGTGGGGTTGGCGAAGCGAGCCGGTGTCGATGGGGCCGCGCGTGGCGCAGGCGGGGTCGACGGGGCCGCGCGTGGCGCGGAAGAGGTCGTAGTGGCCGCACGAGGAGCAGGTAACAGCGCAAGATGGGGAGCCGGAGGTGGGGGAAGAATCGGATCGGACTCGAGGAGGGAATCAAGATCGGTGGGTGGGGTGGAGCCAGCAAGGGGAAACACATCTTCGTCGAAGATGACATGACGAGAGATGATGATGCGGTGGGAGGTGAGGTCCAGACACCGGTACCCCTTGTGGTCAGGAGAGTAGCCAAGGAATATACAGCGGGTGGAGCGAGGAGAAAGCTTATGTGGAGCGGTAGCGGAAGTGTTAGGGTAGCAGGCACAGCCGAACACGCGAAGGTGGTCATAGGAAGGGGTTGTGCCGTATAGGGCGAAGTGAGGGGTAGGGTGGCGCACCGCCTTCGAGGGAAGACGGTTGAGGAGGTGGGTGGCAGTGTGCAGGGCCTCTGCCCAGTAGCTGGCAGGGAGAGACGCCTGGAAGAGGAGGCAGCGGAGCATATTAGTGGTGGTGCGGATCATGCGTTCGGCTCGGTCGTTCTGTGCAGAGGTGTAGGGGCACGAGAGACGCAACTGGACGCCATGAGTGAGGAAGAAAGAGCGAGAGGCGTTGTTATCGAACTCGCGGCCATTGTCACACTGCAGAGCATGGACCGGGCGACGAAACTGAGTGGATACCCAGGTGAAGAAGTGTGTGAGGGTGGTGAATGTGTCCGACTTCAACCGAAGCGGGAAGGTCCAGAGAAAATGGGAAAAATCATCCAAAATCACCAAATAGTATTTATAACCAGAAAGACTGAGTACAGGGAGGTCCAAAGATCACAGTGAACCAGGTCAAAAGCCTGCTCAGCCCGAGAAGAAGAAGTAGTAAATGGGAGATGAGTATGTCGGCCTAACTGACAAGCATGACAGAGACCCTCAAAATGTCCCCTACTACATGAAAGATCTAGACTACTGGTAATCTTGGTCATGACGTCGGGTCCAGGATGGCCGAGACGACGATGCCATGTGGTGGAGGAGGTGGTGGAGACCAGGACAGGGGGGAGACACGCCGGCGGTGGAGGGCTAGAGCGTGTAGAGCGGCCCCGAGCTGTCACAGCGGGCGAGAAGGGTCCTGGTGGCCAGATCCTTCACAGAAAAACCAGAGGGGTCAAACTCAAGGGAACAGGAGTTGTCAGTGGTGAATCGACGAACAGAAAAAAAATTGTGAGTGATGTGGGGAGCAACGAGAACATCGTTGAGGTAAAACGGCCCAGGGAGAACCGAGGCACCTACTGAGGTGACTGGCAGAGTGGAATCGTTTCCAACGACAATCGAGGATGGGTGAGAGGGGAGGGGGGGATGAGAGCGAGAGAGCGTGCCTGTCGTGGGAGTGGTGTGGTACGAGGCACCGGAGTCGATCACCCAGTCGGAGGGGGGTGGGGTCATCGCCATGGTGCTGAAGGCAGCAGCGAGGGAGGCGTTGTCCCAACCGCCAGCCGACGGGGACCAAGGCGTCGAGGTGGGGGTCCCCGAGGGCAGGAACACGGGCGGAGCCTAGGGCACGACGGGCACACCGTAAGGAGGCGTCGGGGACATGCCGTAGTGAGGTGCAGTCAAGAGCGCCGGTGCTGAGGGATGGGAGGCACTCGGTGCCAGGCCCGGTCACATGGCGATGGTCCCGGTCCAGGGGTTGTAGAAGGACAGCCACGCGTGGCCGCCACCCCGGCCGGAGGGACCACCACGAGAGGATCTGCCACCTCCACGGCCGCCCTTGCGGGAGCGACGACCTCCGTCGGTCGTGGAAGTCGGACGAGGGGCCGCCGGGACGGCGGGTGGAGGGCGGGTAGGAGCCCCGGTCGACGGAGGACGAGTGGCCTGGCCCCCCGAAGGCGGCTGACTGCTGGTAGGAGCGCTGTAGAGAGCCGAGGCAGGAGTGGGTGCCTCATGCGCCATGGTGAGCTCCTCGAGGAGAAGCTCATTCCGCGCGGCGTGGAAGGTGGGGAAGGGCACACTCCTCTTGATGAGAGCCTTCAGGTGGCCGTAGCAGGGGCTGAGGCCACGCAGGAGGTTCAACACCAAGGTACGATCGGCAACAGGCTCGCCGAGATCGCGGAGAGAGTCAGCTAGACCCTTCATCTGGCGGCAGTATTCTCCCACGGAGAGGTCCCCCTGAGAGAACAGGTGGAACTGGGCGTCGAGGTGGAGTGCCCGAGCATCCCGATTCCCAAGGAACTGGTCCTCGAGAGCGAGCCACGCCTGGCGCGCAGTGTCCGCCTGGTCGCGGATGATGTCCTATAGCTCAACGGTGATGGTGCCGTGGAGCCACGAGAGGACGACACTATCCATGAGGCACCAGGAGCGAGGCGACGGAGTGTCGTGGTCGACGAGGACGTGATCGTCAAGGACGAACCGCCGCAGTGTGAGGAGGACCTGTCCTCGCCAACGGGGGTAGTGGGAAGACGCCGGATCCAACACCACGGACACGAGGGCCCGGATGTTGTGCAGGCCGGCGGCTTGAGCGTGGAGAGCGGCGATGAGGTCGGCGTCGAGGTCAGAGGCGTGGGGGTCCTCTGAGGGCGCCGCATCAGCGAGTGGCGGGCGGCCGAGGAGGCGCTGCGTGGTGGCCATCTGGGT
Organism: Zea luxurians; assembly: GCA_029449295.1. NCBI lineage: Eukaryota > Viridiplantae > Streptophyta > Magnoliopsida > Poales > Poaceae > Zea > Zea luxurians. The sequence continues at coordinate 9,470,631 of JAOPSE010000012.1, read as the reverse complement.
GGTCAGAGCAGCGCCCAGGGCACGTTCACGCTCCAGGGTGAGGGAGGCAGCGCGCTCGCGCTCCCGCGAGGCCGTCATAGCGGCCTGGATCGTAGTGAGGGTGCCGACGAGCGGGGAGTCGGTGGCGGGGAGGGCGGAGGGCGCGACTGTGTGACTCCAGGTGGGTGAAGCGAAGGCGGGGAAGCCCGGCGGGGAGCCGCGTCGCATGGGCAGCGGGGAAGCAGCGTGGATCGGCCCAAGACCGGCGATGTAGGGGGCCCCTCCATGGGCGAGCTCGCTGCTGAGTACAGCAGGAGCGTGCGTGCCGGGGCCGGTGGTGACCCCGACGTTGGGTCCGGCAGCAGTGGTGGCGACAGTGGGGGCGTCCATTGGGCGAGGACCCAGCAGGGCGGCAGCGCAGCACCTTAGGGCGGCTGGGCCGGCGACGACGAGCGCGGGGCAGTAGCCAGCAACACCGCGCAGGGGCTGGGCGCAGCAGGGGCGCGACGAGCGCGGGCCGAGCGGGTGCTGGGCCGGCGGCGGTAGCAGCGATGGCGCCCGAGCGGCCGGTGGCGCGTCAAGGGCCAGGCGAGGTCGCGGACGGCGGCGCGGCAGCCACCTGGCGAGGACGCGGCTGGTGGTGCGGCTCCGGGCGCGGCTGGCAGCTAGCGGCGCGGTTGCTGCCTGGCGTGGCGGTGAGCAGAGAGAGGGAGGAAGAGACGGCGGCAGAGGGAGAGGGACCGATGCGGCTAGCAGGGAGGAAGGGGAGAGGTCGGTGGCTAGGAGCCGACGGGGGAGGGAGGCCGGCGGCTGTAGGGGGCCGGCGGCGGCTGTACGGGAGGAGAACCCCCCCTCGGCGGCTGGGGCTGCTGTTGGGACCTAAACCTAATCTGATACCATGTTGGAATGCAAACCCTGAACCCTAAACAGGGCTAGGGGTGATACTAATAGAAGCAGTAAATGGGCCAGGCCCAATACAGAGAGTGTGGGATGCTAATTACAGGGGGAACACCCCAAACCCTAGACGGGTAGTCTAACACCTGTAATGAACATCTTACTTTTATTGATAAATTAAACAATGAGGTGGCAAGTCTTAATGCTCAACTTAAGACTTGCAAAGTTGATTTTGATAAATTAAAATTTGCTTGGGATGCCTACACTGTTGGTAGACACCCCTCGATTAAGGATGGACTTGGTTTTCGAAAGGGAACCAAGAACTTAACAAGCCAAAGGGCTCCCGTTCTCAACAAGGAGAAAGGGAAGGCCCCTATGGCAAGTAGTTCCCAAAAGAATCATGCCTATATTTATGATAGGAAATATTCTAGGAATGCTTATAATGATAGATGTTATGATCATGCTTTTAATGATTCACATGCTATGTTTGCATCTAGTTCCACTTTTGATCATGGTAGAAGTAGGCCTAGGAGAAATCATGTTGTGCATCATGCACTGTAACACCCGGATTTTAGGGATCCAAAACCCGGGGTTAACATAAACACCAGGTATGCTGGGACCAAGTCTCAAACATATGATGTATAGTGGCACAGGATCGAATGTCACATCTTTACATATAACAGGAGTTCTATACAAAATAAATAATTACATTATAAGGAGACAACGGTCCAGCAACCCAAAAGTTGACTGGGAGACGACGACCTAGACCTCTCACGAACTCATCACAGCATCCTCCATGAGCATCATCCTGCAGTACCTGGTCTTGACCTGTGGTGTATGTGAGACAGCAAGAGTGAGCTCACATACGTTCATCGCTCAACAAGTTGTGGGGAATAATGTGCATGAACTCGCCAAAGGTGGGAGCTCATAAAGTGTAAGGCTTACCAAAGAAGATGGTTAGAGCTGAGCATTGCTTTTAAAGTTGGTCAAAATTTTATTAGCAATTACTAAGTATAAGTAAATACCAAACCCAATTAAGTAATAGATCAGCAGTAACAACACCACCTGCAATGCAATGCATATGACAAATTGAATTTAGTTCCATAATTAAATCATGTGAGTGTCCGAGCTGCTCATGACCGTGAGCACGGCTAGTATACCAGTTTTACACTCTGCAGAGGTTGTACATCTTTACCCACAAGTCGTGTTACCCATCTGCCAAGGGGTCATGAATCCCATACACCTCTACCAAGGAAGTGAGGCAGGGTAGCACTACGAGGCCTTTACAAAGTTCCACTAGCTTCCGAAAACCCGCTACAGTTTATAGGAAGATCCAGTGCAGGAATCCCTTGCAGGACCGCCATCGCAGCAAAATCCTCCCGAGGGCCTCCCTACACTGACCTCTCCCCTACTGCCCTTGCCCCTTTCGGGTAAGGTAGTCTTCCACTAGCTTTCCTAATTAATCAGCCAAGGGCATCCCATACTACCCTTGTGGTAGCACTGTTTTCCCGGGTGGTTCTCCATGTTCCAATTAACATAATGATCTCAACATGAACCATAAATAACAACTGATAACAAAAGTATAATCATGAATAGTAAGGCGTATCTCCATACCCAAAACCACATATAGCACTAGCAAGTACTACCCAGAAAGATCAGTGGTAAACAAGGTATAAAGATAGACAAACTAGGGTATCCTATTGGGTCCCATCAAAATTAACCTATGCAGATCATTATGATTAATTAGAACATGAGTAGGTAAAAAGAAGTGATCAAGGGCACAACTTGCCTGGGCCTTGAGAATCCAGGTACCAGGATGATTCTTCAGATCCTCGTGACCTCACTGCTAATCGAAGCAATACAAACAAACATTGTATAGGCAAATTTAACATTACACCAAACATAAGAACAAAATACACAGTAATAATATACATATTAAAATAAGATCACAGGAAAAAGAATTATTAATTTTGGAGTTGTAGAATTCAAGTTATGATTTTCCTAAGGTTTAATGTGATTAAAATATGATTAAATGATAAATAAATTTTCTGACAGAGTTTATGTCAAAACAGTGATTCTAAATGGTAGAGAATATTATTACAAAATTTTAGGAATTGGAATGACTCAATTTGGAGCTAAAATGAATTAGTTATGAATTATCTAAGTTCTAGCAATTATTTTTATATTAAAAATTCATTTTCTATTTATTTTCTCTGGTTTTCATGTTGACTGGACTGGGCGTCAAATACTGGAAACTACAGGGGGCTCTGGGTAAATCTTCTAAGACTCAGAGCACAGTCGTATAGGACGGCGGGTTGATTCTCATTAAACCCAGGGACTCATATACAAAAATGCCAGCGCGAAAGGGTATCGGGTGATATCAGCCGTCAGATCTAAACCGACGGCCCAGATTAGAATCCTATCACCTGAACCGGTACGCGCCCAGAGCCGTGGGATCCACGATCGACGGCACGGATTTAATGAACCTCAGATCTACTCTGCACCGCTGGATCTCGCATCTACGGTCTCCGCGCGATCGAGCGAAGGGGTATGCCCCTGATCTAATCGGGACCGTCCATCCACGGATCAACGGCCACGAGCACTTCCCCCAATCCTTCGCCGAGCGACGGTGGCGCCGCCCACCAACCGCGGCGGACCATCGCCGGAGCAACGCAATCCAGCGTTCCAGTGCGCTAGAGCTCAATTAACAGCTGCTACACGGTGTCGAGGGGATGGCGAACTCACCGGAGTAGTTGATTCCACGGATTGTCGGTCAGGTGTCGTCGGCCACGGCGAGGAGCGGATTCACGGCGGAGTAGCAACGGCGGCGAGCAATTACTTGCGCTCTGGTGGAGTTCAACTCGATTTGGAGGCGCGGACGGCTTTCCCAGGTGAAGTCGATGCTCCCCGACCCGACTCCGAGAGCGGAGACCCTCCCGACGGCGGCTATCCTCGGCGGCGGCTCCTCTCCGGTTTCTCTCTCTCTCGGTGATGATGGCTGGCAGTGGGGGATGAAGGGAGGGAAGCGGGCACGGTGAGCTTTTATACCCGGAGCAAAGTCCGAGCGAGAAGGAGGCGGTGGTCGGTAGGCGCGCGATCCTCGGCGGCGAGCTCGCGCGATCCGTTGAACCGCGGCGATTCTGTTGGGAGAGGGAAGGAGCTGACGCGTGGGTCCCGCGAGCCAGTGAGTGGTGAGGGCGAGAGTGCGGCCGACGCGCGAGGGAGGGGTGTGGCTGAGCAACGGGGCCCGCCTGTCGGCGCCGCGAGTACGAGTAGAGATGGGCCGCGCGGGATGAAAAGCGGTAATGGGCCAGAAATGGAATCCGAGGCCCAGTTAGGTATAGTATCCTTTTTCTTTTTTCTTTTCTATTTTCTTTTCCCCATTTTCAAATCCAATTCAAATCCAATTTGAATTCAAGTTTGAGTTTCAACTTTGTGAATAACTTGTCCTCCGTTTGAAAGGTATAATTTCATAATATAAGTGTAAAGGATATTTATTTTATTTTATGTAATATTTTTCTTAGTTCTTCCCTTCTCCTTTTATTTTCTATTTTCTATTCCAAATTCAAATTTATACTTCTATTTTAGTTTTTTAGATTTTTCAAATGTATCATTTGAAATCCAAGGGTGAATATAATCCATACTTATTTTAATATTACTAACTTAAGTTTTTATTCTCCTTTCTATTTATTTCCTGAGATGTATAAATGGTTTTTCTTAAAAGAAAAAGAAAAAAAAATTCTTTTCCCATCTTTTTCTTATTTCCCAATTTCTAAGACATTATGATATTTTGTTCAAATTTCTTCTACTAATTCCCAATCCAGAATTTGGGTGTTACAAATCCTACCCCCCTTAAAAATAATCTCGCCCTCGAGATTTGTAAGGAAAAAGGATGCATACTCATATGCACAAACAAAGAAATCTCAGTATGAGGTATAATTCTTTAACGAAACATTGGGTCAATAGACCTTTATTATTTCTTCTAAAATATTATCATATTACTAAAGTAACACCTAGATCTTACAAATCATCATAATTTATATCTATGTAGCTTGGTGAAGCTGGTGGTGGTGGTGGAGGTTGTTGTTGTTGTCTTTCCAATCGTGCTTGCTTTATTTCTTGACGGGCCTGACGTATTTCCTCGCGTTGCTGTCTTATCTGATTTTGCATCTCGGTCACCATGTCTGTTAGCTGTTGTATTACCAGTCTTTGGGTAGCAACCACTTGATTGATGTCAACAGGTGGGGGATTTGGAGGATTCATTTTCTGTTTGTTGTTACGTGATAATCTTTCCTTTCCTGGTATCGACCATGAAAGTTAGAAGCATGTGATAATAGTTTTGCAAAGGAAATTACTAAGCGGAATGGATAAGCTAGTAGTTGGTTATAATCTATAGATTCTTTGGTAGGGCTTTAATTTATGTCCAGATTGGGGTAACCAATCATATAAGGTGAATATCCAAGGGTAAGATAGAATCTGTCAAGATGAGAGATATACATGGGTGAGATAGGCTGCAAGATGTAGGTTAAAAGTTTGCTTGTTATTAGGTGGGAATAGAAAGGTCATACTATTCATTATGGCACTATGGGTTGGGTTAGCTCATGGTTGAATTGATCCAATGTGCTAAGATAATTTAATACATGGCTAGTGGGGTCTAATCTCTTCTACTAGTGTCATTAATCTGTTTAAGTAAACCACATTAAGTTAGATAACATTAGACCACACTGGATCAGGTCACATTAGGTAAGATAAGATCTAGATTAAATTGGATGTGACTAGATTAGACTAGTTTAGGTTAGATAGATCTATCATGCTTAATTTAGTGCAGGGTGAACTAAGTTAAGACTTGTTCTATAGAAGTAGAGTCTAAACTATTTCATCAGTATTATCTAACATGTTTGATAAGTCACTTTAGATTTGATCAGATCTGGGTCAGATTGGTGTGACTTGTTTGACTAGATAAGATCTAATTAACTTGCCTTAGATCATGGTTGTTAAACTAGGGTGGATAAGTATGCTTATTAGGATAAGACAGATCCATAAAGGTAAGATAGAATCTTCTGAGGCCAGTTAGATCTATTAGGATAAGGATAAAATCTTCTCAAGATAAGATGAGTATCTTTTAAGATGAGATGGATCTATTAAGATAAGGGAGAATCTTTTAAGATAAGATGAATTGGTTAGAATGAGAGCTTTTTTTTTTTTTTAGGATAAGATAAATCTCTTAAGCTAGATATGTTCCAATGGGAACCATCTAGGTTGTCTAGTTATTTTATAAATATATTTTTATACCTATGTGTATATGCAGATGCAATTGTGGATATTATTCCACAACCCATCACACTCAATCAAAGATCCAAATCAGACAAGTATCATAAGAACAAACATTCAAGCATATAAATATTTACAAAATTAGTTTTGCTTTTGTTCCTAAGAGTAGGTCTCCTATCCCTAAAGGTCACTTTAAGCACAGGATTTCAAAGTGTGAAATCCAAGTTTGTCTTTAGAAGGAACAGGTAAGAATAATCAGAGTAAGCGGAAATAGATGAGAAAAAGATTAAGATAAGTTTAGAAAAAGAATCAGAGTAGCAAAGATAAGTAAGTATTGGTTGTCCAGTTCTATCTAGGTTTCGTCCTACAGTCAACATTCCTCTGATACCACTTCTGTAACACCCGGATTTTAGGGATCCAAAACCCGGGGTTAACATAAACACCAGGTATGCTGGGACCAAGTCTCAAACATATGATGTATAGTGGCACAGGATCGAATGTCACATCTTTACATATAACAGGAGTTCTATACAAAATAAATAATTACATTATAAGGAGACAACGGTCCAGCAACCCAAAAGTTGACTGGGAGACGACGACCTAGACCTCTCACGAACTCATCACAGCATCCTCCATGAGCATCATCCTGCAGTACCTGGTCTTGACCTGTGGTGTATGTGAGACAGCAAGAGTGAGCTCACATACGTTCATCGCTCAACAAGTTGTGGGGAATAATGTGCATGAACTCGCCAAAGGTGGGAGCTCATAAAGTGTAAGGCTTACCAAAGAAGATGGTTAGAGCTGAGCATTGCTTTTAAAGTTGGTCAAAATTTTATTAGCAATTACTAAGTATAAGTAAATACCAAACCCAATTAAGTAATAGATCAGCAGTAACAACACCACCTGCAATGCAATGCATATGACAAATTGAATTTAGTTCCATAATTAAATCATGTGAGTGTCCGAGCTGCTCATGACCGTGAGCACGGCTAGTATACCAGTTTTACACTCTGCAGAGGTTGTACATCTTTACCCACAAGTCGTGTTACCCATCTGCCAAGGGGTCATGAATCCCATACACCTCTACCAAGGAAGTGAGGCAGGGTAGCACTACGAGGCCTTTACAAAGTTCCACTAGCTTCCGAAAACCCGCTACAGTTTATAGGAAGATCCAGTGCAGGAATCCCTTGCAGGACCGCCATCGCAGCAAAATCCTCCCGAGGGCCTCCCTACACTGACCTCTCCCCTACTGCCCTTGCCCCTTTCGGGTAAGGTAGTCTTCCACTAGCTTTCCTAATTAATCAGCCAAGGGCATCCCATACTACCCTTGTGGTAGCACTGTTTTCCCGGGTGGTTCTCCATGTTCCAATTAACATAATGATCTCAACATGAACCATAAATAACAACTGATAACAAAAGTATAATCATGAATAGTAAGGCGTATCTCCATACCCAAAACCACATATAGCACTAGCAAGTACTACCCAGAAAGATCAGTGGTAAACAAGGTATAAAGATAGACAAACTAGGGTATCCTATTGGGTCCCATCAAAATTAACCTATGCAGATCATTATGATTAATTAGAACATGAGTAGGTAAAAAGAAGTGATCAAGGGCACAACTTGCCTGGGCCTTGAGAATCCAGGTACCAGGATGATTCTTCAGATCCTCGTGACCTCACTGCTAATCGAAGCAATACAAACAAACATTGTATAGGCAAATTTAACATTACACCAAACATAAGAACAAAATACACAGTAATAATATACATATTAAAATAAGATCACAGGAAAAAGAATTATTAATTTTGGAGTTGTAGAATTCAAGTTATGATTTTCCTAAGGTTTAATGTGATTAAAATATGATTAAATGATAAATAAATTTTCTGACAGAGTTTATGTCAAAACAGTGATTCTAAATGGTAGAGAATATTATTACAAAATTTTAGGAATTGGAATGACTCAATTTGGAGCTAAAATGAATTAGTTATGAATTATCTAAGTTCTAGCAATTATTTTTATATTAAAAATTCATTTTCTATTTATTTTCTCTGGTTTTCATGTTGACTGGACTGGGCGTCAAATACTGGAAACTACAGGGGGCTCTGGGTAAATCTTCTAAGACTCAGAGCACAGTCGTATAGGACGGCGGGTTGATTCTCATTAAACCCAGGGACTCATATACAAAAATGCCAGCGCGAAAGGGTATCGGGTGATATCAGCCGTCAGATCTAAACCGACGGCCCAGATTAGAATCCTATCACCTGAACCGGTACGCGCCCAGAGCCGTGGGATCCACGATCGACGGCACGGATTTAATGAACCTCAGATCTACTCTGCACCGCTGGATCTCGCATCTACGGTCTCCGCGCGATCGAGCGAAGGGGTATGCCCCTGATCTAATCGGGACCGTCCATCCACGGATCAACGGCCACGAGCACTTCCCCCAATCCTTCGCCGAGCGACGGTGGCGCCGCCCACCAACCGCGGCGGACCATCGCCGGAGCAACGCAATCCAGCGTTCCAGTGCGCTAGAGCTCAATTAACAGCTGCTACACGGTGTCGAGGGGATGGCGAACTCACCGGAGTAGTTGATTCCACGGATTGTCGGTCAGGTGTCGTCGGCCACGGCGAGGAGCGGATTCACGGCGGAGTAGCAACGGCGGCGAGCAATTACTTGCGCTCTGGTGGAGTTCAACTCGATTTGGAGGCGCGGACGGCTTTCCCAGGTGAAGTCGATGCTCCCCGACCCGACTCCGAGAGCGGAGACCCTCCCGACGGCGGCTATCCTCGGCGGCGGCTCCTCTCCGGTTTCTCTCTCTCTCGGTGATGATGGCTGGCAGTGGGGGATGAAGGGAGGGAAGCGGGCACGGTGAGCTTTTATACCCGGAGCAAAGTCCGAGCGAGAAGGAGGCGGTGGTCGGTAGGCGCGCGATCCTCGGCGGCGAGCTCGCGCGATCCGTTGAACCGCGGCGATTCTGTTGGGAGAGGGAAGGAGCTGACGCGTGGGTCCCGCGAGCCAGTGAGTGGTGAGGGCGAGAGTGCGGCCGACGCGCGAGGGAGGGGTGTGGCTGAGCAACGGGGCCCGCCTGTCGGCGCCGCGAGTACGAGTAGAGATGGGCCGCGCGGGATGAAAAGCGGTAATGGGCCAGAAATGGAATCCGAGGCCCAGTTAGGTATAGTATCCTTTTTCTTTTTTCTTTTCTATTTTCTTTTCCCCATTTTCAAATCCAATTCAAATCCAATTTGAATTCAAGTTTGAGTTTCAACTTTGTGAATAACTTGTCCTCCGTTTGAAAGGTATAATTTCATAATATAAGTGTAAAGGATATTTATTTTATTTTATGTAATATTTTTCTTAGTTCTTCCCTTCTCCTTTTATTTTCTATTTTCTATTCCAAATTCAAATTTATACTTCTATTTTAGTTTTTTAGATTTTTCAAATGTATCATTTGAAATCCAAGGGTGAATATAATCCATACTTATTTTAATATTACTAACTTAAGTTTTTATTCTCCTTTCTATTTATTTCCTGAGATGTATAAATGGTTTTTCTTAAAAGAAAAAGAAAAAAAAATTCTTTTCCCATCTTTTTCTTATTTCCCAATTTCTAAGACATTATGATATTTTGTTCAAATTTCTTCTACTAATTCCCAATCCAGAATTTGGGTGTTACATGCACCTAGGAAAATGTGCAATGGACCTTCTACCATTTACCATGCTTGCAATACTTCATTTGTACTTTCACGTAAGAACACAAAAGTAGTTGCTAGGAAGTTGGGATCCAAATGCAAGGGAGTCAAGACTTGTATTTGGGTTCCAAAAGTTATTGTGACAAACCTTGTAGGACCCAACAAGAGTTGGGTACCTAAATCCCAAACTTAAATTTCCTTGCAGGTTTATGCATCCAGGGGCTCAAGCTGGATTATCGACAGCGGATGCACAAACCACATGACGGGGGAGAAGAAGATGTTCACATCCTACATCAAGAACAAGGATTCCCAGGATACAATCATATTTGGAGATGAGAATCAAGGCAAGGTAAAAGGTTTGGAAAAGATAGCCATCACAAGCGAGCACTCCATTTCAAATGTATTTTTAGTAGAGTCGCTAGGATACAACCTTCTGTCTGTAAGTCAATTGTGCCACATGGGTTACAATTGTCTGTTTACAAATGTTGATGTATCTGTCTTTAGAAGGAGTGATGGTTCATTAACGTTTAAGGGTGTATTAGACGGCAAGCTCTATTTAGTTGACTTTTCGAAAGAGAATGCCGGTCTAGATGCATGCTTAATCGCTAAGACTAATATGGGTTGGCTGTGGCATCGCCGTCTAGCACATGTTGGGATGAAGAACCTTCATAAGCTTCGAAAGGGAGATCATGTGTTAGGACTAACTGATGTCTGTTTTGAGAAAGACAGACCTTGTGCAGCATGTCAGGCAGGGAAACAGGTGGGAAGCACTCATTACAGCAAGAATGTGATGACAACATCAAGACCACTGAAGCTTCTTCACATGGACCTCTTCGGACTCGTTGCCTACCAAAGCATCGGGGGAAGTAAGTATGGTCTTGTAATTGTTGATGATTTTTCCTTCTTCACTTGGGTATTCTTCTTGCAGGATAAGTCAGAAACCCAAGGGACCCTAAAGCGCTTCTTAAGGAGAGCCTAAAATGAATTTGAGCTAAAGGTGAAGAAGATAAGAAGCGACAATGGGTCCGAATTCAAGAATCTGCAAGTTGAGGAGTATCTTGAGGAGGAAGGCATCAAGCATGAGTTCTTCGCTCCCTATACACCACAGCAAAATGGTGTAGAAGAAAGGAAAAACAGGACGTGTCGGTGTTTTAGGTCCGACCGCACACCTGGGGTTGCCCCTCAAGGTGCTTTCAGGAGTAGGACGGTGTTACGACTGTAGCTCGATGGTTCGTGCTGGATGCACGAGAATCAGTGGGTAGTGGTTTACAGGTTCGGGCCGCTTTGATATGCGTAACACCCTACGTCCTGGCGAGAATGCTTTATCTGGTGGGTTATAAGGGAGTTCTCTAGCGCTGAAAACGTAGAGAGTTGGGTGGAAGGTTGAGCAACGAGCCTCTGATATGAAGGGATGCCCCCTAGGCCTTATATACTCGACTGTGGAGGCAGTACATGCAGGTATGATAACGACGTGTACCTAAGAAATAGTGAACCAATTGAGTTTATCCTCCTATAATTCCACCGATCCATCCTCGCTTGGTTCCGTTGTACGGGGCTCCTGCGCGGGAAGGTCGGGTCACTGTTGTGATTACTGCTCGAATTCGTTGGGCTGTAACATCCCAGGTGTTTATATTTCGCTCGACAACGAGTGCGAATTTAAGCACATAATATCAGTAAATAAAGCGGACACTAAGATTTAATCATCTTCACCTATCGCGATTTTAATATCGTATCCGTTTCGTTTGTCGCGAGCGTGACATCGTTTTTTTATTTTATCTATCTGGGCTCCTCCTAGATTTTCGTGATATTCGGAACATCGTCGTTCCGAAAATCGGTGCGTCCGGTGATTATTTAAAATACATCGCTCGCGCAAATACGAACTTGGAAGCTCGATCCACCGTTGCGATCTGTGTCCCAATTACATTTATTATAACTTAACGACTAAAATACTAAGTGGAGCATAATTAGGATCGCAATCTGGATGCCACATCGATATCGCGTGTTTATTTCGCGATATGTCGAGTCGTGTGTCCGTATAAAAGTTATACAGAAAATATGAAATCGTAAGCTCGACCCACTCTTACGATTTTTATCCAGAGCAAATTTATTTAGAACTCGACGAATAAAGTTTTGGGGCAAAATAATCTGAATCGCACATCGTCCGAGAGAAATCGGGCGCAAGGTTAATAATTCAGATATGGTTTCGGCTAATTTTAGTCGAATCCCATAGAACAAATTATCGAAGACGAAATCTGTCTTATTCGGGCCGTCGTTTCTCGCCCCGATCCAAAACTTTGGATATAAATAACGCCGCAAACTCATCTGATTCCAAAGCATTCGCTAAATCAAAACCATGTCATCCTATCTGTCTATATCATATACATCGCTAAGAAAATTAGAACCGAACTGAGTATTCATAACTAATCTGTTTTCCTGTTCAGACTGCGGATAAAATTATCTGCTCTAAATTAAATCAAGCTCAGTCTGTACTAGTTTGACAGGTATCTTTTGTTTTGTCCGGTTTACATCTCGTGCCGATTTAATCAGAGAATTAAATTATCTTTGTGTTCTCTTGTAAAGAAAATATGAAAAAAATAGAAAAAATATTTTTCTCAAATATCTCACCGCTTTCATCCTAATCTCCATTAGAGATGGCAATGGGGACCCGATCCCCGATTCTCCGCGGGGAATTCATCCATTAGGGGATGGGGATGGGGAAGAAACTTCCCCCGCGGGGATATAAACGGGGAAAGTTTATCCCCCGATGGGTAAACGGGGATGGGGACGGGGAAGCATTCCCCATCCTCGTTCCCCATGGGGACCCGTTAACTTGCATGTGACTATGTTTTTATGTGCCGGTTAACAACAAAAATAAATAATTACCTTGTCAAGAGACCACTAATTATACAAATGTGTTTATTTTGATGTATGCATAATGATTTCTTACATCTGACAATGTGTATAAGTGATAATGTTTAACATTAATAACAAAGAACGTATGTATTAATTATAATTTTAACGGGGATAGGGATCCCCGTTGGGGATTTATCCCCGTGGGGAACGGGGATGGGGAAGAAATGTTCCCCGCAAGCGTTCGTGAGGATCCCCACAAGAAAACTTTTTTGTCACGGGGACGGGTATGGGGAGCTATTCCCCGGCGGGGAATTCCCCGTTGCCATCGCTAATCTCCATAATTCTGGGTTGATTTTTTTTCCTCACGCCGCCCTCTGTGCAGGATATTTCCACGCACAGTAGCTCCTAACCGTACGGCAGTGTTCCAGCTTTTGGAGAAAAATCCAGCCGCCCCAGCTCTCTCCCTCTCGCACGTCTTCTTCGTGCTCCTTCTCCCCTGCGCGCACTCAGCTCCGGCTCTTCTGCGCCGCCGCTGTATCGCGTCTCTCTCTAGAGCTCATTCAGCCTCTAGCTTGCCGGTCGTTCTCTGCTCCTCCCCTTTCTTTCCTCTGGTGGACGTGAGCTGCCGAGCTCCAAGCTCCAACTCGGATCTTTCTCCCTCGTCTTCCTTCCCACGAGCTCGCGCCAGCCTCTGCTTCCTGCTCGCCATGGCGCTCGGCATCCAGCTTTCTACGTGCCGACTCCTTGCTCCCAGCTCCTGCGCGCGTTCCTGTGCTCGCCCAGTCCTCGCGCCCAGCCGGAGTTTTCTCCCTGCTCGGCTTCGACTGCCGTTCCCCGCGCTCGCGTTTCCATTATTCCTTGCCTGTACTCCGTTTCGAGTTCGAGCGCGGTCAGTTTCTTCTTCACCGATTGATTAGTTCTGCTGCTGTGCGTCTCTATACTCTTGCAGATCCCTGGTAGCCGCGCCCGGTCGAGCTCTTTGCGCACGTGCAGCTCGCTATTTTTTGTTTGTCGCGCGCACAAATTTTTTCTGCTCGTCACGGCGTGTCGAGCTTCTGCGTCAAGCTCCTCTCTTCCGTGCGAGTCGTCGTCTCCGAGTCGATTCTTGGCTGTCGCAATATTTTTAGTTATCCCAGCTGCGTATGTGATCGTCGAGTATGTCAACTGTCGCGGGCTCGCCTCACCCGACTATAGTCTCCAATCTTCGCCTCGACCAAGTCTTCCGTTCCTGCCGTCATAGGTTGTCGTCGTTCGCCTTCGCGCCGTGTAGTAGCACATCCCTTATCGTGCTTATGGTTAATACTGACATTCCTGCTGTGTCTCGCTTCCGTTGTGTTCGATTAAATGTCGGACCAAGAATCCATAATGTCGCTCATCCTCGCTGTGAAACCCTCATGCTCACATCCCCTATTTGATCTCGTCGTCAAACTTCGCCTCAGCCTTAGCTCGTCGGTCACACTCGCCAGATGTTCGATCAAGGACTTCAGCTGAAGGCCGTCATCGTTCAGGCAACTACCAAATCGAGTTGTGATGTGGTGAGCCGATTCACTATTTTTATTATCGGTTTTATGATCGTAAAATAAGACACTTCATGTGCGCATACGATTAAGTTAGAAATACCAGTAATGCGAGGTGTGCGCTTGGTAATTATGGCTAGATCCGTTGTTATGTCGTTAGGTTGTGTGATGTTATGGGGTCGATGATAGAAGTGGAATTCTAGCTGTTGGGCGATGACGGAAAGGACGCTGTTCATCGCACGCTTAATGTTTGATGGATAGTCTGAACCGGAATCATCATCGTTCTCATGAATTTTGTATCGACTAGTAATAGTACACTAGATTCGCTAGTTTTTATTATTAGTTCAAGGCTTGGATTAATTAGTTATATTAGTTGCGTCAGTTCTCTGGACGGTAGTAACCGTGCGTTGTGGTTGTATTAATTGTTTATTAAAATGCTTCATCATATATAGTGTATTGGTTTATATATATATATATTTATATACATATGAGATGTGTAGGTAATAAGTAGGATAGGTTTAGTGTTATAATTAATTAACTGATAAGTTGTGTTTAGGATAATTATATTAAATATGTATTGTTTGTTGTTTCGTGATGTTTACGTTAGATTCGGTTAATCTAGAGAAGCGTAATTATTACGCTTAATTGTATGTTGATAACTAGTATTTTCATATAAAATTGTACAACGCCTCGTCGCTAGGTGTTTAAATTCGCTATCGCATAGCACTATTTAGGGTTTTTAATATTCCTGTCTATATGCATTCATGTGCATAATGCATTTCATTCAGGTGCGATAATTAATCACGTGATGCGGAAGACGCCCCAAGTCGACCCCAAGCGCGGGCTACTCTGCATGATGATGCTGATGAATGGAACTAAAGATGGACAGATGAAACAAGTATCAGAACCAAAGATGATCGCCAAGTGGACGACATCTAACAAACACTAACGTAGTGTTATTCGAGGCAAGCCCCGGTGCATGCAACCCCTTCCTTATGTTTTTAAATTATTTTTACACACTTTAAGTCTAGTGAATGTGCATTAGGTTTATAGGAGTTGCTTGGAAACCCTTTGATGCATTGACTACCTTGAAATCCATTCCTTTTACAGATACTTCTGTGAAGTATCAAAATATGATTTACAAAAAAATGCTTAGCCCTGCTTGTCCTTTGCACTTATGCCTAGCTCAGGTTTATCCTGAGGAAGGATGACTTCTACCTGCAAGAATATTTTTATTGGGAGCATGGTGGGATCTTACTGCAAGGTTCCCTATAATACTCTTTTCATCCTTAGGAACACAAAACAATCCTAAGGGTGGAAGTACTTAAATCGGGACTTGGGCTAGGAACAGGTGATGTTCCGTCCGGGTCAATTAAGGATTGGATGCGTATGTAGGCCTGTATGATCAAGAACTATCTTAACTGGCCACATGCCCTGGAAATGGGACAGGGTAAGCTTGAACCCGGCTATTCCATACGTGAAAAGACAACCGCGCACTGGGCGTGGGAGATGGTGGGAGTAGCGTGTACCCTCCTGGCTAGAGGCTGGATGGAGGAGTACTGTGCTCCCGGGTAGCGCGGACCGGTTCACGTTGTGGATGATCTGTGGGAACAGTTGACATATGCAAGGGTTAAGTGCTACATATGTCGTGTGGTTAGAGATCCTCAGTTGAGTAAATCGATTCGGATCGCCGTTATATCCCCGGACAGTGGAGACTTGGTCACTGACCTGCAACCTAAGTCAGGATGTGAACATTATGAATAAAAATGATGTTGTATTGATGAAATCGTGAAATTAGACTAGATGCAATCAGAGTCTATTAATATTTAATCTGGCGTTAAAACATTGAAAGTAAGGATTCACTTTAGTAAGCTATTTCTGCAAAAATATCTAAGTTGATCCTTGCTAAAACCTTTTCCTTGATTCCTATTTAACCAGCATACCCTTGATAGTCTTTTCTTTAGTCGGATAAGTCTTGCTGAGTAATTCCATACTCAGGGTTTTATTCCCTGTTGTTTTTCAGGTTATAGTTTTGTGCTGCTGTTGATGGTGTTAAGTGCCGGTGGGCTCGGCCTTCTTATATAAGTATACCCCGTCTTTATCTTCTTATTGAGGATGGTCATTTAAGTTAGCATATATTTCAAACTTATAAACAATTTATAACAGTTCAAAGTTATTCCTTTGAATCACTTTTTGTAATCACTCTGATCATGTACATTATAAAACTTGATGTAACATGTAAAATTTGGTAATAAGATTTTCGCTGCAAAATTGTTGGCGTGTGATTTGTGTTTACTTAATCCCGCGGTTCTGGTTGTAAGTGGTTTATCCGGTGTCCTTGGGGCAATCGGACGGATCCTGTTAAGTTATCTGGTGCACATGCATAGCCGTCTGAGGTCTTTGAGACAAAGACAGGTGCATGTAGGCCCAATAACTTGGGAGGTTCTGCCACATGGGCCGTCTTGTGCTCGCGCCGATATGGCCTTGTGTCGATCCGCTTCACTGGTCGTTCCTCCCCAGGCCCACGAGGGAGATGACCTTACGAATTATGGGGCCCTTGGGCCTTTCGTGAGGTCTTTTATCCTTCTGGTGGACCCGGGGGATATCTGTCCCCCACAAGCCCCTGATCTTTCAGTCGATTTTGAAATAAACGGCCCAAGGATCCTAGGTCCAGCTTGCAGTCTTTGATTTTAACAAGGAATGCTTTAGAGATAAGCCTGCTGGGCCACTGCTTCTGAATTCTGAGTGATCCGGTAGAACAATTTTTTCACTGTCTTTTTCTGTTTTTATCACTCGAAATTTGGTGTTCTGTCTCAGACTTATGCTTCGGAAGTCAGCATTTCTATACTGTAGGACTTCAAAATTCATTGGGTGCACCGAAGGTGCACCCAATGGGTGTAGCCCCCGAGCTTCGAGTGGATTTTTGCAGACAATCCACTTGAAGGTCTTCACTTCAAGTATTATCAGAGATCACTTTTATCTTCGACTTGTGCTTTTTCAGAGGTCAGCCTTGTCTTGATATTGCCTTATGCTTTAGAGGTCAGCATTTTGCTTCTTCGAGGATGATGATTCATTGGGTGCACTGCACCGAAGGTGCACCCAATGGGTGTAGCCTCCGAGTTTCGAGTGGATTTTTGAAAATAATCCACTCAAAGGTCTCCATTTTGTGCCTTTTTTCCGGGAATCATGCTTCCCCTTTCCCGAATGCCTTGGAGATCAACATTATATTATTAATACTACGCTTTAGAGGTCAGCGTACATTTTTGTCTTTGAGGCCGAGTATGCGATCTGCCCGTATTTTGCTGGATCTTGCAATTTACTTGATCTGCTACTGATTGGACGTTCGATAGATGGCCTCTGACTAGTCTTCATGTCACTTCGTGCTTTGATGCTTTTGTCGATTAGACTTGTACCACATCGGCTATATTTGGCTTTGCTTTGATCCTTGCTGATATCTTTCTTGTGTCTTGAAGTATTCATTGCATATACTATTCGGATGTGACAGTTTTGAAAATATACTGATAATTTCTGGGCGTCCCCCTAATGGGTGTAGGCAATGGACGGCTTGGTACGCTGAACGTTTAGCAAACTGCTTCTGAGTAGTAACTTGATGTGACCGCGGGCGTAATCATATCGCCCGCGCAGTTGACTGGAGTCCCAATGGGTGTCGTGTTACGTGAAACGGCGTCAGCCGCCTGACGCGTCTCCAGACGGTTTGAATTGCATATTGATTTTTTGCGACTATTCAGTGGCTGTGGTAGGAGGTGAGTGGTTGCCTTCTTCTTCTATAAATAGTGTTCTTGCTTCTCCGGCATTTTCACATCTCTTGCTGTTGCTTGCTGTTCGCTCTCTTCTCTTTCCTTTTTCCTCCACCATGGGCAAGAGTAAGAAAGGTGGTAGTTCTTCGCATCATTCTGGCGACAAGCACAAGCGCGAGCCGACTCCTCCCTTGGAGGACTTCGGCGACTCGGAGTACTCGGAGGAGGAGTTCTCCTCCGACTCCGAGGGCTCTCCGGCTCCTGTCTCTCCCCCGACGTCGTCCGATGATTCAGACGACTCCTAGGGAATCGCCGTGGAGGTATGGACCTACATCCGGGCCGTCGAGCGCGCCGGGCTCAAGGGCTCGGATGAGTCGGAGTACTCCTCGGACTCATCCGAGGAGAACGGCGGTGGCGATGGCAGTAACGGCGACGGCGACGGAGGTGATGGTGATGGCAGCGACGACGGCGATGGTGACGGCGGCGGCAAGGGTGGCGGTGGCGACGGTGGCGACGACAGCAAAGGCAGCAGCAGCAGGGGCAGCAACAAGGCCAGTGGCTAGATTCCATTGGTTTTAATTATTAGTATAGATTAGTAGTAGAAGTAGTAGTAGCGGAATAATGTAGTAGTAGCTAGTATTATAGTTAGTGAAATGTAATGTAGTAGTAGCTAGTAGTATAGTTAGTGAAATGTGATGTAGTAGTAGGGAAGGCATCGGCTCATAATGAGTTGATTTGTAAGTTCGGTAATGCTTCCCTTATAATGAAGAATGATTTCGTCCCACTTCTGTGCGCGTTATTTTGCTTTCCTGTCATTCGCCGATCTCATTAATGCCTGAGGAATGTTTGGAATCATCGAATCACGCTTCTGACTGTTTTCTTCACGATGTCAGCGCTTTGGTGGTAGTGACCGAGTCATCTGAAATCACGTTGTTGCTTTAGGAGTGACGACCGAGTTATTACTGGTGATGTTGGCACTTTTTGGAGTAACAACCGAGTGATAGTGGGCGACGTCGGTGTTTTAGAAATAACGACCGAGTGACTAATGGCGACATCAGCGTTTTAGAGGTAACAGTCGAGTCATTGATGGCGACGTCGGCGTTTTTAGAGGCAACAACCGAGTTAAAATGGACCGCGTCGGCCGTTTTGGAAATAATGGCCGAGTGATGATGTGGCATGCCCGTGTTATGGAAGTGGCGCCTGGTTCAGAAAAACCCCATATGTACCGCACTGTCGTACGCCTCCGCATTCTGTGCCCTAGTTCTTGCTTTTCTACATCCAGGCCTTCTCTACTCTCTTGCAACGCTGCTTCCGCTCCGCTCGCCAGCAAGGTTGAGATGGCGCCCAAGCGGAAAGCTTCGAGTTCGTCCGTCGTAGTCATTCCCCCCGTCGATCCCAACAGTCAGTTGCCTTTCGCAGGTAACCATATGTCTGTTGTCTCTGAATCCGACCTTCTCCATCTTGTATCCATCAGAGTTCTTCCTCCAAAGGAGCTCTGTTCCTAGCGGATCTGCCGTGGGGTCACTGTTCCAACAGAGGACACTCACGAATCCATCATCTACATTCCTTTTCTCCTCCGCGGTCTTGCTCTTCCCATTTCTCCTTTTTTCCATGGTCTCCTTGATTTCTATCGCTTGAATCTGACCCATCTGAATCCCAATTCCGTTCTGTAAGTTTCTATTATTGTTCATTTATGCGAAGCTTTTCTCGGCGTTCTGCCACACTTTGGCCTGTGGAAGTATTTGTACCACTGTCGCCCTAGGATGGCCGGAGGGCAGCACCAGCTGGTGGGGGCGCGAGCTTGGAGATGCGCCGTGGGAGGAAGGCTGACTACCTCGACATCCCACTCAAGGACAGTATCAAGGGATGGCGCCTTGAGTGGTTCATTGTGGAGAATCATGGGAATTCTCTCCCCCCACGGGCAGGGAGACAGCCAGATGTTCGCACTCCGAGCTAGACCGAATCCCCCATAGACCAAGAGGTGGCTGAGGCAGGGGCTTTGCTAGCTGAAGTTGGATTGTTGAAAGAAAGGGGTATGACTGCAGAGGCTGTGGTCACTGACTTTGTTTTCAAGAACATTCAACCGCTAAAAGACAGAGCATATCCGGCCTATCTGTATCGAGGCTTTGCTGATTCAACTCGGGTAACCAACAGAAGAATTCCTGTCGTGGACTTGGTGAGTTGGCTCGAGATGATACTCAGAGGCAAGGTGTCAAATGTCGGCGCTCCTGTTGCATACTCGGCCTAGAATCTGCCTCCTTCCAAGGCCTTTGCCAGTTTTGTGTCAAATTCTCCTGCTGGTGATAGCGGTTTGGGCCTTAGAGTGCGACCCTCTCCCGAAGAAGTTAGTGCTTTAGTTGCCTCACTTGAAGAAATTCCTGACGACGAGAGGCAGGTTCATTTTGAGGTGCCTTTGAATCCAAGTGATGCAGATATAAGTACCATGCTGGATATGTTAGCTGAAGATTCTTCTGATGCAGTCCCTGCTGAAACATTGGTGGTAGCTCCCATCCCAGAGGCTAGCAAAGCTTTGGATATTCAGAAGTCTGACAGTGTTCGTCCGAAGCGTTCTCGCCAAGCCAATCAGCCTGCTTCTCCTGCTGAGGGGAAGAAACAGAAGAAGAGACGTCTTTGTCGAGTGTCTAGTTTGGATCAGGATGCTGGTCCTTCTGTTCTTGCTGCTGAGGAAGTGCCAGTGCCTGCATTTGCTGAAGCTGATCCCAATGGGTGCAACCTGCCTGCTGTTAACCCCAATGGGTGTGACCTGGATGACGCTGACCCCAATGGGTGTATTGTCCGCATTGTTGATGAAGATGTGGAAGGGGAGGATGAAATCCCTCTAATTCAGAAAAACAGCCGACACTACGTAGCCAGCAGGGAAAGCAGTGGTGTTCCTTCTCCAGCTTTATCTGCCCTCATCGGTCTGCAAGAATTATCTCTGGCGAACTTTGATCAGACTCTTGAAGACATGGTACCAGAAGATCTGTTGTCCGAGCCAGCAGATGGTGGCATGATGGACGTTTGCACTGATGTGCCTGGTGCTGGGATGGAGTTATCCCGGGCGGCATCCCGCACCTCATCGACCTTGGAGCGCAGTCTTAAGGGTCAAGAGGCTGGCCCGAATTGCACTATTCCCATGGAAGTGGTTGAAGGTCTTTTAGCCTTAGAGGTGGCTGCCTCGGAGGGCTCGGCCCTCAAAGATAGCGCTGGTGCTTACCTAGCCCCCGAGGGTGTTGCCAGGGATGATCTGGCTCAAATGGGTAGCACGAGCGATGACCTAGCCCCCGAGGGTGTCCGAGTCGGTTCTCCCTCTAACACTTCCATGGATGTTCACGTGGGATCTTCTCCTCCGCACTCTGATTGCATGGCAGCAGCACGAGTTTCGGGCCAGGGAGTCACTTTAGAGGTCAGCGCTCCTGATGACAGGATTTTACCTTCTGCTGATGACACTGACTTGGTTCCCACTGGAGCATTGCGGGTCGTTCCAATTGATGATCCTTCAGCAAGCCGTCAGTTGATTTCCCACGACTTGGGGGTTCCCTCATTCTTCTCCAACCTCTAGGTAACTTGGTTTCTTCTGTCCTGACTTTTACTTCAGGTAGACTGCTGCTATTATGCTCATCTATTCTTAATGTCAGGCATTGGTGGATGAAATGGCTAGCCAGTTGAAATTGCAGGGCACCTCTGTCCCAGAAGGGGCTTTGTCCCTAACGCATTGGAATCCAGTGCTGCTTCAGCGGTGAGTATCTGACTTGGAAATGGCAAATGTTAGTTAGTGCCCTTTGTTCCTTCATTGGCTATTTGATTAATCTGCTTTATGGCTGAACACCCTTGCTTGACTGTTTCCTGACAGATATGGCCCAGCGATATTCTGACCTTGAAGAAACGTATTCTCAAAGTCAGGCTGAACTGGCCCAGGTTTCTGCTTCTCTGAATGATGCTAACACCACTCTCCGTGCTCAACTTGATTCTGAAAAGGTGGCCGCTGAATTGAACTTTCACTTGCCCTTATCTGTTATGTTTTTAGTGCTTGCTTGACGTTGGAGGAACCGGTTCTTGTCTGCAGGAGGAGAAATGTGCTCTTGCCACTTCTCGCAACAATCTGGAGAAGTTATACCGCGATGCCAGCAACTCGTTGACTATCTTGGAGAGGAGCCATCGTTTCACCATCGAGGACTTGGATAACCATCGCTACAAGCTGCAAGAGTCTCTAGATGATATGATTCGCCTTAGGCAATTGGTGTCGAACAAGGATACTGTCATCAAGGATCTGCGCGCTTCCAAAAAGTCGGTGGTCCGGGAGCTAGAAGCCGCTCGGCTGGCTGTCAAGGCCGCTGAAGATACTTCTGCTACTCTGAAGGCCTAGCGCGACAGAGTCATGGACAAAGCCGTTCGCGCGGGGCGAATCCTGATGAGGAGACCCGGTGTGGTTGTTCCCGACGACATAGTGGCAGATGTGAATGCCGCTCCCGATTCTTTGAGTCGTCCCTCCTTGTCGGTTGCTCCTGAGAAGAACATTCCCAAATAGAAAACACTGTGTGCTTTGATCATGTGGTTAGTGTGCTCGGATGCTTCGTTAGAAAACGCTTTTTAGTACTGAATGCTGTTATTGCTTTCCCGTTGTTAGAATTCAACGGTATCTATAGTCGTAAAAGTAAGTGCATCATGATGGTTTTGAATTTTTTTCGTGGGGCACAGAGATCGCCCTAGGATGAATAATCGCGAACGTGCCAAATTTGCCGTGCCAATTTAAGTCATTGCCAACTTAAATCGATCGCTCCGTTATCAGGGGTATAGTGATCACCCCAAGTCAAGTAAGCGTGAGCATGTCGCACCGTCTTAAGTCATTGCCGACTTAAGCCGATTGCTCCGTTAGCAGGGTATAGTGGTCACCCCGAGTTAAGTAAGCATGATCATGTCGCACCGTCTTAAGTCATCGCCGACTTAAGCCGATTGCTCCGTTAGCAGGGTATAGTGGCCACCCCGAGTTAAGTAAGCATGAGCATGTCGCACCGTCTTAAGTCTTCGCCAACTTAAGCCGATTGCTCCGTTAGCAGGGTATAGTGGCCACCCCGAGTTAAGTAAGCATGAGCATGTCGCACCGTCTTAAGTCATCGCCGACTTAAGCCGATTGCTCTGTTAGCAGGGTATAGTGGCCACCCCGAGTTAAGTAAGCGCGAGCATGTCGCACCGTCTTAAGTCATCGCCGACTTAAGCCGATTGCTCCGTTAGCAGGGTATAGTGGCCACCCCAAGTTAAGTAAGCACGAGCATGTCGCACCGTCTTAAGTCATTGCCGACTTAAGCCGATTGCTCTGTTAGCAGGGTATAGTGGCCACCCCGAGTTAAGTAAGCACGAGCATGTCGCACCGTCTTAAGTCATCGCCGACTTAAGCCGATTGCTCCGTTAGCAGGGTATAGTGGCCACCCCGAGTTAAGTAAGCGTGAGCATGTCGCACCGTCTTAAGTCATCGCCGACTTAAGCCGATTGCTCTGTTAGCAGGGTATAGTGTCCACCCCGAGTTAAGTAAGAATGCAGGTTGATAGTGAACAACTTGAGTGCTCTTGAAGTCTTTTTATTGATGATATATTTCCCAGTTTACAGAATACATTGCCTTCCAGATAGCTTTTGGGATATAGCTAGGGATAAAACTTCCTGATATGTTCTATGTTCCATGAGTTCCCAACTTCTGTTTCATCCATCTGTGTGAGACGATATGATCCAGGCCAAGTAACTTCCGCTACCATGAATGGTCCTTCCCATAGAGGCGACAGCTTGTGCCGTCCCTCCCCCGTTAGAATTCTGCGGAGGACGAGATCTCCCACTGTGAAGGATCGATGCCGTATGGCCTTATCGTGATAGCGCCTCAGAGTTTGCTGATACCGTGCTGATTGAATCACTGTGTTCAGTCGCTCTTCCTCGAGTATGTCGACATCCTCCAGTCTAGTGGCTTCAGCTTCTGCTATGTTTTCAAAAATCAACCTTGGTGCCCCAAACTTGAGATCAGCAGGTAGCACCGCCTCTGAACCGTAGACCATGAAGAAAGGAGTGTTTCCATGCAGGGCTCGACTAGGTTGAGTTCTCAGGCTCCAAACGACGTATGGCAGCTCTCTGATCCACTTTCCTGCGAACTTTTCATTCTTGTCGAAGACTTTCTTCTTGAGCGCCTCCAATATCATCCTGTTGGCTCTTTCTACCTGCCCGTTGGCTCTTGGGTGTGCCACCGAGGCATATTTGATCTGAATGCTCTTTTGTTCGCAGAAATCGAAGAACTCTGAGCTTGTGAAGTTGGATCCTAGGTCGGTTATGATGTTATTTGGTATTCCAGACCTGAATATTATATCTTGTATGAATTCCACTGTCTTAGCTGAAGTTAGAGAAGCAATGGGTTTGAATTTTATCCACTTAGTGAATTTGTCGATAGCAACCAGTACATGAGTGTATCCTCCTTGAGCTTTTTTGACAGGTCCAATCATATCCAATCCCTAGCATGCGAACGACCAAGTTACGGGTATGGTTTGTAGTTGCTGTGCCGGTAGATGCTGCTGTTTTGACAAGTACTGGCAGGTTTCGCACCTCTAAACTAACTCGGCTGCATCACTTTTTGTTGTTGGCCAGTAGAAACCCGGCCTGAAGACTTTCCCAACTAGGGTCCTGGATGCTGCGTGCACTCCACATTGCCCAGCATGGACCTCATCCAGAAGTTGCTTTCCAGTAGCTGAGAGAATACATTTCATGAGGACTCCTGATGCGCCCCTTCTGTATAGCGTTTCCCTAATGAGTGTATAGTGAGCTGACTGCCTTGCAATGCGCTCGGCTGTATTTTTGTCATCTGGTTCCTCTTCATTCCTTATATATCTGATGATCGGCTGCCTCCAGTCATTAGAATTTGACTCTGGTTGGCTCAGAGTATTGCATTCTTCTACCCGATCCACTGAAATGCTTGGGTGCGGCACTTCTTGGACAAAAACTCCAGGCGGGACCTGAGTCCGACTAGACCCTAGCTTAGATAATGCATCAGTCGCCGTGTTGTGGTCTCTCTCCAAATGATGAAATTCCAAACCTTCAAATTTGTCTTCTAGTTTCCGGACAGCAGTGCAATATTTTCCCATGGAATCATTCGAGCAATCCCATTCTTTGTTTATCTGACTTATGACCACCAGAGAGTCTCCATATACCATCAGTCTCTTGATGCCCAGCGATATGGCAATGTTCAGCCCGTGAATCAGAGCTTTGTATTCGGCTGCATTGTTAGATGCCGGAAATAACAATTGAAGAGCATACTTGAGTTGTTCACCTCTAGGTGCAATAAAGAGGATCCCTGCACCTGCTCCCTGTAGCTTCAATGAGCCATCAAAATACATTCGCCACACTACTGTGGTTTCCGGGTTATCCGGTACCTGCTGCTCAGTCCACTCTGATACGAAGTCAACCAGTGCTTGAGTTTTGATAGCAGCGCGAGGTCAAAATTCAATGTCATGGGATCCCAGCTCGCAGGCCCACTTGGCTATTCTCTCGATGGCTTCTTTGTTGTGAAGAATATCCCCTATCGGAAATCCAGTGACTACTATGACTTTGTGGTCGTCAAAGTAGTGACGGAGCTTGCGTGCAGTTAGAAGTACTGCATATAATAGCTTCTGGACTTGAGGGCATTTCTTTTTCGAGGGCCCCAGAACTTCACTAATGAAGTAGATAGGATGCTGTAGTGGGTATGCATGTCCTTCTTCCGCTCGCTCGACTACCAACGCGGTGCTCACCACGTGAGTCGTGCAAGCGATGTATAATAGCAAATCAGCCGGTTGAGTCGGCGTGGCGGTTTTAGCACTGGTGGTGTTGTCAAGAATTTTTTCAGCGCATCTATAGCTTCTTGTGCCTCTGAAGTCCACTAAAATTTGTCCACTTTCTTGAGTAACTTATAGAATGGTAAGCCTTTTTCTCCCAGCCTTGATATGAATCTGCTCAGAACTGCCATACATCCGGTGAGTCTTTGAACTTTCTTCTGCGATCGTGGTGCTTCTATCCTCATGATAGCCTCGATCTTTTCTGGATTGGCTTCAATTCCCCGGTGATTGACAATAAACCCAAGCAACTTTCCCAATGGTACTCCGAAAACACATTTTTCGGGATTAAGCTTCCATCTGTATCGCCGTAGACTGTTGAAGACCAACTGTAAATCTTCAATGAAATTTTCTGAATTTTCTGTCTTGATCACCACGTCATCCACGTAAGCTTCCACATGCTTGCCCCAGTGATCGGCTAAGCATGTCTGGATAGCCCTCTGATAAGTTGCTCCAGCGTTTTTGAGGCCGAACGGTATGGAGGTATAGCAGAAGGCTCCAAATGGGGTGATAAATGCTATTTTTTCCTCGTCTTCCTTTGCCAAGCTAATCTGATGATACCCAGAGTAGCAATCCAAGAAAGACAGCATAGAGCATCTGGCGGTTGAGTCCACCACCTGGTCGATTCTAGGAAGCCCAAAGGGATCTTTTGGATAGTGTTTGTTGAGATCCGTATAGTCAACGCACATGCGCCAATCCACTTTATTCTTTTTTAGTACAAGAACAGGGTTGGCTAACCACTCAGGATGTAACACTTCTCTAATGAATCCGGCCGCGACCAAGCGAGTTAGCTCAGCACGGATGGCTTCTCTCTTGTCGGGCGTGAAGCGACGTAATTTTTGTCGTATTGGCCTCACCTGTGGGTAGACCTTCAATTTGTGCTCAGTCAGCTCTCTTGGGACTCTCGGCATATCCGCAGGTTGCCACGCGAATACGTCTCGGTTATCTTGCAGAAACTGGACAAGCGCGCCTTCCTATTTGTCATCCAGGCTAGAGCTGATGATGGCGGTTTTGCGTTCATCAGCGAACCCAAGGTTGATCCTTTTGGTTTCTTCAGTTGGCCGCATAGAGGTCACGGCTTGAGCTTCGTTCGTGGGTACCGCGAGGTCATCCTCAGGCTTTGAGTTCGCCTGTGCAGAAGAAGTCGCCGATGGTTTGGTGGTGAGGGCCGCCTGAATGGCCATTCGAAAACATTCTGCGACGCCTTGGAAGTCAGCGCGCACAGTTATGATCCCTCGTGGTCCTAGGATCTTCAATATCATGTATGTATAATGTGGAATAGCCATGAATTTCGCCAATCCGGGCCTCCCGATGATGGCGTTGTATCCGCAGTCGAAGTTTGCCACCTCGAACCTTAGGAACTCGTTTCTGTAGTTTTTCGGAGTTCCGAAGGTGACCGACATGTAGATGTGGCCCAGCGGGTACTCTCCTTCAGTCGGCACGATGCCGAAGAAGGGCGTGTCCGACTCGTGGAGCTCTTTGAGGGGAACTCCCAGACCTTGGAGTGTCCGGGGGAAGGTGATGTTGATGCTGCTTCCCCCATCCACTAGTACCTTCTTTACCCTGCTCTCTCGGATCACCGGATCAACGAGGAGCGGGTATTTGCCTGGGTGATCGAAGTTGAGCCATTGATCTGCCCGGGTGAAGGTGATCGGGTGCTCAGATCACCGGTACGGGGCGGGAGGACCGGTGGTTGCCACCAGTATCTGACGATCGTTGAGCTTTTGTTGTCTCTTGCTTTCTTGTGACCCGTGTCCGCCAAAGATGACGTTGACTTCTCTGTCGATGCGCGGGAATGCTCCTCCTCTTTCCTCCTCCTGTTGCTGGGGTTGTTGTGGTTCTCCCAGCCCTCCTCGCGGCGGGGGAGGAGGTAGAGGTTGAAAAGGTTGACTGTGCCCGACGGAATGCTTGAAGTCCCTGCAGTTCTGGAGGGTGTGGCGCATGTCTTTGTGGTACGAGCACTGGGTGTCGAGGATGTCGTCCAGCGTGCGCTCGCCTCCGCGAGGTCCTCCTCAGGCGCGAGAGGCGGGTGGTCCGGCGGCGTGGACCTCTTCACGAGGCCTCTTCTCCTAGCGCTTGTCGGGTCGCTGGTTCATGTCATGTCGCGGCGCCGTTGGCGCGGGCTTCGCTCCTCCAATGAGGTCCTGAGCTCGTTCGTCGCCGGTGATGTAGAGGTCGGCCTCCCGAAACAGCTGCTCGGAGGTAGTCGGCGCCTTCTGTAATATGGTTCGGACGAACGCCGAGTCATTGGATCCCCTGTAGAAGTCCTTGATCACTGCTACCTCCGCGACCTCGGGGATACGATTTCTCATGGTCTGGAATCTTTTTAGGTACGACTGAAGAGTTTTGTCCCCTCGGTGCTTGATGGATTTGAGGTCCCATGGTTGCGCCAGTTTCTCGGAGAGAGACTGAAAGTTGGCGGTGAAGCGCTGACTGAAATCGCTCCAGTCGTCGATGCAGTGTCGGGGTAGGTGTCGCAGCCATTGCAGCGCGTCTT
The DNA here is from genome assembly GCA_029449295.1 of Zea luxurians. NCBI lineage: Eukaryota > Viridiplantae > Streptophyta > Magnoliopsida > Poales > Poaceae > Zea > Zea luxurians. The sequence goes on along the minus strand of JAOPSE010000012.1, from coordinate 9,442,332 downwards.
GCCCGAGGACGATAGGCAAGTACACGGTCATCACGTCCTCGGTTGCCCCAGCAGCTTGGGCAGCGGTGGTGTAGACGGCCAGCCAGCCTCCCGGATCCTGCTTAGGTTCGTACTTGTCGACGTTGGAGACCTTGAAGTTAGGGGGCCATTGAATGGCCCTGAGGCGTGGAGTAAGTGCCGATACTCCACACATGTCTTCCTGTCAATGATGATGATGTCGGTCCCGGGGAGGAGAGTGGTTGTCGTGGTGCCTCGACCGTCCCCGGGTGGTGCCACCAGTTGAAGCCGCGGTCGACTCGATCCTGGTAGCCTGACTTCGTGTTGGGATGCCGTGATCCCTATCGTACTCTTCCTAGCGACGGATCTCGTTCTCATGTCATCATTCGCGTGAAGCGTTGATGGAACTCCGTGCGTCCCACCGACGGTTGATGGCGCGTCGTAGATCGTTCGACGGGTGAGCGAGGGGTAGAAGATGATTGGCTGCTTGAGTGAACAGTCGCCGATAGCCCTCGGCGTCGGGAGTCCGAGGGAGGCCATCTGCTATCCGAGCCAATACTCCACTGACTTCACTCGGCGTGTTCATGGCTTGGGCGAAATCGGGGTTCAGGTTGCGTCCGAAGAGTGGATTTTCCCGGCGTTGCCTTGTTTCCTGCTCGGCCTGTTCTTGAGCCCATCGACGATCGCGTCGTCAGGAATTCCTTCTTTCCCTGAAGACACGTTCTTCTGGAGTTACTCCCATCTCCGAGACCTCGTCTCGCGATACGGGTTGCGCCGGGTCCCGTTCTCCGGCCTCGTGATATCGCCGGATATTTCAGCGTCGGTTCCTTCGTTGATGGGATTCCCGCTGAGGAGGTTCCTCTCTAGGTACGGTCGGTTGTCGTCGGAGATGGGGGGCGATTCTACCCTTCCAATGAAGAGAATGTCGGGGTAGAATGTAACAGTTGTTGTGGCGACCTTCTTTCTGCCCTCCTTCGAGGACGAAGGTACAGAAAGAACAGCTTGCCGCCTTTCGGTCTCATTCGTTTCTTCCTTCCTCATGATCCGTGTCCATTCTTCCGTTGGAGATGTGAACAATGGAGTTCTTCGGGTTGACGGACCCTAGGCTCCTAGTTTGCCGAAGGTGACCTTTTCTCGGTGCACTGGGGGTTGTGCCTTTTCCTGCTTTGCCCCGATTTTCTCGGAGATTATTGAGGAAGATTTTCTCTCCGGTGGATCCGCGATGCGATGCAGAGTTCCCTCCTCATCCGCTACAGATGAGATAGTTCTGAAGCAGAACGTGGACCCGAGGCGGAGGATGATCTTGTGCAGGAAGGTGACGGCCATTGAGCTAGCTTGGATCGATGACACACCCCCCTACCTGGCGCGCCAGCTATCGGTGTTTTGGGTCCGACCGCGCACCTAGGGTTACCCCTCAAGGTGCTTTCAGGAGTAGGACGGTGTTATCGACTGTAGCTCGATGGTTTGTGCTGGATGCACGAGAATCAGTGGGCAGTGGTTTACAGGTTCGGGCCGCTTTGATATGCGTAACACCCTACGTCCTGGCGAGAATGCTTTATGTGGTGGGTTACAAGGGAGTTCTCTAGCGCTGAAAACGTAGAGAGTTGGGTGGAAGGTTGAGCAACGAGCCTCTAATCTGAAGGGGTGCCCCCTAGGCCTTATATACTCGACCGTGGGGCAGTACATGCAGGTATGATAACAATGTGTACCTAAGAAATAGTGAACCAATTGAGTTTGTCCTCCTATAATTCCACCGAACCATCCTCGCTTGGTTCCGTTGTATAGGGCTCCTGCGCGGGAAGGTCGGGTCACTGTTGTGATTACTGCTCGAATTCGTTGGGCCGTCTTGGGCTCGCGCCGATATGGCCTTGTGTCAATCCGCTTCACTGGTCGTTCCTCCCCAGGCCCACGAGGGAGATGACCTTACGAATTATGGGGACCTTGGGCCTTTCGTGAGGTCTTTTATCCTTCTGGTGGACCCGGGGGATATCTGTCCCCACATGACGCTAATCGACATGGCGAGAACGATGCTTAGAGAGTTCAAGACATCCAAGCGGTTTTGGTCGGAAGCTGTGAACACAGCCGGCCACGCCATAAACCGGTTCTATCTGCATCGTCTCCTCAAGAAGACCTCCTACAAACTCCTTACCAGTAACAAACCCAATGTCTCTTACTTTCGTGTATTTGGGAGCAAATGCTACATTCTGGTGAAGAAAGGTAGACATTCTAAATTTGCTCCTAAGGCAGTAGAAGGGTTTTTACTAGGGTATGATTCAAATACAAAGGCATATAGGGTCTTCAACAAATCATCAGGATTAGTTGAAGTCTCTAGCGACGTTGTATTTGATGAGACTAATGGCTCTCTAAGAGAGCAAGTTGATCTTGATGACATAGATGAAGAAGAAGTTCCGACGGCCACAATGCACACGATGGCGATAGGTGATGTGCGACCACAGGAATCACATGAAGAAGATCAACCATCCTCCTCAACACCTGTGCATCCCCCAACTCAAGATGATGTACAGGTACCTCAAGAAGAAGGGAAAGATCAACGGGGAGCACAGGAAGATCAAGTGATGGAGGAAGAAGCACCACGGGCCCCTCCAACTCAAGTCCGAGCGTCGATCCAAAGACATCACCCCGTCGATCAAATTCTGGGTGACATCAGCAAGGGATTAACTACTCGCTCACGTTTAGCTAATTTTTGTGAGCATTACTCGTTTGTCTCTTCTATTGAGCCTGTCAGGGTAGAAGAGGCCTTGCAGGATCCGGACTGGGTGTTGGCCATGCAGGAAGAGCTCAACAACTTCAAACGAAATGAAGTCTGGAGCCTAGTGCCACATCCAAAGCAAAATGTTGTGGGAACCAAGTGGGTGTTCCGCAACAAGCAAGACGAGCACGGGGTGGTGACAAGAAACAAGGCTCAACTTGTGGCAAAAGGTTATGCCCAAGTCGCAGGTTTGGATTTCGAGGAGACTTTTGCTCCTGTGGCTAGGTTAGAGTCTATTCGAATATTATTAGCCTATGCAGCTCACTATTCCTTCAGGCTATTCCAAATGGATGTAAAAAGCGCTTTCCTCAACGGGCCAATCATGGAGGAGGTATACGTGGAACAACCCCCTGGCTTTGAGGATGACAGGTATCCCAACCATGTGTACAAACTCTCTAAGGCGCTCTATGAACTTAAGCAAGCCCTAAGAGCATGGTATGAATGCCTTAGAGATTTCCTTATTTCTAATGCTTTCAAGGTTGGGAAAGTCGATCCCACTCTTTTTACAAAGACTTGCAACGATGATCTTTTTGTTTACCAAATTTATGTCGATGACATAATATTTGGTTCTACTAATCAAGAGTCTTGTGAGGAGTTTAGCAGGGTGATGATGCAGAAGTTCGAGATGTCAATGATGGGCGAGTTGACCTACTTCCTTGGATTTCAAGTGAAGCAACTCAAGGACGGCACCTTCATTTCCCAAACGAAGTACACTTAGGATCTTCTCAAGAGGTTTGGGATGAAGGACGCCAAGCCCGTGAAGACACCTATGGGAACTGACGAACACATTGACCTCAACAAAGGAGGTAAGTCCGTTGATCAAAAGGCATACCGGTCAATGATAGGTTCATTACTTTACCTTTGTGCTAGTAGACCGGACGTTATGCTTAGTGTATGCATGTGTGCTAGATTTCAATCCAACCCCAAGGAATGTCACCTTGTGGTCGTTAAGCGAATTCTTAGGTATTTAGTTTCTACGCCTTGCTTCGGGATCTGGTATCCAAAGGGGTCTACCTTTGACTTGATTGGATACTCAGACTCTGATTATGCCAAGTGCAAGGTTGATAGGAAGAGTACATCAGGGACGTGCCAATTTCTAGGAAGGTCCCTGGTGTCCTAGAGTTCCAAGAAACAAACATCAGTTGCTCTATCCACCGCTGAGGCCGAGTACGTTATCACAGGACAGTGTTGCGCGCAACTGCTTTGGATGAGGCAAACCCTCCGAGACTTTGGCTACAATCTAAGCAAAGTCCCACTCCTATGTGACAATGAGAGTGCAATCCGCTTGGCGGATAATCCTGTTGAACACAGCCGCACTAAGCACATAGACATCCGGCATCACTTCCTGAGAGACCACCAGCAAAAGGGAGATATCGATGTGTACCATATTAGCACCGAGAACCAGCTAGCCGATATCTTCACTAAGCCTTTAGATGAGAAAAGGTTTTGCAAGTTGCGTAGTGAACTAAATGTCTTAGATTCGCGTAACTTGGATTGATCTATAGGATACAAGTGTTCTATGCCTTTGATCATGTAACTTTGTGCATTCAAATCAGTTATTGTTTATTTGTGGTGTTCAAGTTGTACAAGTCATCCTCGGACCTCACAAGTCTATATGCAAATGATGCATATATTTAGGGGATATGTGCTACAACTTGATCCCTTTGAGACTAACTTGTTTGTTTGAGTACACTTGATGTAGTCTCAAAGGTACATTGAAAGGGAAAGTGAACTTGGATGACGAAAAGACTTCCACTGCACTCTGATATTAGTGTATTTAATTCTAAGTTCATATTTGTGCTCTCATTGCCTTTTTGCTCTTAATTGACATTTTTTGGTGAGGCATTGGGGTTAAAGGGCCAAAAATAATCCTGTTTTGGTGCTTAATGCCAAAGGGGAAGAAATTAAGGCAAAGCAAAGCACATGGATCAGCCAACCACTTGTGAATTTTGAAAACACTAGAGTTAGAATTTGTGTTTTGTCCAAAATACTCTTATTGCAAAATTTGGTCTATTATGAGGAGAATTTTGATTACAGGAAAAAGGGGGAGTTTTTGGCACTTGATCAATTTTACTCTTGGAATATCTCTCTATTTTCCCAAACAAGTGTGTTTGACTTAGAGATAGGAAAAAGAATTTGATTTGCAAAAACAAGTGGTGGCAAAGAGTGATCCAAATATGCCAAATCATAACAAAAAATAATTTGGTCTTCATTTGCATTGATGTTGCACTTCCTTTTGCTGTTTTTTGATGTGTTGGCATAAATCACTAAAAAGGGGGAGATTGAAAGGGAAATGTGCCCTTGGGCAATTTCTATAAGTATTTTGGTGATTAGATGACCAACACATCTTAATTGAATCCTTATGTGCTAAATGTGTAAAGTGCAAATCAAGGTACAAGGTATGTTTATAGACTTAGTACATTGTTTTTGAATACTAACATGGTTATCTAAGTGCTAGAAACAGTCCTGAGAAGAGAAGAAACAGATTGGAAAAGAGTTGGCTTCCAGCTCGGCCTGGCACACCGGACTGTCCGGTGGTGCACTGGACAGTGTCCGGTGCCCTAGGCTAGTCGACGGTGAACCAGCTCCTCTCGGGAAATGACAGAGTTGTATGGCTATAATTCACTGGATTGTCCGGTGAGTCATCTGCGACGAACTCGTCGCTCTCGAGAAACGGAAAAAGCGACGTGGCTAAAATTCACCGGACTGTCCGGTGAGCCAACGACGCCAGCGGCAACGGTCGTCCGCGCGATCAGCACGCAACATGTGGCCAGCTCCAACGGTCGGCTGGGTGCACCGGACTGTTTGATGTGCACCGGACAGTGTCCGGTGCGCCAACCAGCCCCGAGGAGCAACGGTCGGATGCGCCCGATATGGAAGGAGATCGCGCACCGAACATGAACAGTGGCTGTCTGGTGGTGCACCGGACTGTCCGATGTACCACTCGACAGAAGGCAAGAATGGCCTTCCAAATTGATCTCCAACGGCTCCTAGCTGCCTTGGGGCTATAAAAGGGACCCCTAGGCACATGGAGCAGTACACCAAGCTTACAAGAAACATCCTAAGGCACCTAGACTCTGCATTCACGCAATCGGATCATAGTTCTTGAGATTTGAGCACTTTCGAGTTGTAAACTCCTCGCGCTGTGTTTGTGTGCTCACGTCTTCACTTGTGTGCGTGGTGTTGCTGCGGATTTGAGTCTTGTGTGTGTTGCTTTCCCTCCTTACTTTTGTGCTTCTTTGTGATCTCTATTGTAAGGGCGAGAGACTCTAAATTGTGGAGATTCCTCGCAACCGGGAAAAATACTCTAAAGGAAAAGACCGTGGTATTCAAGTCGATCATTGGATCACTTGAAAGGGGTTGAGTGCAACCCTCATCCATTGGGACGCCACAACGTGGAAATAGGCAAGTGTTACTTGGCCGAACCACGGGATAAAAATCGTGTGTCTCGTGTGTTGCTTCTTGTAATTGTTTTGACTGCACGAGTGTGTTCCATAGCACTTGATTTCACTAACACCTTAATAATCAAGTTTGTGGCTATTTAGTGTTTGATTTTATAGGATCACCTATTCACCCCCTCTCTAGGTGCTCTCAGTCTAGAGGCGGTGAATAGGCAAGCAGAAACTTTTCAACAAAAACTAGAAACGAACTAGGTAAAACCGGTTCAACCGGTGTCAAAACTAGTTCAACCGATTTGCACGAGCTCAACTAAAGAATGAGATATAAAACTGAATTCATCTCAAAATTCGCCTAGTTAACTTTGCAAATGAGACGTCCTAGATGATCCACATGGTTCAGAGTAGTAGATCTGAGAAGGGCACTTCTCAAAATCCACACACCAAAAAAATATGAACAATTCTTCCACGGAATGATGAGAGAACGAAGAACATGAACAAACACAATGAGCAAGAACACAATAGACACAAGATTTATCCCGAGGTTTGGTCACACCACAAAGATGCCCTACTTCCTCATTGAGGCTCCCACAAAGAGTCGGGTCTCTTTCAACCCTAATCCTCCCTTTGCCGACCACAAAGGCCAATCCCACACACTAATCTTTGCTCAAACGAGTGAGTTATACAAACTTTCTTGTGGTCTTCCACAAGATTTGGAGACTTACAAGAGACACCTAGTCGTCTAGGAGCTAGAAGCTCCAAGAGTAACGAATCCACAAAGAACTCGATGTAGTACCAAAGCTCAAATCAAGAAGAACAAGAAGGATTTAGAGATGAAGCACAAACACTGCAGCTCTTCAATCTCACTCAAAGATTTCTCTCTAAAGATTTGAAATGGGAGAGGCAAGAGGTGTGCGAGAGAGAGTGGGAGGTGTTTCACATGTTAGAAATGGAGTTTGGTGCGTGCTCTTTTTTGGGGAGAGAGGTAGGAGTGAGTATATATAGGTGGGACTCCAAAACTTGCCGTTGGGCTGATTTTTGCTATTGAGCACCAGTTGAACCGCCCTCGTAGACTGCTAGTCTGTCTGCCAGTCTAACTGACAGACTGCTGGTCAGATTGGTCAAAAAGACCATGACACCAGCTGAACCAGCCCTTGGGGCGGTTCAACCGGTTTTGACCAACAAGTTTGGGAGAGAGAACCCTAGTTCAACTGGCCCAGAGGCAAGTTCAACTGATCTTGACTAGAGAGTTTCACGATTAAAGTTGAAGTTCAACTCAGCTAAAAAATCTCAACTCAGTTGAAGAAGAAAAAGCTCAACTCAGCTAAAGAAGTTCAACTCAACTGAAAAAGCTCAACTCTGCTGAAGAAGTTCAACTCAGCTGAAAAAGCTCAACTCAGCTGAAGATGTTCAACTCAGCTGAAAAAGCTCAACTGCTTTTTAACAGGAATGCTCTCCGTTTCTCAACCCTAACAATAGTCATACACAAAGTGTCCAAAGACGTTTGGTTTTAGATATAGCTTTTAAATTTGGAGGCTTGAGCTTTGGCAAACACCAACCTTCTTTTTGGATCCCCCTTGATAGCACGACGATTCCTATACTCAAGCTAAATAAAATATAATTAAGTAAACTCCTTGAGAAATTGGTGCCTCATGTGTGATTTCTCCATGGCGTTCTTCATAAGGATCACAAACATCTTTGTCTCACTTTTTGAAGCAAACACAAATTAATCCCTATGACTTGAACCATTTCACCATATATGAGTTCAAATCATGGCCTCAATTCACCTTACTGATGCATCAACACAATGTAACTTTTCATAGCTGATTAGTTCATCGACTTAGTGCAAGTACTCCCTTCTTCACCTTAGCCATGGTACCTCAGTCCACAAGCCATCGTCGACCTTCACCTCCGCTTAGTCCCTCGAAGCCTTTCCTTGCTATCTTCACCCTATCAAGCCATTCTTGATTCACATCATATTGAGCATCCATTGAGAGAATCATTTCTTCAATATTGTGAACCTTGCTTGAATGTCATCTAGACATAAATGCTAAGATCAATCAATCTCTAGTTTGATTCTCATAGAAGCATATATGGACGAATAGTAATATGGTCAAGCCAATTCACGATTCCTCATATCTTATTCACTTTGGCTTGACCAATCCTCTTAATCACTCAACCTCTATTCTGATCATATTTATGCATAGTGATTTCTCAAGTCTTGTCCATATATTCAAACCAATATAGAGATCATATTATATCCATTTGCATTATCTCACTGGTTATTTAACCTTGTGTTGAATCTTTGTTCACTGATCATTATACACTATTCAAGTATGTTCATCATACTGAATTTCCTGTTCAACACTTAGCAAACTTGTTAGACCTTTAAATATGTTGTTATCCAAATTACAAAAACACACAAAAGGGATGAATGCACTTTCAGTACTCTCATCAAAATAGAGAACCATCAGGATTATACTTAAGAAGAGACTGGACTATGCTGCTATGTTGTTATTCCTTTTTAGCAGTGCAACTATGCCGAAGCAAATGTTTAGTACCACAACTAGATTTTGCACTGAAGGTCTGCTTACAGTATCTGCAAAGGGCACCATATCTTACCCTCTTACCATTAACAATATTAGTCAGCTCTTCAAAGTCATTCCACACTTTTAATCTCTTCCTTGATGCGTTGGAACTCTGCTTCCATCTGCAGCAGGGGGCTAGTAGAGCCTATCCCTGTTCTAGTACCAGGACTAGGAGCATCATTGTTGCCAATGCCGATAAAGGCCCACGCATCCCACTCCCCATTATGTGCCTCAAGTCAGTACTCCTCCTCAGCGGCCAGATCAAGGTCTATGGCGACACTGGTTCCTCAACGACTACACGACACTATGATTTACATCGATACCTCCATACAAAAAAATCAAACATAGAAGAATTGAGGAACATGAAGAAACTAAACCGGAACAAATCATCAAACCAGAACAATATTATAACACAGAAGAAATAAGGACTTACCAAACGCAACCGGAGCCCCAGAGTCGACTAGCACCCATCAGGTGATGAGGATGAGGACCACGAGACCAGATCTTAGTAGACTAGGAGGCACTAGCCGAGGAGGGGAGCCAAGAATCATGGAGGAATGGAGGATTAGGGATTTAGGGTTAGGATGGTGAATCCGAGTCCTCGATGGCTGCGACACTAGAGTTTATACCCATAACATCACTAGATCGAAAAGCATCTCTACTAGATTCACTAGAATCTAGAACCAAAGAAACATCAACAGATTTGAAGAACAAACATCCAGGGACTTACCAAATGCAACCAGAGCACCAGAGTCGTCGATGGCGATGAGGATAATGAACAACAGTTGGTAGGAGGGAGTAAAGAATCAGGGGAGGATTAGAGACTTTGGGTTAGGGTTAGAGCATATCGAAGGCTCGAAGCTTATCGACTGTCATCGAGTATAGATGTCCAAACTGACCTTACCATTCAAGATCTCGCGACTTATTGGCGAGGGCGGATCATCGAGCCGGCGTCAAGGCAGGGAGGATTTTGGATCTAGGGACGGAGGCATAGAGGGAGAAGGAGAAGGAGCCAGGAGAGGGACTACCATAGAGGGTTCTAGAGAGTGGGCATGTGGGATCGGGTGCCAGGGGGGTTATTCGATGGACATGCGGGCCACGACCGTGCCGACCTTTTGATTGGGTCGGGCCTGCCAAACATGGCATGCCGGATAGGCGGCCCAAACACGACTCGGAAATCTCCAAAACGAACACAAAAAGGATACAAAAGATATAAAGGGTAGAAATTATGATTAAGCAAGATTTAAACACACCATCATGAAAAGGGTCCTTAGATGGCACAAAGGTAATGGAGAAGTGACATGAAGTGATGTACCTTTGCCTTTTACCTTTTCAAGAGGGTTCTAGACTTTTAGAATTCATTTGCAAGCTCTTGTTGGCATAGTTGTGACATAGGTACAAGATACCAAATGAAGATTGTCATACTAAATCAAAGGTGAATCTTGATACCTAGAGTCTAGATGTCACCTAGCATTTTCTAAACACAACAAGAGGCAACATGAAAATTGCACATGTACGGATTGTTCAACTAGTGATCATGTACAAAAAATACCAATTGAAAACCACAAATTGATACAATTTGATAGATAAGCAGATCACTAATGGTATATTACACTAAATTCTCCTCAAATTTTAGTGCACACATATATATGATTTCAATTGATACCTATTGAGAGTACTTATTTGCAATTTAAAGTACCATTGGCATAAAAGGAGTATCAATTGAACAAAATAATGCAACATAAGGAACATGTGCACTATTTAATCAACTAAGTTCTAGACAAGAGAATTTATAAGCTATGCTACTTTAGTCATTTGCAATCCAAAAGGATGTGATACATATTTACCAATTTTAGATGGCATTGAAGTAGCATATACAAGAGAAACTCATTCTTTTGTGAAATGTATAAAAGAAACATTTATTGGAGCAAAGAATCTTTGATACCCAGCAAATTTGCAGTGGAAGCAATTGTCTTTGCCCGAAAATTTCTTTTAAATTTGAGACTACACATATAATAGTCTTGGAAATGAAGTTAGTCTCAAAGATTCAAATCATAGACCATTCTCCCCCTAAATGTGTGCATGCAAGTGATGAATATTTGTTTAGTTTATGCACTTGGACTTGTGAGGCCCGGGGATTAAGTTCTACAATTTGAACCTTGGTACAAGCAAAATATGAAAATGTGAAATTGTATCAATTTAAAGAATTACTTATGATTAAAAGGTATAATATAAGACACCATATGCAACATTTTAAGCCATGATTTTTTAGAAGATAGCATGTTTGGCTCATACCTCACTAAGATGACATAAGACTGACTCATGACATCAGCACAAGAGGTATCAATCAAATATCTAGAGATTCTCTAATTGTCGCCACAAGTGCAATGTTATGGTGTGACTTTAGATATTGCATATACATGCACACAATAGCACGTAAGAACCTAGATGTACAAAGGTAACACAATAGTTCATGGAATGACACACAGTTGTTCTATGCCACATGGTCTTCACCATGATCATCATTTTTCAACTTAGTGCTTTGACAAACTTGAGACTTCTTCAGACAAAGCATGATGATTTTCATTGATGCCCATCAGTCTTTATCATGACTTGGATTGCGTCAATTTAGCATGCCAAAGAGAAACTTATCCTCTTCACAGAACTACATAAATTCATTGATCATTTCTATGGAACCACTCATTCTCTTTTGATGTTCTCCTTTATCTAAGGTGTGAGAGTATACAACATGAAATTGAAAAAAAATCATTAGTCTCACAAGATATATACTAAACTCTCCCTCAATTTGTGCATGGAAGAGTACACAAAGTACACTCATGCATATAAACAATACGAGGTTAAAAGAGATGTTTGCACTATATCTTGGTTTAAGATAACATGCTTTACATAGATGATGAAAAATATACCAATTGAAGGTTTAAGAACTGAACGTATATCATTTGAAGTCATGAAGGGTAAAGCATGCTAATATGAACCTCAAACCTCATAATGAAGGATATTATATGATTATGTCACTACATCTTCATTATTTGGTTTACATGATAGTTCAACTACCTTCTTGATTCACTATGATCTCTTTTCTCTTTATGATTTCATCCAACCAAGAATCATGGAGGAATGGAGGATTAGGGATTTAGGGTTAAGATGATGAATCTGACTCCTCGACGTCTATGACACTACAGTTTATACCAATAACATCACTAGATCAACAAGCATCTCTACTAGATTCACCAGAATCTAGAACTGAAGAAACATAATTAGATCCGAAGAACAAACATCCAGGGACTTACCAAATGCAACCAGAGCACCAGAGTCATCAATGGCGATGCAGATAATGAACAATAGTTGGTAGGATGGAGCAAAGAATCAGGGGAGGATTAGAGACTTTGGGTTAGGGTTAGAGCGTCATTGAAGGCTCGAAGCTTACCGATCGTCGTCGAGTATAGATGTCCAAACTGAGCTTACCATTCCAGATCTCGCGACTTACTGGCAAGGGTGGATCATCGAGCCGGCGACAGGGTGGAGAGGATTTCGGATTTGGGGACGGAGGCAGAGAGGGAGAAGGAGCCAAGAGAGAGAGTAGTCGTAGAGGGTTCTAGAGAGTGGGCACGTGGGATCAGGTGCCGGGGGGTTATTCAATGGACATGCGGGCCATGGCCGTGCCGACCTTTTGATTGGGTTGAGTCATGCCAAACACCGCGTGCCGGATAGGCGGCCCAAACATGGCTCGGTCGTCGTGCCGGCCTGGCCCGGGCACAAATGATAACGGGTCGGGTCGGATTGGTACCAGGCCAAAATCGTGCTGGGCCTCGAGCCAAACGTGTGGCCTGTACCGTTTGAACATCTATAGCACGGACGACGGTCCATGGGCCAACCGCAACGTGTGCAGGCGTGCGCGAGCCTAAAATAGATGGCCAAATGGGCCGTGCTCAGCGCACTGGTCCGAGGCACGGTCCGATTAATCATGCTCCAGCCCGACCTGACACAAAACTAAACGGGTTTGTGTCGGTTCAACACTACTCGTTTAGGGCTTGGGCCGCTGCCCCAGACATGTCGTGTTGGCCTAGCACAACCCATTTGTAGCGGTCAGCACGATGGTCCGATCGCGTTTATATGCACCCGTGGCCTCACCCGATCGCTCATTCGCCTCATGCATGTCGTGTCGGCCTGACACAACCCGTTTGTAGCGGTCAACATGACAGTCGATCGCGTTTATACGCCTCCGTGGCCTCACCCGGTCGCTCACTCACCGCACACGCTTACATTTGGAATCTTCTCGACCTCAACCCGCCCCCTCTCCTCCACTGTTGCATTATTGTCTATCGTCTCCTCGATTCCTCCGTCGAGGTCGAGGCATTAGAACTAGGCACATTGGTACCGTAAACTAATCCGAACCGAATCAAACCATAACCGAACCGAAGTGTCAATTTTTTCGGTTTTCGTATCAGTAGTGATTTGTATTCCTGGAAATATCGGTATACGGTTTCATTATCGGTTTTACCATGCTATTGTACCGGATAATCAGACTAACCGTACCAGATAGTCACTGCACGGCGCATGGCCCACGATCCACTCGTTCATAGCCCATCTCGAGCTCTCGGGCTCCCTGGCATGTTGCGTCCTTCGCACCATCGCAGGCTCATAACCCCTCTCCCACACTCGGCATCACCCTCCACCAGCCACCACCTAGTCCTAGGCACCCACGATCGGACGATCCCATCCTGGTTCACGCAATCATGCAAGTAGCTCATGACCTCCTGCTCCCCTGCTCTCGAGTCCCACCCACCGAGCATCCCCATCTGCCTCCTGCCATCCAGCCACCTCATCACGAGCTCATGCCTGGCCACAAGGAGCGGCGACACGGCGAGTGACCAGCTCTGGGGAGCGGCGGCGTGGGGAGCATCCAAGCATGAAGGAATATGTATTTTTTCGTGAGATTACGAAATTTTTTGTTTGCAATGAACTTCGGTGAATATCCAAAACTAAACCAAGAATATTGATACTTGTTGAGCACCAATTTGAGCCCGCGGACGGTCCGGTCCTGAGGCCGGACGGTCCGCGGTCCGGACGGTCCGCGCGTGCGCAGAGCAGATTAGGGTTCCGAGTTTTGTGCTACGGTTGTTAGCTAAAATCGCGGGATAAGCTCGGAAATTAGTTTGTAAAGGGTCCAACCCCCCTCCTCTATAAATAGAGAGGTATACGGCCGATTTATAATCATCAATCGAATCAATACAACTTCTATTTCGCATTTATTTCCTGTACAATTAGGAGTAGTTCTAGTCTAGTTCTAGTTTAGCCTCTCGATCCCCAAATCTTCCGCCTCTCCTCGAATCTACATCGATTAGAGGAGTCTAGGTCGGTCTACCCGAGCCTAGACAACTCCTGGGATCTCTCCTCCCCGACGGGGTCCCTCCCGGGAGCAAGATCCAGGCGCCGCCGGCGATCTTCCGCCGCCCCTGCACACGCGTGGACCGTCCGGCCCTATGGCGCGGACCGTCCGGCCGTCAGGCAGGGAAACCGAGCTCCTGCACCAGGTCGCGGACCGTCCGGCCCTGTGCCGCGGACCGTCCGCGCCTGACCAGAGAGCACCGCCGCCTTGCGCCAGGTCGCGGACCGTCCGGCCCTGTGCCGCGGACCGTCCGCGCCTGACCAGAGAGCACCGCCGCTGGTTCTTTTGAAGTGATTGGCGCCTCCAAAAAGGCGTCAAATTACTTTTTGGCGACTCCGCTAGGGACAACACATATAGACCTATCAAATCGACCCTCAATGGCCAGTTCAAAAGATAGCTCTGAGGTTTCCACCAGCAATATCATCACACCGACATGGGAGACCTTGCCGGCTGAAGAACAGCTCCTGTTTGAGGAGCGCCAGGAGCAGCTGATCCAAGAAGCAAAAGCAAAGTTCTTGACCAACTTCAAAGTGGACAGGAACAACAAGGTCGTCCGACATCGGGCGACGGATCCGGCTTCGTTCCGACCCACACTAGATATCCCCAATGTAAGTAGCACCAACGAACTCCAATCTCTTAAAGCTTACATAGACGAACAACGAGAACAGTTGCAACGTATCGTAGGGGATATACAAAATGATCATAAAAGGCTAGTGCGTGCGCTTGATAAGTCTACTATGGCAAATCTTTCTTCGCACGAGATTGAATGGAGGGAATACACACATAATTCATCGGCTACAGGTTGGCACGACCAGTCACAACCCCTTTATGGGATGCCGATGGATATGTACCCTAGGCAACGACAGCCTCCCACACACATCGGCGATAAATTTGCCGATCTGCGCATGTCCGGACCGTCTGCACATGGGCGCGGACCGTCCGGGCCAGCGACGGCTGATCCTATTTTTAGAAGCGAATTACTGAGACCTGCACCCAAGCCGCCACATGCCGTACAAACCCTAGATAACCCATTCGGACCGTCTGCGTATGACACCAGACAGTCCGAATATAATGTCGGATGGTCCGGCCACATGGCCGGACAGTCCGCGCACGGGGCCGGACGGTCCGCGTATTTAACCGGACGGTCCGGCACAGAGTTTTTTAAGGAGGATGGATATCCAACTCCATATCCGTCCCAGCTAGACTCCCCATCTCACCATATGACACACCAGCACCGTAATATAATCTATCAAACCCGTGAAGGTGAGTACTTTCCGGCCCCTAGAAGGCTAGAAAGGAATGGCCAGTCCTATGAACCTCATAGGGCATGCATTAACGCGCTGCAAAACCCAAACCAATGGGGAGGAAAACAACATACCAACATCCAAACAAACTCACCCATATTGGATCAAAGAGTCGGTGGTCTTCCACCGGCTGCCATCGATATAGTAAGGGAGGAAATAGCTGGGGCATTCCAAGATAAGCTCGGAGTTAGTATAGTCCCTGGGGGGCAGTCATATCGGAGACCTTATGATAGCCAGTTTGACCGGCTCCCATACCCACAGGGGACCAGAATACCCGAATTCGTAAAGTTTTCGGGTGACCAAGAAAAGAGCACGCGTGAGCACATAGATCAGTTCTTAGCACAGTTAGGAGAATTGGCCGACACCGAAGCATTCCGTGTACGTTTATTTTCATTATCTTTAACAGGGACTGCATTCACATGGTATGCCACGCTCCCTCCTAATTCCATTTTGTCGTGGGGAGATTTAGAACAAAAATTTCATGAACATTTCTTCTCTGGCGATTATGAGCTAGATTTAGTAGACTTAGTGGCCCTACGACAAGAAAAGAATGAATCGGTTAGTGATTATATCCGGAGATTCCGGGATATGAGAAACCGATGCTTTCAAATTCATTTAACAGATAAACAATTGGCGGGAATAGCCTTTGATGGATTGCGCTATTATTTAAAAGAGAAATTAGAAGGCATCCAGTTCTTTACTCTAGCACAATTACATCAGAGAGCTTCGGCTTGTGAAAACTGGCTAGTCAAAATCATATAGTAGAACACAATCAAAATAGTTCGGACGATGAACTAAAGAAAGTTTACACTGCCAAAATAGTTTGGCCCGAGCAGGCCAAATCTCCGGCTTGCTCCTCCTTGCAGTCAGTTCAGAATGAACGGCAGGAGGAGGTTAAGTTTACATTTAATGTCGGCAAATGTGATAAGATATTCGATGAATTACTAAAAAATGGTAACATTAAGATCGATTATACCATCCCACCCGCCGACGAACTAAAGCGTCGCGCATATTGCAAGTGGCACAACTCATTTTCCCATGCCACTAATGATTGTAATGTGTTTCGACGACAAATCCAATCGGCCATTAACGAGGGACGATTGAAATTTCAGGAGGACACGGAGCCCTTCCCAATGAATGTGATCGATCTTTCGCCGCCCCTGCACACGCGTGGACCGTCCGGCCCTAGGGCGCGGACCGTCCGGCCTTCAGGCAGGGAAACCGAGCTCCTGCACCAGGTCGTGGACCGTCCGGCCCTTTGCTGCGGACCGTCCGCGCCTGACCAGAGAGCATCGCCGCCTTGCGCCAGGTCGCGGACCGTCCGGCCCTGTGCCGCGGACCGTTCGCGCCTGACCAGAGAGCACCGCCGCTGGTTCTTTTGAAGTGATTGGCGCCTCCAAAAAGGCGTCAACAATACTGAACTAGCCGGATTTGAATTTTTTGTCCATCGGTTGGTTCTTTAGTTTGCTAATACCGAAATTTTTCATTACCTAAAATACTGAACCGAAATGTCGATTTATACCGAATGCCCACCCTTACGAGGCGTCAACTTTTGGTTGCCTTGTTTCCTCCCTCCTCGGCACCTCATTGGCTTCCTGGCTTTCAGGCTATACAACGCAGTGGCTCAGATGACTTCGTCGAGCGCTGGTGGACTAGACTGGATCTGCTCCCCTCTTTTTCACTAGACTCCAATGGACGGGATCTGTGGATCTACCTCTCCTCTGTCCTCTCCATCTCCAGTGGACTAGATCTGCTCTCCTTCGTCTCTAGATCTGCTCTGGTTAAGATAAATCCCTCATGTTCCCATTCTTCGGTGGACTGGATCTTAGTCGTCTGCCTGCTTGGCCATCTATACTACGTGTTTTTGCTCATTTAGTTTCTATGGTCATTTATCTGGCTCTCCCTCCATCCTTTGGTTTCTCAGTGTCCCCTCCATCCTTGGATCTACCCTCCTTAGTGCACTGATGTCTCTTCAATCTCTGGATCTACTCCCTTAAATCTTGTTTGTGGTAACCATCCATGGAACGGGTGCTTCGGCCAAGGTACACTCCTCTATCTCTACTAGGGCTAGAAACGAGCCAACTCGTGCTCGGCTCGGCTCGGTGTGGCTCGCTCAGTGGCCAAGCTCGACTCGGCTCGCCTACTCACTGAGCTATAAAAGGAGGCTCGACTCGATTCGATACCGACTCATGAGCCAACTCGGCTCGACTCGTGAGCTGCACCTTGAAAACTAATATTGCATTATATAGTGAATTAATAGTCTATAAATATGAAATAAATAATCATAACACGACATTACAAGTAATCTAAATTATAATTGTCATATATCCATCATTAAAGACTAAGAAACGAGTTAGATATCTATAAAATTATCCAATATTCATCATTATTGTGTAGATTGATTAATTTTGTGCAGCTCGCGAGCCGGCTCGTGAGCTAGAATGGCTCGGCTCGGCTCGACTCGTTGGTTCAACGAGCTCGAAAACCTGGCTCGCGAGCCACACCGAACCGCTCCGAGCTCGAGCCAGCTCGCGAGCTTTGAGCTTTTTTCCAACCCTAATCTCTACATCCACTCCCTAATATCCTCTGTCTCTACAAACCTTAAATCCCAATATCCTCATTTTGATGTCTCTAGATCTACTCGTAGGCTATGAGGGACCTAGTGCCGGCAATGGAGCGTCGGTATGATCTGACCTCCAATAACCATCAAATGGTGTTGATGGGGCAAATGCCAGACGATGTGGACGACATGCACAATGGTCTAAAGGAGCTCTTCGGTGCCACTACCCCCTGCCCCTACCATCAACCTCAGTGAGGACAATATTGCTGTCGAGGGCGAGGTTGTCCCAGATGGTAGTGGTGTTGCGACTGTGACGGCTTCCACAACGACAAGCATGGGTAGGAAGAGGAAATGCACATCCGATGTCTAGGAGGACATGGACAAGATTTTTGCCATTGAAATGGTGTGGAGGTAAGGGTAGGAGCTAGATGTCATTTCTGCAAAAAAGAACTTAGTGTCCATTTTATCATTGGCACTGGCCATTTGGCTCAGCACAGGGAAAAATGCAAACAACTACATGGGCGAACTGGGCACCAATCCATGCTTAGATACAATGCTAGTGGTAGTGTTTTTTGTTGGGAATACAGTCCTGAAGTTGGTCGTGTGTAGTTATGTTGTTTGATTGTTAGGTTAGACCTTCCTTTATGCTTTGCTGATTGTGACGCATTTGATGACTACATTAAAAATGCCCATAATCCTAGACATTGCAATGTCTCTAGGCAAACAAAAATTAGAGATATGGAAAGTACTTTAAAGGAAGACATGCTATAGTTGTTGAAAAATTGAAATATGTTACTTCTATTGCTTTAACCTCTAAAATTTTGGACTGACAATTCTAAAGAAGATTATTAATCTATGGTTGCAAATTATGTTAACTCCGATTGGCAGTTAGAAAAAAGGATTCTTGCTATGCATCTCATTAATTGTTCCCACTCCGTCCACAACATTGCAGAGACGATTTTGGATGTTGTTAATGAATATGAATTGAGTGGTAAGGTTTTTCCATTACCTTGGATAATGCATTTGATAACACAAGGGCAATGGACTACCTTACTATGGATGAAAGAGGCCAGAAATGGTCGGTAAACACTAAAACTATTTCAGTTTTCATATTTTTATTGGAAACAAAATTGGAAATGATAACTCCGGAAATTAAAATGATATCAGTATTTCAGAAACATCGGAAACAGAAGTTCGCTACGAAAAATACATCGGTAACGGTTACGATTGGTAAACACATCAATATGCAAATATCCTCAATATAACAAGTTCACAATATAACAAAGGGGACATGAAGAAGGGGGTCCTATCCTTGTATAGTTCAAGGGTAGGACCTTATAGAGGAGACATGTTCCATATCAGTAAGAGCATGATCTGTTGTCTTCGGTGGTCCCGCTGACGTAGTCTCCCTGACGTCGCCCGTGCGTAGTTGTCGGGTATGATAATTAGGGGTACCAAAATTACACCACTAAAACACGCTTATACCCTAAGGACATCATCAAAATACGTTCCCCAAGGTCAAGTAATCAAGAACTCCACCTCGCCCGAGGTCCCCCTCAGGGGTCTTCCTAAAACTACGCCTCGCCCGAGCCCGATCTCGAACGGGGCGTGTGCTCGAGAGAATCTCCGTCCTAACCAAGGTCCCCTCACACCGGGACAACAGTGTCTGCCTCGCCCACGCCTGTCTCTGACGAGAAGGACAAAACCTGGGGCAAGGCTCAAAGTCAGTTGGGGGACAACCACATTCAATGCGCGTACCTAAACCGCTCAGGCCTGCGTGCGTACAATGACAACAAGACCGCGGTCCTGTCAAAGATTCACCAACTATGATTATGCGTGCGACCACTGTACACGCACGTCGTCTGCCAGCCCTTGACGGTAATATGAAAGGGGCTAGGGATGAATTCGGATCGGATACGCTTGGAAACAGATCCGAATGTCACTATTTATCATATTTTAATCCGAATATGGATACAAATACAAATACTATCGAATACGAATACATAACGGATAGTTCGAATTCGGATTTACATTCGGATACTTACTTGGGTTTGGAACATATCATAATAACAAGTATTTGTTTGTTTTATCGATGGATTTATAGTTGATAAAAATCATATTACAAGCAAATTATGAACAATAGTACATCTACATTATTTAGTTGAAACTTAGTTGAATATCATATTTTTTAAATAAATTATTTATACCTTGTATATTTATATTTTGGACTCTAAATATAATCTTTTTTGTATACTAAGTATATTTGTATTTTGGACTCTAAAACTCCAATAATCTAATGTATTCAAAATTAGAATTTTAATATTAATTAAAATTTATCATTGTATATCACTAGTAATGTAAGATTAATACAGTCATTTGTTTATGATATAAATCTTTTTAACATTTTAAATGGTGTACTTCAATTTTTAGTATATTATTTAATGTTTGAAATCACTTGTAGTTAGTAACTAGTTGAGTGCCCGTGCGTTGCAACGGGAATATGTAATACAATAATACCCTATATACAAATGTGTATTATACTGTTATAAGAAATAGTTTCGTAATCCATTTGTGATCCTAGCCATACATAAATTTTGTTATTTTAATCTACCTATTTCACCAGTCTATTGGAACCATCAATACCATGCAGACTTCTATATACGATAGTACAATGCATCACTTTTGTACAAAAACACTATCAACAGTTGGCCAAAAGCAAAACAAGCTCAACACGGAAAATCTTTAAATATTGTCTATGCTCAACATTAAACCTGATATCTGCACAAATACCATCTGCGTGTAACAATTGAACACTGAGGTGTCCAATCTCGCTAGGCTTCGAAACAAGGTGTAGTGACCATCTTCAATGATTAGGTCAACTGCACGTGTTGGGTCATACCTTGTTTGGTTTGTTAAGGATGAACCGGTAACATGGTGAAGCTCCCAATACATATCCAACATAGATTTCACGAGCCTACTATTCTGAAAATGCTCTTTGTGCGAGGTGACCTTATTGCTATGGTTGAAATTGTCTCGCATCTAACCTTTAATACTCCACCATGCACCATCCTTTCCACATAGATCATCTATCTCCACAGCCTTCTCCCATAACTTCTGTTTGAATCTTAATCTTGCCTCATCACTATCCGGAAAGCAGCTATGCCCACCACCTGAAAATCCTCATCACTGTCCCATCCTTCTCTGTGATGTGATCCTTTTGTTTAAATAATTTCTTTGTGGAAAATAGATTTGACACACAAACTGAAGCAGTCCATATGTGTGGTGTGGCCCTACACCCTGAACATTGTTGATTAGTTGCCTCCTGCTCATATCAAATTACCAGCAACCACAGCAGATCAAACCAATTAAAGCAAAATGTTCCTCAGGTAAAATCCTATTGAGCTGGTGATGAAAAATCTACAGGAAAGCAATTACTTAAGAGATGTTCTACATAAAGAACTGACTGCACATATGTTTTTATCAACAAAGAAGATGTTGTACAGTAACTGAGTATTCACAATATCAATAGATAAGAAAGGATAATAAAGAGTAGAGATAGAAAAGGATTATAGGCAGTCATTGAAGTAGAAAAGGGAGGATGATGAATAAGGGGGAAATGTGTTATAGGTAGATCAATCTCTAATCCTTAGAAAGTGGTATTGGTAGAAGTTACCTACTGAAGTGCATATTACAAGCAAGAACTGGCAAGATATAATGTTAAGAGAAGATACATGGTCTTATTATCCTTTAAATGGATATTATACTTGTATAATAAATACGGTCCAGATACAAGTGTTCGCCATGGATTAAAAAACAAGAAATATGTGTGCTTATGCAGTGACAGTATATCATATATCAAAGAGGTAAGGACACTCAAAGGGAGTATTGCAAAAAAAGGTTTAGTTATTCTAAAATTCTTGCAAGTTATTTTAAATAACCAGTTCTACCTACTCAAATGACATTTCTTACCTCCTTGAGTTTCATGTGATCGGCATCAAGGTCTGAATAGGATCCCAATATCGATCCATAGCGTTTAGTGTTGCAGTATAGCCCATAGCATGAGCAGTGTATGAATGGTCATGTAAGAGCGCCATAAATTGGACCAGGTAAAAAAATAGAATTAGTGTTAAATTGTAATGGCTCATTCATTGTGATACTTTTGATATAACATCAAAGATCATGCATTCATGCTTCAAGATGAGTACCTTAGAGTCACTTTCGAAGGATTCATGTAGCTTCAAGATGAGTACCTTAGAGTTACTTCAAGATAAGTTAATGCACCCGTTCAAGATGAGTACCTTTGACTCAATACCTCATTGTTGAAAACGCATTTCCCCGTTCCCTGCCAAGGCACACGATAATACTAAGGTGGATAAGCCAGTAAGTATCAAATCGACGTACCATCCAATATGTTGGCGATGCCAATCATGGTAGCAACTTGCCCCCACGACTGCTGTAGCGGGGTCAGTCGTTCCCCTGGGTGGGTTTTAGATTAGGAGCGCGAGGGAATCAGGCACATGAACCTACATGATGTTGTCGGTGCTCTAGGCGATGCCACAGAAGTTAAAGAAAATTGAGCAGAATAGGAGCAAACATGTGCTGCTGACATACATAAACAATGTGACTACTATCACTGTTGTCTACAGCAGCAATCGATGATTCCAGTTTCTCAGGTTTTTCATCATTGGATTCACCAAGGTCGATAATAACCCATAACCATAGCAGAGAAATGAGAGATCTCACCACACAAAAGGAACTTGTGGAACATAGGGTTTACTCACCTAGGAACCAGCCGAACAACGCGTCGGTCTCCATAGTGCGTGACATGACACGGGCGTCCCCCTACGGTGGTCAAAGACGGAGACAAGTCACGCAGGATGCGGGTGGGCGTTGGTCGTGCTAGTGTTGTTGCTTGCACAATGGTGAACGGGGACGTGGGTGGTGGTGGGCTTTTCCAATGCCGGTGTCGGTGTCAAGTGCACGGAGTCCTAGTGCGGAGCGGCAGCGACCCTACGCACGCGATTGGTGACCCTGCACGGGCGGTGGTCGAGCTGGGGTGGGAGCAGTTGGAAGGGAGAGGGCAAGAGAGGGAGGCACGGGGAGAGGGAAGGGAGGAAGGGTGGCTGTCACACCCGGTTTAGAAGGCAAACCGAATGCGAACCATGTACGTGCCAGGATCAGCAATTCACGTACACAGCAGTTACATAACATGGACATCATCACACAGTGCTCAAATAGTATTAAAAAGGGAAATAATAGTCGATTACATCGTATGTCTGAGACATCCACATAGTCTTTACAATAAATCAAAGTGCGAAAACGAAACGTAGATAAACGCGGCCTTCACGGGCAGCCGACTGGGGGTTGCCGCTAACCAACGCCTAGAACTCGTCGTAGTCTTGGAACTCCTGGAAGTCTCCTTCCACGGCTTCATCTTCTTTTGAGCAGTGATTGCAATGTGAACAACCTGGGGAAGGGGGGATTTGGTGTGTAGAGCAAGGGTGAGTACACATCAACATACTCATCAAGTGTCCTGTTTGGCTGTAGTGGACTAGCTTTATGTGGGGGTAAGTCAAGCAGTTGCTTTTAGTCGGTCAGATTATTATTACTAGTAGAGAAAGCCAAGTTTTAGATTTAACCCATGTTATTAACCCAAACGTACTCCTTTCCAAACGGAAAGAGTACCACTTACCATTACCAGAGTCAATTCCAAGAACCATCAATCTCATTGCCACATGCAAATCCGAACATCTCTGATCAAGTACCACAAATCACTGGAGCTCCCTTGGCCGCTCATAACCGTGAGCACGGCTGATATATCAGTTTTCATACACTCTGCAGAGGTTGTGTACTTTACCCACAAGCCGTGATTCCCTTTCTGCCCAGAGAGAGCTACTCCCCATTGACCACTACCTAGGTGGTCTAGCAGGGCATCACTATGTAGCCTTTACAAAGATTCCCCGAGGCTGTAGCCGCCCGTTAGGTTTCCTAAATGTACCACACTCCTCCCCAAGGGACAAATCAACCTTGGCAGAGCGAGCCGCATAAACTGAGCCCCATTGACGGCACGACGGCTAAGCGAACTACACCCCGGTTCCTCTAATTATTCGGCTAAGGGCGTCCCATTCCACCCTCATGGTTGCACTGTTTTCCCGGGCGGTCATCCAACGAACAGGTCCTTACGGAGAGGCACTCAAGAAACCGCTCGAGCCCCCTTGAAGGTCACAAGTATAACATCATAATAAAAGAGGGGAAAACAGCGTATCATTGATAATTCTCATCATGTTCATTGATTAGAGTTGAGCAATAGCATAAGACTAAGCAATAATAATCCAACCCAAATAGGTAAACAAGGACATGGATAACAAAAGCTAGTCGATCCTTAGGTATAACTGTGAAATGCGGGAGGTGAATTAAAGAATGTATAGGACAGAGATAGGTTGTCCGCATTGCAACCACTGCTCACGAGAAGATGAAGCCGTGGAAGGAGACTTCTAGGAGTTCCAAGACTACGACGAGTTCTAGGCGTGGGTTAGCGGCAACCCCTAGTCGGCTGCCTGTGAAGGTCGCGTTTATCTACGTTTCGTTTTCGCACTTTGATTTATTGTAAAGACTATGTGGATGTCTCAGACATACGATGTAATTGACTATTATTTCCCTTTTTAATACTATTTGAGCACTGTGTGATGATGTCCATGTTATGTAACTGTTGTGTACGTGAATTGCTGATCCTGGAACGTACATGGTTCGCATTCGGTTTGCCTTCTAAAACTGGGTGTGACATAGGTGGTATCAAAGCCGTGCTGACTGTAGGACCGCTAACCTAGAGTAGAATGGCCGTTCTAAGGATTATAGACCTTTGTCCCTGCCTTGACTTTGGTATCCCTTCAAAAGTTGGTCATATCGACCAAACCTATGTTCTACTATATATTATACCTTTCTGAAAATTGTGTTTTATTCTGATCCTTCATTTATTTATGGTTTATTACTTGCTGGTCATACTAGTTCTGTTCTCACTCTTATGCTTGCGGTGTCTTTTGTAGATGGCTCGTCTTAGACACACTGCACGGAAGTTTGTCATCCCCTTCTTACCCTCCCGTCTCGCGGAGCGTTCGCTTCGCCGTCCCGTAACCGGTCAGTCCAGCCACTTGGAGAGGCTGCACCACCGCCAGCATGAAGAGCAGGAGCGTCGACAACAGGAGCAGCAGGGCTCTTCTTTCTCGCTCCAGCAGGAGATAGAGTCTGTGAGGAGCTGCTCCCCCGTGCTTCCCCTGGAGGCGCCCCCTGCACCACCACTGAGCACCCCAGCCCCTGGAGTAGCTGCTGGAGGAGACCCAGACGATGGAGGTGGTGACAGCAGCTCGAGCCACGACACCGACTTTTCTGCCGACCAGGAGTTGGAAGGATGGGTTGCTCGACCCATCACTCGCGACACTGCTTGCGAGTGTCACTTCCACGATGCGCTCGACACCCTGCTACGTCGGGCACTTGACTGACGTACTTGGTCTGTCGAGTATCGCTGTGTGGTCTTCCAGCACAATCGCGGGGTCTACCCGGACCGCTGGGAGGCGACTTGCTTGGTGCGCCGTCCGGAGAATGGTCTCTGGGGTGCGGAGATCTGCTTAGAGCACTATTCCATCTCTGAGCGGGACTCAGCTGAGGTGGCCATGCAAGAAGCCGCACGGCATGCGCTTTCGCACTACTGCTCAGTGCTCGGTGGGGTAGCTGATGGTCTCAACCTGAAGTATTACCCCCGCCGTCCATCTGGCAGCACAGGAGGCGTGATTGTTTCACCTGTCGGTGAGGACAATCCTAGGTTGAGCAGCACAGTCAACCTAGCTGTCGTGCTAAACACGGAGCTGGACCATGCATTAGACGAGCTGAGTAGGGCTCGTGCTGAGATCGCCCTGCTGCGGGCTGAGCGCGCGGAACGTCGTCACCTGGATGATGGTTCCCCCGCTCCTGTCGGGACTCAGCACCCGTACCGCTCACCTCGGCATGGACACCAGTCTTATGGCAATCCCGACTGGAAGACCAAGATAGACTTAGAACCATAGATCGTCAGTGTTGAGTCTTGTAATAAATGCTTAATATAGAAGTTTTAGTCTTAGTCTTAGTCCTAGCGTTAGTCTCGCTCTTAGTTAGTCTTAGTTAGACAGGGTAGTTTGCTATATCCTGTGCTTTTATGCTTGTTATGATGAACTATGCTGGATTTGGATCTTTGTAATGACTGTCACCAGAGTGTGGGCATCCCCTGCATTTTGGTTTACCTGTTATATATTAATGAAGTTAGTTATCTAGTTGGGAAGCCTTTTATTCCACTTTCCTCTTTATCTGAGAAGCTGTGTTGGTCTGTGTTGGAGATCAGTGAAGATGTTCATCTGTTCAGTGTTGTGAAGAATTCTATACTCTTCTCTTATGCTGCAAGATTTGCAAGGTCAGTTCTGATGTGTGGTTGCATTCTGCAGATGTCAGAAAACAGGCGCAGAGGAGGAAGGCGTGATCAGCAGGAGCAAGCAGCTCAGCAGGATGAGGTACCCCAGCAACAGTAGCTGCCACCCCTGCCCCCGATGTCCATCGAGCAGATGTTCCTGATGCAGACTCAGGCAGTTCAAGCCACTGGTCAGACTCTGGCCGCCATTCAGTAGCAGCAGCAATAGCCACCACCTCAGCCTCAGATGCCTAGGGACAAGCGTGCTGAATTCATGAGAGGTCATCCCCCAACGTTTGCTCATTCTTCTGACCCCATGGATGCTGAAGACTGGCTGCACACAGTGGAGCGAGAGTTGCATACCGCTCAATGTGATGACAGAGAGAAAGTCTTGTATGGTCCCCGTCTGTTGAGAGGAGCAGCTCAGTCTTGGTGGGAGTCTTATCTCGCCACCCATGCCAACCCCGACACCATCACCTGGGAAGAGTTTAGAGGTAGCTTTCATCAGTATCATGTTCCTGCAGGTCTGATGATAGTGAAGAAGGAGGAGTTCCTGGCCCTCAAGCAAGGGTCATTGTCTGTCAGTGAGTACCGGGACAGGCTTCTGCAGTTGTCTCGCTATGCTCCTGAAGATGTCAACACCGATGCCAAGCGACAGTACCGTTTCCTGAGAGGCTTGGTTGACCCTCTACAGTATCAGTTGATGAATCATACCTTCCCGACATTCCAGCACCTGATTGACAGAGCAATCATGACAGAGAGGAAGCGTAAGGAGATGGAGGATCACAAGCGCAAGATCAGTGGACCTAGCCTAGAAGCAGCAATCGTCCTCGTTTCTCAGGCAATCAACCTCAGCAGTTTAGGCAGAACCAGCATCCACCTCAGCAGCAGTAGTTTCAAAGGCAGTATCCTCAGCACCAGTATCAGAATCGCCAGAACAATCAGTTAGGAGGAGGTCAGTTCCAGAGGCAGAATCAGCAGGCACCTCGTCTTCCTGCCCCAGCAAACCATCAGAATAGTCAGGCAGCGCCAGCTCCGGTTGGAAACAGAGCATGTTTCCACTATGGAGAGCAAGGCCATTGGGTGATGCAATGTCCGAAGAAGGCAGCCCAGCAGCAGTCAGGCCCCAATGCCCCAGCAAAGCAGAATGTGCCTCAGCTAGGAGCAGGCAACTGCTCTCAGCTGCGCTATAATCATGGGAGACTGAACCACTTGGAGGCTGAAGCAGTTCAGGAGACACCCGGCATGATAGTAGGTATGTTTTCAGTCAACTCCCATATTGCAGAAGTGTTATTTGATACTGGAGCAACGCATTCATTCATTACTGCATCATGGGTAGAAGCACATAGTCTTCCAATAACTACCATGTCAACCCCCATTCAAAATGACTCAGCCGGTGGTAGAATTCGAGCCGATAGCATTTGTTTGAATGTATGTGTGGAAATAAGGGGGATAGCGTTTCCCGCTAACCTCATAGTAATGGGTACTCAGGGCATAGATGTCATCCTAGGGATGAATTGGTTAGATAAGTACCAGGCAGTTATCAGTTGTGATAAGAGGACAATCAAGTTGGTGTCACCACTAGGAGAGGAAGTGGTGACCGAGTTAGTCCCGCCTGAGCCACGAAAATGAAGTTGTTATCAGATGGCTGTCGATAGCAGTGAAGCAGACCCAATTGAGAGTATCAAGGTTGTGTCCGAGTTCCTAGATATGTTTCCAAAGGACTTGCCAGGTATGCCACCAGAGCGGAAAGTTGAGTTTGCTATAGAGCTTCTTCCTGGAACCGCCCCCATCTTTAAAAGAGCTTACAGGATATCCGGACCAGAGTTGGTTGAGCTTAAGAAGCAGATTAATGAGCTGTCAGAGAAAGGTTACATCTGGCCAAGCACCTCGCCTTGGGCCGCCCCTGTCTTATTCGTGGAAAAGAAAGATGGCACCAAAAGGATGTGTATCGATTATCGAGCTCTGAATGAGGTCACCATCAAGAACAAGTACCCTTTGCCCAGAATAGAAGATCTGTTCGACCAGTTGAGAGGAGCCAGCGTGTTCTCCGAGATAGATCTAAGGTCAGGTTATCATCAGCTCAGGATTCGACCTTCAGATATTCCAAAGACGGCATTCATTACTAAGTATGGGTTGTATGAGTTCACTGTGTTGTCTTTCGGTCTAACAAATGCACCAGCTTTCTTCATGAACTTGATGAACAGTGTATTCATGGACTATCTTGATAAGTTTGTGGTGGTATTTATTGATGATATTCTGATTTATTCTCAAAGCAAAGAAGAACATGCAAGTCATTTGAGGATGGTATTGCAGAGATTGCGAGAGCACCAGTTGTATTCAAAGTTGAGCAAGTGCGAGTTCTGGATTAGTGAAGTCCTGTTCTTGGGTCACATAATCAACAAGGAAGGATTTGCCATGGATCCGAAGAAAGTGGCAGACATTCTAGACTGGAAAGCGCCAACAGATGCTCGAGGAATCAAGAGCTTCATTAGAATGGCCAGATATTATCGGCGATTCATTGAAGGGTTTTCGAAGATTGCGAAACCAATGACAGCTTTGCTAGACAACAAAGTTGAGTTCAAGTGGACCCAGAAATGTCAAGGGGCCTTCGAAGCGCTGAAAGAGAAGTTGACTACAGCGCCTGTCTTAGTCTTGCCTGAGGTGCACAAGCCCTTCTCGGTGTATTGCGATGCTTGTTACACTGGTTTTGGATGTGTGTTGATGCAGGAGGGAAGAGTTGTGGCTTACTCGTCCCGACAGCTAAAGGTTCATGAGAAGAATTACCCAATCCATGACCTAGAGTTGGCAGCAGTGGTTCACGCATTGAAGACATGGAGGCACTATCTGTATGGACAAAAATGTGATGTTTACACAGACCACAAGAGTCTGAAGTACATATTCACTCAGTCAGAGCTGAATATGAGGCAACGAAGATGGTTAGAGCTGATCAAAGACTATGAGTTGGAGATTCACTACCATCTAGGCAAAGCGAACGTAGTGGCAGATGCTTTGAGCAGGAAGAGTCAAGTCAATCTAATGGTCGCTCGTTCGATGTCATATGAGTTGGCCAAAGAGTTTGACAGGTTGAGTCTTGGATTTCTGAATAATTCGCGAGGAGTCACCATTGAGTTGGAACCTACCCTGGAGCGGGAAATCAAAGAAGCGCAGAAGAATGATGAGAAGATCAGTGAGATCCGACGACTGATTCTGGAAGGCAAAGGCAAAGATTTTAGGGAAGACGCAGAAGGTGTGATATGGTTCAAAGACCGCTTGTGTGTTCCCAATGTCCAATCTATTCGGGAGTTGATCCTCAAGGAAGCTCATGAGACAGCCTATTCGATTCACCCTAGAAGTGAGAAGATGTATCAGGATCTGAAGAAGAAATTCTGGTGGTACGGAATGAAGAGGGAAATCACAGAGCATGTGGCTATGTGTGATAGTTGTCGAAGGATCAAGGTAGAGCACCAGAGACCAGCTGGATTGTTGCAACCATTGCAAATTCCTCAGTGGAAGTGGGATGAAATCGGTATGGATTTCATAGTCGGATTGCCTCGCAATCGAGCCGACTACGATTCCATTTGGGTAGTAGTGGACCGCTTAACCAAGTCAGCCCACTTCATACCTGTCAAGACCAACTACAACAGTGCAGTATTAACAGAATTGTACATGTCTCGGATCGTTTGTCTTCATGGTGTGCCAAAGAAGATAGTGTCAGACAGAGGAACGCAGTTCACCTCTCATTTTTGGCAGCAGTTGCATGAAGCCTTGGGCACACATCTGAATTTCAATTCAGCTTATCATCTGCAGACAGATGGTCAGACTGAAAGAACCAATCAAATCGTTGAAGACATGTTGAGAGCCAGTGCGTTGCAAGATCAGTCTGGATGGGACAAGAAGTTGCCTTATGCAGAGTTCTCCTATAACAACAGTTACCAGGCCAGCTTGAAGATGTCATCATTTCAGGCGCTTTATGGGAGGAGTTGTAGAACTCCATTGCAATGGGATCAGCCTGGAGAAAAGCAAGTGTTTGGGCCAAACATTCTGCTTGAAGCCAAAGAGAACATCAAGATGGTCCGAGAGAATTTCAAGATAGCGCAATCAAGGCAGTGAAGCTATGCAGACACAAGAAGAAGAGAGCTGAGTTTCGAAGTTGGAGACTTCGTCTATCTAAAAGTGTCACCGATCAGAGGAGTCAGAAGATTCGGAGTCAAAGGCAAGCTAGCACCCCGCTACATCGGTCCGTATTAGATTCTCGCAAAGCGTGGAGAAGTGGCCTATCAGCTCAGTTTGCTAGAAGGCTTGTCCATAGTGCATGATGTCTTTCATGTGTCTCAGTTGAAGAAGTGTTTGCGTGTGCCAGAAGAGCAGTTGCCAGTGGAAGGTCTGGAGGTCCAGGAGGACTTGACCTACACAGAGAAACCAGTGCAAATCCTTGAAACCGCAGACAGAGTCACCCGAAGGAAGACCATCCGAATGTGCAAAGTTCGATGGAATCACCACTCTGAGGAAGAAGCAACCTGGGAGCGTGAAGATGATCTAATGGCTAAATACCCTGAGCTCTTTGCTAGCCAACCCTGAATCTCGAGGGCGAGATTCTTTTAAGGGGGATAGGTTTGTAACGCCCTGAATTTGGGAGTCGAATTTTTTCTTCTTTTCTCTCACCAAATTCGGGCGTTACTCTCTTTTCTCTTTCTGTTTTGCCTCCTTTTTCCCAATTTCAAACCAGTATAGTGATAGGTGTCCGTGTCATGTATAAACAAAACCTAAGTGTCATGGGTGTTGCATCATGCCGAAGCGCATTTTTTTGTCTGATGTCGCGTGTTCGTCTCGTTCCGTTTCGGATTTTGGTTCACGATTTAATTCTGTTAAATGGTCATGCGTGTCGTGGGTTTCGATCCGCGATGTGACCCAGCCCAGCCCGGCTCAGCCCGACCCGGTCCGGTTCGGCCCGCGTGCCCCTAGTGCCCCTGCCCACCCCCTGCGCGCCCCCCTTCCCCAGATCCGTTTGGCTCATTTGATTTCTCCCGTGCAGTAACCTCCCTCTCCTTCTTCCACCTCTCTCTCTCCCTATGGTGCCCTAGGGTTTGGAGTCGAGATCACCGGAATTTGGATCCCCGGAGGTGAGTTTTTCCCCTCCCCTTCCCTTCTCTCTCTCTCCCTCCCTCTCCCTTCTTCCCCTGCTCGCGCGTGCCCTGCGCCGTAGCGCCCGCGCTGCGCCTCGGCCCACGCGCTCGCGCCCTCCCACGCCCGCGCCTGGCCTCGACCCTGCCACGGCGAGCCCCTCCCTCCCCGCGCGCGCTCGGCCCCGGTGAGCCCCTCCCTCCCCCGCGCCCGGCGAGCCCCGCCCCGCCGCGCCCTTCCCTAGCGAGCCACGCCCCCCCGGCGAGCCCTCCCCCTTCCCCCCGCGTCCGGCCTCGGCCCCGGCGAGCCCCGCGCCCCCTCGGCCGCGCCTGCCGCGCCTCGGCAAGCCGCGTCATGCCCCCCGGCGGCTTCCCCGCGCCCGGCGAGCCCTCCCCGGCCCCGCACCCGCGGCCCCCTGCCCGCGCCCGACACCGGTGGCTCGGCCCCTGCCCGCGTGCCCTCGCCCCGCCGAGCCCGCCCCGTCGTGAGCCCCCGCTCCTCGGCCGTGCCCCGGCGGCTGCGCCCTCGTCGCGTGCCCCGGTGGTAGTGCCTGCCCCCGCTCCCTCAGTCGTACGCCCCCGGCCGTGCCCCTGCCCGCGCCCGTGCCCCGGCGACTCGCGTCGCGCGCGCCTGCACAGTTCGCGTGCCTTCGGCACGCGTAGCGCGCTCTCGCGCGTGCAACCGTAGTCGCACTGCGCTTAACCCCGTTTTAATCGATGTTAATTTGTGTAGTCGACGTGCTGCGTCGCGCGCTTCATCGCGTGACAATTCTTTTAATTTATATTTATTAAAGTGTTGCGTTGCTCGCTTCATCGCGCGACGAATTTTTCTAATTTCGGATTCTATTAATGTGCTATGTCGCGTGCTTCATCGCGCGATGATCTATTTTAATTTCAGGTTGTTTAAGGTGCGACGTCGCGCGTTCAGACGCGCGACGTTCCACTTTAAACTCAGCTCTGTTGACGTATGTCGTCGTGCGTTTCGTCGCGCGATGCTTAACGTCTCTTTATAAGTAATGCAAGTGTCTTGTTGCACGCTCTGTCACGCGGCGAGAAATTTACTTCTTAGTTCAATCTAAATGTTATGTCGTACGTCTCACCGTGCAACCACTCCCTTTCATTCATCTTCAATTGTTTATAATAATTAAATGTGGAACTTGACTCTACTTTATGCTAAAACATAGTGTCCAAATTAATTCCCTTCTATTAAGTGAGTGGTTTAATTTTTAATAATGTAACGTGATCGTTTCTCGACTGTCTTTTTTCTCTTTCTCTCTTAACCTTAATTGCGAGCCCGCGTGGAACGTCTGTTTATTTACTGCATTCTATTGTATGGTGTACTGTTCTTTTGTATTAAATGTGTGGATGTATATATGTTTGCGCCTGCATAGAGAACGATCCGGTTGAAGAGCCTGAAGAACTCGCAGGTGAAGCCCCTGAGCAGCAGTCGGTTGGTGGAGGCAAGTGTCCCTTGACCTATCTCTGTCCTATACATTCTTTAATTCACCTCCCGCATTTCACAGTTATACCTAAGGATCGACTAGCTTTTGTTATCCATGTCCTTGTTTACCTATTTGGGTTGGATTATTATTGCTTAGTCTTATGCTATTGCTCAACTCTAATCAATGAATATGATGAGAATTATCAATGATACGCTGTTTTCCCCTCTTTTATTATGATGTTATACTTGTGACCTTCAAGGGGGCTCGAGCGGTTTCTCGAGTGCCTCTCCGTAAGGACCTGTTCGTTGGATGACCGCCCGGGAAAACAGTGCAACCATGAGGGTGGAGTGGGATGCCCTTAGCTGAATAATTAGAGGAACCAGGGTGTAGTTCGTTTAGCCGTCGTGTCGTCAATGGGGCTCAGTGTATGCGGCTCGCTCTGCCAAGGTTGATTTGTCCCTTGGGGAGGAGTGCCGTACATTTAGGAAACCTAACGGGCAGCTACAGCCTCGGGGAATCTTTGTAAAGGCTACGTAGTGATGCCCTGCTGGACCACCTAGGTAGTGGTCAATGGGGAGTAGCTCTCTCCGGGCAGAAAGGGAATCACGACTTGTGGGTAAAGTGCACAACCTCTGCAGAGTGTACGAAAACTGATATATTAGCCGTGCTCACGGTTATGAGCGGCCAAGGGAGCTCCAGTGATTAGTGGTACTTGATCAGAGATGTTCGGATTTGCAGGTGGCAATGAGATTGATGGTTCTTGGAATTGACTCTGGTAATGGTAAGTGGTACTCTTTCCATTTGGAAAGGAGTATGTTTGGGTTAATAACGTGGGTTAAATCTAAAACTTGGCTTTCTCCACTAGTAATAATAATCTGACCGACTAAAAGCAACTGCTTGACTTACCCCCCACATAAAGCTAGTCCACTACAGCCAAACAGGACACTTGCTGAGTATGTTGATGTGTACTCACCCTTGCTCTACACACCAAATCCCCCCCTTCCCCAGGTTGTCCGCATTGCAACCACTGCTCAGGAGAAGATGAAGCTGTGGAAGGAGACTTCCAGGAGTTATAAGACTACGATGAGTTCTAGGCGTGGGTTAGCGGCAACCCCCAGTTGGCTGCCTGTGAAGGCCACGTTTATCTACGTTTCATTTTTGCACTTTGATTTATTGTAAAGACTATGTGGATGCCTCAGACATACGATGTAATCGACTATTATTTCCCTTTTTAATACTATTTGAGCACTATGTGATGATGTCCATGTTATGTAACTGCTGTGTACATGAATTGCTGATCCTGGCACGTACATGGTTCGCATTCGGTTTGCCTTCTAAAACTGGGTGTGCTAGTGGCGATGGAGACCGGGTAGATATCAGTGTGTTGAGGGCATCCGGGTGGCGCAAGAACTCATCGACTCCGGTGCCACCTCGCTGACAACCAGGCTTGCCGTCCTATTGGTGGCCACTTGCCACTACAACCCTCCTCCATGCAGAGCGGAGGCATCACCCCCACCGCCGAGGTCGACGTCCTCGTCCTCCATGGGGAGGGGAGCAACGGTGGCGTCGGGACGCCAAACCGCCTCTCCCTACGCAGAAGCTGTTGAAGAGGATGGAAGAGTGGCAGCTGGCGGAGGAGGTGAGGACGTGTCCACCGTCTTCGTATCCCCGCGGTGAGATGTGGCGAGAGTGCGAGACAGGGCGTGGGGAGGGAGCACATGCGGGAGAGGCAAAATGAATCTGGCCAGTGAGCAAGAGAGGAGGTGGAGGAAATGGTGAGGAGGGAGAACCTGCTGCAAGCTACAACTGAATAGCGAGAGAGGAGGCACAGCGCATGGACGAACGGTGCTGATTTGATGGATATAGATGGATGGTCCAGATTGGCTCGAGGCAGAACCAGGTGGAGGCAGGCTACCCCTTACAACCTTAATATAGTAGTATAGATTAGTAATAAAAGTAAGTTTAAATTGATTTTATTGAATAGTTTTCCTTTTGAATACGAATAATATCGGATATTTCACAGTTTTGTCGAATGTTGCCAAATATGAATCTTAAACCGGATAGAGAAAAAACGAATTCGGATATGTCTATTTAACATCCATATTATCGAATACGAATACGAATATCCATGTTAGCACTTCATCCAAATACGAATACGAATAATTCAGATCTCCAGACATTCAAATCCATCCCTAACAGGGGCGCGGACCAGCCCTCAGGCGCAAACTACGTCTCGCCCGACGCAGAGCTCGCGCTCGGGACAAACTCCGCCGCTGAAAGGGAAATGTGCCTTTGGGCCATTTCTATAATGTTTTGGTGATTAAGTTCCCAACACATAATCTTTGAGTTGTTATGTGCCAAACAAGCAAGAAGTGCAAATCATGTAACAAGGTACGTTTCTAGACTTAGTACATTGTTTTGAGTACTAACACATTTTGTCTAAGTGCTAGAAACAGGGAGAAAAGAATTAGAAAAAGACTTGGCTTCGTGCAGCCAAATCTCAGCTCAGTCTGGCACACCAGACTATCCGGTGGTGCACTGGACAGTGTCCGGTGCGCCAGGCTGGTTTTCGGTGAATAGGTCGCTCTCGAGAAAAGTTTGGCGGCGTACGGCTATAATTCACCGGACTATCCAGTGAGACAACGGTCGGCCACGCAATCCGCGGGCGACACGTGGCTCGCACCAACGGTCAGTAGGGGGCACCGGACCGTCCGGTGTGCACCGGACAGTGTCCAATGCGCTAACTGGCTCGGAGGTACAACGGTCGTCTACGCTAGAAAAGCAAGGAGATTGGCACCGGACCGTCTATAGTGATTGTCCGGTGGTGCACCGGACCGTCCGGTGCGCCACTGGACAGAAGGCAAGGATGACCTTCTTTGTTGGCCTCCAACGGCTCCTAGCTGTCTTGAGGCTATAAAAGGGACCCCTAGGCGCATGGAGGAGCTACCCAAGCATTCATAATCATTCTAAGGCATCCAGACTGCTCCCGCGCATTCGCTTTGTTGTGTTAGAGATTTGAGCTCTATTCGAGTCGAGAACTCCCTATGTGTCATTTGAGCTCAAGTCTTCACTTGTGTGCGTTGGTGTGCTGCATTTTTGAGTCTTGTGTGCGTTGCTCTCCCCAACCTTACTCTGTGCTTTCTTTGTGATCATCATTGTAAGGGCGAGAGGATCCAACTTGTGGAGATTCCTTGCAAACGGGAAAAGGATATAAGGAAGAAAAGTCATGGTATTCAAGTTGATCATTGGATCACTTGAAAGGGGTTGAGTGCAACCCTCGTCCATTGGGACGCCACAACGTGGAATTAGGCAAGTGTTACTTGGCCGAACCACAGGATAAAATCGTGTGTCTCTTGTGATTGCTCTCTCTTTGATTGTCTGTGTTCGCAAGAGCTTGTCTCATTGACTTGATTAACCAGCACTAATATCTTTATAATCAAGGTTGTTGGAATTTAGTGTTGAATTTTACAGGATCACCTATTCACCCCCCTCTAGGTGCTCTCAATTGGTATCGGAGCCGTTCTCTTCACATAAGGGACTAATCGCCCGAAGAGATGGATCCTAAGGGAAAGGGGATGGTGGTCAACGACAAGGACAAGGAGTTCATCTTCAACGAGCCAAGAGATGACAAGCCCACTGACTCTAGCTCGAGTCACAAGAAGAAGGACGGGAAGAAGAAGAGGCGCATCAAGAAGATCGTCTACTACGACAGCGATGAATCTTCTTCACCAAGAGAAGATGACGACGATGACTCATCTAAAAAGAAACCGGTTAATCAAAACTATTCATTTGATTATTCTCGTATTCCATTTAATTCTAATGCTCATTTGCTATCAATTCCACTTGCCGGACCCTAGGCTCCTAGTTTGCCGAAGGTGACCTTTTCTCGGTGCACTGGGGGTTGCGCCTTTTCCTGCTTTGCCCCGATTTTCTCGGAGATTATTGAGGAAGATTTTCTCTCCGGTGGATCCGCGATGCGATGCAGAGTTCCCTCCTCATCCGCTACAGATGAGATAGTTCTGAAGCAGAACGTGGACCCGAGGCGGAGGATGATCTTGTGCAGGAAGGTGACGACCATTGAGCTAGCTTGGATCGATGACACACCCCCCTACCTGGCGCGCCAGCTATCGGTGTTTTGGGTCCGACCGCGCACCTAGGGTTACCCCTCAAGGTGCTTTCAGGAGTAGGACGGTGTTATTGACTGTAGCTCGATGGTTTGTGCTGGATGCACGAGAATCAGTGGGCAGTGGTTTACAGGTTCGGGCCGCTTTGATATGCGTAACACCCTACGTCCTGGCGAGAATGCTTTATGTGGTGGGTTACAAGGGAGTTCTCTAGCGCTGAAAACGTAGAGAGTTGGGTGGAAGGTTGAGCAACGAGCCTCTAATCTGAAGGGGTGCCCCCTAGGCCTTATATACTCGACCGTGGGGCAGTACATGCAGGTATGATAACAATGTGTACCTAAGAAATAGTGAACCAATTGAGTTTGTCCTCCTATAATTCCACCGAACCATCCTCGCTTGGTTCCGTTGTATAGGGCTCCTGCGCGGGAAGGTCGGGTCACTGTTGTGATTACTGCTCGAATTCGTTGGGCCGTCTTGGGCTCGCGCCGATATGGCCTTGTGTCAATCCGCTTCATTGGTCGTTCCTCCCCAGGCCCACGAGGGAGATGACCTTACGAATTATGGGGACCTTGGGCCTTTCGTGAGGTCTTTTATCCTTCTGGTGGACCCGGGGGATATCTGTCCCCACATGACGCTAATCGACATGGCGAGAACGATGCTTAGAGAGTTCAAGACATCCAAGCGGTTTTGGTCGGAAGCTGTGAACACAGCCGGCCACGCCATAAACCGGTTCTATCTGCATCGTCTCCTCAAGAAGACCTCCTACAAACTCCTTACCAGTAACAAACCCAATGTCTCTTACTTTCGTGTATTTGGGAGCAAATGCTACATTCTGGTGAAGAAAGGTAGACATTCTAAATTTGCTCCTAAGGCAGTAGAAGGGTTTTTACTAGGGTATGATTCAAATACAAAGGCATATAGGGTCTTCAACAAATCATCAGGATTAGTTGAAGTCTCTAGCGACGTTGTATTTGATGAGACTAATGGCTCTCTAAGAGAGCAAGTTGATCTTGATGACATAGATGAAGAAGAAGTTCCGACGGCCACAATGCACACGATGGCGATAGGTGATGTGCGACCACAGGAATCACATGAAGAAGATCAACCATCCTCCTCAACACCTGTGCATCCCCCAACTCAAGATGATGTACAGGTACCTCAAGAAGAAGGGAAAGATCAACGGGGAGCACAGGAAGATCAAGTGATGGAGGAAGAAGCACCACGGGCCCCTCCAACTCAAGTCCGAGCGTCGATCCAAAGACATCACCCCGTCGATCAAATTCTGGGTGACATCAGCAAGGGATTAACTACTCGCTCACGTTTAGCTAATTTTTGTGAGCATTACTCGTTTGTCTCTTCTATTGAGCCTGTCAGGGTAGAAGAGGCCTTGCAGGATCCGGACTGGGTGTTGGCCATGCAGGAAGAGCTCAACAACTTCAAACGAAATGAAGTCTGGAGCCTAGTGCCACATCCAAAGCAAAATGTTGTGGGAACCAAGTGGGTGTTCCACAACAAGCAAGACGAGCACGGGGTGGTGACAAGAAACAAGGCTCAACTTGTGGCAAAAGGTTATGCCCAAGTCGCAGGTTTGGATTTCGAGGAGACTTTTGCTCCTGTGGCTAGGTTAGAGTCTATTCGAATATTATTAGCCTATGCAGCTCACTATTCCTTCAGGCTATTCCAAATGGATGTAAAAAGCGCTTTCCTCAACGGGCCAATCATGGAGGAGGTATACGTGGAACAACCCCCTGGCTTTGAGGATGACAGGTATCCCAACCATGTGTACAAACTCTCTAAGGCGCTCTATGAACTTAAGCAAGCCCTAAGAGCATGGTATGAATGCCTTAGAGATTTCCTTATTTCTAATGCTTTCAAGGTTGGGAAAGTCGATCCCACTCTTTTTACAAAGACTTGCAACGATGATCTTTTTGTTTACCAAATTTATGTCGATGACATAATATTTGGTTCTACTAATCAAGAGTCTTGTGAGGAGTTTAGCAGGGTGATGATGCAGAAGTTCGAGATGTCAATGATGGGCGAGTTGACCTACTTCCTTGGATTTCAAGTGAAGCAACTCAAGGACGGCACCTTCATTTCCCAAACGAAGTACACTTAGGATCTTCTCAAGAGGTTTGGGATGAAGGACGCCAAGCCCGTGAAGACACCTATGGGAACTGACGAACACATTGACCTCAACAAAGGAGGTAAGTCCGTTGATCAAAAGGCATACCGGTCAATGATAGGTTCATTACTTTACCTTTGTGCTAGTAGACCGGACGTTATGCTTAGTGTATGCATGTGTGCTAGATTTCAATCCAACCCCAAGGAATGTCACCTTGTGGTCGTTAAGCGAATTCTTAGGTATTTAGTTTCTACGCCTTGCTTCGGGATCTGGTATCCAAAGGGGTCTACCTTTGACTTGATTGGATACTCAGACTCTGATTATGCCAAGTGCAAGGTTGATAGGAAGAGTACATCAGGGACGTGCCAATTTCTAGGAAGGTCCCTGGTGTCCTAGAGTTCCAAGAAACAAATCAGTTGCTCTATCCACCGCTGAGGCCGAGTACGTTATCACAGGACAGTGTTGCGCGCAACTGCTTTGGATGAGGCAAACCCTCCGAGACTTTGGCTACAATCTAAGCAAAGTCCCACTCCTATGTGACAATGAGAGTGCAATCCGCTTGGCGGATAATCCTGTTGAACACAGCCGCACTAAGCACATAGACATCCGGCATCACTTCCTGAGAGACCACCAGCAAAAGGGAGATATCGATGTGTACCATATTAGCACCGAGAACCAGCTAGCCGATATCTTCACTAAGCCTTTAGATGAGAAAAGGTTTTGCAAGTTGCGTAGTGAACTAAATGTCTTAGATTCGCGTAACTTGGATTGATCTATAGGATACATGTGTTCTATGCCTTTGATCATGTAACTTTGTGCATTCAAATCAGTTATTGTTTATTTGTGGTGTTCAAGTTGTACAAGTCATCCTCGGACCTCACAAGTCTATATGCAAATGATGCATATATTCAGGGGATATGTGCTACAACTTGATCCCTTTGAGACTAACTTGTTTGTTTGAGTACACTTGATGTAGTCTCAAAGGTACATTGAAAGGGAAAGTGAACTTGGATGACGAAAAGACTTCCACTGCACTCTGATATTAGTGTATTTAATTCTAAGTTCATATTTATGCTCTCATTGCCTTTTTGCTCTTAATTGACATTTTTTTGTGAGGCATTGGGGTTAAAGGGCCAAAAATAATCCTGTTTTGGTGCTTAATGCCAAAGGGGAAGAAATTAAGGCAAAGCAAAGCACATGGATCAGCCAACCACTTGTGAATTTTGAAAACACTAGAGTTAGAATTTGTGTTTTGTCCAAAATACTCTTATTGCAAAATTTGGTCTATTATGAGGAGAATTTTGATTACAGGAAAAAGGGGGAGTTTTTGGCACTTGATCAATTTTACTCTTGGAATATCTCTCTATTTTCCCAAACAAGTGTGTTTGACTTAGAGATAGGAAAAAGAATTTGATTTGCAAAAACAAGTGGTGGCAAAGAGTGATCCAAATATGCCAAATCATAACAAAAAATAATTTGGTCTTCATTTGCATTGATGTTGCACTTCCTTTTGCTGTTTTTTGATGTGTTGGCATAAATCACTAAAAAGGGGGAGATTGAAAGGGAAATGTGCCCTTGGGCAATTTCTATAAGTATTTTGGTGATTAGATGACCAACACATCTTAATTGAATCCTTATGTGCTAAATGTGTAAAGTGCAAATCAAGGTACAAGGTATGTTTATAGACTTAGTACATTGTTTTTGAATACTAACATGGTTATCTAAGTGCTAGAAACAGTCCTGAGAAGAGAAGAAACGGATTGGAAAAGAGTTGGCTTCCAGCTCGGCCTGGCACACCGGACTGTCCGGTGGTGCACTAGACAGTGTCCGGTGCCCTAGGCTAGTCGACGGTGAACTAGCTCCTCTCGGGAAATGACAGAGTTGTATGGCTATAATTCACTGGATTGTCCGGTGAGTCATCTGCGACGAACTCGTCGCTCTCGAGAAACGGAAAAAGCGACGTGGCTAAAATTCACCGGACTGTCCGGTGAGCCAACGACGCCAGCGGCAACGGTCGTCCGCGCGATCAGCACGCAACATGTGGCCAGCTCCAACGGTCGGCTGGGTGCACCGGACTGTTTGATGTGCACCGGACAGTGTCCGGTGCGCCAACCAGCCCCGAGGAGCAACGGTCGGATGCACCCGATATGGAAGGAGATCGCGCACCGAACATGAACAGTGGCTGTCTGGTGGTGCACCGGACTGTCCGATGTACCACTCGACAGAAGGCAAGAATGGCCTTCCAAATTGATCTCCAACGGCTCCTAGCTGCCTTGGGGCTATAAAAGGGACCCCTAGGCGCATGGAGCAGTACACCAAGCTTACAAGAAACATCTTAAGGCACCTAGACTCTGCATTCACGCAATCGGATCATAGTTCTTGAGATTTGAGCACTTTCGAGTTGTAAACTCCTCGCGCTGTGTTTGTGTGCTCACGTCTTCACTTGTGTGCGTGGTGTTGCTGCGGATTTGAGTCTTGTGTGTGTTGCTTTCCCTCCTTACTTTTGTGCTTCTTTGTGATCTCTATTGTAAGGGCGAGAGACTCTAAATTGTGGAGATTCCTCGCAACCGGGAAAAATACTCTAAAGGAAAAGACCGTGGTATTCAAGTCGATCATTGGATCACTTGAAAGGGGTTGAGTGCAACCCTCATCCATTGGGACGCCACAACGTGGAAATAGGCAAGTGTTACTTGGCCGAACCACGGGATAAAAATCGTGTGTCTCGTGTGTTGCTTCTTGTAATTGTTTTGACTGCACGAGTGTGTTCCATAGCACTTGATTTCACTAACACCTTAATAATCAAGTTTGTGGCTATTTAGTGTTTGATTTTATAGGATCACCTATTCACCCCCTCTCTAGGTGCTCTCAGTCTAGAGGCGGTGAATAGGCAAGCAGAAACTTTTCAACAAAAACTAGAAACGAACTAGGTAAAACCGGTTCAACCGGTGTCAAAACTAGTTCAACCGATTTGCACGAGCTCAACTAAAGAATGAGATATAAAACTGAATTCATCTCAAAATTCGCCTAGTTAACTTTGCAAATGGGACGTCCTAGATGATCCACATGGTTCAGAGTAGTAGATCTGAGAAGGGCACTTCTCAAAATCCACACACCAAAAAAATATGAACAATTCTTCCACGGAATGATGAGAGAACGAAGAACATGAACAAACACAATGAGCAAGAACACAATAGACACAAGATTTATCCCGAGGTTTGGTCACACCACAAAGATGCCCTACTTCCTCATTGAGGCTCCCACAAAGAGTCGGGTCTCTTTCAACCCTAATCCTCCCTTTGCCGACCACAAAGGCCAATCCCACACACTAATCTTTGCTCAAACGAGTGAGTTATACAAACTTTCTTGTGGTCTTCCACAAGATTTGGAGACTTACAAGAGACACCTAGTCGTCTAGGAGCTAGAAGCTCCAAGAGTAACGAATCCACAAAGAACTCGATGTAGTACCAAAGCTCAAATCAAGAAGAACAAGAAGGATTTAGAGATGAAGCACAAACACTGCAGCTCTTCAATCTCACTCAAAGATTTCTCTCTAAAGATTTGAAATGGGAGAGGCAAGAGGTGTGCGAGAGAGAGTGGGAGGTGTTTCACATGTTAGAAATGGAGTTTGGCGCGTGCTCTTTTTTGGGGAGAGAGGTAGGAGTGAGTATATATAGGTGGGACTCCAAAACTTGCCGTTGGGCTGATTTTTGCTATTGAGCACCAGTTGAACCGCCCTCGTAGACTGCTAGTCTGTCTGCCAGTCTAACTGACAGACTGCTGGTCAGATTGGTCAAAAAGACCATGACACCAGCTGAACCAGCCCTTGGGGCGGTTGAAAGGGAATTAGGCTTAGACCTAGTTCCTAAATAATTTTGGTGGTTGAATTGCCCAACACAAACATTGGACTAACTAGTTTACTCTAGTGCATAAGTTATACAGGTGCAAAAGGTTCACAATCAGCCAATAAAAAGACCAAGTGTTGGATTCAACAAAGGAGCAGCAAGGCAACCGAGGGCTCCTCTGGCCGGAGGCACCGGACTGTCCGGTGTGCACCGGACTGTCCGGTGCGGCCAGAGGACTTCGACTTCAAACTCTTCGCCCTTGGGATTTCTCGGATGCCGGCGCGCTATAATTCACCGGACTGTCCGGTGTGCACCGGACATGTCCGGTGCTCCAAGGAAACGCGGCCTCCGGAACTCGTCAGCCTCGGGTTCGCTCGGCAGCCACTCCGCTAAAATTCACCGGACTGTCCGGTGTGCACCGGACTGTCCGGTGTACCAGCGGAGCAACGGCTCTCTGCGGCGCCAACGGCTCCCTGCGGTGCATTAAATGCGCGCGCAGCGCGCGCAGTCGTCAGGCACGCCCATGCCGGTGCACCGGACATCAAACAGTACATGTCCGGTGTGCACCGGACACCCAGGAGGGCCCACAAGTCAGAAGCTCCAACGGTCAGAATCCAACGGCACTGGTGACGTGGCAGGGGCACCGGACTGTCCGGTGTGCACCGGACTGTCCGGTGCGCCATCGAACAGAGGAGTTCCAGCAACGGTCACTTTTGGTGGTTGGGGCTATAAATACCCCAACCACCCCACATTCATTGCTATCCAAGTTTTCCAACTCTCAACCACTTACAAGAGCTAGGCATTCAATTCTAGACACATACAAAGAGATCAAATCCTCTCCAATTCCACTCAAACCCTTAGTGACTAGCGAGAGAGATTTGCCGTGTTCTTTTGAGCTCTTGCGCTTGGATTGCTTTCTTTCTTTCTCATTTGTTCTTGAGATCATCACTCAATTGTAACCAAGGCAAGAGGCACCAATTGTGTGGTGGCCCTTGTGGGGAAGCTTTGTTCCCGTTTGATTGAGAAGAAGAGAAAGCTCACTCGATCCGTGGGATCGTTTGAGAGAGGGAAGGGTTGAAAGAGACCCGGCCTTTGTGGCCTCCTCAACGGGGAGTAGGTTTGCGAGAACCGAACCTCGGTAAAACAAATCCTTGTGTCACACTCTTATTTGCTTGCGATTTGTTTTGCGACCTCTCTCGCGGACTCGTTTCTTTATTACTAACGCTAACCCGGCTTGTAGTTGTTATTATTTTTGTAAATTTCAGTTTCGCCCTATTCACCCCCCCCTCTAGGCGACTATCAATTGGTATCAGAGCCCGGTACTTCATTAGAGCCTAACCGCTCGAAGTGATGTCGGGAGATCACACCAAGAGGGAGATGGAGACCGGCGATGACAAGCCCACTACAAGTCAAGGGAGCACTTCATCTTCATCAGAAGAGTCCCGCACCAAGAGAAGAGAGAAGAAGAAGAAATCCTCCAAGCGGAAGGAGAAAAGATCTTCCTCTTCTCACCACAAAGAGAAGAAGGAAAAATCTTCTTCTCACAAGCCGCATCGGAGTGGGGACAAGCACAAAAGGATGAGGAAGGTGGTCTACTACGAGACCGACACTTCATCGACATCTACCTCCGGCTCCGACGCGGCGTCCGTCACTTCTAAACGCCAAGAGCGTAAGAAGTATAGTAAGATCCCCCTACGCTACCCTCGCATTCCTAAACATACAC
This sequence comes from Zea luxurians, assembly GCA_029449295.1. NCBI lineage: Eukaryota > Viridiplantae > Streptophyta > Magnoliopsida > Poales > Poaceae > Zea > Zea luxurians. Next base: position 9,397,501 of record JAOPSE010000012.1, on the reverse strand, counting down.
CTTTACTATCCGTCCCATTAGGCAAACCACCAACTTTTAATGGTGAAGATTATGCTATGTGGAGTAATTTGATGCGATTTCATCTAACCTCTCTCCACAAAAGATTATGGGATATTGTTGAGTATGGTGTACAGGTACCATCCGTAGGGGATGAAGACTATGACACGGACGAAGTGGCCCAAATCGAGCACTTCAACTCCCAAGCCGCAACCATCCTCCTTGCCTCCCTAAGCAAGGAGGAATACAACAAAGTACAAGGGTTGAAGAACGCCAAGGAGATTTGGGACCTACTCAAGACGGCGCACGAGGGTGATGAACTCACCAAGATCACCAAGCGGGAAACGATCGAGGGGGAGCTCGGTCGCTTCCGTCTTCGCCAAGGGGAGGAGCCACAAGACATGTACAACCGGCTCAAGACCTTGGTGAACCAAGTGCGCAACCTCAGGAGCGCAAAATGGGATGACCACGAAGTGGTTAAGGTTATTCTAAGAGCCCTTATTTTCCTTAACCCTACTCAAGTACAATTAATTCGTGGCAATCCTAGATATACACAAATGACCCCCGAGGAAGTCATCGGGAATTTTGTTAGTTTTGAATGCATGATTAAGGGCTCCAAGAAGATCAACGAGCTTGATGAGCCTTCCACATCCGAGGCGCAACCCGTGGCCTTCAAGGCAACGGAGGAGAAGAAGGAGGAGTCTACACCAAGTAGACAACCAATTGACGCCTCCAAGCTCGACAACGAGGAGATGGCCCTAATCATCAAAAGCTTCCGGCAAATCCTCAAGCAACGGAAGGGAAAGGACTACAAATCCCGTTCCAAGAAGGTTTGCTACAAGTGTGGTAAGCCCGGTCACTTTATTGCTAAATGTCCATTATCAAGTGATAGTGACAGGGGTGACGACAAGAAGGGCAAGAGGAAGGAAAAGAAGAAGTACTACAAGAAGAAGGGCGGCGATGCCCATGTTTGTCGGGAATGGGACTCCGACGAAAGCTCAAGCGACTCCTCCGACGACGAGGATGCCGCCAACATCGCCGTCACCAAGGGCCTCCTCTTCCCCAACGTCGGCCACAAGTGCCTCATGGCCAAGGACGGCAAAAAGAAGGTAAAATCAAAGTCCTCCACTAAATATGAAACATCTAGTGATGAGGATGATGATAAAAATGAAGAGGATAATTTGCGTATTCTTTTTGCCAACCTTAACATGGAACAAAAAGAAAAATTAAATGAATTGATTAGTGCTATACATGAGAAGGATGATCTCTTGGATTCTCAAGAGGACTTCCTTATTAAAGAAAATAAAAAGCATGTTAAGGTTAAAAATGCTTATGCTCTAGAAAGAGAAAAATGTGAAAAATTGTCTAGTGAGCTAAGTATTTGCCATGAGACTTTAGACAACCTTAGAAATGAAAATGCCAATTTGTTAGCTAAGGTTGATTCTCCTATTTGCAATATTTCAATTCCTAGAAATGATAATAATGATTTGCTTGCTAGGATTGAAAAATTGAACATTTCTCTTGCTAGCCTTAGAAATGAGAATGAGAAATTAATTGCTAAGGCTAAGGATTTTGATGTTTGCAATACTACTATTTCTGACCTTAGAACTAAGAATGATTTGTTGCATGCTAAGGTTATTGAATTAAAGTCTTGCAAACCCTCTACATCTACTATTGAGCATGTGTCCATTTGCACTAGATGTAGAGATATTAATGTTGATACTATCCATGATCACCTTGCCTTAATTAAGAAACAAAATGATCACATAGCACAACTTAATGCTAAAATTAGAGAGCATGACTTAGAAAATGAAAAATTTAAATTGGCTAGAAGCATGCTCTATAATGGGAGACGCCCGGGCATTAAGGACGGCATTGGCTTCCAAAGGGGAGACAATGTCAAAATTAATGCCCCTCCTAAGAACTTGTCTAACTTTGTTAAGGGCAAGGCTCCCATGCCTCAGGATAACGAGGGTTACATTTTGTACCCTGCCGGGTATCCTGAGAGTAAAATTAAGAAAATTCATTCTAGGAAGTCTCACTCTGGCCCTAATTATGCTTTTATGTATAAGGGTGAGACATCTAGATCTAGGCAACCAACCCATGCCAAGTTGCCTAGAAAGAAAACCATTAATGCATCAAATGATCATGCCATTTCATTTAAAACTTTTGATGCATCTTATGTTTTGACTAGCAAGTCCGGCAAGGTAGTTGCCAAAATTGTTGGGGGCAAACACAAGGGCTCCAAGACTTGTGTTTGGGTACCCAAAGTTCTTGTATCTAATGCCAAAGGACCCAAAACCGTTTGGGTACCTAAAACAAAGAACTAAACTTGTTTTGTAGGTTTATGCATCCGGGGGCACAAGTTGGATACTCGACAGCGGGTGCACAAACCACATGACCGGGGAGAAAAGGATGTTCTCCTCATATGAGAAAAACCAAGATCCCCAACGAGCTATCACATTCGGGGATGGAAATCAAGGTTTGGTCAAAGGTTTGGGTAAAATTGCTATATCTCCTGACCATTCTATTTCAAATGTTTTTCTTGTAGATTCATTAGATTACAATTTGCTTTCCGTATCCCAATTATGTCAAATGGGCTACAACTGTCTTTTTACTGATATAGGTGTTACTGTCTTTAGAAGAAGTGATGATTCAATAGCTTTTAAGGGAGTGTTAGAGGGTCAGCTATACTTAGTAGATTTTAATAAAGCTGAACTCGACACTTGCTTGATTGCTAAGACTAACTTAGGTTGGCTCTGGCACCGCCGACTAGCCCATGTTGGAATGAAGAATCTTCACAAGCTTCTAAAGGGAGAACACATTTTGGGACTAACCGATGTTCATTTTGAGAAAGATAGGATTTGTAGCGCATGCCAAGCTGGGAAGCAAGTTGGGATACATCATCCACACAAAAATATCATGACTACCGACAGGCCACTGGAGCTCCTACATATGGATCTATTCGGCCCGATCGCTTACATAAGCATCGGCGGTAGTAAGTATTGTCTTGTAATTGTGGATGATTATTCTCGCTTCACTTGGGTATTCTTTTTGCAGGAAAAATCACAAACCCAAGAGACCTTAAAGGGATTCTTGAGACGGGCTCAAAATGAGTTCGGCTTAAGGATCAAGAAAATTAGAAGCGACAATGGGACGGAGTTCAAGAACTCTCAAATAGAAGGCTTTCTTGAGGAGGAGGGCATCAAGCATGAGTTCTCTTCTCCCTACACTCCACAACAAAATGGTGTAGTGGAGAGGAAGAATCGAACTCTATTGGACATGGCAAGAACCATGCTTGATGAGTACAAGACACCGGATCGGTTTTGGGCCGAGGCGGTCAACACCGCCTGCTACGCCATCAACCGATTATATCTTCATCGAATCCTCAAGAAGACATCCTATGAACTCCTAACCGGTAAAAAGCCCAATATTTCATATTTTAGAGTTTTTGGTAGCAAATGTTTTATACTTGTTAAAAGAGGTAGAAAATCTAAATTTGCTCCTAAAACTGTAGAAGGCTTTTTACTAGGATATGACTCAAACACAAGGGCATATAGAGTCTTTAACAAGTCCTCAGGACTTGTTGAAGTTTCTTGTGACGTTGTGTTTGATGAGACTAACGGCTCTCAAGTAGAGCAAGTTGATCTTGATGATATAGGTGAAGAACAGGCTCCATGCATAGCGCTAAGGAACATGTCCATTGGGGATGTGTGTCCTAAGGACTCCGAAGAGCCTCCACATGCACAAGATCAACCATCCTCCTCCATGCAAGCATCTCCACCAACTCAAGTTGAGGATGAGGCTCAAGATGTTGAACAAGAAAATCAAGAAGATGAGCCACCTCAAAATGACGGCAACGATCAAGGGGGAGATTCAAATGATGAAGACAAGGAGGATGAACAACCAAGGCCGCCACACCCAAGAGTCCACCAAGCAATCCAACGAGATCACCCCGTCGACACCATCCTCGGCGACATTCATAAGGGGGTAACTACTCGATCTCGTGTTGCACATTTTTGTGAACATTACTCGTTTGTTTCCTCTATTGAGCCACACAGGGTAGAGGAAGCACTTCAAGATTCGGATTGGGTGATGGCAATGCAAGAGGAGCTCAACAACTTCACGAGGAACGAGGTATGGCACTTAGTTCCACGTCCTAACCAAAATGTTGTAGGAACCAAGTGGGTTTTCCGCAACAAGCAAGACGAGCATGGTGTGGTGACTAGGAACAAAGCTCGACTCGTGGCCAAGGGATATTCACAAGTCGAAGGTTTGGATTTTGGTGAAACCTATGCACCCGTAGCTAGGCTTGAGTCAATTCGTATATTATTAGCCTATGCTACTTACCATGGCTTCAAGCTTTATCAAATGGACGTGAAGAGTGCCTTCCTCAATGGACCAATCAAGGAGGAGGTCTATGTTGAGCAACCTCCCGGCTTTGAAGACAGTGAGTATCCTAACCATGTTTATAGGCTCTCAAAGGCGCTTTATGGGCTCAAGCAAGCCCCAAGAGCATGGTATGAATGCCTTAGAGATTTCCTTATTGCAAATGGCTTCGAAGTCGGCAAGGCCGATCCTACTTTATTCACTAAAACTCTTGACAACGATTTATTCGTATGCCAAATTTATGTTGATGATATTATATTTGGGTCTACTAACAAATCTACATGTGAAGAATTTAGTAGGATCATGACACAGAAATTCGAGATGTCGATGATGGGGGAGTTGAAATATTTCTTAGGATTTCAAGTCAAGCAACTCCAAGAGGGCACCTTCATTAGCCAAACGAAGTATACTCAAGACATTCTAAGCAAATTTGGAATGAAGGATGCCAAGCCCATCAAGACACCCATGGGAACTAATGGACATCTCGACCTCGACACGGGAGGTAAGTCCGTGGATCAAAAGGTATACCGGTCGATGATTGGATCATTGCTTTATTTATGTGCATCTCGACCGGACATTATGCTTTCCGTGTGCATGTGTGCAAGATTCCAAGCCGACCCTAAGGAATCACACCTTACGGCCGTGAAACGAATCTTGAGATATTTGGCTTTTACTCCTAAGTTTGGGCTTTGGTACCCTCGGGGATCCACATTTGATTTGATTGGTTATTCGGATGCCGATTGGGCGGGGTGTAGGATTAATAGGAAGAGCACATCGGGGACTTGCCAGTTCTTGGGAAGATCCTTGGTGTCATGGGCTTCAAAGAAGCAAAATTCGGTCGCTCTTTCTACCGCCGAAGCCGAGTATATTGCCGCAGGCCATTGTTGCGCGCAATTGCTTTGGATGAGGCAAACCCTGCGGGACTACGGTTACAAATTAACCAAAGTCCCTTTGCTATGTGACAATGAGAGTGCAATCAAAATGGCCGACAACCCCGTCGAGCATAGCCGCACTAAGCACATAGCCATTCGGTATCATTTTCTTCGGGATCACCAACAAAAGGGGGATATCGAGATTTCTTATATTAATACTAAAGATCAATTAGCCGATATCTTTACCAAACCACTTGATGAACAATCTTTTACCCGACTTAGGCATGAGCTTAATATTCTTGATTCTAGGAATTTCTTTTGCTAGTCTTGCACGCATAGCACATGAATATACCTTTGATCATGTCTCTTTTATATATGCTATGACTAATGTGTTTTCAAGTGTATTTCAACCAAGTCATAGGTGTATTGAAAGGGAATTGGAGTCTTCGGCGAAGACAAAGGCTTCCACTCCGTTCTACTACTCATCCTTCGCCGTCGCTCCGCATCATCTCTCCAACGTTGGTATAACCTTCACTCATTTATTTCATGACCAAAGGGGGAGAATGTACTTCATTGGGCTCTAATGATTCCGTTTTTGGCGATTCATGCCAAAGGGGGAGAAAATATGAGCCCAAAGCAAAAGGACCGCACCACCACCTAATTTCATACATTTGATAATTTTATATTGGTAAATTTCAAAATTGGTATCTCTTTGTGTTCTAAGAAGGGAGTAACGAGTATTTTCAAAATTGATGTCTTAAAACCCTCTTGATCACTAAGAGGAGACCTTATTTGAGGGGGAGTTTTGCTTAGTCAAAGGAAAAGCATTGGAAATAGGGGGAGAAAATTCCATATCTTGAAAATGCTTTGCAAAATCTTTTTCATTTACCTTTGACTATCTTGCAAAAGTACTTTGAAAAGAATTTACAAAAGAATTTGCAAAAACAAAACTCGTGGTGCAAATATGGTCCAATATGTCAAAAACAAAGAAACCATCCATGCGCATCATATAAGTTTATATTGGCTCAATCCCAAGCAACCTTTGCACTTACATTATGTAAACTAGTTCAATTATGCACTTCTATATTTGCTTTGGTTTGTGTTGGCATCAATCACCAAAAAGGGGGAGATTGAAAGGGAATTAGGCTTAGACCTAGTTCCTAAATAATTTTGGTGGTTGAATTGCCCAACACAAACATTGGACTAACTAGTTTACTCTAGTGCATAAGTTATACAGGTGCAAAAGGTTCACAATCAGCCAATAAAAAGACCAAGTGTTGGATTCAACAAAGGAGCAGCAAGGCAACCGAGGGCTCCTCTGGCCGGAGGCACCGGACTGTCCGGTGTGCACCGGACTGTCCGGTGCGGCCAGAGGACTTCGACTTCAAACTCTTCGCCCTTGGGATTTCTCGGATGCCGGCGCGCTATAATTCACCGGACTGTCCGGTGTGCACCGGACATGTCCGGTGCTCCAAGGAAACGCGGCCTCCGGAACTCGTCAGCCTCGGGTTCGCTCGGCAGCCACTCCGCTAAAATTCACCGGACTGTCCGGTGTGCACCGGACTGTCCGGTGTACCAGCGGAGCAACGGCTCTCTGCGGCGCCAACGGCTCCCTGCGGTGCATTAAATGCGCGCGCAGCGCGCGCAGTCGTCAGGCACGCCCATGCCGGTGCACCGGACATCAAACAGTACATGTCCGGTGTGCACCGGACACCCAGGAGGGCCCACAAGTCAGAAGCTCCAACGGTCAGAATCCAACGGCACTGGTGACGTGGCAGGGGCACCGGACTGTCCGGTGTGCACCGGACTGTCCGGTGCGCCATCGAACAGAGGAGTTCCAGCAACGGTCACTTTTGGTGGTTGGGGCTATAAATACCCCAACCACCCCACATTCATTGCTATCCAAGTTTTCCAACTCTCAACCACTTACAAGAGCTAGGCATTCAATTCTAGACACATACAAAGAGATCAAATCCTCTCCAATTCCACTCAAACCCTTAGTGACTAGCGAGAGAGATTTGCCGTGTTCTTTTGAGCTCTTGCGCTTGGATTGCTTTCTTTCTTTCTCATTTGTTCTTGAGATCATCACTCAATTGTAACCAAGGCAAGAGGCACCAATTGTGTGGTGGCCCTTGTGGGGAAGCTTTGTTCCCGTTTGATTGAGAAGAAGAGAAAGCTCACTCGATCCGTGGGATCGTTTGAGAGAGGGAAGGGTTGAAAGAGACCCGGCCTTTGTGGCCTCCTCAACGGGGAGTAGGTTTGCGAGAACCGAACCTCGGTAAAACAAATCCTTGTGTCACACTCTTATTTGCTTGCGATTTGTTTTGCGACCTCTCTCGCGGACTCGTTTCTTTATTACTAACGCTAACCCGGCTTGTAGTTGTGATTATTTTTGTAAATTTCAGTTTCGCCCTATTCACCCCCCCCCCCTCTAGGCGACTATCAGCGGTTCAACCGGTTTTGACCAGCAAGTTTGGGAGAGAGAACCCTAGTTCAACTGGCCTAGAGGCAAGTTCAACTGATCTTGACTAGAGAGTTTCACGATTAAAGTTGAAGTTCAACTCAGCTAAAAAATCTCAACTCAGTTGAAGAAGAAAAAGCTCAACTCAGCTAAAGAAGTTCAACTCAACTGAAAAAGCTCAACTCTGCTGAAGAAGTTCAACTCAGCTGAAAAAGCTCAACTCAGCTGAAGATGTTCAACTCAGCTGAAAAAGCTCAACTGCTTTTTAACAGGAATGCTCTCCGTTTCTCAACCCTAACAATAGTCATACACAAAGTGTCCAAAGACGTTTGGTTTTAGATATAGCTTTTAAATTTGGAGGCTTGAGCTTTGGCAAACACCAACCTTCTTTTTGGATCCCCCTTGATAGCACGACGATTCCTATACTCAAGCTAAATAAAATATAATTAAGTAAACTCCTTGAGAAATTGGTGCCTCATGTGTGATTTCTCCATGGCGTTCTTCATAAGGATCACAAACATCTTTGTCTCACTTTTTGAAGCAAACACAAATTAATCCCTATGATTTGAACCATTTCACCATATATGAGTTCAAATCATGGCCTCAATTCACCTTACTGATGCATCAACACAATGTAACTTTTCATAGCTGATTAGTTCATCGACTTAGTGCAAGTACTCCCTTCTTCACCTTAGCCATGGTACCTCAGTCCACAAGCCATCGTCGACCTTCACCTCCGCTTAGTCCCTCGAAGCCTTTCCTTGCTATCTTCACCCTATCAAGCCATTCTTGATTCACATCATATTGAGCATCCATTGAGAGAATCATTTCTTCAATATTGTGAACCTTGCTTGAATGTCATCTAGACATAAATGCTAAGATCAATCAATCTCTAGTTTGATTCTCATAGAAGCATATATGGACGAATAGTAATATGGTCAAGCCAATTCACGATTCCTCATATCTTATTCACTTTGGCTTGACCAATCCTCTTAATCACTCAACCTCTATTCTGATCATATTTATGCATAGTGATTTCTCAAGTCTTGTCCATATATTCAAACCAATATAGAGATCATATTATATCCATTTGCATTATCTCACTGGTTATTTAACCTTGTGTTGAATCTTTGTTCACTGATCATTATACACTATTCAAGTATGTTCATCATACTGAATTTCCTGTTCAACACTTAGCAAACTTGTTAGACCTTTAAATATGTTGTTATCCAAATTACAAAAACACACAAAAGGGATGAATGCACTTTCAGTACTCTCATCAAAATAGAGGACCATCAGGATTATACTTAAGAAGAGACTGGACTATGCTGCTATGTTGTTATTCCTTTTTAGCAGTGCAACTATGCCGAAGCAAATGTTTAGTACCACAACTAGATTTTGCACTGAAGGTCTGCTTACAGTATTTGCAAAGGGCACCATATCTTACCCTCTTACCATTAACAATATTAGTCAGCTCTTCAAAGTCATTCCACACTTTTAATCTCTTCCTTGATGCATTGGAACTCTGCTTCCATCTGCAGCAGGGGGCTAGTAGAGCCTATCCCTGTTCTAGTACCAGGACTAGGAGCATCATTGTTGCCAATGCCGATAAAGGCCCACGCATCCCACTCCCCATTATGTGCCTCAAGTCAGTACTCCTCCTCAGCGGCCAGATCAAGGTCTATGGCGACACTGGTTCCTCAACGACTACACGACACTATGATTTACATCGATACCTCCATACAAAAAAATCAAACATAGAAGAATTGAGGAACATGAAGAAACTAAACCGGAACAAATCATCAAACCAGAACAATATTATAACACAGAAGAAATAAGGACTTACCAAACGCAACCGGAGCCCCAGAGTCGACTAGCACCCATCAGGTGATGAGGATGAGGACCACGAGACCAGATCTTAGTAGACTAGGAGGCACTAGCCGAGGAGGGGAGCCAAGAATCATGGAGGAATGGAGGATTAGGGATTTAGGGTTAGGATGGTGAATCCGAGTCCTCGATGGCTGCGACACTAGAGTTTATACCCATAACATCACTAGATCGAAAAGCATCTCTACTAGATTCACTAGAATCTAGAACCAAAGAAACATCAACAGATTTGAAGAACAAACATCCAGGGACTTACCAAATGCAACCAGAGCACCAGAGTCGTCGATGGCGATGAGGATAATGAACAACAGTTGGTAGGAGGGAGTAAAGAATCAGGGGAGGATTAGAGACTTTGGGTTAGGGTTAGAGCATATCGAAGGCTCGAAGCTTATCGACTGTCATCGAGTATAGATGTCCAAACTGACCTTACCATTCAAGATCTCGCGACTTATTGGCGAGGGCGGATCATCGAGCCGGCGTCAAGGCGGGGAGGATTTTGGATCTAGGGACGGAGGCATAGAGGGAGAAGGAGAAGGAGCCAGGAGAGGGACTACCATAGAGGGTTCTAGAGAGTGGGCATGTGGGATCGGGTGCCAGGGGGGTTATTCGATGGACATGCGGGCCACGACCGTGCCGACCTTTTGATTGGGTCGGGCCTGCCAAACATGGCATGCCGGATAGGCGGCCCAAACACGACTCGGAAATCTCCAAAACGAACACAAAAAGGATACAAAAGATATAAAGGGTAGAAATTATGATTAAGCAAGATTTAAACACACCATCATGAAAAGGGTCCTTAGATGGCACAAAGGTAATGGAGAAGTGACATGAAGTGATGTACCTTTGCCTTTTACCTTTTCAAGAGGGTTCTAGACTTTTAGAATTCATTTGCAAGCTCTTGTTGGCATAGTTGTGACATAGGTACAAGATACCAAATGAAGATTGTCATACTAAATCAAAGGTGAATCTTGATACCTAGAGTCTAGATGTCACCTAGCATTTTCTAAACACAACAAGAGGCAACATGAAAATTGCACATGTACGGATTGTTCAACTAGTGATCATGTACAAAAAATACCAATTGAAAACCACAAATTGATACAATTTGATAGATAAGCAGATCACTAATGGTATATTACACTAAATTCTCCTCAAATTTTAGTGCACACATATATATGATTTCAATTGATACCTATTGAGAGTACTTATTTGCAATTTAAAGTACCATTGGCATAAAAGGAGTATCAATTGAACAAAATAATGCAACATAAGGAACATGTGCACTATTTAATCAACTAAGTTCTAGACAAGAGAATTTATAAGCTATGCTACTTTAGTCATTTGCAATCCAAAAGGATGTGATACATATTTACCAATTTTAGATGGCATTGAAGTAGCATATACAAGAGAAACTCATTCTTTTGTGAAATGTATAAAAGAAACATTTATTGGAGCAAAGAATCTTTGATACCCAGCAAATTTGCAGTGGAAGCAATTGTCTTTGCCCGAAAATTTCTTTTAAATTTGAGACTACACATATAATAGTCTTGGAAATGAAGTTAGTCTCAAAGATTCAAATCATAGACCATTCTCCCCCTAAATGTGTGCATGCAAGTGATGAATATTTGTTTAGTTTATGCACTTGGACTTGTGAGGCCCGGGGATTAAGTTCTACAATTTGAACCTTGGTACAAGCAAAATATGAAAATGTGAAATTGTATCAATTTAAAGAATTACTTATGATTAAAAGGTATAATATAAGACACCATATGCAACATTTTAAGCCATGATTTTTTAGAAGATAGCATGTTTGGCTCATACCTCACTAAGATGACATAAGACTGACTCATGACATCAGCACAAGAGGTATCAATCAAATATCTAGAGATTCTCTAATTGTCGCCACAAGTGCAATGTTATGGTGTGACTTTAGATATTGCATATACATGCACACAATAGCACGTAAGAACCTAGATGTACAAAGGTAACACAATAGTTCATGGAATGACACACAGTTGTTCTATGCCACATGGTCTTCACCATGATCATCATTTTTCAACTTAGTGCTTTGACAAACTTGAGACTTCTTCAGACAAAGCATGATGATTTTCATTGATGCCCATCAGTCTTTATCATGACTTGGATTGCGTCAATTTAGCATGCCAAAGAGAAACTTATCCTCTTCACAGAACTACATAAATTCATTGATCATTTCTATGGAACCACTCATTCTCTTTTGATGTTCTCCTTTATCTAAGGTGTGAGAGTATACAACATGAAATTGAAAAAAAATCATTAGTCTCACAAGATATATACTAAACTCTCCCTCAATTTGTGCATGGAAGAGTACACAAAGTACACTCATGCATATAAACAATACGAGGTTAAAAGAGATGTTTGCACTATATCTTGGTTTAAGATAACATGCTTTACATAGATGATGAAAAATATACCAATTGAAGGTTTAAGAACTGAACGTATATCATTTGAAGTCATGAAGGGTAAAGCATGCTAATATGAACCTCAAACCTCATAATGAAGGATATTATATGATTATGTCACTACATCTTCATTATTTGGTTTACATGATAGTTCAACTACCTTCTTGATTCACTATGATCTCTTTTCTCTTTATGATTTCATCCAACCAAGAATCATGGAGGAATGGAGGATTAGGGATTTAGGGTTAAGATGATGAATCTGACTCCTCGACGTCTATGACACTACAGTTTATACCGATAACATCACTAGATCAACAAGCATCTCTACTAGATTCACCAGAATCTAGAACTGAAGAAACATAATTAGATCCGAAGAACAAACATCCAGGGACTTACCAAATGCAACCAGAGCACCAGAGTCATCAATGGCGATGCAGATAATGAACAATAGTTGGTAGGATGGAGCAAAGAATCAGGGGAGGATTAGAGACTTTGGGTTAGGGTTAGAGCGTCATTGAAGGCTCGAAGCTTACCGATCGTCGTCGAGTATAGATGTCCAAACTGAGCTTACCATTCCAGATCTCGCGACTTACTGGCAAGGGTGGATCATCGAGCCGGCGACAGGGTGGAGAGGATTTCGGATTTGGGGACGGAGGCAGAGAGGGAGAAGGAGCCAAGAGAGAGAGTAGTCGTAGAGGGTTCTAGAGAGTGGGCACGTGGGATCAGGTGCCGGGGGGTTATTCAATGGACATGCGGGCCATGGCCGTGCCGACCTTTTGATTGGGTTGAGTCATGCCAAACACCGCGTGCCGGATAGGCGGCCCAAACATGGCTCGGTCGTCGTGCCGGCCTGGCCCGGGCACAAATGATAACGGGTCGGGTCGGATTGGTACCAGGCCAAAATCGTGCTGGGCCTCGAGCCAAACGTGTGGCCTGTACCGTTTGAACATCTATAGCACGGACGACGGTCCATGGGCCAACCGCAACGTGTGCAGGCGTGCGCGAGCCTAAAATAGATGGCCAAATGGGCCGTGCTCAGCGCACTGGTCCGAGGCACGGTCCGATTAATCATGCTCCAGCCCGACCTGACACAAAACTAAACGGGTTTGTGTCGGTTCAACACTACTCGTTTAGGGCTTGGGCCGCTGCCCCAGACATGTCGTGTTGGCCTAGCACAACCCATTTGTAGCGGTCAGCACGATGGTCCGATCGCGTTTATATGCACCCGTGGCCTCACCCGATCGCTCATTCGCCTCATGCATGTCGTGTCGGCCTGACACAACCCGTTTGTAGCGGTCAACATGACAGTCGATCGCGTTTATACGCCTCCGTGGCCTCACCCGTCGCTCACTCACCGCACACGCTTACATTTGGAATCTTCTCGACCTCAACCCGCCCCCTCTCCTCCACTGTTGCATTATTGTCTATCGTCTCCTCGATTCCTCCGTCGAGGTCGAGGCATTAGAACTAGGCACATTGGTACCGTAAACTAATCCGAACCGAATCAAACCATAACCGAACCGAAGTGTCAATTTTTTCGGTTTTCGTATCAGTAGTGATTTGTATTCCTGGAAATATCGGTATACGGTTTCATTATCGGTTTTACCATGCTATTGTACCGGATAATCAGACTAACCGTACCAGATAATCACTGCACGGCGCATGGCCCACGATCCACTCGTTCATAGCCCATCTCGAGCTCTCGGGCTCCCTGGCATGTTGCGTCCTTCGCACCATCGCAGGCTCATAACCCCTCTCCCACACTCGGCATCACCCTCCACCAGCCACCACCTAGTCCTAGGCACCCACGATCGGACGATCCCATCCTGGTTCACGCAATCATGCAAGTAGCTCATGACCTCCTGCTCCCCTGCTCTCGAGTCCCACCCACCGAGCATCCCCATCTGCCTCCTGCCATCCAGCCACCTCATCACGAGCTCATGCCTGGCCACAAGGAGCGGCGACGCGGCGAGTGACCAGCTCTGGGGAGCGGCGGCGTGGGGAGCATCCAAGCATGAAGGAATATGTATTTTTTCGTGAGATTACGAAATTTTTTGTTTGCAATGAACTTCGGTGAATATCCAAAACTAAACCAAGAATATTGATACTTGTTGAGCACCAATTTGAGCCCGCGGACGGTCCGGTCCTGAGGCCGGACGGTCCGCGGTCCGGACGGTCCGCGCGTGCGCAGAGCATATTAGGGTTCCGAGTTTTGTGCTACGGTTGTTAGCTAAAATCGCGGGATAAGCTCGGAAATTAGTTTGTAAAGGGTCCAACCCCCCTCCTCTATAAATAGAGAGGTATACGGCCGATTTATAATCATCAATCGAATCAATACAACTTCTATTTCGCATTTATTTCCTGTACAATTAGGAGTAGTTCTAGTCTAGTTCTAGTTTAGCCTCTCGATCCCCAAATCTTCCGCCTCTCCTCGAATCTACGTCGATTAGAGGAGTCTAGGTCGGTCTACCCGAGCCTAGACAACTCCTGGGATCTCTCCTCCCCGACGGGGTCCCTCTCGGGAGCAAGATCCAGGCGCCGCCGGCGATCTTCCGCCGCCCCTGCACACGCGTGGACCGTCCGGCCCTATGGCGCGGACCGTCCGGCCGTCAGGCAGGGAAACCGAGCTCCTGCACCAGGTCGCGGACCGTCCGGCCCTGTGCCGCGGACCGTCCGCGCCTGACCAGAGAGCACCGCCGCCTTGCGCCAGGTCGCGGACCGTCCGGCCCTGTGCCGCGGACCGTCCGCGCCTGACCAGAGAGCACCGCCGCTGGTTCTTTTGAAGTGATTGGCGCCTCCAAAAAGGCGTCAAATTACTTTTTGGCGACTCCGCTAGGGACAACACATATAGACCTATCAAATCGGCCCTCAATGGCCAGTTCAAAAGATAGCTCTGAGGTTTCCACCAGCAATATCATCACACCGACATGGGAGACCTTGCCGGCTGAAGAACAGCTCCTGTTTGAGGAGCGCCAGGAGCAGCTGATCCAAGAAGCAAAAGCAAAGTTTTTGACCAACTTCAAAGTGGACAGGAACAACAAGGTCGTCCGACATCGGGCGACGGATCCGGCTTCGTTCCGACCCACACTAGATATCCCCAATGTAAGTAGCACCAACGAACTCCAATCTCTTAAAGCTTACATAGACGAACAACGAGAACAGTTGCAACGTATCGTAGGGGATATACAAAATGATCATAAAAGGCTAGTGCGTGCGCTTGATAAGTCTACTATGGCAAATCTTTCTTCGCACGAGGTTGAATGGAGGGAATACACACATAATTCATCGGCTACAGGTTGGCACGACCAGTCACAACCCCTTTATGGGATGCCGATGGATATGTACCCTAGGCAACGACAGCCTCCCACACACATCGGCGATAAATTTGCCGATCTGCGCATGTCCGGACCGTCTGCACATGGGCGCGGACCGTCCGGGCCAGCGACGGCTGATCCTATTTTTAGAAGCGAATTACTGAGACCTGCACCCAAGCCGCCACATGCCGTACAAACCCTAGATAACCCATTCGGACCGTCTGCGTATGACACCAGACAGTCCGAATATAATGTCGGACGGTCCGGCCACATGGCCGGACAGTCCGCGCACGGGGCCGGACGGTCCGCGTATTTAACCGGACGGTCCGGCACAGAGTTTTTTAAGGAGGATGGATATCCAACTCCATATCCGTCCCAGCTAGACTCCCCATCTCACCATATGACACACCAGCACCGTAATATAATCTATCAAACCCGTGAAGGTGAGTACTTTCCGGCCCCTAGAAGGCTAGAAAGGAATGGCCAGTCCTATGAACCTCATAGGGCATGCATTAACGCGCTGCAAAACCCAAACCAATGGGGAGGAAAACAACATACCAACATCCAAACAAACTCACCCATATTGGATCAAAGAGTCGGTGGTCTTCCACCGGCTGCCATCGATATAGTAAGGGAGGAAATAGCTGGGGCATTCCGAGATAAGCTCGGAGTTAGTATAGTCCCTGGGGGGCAGTCATATCGGAGACCTTATGATAGCCAGTTTGACCGGCTCCCATACCCACAGGGGACCAGAATACCCGAATTCGTAAAGTTTTCGGGTGACCAAGAAAAGAGCACGCGTGAGCACATAGATCAGTTCTTAGCACAGTTAGGAGAATTGGCCGACACCGAAGCATTCCGTGTACGTTTATTTTCATTATCTTTAACAGGGACTGCATTCACATGGTATGCCACGCTCCCTCCTAATTCCATTTTGTCGTGGGGAGATTTAGAACAAAAATTTCATGAACATTTCTTCTCTGGCGATTATGAGCTAGATTTAGTAGACTTAGTGGCCCTACGACAAGAAAAGAATGAATCGGTTAGTGATTATATCCGGAGATTCCGGGATATGAGAAACCGATGCTTTCAAATTCATTTAACAGATAAACAATTGGCGGGAATAGCCTTTGATGGATTGCGCTATTATTTAAAAGAGAAATTAGAAGGCATCCAGTTCTTTACTCTAGCACAATTACATCAGAGAGCTTCGGCTTGTGAAAGCCGAAGCAAAGAACTAGTCAAAACGGTTCATCATAATGTCCATATAGTAGAACACAATCAAAATAGTTCGGACGATGAACTAAAGAAAGTTTACACTGCCAAAATAGTTTGGCCCGAGCAGGCCAAATCTCCGGCTTGCTCCTCCTTGCAGTCAGTTCAGAATGAACGGCAGGAGGAGGTTAAGTTTACATTTAATGTCGGCAAATGTGATAAGATATTCGATGAATTACTAAAAAATGGTAACATTAAGATCGATTATACCATCCCACCCGCCGACGAACTAAAGCGTCGCGCATATTGCAAGTGGCACAACTCATTTTCCCATGCCACTAATGATTGTAATGTGTTTCGACGACAAATCCAATCGGCCATTAACGAGGGACGATTGAAATTTCAGGAGGACACGGAGCCCTTCCCAATGAATGTGATCGACTTTAATGGCAAAAAGGTCCTAATTCGGCCCAACCTAGCCGATAAGGGCAAAGACAAAGAAGTCATCATCGGCAACGCACGGGAGGCCGATGGAAACAACAAAATTTCTTGCAGGAAAGTGATGGCCGAGAAGACTCCTGATGGAGGGGAGACACTGAAGGTAACCATCACAAACTCCAGCACTGGAGGGCAAGCGCAGACAAGGGGACATGCGCGAGAACCCATACTACGCATTGCGGACGGTCCGGTGCCCAGGCGCGGACGGTCCGTAACATCACCGGACGGTCTGGAGCGTTCCAGCGGACGATCCGGCAACGCCGAAGAGCCACGACGACCACGTACCTTCAAACCACGACGACCAGAAATAGGTACGTGGAAAACTAACACGTTCAAGGCAGCTGGTCGGTTGGTCAAAACCGGCCCGACTTTTGATCAATTATTGTCTAAGTATGTGAAAAAGAAGGCTGGCCCTAGGGACCGACCAGCGAGGCAACCTCGCTCGCCCATTCATGAGCAGCATCAGGAAAGACCGATTGGACCACCTCACCAATCGGAAAAATGGAAGGTCATACTGTCCAGTTGAGGCCTAACATGCCTGCATGGACACCTCCACCCCAATATCTACCTATGCCATATCTATATACATACGTACCTCCACCATATGCCCCAAATCAAATGTGGGGCATGCCACCGTATCCATTTGGGATGCCATAGTACCCCACCTGGGGGGCATCCCAAACATCTGTTTTTGATAGGTTGACGCCTCCAGTACAAGACCGATTGAGAGCGCCTCAATCTGGTCCACGAGCACATGCCTAGCAAGATTGCCGAGCAACTTGGCCCCAAAGGCTGACTAATCTAGCAGGGGGGTATACAGCTACAACCTCCAACAGTATGAAAAAGGAGACGTCATTAAAATAGGAGAGACAGATATCATCGTACAACAAAATAACGAAGGGCCGATGATTTTTGGTGAATCAGCCAACACAAACAAAAAAGAAGGTACGACTGTCAACAAAACAGCCGATCCAAAATACTCCATGTCCCGATGCTGTCCATCGGGATTGACACGATCGCAAAAGTGAAAATTACAGCGCCTTAGAGCGAAGGAGAATCAGGAGAAGGAGGCGGAAAAAATATTCAATGACACGCATCCGCAGTATCCGCCACCACAAAAGAGATGGAGACCAAAGGCCGGTGAGGAAAATCAAACGACCATAAAGACAGAAAATAAAACAACAACTGTGCAGCTCTTTGTAGGTATGGTAGACAGTCCGGCTATAAAGACCGGACCAACAGTACAGGGCGCGGACTGTCCGACCCCTGAGGCCGAACCATCCGCACTACACCAAGACACCTCCAACGATGTACCGACACCCATGGAGGAAGATGACCTGCAAGGAGAAGACCTGGTCGACTATGAAGCTACGCCAGAACACTTGGAAAATTAGGAAAAGCTAGGTGACAGATTGGTCAGGATCAATATGACGCTCGACGGTGTTGGGACTAACAGTTCGATCAAAGCTAAAGGGGTGACGTCCAAGACCAAGACGACTGCGTACCATCCTAGTAAGTGGCAAGATGCCTAAGAAAACTGATGTGATAACATCGAGTTAGTTGCTTTTGGTTCGCTCAGCTCCACCAAAAGACAGGGGGGCATATGTTGAGCACCAATTTGAGCGCGCGGACGGTCCGGCCCTGAGGCCTGACGGTCCGCGGTCCGGACGGTCCGCACCTGTGGGCCGGACGGTCCGTGCGTGCGCAGAGCAGATTAGGGTTCCGAGTTTTGTGCTACGGTTGTTAGCTAAAATCGCGGGATAAGCTCGGAAATTAGTTTGTAAAGGGTCCAGCCCCCTCCTCTATAAATAGAGAGGTATACGACCGATTTGTAATCATCAATCGAATCAATACAACTTCTATTTCGCATTTATTTCATGTACAATTAGGAGTAGTTCTAGTCTAGTTCTAGTTTAGCCTCTCGATCCCCAAATCTTCCGCCTCTCCTCGACTCTACGTCGATTAGAGGAGTCTAGGTCGGTCTACCCGAGCCTAGACAACTCCTGGGATCTCTCCTCCCCGATGGGGTCCCTCCCGGGAGCGAGATCCAGGCGCCGCCAGCGATCTTTCGCCGCCCCTGCACACGCGTGGACCGTCCGGCCCTAGGGCGCGGACCGTCCGGCCTTCAGGCAGGGAAACCGAGCTCCTGCACCAGGTCGTGGACCGTCCAGCCCTTTGCTGCGGACCGTCCGCGCCTGACCAGAGAGCATCGCCGCCTTGCGCCAGGTCGCGGACCGTCCGGCCCTGTGCCGCGGACCGTCCGCGCCTGACCAGAGAGCACCGCCGCTGGTTCTTTTGAAGTGATTGGCGCCTCCAAAAAGGCGTCAACAATACTGAACTAGCCGGATTTGAATTTTTTGTCCACCGGTTGGTTCTTTAGTTTGCTAATACCGAAATTTTTCATTACCTAAAATACTGAACCGAAATGTCGATTTATACCGAATGCCCACCCTTACGAGGCGTCAACTTTTGGTTGCCTTGTTTCCTCCCTCCTCGGCACCTCATTGGCTTCCTGGCTTTCAGGCTATACAACGCAGTGGCTCAGATGACTTCGTCGAGCGCTGGTGGACTAGACTGGATCTGCTCCCCTCTTTTTCACTAGACTCCAATGGACGGGATCTGTGGATCTACCTCTCCTCTGTCCTCTCCATCTCCAGTGGACTAGATCTGCTCTCCTTCGTCTCTAGATCTGCTCTAGTTAAGATAAATCCCTCATGTTCCCATTCTTCGGTGGACTGGATCTTAGTCGTCTGCCTGCTTGGCCATCTATACTACGTGTTTTTGCTCATTTAGTTTCTATGGTCATTTATCTGGCTCTCCCTCCATCCTTTGGTTTCTCAGTGTCCCCTCCATCCTTGGATCTACCCTCCTTAGTGCACTGATGTCTCTTCAATCTCTGGATCTACTCCCTTAAATCTTGTTTGTGGTAACCATCCATGGAACGGGTGCTTCGGCCAAGGTACACTCCTCTATCTCTACTAGGGCTAGAAACGAGCCAACTCGTGCTCGGCTCGGCTCGGTGTGGCTCGCTCAGTGGCCAAGCTCGACTCGGCTCGCCTACTCACTGAGCTATAAAAGGAGGCTCGACTCGATTCGATACCGACTCATGAGCCAACTCGGCTCGACTCGTGAGCTGCACCTTGAAAACTAATATTGCATTATATAGTGAATTAATAGTCTATAAATATGAAATAAATAATCATAACACGACATTACAAGTAATCTAAATTATAATTGTCATATATCCATCATTAAAGACTAAGAAACGAGTTAGATATCTATAAAATTATCCAATATTCATCATTATTGTGTAGATTGATTAATTTTGTGCAGCTCGCGAGCCGGCTCGTGAGCTAGAATGGCTCGGCTCGGCTCGACTCGTTGGTTCAATGAGCTCGAAAACCTGGCTCGCGAGCCACACCGAACCGCTCCGAGCTCGAGCCAGCTCGCGAGCTTTGAGCTTTTTTCCAACCCTAATCTCTACATCCACTCCCTAATATCCTCTGTCTCTACAAACCTTAAATCCCAATATCCTCATTTTGATGTCTCTAGATCTACTCGTAGGCTATGAGGGACCTAGTGCCGGCAATGGAGCGTCGGTATGATCTGACCTCCAATAACCATCAAATGGTGTTGATGGGGCAAATGCCAGACGATGTGGACGACATGCACAATGGTCTAAAGGAGCTCTTCGGTGCCACTACCCCCTGCCCCTACCATCAACCTCAGTGAGGACAATATTGCTGTCGAGGGCGAGGTTGTCCCAGATGGTAGTGGTGTTGCGACTGTGACGGCTTCCACAACGACAAGCATGGGTAGGAAGAGGAAATGCACATCCGATGTCTAGGAGGACATGGACAAGATTTTTGCCATTGAAATGGTGTGGAGGTAAGGGTAGGAGCTAGATGTCATTTCTGCAAAAAAGAACTTAGTGTCCATTTTATCATTGGCACTGGCCATTTGGCTCAGCACAGGGAAAAATGCAAACAACTACATGGGCGAACTGGGCACCAATCCATGCTTAGATACAATGCTAGTGGTAGTGTTTTTTGTTGGGAATACAGTCCTGAAGTTGGTCGTGTGTAGTTATGTTGTTTGATTGTTAGGTTAGACCTTCCTTTATGCTTTGCTGATTGTGACGCATTTGATGACTACATTAAAAATGCCCATAATCCTAGACATTGCAATGTCTCTAGGCAAACAAAAATTAGAGATATGGAAAGTACTTTAAAGGAAGACATGCTATAGTTGTTGAAAAATTGAAATATGTTACTTCTATTGCTTTAACCTCTAAAATTTTGGACTGACAATTCTAAAGAAGATTATTAATCTATGGTTGCAAATTATGTTAACTCCGATTGGCAGTTAGAAAAAAGGATTCTTGCTATGCATCTCATTAATTGTTCCCACTCCGTCCACAACATTGCAGAGACGATTTTGGATGTTGTTAATGAATATGAATTGAGTGGTAAGGTTTTTCCATTACCTTGGATAATGCATTTGATAACACAAGGGCAATGGACTACCTTACTATGGATGAAAGAGGCCAGAAATGGTCGGTAAACACTAAAACTATTTCAGTTTTCATATTTTTATTGGAAACAAAATTGGAAATGATAACTCCGGAAATTAAAATGATATCAGTATTTCAGAAACATCGGAAACAGAAGTTCGCTACGAAAAATACATCGGTAACGGTTACGATTGGTAAACACATCAATATGCAAATATCCTCAATATAACAAGTTCACAATATAACAAAGGGGACATGAAGAAGGGGGTCCTATCCTTGTATAGTTCAAGGGTAGGACCTTATAGAGGAGACATGTTCCATATCAGTAAGAGCATGATCTGTTGTCTTCGGTGGTCCCGCTGACGTAGTCTCCCTGACGTCGCCCGTGCGTAGTTGTCGGGTATGATAATTAGGGGTACCAAAATTACACCACTAAAACACGCTTATACCCTAAGGACATCATCAAAATACGTTCCCCAAGGTCAAGTAATCAAGAACTCCACCTCGCCCGAGGTCCCCCTCAGGGGTCTTCCTAAAACTACGCCTCGCCCGAGCCCGATCTCGAACGGGGCGTGTGCTCGAGAGAATCTCCGTCCTGACCAAGGTCCCCTCACACCGGGACAACAGTGTCTGCCTCGCCCACGCCTGTCTCTGACGAGAAGGACAAAACCTGGGGCAAGGCTCAAAGTCAGTTGGGGGACAACCACATTCAATGCGCGTACCTAAACCGCTCAGGCCTGCGTGCGTACAATGACAACAAGACCGCGGTCCTGTCAAAGATTCACCAACTATGATTATGCGTGCGACCACTGTACACGCACGTCGTCTGCCAGCCCTTGACGGTAATATGAAAGGGGCTAGGGATGAATTCGGATCGGATACGCTTGGAAACAGATCCGAATGTCACTATTTATCATATTTTAATCCGAATATGGATACAAATACAAATACTATCGAATACGAATACATAACGGATAGTTCGAATTCGGATTTACATTCGGATACTTACTTGGGTTTGGAACATATCATAATAACAAGTATTTGTTTGTTTTATCGATGGATTTATAGTTGATAAAAATCATATTACAAGCAAATTATGAACAATAGTACATCTACATTATTTAGTTGAAACTTAGTTGAATATCATATTTTTTAAATAAATTATTTATACCTTGTATATTTATATTTTGGACTCTAAATATAATCTTTTTTGTATACTAAGTATATTTGTATTTTGGACTCTAAAACTCCAATAATCTAATGTATTCAAAATTAGAATTTTAATATTAATTAAAATTTATCATTGTATATCACTAGTAATGTAAGATTAATACAGTCATTTGTTTATGATATAAATCTTTTTAACATTTTAAATGGTGTACTTCAATTTTTAGTATATTATTTAATGTTTGAAATCACTTGTAGTTAGTAACTAGTTGAGTGCCCGTGCGTTGCAACGGGAATATGTAATACAATAATACCCTATATACAAATGTGTATTATACTGTTATAAGAAATAGTTTCGTAATCCATTTGTGATCCTAGCCATACATAAATTTTGTTATTTTAATCTACCTATTTCACCAGTCTATTGGAACCATCAATACCATGCAGACTTCTATATACGATAGTACAATGCATCACTTTTGTACAAAAACACTATCAACAGTTGGCCAAAAGCAAAACAAGCTCAACACGGAAAATCTTTAAATATTGTCTATGCTCAACATTAAACCTGATATCTGCACAAATACCATCTGCGTGTAACAATTGAACACTGAGGTGTCCAATCTCGCTAGGCTTCGAAACAAGGTGTAGTGACCATCTTCAATGATTAGGTCAACTGCACGTGTTGGGTCATACCTTGTTTGGTTTGTTAAGGATGAACCGGTAACATGGTGAAGCTCCCAATACATATCCAACATAGATTTCATGAGCCTACTATTCTGAAAATGCTCTTTGTGCGAGGTGACCTTATTGCTATGGTTGAAATTGTCTCGCATCTAACCTTTAATACTCCACCATGCACCATCCTTTCCACATAGATCATCTATCTCCACAGCCTTCTCCCATAACTTCTGTTTGAATCTTAATCTTGCCTCATCACTATCCGGAAAGCAGCTATGCCCACCACCTGAAAATCCTCATCACTGTCCCATCCTTCTCTGTGATGTGATCCTTTTGTTTAAATAATTTCTTTGTGGAAAATAGATTTGACACACAAACTGAAGCAGTCCATATGTGTGGTGTGGCCCTACACCCTGAACATTGTTGATTAGTTGCCTCCTGCTCATATCAAATTACCAGCAACCACAGCAGATCAAACCAATTAAAGCAAAATGTTCCTCAGGTAAAATCCTATTGAGCTGGTGATGAAAAATCTACAGGAAAGCAATTACTTAAGAGATGTTCTACATAAAGAACTGACTGCACATATGTTTTTATCAACAAAGAAGATGTTGTACAGTAACTGAGTATTCACAATATCAATAGATAAGAAAGGATAATAAAGAGTAGAGATAGAAAAGGATTATAGGCAGTCATTGAAGTAGAAAAGGGAGGATGATGAATAAGGGGGAAATGTGTTATAGGTAGATCAATCTCTAATCCTTAGAAAGTGGTATTGGTAGAAGTTACCTACTGAAGTGCATATTACAAGCAAGAACTGGCAAGATATAATGTTAAGAGAAGATACATGGTCTTATTATCCTTTAAATGGATATTATACTTGTATAATAAATACGGTCCAGATACAAGTGTTCGCCATGGATTAAAAAACAAGAAATATGTGTGCTTATGCAGTGACAATATATCATATATCAAAGAGGTAAGGACACTCAAAGGGAGTATTGCAAAAAAAGGTTTAGTTATTCTAAAATTCTTGCAAGTTACTTTAAATAACCAGTTCTACCTACTCAAATGACATTTCTTACCTCCTTGAGTTTCATGTGATCGGCATCAAGGTCTGAATAGGATCCCAATATCGATCCATAGCGTTTAGTGTTGCAGTATAGCCCATAGCATGAGCAGTGTATGAATGGTCATGTAAGAGCGCCATAAATTGGACCAGGTAAAAAAATAGAATTAGTGTTAAATTGTAATGGCTCATTCATTGTGATACTTTTGATATAACATCAAAGATCATGCATTCATGCTTCAAGATGAGTACCTTAGAGTCACTTTCGAAGGATTCATGTAGCTTCAAGATGAGTACCTTAGAGTTACTTCAAGATAAGTTAATGCACCCGTTCAAGATGAGTACCTTTGACTCAATACCTCATTGTTGAAAACGCATTTCCCCGTTCCCTGCCAAGGCACACGATAATACTAAGGTGGATAAGCCAGTAAGTATCAAATCGACGTACCATCCAATATGTTGGCGATGCCAATCATGGTAGCAACTTGCCCCCACGACTACTGTAGCAGGGTCAGTCGTTCCCCTGGGTGGGTTTTAGATTAGGAGCGCGAGGGAATCAGGCACATGAACCTACATGATGTTGTCGGTGCTCTAGGCGATGCCACAGAAGTTAAAGAAAATTGAGCAGAATAGGAGCAAACATGTGCTGCTGACATACATAAACAATGTGACTACTATCACTGTTGTCTACAGCAGCAATCGATGATTCCAGTTTCTCAGGTTTTTCATCATTGGATTCACCAAGGTCGATAATAACCCATAACCATAGCAGAGAAATGAGAGATCTCACCACACAAAAGGAACTTGTGGAACATAGGGTTTACTCACCTAGGAACCAGCCGAACAACGCGTCGGTCTCCATAGTGCGTGACATGACACGGGCGTCCCCCTACGGTGGTCAAAGACGGAGACAAGTCACGCAGGATGCGGGTGGGCGTTGGTCGTGCTAGTGTTGTTGCTTGCACAATGGTGAACGGGGACGTGGGTGGTGGTGGGCTTTTCCAATGCCGGTGTCGGTGTCAAGTGCACGGAGTCCTAGTGCGGAGCGGCAGCGACCCTACGCACGCGATTGGTGACCCTGCACGGGCGGTGGTCGAGCTGGGGTGGGAGCAGTTGGAAGGGAGAGGGCAAGAGAGGGAGGCACGGGGAGAGGGAAGGGAGGAAGGGTGGCTGTCACACCCGGTTTAGAAGGCAAACCGAATGCGAACCATGTACGTGCCAGGATCAGCAATTCACGTACACAGCAGTTACATAACATGGACATCATCACACAGTGCTCAAATAGTATTAAAAAGGGAAATAATAGTCGATTACATCGTATGTCTGAGACATCCACATAGTCTTTACAATAAATCAAAGTGCGAAAATGAAACGTAGATAAACGCGGCCTTCACGGGCAGCCGACTGGGGGTTGCCGCTAACCAACGCCTAGAACTCGTCGTAGTCTTGGAACTCCTGGAAGTCTCCTTCCACGGCTTCATCTTCTTTTGAGCAGTGATTGCAATGCGAACAACCTGGGGAAGGGGGGATTTGGTGTGTAGAGCAAGGGTGAGTACACATCAACATACTCATCAAGTGTCCTGTTTGGCTGTAGTGGACTAGCTTTATGTGGGGGTAAGTCAAGCAGTTGCTTTTAGTCGGTCAGATTATTATTACTAGTAGAGAAAGCCAAGTTTTAGATTTAACCCATGTTATTAACCCAAACGTACTCCTTTCCAAACGGAAAGAGTACCACTTACCATTACCAGAGTCAATTCCAAGAACCATCAATCTCATTGCCACATGCAAATCCGAACATCTCTGATCAAGTACCACAAATCACTGGAGCTCCCTTGGCCGCTCATAACCGTGAGCACGGCTGATATATCAGTTTTCATACACTCTGCAGAGGTTGTGCACTTTACCCACAAGCCGTGATTCCCTTTCTGCCCAGAGAGAGCTACTCCCCATTGACCACTACCTAGGTGGTCTAGCAGGGCATCACTATGTAGCCTTTACAAAGATTCCCCGAGGCTGTAGCCGCCCGTTAGGTTTCCTAAATGTACCACACTCCTCCCCAAGGGACAAATCAACCTTGGCAGAGCGAGCCGCATAAACTGAGCCCCATTGACGGCACGACGGCTAAGCGAACTACACCCCGGTTCCTCTAATTATTCGGCTAAGGGCGTCCCATTCCACCCTCATGGTTGCACTGTTTTCCCGGGCGGTCATCCAACGAACAGGTCCTTACGGAGAGGCACTCAAGAAACCGCTCGAGCCCCCTTGAAGGTCACAAGTATAACATCATAATAAAAGAGGGGAAACAGCGTATCATTGATAATTCTCATCATGTTCATTGATTAGAGTTGAGCAATAGCATAAGACTAAGCAATAATAATCCAACCCAAATAGGTAAACAAGGACATGGATAACAAAAGCTAGTCGATCCTTAGGTATAACTGTGAAATGCGGGAGGTGAATTAAAGAATGTATAGGACAGAGATAGGTTGTCCGCATTGCAACCACTGCTCACGAGAAGATGAAGCCGTGGAAGGAGACTTCTAGGAGTTCCAAGACTACGACGAGTTCTAGGCGTGGGTTAGCGGCAACCCCTAGTCGGCTGCCTGTGAAGGCCGCGTTTATCTACGTTTCGTTTTCGCACTTTGATTTATTGTAAAGACTATGTGGATGTCTCAGACATACGATGTAATTGACTATTATTTCCCTTTTTAATACTATTTGAGCACTGTGTGATGATGTCCATGTTATGTAACTGTTGTGTACGTGAATTGCTGATCCTGGAACGTACATGGTTCGCATTCGGTTTGCCTTCTAAAACTGGGTGTGACATAGGTGGTATCAAAGCCGTGCTGACTGTAGGACCGCTAACCTAGAGTAGAATGGCCGTTCTAAGGATTATAGACCTTTGTCCCTGCCTTGACTTTGGTATCCCTTCAAAAGTTGGTCATATCGACCAAACCTATGTTCTACTATATATTATACCTTTCTGAAAATTGTGTTTTATTCTGATCCTTCATTTATTTATGGTTTATTACTTGCTGGTCATACTAGTTCTGTTCTCACTCTTATGCTTGCGGTGTCTTTTGTAGATGGCTCGTCTTAGACACACTGCACGGAAGTTTGTCATCCCCTTCTTACCCTCCCGTCTCGCGGAGCGTTCGCTTCGCCGTCCCGTAACCGGTCAGTCCAGCCACTTGGAGAGGCTGCACCACCGCCAGCATGAAGAGCAGGAGTGTCGACAACAGGAGCAGCAGGGCTCTTCTTTCTCGCTCCAGCAGGAGATAGAGTCTGTGAGGAGCTGCTCCCCCGTGCTTCCCCTGGAGGCGCCCCCTGCACCACCACTGAGCACCCCAGCCCCTGGAGTAGCTGCTGGAGGAGACCCAGACGATGGAGGTGGTGACAGCAGCTCGAGCCACGACACCGACTTTTCTGCCGACCAGGAGTTGGAAGGATGGGTTGCTCGACCCATCACTCGCGACACTGCTTGCGAGTGTCACTTCCACGATGCGCTCGACACCCTGCTACGTCGGGCACTTGACTGACGTACTTGGTCTGTCGAGTATCGCTGTGTGGTCTTCCAGCACAATCGCGGGGTCTACCCGGACCGCTGGGAGGCGACTTGCTTGGTGCGCCGTCCGGAGAATGGTCTCTGGGGTGCGGAGATCTGCTTAGAGCACTATTCCATCTCTGAGCGGGACTCAGCTGAGGTGGCCATGCAAGAAGCCGCACGGCATGCGCTTTCGCACTACTGCTCAGTGCTCGGTGGGGTAGCTGATGGTCTCAACCTGAAGTATTACCCCCGCCGTCCATCTGGCAGCACAGGAGGCGTGATTGTTTCACCTGTCGGTGAGGACAATCCTAGGTTGAGCAGCACAGTCAACCTAGCTGTCATGCTAAACACGGAGCTGGACCATGCATTAGACGAGCTGAGTAGGGCTCGTGCTGAGATCGCCCTGCTGCGGGCTGAGCGCGCGGAACGTCGTCACCTGGATGATGGTTCCCCCGCTCCTGTCGGGACTCAGCACCCGTACCGCTCACCTCGGCATGGACACCAGTCTTATGGCAATCCCGACTGGAAGACCAAGATAGACTTAGAACCATAGATCGTCAGTGTTGAGTCTTGTAATAAATGCTTAATATAGAAGTTTTAGTCTTAGTCTTAGTCCTAGCGTTAGTCTCGCTCTTAGTTAGTCTTAGTTAGACAGGGTAGTTTGCTATATCCTGTGCTTTTATGCTTGTTATGATGAACTATGCTGGATTTGGATCTTTGTAATGACTGTCACCAGAGTGTGGGCATCCCCTGCATTTTGGTTTACCTGTTATATATTAATGAAGTTAGTTATCTAGTTGGGAAGCCTTTTATTCCACTTTCCTCTTTATCTGAGAAGCTGTGTTGGTCTGTGTTGGAGATCAGTGAAGATGTTCATCTGTTCAGTGTTGTGAAGAATTCTATACTCTTCTCTTATGCTGCAAGATTTGCAAGGTCAGTTCTGATGTGTGGTTGCATTCTGCAGATGTCAGAAAACAGGCGCAGAGGAGGAAGGCGTGATCAGCAGGAGCAAGCAGCTCAGCAGGATGAGGTACCCCAGCAACAGTAGCTGCCACCCCTGCCCCCGATGTCCATCGAGCAGATGTTCCTGATGCAGACTCAGGCAGTTCAAGCCATTGGTCAGACTCTGGCCGCCATTCAGTAGCAGCAGCAACAGCCACCACCTCAGCCTCAGATGCCTAGGGACAAGCGTGCTGAATTCATGAGAGGTCATCCCCCAACGTTTGCTCATTCTTCTGACCCCATGGATGCTGAAGACTGGCTGCACACAGTGGAGCGAGAGTTGCATACCGCTCAATGTGATGACAGAGAGAAAGTCTTGTATGGTCCCCGTCTGTTGAGAGGAGCAGCTCAGTCTTGGTGGGAGTCTTATCTCGCCACCCATGCCAACCCCGACACCATCACCTGGGAAGAGTTTAGAGGTAGCTTTCATCAGTATCATGTTCCTGCAGGTCTGATGATAGTGAAGAAGGAGGAGTTCCTGGCCCTCAAGCAAGGGTCATTGTCTGTCAGTGAGTACCGGGACAGGCTTCTGCAGTTGTCTCGCTATGCTCCTGAAGATGTCAACACCGATGCCAAGCGACAGTACCGTTTCCTGAGAGGCTTGGTTGACCCTCTACAGTATCAGCTGATGAATCATACCTTCCCGACATTCCAGCACCTGATTGACAGAGCAATCATGACAGAGAGGAAGCGTAAGGAGATGGAGGATCACAAGTGCAAGATCAGTGGACCTAGCCTAGAAGCAGCAATCGTCCTCGTTTCTCAGGCAATCAACCTCAGCAGTTCAGGCAGAACCAGCATCCACCTCAGCAGCAGTAGTTTCAAAGGCAGTATCCTCAGCACCAGTATCAGAATCGCCAGAACAATCAGTTAGGAGGAGGTCAGTTCCAGAGGCAGAATCAGCAGGCACCTCGTCTTCCTGCCCCAGCAAACCATCAGAATAGTCAGGCAGCGCCAGCTCCGGTTGGAAACAGAGCATGTTTCCACTATGGAGAGCAAGGCCATTGGGTGATGCAATGTCCGAAGAAGGCAGCCCAGCAGCAGTCAGGCCCCAATGCCCCAGCAAAGCAGAATGTGCCTCAGCTAGGAGCAGGCAACTGCTCTCAGCTGCGCTATAATCATGGGAGACTGAACCACTTGGAGGCTGAAGCAGTTCAGGAGACACCCGGCATGATAGTAGGTATGTTTTCAGTCAACTCCCATATTGCAGAAGTGTTATTTGATACTGGAGCAACGCATTCATTCATTACTGCATCATGGGTAGAAGCACATAGTCTTCCAATAACTACCATGTCAACCCCCATTCAAAATGACTCAGCCGGTGGTAGAATTCGAGCCGATAGCATTTGTTTGAATGTATGTGTGGAAATAAGGGGGATAGCGTTTCCCGCTAACCTCATAGTAATGGGTACTCAGGGCATAGATGTCATCCTAGGGATGAATTGGTTAGATAAGTACCAGGCAGTTATCAGTTGTGATAAGAGGACAATCAAGTTGGTGTCACCACTAGGAGAGGAAGTGGTGACCGAGTTAGTCCCGCCTGAGCCACGAAAAGGAAGTTGTTATCAGATGGCTGTCGATAGCAGTGAAGCAGACCCAATTGAGAGTATCAAGGTTGTGTCCGAGTTCCTAGATATGTTTCCAAAGGACTTGCCAGGTATGCCACCAGAGCGGAAAGTTGAGTTTGCTATAGAGCTTCTTCCTGGAACCGCCCCCATCTTTAAAAGAGCTTACAGGATATCCGGACCAGAGTTGGTTGAGCTTAAGAAGCAGATTAATGAGCTGTCAGAGAAAGGTTACATCTGGCCAAGCACCTCGCCTTGGGCCGCCCCTGTCTTATTCGTGGAAAAGAAAGATGGCACCAAAAGGATGTGTATCGATTATCGAGCTCTGAATGAGGTCACCATCAAGAACAAGTACCCTTTGCCCAGAATAGAAGATCTGTTCGACCAGTTGAGAGGAGCCAGCGTGTTCTCCGAGATAGATCTAAGGTCAAGTTATCATCAGCTCAGGATTCGACCTTCAGATATTCCAAAGACGGCATTCATTACTAAGTATGGGTTGTATGAGTTCACTGTGTTGTCTTTCGGTCTAACAAATGCACCAGCTTTCTTCATGAACTTGATGAACAGTGTATTCATGGACTATCTTGATAAGTTTGTGGTGGTATTTATTGATGATATTCTGATTTATTCTCAAAGCAAAGAAGAACATGCAAGTCATTTGAGGATGGTATTGCAGAGATTGCGAGAGCACCAGTTGTATTCAAAGTTGAGCAAGTGCGAGTTCTGGATTAGTGAAGTCCTGTTCTTGGGTCACATAATCAACAAGGAAGGATTGGCCATGGATCCGAAGAAAGTGGCAGACATTCTAGACTGGAAAGCGCCAACAGATGCTCGAGGAATCAAGAGCTTCATTGGAATGGCCAGATATTATCGGCGATTCATTGAAGGGTTTTCGAAGATTGCGAAACCAATGACAGCTTTGCTAGACAACAAAGTTGAGTTCAAGTGGACCCAGAAATGTCAAGGGGCCTTCGAAGCGCTGAAAGAGAAGTTGACTACAGCGCCTGTCTTAGTCTTGCCTGAGGTGCACAAGCCCTTCTCGGTGTATTGCGATGCTTGTTACACTGGTTTTGGATGTGTGTTGATGCAGGAGGGAAGAGTTGTGGCTTACTCGTCCCGACAGCTAAAGGTTCATGAGAAGAATTACCCAATCCATGACCTAGAGTTGGCAGCAGTGGTTCACGCATTGAAGACATGGAGGCACTATCTGTATGGACAAAAATGTGATGTTTACACAGACCACAAGAGTCTGAAGTACATATTCACTCAGTCAGAGCTGAATATGAGGCAACGAAGATGGTTAGAGCTGATCAAAGACTATGAGTTGGAGATTCACTACCATCTAGGCAAAGCGAACGTAGTGGCAGATGCTTTGAGCAGGAAGAGTCAAGTCAATCTAATGGTCGCTCGTTCGATGTCATATGAGTTGGCCAAAGAGTTTGACAGGTTGAGTCTTGGATTTCTGAATAATTCGCGAGGAGTCACCATTGAGTTGGAACCTACCCTGGAGCGGGAAATCAAAGAAGCGCAGAAGAATGATGAGAAGATCAGTGAGATCCGGCGACTGATTCTGGAAGGCAAAGGCAAAGATTTTAGGGAAGACGCAGAAGGTGTGATATGGTTCAAAGACCGCTTGTGTGTTCCCAATGTCCAATCTATTCGGGAGTTGATCCTCAAGGAAGCTCATGAGACAGCCTATTCGATTCACTCTAGAAGTGAGAAGATGTATCAGGATCTGAAGAAGAAATTCTGGTGGTACGGAATGAAGAGGGAAATCACAGAGCATGTGGCTATGTGTGATAGTTGTCGAAGGATCAAGGTAGAGCACCAGAGACCAGCTGGATTGTTGCAACCATTGCAAATTCCTCAGTGGAAGTGGGATGAAATCGGTATGGATTTCATAGTCGGATTGCCTCGCACTCGAGCCGACTACGATTCCATTTGGGTAGTAGTGGACCGCTTAACCAAGTCAGCCCACTTCATACCTGTCAAGACCAACTACAACAGTGCAGTATTAACAGAATTGTACATGTCTCGGATCGTTTGTCTTCATGGTGTGCCAAAGAAGATAGTGTCAGACAGAGGAACGCAGTTCACCTCTCATTTTTGGCAGCAGTTGCATGAAGCCTTGGGCACACATCTGAATTTCAATTCAGCTTATCATCTGCAGACAGATGGTCAGACTGAAAGAACCAATCAAATCGTTGAAGACATGTTGAGAGCCAGTGCGTTGCAAGATCAGTCTGGATGGGACAAGAAGTTGCCTTATGCAGAGTTCTCCTATAACAACAGTTACCAGGCCAGCTTGAAGATGTCATCATTTCAGGCGCTTTATGGGAGGAGTTGTAGAACTCCATTGCAATGGGATCAGCCTGGAGAAAAGCAAGTGTTTGGGCCAAACATTCTGCTTGAAGCCAAAGAGAACATCAAGATGGTCCGAGAGAATTTCAAGATAGCGCAATCAAGGCAGTGAAGCTATGCAGACACAAGAAGAAGAGAGCTGAGTTTCGAAGTTGGAGACTTCGTCTATCTAAAAGTGTCACCGATCAGAGGAGTCAGAAGATTCGGAGTCAAAGGCAAGCTAGCACCCCGCTACATCGGTCCGTATTAGATTCTCGCAAAGCGTGGAGAAGTGGCCTATCAGCTCAGTTTGCTAGAAGGCTTGTCCATAGTGCATGATGTCTTTCATGTGTCTCAGTTGAAGAAGTGTTTGCGTGTGCCAGAAGAGCAGTTGCCAGTGGAAGGTCTGGAGGTCCAGGAGGACTTGACCTACACAGAGAAACCAGTGCAAATCCTTGAAACCGCAGACAGAGTCACCCGAAGGAAGACCATCCGAATGTGCAAAGTTCGATGGAATCACCACTCTGAGGAAGAAGCAACCTGGGAGCGTGAAGATGATCTAATGGCTAAATACCCTGAGCTCTTTGCTAGCCAACCCTGAATCTCGAGGGCGAGATTCTTTTAAGGGGGATAGGTTTGTAACGCCCTGAATTTGGGAGTCGAATTTTTTCTTCTTTTCTCTCACCAAATTCGGGCGTTACTCTCTTTTCTCTTTCTGTTTCGCCTCCTTTTTCCCAATTTCAAACCAGTATAGTGATAGGTGTCCGTGTCATGTATAAACAAAACCTAAGTGTCATGGGTGTTGCATCATGCCGAAGCGCATTTTTTTGTCTGATGTCGCGTGTTCGTCTCGTTCCGTTTCGGATTTTGGTTCACGATTTAATTCTGTTAAATGGTCATGCGTGTCGTGGGTTTCGATCCGCGATGTGACCCAGCCCAGCCCGGCTCAGCCCGACCCGGTCCGGTTCGGCCCGCGTGCCCCTAGTGCCCCTGCCCACCCCCTGCGCGCCCCCCTTCCCCAGATCCGTTTGGCTCATTTGATTTCTCCCGTGCAGTAACCTCCCTCTCCTTCTTCCACCTCTCTCTCTCCCTGTGGTGCCCTAGGGTTTGGAGTCGAGATCACCGGAATTTGGATCCCCGAAGGTGAGTTTTTCCCCTCCCCTTCCCTTCTCTCTCTCTCCCTCCCTCTCCCTTCTTCCCCTACTCGCGCGTGCCCCGCGCCGTAGCGCCCGCGCTGCGCCTCGGCCCACGCGCTCGCGCCCTCCCACGCCCGCGCCTGGCCTCGACCCTGCCACGGCGAGCCCCTCCCTCCCCGCGCGCGCTCGGCCCCGGTGAGCCCCTCCCTCCCCCGCGCCCGGCGAGCCCCGCCCCGCCGCGCCCTTCCCTAGCGAGCCACGCCCCCCCGGCAAGCCCTCCCCCTTCCCCCCGCGTCCGGCCTCGGCCCCGGCGAGCCCCGCGCCCCCTCGGCCGCGCCTGCCGCGCCTCGGCAAGCCGCGTCATACCCCCCGGTGGCTTCCCCGCGCCCGGCGAGCCCTCCCCGGCCCCGCACCCGCGGCCCCCTGCCCGCGCCCGACACCGGCGGCTCGGCCCCTGCCCGCGTGCCCTCGCCCCGCTGAGCCCGCCCCGTCGTGAGCCCCCGCTCCTCGGCCGTGCCCCGGCGGCTGCGCCCTCGTCGCGTGCCCCGGTGGTAGTGCCTGCCCCCGCTCCCTCAGTCGTACGCCCCCGGCCGTGCCCCTGCCCGCGCCCGTGCCCCGGCGACTCGCGTCGCGCGCGCCTGCACAGTTCGCGTGCCTTCGGCACGCGTAGCACGCTCTCGCGCGTGCAACCGTAGTCGCACTGCGCTTAACCCCGTTTTAATCGATGTTAATTTGTGTAGTCGACGTGCTGCGTCGCGCGCTTCATCGCGTGACGATTCTTTTAATTTATATTTATTAAAGTGTTGCGTTGCTCGCTTCATCGCGCGACGAATTTTTCTAATTTCGGATTCTATTAATGTGCTATGTCGCGTGCTTCATCGCGTGATGATCTATTTTAATTTCAGGTTGTTTAAGGTGCGACGTCGCGCGTTCAGACGCGCGACGTTCCACTTTAAACTCAGCTCTGTTGACGTATGTCGTCGTGCGTTTCGTCGCGCGATGCTTAACGTCTCTTTATAAGTAATGCAAGTGTCTTGTTGCACGCTCTGTCACGCGGCGAGAAATTTACTTCTTAGTTCAATCTAAATGTTATGTCGTACGTCTCACCGTGCAACCACTCCCTTTCATTCATCTTCAATTGTTTATAATAATTAAATGTGGAACTTGACTCTACTTTATGCTAAAACATAGTGTCCAAATTAATTCCCTTCTATTAAGTGAGTGGTTTAATTTTTAATAATGTAACGTGATCGTTTCTCGACTGTCTTTTTTCTCTTTCTCTCTTAACCTTAATTGCGAGCCCGCGTGGAACATCTGTTTATTTACTGCATTCTATTGTATGGTGTACTGTTCTTTTGTATTAAATGTGTGGATGTATATATGTTTGCGCCTGCATAGAGAACGATCCGGTTGAAGAGCCTGAAGAACTCGCAGGTGAAGCCCCTGAGCAGCAGTCGGTTGGTGGAGGCAAGTGTCCCTTGACCTATCTCTGTCCTATACATTCTTTAATTCACCTCCCGCATTTCACAGTTATACCTAAGGATCGACTAGCTTTTGTTATCCATGTCCTTGTTTACCTATTTGGGTTGGATTATTATTGCTTAGTCTTATGCTATTGCTCAACTCTAATCAATGAATATGATGAGAATTATCAATGATACGCTGTTTTCCCCTCTTTTATTATGATGTTATACTTGTGACCTTCAAGGGGGCTCGAGCGGTTTCTCGAGTGCCTCTCCGTAAGGACCTGTTCGTTGGATGACCGCCCGGGAAAACAGTGCAACCATGAGGGTGGAGTGGGACGCCCTTAGCTGAATAATTAGAGGAACCAGGGTGTAGTTCGTTTAGCCGTCGTGTCGCCAATGGGGCTCAGTGTATGCGGCTCGCTCTGCCAAGGTTGATTTGTCCCTTGGGGAGGAGTGCCGTACATTTAGGAAACCTAACGGGCAGCTACAGCCTCGGGGAATCTTTGTAAAGGCTACGTAGTGATGCCCTGCTGGACCACCTAGGTAGTGGTCAATGGGGAGTAGCTCTCTCCGGGCAGAAAGGGAATCACGACTTGTGGGTAAAGTGCACAACCTCTGCAGAGTGTACGAAAACTGATATATTAGCCGTGCTCACGGTTATGAGTGGCCAAGGGAGCTCCAGTGATTAGTGGTACTTGATCAGAGATGTTCGGATTTGCAGGTGGCAATGAGATTGATGGTTCTTGGAATTGACTCTGGTAATGGTAAGTGGTACTCTTTCCATTTGGAAAGGAGTATGTTTGGGTTAATAACGTGGGTTAAATCTAAAACTTGGCTTTCTCCACTAGTAATAATAATCTGACCGACTAAAAGCAACTGCTTGACTTACCCCCCACATAAAGCTAGTCCACTACAGCCAAACAGGACACTTGCTGAGTATGTTGATGTGTACTCACCCTTGCTCTACACACCAAATCCCCCCCTTCCCCAGGTTGTCCGCATTGCAACCACTGCTCAGGAGAAGATGAAGCTGTGGAAGG
This sequence comes from Zea luxurians, assembly GCA_029449295.1. NCBI lineage: Eukaryota > Viridiplantae > Streptophyta > Magnoliopsida > Poales > Poaceae > Zea > Zea luxurians. Next base: position 9,360,898 of record JAOPSE010000012.1, on the reverse strand, counting down.
AGACTTCCAGGAGTTATAAGACTACGATGAGTTCTAGGCGTGGGTTAGCGGCAACCCCCAGTTGGCTGCCTGTGAAGGCCACGTTTATCTACGTTTCATTTTTGCACTTTGATTTATTGTAAAGACTATGTGGATGCCTCAGACATACGATGTAATCGACTATTATTTCCCTTTTTAATACTATTTGAGCACTATGTGATGATGTCCATGTTATGTAACTGCTGTGTACATGAATTGCTGATCCTGGCACGTACATGGTTCGCATTCGGTTTGCCTTCTAAAACTGGGTGTGCTAGTGGCGATGGAGACCGGGTAGATATCAGTGTGTTGAGGGCATCCGGGTGGCGCAAGAACTCATCGACTCCGGTGCCACCTCGCTGACAACCAGGCTTGCCGTCCTATTGGTGGCCACTTGCCACTACAACCCTCCTCCATGCAGAGCGGAGGCATCACCCCCACCGCCGAGGTCGACGTCCTCGTCCTCCATGGGGAGGGGAGCAACGGTGGCGTCGGGACGCCAAACCGCCTCTCCCTACGCAGAAGCTGTTGAAGAGGATGGAAGAGTGGCAGCTGGCGGAGGAGGTGAGGACGTGTCCACCGTCTTCGTATCCCCGCGGTGAGATGTGGCGAGAGTGCGAGACAGGGCGTGGGGAGGGAGCACATGCGGGAGAGGCAAAATGAATCTGGCCAGTGAGCAAGAGAGGAGGTGGAGGAAATGGTGAGGAGGGAGAACCTGCTGCAAGCTACAACTGAATAGCGGGAGAGGAGGCACAGCGCATGGACGAACGGTGCTGATTTGATGGATATAGATGGATGGTCCAGATTGGCTCGAGGCAGAACCAGGTGGAGGCAGGCTACCCCTTACAACCTTAATATAGTAGTATAGATTAGTAATAAAAGTAAGTTTAAATTGATTTTATTGAATAGTTTTCCTTTTGAATACGAATAATATCGGATATTTCACAGTTTTGTCGAATGTTGCCAAATATGAATCTTAAACCGGATAGAGAAAAAACGAATTCGGATATGTCTATTTAACATCCATATTATCGAATACGAATACGAATATCCATGTTAGCACTTCATCCAAATACGAATACGAATAATTCAGATCTCCAGACATTCAAATCCATCCCTAACAGGGGCGCGGACCAGCCCTCAGGCGCAAACTACGTCTCGCCCGACGCAGAGCTCGCGCTCGGGACAAACTCCGCCGCTGAAAGGGAAATGTGCCTTTGGGCCATTTCTATAATGTTTTGGTGATTAAGTTCCCAACACATAATCTTTGAGTTGTTATGTGCCAAACAAGCAAGAAGTGCAAATCATGTAACAAGGTACGTTTCTAGACTTAGTACATTGTTTTGAGTACTAACACATTTTGTCTAAGTGCTAGAAACAGGGAGAAAAGAATTAGAAAAAGACTTGGCTTCGTGCAGCCAAATCTCAGCTCAGTCTGGCACACCAGACTATCCGGTGGTGCACTGGACAGTGTCCGATGCGCCAGGCTGGTTTTCGGTGAATAGGTCGCTCTCGAGAAAAGTTTGGCGGCGTACGGCTATAATTCACCAGACTATCCAGTGAGACAACGGTCGGCCACGCAATCCACGGGCGACACGTGGCTCGCACCAACGGTCAGTAGGGGGCACCGGACCGTCCGGTGTGCACCGGACAGTGTCCAATGCGCTAACTGGCTCGGAGGTACAACGGTCGTCTACGCTAGAAAAGGAAGGAGATTGGCACCGGACCGTCTATAGTGATTGTCCGGTGGTGCACCGGACCGTCCGGTGCGCCACTGGACAGAAGGCAAGGATGACCTTCTTTGTTGGCCTCCAACGGCTCCTAGCTGTCTTGAGGCTATAAAAGGGACCCCTAGGCGCATGGAGGAGCTACCCAAGCATTCATAATCATTCTAAGGCATCCAGACTGCTCCCACGCATTCGCTTTGTTGTGTTAGAGATTTGAGCTCTATTCGAGTCGAGAACTCCCTATGTGTCATTTGAGCTCAAGTCTTCACTTGTGTGCGTTGGTGTGCTGCATTTTTGAGTCTTGTGTGCGTTGCTCTCCCCAACCTTACTCTGTGCTTTCTTTGTGATCATCATTGTAAGGGCGAGAGGATCCAACTTGTGGAGATTCCTTGCAAACGGGAAAAGGATATAAGGAAGAAAAGTCATGGTATTCAAGTTGATCATTGGATCACTTGAAAGGGGTTGAGTGCAACCCTCGTCCATTGGGACGCCACAACGTGGAATTAGGCAAGTGTTACTTGGCCGAACCACGGGATAAAATCGTGTGTCTCTTGTGATTGCTCTCTCTTTGATTGTCTGTGTTCGCAAGAGCTTGTCTCATTGACTTGATTAACCAGCACTAATATCTTTATAATCAAGGTTGTTGGAATTTAGTGTTGAATTTTACAGGATCACCTATTCACCCCCCTCTAGGTGCTCTCAATTGGTATCGGAGCCGTTCTCTTCACATAAGGGACTAATCGCCCGAAGAGATGGATCCTAAGGGAAAGGGGATGGTGGTCAACGACAAGGACAAGGAGTTCATCTTCAACGAGCCAAGAGATGACAAGCCCACTGACTCTAGCTCGAGTCACAAGAAGAAGGACGGGAAGAAGAAGAGGCGCATCAAGAAGATCGTCTACTACGACAGCGATGAATCTTCTTCACTAAGAGAAGATGACGATGATGACTCATCTAAAAAGAAACCGGTTAATCAAAACTATTCATTTGATTATTCTCGTATTCCATTTAATTCTAATGCTCATTTGCTATCAATTCCACTTGGGAAACCTCCACCACTTTGATGGAGAAGACTACTCTTTTTGGAGTCACAAAATGCGTAGTCACTTATTTTCTCTCCATCCTAGTATTTGAGAGATTGTTGAAAACGGAATGCATTTTGATAGTACCGACAATCCCGTTTTCATAAATGAGCAAATTCATAAGAATGCACAAGCTACTACTATTTTGCTAGCATCCTTGTGCAGGGATGAATATAACAAGGTGAGCGGCTTGGACAACGCCAAGCAAATATGGGACACCCTCAAGATATCGCATGAGGGAAACGACGCCACCATGATCACCAAAATGGAGTTGGTGGAAGGCGAACTGGGAAGATTTGCGATGATCGGGGGAGAGGAGCCAACGCAAACCTACAACAGGCTCAAGACCCTCATCAACAAGATTAGAAGCTATGGAAGCACAAGATGGACGGACCACGACGTCGTCTGACTTATGCTAAGGTCATTCACGGTAATTGACCCCCATCTTGTCAATCTCATTCGTGAAAGCCCCAGGTACACCAAGATGACGCCCGAGGAGATACTCGAAAAATTCGTGAGTGGGCGTATGATGGTAAAGGAAGCGCGATACGTGGATGATGCTCTTAATGGCCCTCTACCCATCTATGAGCCTCAACCCGTTGCTATCGAAGCAACAAGCAGCAGGGAGGCGCTACCAAGCAAGGTGGCACAAGTTGAGGCTGCCGAGCTAAACTAAGATGAGATGGACCTAATCATCAAACGCTTCAAGACCGCACTAAAAGGACGCAAGGAGTACCCCAACAAGTACAAAGCAAAGGGAAAGCGCTCTTGTTTCAAATGCGGTAAGACTGGTCATTTCATAGCACAATGCCCCGATAATGATAATTACTAGGAATAAGAAAAGCATGGGAAGAGGGAGAAGAAGAAGGTTTACAAGAAGGCGAAGGGCGAGGCGCACCTTGGCAAAGAATGAGACTCGGACTGCTCTTCGTCCGACTCCAACGATGAAGGACTGGCAGCCTCGGCCTTCAACAAATCTTCTCTCTTCCCCAACGAACGCCACACTTACCTCATGGCCAAGGAGAAGAAGGTAAGTGTTCGAGATACCCCTAAGTACACTACTTCAAGTGATGATAATTCAAGTGATGATGAAGTAGATTATACTGATTTATTTAAGGGTTTAGATAGAGCTAAAGTATATAAAATCAATGAGTTAATTGATGCTCTAAATGAAAAAGATAGATTGCTAGAGAAGCAAGAGGACATTTTATATGAGGAGCATGATAAATTTGTTAGCGTACAAAAATCTCTTGATTTAGAGATTAAAGGGAATGAAATGCTATCTTCTGAGTTATCTGCTTGCCATGAAACTGTATCTAGTTTAAAAAGTTTAAATGATGATAGTATTTGTAATAGATGTAAGTACTTTGATGTTAATGCTTGTAATGAACATCTCATTGCTATTACAAAATTGAATGATGAAGTGGCAAGTCTTAATGCTCAACTTAAGACTTGCAAAAATGATTTTGATAAATTAAAATTTGCTAGGGATGCCTACACAATTGGTAGACCCCCTTCCATTAAGGATGGACTTGGTTTTCGAAAAGAAACCAAGAACTTAACAAGCCAAAAGGCTCCCGTTCTCAACAAGGAGAAAGGGAAGGCTCCTATGGCTAGTAGTTTTCAAAAGTGTCATGCCTACATGTATGATAGAAAATATTCTAGGAATGCTCATAGGAATTATGATCATAATGCTTTTGATTCACATGCTATGTTTGCCTCTAGCTCTACTTTTGTGCATGGTAGAAGTAGGCCTAGGAAAAATCATGTTGTGCATCATGTGTCTAGGAGAGTATGTAATGAGCCTTCTACCATTTACCATGCTTGCAATACTTCATTTGCGCTCTTATGTAAGAATGAAAAAGTAGTTGCTAGAAAGTTGGGATCCAAATGCAAGGGCGACAAGACTTGTATTTGGGTTCCAAAGGCTATTGTTACTAACCTCGTAGGACCCAACAAGAATTGGGTACCTAAAACCCAAGTGTAAATTGCCTTGCAGGTTTATGCATCCGGGGGCTCAAGCTGGATTATCGACAGCGGATGCACAAACCACATGATAGGGGAGAAGAAGATGTTCACCTCCTACGTCAAGAACAAGGATTCCCAGGATTCGATCATCTTTGGAGATGGGAACCAAGGCAAGGTTAAAGGATTGGGAAAGATAGCCATTTCATCCGAGAATTCTATATCCAATGTGTTCTTAGTTGAATCGCTCAAGTACAACTTATTGTCTGTGAGTCAATTATGTAACATGGGTTATAATTGTCTATTTACCAATATAGATGTATCTGTCTTTAGAAGGAGTGATGGTTCATTAGCGTTTAAGGGTGTATTAGACGACAAACTCTACTTAGTTGATTTTTCGAAAGAGGAGGCCGATCTAGATGCATGCTTAATAGCTAAGACTAGTATGGGCTGGCTGTGGCATCGTCATCTAGCACAGGTTGGGATGAAGAACCTTCATAAACTTCTAAAGGGAGAACATGTGTTAGGACTAACCAATGTATGTTTCGAAAAAGATAGACCTTGTGCAGCTTGTCGGGTAGGGAAACAGGTGGGAAGCACTCACCATAACAAGAATGTGATGACAACATCAAGACCACTAGAGCTTCTTCACATGGACCTCTTTAGACCCGTCGCCTACCTTAGCATCGGGGGAAGTAAGTATGGTCTTGTAATTGTTGATGACTTTTCTCGCTTCACTTGGGTGTTCTTTTTGTAGGATAAATCAGAAACCCAAGGGACCCTAAAATGCTTTCTAAGGAGGGCTCAAAACGAATTTGAGCTCAAGGTGAAAAATATAAGAAGCGACAATGGGTCCGAGTTCAAGAATCTGCAAGTGGAGGAGTATCTTGAGGAGGAAGGCGTCAAGCACGAGTTCTCCGCTCCCTACACACCACAACAAAACGGTGTGGTAGAGAGGAAGAACAGGACGCTTATCGACATGGCGAGGACGATGCTTGGAGAGTTCAAGACACCCGAGCGCACTACAAGAAATTTGTTCTTTTATGACAAAATACCTAATGACAAGGTCAGTTATCGTCATATAATGTCACATAATATGATGGAATTTTTTGAGTCATCATAATTTCATGAGGCCATGAAGATTTTATGACGATAGTGTTTTTGTTGTCACATAAGTGTACGAAGATTCGTCATATATTGTCAGGCACCAGGAACCTGTAGACGGTTTTACTTTTATGACGATTAGATGTGCCTTTATGTGATGATTTTGCGGCGTCACTTTATGTTTTTTTCCAAAAAAAGGACTGTACCCCTTTCTGTTGACCGCATTCACTTTCCCATCTCCCCCACACCACCGAAGACGGAAACGAGCGGAGGGCGGCTCTAGCGGTGCGGAGGACGGCGAGCGGTGGGCGAGCGTCGTGCGGCTGGTGGCGTCTGGGCTATGCACGGCCGACGTTGGGCAGGCTCTAGGAGTAGCTGGCTCCCCATCTCCCCAGGTGATGGCGCGGTAGCCTGGGCGGAGGCAACGCGAGCTCCGCTGCCAGGCCGCCCGGAGGAGCGCAGATCTCCAGTGACCGCCGCGACTAAATCAGGTTGGTAGGTGGCGTGCTCCTACTCCCCACTTGCTCGTGGTGGGCACTACATTGAACTATCTAGCTTCTTTCCTGTTTGGTGAACCAACTCAGAGTCAACAACATGCTAGAGTAAAACTGTGCTTTTTTATGTTGCCCGATTAGTTTAGGTCTTTAGGATGGGTATAGGATGCTATTGTGCAATATTAATGATACACTTTAGTGTCATGTCACATGTGCTGAATTTCATTGTGATTAGGAATTATAATCCTTTTTATGCAAAGGGTGGCCTTTATAAAATGTTATGGATGTGCATATGTTTATTTGCTTCTTTCAAAGATGTTTATTATAACATTATGTTCCCATGCAACTTCTGATAACCCGTTAGTTGCTTGTAACTACTGAAGAAATTTTCTCACTATGGTCATTTATCCCCTTCAGATAACAGTGAGGCTTTCTTTTCTTGGCACTTGAATAATTTAAAATTTGAGATCACTTACACAATAATGCTACATTTCCTTGTTCTATCTAAGTTGTATCATGTATTCACCATAATCATGTATTACATTGCTCTTTTCATGAAACATAATTGCTTTCTAGTACTTTTGTAGAAGCAGCCTTTTTATTAATATATATACTCTTGATATGATGCTATTGGAGAAATATTATTTGACTTTATTAACTGTGTAGAGTGGACTCTGTGGGCATGGAACATTAGCTGCTGCACACTACCTAATCTCATCTGGCAGTGATGCTATAGAGTTTGTGGCAAAATCTGGACGTCTAACAGCTAAAGAAGTTGTCGGACTAGAGGGTGCAAGCAATTTATATTCTACTGCACAGTACACCCGCTCAAAGTTTTTTGTAGAATTGGATTTCCCTGTTATCTCGGTGGTAAAATGCAATATTGCAGAGGTGTTTTCACTTCCTGGTTCATCTTTCAATTGGAATCACAGTTGCTAATCATTCCCATGTGCATCAATCAGGGGTCATGTTGCAGGCCTGGTCATCAACTGCGCGCTCTTGATGGCGAAGCACAGCTAGGGATGTCGTAGAACCCAGACCCCTTGTTGTTGTTGCTATAGGAACTGTGCCCATTAGCGTCGATCTGGAGGCGCCGATTGATAATGTGACCGGGTTGCCTTTGATAATGTGCCCAGATTGCAAGGATGTGAGGGTGTTTGCTGCTAATACCACGTACTCCAATAACGTTGGAAAGAGATTTTTCAAGTGTCCTAGGAAGAACCGTAGAAATGTCAGTGAAGTAGTTGAATAATTTGCATTGCCCAAATTTCATTCTTGTTTGCAGTGGTTGACTTTGCTGAAATTTGGATGCAGGGGACATGTGATAGGTTTTGGTTCGAGGAAGAATATTTGGTGTTCCTTCAGGATAATGGATATCTACCGTCAGCATCCTCCACCATTGCAGCAGGTTCGACAACCAAGGTTCCTGAGCTCATGGGAAAAATTGATAGCTTAGAGCAAAATCTGAACAAGGTGACGGAAATGGTTAGCAAGAACAGAGATGGCATGGGAAGCTTGATTTTTCTCGTGTGTGGATGTGTGAATGTAACAGTACTCCTGGTGTTTGCCATCTTCTTGGTTGTAGCTTTTGTGTTGAAGTAGGCAATGTTGATGAAGTATTGGCTTTTGTGTTGAAGTTATAGTAATATTGAAGAACAAGTTGTATTGAACCTGTTGTGGTGGATGTATGTGTACTTCGTAGGAAATATGGGCCTTCGTGCTCTTGGACATCTCTTGTGTAATCTGTGTCTTTGTGATGTATGTTGGAAATAAAGATATCTATTGCTTATGATGATTTACTTATGTGCGATGAAATTTTTGCGGCCTGCATGTTTCTTCCAGCCTATACATTTTGTGACAGATTCTATACATTCCATGACAGAATTCTATACATTTTGTGACAGATTCTATACATTCCATGACAGATTCTATACATTTTTGCGGCCTGCATGTGAATCAATTCTGGGCACTGTAACTTGCATCATACATCTAGTATGCACTGAAAATATAGTCATTGCATATAAGGTCTTACAAATTCAGATACAAATGTAGTAGCATAATTGAAATACACAACAGAATCACTAATAGAAAAAGTTCATGGTTCACAAGTCTCTACAAATGCTAAGGTTAGTCATCATCACCGTCTTCTCCTGAAGTATTGCCTTCTTCTGGACTATGGTACTGAAGGTAGGTGTCATCTTCATCTTCTTCATCGTCGTGTGTGTTATCACCTTGAGTTGTATGTTTTTGTCGACGGATGTTTTCGACGAGGTTTCTACTAATAGGGCTGCCTGGTTCATTATCCATGTGCAACAAATCCAAATCAGGATGAATGTCTCCCACTGCACCATCTCTCAATGAAGTATGCTCCTCTTGGTATGCCTCCTGACATCTCACCTGTACTTGTTCATGGATCGGTTCGTTTGTGTCGGTCTCTTCAACATCAAATATATGTCGGCAGCCAAATTCTTGTACCACTTGCCAACATGCACCTAACTTTGTATCTTCCAAGAAAAATACTTGTGAAGCATCTCTGGCTATAATGAAAGGATCATTTTTATACCATCGACCTTGGTTGTTTATGCTCTTGAAATAACCATCATTTTTCATTTGGTATGTCCTTCCCTCTAGATTGTACCATTCACACCGTAATAAGATAACAGTTCTACGCCCTTTGCTGTTCTTACTGTAACTCAACTCAATAATGTCTGTGATTGTCCCATAGAAGTCAATTGTGTCATCACCGTGAGTACCTGCACTTTTGATGGTGGAGTTTTGTGTATTCCTGTGTTCGTCACGAGCCAGAGTGTGGAACCGTATCCCATTGATTATACAGGCTGTGTATGAACGCACTCTCCGATCCGGCCGACATGCTAGTGAGTACAAGTCTTCATCAACATGTGTTGTGCCTTCATATTTCAATCTAGTAATCTGCAGGATGAAAACATATAGAATTAATGAGTTTTAGAATGTAGTGTATCATAAATTATTTAGTCATGTTGTAGAAGTTGCACACACATGATTCTCGAACCATGCAGCGAATTGTGTTGACATCATTTTTTCAACATCATTGACCTCTTGTTGTTCTAATTGTGCCATGTACATGCTGTAAAGGATGAAGATAATTAGGTTTTTCTGACACAAGTATTGGATAAAGTTGGCTGCAATTGCATTAGAGCAATTACTTACTCTTTGTATTCATCAACCTCTTCACAGTTATGTAGTACAAACCAAACCATAGAGTCATAGTCTTTATCTTCATAATGAAGTTTTGAAGCACCCAAGAGGTTAATACCATGACCAAAAATAGAGTAACCATTGGGTGAGATGTCTCCATCCAAGTTTCTTTCTGGCCTAGTGAACCTATTAATGATGTCACTGAAGTATGTTGAGCACTGGGTCATACACTCATAGGCAGTGTATGCCTCTGCAATAGATCCTTCAGGTCTTGCTTTATTGCGGATGAAACACTTAAAGGTGCCCAATCTTCTCTCAATGGGATACATCCATCCATACTGCACTGGTCCTCTAAGGAGTGCCTCATCAGGTAAGTGTAATGCTAGGTGAACCATAACATCAAAGAATGCAGGAGGATAAATTTTCTCTAGCTTGCAAAGGATAAGCACAATATCTTCCTTCATCTGTTGTAGTGCATCAACCTTTAGAGTTTTTGAGCAAAGTTGTCTAAAAAACCTACCCAATTCAGCAATTACTTCATATACATCTTTTCTCACCAAACCACGAAGGCCAGCTGGTAAAATACGTTGCAGTAGTATATGACAGTCATGTGTTTTTAGCCCATGCATTGATCCTCCTCCCTCCATATTAACACATCTTGATATATTGGAGGCATAGCCATCTGGAAACTTAACATTGCTCACAAATTGCAAGAACTTCTTCTTTGCTTCTGGTGTTAGAATGTAACAAGCTTTGGGCTTTGAGGATGCATTACCACTGTCATCTAGCAAATGAAGCTCTTTTCTTATACCTCTTTCTTCCAAATCTACTCTAGCAGCAATTGTGTCCTTTGTCTTGTTTGGAATATTGAGTAGAGTTGACAAAATATTTTCACATATGTTTTTCTCTATATGCATAACATCAAGGTTGTATTGTAGCTTCAATTTTGACCAATATGGCAAATCATACAAGCTAACCTTCAGATGCCATACTGGTTCTCCATCACGACGTTGTTTTCTTGATCTTGGCTTATCTGGATTCTTGCCAGGAACATAGCAAACTTCATCCAATATTTCCATAACCTCATCTGCACTAAATTTCCTTGGTGGTTCTCTATTTTCATGGTGGCCATTGAAAGATCTATTTTTCCTCCAAGCATGGTCGCTTGGGAGGAACCGTCTATGTCCTATGAATCCAATTTTGTTTGTCAGACATTCAGAGCATGGATTCTCATCACAGTGCACACATGCGAAGTAACCCTTAGTGGTTCTGCCTGACATGATACCTAATGCAGGATAGTCATTGATTCCCCATAGAATCGCTGCACGCAGGGTGAAGTTTTTGCCTTCATATGCATCATAAGCAGAGACACCATTCCAAAGAGTCATCATGTCTGCTATCATAGGTTGCATGAACACATGGAAATCTTTGCCCAGTGATTTTTTGCCTGGAATTAGTAAAGCAAGCATGTAATTGGGTTGGTCTATACACATCCAAGGTGCAAAATTGTATGGAAGCACTATCACTGGCCATATGCTATATGAATTGGTCATCTGACCAAATGGGTTAAATCCATCAGTAGCAATGGCTAACCTCAAACTGCGGGGATCATCTGCAAAAGACTTGAAACTATTATCAAATTCTTTCCAAGCTTCTCCATCAGCAGGATGTCTCATTTCATTCTCAACCGGTACCCTCTTTTCCTTGTGCCATCTTGCATACTGTGCCCGCTGCTTTGAGATAAAGAGCCTTTGGAGGCGTGGAATTATTGGAAAGTAATGGAGGACCTTGTGAGGCACTTTCTTTCTGCCCTCCTTGTTCACTTTCCATCTTGTGTACCCACAAATTGGGCATTGGTCATCCTCTTCATGATCTTTCCAAAATAGAGCACAGTCATACTTGCACACATGAATAGATTCATAACCAAAACCAAGCTTTCAAAGTAGAGATTTCAGTTCATTATAGGACTTAGGAAGGCCGATCACATTCTTCAAAGATGACGAAAGCAGCTCAAGGATTGCATCAAACCCAGAATTTGGTATCCAATTGTACACTTTTATATGCAGTAGTTTAATAATGAAACTTAGCCTAGACTCCTCGGTGCAACCTGGATAAAGTTCACGCTTTGCCTCTTCCATGATTTGCTGATATAAGTTGCCACCGACACCATGGCTTGCTGTGGTGTACAGATCTTGAATCAAACCTTGAACTCCCCGTTCACTATCATCTAAAATGACATCTTTAGCTTGTCCTTCATCATCAAGTGGAGCCTGGTTATTTCCATCCCATGACATATATTCATAACCAACATCGAGTGTGCCGTCATCATCTTCTTGAACATCAATATCTCCCTCACCATGGTAAACCCACCTTGTATAGCACCTAGAAATACCATTGATTTCGATATCCTCCTGTACCTCATCTTGACTTTTTCTATATGGTTCAGGCATTTTCTACATGGACACTTGATTTTCTCATGTGCACTAAATCTACTTTTTACATGTGCCATGAATTGTTCAACACCAAGCATATATGGTTCACTAAATGGCACACTGTTGTATACCCAGCTTTTGTCCATCTCATCCTAGAGAAACATACGTGACAAAATTTTAGAAATCGAGATGGATAGAAATCGACAAAACACTTTTGACAGCTTGCTTACCTAAAACAATGGCCACAGCTGGCTAGGCTACAGCTGGGGTGCTTGTCGAGGGAGCAGATGGCCGGAGGTGGCGTGCATGGCGAGGCTGCAGGTGGAGGAGGGGGAGGGCGGCTACGGACAAAGCAAACCGAGGTCGGCAACAAGGGAGCGCGGCGGGGCTTCTGGAGGGCTGGCGTCGTTGCTTCTGCAGGGCCGGCGTCGGGCGTCGTTGCTTCTGCAGGGACTAATTATATCACTGACATACGGCCCCTCCTGTCAGGACCCAAGATGGCCAGCTCTGTTTTCTCCCACTGAGTCACTGACATACAGCCTCAACACGACTCCCGCCCTACCTTATCTGCTCACCACGACAAGTCCAGTCCTCCTCCTCACTCCCTCCCCTAAACCTAGCGCCGCACTCACGCCCACCACGCCACCATGTCCTCCTCCTCACTCCCCTCAACCTAGCTCCGCCACTGGAGTCGAAGATCCACGGGCCGGACATCAATGAGCCAGCATCCCAAACCTCCACGGATACGCCTCCGCACAGGGAGTCCTGCTTAGCTCCGTAGATCCGTGCAGGCCGCGACAAAGGCTGCCTCACCGGCCACCACCAAGGCTTCCTTGCCGATAGATGCAAGCCCGCAGCCCCCGACCTCTTCTACTGGCATCAGGAATCTGGTATTGTACCTTGTGGTTTACTGGTAGTGCATCTCATTCTAGCATTTATATATGTGTTCTTTCTAGCGTGTTTGTAGTTTTGTCTTCTTTCTACCATTAACCAAAATATTGATGCGTTAGTTGTTTCTTCAACTCATGTACAGAAACTAGATTCAGTTTCTGCTCTTTCTACGTTTCTTTGTAATAAGTAATATAAGAAATGGGAAAAACCAAGTATGAGGTGGCAAGGGACAAGACTGTAAAGCATGTTCAGCAAGTTTTTAGATCTTTGGGCATTGATGTCTTAGCACAGACTGTTAGAGATGCTATTTCACCAAAAACAAGAGGGAAGAGGGAGGGCTATAGATTCTGACAATGATTATGATCCATGCTCTGACATTGAAAACCAATCTGACACTGATGATGACTATGATGATGACCTCAATAATGAGGTCAATACTGAGGTGAGATGCATTGCTAACCAAATTCACATGGTCATGGCCTGCCTATTTCATACATATACTCCATTGTACCTAATAAAACATATACTTCTTTCATAATTACTCACCTACATTTTTCCTCTTGATAGGCGACACAGATGGTTCCAGGAACTCGCCCTCACCAAAAGAAGCAAAAGGCAGGAACAATGTCGGCTGCCAACCACCAGCCACCACGCACACCAGTCAGATTGACAAGGCAAAGTGCAACCATGCCTTCGCCTAGAGGTCGTCCGCCACCTAAGCCAAGACATCCCTTGCCTCCTAAGACCACTTCGAAAGCCACCCCTAAAAGAAATGCCATTTCCAGTAGTACCCAACAACAGGTCCAGGCCAGTACAACAACTACTGAGACCACTAAAACTACAAACCCAGTGTCTTTTCCTCCAAAAATGACCAGGTCCACTCAAGCAATGTCTTCACCAGTTTGAAACACAATGCCTAGACCTACTAGACACACCATGCATAGTCCTCCTAGATTCACTAGGGCTAGTGCAGCCATGTCTTCTCCTAGTGCAAACCCTCACCATAGTCCTCCTAGATTCACTAGGGCTAGTGCAGCCATGTCTTCTCCTGGTGCAAACCCTCACCATAGTCCTCCTAGATTCACTAGGGCTAGTGCAGCCATGTCTTCTCCTAGTGCAAACCCTCACCATAGTACTCCTGCAGCCACTGCTATCATATCTCATCAACCTAGTCCCACAACTAGTGTTAACAAAACAGTTCCTACAGACAACTCACCAGGTGGGCACAGCTCTAGGCAAAGCAATGCCATCATGGAGTCAGCTGAGCAATTTGATGCTGCTACTTTAGAGGGTAATCCGAATGAAGGAGAACCAGTTGGTGACTTAGTTCCAGCCTTTTAGGTAAACAATAAATGTTCTAAGCATTGGTTTGTTCATTTAATATCTACATTTGTTACTGCTATAATAACACAATTTTATTATTATTTGCCAATGTAGCGCCCAAAAAGAATGTCCGCAAGAAAACCATGGGTCATGGCTTAGAGAAGATGCTTAATAGGGGAAACCGGTTGGCTATCCACGTGGCTGAAGGGAAGAAAAGACCGAAGGTCCCACTTCAAGCAGTGAAGCTGGCATCGGAAACTGGTGTTGCCCTTAGAGACAACCTACCTATCTACAAATCTTGGAAGCTTTATGACAATGTCGTGGGGCAGGCAGAAGTACGAAAAGTGCTTGACAAAGTCGCTGTGAGACAACTATTTAACTCCTCATAATAATTTTTAGCATTAATCTACTCACATGTGATATAACTGTTTCTAATAAATCGTTTGTGTGGCTTTAGTCAAGGTTGGATGTCGATGTTAAGAATGAGGGACCAAGCAAAGATGCATGCACAGATATCATAAAGAGGGGAGTGAGGCAGACGAGGTATAACCTGAAAAGGAAGTACTTCGACGAGTCACTTACAAAAGAACAGTTGTTGGCCATGCAACCTCCACCTAAAATGAATAAAGAGGATTGGACTGGGCTGGTAGAGTATTGGTGTGACCCAAAGAATCAGGTCAATAACTACATTTTCTGCTTTTGTTACTATGCAATGCAAACTAATATGTAATGCAAACTGTGCATGTGAATGAAAAATATGTATTGCATTTGTGATGTAGGAAAAATCTGCTAAGAACAAAGCAAACTGAGCCAACGTGCAGTTTCACCAAAGGACTGGAGCTAGGTCCTATATAGCCCATCGTTACAGCCTGGTATGTATACTATGTCTTTTCTAAAACTAGCTTCAAAGATGGGAAATATGTAGCATAATAATTACCATGTGCTACTGAAATGTAAAGTTACCATGTGCTCCAATTACTTCTGAAATGAGCTAATAAGTCATGAAATGAATAAGTGCAATATCTCTTTGGTTTGAAGGACTTACATTTTGGAGTGTTATTGATTATTCATTCATCAGATGTGAGGTTTATGCCAATAGGAAAGCTGTGATATGTCATGAAATGAATAAGTGCAATATCTCTTTGGTGTTGATGGAGTAGCTAATTCTAAGATTGGCCATCTGATTTCTGAGATGAGCTCCCATGTTCATAATATTTGCGCTGTGCTAAATGAGGTATAATCAATAGGTGCTTATGCTCCAATTCTTTTATGGTGACCATCTAAAATAGAAAACAGCAGGACAATTGCTATGTCATCAAACATGATCATCATCAGTACTAGGGTTTCTTTAGGCCATGTTATTAGTCTTGACCTGTCTAGGCAGCATTGATGCATGTTCATGTGTTCTTTTTCTTAAACTGTCAGTCATTATTTGACTATGTTGTATTGCTGTTGGCATGTACCAATATTTCATGGCAAATCTTATATCCCAAGTTTTTTATATGCCGCAGAGGACTAAGTACAACAACATGGAGCCGAATGCTGTTGATTTCTTTGGGGAATGTATGAATAGTCCCCGAAATTGTCGTACTCCGCTTGCAAATGAGATATATGTAAGTTACATGTACTACACTCAAGTAAATGCCTGGTTCAACACTTTTGTATGGCCTTGTTACTAAGTACATTCATTTTGTGTAGGAGCAAATGGTTGCAGAGAAGGAAAGAGAGCTAGAAGAAGGAGAAGCACAAAAGTCACCCTCCAAGATTGTTGCTGATAGTCTCAGCCAGATCAGCCGCTCATCCACCTTCCTTCCAAACATTGGTGTCCCTACAACGTCCAAGACTGGTCAGTCCTCATCGCTAGCTGCACAAGCATGCATGCAAGCTCAGTTTGAGGAAAAACTCCAAGCTGAAAGAGAGGAAGCTGCTAGGAAGCAGGAAGAGTTGCAAGCACAACTACAAGCTCAACAGGCCGCACATGAAGAAAACCAAAGTTTGTTGCGCCAGACCCAAGAGGAAGTGAAGGGGATGCATACCAAGTTTGAAGAGACCAATGCACTGCTACGAGCTGTCCTGAAACTTCAGAAAGATTGAGGTAGTGATGCATACCAAGTCTGAGGATGGTGCCTTTGCTTAAGGTTTTTCTACCTTGCTAGAACATATATGTGGTCAGAACTTTGTCAGAACTATGTGCAATCTGTTTGAATGCTTCAAACCTTTGTGGTGGAACTTTTGTATGTTTGAACCCACAACAATCTGTTTGAATGCTTCAAACCTTTGTGGTGGAACTTTTGTATGTTCGAACCTCTGTTGTGGAAGAACTAGTGTGCTAGAATTGTGTATGACTTGTGATAAGAATGTTGTGTATGATGGCTTTTCTGTGTATTATGATTCTGTGAGCTATCATGAGAGCTCAGTGTGTCATCACTGTATGTGGGTGTCATATTAAACTAAACAAAACCAAGCTGTCACATTATCCATAGACTAATATATGATGGTCCTGGATCGTAAAAAAATACACAAAACTGCGACAGATAACACCGCCATAAGTGACGATCCCAACATTAGTTGACGCGTTGACTAGAAAAAATGTGACAGATAACACTGTCATATATAGCAGCAATATGTGACGGACTAACGCAGCCGTCACAAAAGGTAATGACATTATGTGACGGTACTCTGAAAAGTCGTCACAAGGTACATAATGTGACGGTCGTTATATGACGACCCTTATGACGCAGCGTTTTCGTCATAAGATGCTTTTTATGACCAATTTTGTACTAAACATGACACTTTACTTTTGTCATACAAAACCATTTTTTTGTAGTGGCGGTTTTGGTCGAAAGCTGTGAACACAGCCTGCCACGCCATAAATCGGCTATATCTGTATCGCCTCCTCAAGAAGACCTCCTACGAACTTCTTACTGGTAACAAACCCAATGTCTCTTGCTTTCGTGTATTTGGGAGCAAATGTTATATTTTGGTGAAGAAAGGTAGACATTCTAAATTTGCTCCCAAGGCAGTAGAAGGGTTTTTACTAGGGTATGACTCAAATACAAAGGCGTATAGAGTCTTCAACAAATCATCGGGTTTGGTTGAAGTCTCTAGCGATGTTGTATTTGATGAGACTAATGGCTCTCCAAGAGAGCAAGTTGATCTTGATGACATAGATGAAGATGATGTTCCAACGGCCGCAATGCGCACGATGGCTATTGGAGATGTGCGACCACAGGAACAACAGGAGCAAGATCAGCCTTCTTCCTCAACAATGGTGCATCCCCCAACTCAAGATGATGGACAGGTTCCTCAAGAAGAAGCGTGTGATCAAGGGGGAGCACAAGAAGAACAAGTTATGTAGTAAGAAGCACCACTGACCCCTCCAACTCAAGTCCGAGCGACGATCCAAAGAAATCACCCCGTCGATCAGATTCTGGGTGACATAAGCAAGGGAGTAACGACTCGCTCAAGATTAGCTAATTTTTGTGAGCATTACTCGTTTGTCTCTTCTATTGAGCCTTTCAGGGTAGAAGAGACCTTGCAGGATCCGGACTGGGTGTTGGCCATGCAGGAAGAGCTCAACAACTTTAAGAGGAATGAAGTTTGGAGCCTGGTGCCACGTCCAAAGCAAAATGTTGTGGGAACCAAGTGGGTGTTCCGCAACAAGCAAGACGAGCACGGGGTGGTGACACAAAACAAGGCTCGACTTGTGGCAAAAGGTTATGCCCAAGTCACAAGTTTGGATTTCGAGGAGACTTTTGCTCCTATGGCTAGGCTAGAGTCTATTCGAATATTATTAGCCTATGCCGCTCACCACTCTTTCAAGTTGTTTCAAATGGATGTGAAGAGCGCTTTCCTCGACGGACCAATCAAGGAGGAGGTATACGTGGAACAACCCCCTGGCTTTGAGGATGACAGGTACCCCGACCATGTGTTCAAGCTCTCTAAGGCGCTCTATGGACTTAAGCAAGCCCCAAGAGCATGGTATGAATGCCTTAGAGATTTCTTAATTGCTAATGCTTTCAAGGTTGGGAAAGCCGATCTCACTCTTTTCACAAAGACTTGTGATGGTGACATTTTTGTGTGCCAAATTTATGTCGATGACATAATATTTGGTTCTACTAACCAAAAGTCTTGTGAGGAGTTTAGCAGGGTGATGACTCAAAAGTTTGAGATGTCAATGATTGGCGAGTTGAACTACTTCGTTGGGTTCCAAGTGAAGCAACTCAAGGACGGCACCTTCCTCTCCCAAACGAAGTACACTCAAGATCTTCTCAAGAGGTTTGGGATGAAGGACGCCAAGCTCGCGAAGACACCAATGGGAACCGACGGACATGTCGACCTCAACAAAGGAGGTAAGTCCGTTGATCAAAAGGCATACCGGTCTATGATAGGGTCATTACTTTATTGATGTGCTAGTAGACCGGACATTATGCTTAGTGTATGCATGTGTGCTAGATTTCAATCCGACCCCAAGGAATGTCACATTGTGGCCGTTAAGCGAATTCTTAGGTATTTAGTTGCTACGCCTTGCTTCAGGATCTGGTATCCAAAGGGGTCTACCTTTGACTTAATTGGATATTCAGACTCCGATTATGCTGGATGCAAGGTTGATAGGAAGAGTACATCAGGGTCGTGCCAATTCCTAGGAAGGTCCCTGGTGTCTTGGAGTTCAAAGAAACAAACTTCCGTTACCCTATCCACCGCTGAGGTCGAGTATGTTGCCGCAGGACAGTGTTGCGCGCAACTGCTTTGGATGAGGCAAACCCTCCGGGACTTTGGCTACAATCTGAGCAAAGTCCCACTCCTATGTGACAATGAGAGTGCAATTCGCATAGCGGATAATCCTATTGAACACAGCCGCACTAAGCACATAGACATCCAGCATCACTTTTTGAGAGACCACCAGCAAAAGGGAGATATCGAAGTGTACCATGTTAGCACCGAGAACCAGCTAGCTGATATCTTTACCAAGCCATTAGATGAGAAAACCTTTTGCAGGTTGCGTAGTGAGCTAAATGTCTTAGATTCGCGTAACTTGGATTGATCTATAACATACATGTGTTTTATGCCTTTGATCATGTTACTTCATGCATTTATATGAATTTCTGCTTATTTATGGTGCTCAAGTTGTGCAAGGGATCCCCGGACCTCACAAGTCCATGTGTGAATGATGCACATATTTAGGGGGAGCTGTGCTACAACTTGACCCTTTGAGACTAATCTGTTTGCTTGAGTATACTTGATGTAGTCTCAAAGGTGCATTGAAAAGGAAAATGGACTTGGACATTGCAAAGACTTCCACTGCACTCCGGTATTGGTGTATTTAAATTCCAAGGTCATACTTATGCTCTTGTTGCCTTTTTTGCTCTTAATTGACAATTTTGGTGAGGCAATGGGGTTAAAGGGCCAAGAATGATCCTGTTTTGGTGCTTAATGCCAAAGGGGGAGAAATTAAGGGGCCAAAGCAAATGGATCAGCTACCACTTGTGAATTTTGAAAACAATAGAGTTAGAACTTTTGATTTGTCCAAAATACTCTTATTGTAAAATTTGGTCTCTTGTGGGGGAGAATTTATAATTATGGGAAAAAGGGGGAGTTTTTGGCACTTGATCAATTTCACTCTTGGATTATCTCTCTTTATGCCCAAACAAGTGAGTTTGACTTAGAGATAGGAAAATGAATTTGATTTGCAAAAGCAAACCAAGTGGTGGCAAAGAACGATCCAAATATGCCAAATTAGAGTCAAAAACAATTTAGTCCTCATTTTGCATTGATATTGCACTTTTTGGTTGCTTTTTGAAGTGTTGGCATAAATCACCAAAAAGAGGGAGATTGAAAGGGAAATGTGCCTTTGGGCCAGTTCTATAATGTTTTGGTGATTAAGTGCCCAACACATAATCTTTGAGTTGTTATGTGCCAAACAAGCAAGAAGTGCAAATCATGTAACTAGGTATGTTTCTAGACTTAGTACATTGTTTTGAGTACTAACACATTTTGTCTAAGTATTAGAAACAGGGAGAAAAGAATTAGAAAAAGACTTGGCTTCGTGCAGCTAAATCTCAGCTTAGTCTGGCACACCAGACTATCCGGTTGTGCACCGGACAGTGTCTGGTGCGCCAGGCTGGTTTCTGGTGAACAGGCCGCTCTTAGGAAAAGTTTGGCGGCGTACGACTATAATTCACCGGACTGTCTGGTGGTGCACCGGACTGTCCGGTGAGCCAACGGTCGCTAGCGTAACGGTCGACCGCGCAATCCGCGGGCGACGCGTGGCCCGCACCAATGGTCGGTAGGGGGCACCAGACTGTCCGGTGTGCACTGGACAGTGTCCGGTGCGCCAACTGGCCCAGAGGTGCAACGGTCGTCTACGCCAGAAAAGGAAGGAGATCGGCACCGAACCATCTATAGTGACTGTCCGGTGGCGCACCGGACTATCTAATGCGCCACTCGATAGAAGGCAAGGATGGCCTTCCTTGTTGGCCTCCAACGGCTCGTAGCTGCCTTGGGGCTATAAAAGGGACCCCTAGGCGCATGCAGGAGCTACCCAAGCATTCACTAATCATTCTAAGGCATCCAGACTCTGCTCCCACGCATTCGCTTTGTTGTGTTAGAGATTTGAGCTCCATTCGAGTCGAGAACTCCCTATGTGTCATTTGAGCTCAAGTCTTCACTTGTGTGCGTTGGTGTGCTGCGTTTTTGAGTCTTGTGTGCATTGCTCTCCCCAACCTTACTCCGTGCTTTCTTTGTGATCATCATTGTAAGGGCGAGAGGCTCCAACTTGTGGAGATTCCTCGCAAACGGGAAAAGGATATAAGGAAGAAAAGTCGTGGTATTCAAGTTGATCATTGGATCACTTGAAAGGGGTTGAGTGCAACCCTCGTCCATTGGGACGCCACAACGTGGAAGTAGGCAAGTGTTACTTGGCCGAACCACGGGATAAAATCGTGTGTCTCTTGTGATTGCTCTCTCTTTGATTGTCTGTGTTCGCAAGAGCTTGTCTCATTAACATGATTAACCAGCACTAATATCTTTATAATCAAGGTTGTTGGAATTTAGTGTTGAATTTTACAGGATCACCTATTCACCCCCCCCCCCCCTCTAGGTGCTTTCAGCCGCATCCGAGCCTGGCCTTGGCAACTTGCTCCCTCGTGAATCCCGCTAAGGACAATTTTTTCAACTGTCGCGCACGTCTTTGAATCTCAGGACAGGTTTGCTCACGACCTCAGGCGAACCTCTGCCTCGCCCGAGCCCGGTTCTGCCTTCGATATCTGTGATGGAGGACGCCCCCAACATCATCAGATACAATGGAGCTGACACATCCCTTAAGAAGTTTTCCCCATGCTTAGCACTGTTTCAACCACTACGATATGGGCAACCCCTCGCCAGGGGCTCGAGTACATGACCGAGCCCTCGGCCTTGACATCGGCTCTCAACAGGAACTAAGCAGGCACAAGTCAACAACAAAGTACAAGACCATACCATCTACAGGATACGAAGACGTCCCTTCACAATGTGCAGCCAACTCCCATCCTCCAGGAAGCTCCCCTTGAGCCTTTAAATAGGGTAGTCTACGACTTCTAAAAGGAAGCGAGCGAACACTCCACGAGTTTTCTCCTCCACTTGGTATTGGCACTTGCCTTAGTCATCCTCAGGGACTTGGAATCCTTCCCTCTCCTACTCCACTTCTAAACCATACTGCAAGCACTTAGGTGCCAGTAATATAAGTCTCCTCCCCCTCTGCTGGAAGTAGGGCCTCTTTTTGCCCGAAACAAGATAAAAGACTTGTGTCATCTTGCATCACCATCTGGGTCTAGGACACGTGACATTATTTCACTAGATGGTTACGTCCATGGATCCAAACACCGATAGTAGTTATTCACTAGGAATGGCGTACCATCTTATCCACCCTATATATTGGTCCCTGTAGTGAGTCTGGTGCTGAGGTCCTTGTAGTGGCGCTTGGCGGTCCATAGGGTAGAGTCATGGTATGCTTCGGGGTTGTGTGCGATGTGGCCTTGCCTCTTTGTCAGAAAACTGTATGTCATCCTTCATAGTGCATTAGTGAAAGCTCTCTTGTGGGTTTTGGTGTTTAGATGACAACCCAATTAAAGGACTAACAAGTGTGCTAAGTGTTGAACAGGTGCTGAATGCAAAGCGAATAGGGTTCAACACAAGTGAACAAGTGTGATGGTCCAAAGACTGAATTATCTCTAGATAATGGACATCACAAGAAAGATGGACATTCCTTAAGTGAGACTCGATGTGCATAACTTAGATACAACCGATCAAGCCAAGGATGGAAGCAAGAAGAGCTTCGAGGTACCGAGTGCACGGGAGAAAGTCAAGGAGACCAGGAACCCAAAGCTAGGGGTGAAGAAGAAGACTTGCAAAGTCAAGGTTGATCTTGTTAAGAGTTATGGTGCATCAAGGAACACTACATAAGGATATGACTTACAACCAATGCGGTAACATCTACAACTATGTGGTGAAAGTCATAAGGCTCAAGATCAAGCTCAAGAAGTGAACAAGGTCACTAGAAGGAGAAGTTGTGTCAAAACTAGAACTGGAAGTAGCCCAAAAGAGCTAATTGCACCTTGATCCTTAGTTTGGGTTGTTCCTATGTTTGGAGATATCCTATGTGACCTTTGCAGGATGTTGGAGCTTAGAAATGACAAATCTAGATCAAGTCAAGTTGACTTGATGGTTTATGAGTCCAACATCAATCTCAATCATGCTAAATGCTAAAGAAGTGCAAAACAAGAACAAGGTGTGTTTCTAGACTTAGTGAATTGTTTTTTAGTACTAACATATTCTGTCTAAGTGCTAGAAACAGCGAGAAAAGAATTGCAAAATGTCTTGGCTCGGCGCAGCCAAAACTCTGCTCAGACTGGCACACCGGACTGTCCGGTGGTGCACTGTTGAGGGCCTTCGTCTTCCGAATGTCCTCAAAAATATGATTTAACAATATTTCCGGAGTTGTAATACATGAACAGGTACCTTCGGATTCAAATCAGAACCACAGTGGGAGAAGCACAAATAATACGAAGATTGATGCAGCGCCGAAGCAACACGCAAGGGAGCTTCGACATGACAGCAGGAAAGGGAACCGACTTAAAGGGGAAAAGGCTATTTAGACCCCGATGAGTTACCTTATAGTCATTAGCAAATGTAAAGGGCATGAATGTAATTTCACGTGGGCTACGTCTCATGCCTATAAATAGATGAACAGTACCCCCGTACTGTTCACGCTGACTTGGCATTTGTTTTTGCGTTACGCTCGTACCTTTGTTGCCTATCAAGTCGAAGGTATAAATGTAATTCAATATCGTTTTTATTTTCACATGATAATATAATGGAGATGAATTTATAATGCTATATGATTGTTTATGTTATCTTTTGTATTTTACACGCTTCTTCTATCACCATCTTACCTTCGATATTCGAAGGTATGTCTTTCATGACCTTCGTCTGAAGATCATTATATCCTAAGGGAAATAATGTTTCGAAGGACGAAGGACTTTAATATTTAACATTTTATGTTGCCTTGTTCTTGATTCATAGCATTTGAGAACAAGTCACCAACATGTACCGGACAGTATCTGGTGCGCCAGTCTGAACTCCGGTGAACAGGACACTCTTGGAAAAAGTCTGGCGGCGTGCGGCTATAATTCACTGGACTGCTTGGTGGTACACCGGACTGTCCGGTGAGCCAACGGTCGACTGCGCCAATGGTCGGCAGTGAAATCAGCGAGCGACGCGTGGCCTGAGCCAACGGTTAGTTGGCGCACCGGACTGTCCGGTGTGCACCGGACAGTGTCCGGTGAACCAAGAGGACCGTTGCTCCAACGGTCAGTTGAGCCTGTTATGGAAGGAGATCGCGCACCGGACAAGCTACAGGACCTGTCCGGTGGTGCACCAAACTGTCTGGTGCGCCACCCGACAGAAAGCAAATATTGCCTTCCAAAATGAATTCCAACGGCTCCTAGGCCCCTTGGGCCTATAAAAGGGACCCCTAGGCGTCTCCAACAAGGATATAAGTGCAGCCAACAAATAGTATACATCATTTGGATCAATTCTCTCTCTCCCTCTCGTGTGGATCTCTCTAGTTTGTGTGAAGGCAAAGCAATAAGCCTTTAGAGAGTGGAGAAGTGCTGCTAAGAGCTAGAGCATAGTCTTGAGCGCATTATTACTCTGTCGGAGTGCTAAGAATAATAGAGAGATCTCCTCAATTTTATGTGCCTCATTTGCATAACAAAACGAGCATACACAAAATTTAGAGATGAATTAAAACAAATGATAAAAAAATAATAATATGCATCATGTTGGAGTTATATGTTTGTGCATTAAATAAAAATAAAAAGGATAATAACAATAAGATAATAAATATTAGAAGTGGAATTAAAACCCTAAATTTGAAAGTAGGGTTCTAATAAATAAGAAAGAGGGAAAGGTAAAATAAATGATATATATAATTATATTTATAAAATTGGTATTTCAAATTTCACAATATTATTTGAAAATAAATTCGGCACTAGTTTGGATTCAAAATTCGAATTGGATTTGAAAATAGAAAGGAAAAGTAATAGAAAAGGAGAAAAAATGGTGAATGACGCGTGGGCCGAATCCCCTGGCGCGGCCCACTCATTTTCCCTCTACGTGCGCGGCCACGGCCCAGTAAAACCTCAGCGAGCCGCGGATCTGACGGGCGGGACCCCCTTGGCAGGCGCTCGCCCTCACACGTGCGACTGCTCCGCGGAGCCCACCATGCAGTCTCTCTGTGCTCGTGCACTGCCGTTCTCACTCGTGCTCGGATTCTCCCTCCCACTGCCGTGTGGGGCCCGCATTTCGGGGTGGTCACTTTCAACAGCTCGACCGAGCTTCGTGCGGGTCATGGCGTAGCGCCCGGCGCAGAATCCGCGCGACCTGGGTACTTTTTTGTGCCTATATATGATTCGGGGGCCGCGGTTCCTTCCTCCCTTCTCTCCTCCTCAATCTTGCGGCGCCGACCAAAAGAAAATCACCATTGCCCCACGCGCAGAGGAGTGAATTCGCCGCCGCCATCGACCGTTCGCTGCTCTATCGCCTCGTCCCAGGAATACTGCCCAGGGGAGTTCGCCTGTGCCTAGGAAAGTGGTCCGCGGCCGCAATTGGAAGGAATCGCCAGCGGGCTGGGTGAATTGCTCGTCGGAGCAGTGTTCGTACCGCGCTTCTGCCTCGTTCTGTGGCGCGGCTCTTCCACCTCACCATTGTCGGTAATGAGCACTCCCCTGTGTCCGTCGCACTCTCAATTTCGCTTAGCACCTAGGTAATCGTAGTTTGGTGCTCGGAATCGCTTGGGGGGTTCGCTGGCAAGCTCTACCGCCGGGAAATTGTCTGGCGCCGCCGTGTCCATGCTCAGGTTGGGGATGATTTCGCTCGGCCGTCGGATGGCCAGCGGACGTCGGTGATCGTAACGTAGGATACCCCCTTCGTCGTTTTGGATCTGGCACATTGATCGGAAATCGTATGGCCGAGAGGGAGTGAAGTGCATCGTGCGTCGTGCGTTGTGGATCTGGGATCCAGTGGCTGTGGGTGCAGCTGGGTATGTAGTCGGGATCAGCTAATCTGAGCGTTTGATCTCGAATCGGAGGGCCGAAATGCACCCGTACCCCTTCGCGGGTACTTTTTGTTAAAGAGCCCCCTAGGAAATCGCTAATCAACCCGCGGTCCAGAGAACACTATTCTCTGTGTCTCGGAAATCTTACGCCAGAGCCCCTGAGTTTTTTAGATATTGACGCCCAGTCCAGAGCCCGTCTAAAATGTGCAAATGAATTAGTAAAGGTATTTTTAATACAAAAATAATTCATAAAACTTAGTTAATTCATAGAAAACTCATATGAACTCCAAATTACTCCATTCCAGTTCCTATAATTTTGTAAGTTTATTCTCCATCATATAGAGTCTCTATTTTGACATAAAAACAGTAAGAAAATTAATTTATCATTTAATCCTATTTCAAGCACATTAAATCTTAGGAAATTCATAACTTGAAATCTATAACTCCAAATCTAATGATTCCAGTTCCTATGATCTCATTTTAATGTGTAGGTTTTTACTGTATATTTTATTTACATGTTTAATGTGATGTTAATTTATGCTATACTGTGTATGTATTGTGTTGATGCGAGTAGACGAGCAAGCCACTGTGGATTCTGAGGTTCAGCAAGTAGAAGTAGCTGAGCAGAGCTCATTGAAGGCAAGTTGTGCCCATGATCACTTACTTTTCCTAGCCATGTTCTTATTAATTATAATGATCTGCATAGGTTAATTTTGATGGGATCCTTTAGGTTACCCCAGTTTTGGTTATCTTTATACCTTGTTCACCACTGAAATGTTTTTGGGTAGTACCTGCTTGTCGGCGTTTCGAGACCGGGGGGTCCCTAAGCCGACGAGTGAGTGTGCCGCGTGCCCCAGCCCAGATGGGTCGAGCGCGTGGGCGAGCGCGAAGGGGGGAAGAGCGAGGTGGCCGGAGCCGAGTCGTGAGGGAGGTGGAGATCCCACGGCCTTCGTGTTCGTCCCGCGCCCAGGTCGGGTGCGCTTGCAGTAGGGGGTTACAAGCGTCCACGCGGGTGAGGGAAGCGAGCGGCCCCAAGAGAGCGCCTGCCCCTGCCCTCGTTCCCGCGGGGGCCAACCTTCTCTAAGAAGGCCCTGGTCCTTCCTTTTATAGGCGTAAGGAGAGGATCCAGGTGTACAACGGGGGTGTAGCAGAGTGCTACGTGTCTAGCGGGGGAGAGCTAGTGCCCTAAGTACATGCCAAGGTGGCAGCCGGAGAGATCTTGGCACCCAGCTGGTGTGGTGTCGTGGCTGTCGGAGGAGCAACGGAGCCTGGCGGAGGGACAGCTGTCGGAGCTGTTGGGTCCTTGCTGACGTCCCCCTGCTTCCGTAAGGGAGTTGAGGGCCGCCGTCGTCATGGGTCTAGCGGGGCGCCATCATTGCCTATCTGGCGGAGCTAGCCAGATGGGACGTCGGTCTTGTTCTCTGCGGCCCGAGTCGGCTCGGGGTAGGGTGATGATGGTGCTTCCTGTTGACGTGGCGGACTTGTGCCCTAGGTCGGGCGACGTGGAGGCTCCTCCGAAGCCGAGGTCGAGTCTGTCCTGCATGGCCGAGGCCGAGCCCGAGCTCCTGGGTCGGGCGAGGCGGAGGTCGTTCGGCAGAGGCCAGGGCGGAGTCCGACCCCTGGGGTCGGGCGAGGCGGAGTTCGTCGTCTTCCAGGGCCTTAGCCCGAGTCCGAGCCCTGGGTCGGGCGGAGCGGAGTTCGCCGTCTTCCGGGGCCTTAGCCCGAGTCCGAGCCCTGGGTCGGGCAGAGCGGAGTTCGCCGTCTTCTGGGGCCTTAGCCCGAGTCCGAGCCCTGGGTCGGGCGGAGCTTCCTATGGCGCCTTTGGCAAGGCCTGACTGCCTGTCAGTCTTACTCTGTCAAGTGGCACTGCAGTCGGGATGGCGCAGGCGGCGCTGTCCTTTTGTCAGACCGGTCAGTGGAGCGGCGAAGTGACGGCGGTCACTTCGGCTCTGCCAGGGGGCGCGCGTCAGGATAAAGGTGCCAGGCTACCTTTGCGTTAAATGCCCCTGTGACTTGGTCGGTCGACGCGGCGATTTAGTCAGGGTTGCTTCTTAACGAAGGCAAGGTCTCGGGCGAGCCGGAGATGCGTCTGCCGTAAAAAAGGGGGCCTCGAGCGAGACGGAAACACCTCAGGGTCGGCTGCCCTTGCCCGAGGCTAGGCTCGGGCGAGGCCTGATCGAGTCGCTCGTATGGACTGATCCCTGACTTAATCGCACCCATCAGGCCTCTGCAGCTTTATGCTGATGGGGGTTACCAGCTGAGAATTAGGCGTCTTGAGGGTACCCCTAATTATGGTCCCCGACAGTAGCCCCCGAGCCTCGAAGGGAGTGTTAGCACTCGCTTGGAGGCTTTTGTCGCACTTTTTTGCAAGGGGACCAGACTTTCTCGGTTGCATTTTGTTCCGGTGGGTGCGCGCGAGCGCACCCGCCGGGTGTAGCCCCCGAGGCCTCGGAGGAGTGGTTTCACTCCTTCGAGGTCTTAATGCCTCGCGTAATGCTTCGGCCGGTCTGGTGGTTCCCTCATGCGAACTGGCCGTAGCCCGGGTGCACTGTCGGGGCCCAAGTTCTCGGGCTGGTATGTTGACGCTGTCAACGGTTTGGCCGGAGCCGGGTTTGCGAGAGCAGCCCCCGAGCCTCCGCACAGGGCGAGAGGGCGATCAGGGACAGACTCGGCTTTTTTACATACGCCCCTACGTCGCCTTTCCGCAAGGAGGAGGGGGGGAGAACGCCATGTTACCCTCGATGGGCACCGAACATGGTGTCTCCGGTGAGCTGCAAGCGGGTAATCCGAGTGGACGTCCGTGCCCCGTTCATTGGGGGTCGGCTAGGGGCCCGGAGGCACGCCCAAAAGTACCTGCGGGTGATCTGCCGGACCCGGTCCCCTGGCGACGGGGTCCGAGGGCTCGATGCCTCCCTCCGATGGGATTCCGTTACAGGATCGTTCCCGCTGGTCTCGGAAATGTCCTAGGGTACCTCGGGAGCGCAGCCCGAGCCTCGATTATGTATCGAACGTACCCCTGGTCATCCCTCGCTCGGTGTCTGAGGCGACTGTGAACCCTTCGGGGGGCCAGCCTTCGAACCCCTGATCAGTAATGGGCGTGGAGCCCGAGTAGCCTGAGGCGGCCGTGGAACCTTTCGGGAGGCCGACCTTCGAACCTCTGACCAGTAGTGGGTGTCGGGCCCACGCGATCTGAGGCGGCTGTTGAACCCTTCGGGGGGCCAGCCTTCGAACCCCTAATCAGTAAGGAGGCTCGGAGCCTAGTTCCTTCACGGGGAAGGATCCCTTTAGGGGTATCCCCTTTCCCGGTCCCTGTTGCAAGAGATAGAGAAAGAGGAAAAAGGAAAAAAGGGATACGAAATTGAATGACGCGGCGTACCTTTTTTGGCGCGGTTGTTTTGGCGAAGGCGAAGCGTCGCCAGCTGCTCCTGCCAGAAGCGCCGCCTGTCCAGCCGCGGAGTTAATGCGACGGGGCGAGTAGTTGGCGAGGTTGCCGTTGCGCGTGCGCGAGCTGTTCGAGGAACGGGTCACGGGCGTGTCATCTTCACACCGTGAGAGGGGGTTCTCTCGCTGCCTCCGGATGGGACGTGAGCTTGGCTGACGGCGTGACCGCTGCTCCCGCGTGCCTGCCACCGTCATTACTGCCGGCTCGCGTTTGACCGCGTTTGACCGCTGCGTCAGGCTGGCGCTGCTGGGTTGCGCGCTGAGTCGCCTCGGGTCGCGATATCGGTTCCTCAATCGAGGAGGTGCGGTGGTGGCGCAAGTGGTGCAGTTGCTTGCATGCAGCATCCAGCGCGCCGGTCGCGCGACGCGTGGGCTTGGGCCTCCGTGCTGGCGTGTCAGGAGTCGGAGAGGCGCGTCCACTTGGCGCGGTTGCATGCCGCCTGCATGGCTGCCCGCCCCTTTCGCCCGTTGGTCTGGGCAAAAGTGGAGGGTCACTTGTAACCGCTGGGTGGTTGCGTGCGCCGTGCGCGGCGGTTTGGCTTCTTCTGCTCGGAGCCGGTCTGCATGACATGCGGGACCCAGCCCCCGCGCCGCAGGGGAGGGCTTTGGAGCGTGTCGGAGAAGACTTAGCCCGTGACGGTTGGGGGCGCAAGCAGGGAGAGTCGCCTTTAAAAGGAGGGCGACCCCTTCCGTAAGGCGACCATGTCTTCTTCCTCCCTGATGCACCGTGTCTTTCCACCTTCCAAGCCCCCGGATGGGGGAAACCGCCGTCTTTTCGCCTCATCGTTGGAGGAACGCAACTCCGTGGGAGTTGGTACCTTTCAGCCATCATTCGGCTTCAAGGATTTTCATCATGCAGCCCTGCTGCATCCCTCCACCGGCGGTCACCCAAGATGGTGACCTCCGGCTTGATGGTGGGGGAAAGCGAGCCGGGCTGCGGCCTCTGCCCCTTCCTCAGCCTCAAGGATTTTCATCACCAGGGCTGGGGAGGGGAGTGTGCCGAGTTGAGGTCGGCCCCCGCGAGGGCGATGGCCCGCTCCTTCACCCAGTGATCGAAGGGAAGGGCGGTCATCGTCCGTGGCGCTGGCAGCTGCACCGTGCCTGGCTTTCGGACGCGAGTGGCTTCGGAGCCACTTGCGGCACCGGCGTTTGCCACGGCAGCTGGAAGAGGTTCTCCCACCGGCGTGATAGCCAGAGCTGGCCACGGACCGACCTCCAACTCTACGGCCTTCTGCCCGCCCTTGCCTCTCGAGTTCGGGCATGGGCGGGGGCCTCCCAGCAGCAGCATCCGCCCTGAGGTCATCACTGCTGCTGTTCGGCCCCCCGGGACAGAAGTCTTCATCGTCGCCACTGTCGGGGCGGGCGACGACATGCCGTTCGTCGGTCTTCTGTTGCTCCACAGGCCCACCCTTATCGAGTGGGGTTGTTCGTACCTGCGGAGGGGGAACCGGAGTTCCGTTTGTAACGGCACTTCGAATGCCAGGGTTTTTTGTTCATTTCGGCTTTCGGGGCCTGAACATGTATGTAACTTCGGCACGGAGCCGTGTTTTTTCCTCATTTTCGAGCACTAAGACTCGTCTGTTGACTATCTGAACCGCTTCACCAAGCACGAGTCGCCCCGTGTCAAGGTGACGAGTGAGGTATCCGTATCCCGGAGGCGTAGGAGTCCCTCGGCTCGGTCGGCCCTGCTGTCCGAGGCTCCTCTAGCTTAGTTAAAGAGACCCCTTGGCCGCTCTTCGACGAGCCGAGGCCAGGGGTAGCGATATCAGTATGAACAGAGGCGGAGTTGGCTCGAAAATGAAACCTGGTTGGCCGGAGCCTAGCCGGGTTGCCCGTTGGCAGGATCGACGCCGGAGTTGATCAGCCGAGGCTTCGGACCGGGCTGGCGCCCTTGGAAGATGGTTGGCCGAGGCCCCGGAGGTGGCCGGCCGAGCCGCCTGATCGGGCCGGATTCCCGGAGAAATCCATGACAGCGATTGCCCGGGCGTGGCGATGACGTCGTCCTTCGGAGCGGAGACCCTCGGACCGCGTCGCCGTCCGAGGCTAGGTCGGGCCTCACCGAAGGTGCCGTCGATGCCGAGGGTGTTGCTGCCCCCTTCCAGCGTCAAGACCCGAGCCTGCAGGATCAGATTGTCTTGTAGCGTGTGCCTTGTGCGGCCGTCGAGGCCAGAACACACACCCTCGCTGCGTTGTAAAGCTGCATCTCTTTTCCTCTCGTTTCGAGTATCTGGACTCTTTGTCGGTAACAGGGATGTTTGTGCGAGCGAGAGTTGCTTCTCGCGGAAGGTGATGAGTGAGGTATCCGTATCCCAGGGGCGTGGGAGTCCCTTGGCTCGGTCGGCCTTGCCGCTTACGCGTACTTTCACCCGTCCATGAGGCCCTGTCACCGACTCGGTCGAGAAGGCTCGAAGGATCGCTTCGGCAGAAGGGCTTCCGAACATAAAGACTTGTTCGATCCGTGGAGCCACTTTATCCGAACGCGAGTTACTTATCGCAGAAGGTGATGAGTGAGGTATCCGTATCCCGGAGGCGTAGGAGTCCCTCGGCTCGGTCAGCCTTGACTGCTTACGTGTACTCCGTCGTTTCCAGGACCCACTTTTCGAAGTAGTCAAAAAGCACGAAAGATATTCTGGTAAAAGAGATTTTTTTTCGAGGAAAATTTTGACGCAGAGGGGGTTTCCCCCCTTTTAGCCCCCGAGGGAGGGTCGGGCTTTGCCGAGGCGAGGCCGACCCTTCCTTGTTGACTAAACTTTGCGTGCGTGCGAGGTATATGAACAACTTGGAAACATCTTAAGGGTAGAAGCGACGTAGCTGTTGGATGTTCCAAGCGTTGTCGTATACCTCGCCTTGACTGTTGGCCAGCTTGTACGTTCCGGGCTTCAGAACTTTGGCGATGACGAATGGCCCCTCCCAGGGGGGCGTGAGCTTGTGCCTCCCTCGGGCGTCTTGCCGCAGCCGAAGCACCAGGTCGCCCACCTGGAGGTCTCGGGGTCGGACCCCTCGGGCGTGGTAGCGTCGCAGGGACTGCTGATACCGCGCCGAGTGTAGTAAGGCCCTGTCCCGAGCCTCTTCCAGCTGGTCCAGCGAGTCTTCTCGGCTAGCTTGGTTGCTTTGATCGTCGTAGGCTCTCGTCCTCGGGGAGCCGTATTCCAGGTCCGTGGGCAAGACGGCCTCGGCCCCGTAGACCAGGAAGAACGGCGTGAAACCCGTGGCTCGGCTCGGCGTCGTCCTCAGGCTCCAGACCACCGAGGGGAGTTCCTTCATCCATCGCTTGCCGAACTTGTTGAGGTCGTTGTAAATCCGAGGCTTGAGCCCTTGTAGAATCATGCCATTGGCACGCTCTACTTGCCCATTCGACATGGGATGAGCTACGGTAGCCCAGTCCACCCGGATGTTGTGATCCTCGCAAAAATCTAAGAATTTTCTGCCGGTGAACTGGGTGCCGTTGTCGGTGATGATGGAGTTTGGGACCCCGAAGCGATGGATGATGTTGGTGAAGAACGCCACCGCCTGCTCGGACCTGATGCTGTTCAGGGGTCGGACCTCGATCCACTTGGAGAATTTGTCGACGGCGACCAGCAGGTGCGTGTAGCCCCCGGGCGCCTTCTGCAGAGGGCCGACGAGGTCCAGACCCCACACAGCGAAGGGCCAGGTGATGGGTATCGTCTGCAGAGCCTGAGCGGGCAGGTGGGTCTGCTTCGCATAGAATTGACACCCTTCGCAGGTGCGGACAATTCTAGTGGCGTCAGCCACCGCCGTTGGCCAGTAGAAGCCTTGCCGGAAAGCATTCCCGACAAGGGCTCGAGGCGCTGCGTGATGGCCGCAAGCCCCCGAGTGTATCTCTTGCAGGAGTTCCTGACCTTCGGTGATGGAGATGCACCGCTGGAGGATGCCCGAGGGGCTGCGGTGGTAGAGCTCCTTCTCATCGCCCAGCAAGACGAACGACTTGGCGCGTCGCGCTACCCGCTGTGCCTCGGCCTGGTCGAGGGGTAGCTCTCCTTGGCGGAGATATTGCAGGTACGGGGCCTGCCAATCTTGATCGGGCGTGACCCCGCTCCGCTCCTCCTCGATGCGCAGCGCCTCGCCCTCGGGAGCCGAGGGTTCCTCGGGCTGAACTGAGGACGCCTCGGGATGGGCCGAGGGCACCTCGGACTGAACCGAGGACGCCTCGGGCTGGGCCGAGGTTACCTCGGACGGGGCCGAGGGCTCCTCGGGCTCGGGCGTGTCGCTGATCTTGACGGAGGGTTGGTGCAGATCCCGGGAGAAGACGTCCGGCGGAACCGTCGTTCGCCCCGAGGCTATCTTTGCCAGCTCGTCCGCAGTCTCGTTGTAGCGTCGGGCGATGTAGTTAAGCTCGAGCCCGTAGAACTTGTCTTCTAGGCGTCGAACCTCGTCACAGTAGGCCTCCATCTTCGGGTCGCGGCAGTGGGAGTTCTTCATGACCTGGTCGATGACGAGCTGCGAGTCACCGCGAGCGTCGAGGCGTCGGACCCCTAGCTCGATGGCGATTCGCAATCCGTTGATCAGAGCTTCGTACTCAGCCACATTGTTGGACGCCGGGAAATGGAGGCGCAGCACGTAGCGCAGGTGTTTCCCGAGGGGCGAGACGAAGAGCAGGCCCGCGCCGGCTCCCGTCTTCATCAGCGACCCGTCGAAAAACATGGTCCAAAGCTCCGGTTGGATTGGAGCCGTCGGCAACTGGGTGTCGACCCATTCGGCTACGAAGTCCGCCAGTACCTGGGACTTGATGGCCTTCCGAGGGGCGAACGAGATTGTCTCGCCCATGATTTCCACCGCCCACTTTGCGATCCGTC
Source organism: Zea luxurians (assembly GCA_029449295.1). Taxonomy (NCBI): domain Eukaryota; kingdom Viridiplantae; phylum Streptophyta; class Magnoliopsida; order Poales; family Poaceae; genus Zea; species Zea luxurians. The sequence continues at coordinate 9,326,837 of JAOPSE010000012.1, read as the reverse complement.
CCGAGGCCTCTCGGCACTGGATGATCTCCCCCAGGGGGAAGGATGACACCACAGTTACCGGATGAGACTCGAAGTAATGTCGTAACTTTCGCCTCGTCAGGATCACTGCATACAGCAGCTTCTGAACTTGTGGGTAGCGGATCTTGGTTCCGGACAGCACCTCGCTGACGAAGTAAACTGGCCTCTGAATGGGCAATGCATGCCCCTCTTCTTGCCTTTCGACCACGATCGCGGCGCTAACCACCTAAGTGGTAGCGGCGACGTAGACCAAGAGGGCTTCTCCATCAGCCGGGGGTACCAAGACGGGCGCCTGGGTGAGGAGCGCCTTCAGGTTCCCGAGAGCTTCCTCGGCCTCGGGGGCCCAAGTGAAGCACTCGGCCTTCCTTAAGAGACGGTACAGAGGCAGGCCTCTTTCGCCGAGGCGCGAGATGAAACGGCTCAAGGCCGCGAGACATCCCATGACCCTCTGTACGCCTTTTAAGTCCTTGATGGGCCCCATGCTGGTGATGGCTGCGATCTTCTCCGGGTTGGCTTCGATGCCCCGCTCGGAGACGATGAATCCCAGGAGCATGCCTCGGGGCACCCCGAAGACACACTTCTCGGGATTGAGCTTGACATCCTTGGCCTTGAGACACCGGAATGTCACTTCAAGGTCGGAGAGAAGGTCGGAGGCTTTCCTTGTCTTGACTACGATGTCATCGACGTAGGCCTCGACCGTGCAACCGATGTGTTCGCCGAACACATGGTTCATGCACCGCTGGTACGTTGCACCCGCGTTCCTCAAACCGAACGGCATGGTGACATAGCAGTACATGCCGAAGGGCGTGATGAAAGAAGTCGCGAGCTGGTCGGACCCTTTCATCTTGATTTGATGATACCCTGAGTAGGCATCGAGGAAGGACAGGGTTTCGCACCCAGCAGTGGAATCCACGATTGGATCGATGCGAGGTAGAGGGTAGGGAACCTTCGGACATGCTTCGTTGAGACCAGTGTAGTCTACACACATCCGCCATTTCCCCCCTTTCTTCCTCACAAGCACAGGGTTGGCAAGCCATTCGGGATGGAATACCTCTTTGATGAACCCTGCTGCCATCAGCTTGTGGATCTCCTCGCCTATCACCCTGTGCCTTTCCTCGTCGAATCGGCGCAGAGGCTGCCTGACCGGTCGGGCTCCGGCCCGAATATCCAGCGAGTGCTCGGCGACATCCCTCGGTATGCCGGGCATGTCCGAGGGACTCCACGCAAAAGCGTCGGCGTTTGCGCGGAGAAAGTCGACGAGCACTGCTTCCTATTTGGGGTCGAGCCCGGAACCGATCCGGATCTGCTTGGAGGTGTCGCCACTAGGGTCGAGGGGGACGGCCTTAACCGTCTCCGCCGGCTCGAAATTGCCGGCGTGTCGCTTCACGTCCAGCACCTCTCGGGAGAGGTTTTCGAGGTCGGCGATGAGGGCCTCGGACTCGGCGAGGGCCTCGGCGTACTCCACGCACTCCACATCGCATTCGAACGCGTGTTTGTACGTGGGGCCGACGGTGATGACCCCGTTGGGGCCCGGCATCTTGAGCTTCAGGTAGGTGTAGTTGGGGATGGCCATGAACTTCGCGTAGCATGGCCTCCCCAATACTGCGTGGTAGGTTCCTCGGAACCCGACCACCTCGAACGTCAAAGTCTCCCTTCGGAAGTTGGAGGGTGTTCCGAAGCAGACAGGAAGGTCGAGCCGTCCGAGGGGCTGGACGCGCTTCCCAGGAATGATCCCGTGGAAGGGCACAGCGCCTGCTCGGACGGAGGACAGATCGACGCGCAGGAGCCTGAGGGTCTCGGCGTAGATGATATTGAGGCAGCTGCCCCCATCCATCAGGACCTTGGTGAGCCTGACGTCGCCGATGATGGGATCGACGACGAGCGGGTACTTCCCCGGGCTCGGCACGTGGTCGGGGTGGTCATCTTGGTCGAAGGTGATGGGCTTGTCGGACCAGTCTAGGTAGACTGGCGCCGCCACCTTCACCGAGCAGACCTCCCGACGCTCTTGCTTGCGATGCCGAGCCGAGGCATTCGCCGCATGCCCTCCGTAGATCATGAAGCAGTCGCGGACCTTGGGGAACTCTCCTGCTTGGCGATCTTCCTTTTTGTCGTCGTCGCGGGCCCTGCCACCCTCTGCGGGTGGCCCGGTGTAACACCCGGATTTTAGGGGTCCAAAACCCGGGCGTAAACATAATCACCAGGTGTGCTGGGACCAAGTCTCACACATATGATGAATAGTGGCACAGGATCGAATGTCACATCTTTATATATAACAGGAGTTCTATACAAAATAAATAATTACATTATAAGGAGACAACGGTCCAGCAACCCAAAGTTGACTGGGAGACGACGACCTAGACCTCTCACGAACTCATCGCAGCATTCTCCAAGCGCGTCATCCTGCGGTACCTGTTCTTGACCTGTGGGGTGTGAGACAGCAAGAGTGAGCTCACATACGTTCATCGCTCAACAAGTTGTGGGGAATAATGTGCATGAACTCGCCAAAGGTGGGAGCTCACGTGAAGTGTAAGGCTTACCAAAGAAGATGGTTAGAGCTGAGCATTGCTTTTAAAGTTGGTCAAAATTTTATTAGCAGTTACTAAGTATAAGTAAATACCAAACCCAATTAAGTAATAGAACAAAAGTAACCACATCACCTGCTATGCAATGCATATGACAAATTGAATTTAGTTCCATAAATTAATCATGTGAGGGTCCGAGCTGCTCTTGACCGTGAGCACGGCTAGTATACCAGTTTTACACTCTGCAGAGGTTGCGCATCTTTACCCACAAGTCGTGTATCCCATGTCGCCAGGGTTTGCAAGGCCCTTAGACACTTCCGAGGTGAATGGCTAGGGATCCACTACGAGGCCTTTACAAAGTTCCACTAGCTTCCGAAAACCCGCTACAGTTTATAGGAAGTTCCAATGCAGGAATCCCTTGCAGGACCGCCATCGCAGCAAAATCCTCCCGAGGGCCTCCCTACACTGACCACTCCCCTACTGCCCTTGCCCCTTTCGGGTAAGGTAGTCTTCCACTAGCTTTCCTAATTAATCAGCCAAGGGGTCCCATTCCTCCCTTGTGGTAGCACTGTTTTCCCGGGTGGTCGCTCCATGTTCCAATTAACATAATGATCTTATCATGAACAATAAATAACAACTGATAACAAAAGTGTAATCATGAATAGTGTATCTCCATACCCAAAACCACATATAGCACTAGCAAGTACTACCCAGAAAGTTCAGTGGTAAACAAGGTATAAAGATAATCAAACTAGGTAACCTGTTGGGTCCCATCAAATTAACCTATGCAGATCATTATGATTAATCAGAACATGGCTGGGTAAAAAGAAGTGATCAAGGGCACAACTTGCCTGGGTCTTGAGAATCCAGGTACCAGGATGATCTTCAGGTGACACGTGACCTCGCTGCTAGTCGTAGCAATTCAAACAAACATGGTATAGGCAAAATTAACATTACACCAAACATAAGAACAAAATACACATTATTAATATACATATTAAAATAAGATCATAGGAACAAGATTCATTAATTTTGGAGTTATAGATTTTAAGTTATGAATTTTCAAAGGTTTTATGTGTTTAAAATGGATTAAGTGAGAGATTAAATTTCTAATTGTTTTCATGACAAAACAGAGGCTCTAGGTGGTAGATAATAAAATTACAAAATTTTAGAAAGTGGAATGGTTCAATTTGGAGCTAAAATGAATTTTCTATGAATTAACTAAGTTCTAGTAATTATTTTCATATTAAAAATCCATTTTCTATTTCATTTATTCAAATTAAATGAGTTCTGGACTGGGCCTCAATTTCTGGAAAGTCCAGGGGTCTCGGGGAAAGATTTCCAAGACACAGCGCATAGTGACTAGAGGACAGCGGGTTGATTTCAACTAAACGCAGGGACTCTTTATGAAGATTGCCACGGCGAAGGGGTATTCTCAGATCTCGGCCGTCCGATCACACTTGGATGAACCAGATCACATCGCACACATATGAACCGGTATCCATCCACAGCCATCCGATGATATCCCAATGGCCAGGATTTTATACTGCCCAGATGAACCTCATCCGTCCGATCGATCCAACGGCACAGATTCCCCGGGACGAAACGTTATCCCGATTCTAATCGTCACCGTTGAAAAAGGATCCGACGGCCAGGAGGCCTTCGTCCACCCGACGGCCAGGGAAGCGGCGGCGCGCCCCTGTGCATCCGCACGGCGGAGTCCTCGCCGGCGTGGACCGCGCCCACGAACCAACGCATTAGACCCGAATTCCGCTAGCTCAAACGCACAGGAAGACAAGGCGATCAAAAAGGAGGGGTCCTCACCAGATACGGTGTGGTCGAACGGCTTGACCACGATGCGCCGATGCACCACCGCCGCGGGCGCGCTCCGGTGTAAAATTCGCCGATGCCAGACACCCCCAACCCGATGTCGATGCCGCGGAAACACCCGCCGAGTCGAGGCGAAGCTCCCCGACCACACGCTCAAACCTGAGCGCGAGCACAGAGGAGAATCACCGGCGGCGTGGTCGACTGGGTGCGGATTCGCCTCCGTCCGAAGCTCGCGAGCGCTTGTGAGTGGAATCGCGATGGCGGCACGAAGTGGTTGACGAGGAGACGGGGCCGAGCACAAGACTTATATATGGTGAGGTCAGGGGGGGTCGGCAGTCAGCTGCCCCGCCAGTTCCGCGCGGCGGCGGAAACCTCGGCCGCGGCCGTTACGGGGGTGAGTGGTGCTGACCTGTTAGCCCCACGCGGCAGAGGCGCCAACCCGTGCAAGTCGCTGACCACAGGGCCCACACGTCAGCGAGCGACGAGAGTCCCATTGCGCGCGGGGAACGTTGTCGTGCGGCAGGGGGTGGATTGGGCCGCGCGGGAAGGATTCGGCCCAGCCGAGTGCACCGGTTAGGTGGGCCAGAATTTGGTTCTGCGGCCCAGGTAAGCTTTTGTTCTCTTTTTCTTTTTATTTTCTTTCTATTTCAAATTCAAATTTTCAAATCAATTCCAGGTTTAAGTTTCCAAACTTTGTGGCAAGTTTATTCTCAGTTTATATATTCAATTTGAACTTACCAATATAGGATCTATTCATTTATGAATTTATCTTGTATTTTATAATATTTTCATATCTCTTCTCTTTTCCTAATTTCCAAAACCCTAATTTCAAATCTAGGGTTTAATCAAGCTTCAAATAATTATTACCTTATTATTTTTATCCTCATGGTTTTATTTAATGCACAACACATAAAACTCCCACATGAGAGCCAAATATGGTCTTATTTATTATTTTATTCACTTAAGCCAATGCTTTTAAATAGGGAGATGAGTCTTCAAATGTTATGAGAATTCTAAAGGGAGAGAAAAAGAAAAATTCTAATGCAAGATCTTTGGAAATTTTTACTATATTCTCAAAATGATATTTAGGGTGTTACAAATCCTACCCCCCTTAAAAATAATCTCGTCCCCGAGATTAGTAATAAAAGGGATGTCTACTCATATTGTTCTCGAAACGTATGCACAAACAAAGAATTTCTCGGCATGATGCATAATCCTTTAACAAAACATAGGTTTAATAGACCTTACTATTATCACTAAAATAGTAATAATACTAACTAATAGCTAAGCTAACATTTAGGTCTTACAAATAGTAAAAATATATGCATATATATATATATGTATATCTATGTTTATCTCTCTATTCTTGTTGCTCGTTGACTTCTTCACCGACTACTTCATCTCCAACTGGCTCTTCTTCCTGAATTTCAAGTTCACCGGGTTCAGCTTCTACTTCTGCATGATGGGCATATCCCCGGTTGATAGATAGGGGCTGACTCTTTCTTGCCGAGGCTTGTCCTTGCTTCATCGGAGCCGGTGTAGTGTAGGCAGCTCTGTTGGGACAGTAGTTGGCGTAGTGTCCTGGTTGTCCACACTTGAAGCATGTCCTGATGGCGGTTGTGTTAGGAGCAGCGGGTCCTACTGGAGTGCTTACTTTTGGAGGAGCAGTTGGTGCCTGTTGAGTTTGTTGTCCGGAACTGCCACTAGCTGGTGTATTGGGAGTGGTAGTATAGCGAGGACGGGAACTACTTCCAGCCTGCCCTTGGTTAACAGCCTTTCTTTTCTCTCCAAATATACTCCTCTTATTTTCTACAGCAATAGCTTTGTCAAGTAGCCTTTGAAAAGATGGGAATGTGTGCGATACCAGTTGATATTGCAAGGGTCCAATCAAACCGTCCAGGAAAAGCTCCTGCTTTTGCTCATCATCCTCTACATCTCTGGGAGCATATCGAGATAACTGAATGAATTTGTCCCTATATTCACTCACGGACATACTTCCTTGCTTGAGGGATAGAAACTCCTTCCTCTTAATCTTCATGAGTCCAGCAGGAATATGGTAATTCCTGAATTGTGTGGAGAATTCTTCCCAGGTAATTGTATCGGCAGCAGCATGAGCTGCACAATACGCATCCCACCAATCCGCAGCGGGACCAGCAAGACGACCCGATGCATAGAGTACTTTCTCTCGGTCTGAGCACTGGGCTATGTTGAGCATCTTCTCTATGGACTTTAACCAGTCATCTGCTTGCAGCGGATCTGCGGAGTTGGAGAAGGTTGGTGGTTTGTGGCTCATGAATTCCCGGTGCTTGTCCCGGGGTGGAACTGGAGGTGGAGGTGGAGGAAATGGCACTTGTTGTTGTTGCTGCTGTTGTTGAAGTTGTTGTTGCAGCTTCTGCTGTTGTACCCTTCTCTCCTGGCGTATCTCTTCCCGCTCTTGGCGCATTTCCCGACGTGCATCCTCTCTTTCCTGGTGCATTTCTTGGCGTTCTTGCTGCATTTGGGTGCGCATATCTGCCATAGTGTCCGCCATTTGCTGCATCATTCTCATTTGAGCTGCGACTAGAGGATCAACTCCGCCTGGTGGAGGATTAGGAGGATTCATCTCTGCTGACTGTGGTTGGGGTTGTCGATTAGTAGGTAAATCAATTCCACCACCCCGCCTGGTATTGACCATCTAAGTTAGAAGCATATGGTAAGATAGCTTTGCAAGGGAATCATTTAGTAGACAGAATAAATAAGCTAATGGTTGGGGATGTACTAAAACTTTCTTTGGCAGGGCTTGACCAAATATTTTATGTTAAGACTAGGGTAATTAGTTGTACGAGGTGAATGTCCAAAGGTAAGATAGAATGTGTCAAGATGAGATAGATACGGAATACTACATATATCTTCTAAGGGGATAATCTAGTTTGTCTAGTTATCTTACAAATGCTATCCTTTATACCTAGATGTATATGCAGATGTAATTGTGGACATTACTCCACAACCCATCACACTCAATCAAAGATCCAAAGCAGACAGATATCATAAGAACAAACACTCAAATACATAAACACTTATAAAAATAGTTTTGTTTTTGTTCCTAGGATTAGGTCTCCTATTCCTAAAGTCACTTTTAGGCACAGGATTTCAAAGTGTGAAATCCACATTTGTCTTTAGAAGGAAAAGGTAAGAATAATCAGAGTGAAGCGGAAATAGATGAGAAAAGATTAAGGAAAGTTTAGAAAAGATCAGAGTAGCAAAGGTAAGTAGACAATGGTTGTCCAGTTCTATCTAGGTTTCGTCCTACAGTCAACATTCCTCTGATACCACTTCTGTAACACCCGGATTTTAGGGGTCCAAAACCCGGGCGTAAACATAATCACCAGGTGTGCTGGGACCAAGTCTCACACATATGATGAATAGTGGCACAGGATCGAATGTCACATCTTTATATATAACAGGAGTTCTATACAAAATAAATAATTACATTATAAGGAGACAACGGTCCAGCAACCCAAAGTTGACTGGGAGACGACGACCTAGACCTCTCACGAACTCATCGCAGCATTCTCCAAGCGCGTCATCCTGCGGTACCTGTTCTTGACCTGTGGGGTGTGAGACAGCAAGAGTGAGCTCACATACGTTCATCGCTCAACAAGTTGTGGGGAATAATGTGCATGAACTCGCCAAAGGTGGGAGCTCACGTGAAGTGTAAGGCTTACCAAAGAAGATGGTTAGAGCTGAGCATTGCTTTTAAAGTTGGTCAAAATTTTATTAGCAGTTACTAAGTATAAGTAAATACCAAACCCAATTAAGTAATAGAACAAAAGTAACCACATCACCTGCTATGCAATGCATATGACAAATTGAATTTAGTTCCATAAATTAATCATGTGAGGGTCCGAGCTGCTCTTGACCGTGAGCACGGCTAGTATACCAGTTTTACACTCTGTAGAGGTTGCGCATCTTTACCCACAAGTCGTGTATCCCATGTCGCCAGGGTTTGCAAGGCCCTTAGACACTTCCAAGGTGAATGGCTAGGGATCCACTACGAGGCCTTTACAAAGTTCCACTAGCTTCCGAAAACCCGCTACAGTTTATAGGAAGTTCCAATGCAGGAATCCCTTGCAGGACCGCCATCGCAGCAAAATCCTCCCGAGGGCCTCCCTACACTGACCACTCCCCTACTGCCCTTGCCCCTTTCGGGTAAGGTAGTCTTCCACTAGCTTTCCTAATTAATCAGCCAAGGGGTCCCATTCCTCCCTTGTGGTAGCACTGTTTTCCCGGGTGGTCGCTCCATGTTCCAATTAACATAATGATCTTATCATGAACAATAAATAACAACTGATAACAAAAGTGTAATCATGAATAGTGTATCTCCATACCCAAAACCACATATAGCACTAGCAAGTACTACCCAGAAAGTTCAGTGGTAAACAAGGTATAAAGATAATCAAACTAGGTAACCTGTTGGGTCCCATCAAATTAACCTATGCAGATCATTATGATTAATCAGAACATGGCTGGGTAAAAAGAAGTGATCAAGGGCACAACTTGCCTGGGTCTTGAGAATCCAGGTACCAGGATGATCTTCAGGTGACACGTGACCTCGCTGCTAGTCGTAGCAATTCAAACAAACATGGTATAGGCAAAATTAACATTACACCAAACATAAGAACAAAATACACATTATTAATATACATATTAAAATAAGATCATAGGAACAAGATTCATTAATTTTGGAGTTATAGATTTTAAGTTATGAATTTTCAAAGGTTTTATGTGTTTAAAATGGATTAAGTGAGAGATTAAATTTCTAATTGTTTTCATGACAAAACAGAGGCTCTAGGTGGTAGATAATAAAATTACAAAATTTTAGAAAGTGGAATGGTTCAATTTGGAGCTAAAATGAATTTTCTATGAATTAACTAAGTTCTAGTAATTATTTTCATATTAAAAATCCATTTTCTATTTCATTTATTCAAATTAAATGAGTTCTGGACTGGGCCTCAATTTCTGGAAAGTCCAGGGGTCTCGGGAAAGATTTCCAAGACACAGCGCATAGTGACTAGAGGACAGCGGGTTGATTTCAACTAAACGCAGGGACTCTTTATGAAGATTGCCACGGCGAAGGGGTATTCTCAGATCTCGGCCGTCCGATCACACTTGGATGAACCAGATCACATCGCACACATATGAACCGGTATCCATCCACAGCCATCCGATGATATCCCAACGGCCAGGATTTTATACTGCCCAGATGAACCTCATCCGTCCGATCGATCCAACGGCACAGATTCCCCGGGACGAAACGTTATCCCGATTCTAATCGTCACCGTTGAAAAAGGATCCGACGGCCAGGAGGCCTTCGTCCACCCGACGGCCAGGGAAGCGGCGGCGCGCCCCTGTGCATCCGCACGGCGGAGTCCTCGCTGGCGTGGACCGCGCCCGCGAACCAACGCATTAGACCCGAATTCCGCTAGCTCAAACGCACAGGAAGACAAGGCGATCAAAAAGGAGGGGTCCTCACCAGATACGGTGTGGTCGAACGGCTTGACCACGATGCGCCGATGCACCACCGCCGCGGGCGTGCTCCGGTGTAAAATTCGCGGATGCCAGACACCCCCAACCCGATGTCGATGCCGCGGAAACACCCGCCGAGTCGAGGCGAAGCTCCCCGACCACACGCTTAAACCTGAGCGCGAGCACAGAGGAGAATCACCGGCGGCGTGGTCGACTGGGTGCGGATTCGCCTCCGTCCGAAGCTCGCGAGCGCTTGTGAGTGGAATCGCGATGGCGGCACGAAGTGGTTGACGAGGAGACGGGGCCGAGCATAAGACTTATATATGGTGAGGTCAGGGGGGGTCGGCAGTCAGCTACCCCGCCAGTTCCGCGCGGCGGCGGAAACCTCGGCCGCGGCCGTTACGGGGGTGAGTGGTGCTGACCTGTTAGCCCCACGCGGCAGAGGCGCCAACCCGTGCAAGTCGCTGACCACAGGGCCCACACGTCAGCGAGCGACGAGAGTCTCATTGCGCGCGGGGAACGTTGTCGTGCGGCAGGGGGTGGATTGGGCCGCGCGGGAAGGATTCGGCCCAGCCGAGTGCACCGGTTAGGTGGGCCAGAATTTGGTTCTGCGGCCCAGGTAAGCTTTTGTTCTCTTTTTCTTTTTATTTTCTTTCTATTTCAAATTCAAATTTTCAAATCAATTCCAGGTTTAAGTTTCCAAACTTTGTGGCAAGTTTATTCTCAGTTTATATATTCAATTTGAACTTACCAATATAGGATCTATTCATTTATGAATTTATCTTGTATTTTATAATATTTTCATATCTCTTCTCTTTTCCTAATTTCCAAAACCCTAATTTCAAATCTAGGGTTTAATCAAGCTTCAAATAATTATTACCTTATTATTTTTATCCTCATGGTTTTATTTAATGCACAACACATAAAACTCCCACATGAGAGCCAAATATGGTCTTATTTATTATTTTATTCACTTAAGCCAATGCTTTTAAATAGGGAGATGAGTCTTCAAATGTTATGAGAATTCTAAAGGGAGAGAAAAAGAAAAATTCTAATGCAAGATCTTTGGAAATTTTTACTATATTCTCAAAATGATATTTAGGGTGTTACACCCGGCCCTGTGGAAGTGGCGCCGAAGCATGACACACTCCTCGAGGGTGTGCTTGACGGGCCCCTGATGGTAAGGGCACGTCTCCTTGAGTGCCTTGTCGAAGAGGTTGGCACCTCCGGGGGGCTTCCGAGGGTTCTTGTGCTCGGCGGCGGCGACAAGGTCTGCGTCGGCGGCGTCGCATTTCGCTTGCGACTTCCTCCTGCCTTTCTTCTTGGCACCGAGTGGAGTAGACGCCCCGGGAGCATCCTCCGAAGGGCGGCCCTGGGGCTGCTTGTCCTTTCGGAAGATGGCCTCAACCGCCTCCTGGCCAGAGGCGAACTTGGTGGCGATGTCCATCAGCTCGCTCGCCCTGGTGGGGGTCTTGCGACCTAACTTGCTCACCAGGTCACGGCAAGTGGTGCCGGCAAGGAACGCGCTGATGACATCTGAGTCGGTGATGTTGGGCAGCTCGGTGCGCTGCTTCGAGAATCGCCGGATGTAGTCCCGAAGAGACTCTCCCGGCTGTTGCCGGCAGCTTCGGAGGTCCCAGGAATTCTCGGGGCGCACGTACGTGCCCTGGAAGTTGCCGGCGAAAGCTTGGACCAAATCCTCCCAGTTGGAAATCTGCCCCGGAGGCAGGTGTTCCAACCAAGCGCGAGCAGTGTCGGAGAGGAACAGGGGGAGGTTGCGGATGATGAAGTCGTCGTCGTCCGCTCCACCCAGTTGACAGGCCAGGCGGTAGTCCGCGAGCCACAATTCCGGTCTCGTTTCCCCCGAGTACTTTGTGATAGTAGTCGGGGGTCGGAATCGGGCCGGAAACGGCGCCCGCCGAATGGCTCGGCTGAAGACCTGCGGACCGGGTGGTTCGGGCGAGGGACTCCGATCCTCCCCGCTGTCGTAGCGTCCCCCACGCCTGGGGTGATAGCCTCGGCGCACCCTTTCGTCGAGGCGGGCCCGACGGTCGCGATGAGGGTGCTCGTTGCCGAGGTGGCCCGGGGCCGCAGGCGCGGTGTTGCGCGTGCGCCCGGTGTAGACCGAGGCTTCCCGCATGAGTCGGGAAGTCGCGGCACGAGGTCCCGAGGGGTACCCCTGCCTTCGGGAGGCAGAGCTCTCGACCCGACGGGCCGCAGCGCCTTCCAGGAGATGCTTGAGCTCTCCCTGGATTCGCCGACCCTCGGTGGTTGATGACTCCGGCATCGCGCGGAGGAGCATCGCCGCGGCTGCCAGGTCCTGACCGGTCCCGCCGGATGCGGGTGGCGGCCTGTCCCTGGCATCGTTGGCGATGCGGTGCTGGAGGCCCTGGGGCAGGTGACGTATTTCTCCGGCCGGGGGCTGGCCCGCCCATACCTGCCCGACGTCCCGGTGGATCGACTCGAGCGCTCCTGCCCCCTCGTCGAGCCCGGCCTGCGCCCCGCGGACTTGCTCAAGCTGTGGGTCGTGACCCCCCGCCGGAACGGGGACCACAGCTAGCTCCCGCGGGATGTCGGCGCGAGGCACTGGCCTAGGGAGATCGCCATCCTCCGGCATGCCGAGACGGTTGCCTCCGGAGGGATCCCCTAGCTCGACGTGGAAACATTCACGGCTCGGGCCACAGTCCTTGTCGTCAAGGCTGCGGCTGCCGTCGGAACAGTCGGAGAGGCAGTAGTTGCATGCGGTCATGAAGTCCCGCATGGCACCGGGGTTGCCAGATCCAGAGAAATCCCAGCAGATGCTGGGGTCGTCATCTTCCTCGGACCCAGAGGGCCCGTAGGTCGAGACGCCCGTCAATCGGTCCCAAGGCGACCGCACACGAAACCCAAGAGAGGTTGCACTCGCCTCAATGTGAGCGCCCGCCAGAGCGAGGTCGCTAGGCGGGTTGAGGTCGAGTCGAAATGACGAAGGATGGGAATCAGTCAGTACCTTTTGGTCGACGAGGAGCGACGAAGTCACGTCGGGGACTGATTGCGCCGTCGTCCAGGGTACGAGGGCGACGTCCTGCAGGCCCTCCGTGAGCGTGCTGGCGTCGTCCACTTGCTCGGGGTTGGCGTGTTGCGGGGGGACGGCGCTCGCCTTCGCCTCAAGCGCGAGGGTGACGCCCGACGCGTCCTCCGTTGGGGCGCTGGGGATGTCAATTTGCTCGACAGCCGACGGAGCGCAGCCTCCCGCTTGGCCCTAGTTGCCCCGCCTCCTCCTCCGATGGCGAGGGAGAGGACGAGGCGAGCTCGAATGTTGTTCTTCCCCCACGCGGGGAAGACGTCGTCGATTCTGCCGCCGGCGGGCGGGCTGTCGGCCACCATTGTCGCCGTCGCGCGGCGGTGGAAGGAGTATCATGTCGTAGCTGCCGTCGAAAGACATGAACTCGAGGCTCCCGAAACGGAGAACCGTCTCGGGTTGGAGAGGTCGTTGGAGACTGCCCATCTGGAGCTTGACGGGAAACCGCTCGTCAACACGCAGCAGGCCCCTACCTGGCGCGCCAACTGTCGGCGTTTCGAGACCGGGGGGTTCCTAAGCCGACGAGTGAGTGTGCCGCGTGCCCCAGCCCAGATGGGTCGAGCGCGTGGGCGAGCGCGAAGGGGGGAAGAGCGAGGTGGCCGGAGCCGAGTCGTGAGGGAGGTGGAGATCCCGCGGCCTTCGTGTTCGTCCCGCGCCCAGGTCGGGTGCGCTTGCAGTAGGGGGTTACAAGCGTCCACGCGGGTGAGGGAAGCGAGCGGCCCCAAGAGAGCGCCTGCCCCTGCCCTCGTTCCCGTGGGGGCCAACCTTCTCTAAGAAGGCCCTGGTCCTTCCTTTTATAGGCGTAAGGAGAGGATCCAGGTGTACAACGGGGGTGTAGCAGAGTGCTACGTGTCTAGCGGGGGAGAGCTAGTGCCCTAAGTACATGCCAAGGTGGCAGCCGGAGAGATCTTGGCACCCAGCTGGTGTGGTGTCGTGGCTGTCGGAGGAGCAACGGAGCCTGGCGGAGGGACAGCTGTCGGAGCTGTTGGGTCCTTGCTGACGTCCCCCTGCTTCCGTAAGGGAGCTGAGGGCCGCCGTCGTCATGGGTCTAGCGAGGCGCCATCATTGCCTATCTGGCGGAGCTAGCCAGATGGGACGTCGGTCTTGTTCTCTGCGGCCCGAGTCGGCTCGGGGTAGGGTGATGATGGTGCTTCCTGTTGACGTGGCGGACTTGTGCCCTAGGTCGGGCGACGTGGAGGCTCCTCCGAAGCCGAGGTCGAGTCTGTCCTGCATGGCCGAGGCCGAGCCCGAGCTCCTGGGTCGGGCGAGGCGGAGGTCGTTCGGCAGAGGCCAGGGCGGAGTCCGACCCCTGGGGTCGGGCGAGGCGGAGTTCGTCGTCTTCCAGGGCCTTAGCCCGAGTCCGAGCCCTGGGTCGGGCGGAGCGGAGTTCGCCGTCTTCCGGGGCCTTAGCCCGAGTCCGAGCCCTGGGTCGGGCGGAGCGGAGTTCGCCGTCTTCCGGGGCCTTAGCCCGAGTCCGAGCCCTGGGTCGGGCGGAGCTTCCTATGGCGCCTTTGGCAAGGCCTGACTGCCTGTCAGTCTTACTCTGTCAAGTGGCACTGCAGTCGGGATGGCGCAGGCGGCGCTGTCCTTTTGTCAGACCGGTCAGTGGAGCGGCGAAGTGACGGCGGTCACTTCGGCTCTGCCAGGGGGCGCGCGTCAGGATAAAGGTGCCAGGCTACCTTTGCGTTAAATGCCCCTGTGACTTGGTCGGTCGACGCGGCGATTTAGTCAGGGTTGCTTCTTAACGAAGGCAAGGCCTCGGGCGAGCCGGAGATGCGTCTGCCGTAAAAAAGGGGGCCTCAGGCGAGACGGAAACACCTCAGGGTCGGCTGCCCTTGCCCGAGGCTAGGCTCGGGCGAGGCCTGATCGAGTCGCTCGTATGGACTGATCCCTGACTTAATCGCACCCATCAGGCCTCTGCAGCTTTATGCTGATGGGGGTTACCAGCTGAGAATTAGGCGTCTTGAGGGTACCCCTAATTATGGTCCCCGACACTGCTATTGCTTTATGTGGATTGGGTATGGAGATACAATATTCATGATTACTCTTTTATTATCTTTTATTATTACTGTCCATGTTAAGATCATTAAATTAATGGGAACATGGAGCGACCACCCAGGAAAACATTGCTACCACAAGGGTTTAATGGGACGCCCTTGGCTGATTAACTAGGAAAGCTAGTGGAATTCTTCCTTACTCGAAAGGGGCAAGGGCAGTAGGGGAGTGGTCAGTGTAGAGAGGTCCTTAGGTTGATTTTGCTGCGATGGCGGTCAGGCGAGGGATTCCTGCACTGGAGCTTCCTATAAACTGTAGTGGGATTTCTGAAGCTAGTGGAACTTTGTAAAGGCCTCGTAGTGTTACCCTGCCTCGCCTCCTCGGTAGAGGTGTATGGGATTGGTCGTCTCTTGGCAGATGGGTAACATGACTTGTGGGTAAAGATGCGCAACCTCTGCAGAGTATAAAACTAGTATACTAGCCGTGCTCACGGTCATGAGCGGCGCAGACCCTCACATGATTAATTTATGGAACTTAAATTTAATTTGACATTTGCATCGCATTTGGGATTATTTTACTATTACTTTTCTTTATTGTCATTAAGGTTTGGTATTTACTTACACTTAGTAATTGCTAATAAAATTTTGACCAACTTATAAAAGCAATGCTCTGCTTCAGCCTTTACTTCATTGATCAGCCTTACACTTCATGAACTCCCACCTTTGGTGAGTTCATGCCACATTATTCCCCATGACTTGTTGAGCTATGATCGTATGTGAGCTCGCTCTTGCTGTCTCACACCCCCCACAGGAGAAGAACAGGTGGTCGAAGAGGAGCCGCCTAACACCGAGGCATTCGACTTGATCAAGGTGGCGTCTCCCAGTCAGCTTTATGGCGCCAGGGAATAATAATTAGTTCGTTTTACTTTATCATTTATTTTTGTAAATCTTCCGCTATGTAATAAGTACATTTATGATATTTATGACATTTATCTCTATGCACTATGTTATTATGTGTGTTGTTCTTCCTCGGCGCACATATGAGATGCACCCGGATTTGTCCCTTAAATCCGGGTGTGACAGAAGTGGTATCAGAGCAAATGTTGACTGTAGGACGAAACCTAGATAGAAATGGACAAAACCCTTACCTACTTATCTTATTCTGATTCATTCTATACTTACCTTACTCTGATTCTTTCTACACTTATCTTGATCCTGTCTCACCTTCTACTGTACTACTCTGATCATTCTTACCTTCTCTATTCTAAGACAATACGGATTTCACACCTTGGAATCCCTACCCCTATGACATTTTTAAGAGATAAGAGGCCTAAGACCAAACCAAAACTATTTTCTATGTTTAAAAATGTTGTTTGATTGTTCTGATGAAAAATGTCTGATTTGCTTCTTTGATTGATTGAGATATTATATATGGACATCTTAGTATGTCTCACCATAAGGTAATGAATTAGCTGTGGTAGGTAAAACATTAATCTGCTTAGCTAATAAAAATCCCCCAAAGTAACATGATTCGTAATTACTGTCTTGTCTACTATTCTCTTACCATATGTATCTAACTCAGATGGTCAATACCAGGAGGGGTGGTGGAATTGATTTGCCTTCTAATCGACACACTCGGTGGATATATAGACAACCTCAGCCACAGCCAGTAGAGATGAATCCTCCTAATCCTCCACCAGGCAGAGTTGATCCACTGATTGCACCTCATATGAGGGTGATGCAGCAAATGGCAGACACTATGGCTGATATGTGTGCTTAGATGCAGCAAGAACGCCAGGAGATGCATCAGGAAAGAGAAGAGATACACCAGGAGTTGTGCCAGGAGAGAGAAGAGATACGCCAGGAGAGAAGGGCGCAACAGCAGCTGCAGTAGCAATTTCAACAACAACGGCAACAGCAGCAATAGCAACAAGTGCCATTGCCTCCACCACCACCACCAGTTCCACCTCATGATAAGCACCAGGAATTTATGAGTCATAAGCCACCGACCTTCGCCAGTTCACCAGACCCACTTGATGCAGATGATTGGTTGAAGTCAATTGAGAAGATGCTCAACATCGCCCAATGCTCAGACCGGGAGAAAGTTCTTTATGCCTTAGGTCGTCTGACATGTCCTGCTGCTGACTGGTGGGATTCTTATATTGCTGCCCATGATGCTGCTGATACTATTACTTGGGTGGAATTCAGTACACAGTTCAGGAACTACCACATTCCAGCTGGATTGATAAAGATCAAGAAGAAGGAGTTTCTGTCATTAAAGCAAGGCAACATGTCGGTCAGCGAGTACAGAGACAAATTCATTCAGTTGTCGAGATATGCTCTGGAGGAAGTTGCTGAGGATGAGAGAAAGCAGGAGCATTTTATTGAAGGACTTAATGGACCCCTACAGTATGCACTGGTTGCACACACATTTCCATCATTTCAGAGGCTACTGGATGAGGCTCTTGCTATTGAACACAAGCGTGTTCAACTGGGTGATTGGAAGAGGAAGGCTATCTCACAGGGACAAGGTAGCAGCAGTGTTCGTCCCCGCTACGTTTCGCCACAGGGTACACCGACTCGACCAGGAGGACCACGCCCAGTTCAGTATGCTCCACAGGGGTCTCCACGGACACCTCCTACTCATCAGGCTACTCCCACTGGCACCCCGACGAGGCCTACAGGACAGAAGACCGGCCCTACATGCTTCAAGTGCAGTCAGATTGGGCACTATGCTAATGCTTGTCCGATGGGGAATTCTGGTACACTAGCTAAGAACAAGCAACAGACTCCTGGCAAGGGATATTCTATAGCCAGGGTTAATCAGGTCAGCGTTGATGATACTCCTGATGGTGCTGACATCGTACTCGATATGTTTTACATTAATGCAATTCCTGCAACAATATTATTTGATTCTGGTGCTACATATTCATTCATGTCTGCTTGATATGCCAACACCAATGAGATACCCCTGCTAAATATGAGAAAATCAATGATAGTAATCACACCTAAAGGGCCTATTGAGGCAAATCAAATGACACGTAGATTGACATTATCAATTATGAGAAGAGAATTTGGAGCTACTGCTATAATATTAGAGGCCAGCAGTATAGATCTGATCCTTGGTATGTCATGGTTAAGGAAGGCAAAGGCCATTATAGCATGTGGTAGAGGTACTATAGAGCTCACTAGTCCTAAAGGAGAAACATTTCAAGTCCAAATTGCAGTAACCACCGCTTCCAAACGGGTGATATACTTTATAACAGAGGAGTTTGTTGGTGACAACATCCGGGTGATTCGAGATTTTCCGGATGTCTTTCTAGAGGAGTTACCAGGGATGCCACCAAATAGGGAAGTTGAGTTTGTCATTGACCTTTTACCTGGAACTGCCCCTATTTCTAAACGACCATACAGGATGGTTGTAGAAGAACTGAAGGAGCTTAAGAAGCAGTTAACTGAGTTACAGGAAGCAGGGTACATTCGTCCAAGTTCCTCACCATGGGGAGCATCGGTGTTATTTGTACAGAAGAAGGATGGATCACAACAGATGTGTGTGGACTATAGATCACTTAATGATGTTACCGTGAAGAACAAGTATCCATTACCCCGTATTGAGGATTTGTTTGATCAGATGAGAGGTGCCAGGGTATTCTCGAAGATCGATCTCTGATCGGGATACCATCAGATGAAGATTAGACCATCAGATATTCCTAAGACGGCTTTCTCAACCCGATATGGATTATATGAGTTTACTGTTATGTCGTTTGGATTAACCAATGCACCAGCTTATTTCATGAATTTGATGAATAAGGTGTTTATGGAGTATTTGGACAGATTTGTCGTGGTGTTCATCGACGATATTCTCATCTATTCTAAGAGTGAAAGTGATCATGAAGAACATCTAAGGTTGATGCTACAGAAGCTACGAGATAATCAACTCTATGCCAAGTTTAGCAAGTGCGAGTTTTGGATTGACAAGGTGCCATTCCTTGGTCATATTATTTCTAATGGAGGAATAGCAATGGATCCTGCTAAAGTGAAGGAGATAATGGAGTGGAGAGTGCCCACTATAGTTACTGAGATTCGGAGTTTCTTAGGACTCGCAGGATATTATCGGAGATTTATTGAAGGGTTCTCTAAGATTGCCAAGCCTATGACCTCGCTTTTGGAGAAAGGAATAGAATTCAAGTGGGATGAGAAATGCCAAGACAGCTTTGATCAATTGAAGAGCAGGTTGATGTCGCCACCAGTGTTAGTTATGCCAGATTTGCAGAAGGGATTTGACATTTTATTGTGATGCATGTGGCCAAGGATTGGGATGTGTGCTCATGCAAGAAGGACATGTGATCGCCTATGCATCTCGTCAGTTGCGGAAACATGAATTGAACTACCCCACTCATGATTTAGAGCTGGCAGCCGTTGTGCATGCACTTAAGATTTGGAGACACTACATTATGGGAACTAAGTGCCAAGTATATACAGATCATAAGAGTTTTAAGTATATATATTCACTCAGAAGGATCTCAACCTTAGGCAACGCCATTGGTTGGAGCTTATTAAGGATTATGATTTGGAGATTCACTATCACCCGGGCAAGGCAAATTTGGTCGCAGATGCTTTGAGTCGGAAGGAGCATGTCCACTCCACTTTTGTTGTCCAGCTACCCGATGAATTAGCAAAAGATTTTGAGAGGCTCAACCTAGGGATTGTTACACATACGGAAGGAGTTACCATTGAATTGGAACCCACCTTGGAGCAAGAGATTCGTAAAGGTCAGATTGGTAATGCCAAGATCTAGGAGATCAAGGATCTGATAACAGAGGGTAGAGGCCCGGATTTCACAGAGGATGAGCAAGGCATGATATGGTTCAAGAATCGGATATGTGGTCCCGATATTGATAGTCTTCAGGAAACCATATTGAAGGAGGCACATGACTCAGTGTATTCTATCCACCATGGGAGTACTAAGATGTATCAGGATTTGAAACAAAAATATTGGTGGTATGGATTGAAGAGAGATGTGGTTGCACATGTGGCTATGTGTGATGTGTGTCAAAGAGTTAAGGCTGAACACCAGAGGCCAGCCGGACTACTGCATCCACTGAAGATACCTGAGTGGAAATGGGAAGAGATTGGTATGGACTTCATTGTTGGATTACCCCGCACGTCTACTGGATATGATTCTATATGGGTGATTGTGGACAGGCTAACTAAAGTAGCCCACTTTATTCCAGTAAAGACCACATATTCAGGAGCCAAGTTGGCAGAGTTGTACATGGCATGGATTGTATGCTTGCATGGTGTGCCTAAGAAGATTGTGTCAGACCGGGGATCACAGTTTACCTCTCGATATTGGAAGAAGGTGCACGAGTCCTTGGATACAAGATTGAATTTTAGTTCGACGTACCATCCCTAGACTGATGGGCAGACTGAGAGGACCAACCAAGTGCTGGAAGATATGTTAAGAGCTTGTGCTCTTAAGCATGGTGGAAGTTGGGATAAGAGTCTACCGTATGCGGAATTCTCCTATAATAATAGTTACCAGGCCAGTTTGAAGATGTCACCGTTTGAGGCTTTGTATAGCAGAAAGTGCAGGACTTCACTGTATTGGGATCAAACTGGTGAAAGGCAGTTGTTTGGGCCTGAGATTATACAAGAAGCAGAGGAACAAGTTTAGCAAATAAGGGAGAATTTGAGAACTGCACAATCCAGGCAGAAAAGCTATGCTGATACCCGGAGAAGACTGCTAGAGTTTAAGGAGGGTGATTATGTCTATTTGAAGGTGTCACCACTCCGGGGTATGAGAAGATTCAAAGTCAAAGGAAAGTTGTCCCCTCGCTTTATTGGGCCCTTCTTAATCTTAAAGCGAGTAGGAGAGGTTGCATACCAATTGGAGTTACCGGATCATCTTGCGGATGTTCATGATGTCTTTCATGTATCTCAGCTGAAGAAATGTCTCAAGGTACCTGAAGAGCAGTTGCCAATAGAGGACCTTAGTGTTCAAGAAGATTTGACTTATGCTGAGTACCCCATCAAGATTCTGGATACACTGACGCGTGTCACGAGGAATAAGGTTATAAAGATGTGCAAAGTTCAATGGAGTCACCACGGTGAAGATGAAGCAACTTGGGAAAGAGAAGAAGAGCTTCGTATAGATTTTCCCCATCTTTTCCCTAGATCTTCCTAAATCTCGAGGACGAGATTATTTTTAAGGGGGGTAGGATTTGTAATACTCAAAGTTGTATACAAAGAATAATAGAGAGATCTCCTCAATTTTCTGTGCCTCATTTGCATCATACAAAGAGCATACACAAAATTTAGAGATGAATTAAAACAAGTGATAAAAAATAATAATATGCATCATGTCGAAGTTATATGTTTGTGCATTAAATAAAAATAAAAAGGATAATAACAATAAGATAATAAATATTAGAAGTGGAATTAAAACCCTAAATTTGAAAGTAGGGTTCTAATAAATAAGAAAGAGAGAAAGGTAAAATAAATAATATATATAATTATATTTATAAAATTGGTATTTCAGATTTCACAATATTATTTGAAAATAAATTCGGCACTAGTTTGGATTCAAAATTCGAATTGGATTTGAAAATAGAAAGGAAAAGTAATAGAAAAGGAGAAAAAATGGTGAATGACGCGTGGGCCGAATCCCCTGGCGCGGCCCACTCATTTTCCCTCTACGCGCGCGGCCATGGCCCAGTAAAACCTCAGCGAGCCACGGATCTGGCGGGCGAGACCCTCTTGGCAGGCGCTCGCCCTCACACGTGCGACTGCTCCGCGGAGCCCACCATGCAGTCTCTCTGCGCTCGTGCACTGCCGTTCTCACTCGCGCTCGAATTCTCCCTCCCACTGCCGTCTGGGGCCCGCATGTCGGGGTGGTCACTCTCAACAGCTCGACCGAGCTTCGTGCGGGTCATGGCGTAGCGCCCGGTGCGGAATCCGCGCGACCTGGGTACTTTTCTGCGCCTATATACGATTCGGGAGCCGCGGTTCCTTCCTCCCTCCTCTCCTCCTCAATCTTGCGGCACCGACCGAAAGAAAATCACCATTGCCCCGCGCGCAGAGGAGTGAATTCGCCGCCGCCATCGACCGTTCGCTGCTCTGTCGCCGTGTCCCAGGAATACTGCCCAGGGGAGTTCGCCTGTGCCTAGGAAAGTGGTCCGCGGCCGCAATTGGAAGGAATCGCCAGCGGGCTATCGTCGGAGCAGTGTTCATACCGCGCTTCTGCCTCGTGCCGTGGCGTGGCTCTTCCACCTCACTGTTGTCAGTAATGAGCACTCCCCTGTGTCCGCCGCACTCTCAATTTCGCTTAGCACCTAGGTAATCATAGTTTGGTGCTCGGAATCGCTTGGGGGTTCGCTGGCAAGCTCTGCCACCGGGAAATTGTCTAGCGCCACCGCGTCCACGCTCGGGTTGGGGACGATTTCGCTCGGCCGTCGGATGGCCAGCGAATGTCGGTGATCGTAACGTAGGATACCCCCTTCGTCATTTTGGATCTGGCACATTGATCGGAAATCGTATGGCCGAGAGGGAGTGAAGTGCATCGTGCGTCGTGCGTCGTGGATCTGGGATCTAGTGGCTGTGGGCGCAGCTGGGTATGTAGTCGGGATCAGCTAATCTGAGCGTTTGATATCGAATCGGAGGGCCGAAATGCACTCGTACCCCTTCATGGGTACTTTTTGTTAAAGAGCCCCCTAGGAAATCGCTAATCAACCCGCGGTCCACAGAACACTATTCTCTGTGTCTCGGAAATCTTACGCCAGAGACCCTGAGTTTTTCAGATATTGACGCCCAGTCCAAAGCCCGTCTAAAATGTGCAAATGAATTAGTAAAGGTATTTTTAATGCAAAAATAATTCATAGAACTTAGTTAATTCATAGAAAACTCATATGAACTCCAAATTACTCCATTCCAGTTCCTAAAATTTTGTAATTTTATTCTCCATCATCTAGAGTCTCTGTTTTGACATGAAAACAGTAAGAAAATTAATTTATCATTTAATCCTATTTCAAGCACATTAAATCTTAGGAAATTCATAACTTGAAATCTATAACTCCAAATCTAATGATTCCAGTTCCTATGATCTCATTTTAATGTGTAGATTTTTACTGTATATTTTATTTACATGTTTGATGTGATGTTAATTTATGCTATACTGTGTATGTATTGTGTTGATGCGAGTAGACGAGCAAGCCACTATGGATTCTGAGGTTCAGCAAGTAGAAATAGCTGAGCAGGAGCTCATTGAAGGCAAGTTGTGCCCTTGATCACTTACTTTTCCTAGCCATGTTCTTATTAATTATAATGATCTGCATAGGTTAATTTTGATGGATCCTTTAGGTTACCCCAGTTTTGGTTATCTTTATACCTTGTTCACCACTGAAATGTTTTTGATAGTACCTGCTATTGCTTTATGTGGATTGGGTATGGAGATACAATATTCATGATTACTATTTTATTATCTTTTATTATTACTGTCCATGTTAAGATCATTAAATTAATGGGAACATGGAGCGACCACCCGAGAAAACAGTGCTACCACAAGGGTTTAATGGGACGTCCTTGGCTGATTAACTAGGAAAGCTAGTGGAGGTCTTCCTTACCCGAAAGGGGCAAGGGCAGTAGGGGAGTGGTCAGTGTAGAGAGGTCCTTGGGTTGATTTTGCTGCGATGGCGGTCAGGCGAGGGATTCCTGCACTGGAGCTTCCTATAAACTGTAGCGGGATTTCTGAAGCTAGTGGAACTTTGTAAAGGCCTCGTAGTGTTACCCTGCCTCGCCTCCTCGGTAGAGGTGTATGGGATTGGCCATCTCTTGGCAGATGGGTAACATGACTTGTGGGTAAAGATGCACAACCTCTGCATAGTGTAAAACTAGTATACTAGCCGTGCTCACGGTCATGAGCGTCTCGGACCCTCACATGATTAATTTATGGAACTTAAATTTAATTTGACATTTGCATCGCATTTGGGATTATTTTACTATTACTTTTCTTTATTGTCATTAAGGTTTGGTATTTACTTACACTTAGTAATTGCTAATAAAATTTTGACCAACTTATAAAAGCAATGCTCATCTTCAGCCTTTACTTCATTGATCAGCCTTACACTTCATGAACTCCCACCTTTGGTGAGTTCATGCCACATTATTCCCCACGACTTGTTGAGCTATGAACGTATGTGAGCTCACTCTTGCTGTCTCACACCCCCCACAGGAGAAGAACAGGTGGTCGAAGAGGAGCCGCCTAACACTAAGGCATTTGACTTGATCTAGGTGGCGTCTCCCAGTCAGCTTTATGGCACCAAGGAATAATAATTAGTTCGCTTTACTTTATCATTTATTTTTGTAAGTCTTCCGCTATGTAATAAGTACATTTATGATATTTATCTCTATGCACTCTGTTATTATGTGTGTTGTTCTTCCTTGGCGCACATATGAGATGCACCTGGATTTGTCCCTTAAATCCGGGTGTGACACAGCCTCGGCATTGTTGTAACCAATATCAACATAGTGGAAGGCTCTATCTGTCATACTGACAAATCTAAGCAAACGGAGGAAGGAGTTGAAATAGACTCCAAGCCCAGGTGTGGCTAACTCCAACAAGGACTGAAAGTCGCTTAGAGGGGGGTGAATAGGCGGAATCTGAAATTTATAAACTTTAAGCACAACTACAAGCCGCGTTAGCGCTAGAAATAAAGTCGAGTTCGAAAGAGAGGGCGAAAACAAATCACAAGTAAGTGAAGAGTGTGACATGGTGATTTGTTTTACCAAGGTTCGGTTCTTGCAAACCTACTCCCCGTTGAGGTGGTCACAAAGACCGGGTCTCTTTCAACCCTTTCCCTCTCTCAAATGGTCACCTAGACCGAGTGAGCTTCTCTTCTCAATCAAACGAGACACTTAGTCCCCACAAGGATCACCACATAATTGGTGTCTCTTGCTTTGATTACAAATGTTGTGGGAACAAGAATGGGGAAGAAGAAAAGCTATCCAAGTGCAAGAGCTTAAATGAACACGACAAAACTCTCTCTTCTAGTCACTATTGCTTTGAGTGGAATTGGGACTTGGAGAGATTTTGATTCACTCTAATTGTGTCTTGAATTGAATGTTATAGCTCTTGTATTGAATGTGTTGGCTGAAAGCTTGGATACCTTGAATGAGTGGTGGTTGGGGGTATTTATAGCCCCAACCACCAAAGTGGCCGTTGGGGATGGCTGCTGTCGTATGGCACACCGGACAGTCCGGTGCGCCACCGGACACTGTCCGGTGCGCCAGCCATGTCACCCAACCGTTAGGGTTCGACCGTTGGAGCTCTGACTTGTGGGGCCACCGGACAGTCCAGTGGTGCACCAGACAGCCACTGTTCACTGTCTGGTGCGCCTTCTGCCGCCTGCTCTGACTTCTGCGCGCGTAGTTGCACTATTCACTGTTCACTGTATACTTTTGCAGACAACCATTGGCGCAAATAGTCGTTGCTCCGCTGGCACACCGGACAGTCCAGTGCTACACCGGACAGTCTGGTGAATTATAGCGGAGTGGCTCCCCAAATTCCTGAAGCTGAGCAGTTCAGAGAGGATCTCCCTGGTCCACCGGACAATGTCCGAACATTGTCTGGTGGCACACTGGACAGTCCGGTGTGCCAGACCAGGGCAGCCTTCAGTTGCCTTTTTCTCTTTTTATTTGAACCCTTTCTTGGACTTTTTGTTGGTTTGTGTTAAACCTTTGGCACCTGTAGAACTTATAATCTAGAGCAAACTAGTTAGTCCAATTGTTTGTGTTGGTCAATTCAACCACCAAAATTTATTTAGGAAAATGTTTGACCCTATTTCCCTTTCAATCTCCCCCTTTTTGGTGATTGATGCCAACTCAAACCAAAGCAAATATATAAGTGCAGAATTTGAACTACTTTGCATAAGGTAAGTGCAAAGGTTGCTTAGAATTAAACCAATATAATATTT
This sequence comes from Zea luxurians, assembly GCA_029449295.1. NCBI lineage: Eukaryota > Viridiplantae > Streptophyta > Magnoliopsida > Poales > Poaceae > Zea > Zea luxurians. The sequence continues at coordinate 9,300,937 of JAOPSE010000012.1, read as the reverse complement.
CTACTAGATATGCATGGATTGTTTTCTTCTATTTAACATTTTGAACCACATTTGCACCACGAGTTTTGTTTTTGCAAATTCTTTGGTAAATTCTTTTCAAAATCTTTTTTGCAAATAATCAAAGGTATATGAATAAGATTGAAAGAAGCATTTCAAGATTTGAAATTTTCTCCCCCTGTTTCAAATGCTTTTCCTTTGACTTAAACAAAACTCCCCCTCAATGAAATTCTCTTCTTAGTGTTCAAGAGGGTTTTACAAATTTTTGAAGATACTAGAACTTTTCCCTTTTGAAAACACATTAAGATATCAATTTGAAAACTTCATTTTAAAATTTGGTGGTGGTGCGGTCCATTTACTTTGGGCTAATACTTTCTCCCCCTTTGGCATGAATCGCCAAAAACAGATACTTTGAGTGAAATATGAGCCCTTCTTACTTTCTCCCCAATGGCAAACAGATAAATATGAGTGAAGATTATACCAAAGTGGAGAACTATGCGAAATACTGGCAAAGAGTTGATAATACCGATGGAGTTGAGTGGAAGCGTCGTCTTTGCCGAATACTCCATTTCCCTTTCAATTCTATGACTAAGCATAAGATTACACTTGAAAACACATTAGTGATAGACATAAAAGAGATATGATCAAAGGTATATAAATAGCTATATGTGGAAGGTATCAATCAAAGTTCCGAGAATCAAGAATATTTAGCTCATTCCTAAGTTTGGTAAAGGTTTTTTCATCTAGTGGTTTGGTAAAGATATCGGCTAATTGTTCTTTGGTGTGAATATAGGCTATCTCGATATCCCCCCTTTGTTGGTGATCTCTCAAAAAGTGATACCGAATGGCTATGTGCTTAGTGCGGCTGTGCTCAACGGGATTATCCGCCATGCGGATTGCACTCTCATTATCACATAGGAGAGGGACTTTGCTAAATTTGTAGCCATAGTCCCTAAGGGTTTGCCTCATCCAAAGCAATTGCGCGCAACAATGGCCTGCGGCAATGTACTTGGCTTCAGCGGTAGAAAGAGCTACTGAGTTTTGTTTCTTTGAAGCCCAATACACCAGGGATCTCCCCAGAAACTGACAAGTCCCTGATGTGCTCTTCCTATCAATTTTGCACCCTGCCCAATCAGCATCGGAATATCCTAATAAATCAAATGAGGATCCCTTGGGGTACCAAAGACCAAACTTAGGTGTATGAACTAAATATCTCAAGATTCTCTTTACAGCCCTAAGGTGAACTTCCTTAGGATCGGCTTGGAACCTTGCACACATGCATACGGAAAGCATAATATCTGGTTGAGATGCACATAAATAGAGTAAAGATCCTATCATCGATCGGAATACCTTTTGATCTACGGATTTACCTCCCGTGTCGAGGTCGAGATGCCCATTGGTTCCCATGGGTGTCTTGATGGGCTTGGCATCCTTCATTCCAAACTTGGTGAGTATATCTTGAATGTACTTCATTTGGCTGATGAAGGTGCCCTCTTGGAGTTGCTTGACTTGAAATCCTAGAAAATACTTCAACTCCCCCTATCATAGACATCTCGAATTTTTGAACCATGATCCTACTAAACTCTTCACATGTAGATTTGTTAGTAGACCCAAATATAATATCATCAACATAAATTTGGCATACAAACAAATCTTTTGCAATAGTTTTAGTAAAGAGAGTAGGATCAGCTTTTCCGACTTTGAAGCCATTTGTGATAAGAAAATCTCTTAGGCATTCATACCATGCTCTTGGGGCTTGCTTGAGCCCATAAAGCGCCTTAGAGAGTTTATAGACATGGTTAGGATACTCACTATCTTCAAAGCCTGGAGGTTGCTCAACATAGACCTCTTCCTTGATTGGTCCATTGAGGAAGGCAATCTTCACATCCATTTGATATAGCTTAAAGCCATGGTAAGTAGCATAGGCAAGTAATATACGAATTGACTCAAGCCTAGCTACAGGTGCATAGGTTTCATCAAAATCCAAACCTTCGACTTGTGAATATCCCTTGGCCACAAGTCATGCCTTGTTCCTTGTCACCACACCATGCTCATCTTGCTTGTTGCGGAAGACCCACTTGGTTCCTACAACATTTTGGTTAGGACATGGAACTAAATGTCATACCTCATTCCTCGTGAAGTTGTTGAGCTCCTCTTGCATTGTCAGCACCCAATCCGAATCTTTAAGTGCATCCTCTACCCTGTGTGGCTCAATAGAGGAAACAAAAGAGTAATGTTCACAAAAATGAGCGACTCAAGATCGAGTGGTTACCCCCTTATGAATATCGCCAAGGATGGTGTTCACGGGGTGATCTCTTTGAATCGCCTGGTGGACTCTTAGGTGTGGTGGCCTTAGATCTTGTTCATCTTCCTTGTCTTGATCATTGGCATCTCCCCCTTGATCATTGTCCTCCTCTTGAGGTGGCTCATCTTCTTGATCTTCATTTTCATCATCTTGAGCTTGATCCTTATCTTGGGTCGGTGGAGATGCTTGTGTGGAAGATGATGGTTGATCTTGTGCTTGTGGAGGCTCTTCGGATTCCTTAGGACACACATCCCTAATAGACACGTTCCTTAGTGTGACGCACGGAGCCTCTTCATCATCTAGCTCAACAAGATTAACTTGCTCTACTTGAGAGCCGTTAGTCTCATCAAACACAATGTCACAAGAAACTTCAACAAGTTCAGTGGACTTGTTAAAGACTCTATATGCCCTTGTGTTTGAATCATAACCAAGTAAAAAGCTTTCTACAGCCTTAGGAGCAAATTTAGATTTTCTACCTCTTTTAACAAGAATAAAACATTTGCTACCAAAGACTCAAAAATATGAAACATTGGGCTTTTTACTGGTGAGGAGTTCATATGATGTCTTCTTGAGGATTCGGTGAAGGTAGAGACGGTTGATGGCGTAGCAGGCGGTGTTGACCGCCTCGACCCAAAACCGATCCGAAATCTTGTACTCATCAAGCATGGTCCTTGCCATGTCCAATAGAGTTCTATTCTTCCTCTCCACTACACTATTTTGTTGTGGTATGTAGGGAGAAGAGAACTCATGCTTGATGCCCTCCTCCTCAAGAAAGCCTTCTATTTGTGAGTTCTTGAACTTCGTCCCATTGTCGCTTCTAATCTTTTTGATCCTTAAGCCGAACTCATTTTGAGCCCGTCTCAAGAATCCTTTCAAAGTCTCTTGGGTTTGAGATTTTTCCTGCAAAAAGAACACCCAAATGAAGCGAGAATAATCATCCACAATAACTAGATAGTACTTACTCCCGCCGATGCTTATGTAAGCTATCGGGCCGAATAAATCCATGTGGAGTAGCTCAAGTGGCCTGTCGGTCGTCATGATGTTCTTTTGTGGATGATGAACACCAACTTGCTTCCCTGCTTGACATGCGCTACAAATCCTGTCTTTCTTAGAATAAACATTTGTTAGTCCCAAAATGTGTTCTCCCTTTAGAAGCTTATGAAGATTTTTCATCCCAACGTGGGCTAGTCGGCGCTGCCAGAGCCAACCCATGTTAGTCTTAGCAATTAAGCAAGTGTCGAGTTCAGCTCTATTAAAATCAACTAAGTATAGTTGACCCTCTAACACTCCCTTAAATGCTATTGAATCATCACTTCTTCTAAAGACAATAACACCTACATCCGTAAAAAGACAGTTTTAACCCATTTTACATAATTGAGAAACTAAAAGCAAGTTATAATCTAAAGAATCTACAAGAAAAACATTGAAAATAGAATGGTCAGGTGATATAGCAATTTTACCAAGTCCTTTGACCAAACCTTGATTTCCATCCCCGAATGTGATAGCTCTTTGGGGATCTTGGTTTTTCTCATAGGAGGAGAACATCCTTTTCTCCCCAGTCATGTGGTTTGTGCACCCGCTATCGATGATCCAACTTGAGCCCCCGGATGCATAAACCTACAAAACAAATTCAGGCCTTGTTCTTAGGTACCCAAACGGTCTTGGGTCCTTTGACATTAGAAACAAGCACCTTAGGTACCCAAATACAAGTCTTGGAGTCCTTGTGTTTGCCCCCAACATATTTAGCAACTACTTTGCCTGATTTGTTAGTGAGCACATATGAAGCATCAAAAGTCTTAAATGAAATATTAGGTTCATTTGATGCAATAGGAGATTTCTTTTTAGGCATTTTAACATGTGTAGAATGCCTAGAGCCAGAAGCCTCATTCTTATAAATAAAAGCATGGTGAGAAACAGAATGAGTCTTCTTGGCATGAATTCTCCTAATCTTATCCTTAGGATAACCAGCAGGATATAAAATATAGCCCTCGTTATCCTGAGGCATGGGAGCCTTGCCCTTAACAAAATTAGACAATCTTTTAGGGGGCATTAAGCTTGACATTGTCTCCCTGTTGGAAGCCAATGCCTTCCTTAATGCCAGGGCATCTCCCACTATAAAGCATGCTAGGAGCAAATTTAAATTTCTCATTTTCTAGTTCATGCTCGGCAATTTTAGCATCTAGTTTAGCTATATGATCATTTTGTTGTTTAATCATAGCAAGGTGATCATGAATAGCATCAACATTAATATCTCTACATCTAGTACAAATAGTGACATGATCAATAGTAGATGTAGAGGGTTTGCAAGCATTTAATTCATCAATCTTAGCATGTAAAATAGCATTCTCATCTCTAAGATTGGAAATGGAAACATTGCAAACATCTAATTCTTTAGCCTTAGCAATTAATTTTTCATTCTCAATCTTAAGGCTAGCAAGTGATTCATTCAATTTGTCAATCTTAGCAATCAATTTAGCATTCTCATTTCTAAGACTAACAATTGAATCATCACAAACATTTGATTTCTCAATCTTAGCAATTAATTTAGCATTTTCATTTCTAAGGTTAGAAATAGTGTCATGGCAAATGCTAAGCTCACTAGTTAAATTTTCACATTTTTCTACTTCCTGAGCATAAGCATTTTTAACCTTAACATGCTTCTTATTTTCTTTAATTAGGAAGTCCTCTTGGCTATCCAAGAGTTCATCCTTCTCATGAATAGCACTAATCAATTCATTCACTTTTTCTTTTTGTTGCATGTTTAGGTTGGCAAAAAGAGTGAGCAAGTTATCCTCATCATCACTAGAATTATCCTCATCACTAGAAGTTGCATACTTAGTGGAGGATCTAGATTTTACCTTCTTCTTCTTCTTGTCGTCCTTTGCCATGAGGCACTTGTGGCCGACGTTGGGAAAGAGGAGGCCCTTGTTGATGGCGATGTTGGCGGCGTCCTCGTCGGAGGAGGAGTCAGTGGAGCTCTTATCGGAGTCCCACTCCTGGCAAACATGGGCATCGCCACCCTTCTTCTTGTAGTACCTCTTCTTCTCCTTCTTCTTCCCCCTCTTGTCGTCGCCCCTATCACTGTCACTAGAAATAGGACATTTTGCTATGAAGTGACCGGGCTTACCACACTTGTAGCAAACCTTCTTAGAACGGGGCTTGTAATCTTTCCCCTTCCTTTGCTTGAGGATTTGGCGAAAGCTCTTGATGATGAGTGCCATTTCCTCGTTGTCAAGCTTGGAGGCGTCAATGGGAAGCCTACTTGATGTAGACTCTTCTTTCTTCTCCTCCGTCGCCTTGAATGCAACGGGTTGTACCTCGGGTACGGAGGAGGCGCCTTGCTCGATGATCTTATTGGAGCCTTTGATCATCAATTCAAAGCTCACAAAATTTCCTATCACTTCCTTGGGAGACATTAGTTTATATCTAGGATCACCACGAATTAATTGAACTTGAGTAGGATTAAGAAATACGAGTGATCTAAGAATAACCTTGACCATTTCATGGTCATCCCATTTGGTGCTCCCGAGGTTGCGCACTTGGTTCACCAAGGTCTTAAGCCGGTTGTACATAGCTTGTGGCTCCTCTCCTTGGTTGAGCATAAAACGACTGAGCTCCCCCTCGATCGTCTCCCGCTTGGTGATCTTTGTCACCTCATCTCCTTCGTGCGCGGTCTTGAGCACGTCCCAAATCTCTTTGGTGCTCTTCAACCCTTGCACCTTATTATACTCCTCTCGACTTAGAGAGGCGAGGAGTATAGTAGTGGCTTGGGAGTTGAAGTGCCGGATTTGGGCAACTTCGACCGAATCATAATCTTCATCCCCCGGCGATGGTACCTGCACTCCAAACTCAACAACGTCCCAAATACTAGCGTGGAGTGAGGTTAGGTGATGCCTCATTTTGTCACTCCACATGTTATAATCTTCACCCTCAAAAACGGGTGGTTTGCCTAGAGGAACGAAAAGTAAAGGAGTGCGTTTTAAAATACGAGGATAGCATAGGGGGATCTTACTAAACTTCTTGCGCTCATGGCGCTTAGAAGTTACGGATGGTGCGTCGGAGCCAGAGGTGGATGGCGACGAAGAGTCGGTCTTGTAGTAGACCACTTTCTTCATCTTTTTCTTGTCGCCACTCCGATGCGACTTGACGCGTGGAGGGGATTCCTCCTTGTGCTTGGTGCCGGACTCCTTTGATGGAGCCTTCCTGTGGCTTGTAGCGGGCTTCTCACCGATCACCATCTCCTTCTTGGCGTGATCTCCCGACATCACTTCGAGCGGTTAGGCTCTAATAAAGTACTAGCTTTGATACCAATTAAAAGTCACCTAGAGGGGGTGAATAGGCGGAATCTGAAATTTATAAACTTTAAGCACAACTACAAGCCGAGGTTAGCGTTAGAAATAAAATCGAGTCCGAAAGAGAGGGCGAAAACAAATCACAAGCAAGTGAAGAGTGTGACACGGTGATTTGTTTTACCGAGGTTCGGTTCTTGCAAACCTACTCCCCGTTGAGGTGGTCACAAAGACCAGGTCTCTTTCAACCCTTTCCCTCTCTCAAACGGTCACCTAGACCGAGTGAGCTTCTCTTCTCAATCAAATGGGACACTTAGTCCCCACAAGGACCACCACACAATTGGTGTCTCTTGCTTTGATTACAAATGTTGCGGGAACAAGAATGGGGAAGAAGAAAAGTGATCCAAGCGCAAGAGCTCAAATGAACACGACAAAACTCTCTCTTCTAGTCATTATTGCTTTGAGTGGAATTGGGACTTGGAGAGATTTTGATTCACTCTAATTGTGTCTTGAATTGAATGCTATAGCTCTTGTATTGAATGTGTTGGCTAAAAACTTGGATACCTTGAATGAGTGGTGGTTGGGGGTATTTATAGCCCCAACCACCAAAGTGGCCGTTGGGGATGGCTGCTGTCGTATGGCGCACCGGACAGTCCGGTGTGCCACCGGACACTATCCGGTGCGCCAGCCACGTCACCCAACCGTTAGGGTTCGACTGTTGGAGCTCTGACTTGTGGGGCCACCAGACAGTCCGGTGGTGCACCGAACAGTCACTGTTCACTGTCCGGTGCGCCTTCTGCCGCCTGCTCTGACTTCTGCACGCGTAGTTGCACTATTCACTGTTCACTGTATACTTTTGCAGACGACCGTTGGCGCAGATAGCCGTTGCTCCACTAGCACACTGGACAGTCCGGTGCTACACCGGACAGTCCAGTGAATTATAGCAGAGTGGCTCCCCAAATTCCCGAAGCTGAGCAGTTCAGAGAGGATCTCCCTGGTGCACCGGACACTGTCCGAACACTGCTGGTGGCACACCAGATAGTTCGGTGCGCCAGTCCAGGGCAGCCTTCGGTTGTCTTTTGCTCTTTTTATTTGAACCCTTTCTTGGACTTTTTATTAGTTTGTGTTGAACCTTTGGCACCTATAGAACTTATAATCTAGAGCAAACTAGTTAGTCCAATTGTTTGTGTTGAGCAATTCAACCACCAAAATTTATTTAGGAAAAGGTTTGACCCTATTTCCCTTTCAAGGACTAGGCAAGCATTTCAGGCTTGGCCGAACCTCGGGATAAATCTCTGCGTCTGTGTGCTCTACTCTGTATTGTGTGCTGATTCTCTGTCTTACCTACTCTTTATATCTACACTTCAATACTTATCTGTGGTACAAGTTATATTTGAAGTGCAGGGCATTTTGAGACATGATCCTCTATTCCGCTGCAACCTACTCGAAGGGTCTTTCATTCCACTGCGATCTGGTCTTCGAGTAGAGTAAGAATTTAAATTTTAAAGTGATTATTATTATTCGCCTATTCACCCCCCTCTAGGCGACATCTAAATTCTGTTCCCGGGCAGAGGAAACTTTTAGTTAGCACACACCCTGTATGGTATGTTGCTCCATCTTGCCCGGTATGCATTGCACTATAGAGACTATGATGCTTAGGTCCTTCATGACTGGGTTGGTTGGTCCCACAAGGCGGACACGTGAGGCACAAAAGACCATATGCGATGATGTGCTGCCACATCGATAGAGACTTCTCAGCACCCCTTCGATATGACGCGCCATTGGTTGGGACAGAGTTTGGTGACAACACGTACTGTTGTGGTTGACATGGATGAACAATATCCACCTCATTTTCATACTGGGTGAGTACAGGCGTATGTGAGTGATCATCGGGTGAGTGACAGATAGGCCCATGGGCCGGGGCCCACGAGCGTGTGCCAAATCATAACCTGGTCGGGACCTTCGCCTCGCTAAGTTGCTCGACAGGGACTTAGTCGCCTGCTCTGCCTCGAAGGTTTGCTCAGCTTGGGCTTGGTGAAAGTCGCCTACAGGGGGGTGAATAGGCGAAACCTAAAATTTAAAACTTTATCCCCCAACTAGATTCCTTGATTAGTGGTTAGAACAAGATGCACAATTATCGGAGTATAAAAACTAAGTCCTTTGATTGTAAAGAGTATTGCTTTCAAATAATGCGGTATTGATAAATCAATGCAACTAGAAGATCTAAGAGAATAAAGCGAGAGGGCTTAGATAAGAAGAGCAATAATATAAGTTCTTTCTTGCAAGGTGTTGCTCCACTAAATGAGAATTTAGCTTGAAGCAACACCAAATGATATTAGCAAAGAGTAGTGCAAGAAAAACTTAGAAAGGGAAAGAACAAACAAATCACAAGTAATGAATACAAGAGACACGGGGATTTGTTTTACTGAGGTTCGGCCCTCAAAGGCCTAGTCCCCGTTGAGGAGTCCACTAAGGACGGGTCTCTTTCAACCCTTTCCCTCTCTCCACCGATCACCAAAACCGGCGAGCTCTTCTTCTCAAGGATCACTTAAGACCCCGCAAGGATCACCACACTCTTTGGTGTCTCTTGCTAGCTTTACAAGCCTCCAAAACTTTGGAGGAAGTTCAATGGGAGTCAAAATTCCACGCACGAATGAACACAAAGATGTAGCACACACTATCTCTCAATGAATCTCACAAGGCACTAGTGCTAAACTCAAATGAGTAGCTCTCTCTTGCTTGCTCTCTCTTTTGTGGCACTTGTGTTGGTTGTAGTGGTCTAAATCTTGTGTATAGGATGGATCAATGAATAGAGGTGGTTGGGAGGGCTTGAATATGTCAACTAGATGACTTGGAATGTTGCTTGGGCTCCCCCGCTTTGAAGTGGCCAGTTGGGGTGGTATTTATAGCCACCAACCAAAATGTAGCCGTTGGAGAAGGCTGCTGGCGATGGGCGCACCGGACAGTCCGGTGCGCCACCGGACAGTGTCCGGTGTGCCACCACGTCATCCTCCCGTTAGGGCTTGGAGCTGATCGACCGTTGGAGGCTTTGTCCTCATGCGGCACCAGACAGTCCCGTGCGGCACCGGACAGTCTGGTGCCCTTCTGACCAACTGCTCTGACTTCTGCTGCGATCACTGTGTTGCACTGTTCACTGTCAGAGTCGACCGTTGCACGCAGGTAGTCGTTGCTCCGCTGGCACACCGGACAGTCCGGTGAATTATAGCGGAGCTACGCCTGAGAAACCCGAAGCTGAAGAGTTTGAGGTCGATCCTCCTTGGTGCACCGGACAGTCTGGTGCGCCAGACCAGGGAGCACTTCGGTTTCCTTTGCTCCTTTCTTCTTGAATCTTTTTTAATCTTTGTATTGGTTTTGAGTTAAACCTTTGGCACCTGTAGAACATATACTTTAGAGCAAACTAGTTAGTCCAATTGTTTGTGTTGGGCAATTCAACCACCAAAATCATTTAGGAAAAGGTTTGACCCTATTTCCCTTTCAATCTCCCCCTTTTTGGTGATTGATGCCAACACAAACCAAAGCAAATATAGAAGTGCAGAATTGAACTAGTTTGCATAATGTAAGTGCAAAGGTTGCTTGGAAATGAACCAATCTTTTCTTCTACTAGAAATGCACGGATGCTTTCTTTTGGACCACGCTTGCACCACAAGTTTTGCTTTTGCAAATTCCTTATAAAATTCTTTTTCAAAAACATTTTGCAAATAGTCAAAGGTATATGAGTAAGAATGAAAAGAAGCATTTTCAAGATTTGAAATTTTCTCCCCCTATTTCAAATGCTTTTCCTTTGACTAAAACAAAGCTCCCCCTGAATAAAATTCTCCTCTTAGTGTTCAAGAGGGTTTTGCAAGTTTTGAAGATACTACTTTCTCCCCCTTTTGAACACAATAAGATATCAATTTTAAAAACTTCATTTTTAAAATTCGGTGGTGGTGCGGTCCTTTTGCTTTGGGCTCATACTTTCTCCCCCTTTGGCATGAATCGCCAAAAACGGATACTTGTGAGTGAAATATAAGCCCTTTCACTTTCTCCCCAATGGTAAACAAATAAATATGAGTGAAAATTGTACCAAAGTGGAGAACAATGCGGAATACCAGCAAAGAGTAGATAATACCGATTGGAGTTGAGTGGAAGCGTCGTCTTTGCCGAATACTCCATTTCCCTTTCAATTCTATGACTAAGCATAAGGTTACACTTGAAAACACATTAGTCATAGACATAAAGAGATATGATCAAAAGATATATCAATTAAGCATAATCATAGTTCTATATAATATAGATTGCTCCCCCTAAATACGTGCCTTGAGAGGAATACAAATTTGGCCCTTAAATGCCAAGTGCACATAGTTAGGTTAATGAGATCAAGTCTATATCATAGAGAATGTGAAGTGCATTGTGTCATGGTATAAGTGTGATGCTCATGACAGTTTATGCACTTATGAAAGCATGTTATAAACATCTTAAGCATTTACCCTTAAGGATTTCAAAGAGGCTTAAGGACCATCCACCTTTGGAACAAAGGTAGCTTATCCTCGTTACAAGGTTAAGCTTTAAGCTCTTTGACAATAAAATTACTTCATCTAGTTTTAACAAAAGATGCATTAATGCATGAGTGAGATTTTTGAGAAGTTAAACTAGGTATAAAGCAGGGTTAATGCATAGACATGCTTTCTCTTCCTTTTATACAAGATATGCAAAGAGAGTATAGAAAAGGAAGATTTAGGTACAAGTTTAAATGAAAGGAAGTAGTTTTACCCTTTTGTACCTTCACATAGAGATGCTCTCTTCATTGTGCTTTGTCCTTAGTCTTAGTTGCTTAAGACCTGTACTCAAGACAATATATGAAAATATTTCGCACAAGAGAGAGTTCTACAACTAGTGATCCTTCCCCAAGTCATTGTAAGCATATATCAAATGGATCACAAATTGCATAAATGGATCATGAATTCTCCTTTTAACTTAGTGCATATCAAGAGAGATATCGATTGATAGTATAAACGGCACTAAGAAACATAAGTGTTAATTGAAGTTATTCGATGATCAAACATATAACAGATGTGATCAAAAGAACAACATATGCATTAGATTATCAAATAAGCTCAAACTAGGAGAATCCAGTAAATATGCTACTTTAGCAATGAAAGCTACAATCCTAGATAAAGATGACATTATTCTAACAAGATGGATTGATTTGCAGAAGCATACATCATGAGAAACTTATTCTCATTCAAGAGACTATATGAGATTACTAGGATAAAGCGATAGTCTCAACATAATCAAGATATAGAAATAGGCTCCCCCTAGAGATATGCATCAAAGAATTTTGATGAGATGAATAGATGCATTCATTTTAGAGACGTGTAGGGAGAAGCATTACACATCTTGATCAAGTCTTATAAGATTTGCAATAAACACCTTATGCCTGATATTCTCACAATGAAAAGGATTTAGAGTACTCACAACCACACCATTGATTGTTTTGTAGAAGTAGGTGGTGTTGTCCTTGATGTCCTCCTCTTTCTTTTGAGAGTCCTCCCTTTGCAGTGGCTTCTTTTTCCTTTCAAACTTATTGAAAATACTCAAGAAAGATGTTAATAGCACAAGGGAGTATATAATGAAGGATGATTTATTTAGATAGGAAATGGACACAATTCATCATCCATAATTCACATATACATGAAGTAAATTTCTTAACGTTAGTGCACATCATTATGAAAGAGGAATATGCACCCTTTAAACATTTTGATCAATCATATGAGATTTACTTCTTCATATTGTATTTATTAATCATCACTTAGAAGCAGATCAATATGAGAACATGTATAGCAAAGGCATGAAATAGATTCTAATGGACTAATGCATTTATGAGAACGAGATTGAATGTACACTTAGCAAAAGTTAAGTCCAATAAAGAATCTATTCTTCACATGGGTAGAATAAGATAATTTGGAGTAAATAACCATTGATGGGGAAAACAGTTCCCATACCTTTGCTTTTACCTTTCTTCCTTAGGGTGAAGAGTAACCCTAGAGGCTTGTGTACTTTCTCCTTTGTCGATTTTCATAGGTAAGCTCAAGAGATACGTCGTTAGTAACACAACACTAGTTTCCATGTTTGTAATCATTTTTTTATAAGGAATGAAAAGATAGATTACTAAAACATGGAAACTTCATAGCATGAACTAGATTATCCTATAGATGATGTTATGCTCAATTTTAACTCATAAAACAAGCATAAATAATTTTTTAAGATTATGGAACAACTCTAGTTCATAACATGGAGAGCGATAAATGTAGAAGAATCACATCCAATTTAAGCAAGTAGAAATACACCATAAATCATTGGATTGATTTATCCTTTTATGTTAGATTACGCACTTCCAAAGAGAAACTTATTCTCTACAAGTGAGACTACTTAGGTTACTAAGATAAAAACATTAGTCTCACTATTCTAGTTATAGAGAGAATTTTCCTTTTATAAGTGCCCTAAGGATTTGAATTCCTTACATGGCACCTTATTTCTTTAAGAACTTGGAATATCTCTCTACATCTAGAATTATGGCAATAATGGAATGACTAGCTAAAAACATGCCATGAGTTTTTTTGCAATAATTAAAGCATGAAGATTGCCATAGAATAGAAATGATGAATATGCAATCTACCATATGAGAGGAATTTCTTCAAAGAATGGTGACATAATTTTAAGGACATTTAAAGTGCTTCTTTTTCTATGTGACTACACAAGGCACATGAGAAAACATAATTTAAGATGTGTGCACCTAAAACATAAGTGTTACCATCCTTTGGCTTTCCTCCATGTTGTAGGCCTTGATCTTTCTGCACGGGATAGTTCTTTATTTCCTACAACATCAAAATCTTTCCCGAGATGATATGAATTTTGAATATTTAAATAACTTTGGGTCAATCTTGGATATATAGATCATTGAAGATTGATAGCTTGAGTTAATAAAAATTGAATTGACTCTCTCAAGCACCCCAGAGCTTCATATCATCTCCTTCTCCTGCAAAGCTTGTCAAGCATATTTTGGTACCCATCGCTTGATGGGTCCATCACGGTTAGTCAAAAAAGATCTAGGAACCCAAAAGTCCTTTGTGTTAGCACTAGGTAAACTCATTACCTTTCTAGCACAAGTTGCAATTTTGGGTTGCCGAGTTACAAGAGAATTAATTGACAAGATAGGAGTGGAAGTGTTACCAATGAGACAATCTTTGCATTGATGTCCCTTCTTTCAGCATATGTAGCATAGGCGATCTTTGAGCCTTGAAGATTTCTTCCTTCCTTGTTTCTTGCTTGCTACATGGTTAGTGAATATTTTCTTTTCTAACATTATGCCTTTTTGTTTTAAATAGGGACAAGATCTAATTAAGTGTCCCATCTTTGAGCATTTAAAACAAAGTTTATCATCCTTGTTAATAATCAAGTCATTTTTAATATGGGGACATGACCTAATCGAGTGCCCCTTTTCAAAGCATTCACTACACTTCTTACTTCTCTTAGTGTGAAGTGTGGCTTGATTATTACCTTGGATGTTACCTTTTATGGAGGCGTGGTTGAGGCTTTTGGAGGAGGCATTGATTTTCATCTTTTGTTCCTTCCTCTTGGCAATCCTCAAGTCCTTGACATTTTCTTCAAGGGATTTAGTGCATGCCACGGTTGTTCCCGTCTCAAGCTTCTTCACCATGTGATCACGGTTATCTTGAGAAGGTTGAGCAATGCACTTCCCTTTTAGTTGTGTCAAGCTCATTTTTAGCCTCTCATTTTTTTTCTTTGAGCTTTTGATATGTATCATCTTTCATTCCTGCAAATTCTAGCTCAAAGGAAGATTTGCTTGTCGACGGACAACAAGCATTAGCACATGGTAATGTAGTTTCAATTTGAATACATGTGCATGAGTGTGGTTGTTGGAATTTTAAGTTTTCTATCACAACCTCATGAGCAATATTTAATATGATATGATCATCCATAATATTTTCATGAGAACATAGAAGCATATCATATTTTTCTTGAAAAGCTAGATTTTCAAATTTTAGCTTTTCTACTTGGTCCTTAAGTAAGGCATTCCTATTTACTAATTGAGTGATACAAGAGTTATCTTGCTCAATTGAAATAGTTTCATACCTTTGGACAAAATCAACATGAGAGCACTTTAGCTCCTCATGTTCTTTAGTCAACTAGTCAAAGCTTAGCATTTTTATGGAGAGAATATCTTCTAGCCTTTGACGAGCTTCGCTTTGCTCTCTTGCTCTTTTTAGGAGTTTGAGCATGACCGCCTTATCTTCTTGGCTTAGGCGAGCGTAGAGTTGCAAGAAGCTTCTTTCTTCCTCCTCATCCTCATTTGTGCTTCCGCTATCATTTTCATTAGCCACACAACATATGTGGGAATCGAAATTGGATGACAAACCTTTTGGAGAGGTAGATTCATCATTTGGTCTCCATCATTCATTTTCTTCTTCTTCCTTCAAAGGGTTAGTTTCACAAATACCAAAGGAAGTAGAGGCACAAAATGAACTATCATGTTTGGACTCATCAAATTTGCTTTTAATTCTAGTCCAAATATCATGCACATCATGAATGGATTCATTATAATTCGATATGAAGGCATGATAATCTTCATTGCTAAGAGAATTACTTAAGATGTCATAAGCTAGGTAGTTTAAGCAAAAACATCTTTGATCCTCCTCGGAAATATTTTTTCTATTATAACTAGAGGGGAAGATACTCTTGTCTATAATTTGTTCTAATTGTGGATCTACGATTCTAAAAGCATTTATCACCCTAGTAGACCAAGAATCATAATTAGAACAATCGGAAAGTAATATCTCAAGAGTTACCTCCTTGTTCTCCTTCGGAGTTGTCTTCTTGTTCTTTTGGGATCTTCTACGAGCCATCACTTCGAGTTGTTAGACTCAATATGAAGTACCTAGCTCTGATACCAATTGAAAGTCGCCTAGAGGGGGGGTGAATAGGCAAAACCTGAAATTTAAAACTTTATCCCCAACTAGATTCCTTGATTAGTGGTTAGAACAAGATGCACAATTATCGGAATATAAAAACTAAGTCCTTTGATTGTAAAGAGTATTGCTTTCAAATAATGCGGTATTGATAAATCAATGCAACTAGAAGATCTAAGAGAATAAAGCAAGAGGGCTTAGATAAGAAGAGCAATAACATAAGTTCTTTCTTGCAAGGTGTTGCTCCACTAAATGAGAATTTAGCTTGAAGCAACACCAAATGATATTAGCAAAGAGTAGTGCAAGAAAAACTTAGAAAGGGAAAGAACAAACAAATCACAAGTAATGAATACAAGAGACACGGGGATTTGTTTTACCGAGGTTCGGCCCTCGAAGGCCTAGTCCCCGTTGAGGAGTCCACTAAGGACGGGTCTCTTTCAACCCTTTCCCTCTCTCCACCGATCACCAAAGACCGGCGAGCTCTTCTTCTTCTCAAGGATCACTTAAGACCCCATAAGGATCACCACACTCTTTGGTGTCTCTTGCTAGCTTTACAAGCCTCCAAAACTTTGGAGGAAGTTCAATGGGAGTCAAAACTCCACGCGCGAATGAACACAAAGATGTAGCACACACTATCTCTCAATGAATCTCATAAGGCACTAGTGCTAAACTCAAATGAGTAGCTCTCTCTTGCTTGCTCTCTCTTTTGTGGCACTTGTGTTGGTTGTAGTGGTCTAAATCTTGTGTATAGGATGGATCAATGAATAGAGGTGGTTGGGAGGGCTTGAATATGTCAACTAGATGACTTGGAATGTTGCTTGGGCTCCCCCGCTTTGAAGTGGCCGGTTGGGGTGGTATTTATAGCCACCAACCAAAATGTAGCTGTTGGAGAAGGCTGCTGGCGATGGGCGCACCAGACAGTCCGGTGCGCCACCGGACAGTGTCCGATGCACCACCACATCATCCTCCTGTTAGGGCTTGGAGCTGGTCGACCGTTGGAGGCTTTGTCCTTATGCGGCACCGGACAGTCCAGTGCCCTTTTGACCAACTGCTCTGACTTCTGCTACGATCACTGTGCTGCACTGTTCACTGTCAGAGTCGACCGTTGTGCGCAGATAGCCATTGTCTGCTGGCCCACGGACAGTCCGGTGAATTATAGCGGAGCTGTGCTTGAGAAACCCGAAGCTGAAGAGTTTGAGGTCGATCCTCCCTGGTGCACCGGACAGTCTGGTGCGCTAGACCAGGGAGTACTTCGGTTTCCTTTGCTCCTTTCTTCTTGAACCCTTTTTAATCTTTGTATTGGTTTTGAGTTGAACCTTTGGCACCTATAGAACATATACTCTAGAGCAAACTAGTTAGTCCAATTGTTTGTGTTGGGCAATTCAACCACCAAAATCATTTAGGAAAAGGTTTGACCCTTTTCCATTTCACTTGGTCGTTTGCCCCGCCTCGCTAAGTTTTTTGGTTAGAACTTGGTCATCCGCTCTGCCTCACAGGTTGCTTGGCTAGGACTTGGTCATACGCTCTACGAGTGCAGGGTTGCTCCACTAGGACTTGGTCATTTGCTCCGCCTCGTAGGGTTGCTTGGTTGGGACTTGGTCGGCTTAGATGGCCGTTTAAGGACCATGGGCTTACTCTAGGTACCTCATTCCTGTGTATCCATCAACATGCCACATTTGTGGAACCAAAACCTTATCTTGAAGATTTTAGAACTACCATATCTTTTTAAACTCATCTAACCAAAGAATTGCTGCATACAAAAGCTTTTGTGTTTCTATGAGATTAAGACCTCGTAAGTTTGGTTTAGACATGGAAGTGAGATGGAACTCTACCTATCTTATGCTAAAACATCTCATACCTTACAAGAGCATATTCTTATGTTTATCCAGATCCACTATCATCGTAGAGAAGAGGGTGCTACACTCTTAAATGACGCACATTGGTATGTTGGTGAAAAATATTGGAGTTCCTTGAAAGGTTATATGATTCTACTATTGTAATGTCTGGTGCGTACTATCCTACATCACGTTTAATGTTGCACCACAATCTGCATATCAATAAGCACATGAACATGTGTGAGAATGATAACTTGCTTAGACATGTAGTTGTCCTAATGAAAGACAAAATCTTGAAGTACTGGAGAACAATTCCTTTCCTATATGCATTTGCATTTATACTTGACCCCAGAGCTAAGATGATAGGTTTTCAACAATGTGCATGTGCTGATGTCTCAACTTACTCATTCTGATAACTTTGGTTATCTAACTTCTATGAGGGCTGAGTTGTCTGAATTATTTAATAAATATGATGACAATTTTGGTTCTATGAGATTGCAGCGGACTTCAAATGCTACCCCTAGTGAAGGTAAGAGCAAATATGCTTGGGATTTGGTGTTTGAAGGTGGTGCAGATGGCATTGGTACCAGTTCTTCAATGGGAGCTGGTACTGATCTTGGTGGCTTTGGTGCCATTTCTTCCATGGGGTTTGGTGTTGGTTTTGGGCTTGGTCCTAAACTCTCAAGAAGAACATATGCTAGTGCTTTACTTCATGCAAAAACTACTTCTGGAATTCTTGGTTCTAAACTAGCTGCTTATCTGGATAGTGAAATTGTCTAGAAGATTAATGATGACTTCAATCTCCTAGACTGGTGGCATGATCATAAACTCATTTATCTAGTACTTCCAATCTTAGCTAAAGATATCATTTCTGTTCCTCTCTATTGTGAGTTCAAAATCAACATTTAGTCTTGCAGGTAGGGTCATAGAGGAGCGGCGATGTCGACTTAGCTCAGGAATGGTGGAGATGCTTTCCTTGCTAAAAGACTATGATGCAAGGATGCAACACACAATAGAAGATAAATCCCTCGAGGACTCCTTTAAAGATTTGTTCCTTGATTAATATGTTTTGTGCTTGTGTTTGTGACATGTGGATGTGGATATGTAACTTAAGTCTGCACTATGAAGTCTGTGATGAACTAAGTGATGAAAGAATTAAATTGATGAGATGGGTTATACTCTTTTCCTATATAGCGTTTCTCATGAAAGTGTTACTCGGACAGGATTTTAACGAGACAACCATTGCACTAACTCAAACTTATTAATATGAGATCTATTTATTGTGATATGTGATTGTAATATGTGAAGTGTGAATTGGTCTGTGATGTGTTATCTAAAAATATTTTTATTATGATATGTGATTTTAACTATGAACTCCTCTGTTATTTGTGTATATCGGCTATGAAACAATTTGTGAACTGTGCGGGCTATTTGGCTGGCACGCGTGTCATCGGGCTAATGGCTCAGCACAACACGGTTAATAACCAGTCGTGCCATACTTAGGCCTAGAGTCAGGCACGTCGGGCGGCCTAGCCCAGCACAATTAAGTAAACTGGCCTAGCGTGCTCGTGCCTACCGTGTCGGCCCTAGATCGAGCTCGTGTCGTGTCGAGTTGTGCCGCCCATTTGGTCATCTATAGAGTCTATGACCTAATGAAGCCCCCCACCTGGCCACCTTGGTCAGCAACGATATATGGTCAACCCCCCCTTTTCACTTCTATTAAAGGGAAATGTTTTTTACAATTTACTGTTGAAAAATAAAAAGCAAAACTACGGTCACCCTGTGTCCTAAAAGATAAGATCATTGGGTGCACCTGTTGAACACCAGATTTTGGCACCTGGTAATGGCCACAGGGTTTGGCCATATGGCACAGACGGTTCGCGCCTCATATGGTCCACGGGTGTAGCCTAGACAGTCTGCGATTAGATTGACTTACGCAAAACACCCTTTCTCTCGCATGCTTATCCGGTTAATCACGCAGGTGGTAAGCGCCTAGGAACTAGTGCAGACCTCTCGCAATAAATATAAAGGGGTACGACCGATTGAGGACAATATAATCAAACTATTATCATTATCTTTACATTTCTTACCATAGGAATAGTAGTAATTTAGTCTAGATTAGTCTTTCTCATCTTCAATCTTCACCTTTCCTCCACTCTACGTCGTTTAGAGGTGTCTTGAGTGGCTTGCCGACCCGAAGACAACCCTAGGATCTTTCCTTGATACCTATAGTGATTTGATGTGTAACTCACTTAACAAGTGGAAGGAAAAATGGAAGAAACATTAGTATCTTACGTCTTTTATGGTCCAAACGTTTTTGAGGATTATACGTGGACATATGTCGCACCTCCATAAAATTGTATGAATTTTTTATGCTATTTGTGCATTATTAATTTCTTTTTCATAAAATAATCAAAATGCAATTAATTTCAAAAAAATATTTTTTGTGTCGACCTAAAATAAATAAGTTACTAAGACTAATAAACATTCTATAAGAAGATAACCTTAAGTCCCCACATAAAAATGATAAAGCGAAATATTGATTATGTTGAAATTTGGATACTTAGAGCGATTTCACATATAACTCATGCAATAAGTGGGAGCAAAATAAAAGAAACATTGGCATCTTGTGAATTTTATGGTCCAAATATTTTCGAGTATTATATGTGGACATATATTGTGTATCCATAAAATTTCATGAATTGAAATCCGACGGATATCAAACATGTTATATTTGAATCCAAACCAAATATCTTTATTCGTATCCGTTATCCGATAAATCGTCTGGATTTTCGAAAATTGCATCTGAACCTGTGTTCACCTTCTTATTCGGATGGATATTACATTCCAGATCTGTTTTGTGTTGACGAAGTCGTGCAGAGCATTTTGCATTTAATGTTTGGATTGCGTGGGCACTGATATGTACATGGATGAAGGCATCTATACCACTATATAATCCACCAGTTTAAACATTATAAAACCCACCCAAACAAATGATCCCACACCCATAGCCTCCAATAAATCCACCAAACAAAGTACACCTAGGTTTAACACATCATCAAAACCAACAGTTCAGATCGCTAGATAATCTTCTCTCTTACCCAAATCTAATAGATAATGTTATTTGAATCATCATTTATTCCTATCCCTCCTCTATATCCCGTAAACCTGCCGCCCGATTTTCCCCTCCCCATTGTCCCTGTCGCCCCCGCTCTTTCCCTCGTGCCGCCACCATCGTCAATCCCTCCACTCACGGCACCATCAAACCCACCTCTCCCCTCCCCTCCGCTCGACGGTAGAATCGTAGCGTTAGAGCATCTCCAAGTAACTACCCAAAAGCTCCCCAAAATCTTGTTTAAAGGTGAAACTCAGTTTTTATTACTCCTACAGAACTCCAATAGCTGTCCACCATTTTTGGCGTCCCAGAAACGAAGCTAAGCATCCCGCAAATATGCGTGAGTAGATTTCTCCCCCTATCCTGCGCAGTGGCCGAGTCTGTGCGACATGCAACACAAATAAAAGTGCCAGTGACATGCATGAAATGAAACAGACCATCAATTTAGGCAAAATGGTCCTACAATTTTTAAAATTTGGCCTAGTTTTGTTTTTAGTTTTTTATTTTGAGGGAATTGTTGCAGGATCAACTTGTTTCACACCTGTAAATGTTTACGTATGTCCCTCATAATCAGTTTTTAGGGATTTTTTTTCCATTTTCTTTTGGAGTTGCCATGATTGATTTTCAAGCTCTTCGTTGGTGCCCATCCAAGTCGTCCGTCTCGTCACCAAGCGGCCCGGATCCTTCCTGGCCGGCAACCCAAGACCACCAGGCGGCTCCAGCGCCACCGAAATCCCCCCGATCCACAACCCATGCAGCGCAAACATAAGCTCCTCGCACATCGATCGCACTGCTGCCGGAAGCAGATCGGAGCAGCCTCACGGCGACGGGTGCTGCTCGCCTCGCTACTCCCATCAGATTCCCGACGGCTGCTGCTCGCCTCGCTGCTACCCCACCAGATCCCGGCGCCTCCCCCTCGCCCTCTCAATTCCGATCCGTCGCTTCGCGATCGACCCATCCGCTCTCACACGACGGGCGTGCGGCGTGGATCAGCAGCCGCCGGGTCTGCTCAGGCGTCGCGAATGGCCGCGCTCACGGGGGCAACCAGCGGCGCGAATCGTGGGGCTCGCCGGCGGTATCGTCGTCGGTGGGGACGGGTGGCGGCCTCCTGGATCCAGACTGCCTCTGGTAGTCCGCGTGAATTACGGCATCTGCCATCTGGACCTGATAGGCCTCGATTGGCGGCTGGCGTTCCCGTGAATCCTGCGGTGGGCCAAGGGTAGAAGCGGTAACTCGCTGGGCCAGGTAGGAAGTTTTCCTTTCCGTGTTCCGCCTTTTTTCCCCGCCGAATAAATAAATTATAAAATAAAAACAACTTGTTTTAAATGGGAGCGGGAATCCCTGGAATTTACTTTTTTTTTTCCCTTCGGGCTGTTTCTCACTCTGTACGCCTCTCTGGGGGGCCGCGGACGTGAGAGGCTCGCATCAAATCGGGCTCAGGGCCGGCCGGGCGCGTCCGCTTTATCGGCTCACGTTGGCGCGGCCTCCGTTTCCTCTCCCCTTTCCTTGTCCTCTCTCCCTCTCCCTCCCTCACGGCCTCACCTCTCCAGCCTCTCTCGCCCACCTCTTCCACCCCTCCACGCCCCCAGAGAGCCCCAGGCGCACCGCCGACGACCCCGGTTCAGGCGCAGATCAGCGCGCGCAGTGTCCCGCCACCCTGCCTCCGCGACCTCCGACCCTGGGAGCGCCTGCCCGCGCCGCCGGGGGCGCTTCGCATATCTCCCCTCGCCGGTGGGTAGCGGCCGGCCGGCTGCTGCCCTGTCCACGCCGCGTCTACGTGTCCTCAAGGGCTGGGCGCCCTTGTCCTGCCAAACCCGGTGCGGCCTCTGCTTGGAACCGTGAGTTTTGAGCCCCTGAATCCGTCTCCCTGCTGCCGGCCGCTCGGGTTTCCTTAACCTGACTGACTCGTGCTTCCTGCAGACTCCGTTCGTGTGCTTCTCTGTAAGTTTTCTACGCTCTAGGAGGAGGTCAGAGACGCCCCAGAGTTGGCTTCGCCGCGCGCATGCGATTTGCGGCGGCGGCCGGAGGCTGGCACAGCCGCCGCTGGGGCGACGACGACAACGGCGCCGTGGATGCCTCCGCCGCCGCCGGATCGAAGGGACTATTTGTACCGGGAGGGCCGCAGGCACGACGGCGGCGGGGGCGACCCGCTCCTGCCGCCCGCCCCAACGCCGCCGCGCTGGCGGGACTCGCCGTACTACCCGTCGCCACCACCACCTCTGCGGGACCATGCGCGGCCCTCGCCGCGCCGGGCGCCGACGTCGGCCTCCTCAGGTAGGCCTGCCCCTCGCGAATCCTCAGATCTGAGGCCGCCGCTGCCTCGCCGAGCCCCCCCCCTCCGGCGCCCCTAATTTCCTCCAACCGCTCTGCTATTTCAGAAGGCTACTACCGACAGGGCGGCGGCGCGTACGACCGCTCCTACCCTGACGACCCGCCGCCTGTCTACACGCCGTCGCGCTCGGACCGATACTGGCCGGAGGACGACGGCGGGCAATACAAGGGTTTCGGTCGGTATGGCGGCGGTGGCCGCAGGGACGGCCGTGACATGAGGGGTTCATACCGGAGGTCCCCATACAGGGGTGGTTACGGAAGCGACTTCTCCCGAAACCATCCAGAGCAGCCCCCTCCGCCACCACCCAGAAGGTCTCCGTTGAGGTCAGTCGCTGTTCCGATCTGCTATGACTCACCGGGCAATAGAGTTGACAGGGGGGATAGGGACAACCTCCCACGGGTGACACCATGGCGGAGAAGGGAAAGCAGATCTGAGCCAGCAGACGCTGTTGGACTTCTGTCTGTTGGCCAAACCACCCGGCTCTCTGCCTCAGGGAAGGAGGCTTCAGCTCAGCCTCTGTCCGTGTCTGGTCCTCATGGGACCGAGGACGAGGCACCAAGGAAGAAGGCACGCCTTGGATGGGGGCAAGGTTTGGCCAAGTATGAGAAGCAGAAGGTCCAAGGCCCTGTGGATCCTGCTGAAGCTGTTGCCGATGGAAGTCCAGCTGATGGCGAACTGAAGACCACCTCTCCTGTGCCTGTGCCTGTGCCTGTGCCTGTGCCTGCGCCTTATGTTGCACCTGCACCTCCTGCTGCACAAGTGCTTGCGCCTGCGCCAGCACCTTCTGCTGCTCCTGCACTTTTGTCTGCCCCTATGCAATGCTCATCTCCAGTTACCGGGCCACCATATTGTTCCTCAGGTATGCAACTGGTTTTGATTTTTTCATCTTTCTCCTTTCTGGCTTGATTGATCTTAATACCCGGTATCCCCTCTGGTTTTATACATAGGCAATTGCAATACCCCAGTACTTATTTGTGCGTTTGGTTAATCTAGGTTCCATTCTGTTTTTGAGTTAGTTCTAAAATCATTGTAACCAAAGCAGCGTGTGGATATTTGCCATCAAGTTTCTCTTGAGGTTCACACATTCCCTTGGTTGCCATGTATGCCATTTGCCTTGATTGACTGAAAATACCTTCCCATGGTCTTCAACTGTAATTCAGAGTTCCTTCGATTTTGATTGGCATGTTGTGCCGTGATCTTCACTCAGTTTTTTTTGGTTTGCTTTTTGCACCAAGAACTTTATGCTTTAGAAATAACCTACTGAAATTTAAATATCAGACCGTTCTCGGTCCTTATGGTTAATGAATATTTGGATCAGCATGGTAGATACTTTGTGTGCAGAATGTACCATAGTTGAAAACACTGTGTTTCACATAGTTTATGGTAGTGTAGTAACTCCTATATTTTGATTGTAGCACCTGAAGATAAATCTTGTGAAATGATGCCAAATGCGGTCACCAACTCTACTAAAGATGTCTTGGAGGCCGATGACACAACTTTCAATAATGAATTTCCCATCAAGTTAGATCAGCTCGGTGATGATCCTGTTATTTCCCTTGGAAACATGCTTGTTGAACTTATCCAGCACGAGGATTCTTGTTCTGGGGATTCAAATGGCCCGACCAGTACATATAAGCTGCTCCTACTGAAGGAAAGCATTTCCAAGGAGATTGAAAAGACTGAACTCGAGATTGATTCATTGGAAGGCGAACTTAAATCTGTGAATACTGAGGCTGCAACTACTCTTGAAGGTTCTCCCGCAGGGGTGACACATACAGAAAATCTTTCACCCTCTAGTGGGACATCCAAGGTTCCTGGAAGTGTGGGGATCTGTGATACATCTGATATGATAAAAGAACCAGGGGAGCTCATTGGTTCTCCTAAGGTACCTGTGGTGCAGTATGATGATGTCAAAAGTGCTGATATGATGGAAATTGAAACAGCTCCAGTTCATAATGCAAAAACAGTTCCTTCAGAAGCTGGTGCTATATCTCCTGTAGTCACTGAGGGTAAGGCCTGTGCAGCTGCTGATCTTAGCTCATTGAAAGCTTCTGAAGAAGCTGGGTCTCAAAATGATATTGACAATGGCAGGCTGGAAACTTCTTCACGCCAAGCTAATGCTGATTCCATGAAAATAGAAATTAGTGATGACCTACCAGTGAAGAAATGGACATACCATGATCATAAGTCTGATTTGCTCGGTTCTGTCACATCTGGAAATAATGCTATAGCCAAAGAAATTAATGAAGAGCTATTTAAATCATTGCCTGCTGATACACCTCGCCTTGATTTATTTGCATCAAGTCATCTTCTGAGCCAAAGGAAGAGTGATTTGATTGTCAAAGAAAGTCTTGGAGTATGTAAAACCAAGCTGAGGTTGAAAGAGCAGATGCTTACAATGAAGTTCAAGGCATATTGTCACTTGTGGAAAGATGTCCAACTATTTTCTGCAAATAAACAGCGTTCAAAGTCTAATAAGCGCACTGATCAGAGCAACCGAACATCACAAATTGGATCTCAGAGGCAACGCTCCTCTAACCGCTTGCGATTAACCATGCCTGGTCAGTATTATGTTTTCATTTTGTATCATAATTTGTTTTAAACTGCATCTGCATTTAAAATGGTGTGTATCACTGCTTCAGCTTTTATAAGTTTTCATAATCATGTCAATCTCCTGTTCATGGTGTAGATTATGAAGTATGATGATATATTGTTTTGTAAATTACCAAGGAAACATATGACCGTTTGATGAACTAATTAGTTTTGTAAATTACCAAGGAAACATATGACCGTTCGATGAACTAACTTCACATGAAAAATGGACAGTAGTTCATATATCTGATTTTGACAATTTACTTGCTACTGTCGTGTACTTGTTTCAGCAGCATGATACTTGCTGGCCTCTACCCCCACTCCACCCCTGATAAATTATTATAGTGAAACAAAACCATGTCCTAGATATCCCCAAACGTACTTATTCACCTACTGTCCAGGCAGCTGTAGATATTGGTGTCAAAACATTCTGTCCTTCGCGTTTTGTTTATCAATGATCGTCTTGATTTTTTGGACTATCTATTTCTGTTTCACATGTTAGCATTACCGTGCAAACTTCTTTTTATGTAGTCATGCATGTGATAGCTTTATAACATACATTGATGTGCAAGCCTTTCCAAAGTGGCATGTTTCCGTCTTGTTGTTTAAGTGTTAACTGAACGTTCATATTACTGTCATTATATGCAAAAACTATACAATGCAGGAACCTGAAATGAAGAATTGAACTGTATATCTTTAGTTAGTGCTACAATGATAATACTGTGTTCAAAGTTCAATTTTCTGTGTGAACCCAACTACCCAAGCATACTGAATATTCAGTCTTATTTAGTTTGGAATTCTCACTATTTCATAGTTTTCTTCTCTACTTCTCGTATTTTTTCTTCCATATTTTATATGAATGTTATCCATACCCTAGTTGAAATTGCTTGCTTTTGTCCTTCGCTCTATATTGACTTGTTTTTTGTTTGCAGCTGGTAATTTAAGTACATTCTCAACTCCAGAAATGTCAGATGTTGCAATGAGGTTGTTTTCAGAGTTCAAAATTAAGCGGTGCAGAAATTACTTGAAAATGCCTGCACTGATTATTGATGAGAAAGAGAAGGAATGTTTGAAGTTTATGAACAAGAATGGTCTAGTTGATGATCCTGTTTTAGTTGAGAAGGAACGGGTGATGATAAATCCGTGGACTCAAGAAGAAAAGAAATTTTTTATGGAGTTGCTTGCTAAATTTGGCAAGGATTTCTCCAAAATCGCCAGTTTCATTACACATAAATCTACTGCAGACTGTGTGGAGTTCTACTATAAGCATCATAAATCAGATAGCTTCCGAGAAGTGAAGAAACTATTGGACCTTCGTCAACAGCAACCCACCAGCAATTTTCTTGGAGCAAAATCTGGACATAAATGGAATCCTGAGTCAAATTCTGCTTCTCTTGATATGCTTGGGGTAGCATCAGTAGTAGCAGCCCATGGCCTTGAATATGCAAAAGTGGATAAAATTTCTGCGAAATCCCTCATCCGGACTGCATATGGGCCCAATGTGACTTCCGTGGCTAATAAATCTTCTGATAAGGAGTGCATTGACCATGTGCCTTTGCACGAGAGAGAATCTGTAGCAGCTGATGTACTAGCAGGCATATGTGGCACTCTCTCTCCTGATGGAATGGGCTCATGCATTACTAGTTCTGCTGATCCTGGACAGAAGATTAGCATGAAAAGAGTGGAGCATGTCTTGTCCCAAGAAAATGACAAAACCGTTGAGGAGGAAGACACACTCTCTGATCAAGAGTGTGAAGTTGACCCAGTTGATTGGAACGACGATGAGAAGTCAATTTTCATTGAGGCTATGAATAACTACGGAAAGGATTTTGCTCGGATCTCGTCATGTGTGAAGAGCAAGTCATATGAACAATGCAAAGTGTTCTTTAGTAAGGCTCGGAAATCACTCGGTTTGGATTTGATCCATCAAGGGGCAGCCGATGTTAGTATGCCAGCTAGTGATACCAATGGAGGGAAGAGCGATACTGATGAGGCCTGCGCTGTGGAAATGGATTCAGCTATCTGTAGCACACAGTCATGTTCAAAGATTGCGATAGATGTTTGTCCTACTGAAGGAGCCATTGGAGGGCCTAACTCTGTTATAATCTCTAAGCAGGCAGAAGCATATATATCAAATGGGTGCAATGCTGATGTTAAAATTGAGGAAGATGAGAAGGTAGCTGATAAAAATTGCAGCATTGTTGATGATAAGAGGTCCAGTGATGCTACTCACGAAGCTGGTCCTATTGACATCAATTGCCCAGGAAGCACAGATAAGCTGCAAGGAACTGATGATGTCATTGACCTAGTAAACATGCATAGTAATAGTGGCATCAGCTCTTCAGCTAAGCATGCAGTGGCCATTCACTCGGAAATGAGATCCACTTTACATTCTGTAGAGGCCCTTCAAACAGACAAAGGTGAAGGTACTGGTACTGATTTGTCCTGGGTGGAAGAATGTTCACCCCATGCTCTGGATAAAACACCAGTGAAAAATGGAAATTCTGGTGCCCCGGCTTTCTTGGCTTCAGATAGTGGTATCAAGGACAATGTTCGCATCTCAAACATAACTGCTGCTTCCACCGTTAGTCCTGCATTCACTTCAAGTTATCAGCATTCTGTACCTGGAGATATGCCCCTGCCAAAACCAAAGTCACTTGTTACCCCGCTTACCCCAAAGGATTTAATGCCTGTGCAGTTCAGTTCAGTGCTTCCTGACCCCACTGCAATTCGTTTTGAGGGCATAGCCTCAATAACTACGCCCAACTTTGAGGACACTGGCAACAGAGTCAGCGGTGCTCTAGGGGCTAAAGAGATGAGCAAGTACCCAGCTTTTAGAGACCCATCTGGTAATCAGCAAAGCACCTTGTTTTGTAATATTGATGGTTATATGAATCATCGTCTGACAACTGAATTACCATTTTTTTCTGAAAGAACTGCGAGTGGCACTGTGAATACTTCACAGGTGGATCGGTTGACCCAAACAAAATTGCAGAATGGCAGGTCCAGCAGCTTGTGCCTTCCAAACAATTCCGACGGCATTCAATGGCCCAGAGACCACGAAGGAGGACTGGAAGGCTCTTTGAGGCCTTGCTCTCGCAATACAAGCTCCGAGGGTGATGAGCAACAAAAGCGGCCTGGTGATGTCAAGTTGTTTGGACAGATTCTCAGCCATCAGTCAACCCTGCAGAGTTCTGGCTCGTCTTGCAATGGTAACAAGAGCAAGCCTCCCTCACCAAAGATCGACACATCTGTGAGATCCATGAACAATCCAATGGACCGTGTGGTTTGTTCTTCCAGGCCTGGCACCACTCCACAACTGGGTCTGGAGGAAAGACTGGCGAGGTGCTATGGTCATCTGGATGGTAGCACGGCACAGCCCGAGCCACTGCTCGTGATGGCAAAGCGCCAGCGGTCCTTGGCCGGTGTACAGTTTTACTCGGCTAAGAACGGCAGGCTCGGTGTGTTACCAGATTACCAACAACCTTCGACGCAGCCACAGCAATCAGATCCCAAGCGTGTGGAAAGGTTGTCTGGTCCGCAGAAGAGGAACGTGCTGGAACTCATCTCGGGTTTCCAGCAGCCCGGCAGAGTCTCCCGTTTCGGGGGTGCTGGCATCCTCGTAAGCGGCAACGTCTCGGACCCCGTGGCTGCTGCTCTCAAGGCTCAGTATGGTCCCGGCTCTAAGATAATGGGCAGCGACGTGGATCCTTGGACGGACATAGGAAGCAGGTAGCGCCGTAGCAGCTCTACTGCTTCTTCTGTTGCTCCTTGTACCATATATTTAGTTTTGGTGTAACTTGAATGAAATCATCAGAATATGAGATGTGGGGGGTGGGGAGTGAATGGCTTTCCTGCCCATACTATCTGTAGGCTTTTGGCCAGTAGCAGTCGGGGTTCGCTGTTTACCGGCATTAACATTTTTACTCTTCTTCTGCAGCTCCATACCCTTTTGGTATAGCTTGACATGCCAGCAGTGGCACAGTGCCGTAGGTTCCCTAGAGGTGAACTAGATGTTTGTCAGCATGGTTTGATTAGTGCACTTGGTCTTTGTAATGTGGTAATGCCCTGTATCAGTATCCTAGTCTGATGGAGTTTTGGTTGAGACAGTTCTCATTGCCCGCTGGTTCATCTTCTGTTTCTGCTTATATAACATTGCTACGTGGTGCGTTTGCTGAGATGGCATCGGCTCGTCGTTCTGGACTTGTCGCTTTTGAGTTTTGACTTCGTTGCACGTGAGTTTCTGGCTGGAGGTGGATTTCCTTGGGCGGCGCCTGCGGACCGGGATCGCTTTTCGGTTTCACGAGCTTCTATTGACAAGGGCTGGTGGTCGGTCCTTCTCCAGCAGCAGCAGCTACGCCAGCCATGACCTAGATGCTTTGCTCGCTTTGATCTCATCGTGCCAGCTCAAGATGATTCACTGCCGCTGTAGCCTGTTGCGAAGAAAATCCTTCGTCCCTTTTGTTTTTTTCTTTCTCTTGTTCTGTTTTCACTCTCTCTGCATGCACTTATCTTGGAGTGCGCCTACGATCAACCGTTTGCGTATAGTTCGAAAATACGCAACTCCTACGTGCACAAACGCACGCAGCGCCGCCCCTGCATTGCCATTTGCCCCGGCCGTGCGCACACGGCACAGCCATCCCTAGTTCCCTGCTGGCAAAACCCTAGTCCGCCAGGGCAGAGGGCAGCGGCCTTCTAGAACCTTCTCCAATGGCGCTACTCCGAGCGCTTCCGGCGACGGTTCTCCCCCGTCGCGCCCCGCACCCACTTCCTCACCCCCCCGGCTCATCTTTGGTTCCTGGATCCGATCGGGCTCCGCCCCTTCTCCTCCGCCGCCACCGACTCGCAGGCACCGTCCATGGGGGCCACCCTCTTCGGCGGGCTCACGGAGTCCCGGTTCGCGAAGCGCCGGCCGGGCTTCGCCGACCGCCGGAAGAGGGCCAGCTTGCGCCCCGAAGATGCGGAGGGGGAGGGTTTCTCCAGCCTCTCGTTTCTAGGCATCCCTTGGCCCCAGGCGCGGCGTCGCCGGGCGTGAGCTCGCGAGAAGGACGCCGAGAAGCAACTCCGGTGAGATGCTTTGCTTCGTAACAGAAGTCTATAATATTTCCTTTCTGCTGTTCGAGTACATGGTCCTAGTACTTATATGAATACACACCGGTATTCCGGCCCACAACTAATATGGCCCAATCAGCCTGCTCATCAAAATCTTCAGAAGTTCAGACTTCATTTACCTACACTTGCACAACGTCTTCAGAGTTCAGGCAGACCACACATAACACAGAGTCCGGATGTTACAATACCGCCCCATCAAAACGTTGCTTGTCCTCAAGCAACAGCATGTCATTTTTTTTAACATGGGGCGAAGCCCCCTATTTCATTAGGAACTAGGAAATTGTTCATTACACTGATTACCAGCACGACCAGAAGGTCCGACAGAAACACTACTAGCCCCGACTTCTACCAGGACTCCTTACAATATCACCCTAGATAAGCAAGGAGGCCTAGTATAGAAACAAAGTTCGGCCTGCTAATAAGAACATAAGTATTTCTTATTACATCAGCGTAAACCATCTCAAGGCAGCCAGGCGCATCAAAAGAAACTAGCGCAACCTAAAACCAAAAGAGCAGACGTCTTCATAAGCCTGAAACCACAACCCAGATCAACCAGAAATTCGCCGGTCCCTCGGACACCACCCATACGCCTGGCCAAACGCTTCACTTGCTATCTTTCTGATTAACTTGCTTCCTTGGACCACCATCTTTTTTTCCTTCTCTCTCTGTCGAATAGCCCAGGAATCCAACCAGAAGCAACAAAGAAAAATGACGTTAGATGGATCAAGCAGAATTTTGTCACCAAAGCACCAATCTTTTCTTGTTCGCCAAATTGCCCAAAACACCGCACCGCAGCCAAATAGAAGCAGATTGGATATTTTATCCTTAGGTTTACTTAACCAACCATCACACAGTTCACTGATACTTTTTGGAATAGTTACCAAATTTAAGGCCACTTGGATCACTCTCCACACATATCTCGCGATGGGACAGTGAAAGAATAAATGATCAATTGATTCATCACAATCACAAAAACAGCAATCTTGAGAACCTTTCCAATTTCTTTTTTTCAAATTATCTTTTGTGAGAATTTTGTTTCTCACAACCAACCAGATAAAAATCTTGATTTTTTGTGGCAACTTGGATTTCCACAAGAACTTGTAAGGTACAGAAACTTGATCAATAACTTTCTTTTTATACAAAGAATTCATAGAAAAACCCTTCTTATCAAGACACCAAACAATCCTGTCATCTTGATCAGACAGAGAAAAATTATTACAACGGCTCAACATTTCTCCAAACACCACACTCAAATTACCAATAATCCTTCTCCTAAATGAGAGAGCTTCAAAATTGGAATCCAAGACCTTATTAACAGAAATGTCTTTGCCATAAGCCAAGTCAAATAAAATAGGAAATTGGACAGCCAAAGGCAGATTTCCTGTACAGGTACTTTTCCAGAAACTAGTATTCAAACCATTACCCACCAGCGTTTTATAGTATTTATAAAAGTTATCTCTCAAACTCAAATTCTTTTTCCTAAAATGAGAGTCTCCTTGTTTTTGTTTGATGGAAATAAGGGGTTTACCCTTAATATATTTACCTGCAATGATTTTTTGCCATAAACCCTTTGAATTTTCTATACTCCAAAGCCATTTAGTCAGTAAGGGAGTCATTCATGAATTCGAGGTTCAAAACCCCTAAACCTCCCTGATTTTTAGGAGAACACACAAAAGTCCAATCAACCAGGTGGAATTTTTTTGACTGATGCCCACCTTGCCATAAAAGACGTCTCCTGTAAATATCCACTTTTCTAATAACAGATTTAGGCATAGGATAAATAGAAAGCATATAAAACGGAACATTGGAAAGGCAGCTATTTAGCAGAGTCAGTCTACCACCCAGGCTTAAGAATCTACCTTGCCACCCAGCAAGTCTTTTTCCCATTTTTTCCACCATGGGATCCCAGAGACTTTTGTTTATCTTCTTGTTATCTATTGGCACTCCAAGATATTTCATAGGAAGATTACCAATAGGACAAGTAAAAATATCTGCATACATTTCTTCAATTTCCTTGGCTTTTCCAAAACAATAAATTTCACTTTTGTGAAAATTAATTTTCAGACCAGACATACTTTCAAACAAACACAAAATGAATTTAAGATTTCTGGCTCCTTCCAAACAGTCTTGAATAAGAAAAATAGTATCATCGGCATATTGAAGACAACTGCATCCGTTTTGGATGATATGAGGGATAAGACCTTCAATTAGCCCATCATCTTGAGCTTTGCGAATCATACAGGCCAAACCATCAGCAACCAAATTAAACAAAAGGGGAGAGAAAGGATCCCCTTGTCTCACCCCTTTATGCGTAGTAAAATAAGGACCCAACATATCATTTGTTTTTATGGCAACTTTGCCACCTCTCACTGTTCTCATCACCCAATCACACCAGGTACTCTCAAAACCTTTTTTATCCATCATGAAATACAGAAAATGCCAATTAACTTTGTCATAGGCTTTTTCAAAATCAATCTTAAGCACCACTCCACTTTGTTTTTTTGTTTTAACCTCATGAAGAATCTCATTGAGAGAGACCACCCCGTCCATTATGTATCTGCCTTGAATAAAGCCATACTGAGAATCACTGATCACTTTTGTGATGCAACTAGCCAGCCTGTTATTCAACACTTTGGTGATAATTTTATAACAAACATTCAAAAGGCAAACGGGTCTAAAATTCTTCATTTCAACCGCATTATCCACTTTCGGTAAAAAAGTAACCATCCCATAATTTAATCTTTCGATATCAAGATTTCCATCATAAAAGTCTTTGAATAAGTTCCAAATGTCCATGTGAATAAGCTCCCAAAAATCTTGAAAGAATTCAGCAGGAAAACCATCAGGACCGGGAGCACTGTTATGCTTCATCTCAAACACCACTTTTTTAATTTCATTGATGCAAAAAGGAGCAGTTAAAAGCGATTTGTCTATGTTAGACAGCTGATTCATTGTAAGATTTGTTACATTAATACTGGAAGAGACAGAAGGGCCAAAAAGATCTTTATATATGAAGACGCAATCTTATTAATACCGACAGTATCATTCACAGATGCACCCTCATGAATCAAGTAAGGAATTTTAACTCTTCTTTTTCTTCCTTTCGCAATAAGGTGAAAGAACTTGGTATTCTCATCACCCTCGTTAATAAATTTTTCTCTCGCAGTTTGCTTTTTTTGCACCCTTCTTCCATAATCTTTTTCAAATTCCACTCCAAATCCAGTTTTTCAATTCTTTCAGCATTCGAAATGCCCATTGTTTCGCTTCTATTATCTAAAATATCAATTTTATTTATCAAATCTTTTTTCAGTTTCAAGTATCTTCCTTCGACATTTATGTTCCAGCCTTTCAACATTTTTTTGAGACGTTTTGCTTTTCCTTTCCAAATATCAATACTCTTTTTACCTCTGACAGACATAGACCAATTATTTTCGACTAATTTTTTAAAATCAAGTCTAAGCTTCCAACACAGCTCATATCTAAAATCTCTCAATAAGGAGGGCGCAAAATCAGTTCTAAGACATAACGACACATGATCAGAGAAGGATCTACTAAGACCCGAGACACTCACATTATTATAATGAAGGTCCCACTCTGGGCTAACAAAAAATATGTCCAACTTCTCATAAGTAGGGGGATTTCTGTTGTTGGACCAAGTATAACGTCTACCACTTAACTCAAGCTCAATCAAGTCATGGAAATCAATAATAGAATTAAATAAAGAACTCCACTTATTCATACCTCCAGGTTTTTTTTTATCAGAATCATTCCTTAGGATATTGAAATCACCACCAATCAACATTGGATGAATGCATTTGGAACAGAAAGAAGACAATTCACTTAGGAATTTTTGCTTCTGGTCAGTTTGAGCAGCCCTATACACGTTTATGAAGTTCCAAATAAAACCTGTTTCTTTATGAACCACCAAAATTCGAATCATGAACTCCCCCAATTCTTTTTCTCTCACATCGAAAATATCAGCATCAAGCCCCACAAGTAAGCCACCAGATCTCCCATTAGGAGGAGACCAAAACCACGCAAAATTTCTATTGCCACCAATAGTATTTAGCCAAGATTCCTCAAATTTTTTATTGGTTTCTTGGAGACCAATAAAATCAATTCTTTCTTTTCTAATAATATCTTTTAGGAATTCACTTTTCACATCTTTACCCAGCCCCTGGC
The DNA here is from genome assembly GCA_029449295.1 of Zea luxurians. Classification (NCBI taxonomy): domain Eukaryota; kingdom Viridiplantae; phylum Streptophyta; class Magnoliopsida; order Poales; family Poaceae; genus Zea; species Zea luxurians. Next base: position 9,266,191 of record JAOPSE010000012.1, on the reverse strand, counting down.
AATTCCAAATTAAACCTATCATTCTGAAAAATAGTGAGATCATCTTGTAAACCCCTCCTTTTTATAGGAATATTCCTATGTTTAGGAGACTTGTTGTCTTTCTTTTTCCTCACAGACTTTTTTCTGTGACGAATTTTACGGCCTTTTCTTAACACCATCACGTTTTCTAAATCAGTCAATACATTTTCCTCTCCCTCATTATGGACAATATTATCCACATCAGAACCAGGAACAACCGAATGGTTAGAATCAAAACTACACTTAACAGATTGCACTACAAGATTCTTCCTAGAAAGCTCTAAAGATTTTATCAGATCTAAATTTTTCACATCTTCATTATAAGAAGAACCTAATTCAACACCCAACTTTTGCGCAACATCCATAAGAACAACATTATCAGTATTAAGAACAGAAAATGGGTTAGAAGATGTACCTTTGTTGATGAACGCGTCTTTAGCCATTGCTCTCGCTGTAGCCTTATCCGCAATCTTCATCTCATCATTGGATTCCAGCCTGCTGCTCCTTCGGACTCCCTCTACATGCTCCCCTTCCATGGAACCACCTTTCTTATCCCCAACTTCTTTACTAGCATCTTCAGAATGGAGGGCACTTATATTCATTTTTTCCTTCTCTTGAAAGGGGGAAAGAACAAGGTCTTCATCTTTGACAAACTCTTCCAAATCTTGGGAATCCAAAAGATCATCATCACTTTCATTAAAATCATCTTCCTCATTACCCAGATTATCCATATACCCTTTATCACCTTCAGAATTTTTTCTAACATCCATTCCTTCTGACTTTTCAGCCCGGACACCAGATTCATTACCATGAGCTAAGAGACCCTCCATGTTTGCTTTTCTCATATCATCCATGCCAATTTTTTCACCAACATTTTTGGCCTTTTTTCCAGATTTCTCAAAAGAAGGATCACCAAACCCCTGCCTATCAACCGAAGCTCTCTTACCCAGATTTATGGAATCATCATTCCACACCTCATCAGTTATATTATCAATTTTAAAATATATGTCATAAAGAAATGGTTTGACACCCACTTCAATAATTGGAGGAATCATTGCAACACTTTTGACATGCACTTTGAATCTCACAATATCCTTAGTATCTAAGGATAGAATGTCCACTTCTTCCACAACACCAATTGTGGAGCCTAGCTCACAAATGGCCTGATAATTTTGAAGTTCTTCAGGCACATTTTCAGCAACAATCCACACCGAATGGAGTTTGGATTTTGGTTTAGCCTGCGAACTCCAAGAGGATACTGAAATTTTTGCCCCAGACATTTTCATTTTCAGTTCAGGGAAATTTACCATTTCATCCAGTCTTTCTTGGGAAGGAAACTGCATCAAGAATCCAGAGTGACACTTGGTAGCTTTCCAAGTACGACCCCAAGGGAAATGGAAGCCAAAATCCTTTTCGAGATCATCAGCAGAAATCAAACCCTCAACCACTTTTACCAAACCAATGAAACTTCTCTTCGGTTTTTTCGACAATGATTTGGAAAAGTGCGACGAGTAAAACCCTAACCCATCCACTGCCATACCTACAATAGGCATACAGGGTTTGTTTTGCTTGGGGAGGACACACCTCGCTGTGTTGTGAGTTTCTTTGCGACAGATGTCACACCATAAAGACTTGAAGCAATCCCTAGCATGATGCCCCTTCGTACCACATTTTTGGCAGAAAAAACGACGCACTATTTCATTCTCTTTTTTCAGAATGGGAGGAGGGGTTTTGAGGATACCTGAATGGCCGCCATCACCGGAAGAAGAGGTTAGGATGTCTTCCTTGTTCTCGGGTTTTCCAGCGGCCGACTTTAATCGCCAGCTGAGACTCCGGTTCTTCCCCCACGATTGCGATCCCTGTGGAGCATCCTTTTGCCCCCAACGCTCCCAGTTAGGGTTTCGGTTCTTTGGATCCATCCGAAGAGTAGCAGAAGAACGACCCGGGAGGGGCCACTCCTCGTCAACCACAGGCGGACGAAAAGGAGAAGAAAACCAACCACCACTGAAGCTGGAACGCGACGAGCACGGAAGAGACCAGAGGTGAGAGAGGAACGACGCAAGATGTGGGAAAGAATGGGCACCGATGAAATCGGGAGGAAACCCTAAATCCTTACATGAAGTTATCCCTTCCCCCAGCTCTGACGCCTCCTGATCACCGCAATGGGCCGAGCCTGATGAAGCCACCCCTGAAGACCAGCCAACCCAGCACGCGCGAGAGGGAGAAGGCCATGGAACTTGGAAGCGTCTACTCGGGCCTGCGATGAATAGGAAGAAGACGACAAGGAGGGAACATGGCCCCTAACCTTTTTTTTCCGCCTGCGCATCTATCCCCTCTCCAACAACAGCATGCCATAGTTGCAGACCTGGATTCCAAGGTCTAACTATCCAATCTGCACTATATTGTTGACTTCTAGCAAAGAAGGCCCTTGACGAAACAAAGGGTCATCTTTCCAGTCGCGTCGCTTGATAAGTCCAGCTGCAGTAGACAAATGAAAATGGTATCCATAAACACTATGCAATTTCAGTCGCCTCTTGTCAGCCCACCACTCACATATCTCAGGATTCATCATGTCAGGATAGGATGATGATCCAGACCAGCACCACCCGTCATAGTCATTCTCATTCGCATTTTTCACATAGTACCTCTTGCCTGTTGCCACCTCGTGGAGATGCAATGAACTGTCTCGCTTGCTGTTGGAATCCAGGATGGTGACCATCTTACTCCCTTTATCTGCTATCTGTCTCCGCATCTCCTCTGGATTAGGGAAAACAGAATGACCCCATGTAAGGTACCGCTTGCCGTTCGTATGTTCGATGTCAAGCCAAAGCACATCATATGGCATATTATGCTCATCAAAACCAGCATGTAGACTGTCAACATCTGCCTTATCCCGGTAATTCCCATGGCTTTGGTGATAAGCGGTAGCAAACTGTTGTGACATTGAAGGTGTACCCGTGACACTTATGTACTGCTTGATCACATCCTCGGACTCATCAGATTTCACACCTGAGACAGCATGTGTGAATATAACAATGGCATTGAACCATATGGATGAGCCAAGAACAACAGTAATGGTCTTTAGAAGAGGCAAATAATTGAGATCATGGCTCAGACTATCCAGATGACCCACATATAGAACAATATCTGGTAGACATTTCTTGGTATATTTCTTGACAACAGTAATAATCTTTTTGTTTGATCCTTGGTCCAGCACGTTAGGTCGAAGGCTCGGTATATCAATGATTCTAATCTTGGTTAGCTCAGGATGACAGGTTGATATGAGAAGAGCTGATGCAGTCGTTGTAACTTTTATCTGGTAGGCTCCCTGAATTTTACCTTGTAGTTGTGACCATTTTGACATAATATAGACAAGTGAATTGTCATACCTCTGTGCAGGGATGAGAAACAATAGTTTGATGAACCCGTCAACATATAGTGCACTCATATGTGAATTCCCTTCCGACGCCTCAAATATTCCCTTCCGATGGGTCGTAGGAAAAAAAGATCAGGAGACCTGGCGCTCCCTTGTCGTCTTCTTCCTATGTCGCATTGGCCCGGAGCTCTCATGGACCGCATTGCTCCGCTCTATGCGCTCACGTGCCATTTCCCCCTCCCGCGTTTCCTGGACAGGCTGGTCTCCGGGTGTGGTGGTATCTGGTTCGGCACAGAATGACTCCAATCCCTCGTCGCGCGATCCGGTGGCTTCTAAAGGTAACGCGTTAGGGTTTCCTCCTGACTTCGTCGGGACGTATTCCTTTCCGCATCTCGCCTCTTTCCTCTCTTGGCTTTGGTCTCTCCCGTCTTCGGTTCGATCTAGTTTCAACGGCGGCTGGTTCGAGTCTCCGATCCGCCCCCCGGTGGTGGAAGAAGAGTGGCCGCCTCTGTCTCGTGCGGCGTCTGTGTTGAAGATGGATCCAAAAGGCAGAAACCCTAATTGGGATCGTTGGGGTCCGAAGGATGTGCCTCAAGGATCTCAATCTTGGAGCAAGAATCGGAATCTCAGCTGGAGATTGAAGCCAAATCTTGGTAAATCCGACATCAAGGAAGACATCTTGACTTCCTCTTCTGGTGATGGTGGCCAATCAGGTATTCTCAAAACCCCTCCTCCTGTGTTGAAAAAAGAGATTGAAAATGTTCACCGTCCTTTCTGTCAAAAAATGCGGGGTGGAGGGTCATCATGCTAGAGATTGTTTCGAGTCTTTGTGGTGCGATATTTGTCGCAAAGAAACTCACGTGACTGCTCGATGTGTCCTTCCCAAGCAAAACAAGCCCTGCATGCCTATTGTTGGTATGGCGGCTGACGGGTTAGGGTTCTATTCTTCCCATTTTGCGAAACCCTTATCCAGAAAACCGAAAAGGAGTTTCATCGGTTTGGTGAAGGTTGTAGAGGGGCTGATTTCACCAGATCTGGAGAAGGATTTTGGATTTCATTTCCCGTGGGGCAAAACTTGGAAAGCAACGAAGTGTCACGCTGGTTTCTTAATGCAGTTTCCTTCTCAGGAAAAACTGGATGAGATGATTAATTTTCCTGAACTAAAAATGAAAATGTCCGGGGCAAAAATTTCTGTCTCTTCTTGAAGCTCACAGGCTAAACCCAAATCCAAACTTCATTCTGTGTGGATTGTGGCGGAAAATGTCCCTGAAGAACTACAAAATTATCGAGCTATTTGTGAGTTGGGTTCAACTATTGGGGCTGTTGAAGAGGTGGATATTTTATCTTTAGATACTAAGGATATTGTGAGATTCAAAGTGCATGTTAAAAGTGTGGCTATGATTCCACCAATTATAGTGGTTGGTGTTAAATCCTTCCTCTATGCCTTCTACTTTAAAATTGATGATATCACGGATGAGGGGTGGAATGATGACTCTATAAACCTTGGTAAAAGAGCTTCGGTGGACAAACAAGGATTTGATGATCCTAATTATGAAAAAAACTGGCAAAAAGCTAGAAATATAGGGGATAAGTCAGTTAAGGAAGAGATGAGGCTTGAGAACATTGATGATATTATGCCTCAAGGCAAAACTTCTGGTCAGGGTTCTGACTTGGGAGAAAATAATGAGGATCTGAATCCTGTGAATGAAGATAAAGGTTATGATGATAACCCTATAAATGAAGATGAAGAGTTCCATGAGAGTGAAGACGACCTCATGAGTTCTCAAGATTTGGAGGAATTTGCCAAGGATGAGGAGGTTGTTCTGCCTTCATCCCAAGAGAAAGTCAGCAAGTCCTTAGTTGGTGCTCAAACTGAAGGTTCTGGAAAAACTGAGGTTGAAAAGCAAGTTATGAATATGGAAGTGGATCATGGTGAAGGCATTAGGAGGAGCAGCAGACTTGGATCCAATGATGAAATGAAGATTGCTGACAAGGCTACGGCGAGAGCCATGACTAAGGATGCTTTCATTAACAAAGGTATGAATTCAAACCCTTTCTCTGTTCTTAATACTGAAAATTGTGTGCTTATGTCGATTGCTTCAGACTTAGGAATAGTCTAGGTAATTCTTCTATTGATTCTATGGTAAATTTTGAATTGGTCAAGTCTCTAGAGCTATCCAGGAAAAGTCTTGCTATTCAATCTGTCAAAAACTCTTTAGAGCCTAATCTTCAAGTTGTTTCTGACTCTGAAATGGATAAGCCTATCCAAAAGGAGGAGGGCGACAACGAGTTGACTGACTTGGATGATGTGATGGTTCTAAGAAAAGGCAGGAAAATTCGTCATAAAAAAATCAGTCAAGAAGAAAAAAAAGGTCTTCCCCCAAAATTAGGTATTCACCTAATAAAGGGAAAGGGATCTCCTCTGACTTTAACCTCAATTATTCAGAATGATTGGTCTTATTTGGAATTGTCAGGGGTTAGGAAAGGATGTAAAAATTGAATTCTTAAAGGAAGTGATCAGGAAAGAAAGAATTGATTTTATTGGTCTACAAGAAACTAATAAAAAATCCTTTGAGGATTCTTGGCTGAATTCTATGAGTGGTAATAGAAACTTTGCCTGGTTTTGGATGCCTGCAAATGGTAGATCTGGTGGTCTTCTTGTGGGTTTTGATGCAGATGTTTTTGATGTAAGAGAGACAGAAATGGGTGATTTCATGATAAAAGTTCTTTTGGTTCATAAAGAAAATGGCTTCATTTGGATTTTTATTAATGTGTATGGTGCTGCACAAAATGATCAGAAGCAAAAATTCCTTAGTGAGTTGTCTTCTTTCTGTTCCAAATGTAAATACCCAATGTTGGTTCGTGGTGATTTTAACATTTTAAGGAAAGAGTCTGATAAAAATAAACCTGGGGGAACAAACAACTGGAGTTCCCTGTTTAATTCTATCATTGATATTCATAGTCTGATTGAACTTGATTTGAGTGGTAGATTATATACGTGGTCCAACAACAGAGATCCTCCCACCTTTGAAAAATTGGATAGATTTCTGGCCAGTCCAGAGTGGGACCTTCAATACAAAAATGTACCGGTTACTGGTCTTAACAGGACTTTCTCTGATCATGTTCCCTTGTGCCTCAGAACTGATTTTCTTTCCGTTTTGAAAAGAGATTTTAGATATGAACTTTGCTGGAAGCTTAGACCGGATTTCAAAGATCTTGTCTGGAATAATTGGTCTCTTCCGGTTAGAAGTCAATCAAGTATTGATATTTGGAAAGAGAAATCTAAGAGATTGAAAAAAACTTTGAAAGGGTGGAACATCAATGTGGATGGAAGATATTCTAGACTTAAAAAAGATTTACTGCAAAAAATTGATAGTCTAGATAAAAAAGTGAAAGTATTGGTCTTTCGGTCTCGGAAAGACTTGAAAAGCTTGATATGGAATGGAATTTAAAAAATATGATGGTTGAAGAAGGTTGTAAGAGAAAACAAATGGCGAGAGAAAAATTTATTAATGAGGGCGATGAGAATTCTAGGTATTTTCATCTTATTGCCAAAGGGAGAAGAAGAGTTAAAATCCTTTCCTTAGTGCATGAGGAGGGCACTGTGGTTGATGATAATGGCATTAATAGAGTTGCTACTGCTTTTTATAAAGATCTCTTTGGTCCTTCTGTTCCTTCTAGCATAAATATGTCGAATTTACATATGAATAAACTGAATGATGAGGATCGAGCTCTGCTCACTGGCTCTTTTACTATTGAGGAAATTAAGAAGGTTGTGTTTGGTCTAAAACACAATAGCGCCCCTGGTCCTGATGGTTTTTCAGCAGAATTTTTTCAAGATTTTTGGGATCTTATTCATATTGATCTGTGGAATTTATTCAAGGATTTTTATAATGGTTTGCTTGATATTAAAAGACTTAACTTCGGGTTAGTGACTCTTCTACCTAAAGTGGAGATAATCCTGTTGAAATGAAAAACTTTAGACCTATCTGTCTCTTGAATGTCTGTTATAAGATCATTACCAAAGTTTTGACTGAGAGACTGGCTACCTGCATTACTAAAGTGATCAGTGAATATCAGTATGGTTTTATTAAAGGGAGGTACATTATGGATGGTGTGGTTTCCCTTAATGAAATTCTGCATGAAGTGAGACAGAAAAAACAAAGTGGTGTGGTTCTCAAAATTGACTTTGAAAAAGCTTATGATAAAGTGAATTGGCAATTTCTTCATTACATGATGGAAAAAGGTTTTGGTGATGTATGGTGTGATTGGGTTATGAGAACTGTCAGAGGTGGTAAAGTTGCCATCAAAACTAATGATGTTGTGGGCCCTTATTTTTCTACTCATAAAGGCGTTAGACAGGGAGATCCTTTCTCGCCTCTTTTGTTCAATCTTGTTGCAGATGGCTTGGCTTGTATTATTCAGAAAGCTCAAGAAAGAGGTCTGATCCGTGGATTAATTCCTCATATTATTCAAAATGGTTGTTGTTGTCTCCAATATGCTGATGATACTATTTTCTTAATTCAAGATTGCTTGGAAAGTGCTAGAAATCTTAAATTTATTCTTTGTCTTTTCGAACACATGTCTGGGTTGAAAATTAATTTTCACAAAAGTGAAATCTTCTGTTTGGGGGTTGCTAAAGAGTTTGAAAATGTGTATGCTGATATTTTTACTTGTCCTGTGGGGGCATCTTCTGATGAAATATCTTGGTGTTCCAATTGATAACAAAAAAATCAGTAAGTCTCTTTGGTGTTCTATGATGGAAAAGATGGATAAAAGGCTTGCTGGCTGGCAAGGAAGATTTTTAAGCTTGGGGGTAGATTGACGTTATTAAATAGCTGTCTTTCTAATGTTTCTCTTTACATGTTATTGATTTATCTGGCTCCTAAATCCATTATTAGGAAACTGGATTTGTACAAGAAGAGACTTTTATGGCAAGGGGGTTCGCAATAAAAAAAAATTCACCTGGTTCACTGGAATTCTGTCTGTACGCCTAAAAGTCAAGGTGGCTTAGGTGTTTTGAATCTGGATTATATGAATGACGTCCTGTTGACGAAATGACTTTGGAATATTGAAAATTCAAATGGTTTATGGCAAAAGATTATTGCGAAAAATATATTAAGGGAAAACCTCTTATCTCGTTTAAGCAAAGACAGAATGACTCTCAGTTTTGGAAAAAACTTCTAAGTCTCAGAGAAGTTTTCTTTAAATATTGTAAGGTTGTTGTTGGTAATGGTTGTAAAACTAGTTTCTGGAAAAAAATTTGGATAGGTGATTGTCCTTTGGCAGATAAATTCCCTGTTCTGTTTGATTTGGTTCTTGATAAGGATATTTCGGTAAATAAGGTCTTGGCCTCGAATTTTGCTGCTCTGTCCTTTAGAAGAAGAATGGTTGGTAATCTGCAAGTGTTATATGAGGAATTAGTAAAGATTGTGTGCTCATCATAATTTATTAGCTCAAGAGGACAGAGTGAGGTGGTGTATTGGTAGCAAAGGTTTCTCTGTTAATTCTTTATATAAGAAAAATACGAATGATCAGGTGGTTGTTCCTCACAGGTTCTTGTGGAAATCAAAGTTACCACAAAAAATCAAAGTCTTTATCTGGCTGGTTGTAAGGAATTGGCATGGTTCTGGTGAGTGCTGTTTTTGTGGGGGTCTTGAATCGGTTGAACATTTGTTCTTTAAATGTACCGTTGCTAGATTTGTGTGGAGAGTGATTCAAATTGCCTTAAATCTTGAATTCATTCCAAAAAGCATTGGAGAATTATGTGACAGATGGTTGAACAATTCTAAAGACAGAATCTCCAATTTGATGTTATTCGGTTGTGGAGCTGTTTTTTGGGCTATTTGGAGAACCAGAAATGATTGGTTTTTTGGTGATAAAATTCTCCTTGATCCTGCTAACATAATATTTCTCTGTTGCTTTTGGTTGGATTCTTGGGCTATTCGTCGGAAAGAGAAGGAAAAAAAGATGGTGGTCCAAGGAAGCAGGCTAATCAGAAAGATAGCAAGTGAAGTCATGTGTCGGGCATTCGGGTGGTGTCCGAGAGATCGTCGCATTTCTGGATGAATGGCGATTTTGGCTTTTATCTGTGGTTGGCCGACGCTTATTTCTGGGTTGTTCTTTTGTTAAACTGGTTAAACTGGTTTGTTAGCCTCGTTGCTACGCTTTTATCCTAAGTCGTTGTAATAAGCCTTGCTTAAAAACTCCGGTCGTGTCTGGATAGAGTTTAGTGTTTGCTGATCCTTGCTTGTCTAGTTTGATAGTGTAAGGTTGCTAGCATCACTAGGATCTCTATTGTTGATGGGTTGCGGCTCATCTTCCTTCATGTAATGACTCTTATCCTATTTCTTAATGAAATAGGGGGCTCTGCCCCTTCGTAAAAAAAATAGTGCACTCATATGTACTAATCTGGCTATTATATCAATACAAGAGCCTTTCAATCCTGCAATGATGCTCGTTTGCATACGTCTCACAATAGCAGCAATAAGATCTGGTATATGTAGAGGTATTTGTAACATGATTTGCAAAACAAAGCCTCCAACAAAGAGTGATACTGAGCTTTCTAATGCTGGATCTAAAAGCCTTGAAGCTACAGCAATTAGTATCTTGAGTGTTTTTCCTAGTCCACCACCCCAGACAAGCAACTCCTGCCAGCCACCTGAGACGAATACTGCCAAGCATTCTGTCGCATTCTGTATCTTTCAATGATCATCACTTTCAAGAGCAATTCGAATAGTAGAAACAAAGCATGTGTCGAAGACTGCTTTAACCACAGCACCTGGAGCATTTTTTAGTACCGTCGTCAAAAGGTCCAGTGAACCTGCAACCAGTCCATCCGGCTGGACCTTGGGTATTTTGAAGCAACTGTCAGGACGAGAGGTATCATATTTGTAGCAACTTCTATAAGGATGACAATCAGAAGTGGTTCCCAGATGGTGCCCACGCTGAGGCTGATCAGAAGATGTAACCCACGGAACCTCTTCATGCTCAGATCCAGACGAAAGAGATTCATCAGGAATTTCATTGGACAAATCCTGAACATCACTATTCCACCTCACTGCATTCATAAATATCACATGCTTGGAATTTTCTGCTACGTCCTCCTCACAAGACATTTCATCAATTAGATCATACACAACATCCGTATGAAGTTTGCCAACTATAGTTGGATGTGCAGTTGGTTTCATCTCGGCAACAACTAAGTACTTTGTACCTTGTGCTAGCTGACCCAACAGATCATCATGTCCAACTTCCTCATCCCAAATCACCTTCTCAAGTGGCATATCATCAAACACTGGATAATCAAAGCCTTCAGAGAATAGGGCAATTTCTTCCTCACCGCTGTTAGGAGGCATTTCATCAAACACGGGAAGGGTCATACCTCCAAGCAGTCCTGGGAGAACCAAATCTTCGTTGCTGCTTTTACCCGCACCATCCAGGTTGCCGTTCCCACTATCCTCCATGATCTCAGTGCACCACAGCTTGCCCTCGCTGGGCCTGATGAGACTTCCCTGGTGCTCGAGCTCGTAGGGGCAGACATGCTCGGCGAGGCCCTGCATCTGGTAGCGCGCGGATGCGGTGAAAGACAGCAGCGAGGCGTGGGTGGCGGTGACGCTGGCGGGGGTGCTGGCGTCCTGGTTCGCGAGGGACATGATCGGCATCCTCGCCATCTTCGGCGCCTTCGTTTTCGGGCTCACGGTGCCCAAGGAAGGTGGGTTCGCACCGCGGGTGACGATGCACGGGGAGGACATCGTGTCGAAGCTCCGGGATGGTGTTGCCGACGAGGTGGTCAAGGACGTCGAGTGCCGAGGAAGGAGGAGCTTTGATACCACTTGTCACGGCCCTTGGCCCCAGGCGCGGCGTCGCCGGGCGTGAGCTCGCGAGAAGGACGCTGAGAAGCAACTCCGGTGAGATGCTTTGCTTCGTAACAGAAGTCTAGAATATTTCCTTTCTGCTGTTCGAGTACATGGTCCTAGTACTTATATGAATACACACCGGTATTCTGGCCCACAACTAATATGGCCCAATCAGCCTGCTCATCAAAATCTTCAGAAGTTCAGACTTCATTTACCTACACTTGCACACCGTCTTCAGAGTTCAGGCAGACCACACATATCACAGAGTCCGGATGTTACACCATCCCACCCCCACTCATTTGAATTTCGAGGCTCGATCAAAGTGTCACGGTGTTCTGCAGTTTATTTTGTAGAGTTTCTGTGACTCTGTGAGGTTTTGATGGGTTAAGTGTAGTGTTTAGAAGAACCATTCGTCTGTTTCTTCGGTTGTGTAACTGATGTTCATGTCGCTGTTCGTCTCTAGGCCCACCCTACTGGGTGAAGTGCGAGCCTGACGAGCCCGTACCAGCTAGCCAGCCAAACCAAGGGAGCGCGGGAGTGCGAGGGAGGAAGGACAGGAAGCGGATCAAGCAGCGCGAGGACTTCATCACGGTGAATACTCTCTGCATTCTCTATAGCCATTACTGTTATTAATGTAATGATATATTATTTGATTCACTGTTTTATAATCTGTTCATTTTCCTGGACCCCAGGCAATAACCCAAGTCTGGCCTAGAAATACAAAAGTAAACTGAAGTACGGATCTAAACAAGTCAGTCGTGTTGAAGTGTATAAGTGGATAAACTACCTTCTCCCATCAGCTTAAGCTTTTGGGTTGAACTGGTTAGTGCGTCCACTCTAACATGGTATCGGAGCCAGAGGTCTCGAGTTCGAATCCTGGCAGAGGCTTTATTTGTGCCTCCACCCATTTATTTCCACGTTTGCGTCTTTCTCTTTGGTTGCGTTTGCGCCTTTTTCTCTGGCTGCACGTGAGTGGGGGTGTTGAAGTGTATAAGTGGATAAACTACCTTCTCCCATCAGATTAAGCTTTTGGGTTGAACTGGTTAGTGCGTCCACTCTAACAAGTCGATGCGCCTGAGTTGTGTTACTTGGGTCGGAGATCTATATTTTCAGTTAGAGTTGATGTGTCGCCCTTAGTTTCTTACTCAAATGCTTAAATGCATGTGTTAACTCGTGCAGGCTGAGAAGAGGAAGAAGCGCAGAACACAGTATTCTGCCTGTTAAGAGAAAGGAGGCAGAACGGACAGAAAGGAAGATGGCTGCTGTGGCAAGAGATCGGGCATGGGCAGAAAGGTTGGTAGAGCTAAAACAGCTTGAGGAAGAAAAGAACACTGCAATGGCATAAGGGGCTGCTCTGGAAAATGGCAAGGCATCTAACTTGTTTTTGCTTCTCTATTCTCTCCCCATTTTTCTCCACATAGTATAGAATGTCACAGTTGTGATGGAAGACTAGTTGTACCACTTCTTTCAACCGTATATCAAATGCTGGACGTGGTGTTAATACGATTTTTCATTAGTCCATGTATGGAGTTTGTTTATTTTGATGTATTTAGAATAAGTGATGTGATGGTTTTTGTGTGCTGGAGACCTGAGATGACTGTCGTTTGCAACATATAGTTTTGGTACACTTATGCCATGAGCCCATAATACATAATTGTGTGTGAAGTTACTGTCAGTATTGAAGCAACCAACGCTTGCTAAACTGTCCATCTTCTTCCTGACCACCTCTGTCATCTGTTCCAGCAGTTTTGAACTTTTGATGTATTGGCTACACTTTCACATTGGATTGCAAAATATCTTAATGATAGTTGTGCTTCTAAAAAAAAGACATGTAAATGAACCTGATGCAGATTGGTATTCGGTATTCCACTGTCTCCAGTCATCACAAGTGACACCCTTCATTGTATAGCACTTCCTGTCTTCATTATTCTTGTCCCACCTCTCCAAAATGTAGCTTCTTGACAATTTTGGTTCATGCTTGCGAATGTTCCTTGCTAGACCCTTCTAAATGGACATGGATCACATGATACATGGCCTTTTCAAAACACAGATTATTTCAGAACTGGTGACACATCTGGTCCAACCGTCCAATAAGCCTTTGGCACCTTTTTTTTCACTTTGTGATTGGGACTGTGTCACTCGGATTGAAAACAAATTGCTGTACCATACCTGATACCAGTTCTGCGACAATCAATGCCAATAATATATGATCACCGTGAGTGATTATGCCTGCATGAGATTCTCTCTCTCTCTCTCTCTCTGTATTTTGTATTATGTGCCAAAAATTTGTTATTGTCGGAATTCCAGTGAACATGTTTCTGAATAGCCTGCCCCCGATTTGACTTCAGTGTAAAGGAATCCAGTGTAATCACATCAAGAAGACCAGTACCTAATGAGATAGAGAAGCCACACCAACAGTAGAACAATAGCTGATAGCTTCTTGTGTGGTTTGGTTTCCCCCATATACATGGAACCACTTCTGTCCTGGATTAAAATTCTACATGATACAATGCTGGCTACCATATTGAAGGGGGAAAAAAAACTAGGCATCTCTTTTACTTCATGGCTTAGTCTCCTCTTAACTCAAATATCTACAGAAACTAAACTCTGCAGACCTGGAAACAGAGTACCACAGGGGCTAATAACACATACAGATCCCAAGTGTTATTTTATCTTTTACCACAGAAGATTGGATCAAAATATCATACAGGCATTGAGAAGCTACAGCTAGCCTAGTAGATCTGTTCTCTTCTACCACCCCATCATCGCCACCTACAGCAAAAACAAAAGCACATATAAAGCAGCGTTAAAAACCATAGAAAACAAACAGGCATAAAAGCACATAGATTCATGTTTTGTTTTGGTCATGGGATTGTTTACTGCCCAATAAGGTTATCTTCAGCTAATCACATCTCCTATTTTAAATTTTACTCTACAAACAATAAGAGGCAGAAAGCAGAGAGAGTAAACAACAGAACTCTCTCTCTTAGAGTACCAGTAGTCCCAGCGTGGGTTTATCTTGGACGTTTGGTTTACCCCGTATGGGTACTGGGACCGGGAGCGGCGAGCGTTCCTGAAGGCGCAGCACCCGCATGAGCAGATGCAGACGAGAGCCGCGAGCACGGCGACGTCGAGCACAAAGATCTTGTGCCAGTCCTGGCGCACCTGCTCCATCACGCCGGCCCTGCACGAGTCGCACCGGTAGCAGAGGATGTCCGGGGCGTTGTTCCACCGGTAGCAGTCCTCGTCCTGCGCCCCGACTGGCATGCCTCCGCTGTACTGGCACGCCGTCGGCGGCTTGCAGCAGCCGGACTGCTCACAGCCGCAGCGAGCATTAGAGGCAGCAAGCACAAGCACAAAGGCGCCAGAACCAGCAGCAGCTGGAAAATACCTGTATTGGCGTGAGATCGTGCTGGAGGTAGTCCATGGGCGTCCAGTTCTGGATCTTGGGGCAGGCCTTGGAGCCGACGACGCAGGCGAGGGCGGGGCGCCAGTACCTGTCGTCCTGCATGCGCTTCTGGAGCCACGCCGAGTAGTCCGTGACGCGGTACTCCCGGTACGGCCGGCCGTACACCTGCGCGCCGCCGCCGCCCGCGGTGACCGCGAAGCCGAACGCGGTGAGGCCGAGGAGGAAGGCGACGAGCAGCGCGACGGCGGCGAGGTACAGCCGCAGCGCCCAGGCCACGTGGAAGCAGGCGCCCACGAAGCCGGCGAGCGAGACCAGCAGCGCCGCGAAGCCCACGGCGAGGAGCGGCGTCTGCAGGATCGACGAGCACGTGGAGGAGGAGGAGGAGGAGCTACCCCTTGCCAGCCACAGCCCCGCCCCGATGATGGGGAGCGAGGCCAGGAGCGTGGCCAGGTTCAGGTACCCGATCATCACGTTGCTCATGCGGTATGGGTACATCTCTTCCTCCACGGCTGGCTGCTCAGCTGCTCTCCTCTCTTGGGTTGCTCTGTGCTCTCTCGGTTTATATATTATATGTATATCATGTGTCCCTGCTCTGCTGATTTGTTCGAGTGCCTGCCTGCCTGCCGCTTCTCGGAGCTAGTGGTTCTCCTTTTCTTCTCCTTCTTCTTCCCTCAGACTGTCACCCTTTTGATCCTGGTGACTGTGCATGCGCGGTCTGTCTTTAATAATGCCCGTGTCGGTTCTTGGAAATCTTAGGCAGGCGCCTCTTGCCACTTTCCTCAAGCTTTTAGCTCCTGGCCTGACGCGCGCATGCATGTTATGGTTGCCTTGCCTGCCGTGAAGTAATTGCCTCAGCAGCTGAGAACACCATGCCACATCCTGGAGCAGAGCCCCAGCTTGATGCTTAGCCGTGAAGTAATAAAAATAAAAAAAAACTAAAAAGGGTATATGTGTGCAGTTCTGGGTTCTCGGTCAGCAGCATGAATGGATGAATGAATGAGCTCAAGTGTATGAAGCAATTCTGCTTTTGGATGCAGGATTCGCTTTGCGAGTAAAGAAGGGCGCTTAGTTGTCTTGCTCAGAGCAATTGCAAATTTTTTTATTTAAAAAAAACCAAAATCCGGCTTGTGCGCTTGCTTTTGCTGGCTGATTTCCGTCCCTCTCTGTTTTCTTTTTGGCCTTTCAGCAGGATAAGCTCAATCAGGTCAGGTGGTTGCATGCGCTTGGGATTTTTATTAATTTATCTTGGGGGTGATCTGATGTGAAGCATTGCCGTGGTGATGGAAATGGAATCGCGGATCAGCCGCTTGCGTTTGCGTTGCAGCCTGCACAGCACTGCGGATTTCGCTGATTACGCACGGGATTTGTGTTTTGGGTTAAAACAAGTCTAAATGAGCACAAGAGGGTATTGTGTCGGCTGCTGATCTGGAAAAGGATTTCAAATTCCATTTTCCGTGGGGAAGGATTTGGAAAGCGACCAGATGCCGCTCGGGGTTTTCGATGCAATTTCCTTTGCAGGAGAGATTGGCTGAGCTTGCAAATTTTCCTGAGATAAAAAATGAAGATGTCAGGGGTTGTTGAACCTTGGAACTCCCAAGCTAAAGCAAAATCTAGACTACACACGGCTTGGATCATTGCTGAAAATGTTCCTGAAGAGATGATGAATTATCAAGCCATTTCTGAGCTTGGCTCTGCTATTGGTGTTGTTGATGAGATTGACCTCAATTCCTTAGATTATAAGGATATTGCGAGGTTCATAGTCCATGTGAAAAGTCTCTCAATGATATCTTCTGTCATTGAAGTGGGTGTTAAACCCTTTCTTTATGATGTCTTTCTAAAGGTTGAAGCCATCGACGTGCAAGGTTGGAATGATGAAAATATGAGCATATGTGGAGATCCAAGGTGCTGAAAATGTTCTATGTGAAAAATTAGTGAAAAAAAAAACAAAAAAAAATGACAAAGTGTCTATGAACCTTGTACCTTTGTCATCTAAAAAGATGCCCACCTAAAAAACAGGGAATGTCTGTGGAGGTTGAGGGATCTGGCATAGACATGGAAAAAGGAAAGAGTAAGATTGTTGAGGATGAAGATTGTTTTGATGATGAGGAAGATGATCTCTTTAGTTCACAAGAACTTGATGTCTTGGTTAAAGACATTGGAATTGATGTTGTTAGTTCTCAGGAAAGCTTTAATGATGAAAATGAAGGAAAGAGCATTCAGGATGGCTTTGAGGAGGTGAAGCCCAATAAAGGTAAAGGCAAGGCATATGAAAAACTTGAAGGTACAAGAAAAAGTAGTAGACCGGAAGCCATAGAAGATGTGAAAGTTGCTAACATAGCGGGTTGGATCACATCTGTAATAAAGTATGATGTAATGACACTGTTAGGGCCTAAGGAGGCCCACGAAGGGGTTGCGGCAGCAGCAGCCATAAGCCCTCCAAGGGGATTAGATAAGGATAGTTAAAGATAAAATTAGAAGATTAGTTGAGATTATTTAGAAGATTAGTTGAGATTATCTAGGAAGGTTATCAGTTAGTAATTTGTTGAGAGTTTTTAGGAGAGTTTTAAGGAGATAAGGATCTCTAGCTAGATAGGGGCGGCCAGCAGATTATTTAGAAGATTAGTTGAAATTATCTAGGAAGGTTATCAGTTAGTAATTTATTGAGAGTTTTTAGGAGAGTTTTAAAGAGATAAGGATCTCTAGCTAGATAGAGGCGGCCAACCGACCTATTTATGTAATCAATGGATGAGAAATAAAGCAGGCAAGAATTAGAAGGGAGAAACCCTCCTCTTGCTCGGCCGTGGGCAGAGGCCCCTGTAGAAAACGGGTGACGCCTAAGAGGGGGGTGAATTAGGACTTCTAAAACTTTTACTAAACTAGGCCACAATTAAATCCCTAGAGCAAAACCTATGCAAATAATCAAAACTAGAATGTGCAAACTAGGTTTTTTCTAAGTGTTGCTATCTCTACCGCAAAAGGCTAAGTTTCAATCTATACTAAATAAGTATGACTACAAGATTGAAACTTAAATGCTTAATATAAATGCGGAATGTAAAGAGCTAAGTAGAGAAGCAAACTCTCGTGGATGACGCCGGTATTTTTACCGAGGTATCCGGAACCACGCAAGGTCCCGACTAATCCTCGTTGGTGCCCCTACGCAAAGGGAAGCCCACGCGAGGGCCAAGCACCACGGTCGAGTAACTCCGTAGAGAGCCGCGGGCCTTCTCCACGCGCAAGTGGTGCTCCGCTTCCGGCTCCTCTCGGACGCTCCCCGCCGTCTCCACTATCGAGCTTCCGGCCGAAACGCCGCGGGCCTCGTTCCCTCCGGTACACGGTGGCGGCCGTGACACAAACGCGGTTGTCACGGTCTCGCAAGACTCTCGCCCCACTCGGTACAATTACAACGACTCACGCAAGAGCCGAGGGGTTATGTGGTTTTACAAAACTCACTCAACTAACTAGGATTCACATAGAGCAAGCGCTAAAGCGGTCTAACTAACCTATGCACTTCGCAAAGCACCTACGCTAATCACCGAGTGATTCTATTAAGCACTTGGGTGTTTGAGCTCTTAGAAATGTGCACTATATGCCTTGGTATGTAGCTTGGGCTCTCACACATGAGAATGGCCGGTTGGGGTGGTATTTATAGCCTCCACACCCCAAACTAGCCGTTGGACAGAAAGCAGCAGCTTTCTGTCGTCGGGTGCACCGGACAGTCCGGTGCACCACCGGACATCTACTGTGCAGTGTCCGGTGCACGCCACGTCAGCCGACCGTTGGCGCCTGTAGCAGTCGACCGTTGGATCCGACCGTTGCCGTCTGCCCGTTGGCACACCGGACAGTCCGGTGCACACCGGACAGTCCGGTGCACACCGGACAGTCCGGTGCTACAGCCAGAGAGCGCCTGTCTGTGGCCTCTCTGCGCAGATTGTCCGGTGCTTCACCGGACAGTCCGGTGCACACCGGACACCAATGTCCGGTGCGCCACCAGGCGCTGGCTGACAGCCCTTATCTTTGGATTTCTTCGCTGATTTCTTCGGGCTTCTTTGTTCTTGAGTATTGGACTCCTATGCATCTTTTTATGTCTTCTTTTGAGGTGTTGCATCCTCATTGCCTTGGTCCAATTCTCTTCGCATCCTGTGAACTACAAACACAAACACTAGAAAACTTATTAGTTCACGGATTGTGTTGTTCATCAAACACCAAAACTCAATTTGCCAAATGGCCCGGGGTCCATTTTCCTTACAATCTCCCCCTTTTTGGTGATTGATGACAACACAACCAAAGCAAGCAAATAATACAAGTATTTGAGTGAAAATATGCAATCTACTTGCTAAGATGCATGATTGTCCCCACAATGTGATATTATGGACTTAAGCCTCCCCCTAACTCCATAATTCACTTACTTCCTATTTTTGGACCAAATAACCAAAACCACTTGAAAAGCCATTTGTAGATATAAAATTTTAAATTGGTGGTGTTTGGTGTTTGATATAGTTTTCATTGCTTTGGTCCCTAAACTTCTCCCCCTTTGGCATCAACCACCGAAAAGGAAGACATTAAAAGCATGTAGGAAGTAAATAGAAGCTTGCCCTCATCAAGAATTGTATCAAATGATATCAATAGAAGGATATTAATTTAAATTATGTGAATGATACCACTTGAAGGAGTCCTCAAAAGATTACTCCCCCTAAATGAGTATTCTCCTTTAGAAAGAGTTTTTCTCCCCCTTTAGAGATGAAGAAATACTCCCCCTGACAGAGATCCTCTACTTAGGAAAAAGCATGTGAAAATTAGAGGTGCAAGACATGATTTGAAAAGACTAACTTCCCTTATGCATAGGTAACAGAATATGAGTTAACTACTTATGCATTTTTAGCAACATGGAAGCATATGATATGAAATATAGTCTAATCAAATATTGGAGAAGACATGTAAATGATACTGAATGTAGTCTCAAAAGATACCAATTGAAAGTCAATGGTGAGCTTGAGAGACATAAGAGTTCTTGGAGATTTTGCAGTGGAAGATTGTTGTCTTTCTCCGGGGACCTTATTTTCCTTACAATGAGACTATCACATGAAATAGACTTGAAAAGATGTTAGTCTCAAAGTGTTAGATTATAGAGTAATCTCCCCCTAAAGGTGTGCATACAAGTTTTGAATACTTGTAGGAGACATGCACTTTGATTTGATATCAAGAGGGGCAAATTATCCATAATCCAAACTTTGGCACATATAAGTTAAATGATACACTTTGTAGAAATCAAAATTTTCAATTTATGCATCATTTACTATGGCGTGATATAGAAGCTATGTGCCGTGCTTAAATAAACATTTTAAACCATGTAGGTTTGCTTAAGCATATGAATTAAAAACAAGCAATCCTACCATATGATTTACCTAGTATGCATGATTTTAAACAAAAGTATATAACAAATGTAATACTAGGCAAGAAAGGTAAACTAGATAAAAGGAAAATAGATACGCATATCTAAAAACGAAAAATACAATAAAACTAGTTACCTTAGTCATGGGCGGGAAATTTGGGTCCAAAACTTTCACTAACCCACTTGGCAATAAACTTGATCCAATATGATGTATCCCATGATATACATCCCAACTTTGCCAAGTCTCCAAATTTCCCGTGGACCTTTGGTCCATTCACTTCCCTTTCGGGATCCAAACCTTCTTGGTGCTTTTCATGGTTGAAATTATCTCTTTTGGCACCCAGATGCGTTTGGCCCCTTTTCCTTTGTTGGCTTGCTTGTTGGCCTTGATTGCTATCACCTTTCCGTTCTTTTTCTTCTTGATCAAATATGGTGTAGCATCCTTTTTGTTCACCTTTTTGATGTAGGTGTTGGAGATTTTGTTTGATGGCTTTTGCTTGAGCTTTTACCTTTGTTTATCCCCGGTCATCGCCTTGTATTGGAAAGACTTGTGGCCTTCCTTGTGGCATAGCCTACAAATCACAGTTTCTCCCTCTACAGGCTTGTTCACTCCCGCAGTGGTGTTATCCTGTGGAGGTCGGATTTGTTTGGCTTTGCCTTTCTTTTCATACAAAGCCTTGCCAAGGCGAGCCACTTCTTGCTTCAATTGTTCATTTTCCTTTGCAACCTCATCCGAACATGTCTCTACAACAATATTCTCAACAACGACTTGGTTGCAGGGGTTAGAATCATCAATTAAATCAAAGCAGGAAGTAGAAGCATCTTTCTTAATTATTTTAGGTATTTCAACTAAAGATGCTGCTGGGGTGCTATCAATGTTTTCTAGCTTAGTAGTTAGCTCATTATTGTGTATGCTAAGAATTTCCATTTTCTCTAGCAAATTTTCAATAGCTTCTTGGGAGCTAGCTAACTTAGCCTTAAGTTTTTCATTCTTTTTAATAAGGCTATCATCGGTAGCAGTGGATGGAGCACTAGATTCTAATAGCTCAATTTTAGTTGATAGCTCACTATTTAAGTTTGCAAAAGTTTCAAATTTTTCTAGCAAACCTTTGTAATCATTTTGAGAGCTAACCAACTTATTTTTCAAAGTTTTAAGTTGAGCTTTTTGCTTAGTGCAAACATCCTGGAAAAATTCTACGGCTTCCGCAAGCTCATCTAGAGAGGGCTTTCCCTCACCTTCATCATCACTACTACTTTCATCACTAGAGGATGGAATGCTTTTGTTACCTCTTGCCATAAGGCATTTGTGTGATGACCGTGATGATCGTGACGAGGACCGGTGGCTGCGCGTCTTTGGAGGTTCATCTTCACTTGAAGAATCATCCCAAGTTCTAACACTTGTTAGCGCCTTGCCTTTGCTCCTCTCCTTTTTGGGCTTGGCCATATTTGGACAGTTGTCCCTGAAGTGGCCCTTCTCCCCACATGCGAAGCATCCTCTCTTCCTTTGCTTTTTCCTGTCAATGTTAAAGAGAAGATCCTCGACCTGCAGGGGCACACCCATTAGATTAATCTTGCGGATCATCCTCATTACCTTTCCGATGCGTCGGATTGTTTCTTCGTCCTCGGAGGATGATGTGCATGATTGATTATCTTCATCATCATCACTTTCTTCTTCTTCTTCCTCTTCTTCGCTTGAGGAACTTGGAGTGGGAGCCTTCTTTTTGCCCTTCCTTTCATCACATGCAAAAGCATATGGTCTTGAGGAAGTTGGCTCCTCTCCCCGACTCATTTTTCGCAACATCTCAAAGGCCGCGATTTTCCCAATCACAATGGTCGGGGTCATGTTGCTCAAATCCTCCATATTGTGAAGGATGGTGATGATGCTCCCATATCTTTGTTGTGGTAGCAGGGAGATAATCTTCCTCACAATGTCCGCATCACCTAGCTTATTAATGCCAATAGAGTTGAGCTCATTGATTATTAGATTTAAACGAGAATACATGTCTCTAACAAGCTCATTATCTTTCATGGCAAAATAATTATACTCATTTAAGACTAGGCAATGTTTTTGCTCACGGACATTGGATGTGCCGTCATGGAGCTCATGCAATTTTAGCCAAATCTCATTAGCAGTTTTCAAGGTAAATACTTGATTGAAAATATCCATGCTAAGAGATTCATACAAGCAATTTTTGGCTCTAGCATTTAAATGGATTTCTTTTTCCTCACTCGTGGTGGGTTTCTCGAGATTCTTGAGAGGTTTCATCCCGTCACGAGTGACTCTCCAAACACCTAGATCAACGGCCTCTAGGTAACAAGCCATTCTAGCACTATAATATGGGAAGTTAGTGCCGTCAAAGTGTGGTGGCCTATGGGTATCCATCCCTTCCTCTAAAAAGCGTCGGCTCTTTTAGCGGTGAAGCTAAAGCGTTTCAAATGAGCCAAACCGGGCTCTGATACCACTTGTAGAAAACGGGTGACGCCTAAGAGGGGGGGGGTGAATTAGGACTTCTAAAACTTTTACTAAACTAGGCCACAATTAAATCCCTAGAGCAAAACCTATGCAAATAATCAAAACTAGAATGTGCAAACTAGGTTTTGTCTAAGTGTTGCTATCTCTACCGCAAAAGGCTAAGTTTCAATCTATACTAAATAAGTATGACTACAAGATTGAAACTTAAATGCTTAATATAAATGCGGAATGTAAAGAGCTAAGTAGAGAAGCAAACTCTCGTGGATGACGTCGGTATTTTTACCGAGGTATCCGGAACCACGCAAGGTCCCGACTAATCCTCGTTGGTGCCCCTACGCAAAGGGAAGCCCACGCGAGGGCCAAGCACCACGGTCGAGTAACTCCGTAGAGAGCCGCGGGCCTTCTCCACGCGCAAGTGGTGCTCCGCTTCCGGCTCCTCTCGGACGCTCCCCGCCGTCTCCACTATCGAGCTTCCGGCCGAAACGCCGCGGGCCTCGTTCCCTCCGGTACACGGTGGCGGCCGTGACACAAACGCGGTTGTCACGGTCTCGCAAGACTCTCGCCCCACTTGGTACAATTACAACGACTCACGCAAGAGCCGAGGGGTTATGTGGTTTTACAAAACTCACTCAACTAACTAGGATTCACCTAGAGCAAGCGCTAAAGCGGTCTAACTAACCTAAGCACTTCGCAAAGCACCTACGCTAATCACCGAGTGATTCTATTAAGCACTTGGGTGTTTGAGCTCTTAGAAATGTGCACTATATGCCTTGGTATGTTGCTTGGGCTCTCACACATGAGAATGGCCGGTTGGGGTGGTATTTATAGCCTCCACACCCCAAACTAGCCGTTGGACAGAAAGCAGCAGCTTTCTGTCGTCGTGTGCACCGGACAGTCCGGTGCACCACCGGACATCTACTGTGCAGTGTCCGGTGCACGCCACGTCAGCCGACCGTTGGCGCCTGTAGCAGTCGACCGTTGGATCCGACCGTTGCCGTCTGCCCGTTGGCACACCGGACAGTCCGGTGCACACCGGACAGTCCGGTGCTACAGCCAGAGAGCGCCTGTCTGTGGCCTCTCTGCGCAGATTATCCGGTGCTTCACCGGACAGTCCGGTGCACACCGGACACCAATGTCCGGTGCGCCACCAGGCGCTGGCTGACAGCCCTTATCTTTGGATTTCTTCGCTGATTTCTTCGGGCTTCTTTGTTCTTGAGTATTGGACTCCTATGCATCTTTTTATGTCTTCTTTTGAGGTGTTGCATCCTCATTGCCTTGGTCCAATTCTCTTCGCATCCTGTGAACTACAAACACAAACACTAGAAAACTTATTAGTTCACGGATTGTGTTGTTCATCAAACACCAAAACTCAATTTGCCAAATGGCCCGGGGTCCATTTTCCTTACAGCCCCCAATCGGTGTTCCTACCCATCGATACCCCTCTTCAATCCCTCACCGATCTAATGACCATAGGCCCTCGGTCGGCGCCCTATGAACAGTAACCGCGAGTACCACACCACCTCCACCAGCAGCTCCAACCATCGAATTCCCTCTCTAATCCCTTATCGATCTAGCAACCATAACATCTGGTATCAGCTAACTTAGGTTTCGATCTGATCCCATGGCTTCTGCTGCCAATTTCGCGAAGTCATCCTAGCAACCGACGTCCCCATCTCCATGGACTGCGCCGCATGTCACCTTCGTCACGTCATTCTGGCAACCAACGTCGCCATCTCCATGGGCGCAGCCCCGCATGCCACCTTCGTCACGCCATCCTGGCAACCGGCGTTCCTATCTCCATGGGCAACATCGTCTACCAATTTTGTCACCACATCCTGGATGCTGGCGTGCCCATCCCTAGGGACAATGCCAAATTTCGTCACATCATCTTTGTTGACGGCGTATCTGTCCCCATGGGTGATGCCACTAGGGGCAACCACGACTCAGCGATCACCAGCTCCATCGATGGGGACTTGTGGACCAACATAAGGGCTGATTTCGCAAAGATGCAAGCCACGCTCCAGAAGGTTGAGCAAGGGCTGCTGCAAATCAAGGCAGCAGTGCAACATGAGCAACACCAGCTGGCGTTGTCCGCACAGCTCCGGACGTCGGCGGCTGTGGACATACAAGCTGCTTGTCGTGGCTTTCTTGCATGATGGAGTGTGGGAATTGCGCCGCCAGATGCTCGAGGCAGCCTTGGTGACGGTTGATCTCGGCACACGAGGGCGCGACCTCGCGCTGTCGGACACCCATCAACAGCGGCACCGGGCCGCTATCTCCAAGTGCGAGCATGGTATGTGTCTGGCGGGCGACGAACTTCAACTCTACGGCAGCGGCAGTAGGGAAGGCACTCACCTCGTCATCAGCAAGGGCACACTATTTAGCACTACCATATTCCACTATTGGCCGCCACGAGGGCGCCTCCGCTGGTTATTATTGCGACCTATTCCAGGTGCCCGTCCATGTGCTCTCCTTTCGTGCAGATGGCGTCCATGGGATCCAGTTAGCTGCACACGTGCAAGTCCAATGCGCGGAGGGTGTCCGCCTTATCTTATGGGGTAAAAAAATTCAGATTCAGAATAATAAGATAAGCCGAGATGTAAAAGGCTTGTCTTCTAGGTGTCTGGTTTTGGGTCAAGTAGACTCGATCTTTGAGCATCCGTTATGCTGTAGCTCGAGGACGAGCTGCTTGTCCAGGAGGGGTGTAGTGTCAGGGCCTAAGGAGGGCCATAGAGGGGCAGCAGCAGAAGCAGTCATGGGCCCTCCAAAGGGATTAGTTAAGGATAGTTAGAGATAAAATTAGAAGATTAGTTGAGATTATTTAGAAGATTAGTTGATATTATATAGGAAGGTTATCAGTTAGTAATTTGTTGAGAGTTTTTAGGAGAGTTTTAAGGAGATAAGGATCTCTAGCTAGATAGGGGCGGCCAGTCGGTCTATTTATGTAATCAATGGATGAGAAATAAAGCAGGCAAGAATTAGAAGGGAGAAACCCTCCTCTTGCTCGGTCGTGGGCAGAGGCCCCCGACCGGTGTTCCTACCCATCGATACTCCTCTCCAATCCCTCACCGATCTAACGACCATAACAGACACGCTGTAACCCTCTTGTGAGGGAATATTCCAAGAATAAACTAGGTAACTGAGGGTCTAATTATCCTTGGCAGGGCCGGACGGTCCCTCAGTTACCTATAAATACCCCGGACTGTGCCAATACAGGGGACGAGAAGAAAAAAACACTGTTGCCCTAACACCTTGTGCTCAAATTCATCAAACCATCCCCTTTTATTTCTATTGGGTTTTGATGTCCCCGGATTAGCAAGTTCCAACAGTAGGATCTTAGTATTGTCTTGTTGTCTTACTTAGGTCACAGTTTCCGTGTATTTGTTGAGCTGTTCTAAGCTCTGTGTTTGGAGGTGAGAGACCCATGTTTTGTAATCGCCGTCCTTGCGTTCTGTCTTGTTCAAGTAGGTTTCTGAATAGGAGCACGACTGTTGGGGCCTCTTACCTGGCTTGTCGTTCGGTCAGAAATTTCTGATGGTTTTGGATGGTGTGTAAAACGTTGTTGGTTCCTATTTCTTAATGAAATAGGGTAGACCTTCTTTCTGTTAAAAAGTCTAAATGAGTTCAATTTTTTACACAAAAAAATGATTCGAACTCTTGGGACACTCTAGTTTTTAATACATTTTCCTGAATTTTTTTTTAAAAAAAATCAAAAATTCGGAAACAAATTTTCAAAAAACGTCGTTTTCGAAACCATCACACATCGAGAACGAGAAATTTTGGCGAAATTCGATCGAGATTTAAAACCTTGGGTGAGATAATGAGTAGTTCCTAGTTCACGGATGCGGGTTTCAGATGTACTGCGAAAGTGCAATGCAGAAGAAGAAAAACTAAGACATGTTTGGCAACAATGTTTCTCACAAATATGATTTTATAAAACTATACTTTATAATTGTCATGGCAATATTGTAGTTTTAGCAGCTCCAAAAATACCATGATCTTGAGTATTGTTTAGATACAACGTTTAAAACTATGATATTTTTTTAAAAAAACTTAGTCATGCCATAAAAACCTTAGGTTAGGGCTAGTTTGACAACTTTATTTTTCTAAGGGATTCTTAATTTCTCAAGGGAAAATAAACTAATTTCTCTTAAAAAATAGAAATCCTTTAGAAAAATGAGGTTGTCAAATTAGCCTTTAGAGTAGAGTTTACAATACTCTAAAAATATTATAGTATCTAGAATATAATATTTTTGAAAACATAGTTTTTAAAATGCAACCAAAGCACATAAATACTCTGATATTTTTCCTATATATCGTGGTTATGATTTAGAAACTATTAATTACTTTACCTCCAAACAGGCTCTCATATGCTACTTCTGGGCGCGCTTGGTTGCCTTCCTAATGCATGTAGCTGCGTCCGCACGTCCTCAAAGCACCACTTGTTTGGTACCTTATACACTGGGATACATGCTAGCACGATTCTTAAGGACCCGTTTATCTCCGTCGGATTGGGCCGTTTCTGACCTTGTTCCGGATGAAATAAGTTGGTCTGGATTGAAATTTGATCGGAATGGCTGAAAGCGTTCGTTTGGACCGAAACCCGGAAGCAAATTAGGCCCGATTTAGACTTTCTCTTCCTTCCTAGGCTCGATACAAACCCTGGTGTCGTCCCTTTTGGATCCAATTCTGACCGGCGCAAGGTGAGACGCTGGCGACACAGGAACAGGAGGCGAAGGGGCGGCGGTGCATAGCCCCAATGGTGACCCTCCCCGTCGCCTTCTCACCGGTAAGGGCCCTCTCTTCCTTCCCGTCTCCTATCCCCGTGTGTTCTTGAACCTGTGAAGGAGATCGATGCAAAACATGCTTTGAATTGGCAACTACATTTTCTTCGAGCTTTCTACATCTAGTTGTTGTATTTGTCTCGTTGCTCCTAGAGCAGACGAGACGAGGATTTGGCAGCCAAGTAGAGACCGGTAACTTCCTCGAGATCAGCCTGATATAGAGATAATGAGTTCAAAATATAATCTTGCTAGAACAAGAATCAACTAGGAATGAAAGCTTGGTAGATATACATTGTAGATCTTTTCTCTTCCATTAGTCTTTGCAATCACGCTGGCAGGTGATAGTAACTGAACAGCATGTCTAAAAACGGAATAAGATTTGTCACCATCATTTCTAACAACTCACTACCTATGATGAAAGGGAAGGAGAAATCAGCTTGTGATATCGAACAATGGAGTGAGATCAGTTATGTGAGTAATGGACATCATATACATCATAGATCAGATTTATGAGATATATGCCAACTTCCAAGGACTTGCGTCTTCAAACTCATTTTTGAAACCTATCACATGGAACATATGGAAAATACCAAAGAAGAATACAAAGAAAATACCAAAGAAGAAACCTATCCCACTAGACTGATATCATTGTTGAAACCTATCACATTTAAGAATGCTGCTCATTTTTTGTTATAATCGTTTGTATTTATATATTCAATATTTAGATGGTTCTTTAGTTGCTTATCCTGATAATATTCTCATCGTGCAGTACTTCTGGTTGTCCCTTCGGTGAGGGTTGCCATTTTATCCATTACTTTCTTAGTGGCTACCAGGCCGTTTAAAAATGACCAACCTCCTGGAAGTATGTGAAAGGGAATTAGGCTTACACCTATTTCCTATACTAATTTTGGTGGTTGAATTGCCCAACACAAATAATTGGACTAACTAAGTTTGTCCAAGTTTATAAGTTCTACAGGTACAAAGGTTCACCATAAGCCAATAAAAAGACCAAGAAAAAGGGTTCAAACAAAGGAGCAAAGGGACAACCGAAGGCACCCTGGTCTGGCGCACCGGACTGTCCGGTGTGCCACCGGACAGTGTCCGGTGCACCAGGGAAGACCGACTTCAAACTCTTCACCTTCGAGAATTCTCAGAGCCGGCGCGCTATAATTCATCGGACTGTCCGGTGCTCCAAGAGGACGCGGCTCTGAACTCGCCAGTCTCGGGAATTCGCTTCGGTTGCTCCGCTATAATTCACCGGACATGTCCGGTGTAACTGCGGGGCAACGGCTACTTCTGGCGCCAACGGCTACCTGCAGCGCATTAAATGCGCGCCAGAGCGCGCAGGAGGCAGGCACGCGCGAACAGGCGCACCGGACACTCTACAGTGTATGTCCGGTGCGCCACCTGACATCAAGACAGGCCCTGCGTCAGAGCTCCAACGGTCGGAACCCCAACGTTCGGGTGACGTGGCTGGCGCACCGGACTGTCCGGTGCACCATCAAACAGACAGCCTCCACCCAAACGGCTAGTTTGATGGTTGGGGCTATAAATACCCCTAACTACCCCACATTCAAGTTATCCAAGTTTTCCACTTCTCAACCACATACAAGAGCTAGGCATTCAATTCTAGACACACTCAAGTGATCAAATCCTCTCCAATTCCACACAAGGCTTTAGTGATTAGCGAGAGAGATTTGTCGTGTTCTTTTGAGCTCTTGCGCTTGGATTGCTTCTTTCTTTCTCACTTGTTCTTGTGATCAATACTCCATTGTAACCGAGGCAAGAGACACCAATTGTGTGGTGGTCCTTGCAGGGAAGTTTTGTTCCCGGTTTCGATTTGAGAAGAGAAGCTCACTCGGTCCGAGGGACCGTCTGAGAGAGGGAAAGGGTTGAAAAAGACCCAGCCTTTGTGGCCTCCTCAACGGGGAGTAGGTTTGCGAGAACCGAACCTCGGTAAAACAAATCCGCGTGTCACACTCTTATTTTGCTTGCGATTTGTTTTGCGCCCTCTCTCTCGGACTCATTATTATTTCTAACGCTAACCCGACTTGTAGTTGTGATTAATTTTGTAAATTTCAGTTTTGCCCTATTCACCCCCTCTAGGCGACTTTCAATTGGTATCAGAGCCTGGTGCTTCATTAGAGCCTAACCGCTCAAAGTGATGTCGAGAGATCACACCAAGAGGGAGATGGAGACCGGCGACAAGCCCACTACGAGTCACGGAAGCACTTCATCGGAAGAGTCCCACACCAAGAGGAAGGAGAAGAAGAAGGACTCCTCCAAACGGAAGGAGAAAAGATCTTTTTCTTCACACCACAAGGAAAAGAAGGAAAAATCCTCTTCCCACAAGCCGTATCGGAGTGGGGACAAGAAAAAGAGGATGAGGAAGGTGGTCTACTACGAGACCGATTCTTCATCGACATCCACCTCCGGCTCCGACGCGGCATCCGTCACTTCTAAGCGCCAAGAGCGTAAGAAGTATAGTAAGATCCCCTTACGCAACCCTCACGTTTCTAAACATGCACCTTTGCTTTCCGTCCCATTAGGCAAACCACCAACGTTTGATGGTGAAGACTATGCTAGGTGGAGTGATTTAATGCGATTTTATCTAACCTCACTCCACAAAAGTATATGGGATGTTGTCGAGTTTGGTGCACAGGTACCATCTGTAGGGGATGATGACTATGATGTGGATGAAGTGGCCCAAATCGAGCACTTCAATTCCCAAGCCACAACCATTCTCCTCGCCTCTCTAAGTGAAAGTTCCCTTTGACCCGGGAACAGGATCTGGATGTCGCCTAGAGGGGGGGGTGAATAGGCGAATAAAACTTATTACTTTAAAACTTAAATTCTTACTCTACTCGAAGACTTAGTACGCAGTGGAGTAAGAAGATTCTTCGAGTAGGTTGCAGCGGAATCGGTGATCCTGTCTCAAAATGTCCTGCACTCCAAATAAAACTTATACCACAGATAAGTGTTGAGGTGTAGATATAAAAAACGAGTAAGACAGAGAGTCAGGATACAATATAGAACAGAGCACTCAGACGCAAGGATTTATCCCGAGGTTCGGCCAAGCCTGAAATGCTTGCCTAGTCCTCGTTGGAGTTAGCCACACCTGGGCTTGGAGTCTATTTCAACTGCTTCCTCCGTTTGCTCAGATCTGTCAGTATGACAGATAGAGCCTTTCACTATTGAGATGGGTTACAACAACACCGTGGCTGCTTACAAACTTCTCGACAGCACCTCGGTAGAGTAACGATACGCTCAAGACCTTGCTCTAGCTCTTAGCGGCACTTCTCCTCTCTCTAAAGGCTTATAGCTGTGCCTTCTACACAAACTATAGAGTTACACACAAGAGGGAGAGTGAGAATTGATTCGAGTGATGTCTACACTTGTTGGCTGCACTTGTATATTGCTTGAGGCGCCTAGGGGTCCCTTTTATAGGCACAAGGGGCCTAGGAGCCGTTGGAAGCAATCCAGGAAGGCAAATCTTGCCCACCGGACAGTCCGGTGCACCACCGGACACTGTCCGGTGCCTGATCTCCTTCCATAAATGGAGCAGTCGACCGTTGCAGTCCTAGAGCCGTTGGCGCACCGGACACTGTCCGGTGCACACCAGACAGTCCGGTGCCCCATCTGACCGTTGGCTCGTCCACACGTCACGCGCGGATTGCGCGGCCGACCGTTGGCCCAGCCGACCGTTGGCTCACCGGACAGTCCGGTGCACCACCGGACAGTCCGGTGAATTATAGCCGTACGTCGCCAGACTCTTCCCGAGAGCGGCCTGTTCACCGGGGTTCAACCTGGCGCGCCGGACACTGTCCGGTGCACCACCGGACAGTCCGATGCCAGACTGAGCTGAGTCTTGGCTATACACAGCCAAGCCTTTTGCACCTCTTTCCTTTTCTTCTTCTTTCTGTTTCTAACACTTAGACAAGTATATTAGTCCACAAAACCAATGTACTAAGTCTAGAAACATACCTTCTCTTAATTATTACATCTATAGCATTTGACATGCTTGAGCTTTGATGTTGGACTCATAAATCATCAAGTCAGCTTTACTTGATCTAAATTGACATTTCTTAGCTCCAACATCCTGCAAAGGTCACATAGAACATCTCCAAACATAGGAACAACCCAAACTAAAGATTAAGGTGAACTTAGCTCTTTTGGGCTGCTTCCAGTTCTGGTTTTGACACTTGTTCTCCTTCTAGTGACCTTGATCTCCTTCTTAGAGCTTGATCTTGAGCCTTATGACTTACACCACATAACTGTAGCTGTTACCTCATTGGCTGTAAGTCACGTCCTTATGTAGTGATCCTTGATGTGCCGTAGTTGTTCTCAACTCGATCACCCTTGACTTTGCAAGCCTTCTTCTTCACCCTTGGCTTTGGGTTCCTCAGCCTCCTTGACCTTCTCCCGTGCACTTGGTACCTCGAAGTTCTTATTGCCTCCGTCCTTGGCTTGACCAGTTGTCTCCGAGCTACGCACCCGAGTCTCACTTTATGCAATGTCCATCTTACTTATGATGTCCATTATGTATCCATAATCCAGTTCTTGGACCATCACATTTGTTCACTTGTTGAACCTTGTTAGCTTTACCTTAAGCGCCTGTTCAACACTTAGTACACTTGTTAGTTCTTTAATTGAGTTGTCATCCAAACACCAAAACTCACAAGAGAGCTTTCAATCTCCCCCTTTTTGGTGATTGATGGCAACACAATTAAAGCTTACATAAGAATAAGATTTGAAGCACAAATTTTGAATTCTATGTTTATAGAATGCTCCCCCTAAATATGTGCTTACTTCAAAAACATAATTTTGGCCTCAGACGCCAATTTGCACATACTTAGGCAATTCGGAACATTTCTATACCTTAGCAATTTTGGAATGCATTGTGTCAAGAATCAAACCATGATGCTATAACACACAAATGCACATAATCAGAGTTAAACACCATTCAAATTAGTGGATATATCACAGGAATATCAACCTACCACTATTCACCATTAAGATACCAATTCAAACTAATACCAATTTAAACTAAGACACTAATTTAAAACAATCTTAAAGCACCATTAACCACATGCACCATTATCCACATGACTATCTATTACACTATAGAAGCCAAATAATTCATCGCAGCGGAAACACTAGTCCATATGATGCATATAATACTGCAAGAAGCATATGAATAACACACTATCAAAGCTTAAACTAACTCATCACCCCTTAGGATAAGCTTTCCTCTCAGGTTGAGATAAGCTTTCCTCTCAACTTCTCCCCCTTTGACATCAAACACCAAAAACCATACTCAAGCAAGAACATAGGATGATGTCAAGGGACAACAGAGTGTTTAGGAGGAAAAACACACTATTAACACTCCCCCTTACTTATTGAACATATGCTCCACCAACATTTAAGTAAGATACATATACGCAAAAAGATTAATACTTCCTTTTGAGCCTTTACCATGTTGTAGTGCACTTCCCATCTTGAAAGTTTTTAATCTTTCGAGAGCTTCTCCACACTTGTGCCTGATTCTTTATCCTAACTGAAAGGGAATTAGGCTTACACCTAGTTCCCAAATAATTTTGGTGGTTGAATTGCCCAACACAAATATTGGACTAACTAGTTTGCTCTAGTGCATAAGTTATACAGGTGCAAAAGGTTCACATTTAGCCAATAAAAAGACCAAGTGTTGGATTCAACAAAGGAGCAGCAAGGCAACCGAGGGCACCTCTGGCTGAAGGCACCGGACTGTCCGGTGTGCACCGGACATGTCCAGTGCGGCCAGAGGACTTCGACTCAAACTCTTCGCCCTCGGGAATTCTCGAAAGCCGGCGCGCTATAATTCACCGGACTGTCCGGTGTGCACCGGACATGTCCGGTGCTCCAAGGAAGCGCGGTCTCCGGAACTCGCCAGCCTCGGGTTCGCGCGGTAGCCGCTCCGCTAAAATTCACCGGACTGTCCGGTGTGCACCGGACTGTCCGGTGTGCCAGCGGAGCAACGGCTCCCTGCGGCGCCAACGGCTCCCTGCGGTGCATTTAATGCGCGCGCAGCGCGCGCAGACGTCAGGATCGCCCATACCGGTGCACCGGACATCAAACAGTACATGTCCGGTGTGCACCGGACACCCAGGAGGACCCAGAAGTCAGAAGTTCCAACAGTCAGAATCCAACGGCAATGGTGACGTGGCAGGGGCACCGGACTGTCCGGTGTGCACCGGACTGTCCGGTGCACCATCGAACAGACTGCTTCCAGCAACGGTCACTTTTGGTGGTTGGGGCTATAAATACCCCAACCACCCCACATTCATTGCCATCCAAGTTTTCCACTTCTCAACTACTACAAGAGCTCTAGCATTCAATTCTAGACACACCAAATAGATCAAGTCCTCTCCAAATTCCACACAACTCCATAGTGACTAGAGAGAGTGATTTGCTTGTGTTCTTTCGAGCTCTTGCGCTTGGATCGCATTCTTTTCTTTCTCATTTGTTCTTGAGATCATCACTCAATTGTAACCAAGGCAAGAGGCACCAATTGTGTGGTGGCCCTTGCGGGGAAGTTTTGTTCCCGGTTGATTGAGAAGAAGAGAAAGCTCACTCGATCCGTGGGATCGTTTGAGAGAGGGAAGGGTTGAAAGAGACCCGGCCTTAGTGGCCTCCTCAACGGGGAGTAGGTTTGCGAGAACCGAACCTCGGTAAAACAAATCCTCGTGTCACACTCTTATTTGCTTGCGATTTGTTTTGCGCCCTCTCTCGCGGACTCGTTTCTTTATTACTAACGCTAACCCGGCTTGTAGTTGTGATTATTTTTGTAAATTTCAGTTTCGCCCTATTCACCCCCCCTCTAGGCGACTATCAATTGGTATCAGAGCCCGGTGCTTCATTAGAGCCTAACCGCTCGAAGTGATGTCGGGAGATCACGCCAAGAAGGAGATGGAGACCGGCGACAAGCCCACTACAAGCCAAGGGAGTACTTCATCGGAAGAGTCCCGCACCAAGAGAAGAGAGAAGAAGAAGAACTCCTCCAAGCGGAAGGAGAAAAGATCTTCCTCTTCTCACCACAAGGAGAAGAAGGAAAAATCTTCTTCTCACAAGCCGCATCGGAGTGGGGACAAGCACAAGAGGATGAGGAAGGTGGTCTACTACGAGACCGACACTTCATCGACATCTACCTCCGGCTCCGACGCGGCGTCCGTCACTTCTAAACGCCAAGAGCGTAAGAAGTATAGTAAGATCCCCCTACGCTACCCTCGCATTCCTAAACATACACCTTTACTATCCGTCCCATTAGGCAAACCACCAACTTTTAATGGTGAAGATTATGCTATGTGGAGTAATTTGATGCGATTTCATCTAACCTCTCTCCACAAAAGATTATGGGATGTCGTTGAGTATGGTGTACAGGTACCATCCGTAGGGGATGAGGACTATGACACGGACGAAGTAGCCCAAATCAAGCACTTCAACTCCCAAGCCACAACCATCCTCCTTGCCTCTCTAAGCAAGGAGGAATACAACAAAGTACAAGGGTTGAAGAACGCCAAGGAGATTTGGGACCTACTCAAGACGGCGCACGAGGGTGATGAACTCACCAAGATCACCAAGCGGGAAACGATCGAGGGGGAGCTCGGTCGCTTCCGTCTTCGCCAAGGGGAGGAGCCACAAGACATGTACAACCGGCTCAAGACCTTAGTGAACCAAGTGCGCAACCTCGGGAGCACAAAATGGGATGACCACGAGGTGGTTAAGGTTATTTTAAGAGCACTTATTTTCCTTAACCCTACTCAAGTATAATTAATTCGTGGCAATCCTAGATATCCACTAATGACCCCCGAGGAAGTCATCGGGAATTTTGTGAGTTTTGAATGCATGATTAAGGGCTCCAAGAAGATCAACGAGCTTGACGAGCCTTCCACATCCGAGGCGCAACCCGTGGCCTTCAAGGCAACGGAGGAGAAGAAGGAGGAGTCTACACCAAGTAGACAACCAATTGACGCCTCCAAGCTCGACAACGAGGAGATGGCCCTAATCATCAAGAGTTTTCGGCAAATCCTCAGGCAACGGAAGGGGAAGGACTACAAATCCCGTTCCAAGAAGGTTTGCTACAAGTGTGGTAAGCCCGGTCACTTTATTGCTAAATGTCCATTATCAAGTGATAGTGACAGGGGCGACGACAAGAAGGGCAAGAGGAAGGAGAAGAAGAAGTACTACAAGAAGAAGGGCGGCGATGCCCATGTTTGTCGGGAATGGGACTCCGACGAAAGCTCTAGCGACTCCTCCGACGACGAGGACGCCGCCAACATCGCCGTCACCAAGGGCCTCCTCTTCCCCAACGTCGGCCACAAGTGCCTCATGGCCAAGGACGGCAAAAAGAAGGTAAAATCAAAGTCCTCCACTAAATATGAAACATCTAGTGATGAGGATGATGATAAAAATGAGGAGGATAATTTGCGTATTCTTTTTGCCAACCTTAACATGGAACAAAAAGAAAAATTAAATGAGCTAATTAGTGCCATCCATGAAAAGAATGATCTCTTGGACTCCCAAGAGGACTTCCTAATCAAGGAAAACAAGAAACATGTTAAGGTTAAAAATGCTTATGCTCTAGAAGTTGAAAAATGTAACAAATTATCTAGTGAGCTAAGCACATGCCATGACACTATTGCCAACCTTAGAAATGAAAATGTTAAATTAATTGCTAAGGTTGATTCTCATGTTTGCATTGATCCTAGAAATGATAATGTTAATTTGCTTGCTAGGATTGATGAGTTGAATGTTTCCATTGCTAGCCTTAGAAATGAAAATGAGAAATTAATTACTAAGGCTAAGGATTTTGATGTTTGCAATACTACTATTTCCGACCTTAGTACTAAAAATGATATGTTGCATGCTAAGGTTGTTGAACTTAAATCTTGCAAACCCTCTACATCTAATGTTGAGCATGTTTCCATTTGTACTAGATGTAGAGATATTAATGTTGATGCTATCCATGATCACCTAGCCTTAATTAAAAAACAAAATGATCACATAGCACAACTTAATGCTAAGATTAGAGAGCATGACTTAGAAAATGAAAAATTTAAACTTGCTAGAAGCATGCTCTATAATGGGAGACGCCCTGGCATTAAGGATGGCATTGGCTTCCAAAGGGGAGACAATGTCAAAATTAATGCCCCTCCAAAGAACTTATCTAACTTTGTTAAGGGCAAGGCTCCCATGCCTCAGGATAACGAGGGTTACATTTTGTACCCTGCCGGCTATCCTGAGAGCAAGATTAAGAAAATTCATTCTAGGAAGTCTCACTCTGGCCCTAATCATGCTTTTATGTATAAGGGTGAGACATCTAGATCTAGGCAACCAACACATGCCAAGTTGCCTAGAAAGAAAACTACTAATGCATCAAATGATCATGCCATTTCATTCAAAACCTTTGATGCATCATATGTTTTGACTAGCAAATCCGGCAAGGTAGTTGCCAAAATTGTTGGGGGCAAACACAAGGATTCCAAGACTTGTGTTTGGGTACCCAAAGTTCTTGTATCTAATGCCAAAGGACCCAAAACCGTTTGGGTACCTAAAACAAAGAACTAAGCTTGTTTTGTAGGTTTATGCATCCGGGGGCTCAAGTTGGATACTCGACAGCGGGTGCACAAACCATATGACAGGGGAGAAAAGGATGTTCTCCTCATATGATAAAAACCAAGATCCCCAACGAGCTATCACATTCGGGGATGGAAATCAAGGTTTGGTCAAAGGTTTGCGTAAAATTGCTATATCACCTGACCATACTATTTCCAATGTTTTTCTAGTAGATTCTTTAGATTACAATTTGCTTTCCGTATCCCAATTATGTCAAATGGGCTACAACTGTCTTTTTACTGATACTGGGGTTACTGTCTTTAGAAGAAGTGATGATTCAATAGCTTTTAAGGGAGTGTTAGAGGGTCAGCTATACTTAGTAGATTTTAATAGAGCTGAACTCGACACTTGCTTGATTGCTAAGACTAACTTGGGTTGGCTCTGGCACCGCCGACTAGCCCATGTTGGAATGAAGAATCTTCACAAGCTTCTAAAGGGAGAACACA
This sequence comes from Zea luxurians, assembly GCA_029449295.1. Taxonomy (NCBI): domain Eukaryota; kingdom Viridiplantae; phylum Streptophyta; class Magnoliopsida; order Poales; family Poaceae; genus Zea; species Zea luxurians. Next base: position 9,228,786 of record JAOPSE010000012.1, on the reverse strand, counting down.
TTTTGGGACTAACCGATGTTCATTTTGAGAAAGACAGGATTTGTAGCGCATGCCAAGCCGGGAAGCAAGGTGGTGTCCATCATCCACACAAAAACATTATGACTACCGACAGGCCACTGGAGCTTCTACACATGGATTTATTCGGCCCGATCGCTTACATAAGCATCGGCGGTAGTAAGTATTGTCTTGTAATTGTGGATGATTTTTCTCGCTTCACTTGGGTGTTCTTTTTACAGGACAAATCTTATACCCAAGATACTTTAAAGGGATTCTTGAGACGGGCTCAAAATGAGTTCGGCTTAAGGATCAAGAAAATTAGAAGCGACAACGGGACGGAGTTCAAGAACTCTCAAATTGAAGGTTTTCTTGAGGAGGAGGGCATCAAGCATGAGTTCTCTTCTCCCTACACTCCACAACAAAATGGTGTAGTGGAGAGGAAGAATCGAACTCTATTGGACATGGCAAGAACCATGCTTGATGAGTACAAGACACCGGATCGGTTTTGGGCCGAGGTGGTCAACACCGCCTGCTACGCCATCAACCGGTTATATCTTCATCGAATCCTCAAGAAGACATCTTATGAACTCCTAACCGGTAAAAAGCCCAATATTTCATATTTTAGAGTTTTTGGTAGCAAATGTTTTATTCTTGTCAAAAGAGGTAGAAAATCTAAATTTGCTCCTAAAACTGTAGAAGGCTTTTTACTAGGATATGACTCAAACACAAGGGCATATAGAGTCTTTAACAAGTCCTCAGGACTTGTTGAAGTTTCTTGTGACGTTGTGTTTGATGAGACTAACGGCTCTCAAGTAGAGCAAGTTGATCTTGATGATATAGGTGAAGAACAGGCTCCATGCATAGCGCTAAGGAACATGTCCATTGGGGATGTGTGTCCTAAGGAATCCGAAGAGCCTTCAAATGCACAAGATCAACCATCCTCCTCCACGCAAGTATCTCCACCAACTCAAGTTGAGGATGAGGCTCAAGATGTTGAACAAGAAGATCAAGAAGATGAGCCACCTCAAAATGACGGCAACGATCAAGGGGGAGATTCAAATGATGAAGACAAGGAGGATGAACAACCAAGACCGCCACACCCAAGAGTCCACCAAGCAATACAACGAGATCACCCCGTCGACACTATTCTTGGCGATATTCATAAGGGGGTAACTACTCGATCTCGTGTTGCTCATTTTTGTGAACATTACTCGTTTGTTTCCTCTATTGAGCCACACAGGGTAGAGGAAGCACTTCAAGATTCGGATTGGGTGATGGCAATGCAAGAGGAGCTCAACAATTTCACGAGGAACGAGGTATGGCATTTAGTTCCACGTCCTAACCAAAATGTTGTAGGAACCAAGTGGGTCTTCCGCAACAAGCAAGACGAGCATGGTGTGGTGACAAGGAACAAAGCTCGACTCGTGGCCAAGGGGTATTCACAAGTCGAAGGTTTGGATTTTGGTGAAACCTATGCACCCGTAGCTAGGCTTGAGTCAATTCGCATATTATTAGCCTATGCTACTTACCATGGCTTCAAGCTCTATCAAATGGACGTGAAGAGTGCCTTCCTCAATGGATCGATCAAGGAGGAGGTCTATGTTGAGCAACCTCCCGGCTTTGAAGACAGTGAGTATCCTAACCATGTTTACAGGCTCTCTAAGGCGCTTTATGGGCTCAAGCAAGCCCCAAGAGCATGGTATGAATGCCTTAGAGATTTCCTTATTGCAAATGGCTTCAAAGTCGGCAAAGCCGATCCTACTCTATTTACTAAGACTCTTGACAATGATTTATTTGTATGCCAAATTTATGTTGATGATATCATATTTGGGTCTACTAACAAATCTACATGTGAAGAATTTAGTAGGATCATGACACAAAAATTCGAGATGTCAATGATGGGGGAGTTGAAGTATTTTCTAGGATTCCAAGTCAAGCAACTCCAAGAGGGCACCTTCATTAGCCAAACGAAGTATACTCAAGACATTTTAAGCAAGTTTGGAATGAAGGATGCCAAGCCCATCAAGACACCCATGGGAACCAATGGGCATCTCGACCTCGACACAGGAGGTAAGTCCGTGGATCAAAAGGTATACCGGTCGATGATTGGTTCATTGCTTTATTTATGTGCATCTCGACCGGACATTATGCTTTCCGTTTGCATGTGTGCAAGATTCCAAGCCGACCCTAAGGAATCACACCTTACGGCCGTGAAACGAATCTTGAGATATTTGGCTTTTACTCCTAAGTTTGGGCTTTGGTACCCTCGGGGATCCACCTTTGATTTAATTGGATATTCGGATGCCGATTGGGCGGGGTGTAGGATTAATAGGAAGAGCACATCGGGGACTTGCCAGTTCTTGGGAAGATCCCTGGTGTCTTGGGCTTCAAAGAAGCAAAATTCGGTCGCTCTTTCCACCGCCGAAGCCGAGTATATTGCCGCAGGCCATTGTTGCGCGCAATTGCTTTGGATGAGGCAAACCCTGCGGGACTACGGTTACAAATTAACCAAAGTCCCTTTGCTATGTGATAATGAGAGTGCAATCAAAATGGCCGACAATCCCGTCGAGCATAGCCGCACTAAGCACATAGCCATTCGGTATCATTTTCTTCGGGATCACCAACAAAAGTGGGACATCGAGATTTCTTACATTAACACTAAAGATCAATTAGCCGATATCTTTACCAAGCCACTTGATGAACAATCTTTTACCCGACTTAGGCATGAGCTCAATATTCTTGATTCTAGGAATTTCTTTTGCTAGTCTTGCACACATAGCTCACAAATATACCTTTGATCATGTCTCTTTTATATATGCTATGACTAATGTGTTTTCAAGTGAATTTCAAACCAAGTCATAGGTATATTGAAAGGGAATAGGAGTCTTCGGCGAAGACAAAGGCTTCCACTCCACTCTACTACTCATCCTTCGCCGTCGCTCCGCATCATCTCTCCAACTTTGGTATAATCTTCACTCATTCATTTCATGACCAAAGGAGGAGAAAGTACCTCATTGGGCTCTAATGATTCCGTTTTTGGCGATTCATGCCAAAGGGGGAGAAAATATGAGCCCAAAGCAAAAGGACCGCACCACCACCTATTTTCAAATTTGATGATTTTCATTGGTAAATTTCAAAATTGGTATCTCTTTATGTTCTAAAGGGGGAGGAAATAGTTTTTCAAAATAATAAGTCAAAACCCTCTTGAACACTAAGAAGAGGATCTCATTTAGGGGGAGTTTTGTTTAGTCAAAGGAAAAGCATTTGAACAAAGGAAGAAAATTTCAAATCTTGAAAATGCTTTGCAAAATCTTATTCATTTACCTTTGACTATCTTGCAAAATGACTTTGAAAAGGATTTACAAAAGAGTTTGCAAAAACAAAACTTATGGTGCAAATGTGGTCCAATATGTCAAAAACAAAGAAACCATCCATGCGCATCACATAAGTATTTATATTGGCTCAATTCCAAGCAACCTTTGCACTTACATTATGTAAACTAGTTCAATTATGCACTTCTATATTTGCTTTGGTTTGTGTTGGCATCAATCACCAAAAAGGGGGAGATTGAAAGGGAATTAGGCTTACACCTAGTTCCCAAATAATTTTGGTGGTTGAATTGCCCAACACAAATATTGGACTAACTAGTTTGCTCTAGTGCATAAGTTATACAGGTGCAAAAGGTTCACATTTAGCCAATAAAAAGACCAAGTGTTGGATTCAACAAAGGAGCAGCAAGGCAACCGAGGGCACCTCTGGCTGAAGGCACCGGACTGTCCGGTGTGCACCGGACATGTCCGGTGCGGCCAGAGGACTTCGACTCAAACTCTTCGCCCTCGGGAATTCTCGAAAGCCGGCGCGCTATAATTCACCGGACTGTCCGGTGTGCACCGGACATGTCCGGTGCTCCAAGGAAGCGCGGTCTCCGGAACTCGCCAGCCTCGGGTTCGCGCGGTAGCCGCTCCGCTAAAATTCACCGGACTGTCCGGTGTGCACCGGACTGTCCGGTGTGCCAGCGGAGCAACGGCTCCCTGCGGCGCCAACGGCTCCCTGCGGTGCATTTAATGCGCGCGCAGCGCGCGCAGACGTCAGGATCGCCCATACCGGTGCACCGGACATCAAACAGTACATGTCCGGTGTGCACCGGACACCCAGGAGGACCCAGAAGTCAGAAGTTCCAACGGTCAGAATCCAACGGCAATGGTGACGTGGCAGGGGCACCGGACTGTCCGGTGTGCACCGGACTGTCCGGTGCACCATCGAACAGACTGCTTCCAGCAACGGTCACTTTTGGTGGTTGGGGCTATAAATACCCCAACCACCCCACATTCATTGCCATCCAAGTTTTCCACTTCTCAACTACTACAAGAGCTCTAGCATTCAATTCTAGACACACCAAATAGATCAAGTCCTCTCCAAATTCCACACAACTCCATAGTGACTAGAGAGAGTGATTTGCTTGTGTTCTTTCGAGCTCTTGCGCTTGGATCGCATTCTTTTCTTTCTCATTTGTTCTTGAGATCATCACTCAATTGTAACCAAGGCAAGAGGCACCAATTGTGTGGTGGCCCTTGCGGGGAAGTTTTGTTCCCGGTTGATTGAGAAGAAGAGAAAGCTCACTCGATCCGTGGGATCGTTTGAGAGAGGGAAGGGTTGAAAGAGACCCGGCCTTAGTGGCCTCCTCAACGGGGAGTAGGTTTGCGAGAACCGAACCTCGGTAAAACAAATCCTCGTGTCACACTCTTATTTGCTTGCGATTTGTTTTGCGCCCTCTCTCGCGGACTCGTTTCTTTATTACTAACGCTAACCCGGCTTGTAGTTGTGATTATTTTTGTAAATTTCAGTTTCGCCCTATTCACCCCCCCTCTAGGCGACTATCACTAACCTTTTCTTGTTGCTAAGACACCAAACTTAGAACAAATTATAGTATTGGGCACAAGAAGAAACTTCTATTCTAATGATTATCAAAAGATGTCAATTGAAGCAAACTATCACGGCTACCAATTGCAAGTTCATTTATTATCACAGCTCCATGATATTTAAGAATAAGCATCTATTATCACCAGATAATATAGAGCATGAGCAATCTAGGGATATACAATTACTCATGACTTAAGATACCAATTACTTGACTTACAGAGGTACCCAAGTCCTGATTGCTCCATTTCATGCTCATCTTCTCTTTTCCACCTTGAGACTGTACAAGATTGCTCAAGAAACAGTTAGTCTCAAAAGACACAAGTTATGTGTGCTCCCCCTTAAGTTGTACATTAAGTATTTGAATGACTTGCACTTTGCACATTCTAGCTTCCTCAGAACTAGAGGGGATCACAACATACCTTGGTCAAGGCATACTCTATCACTTTCATCCAAAGAGATATCAATTAAATACCAAATTGAAAGCTACTTGTTACCAATTTAAGGCCAAATGAAAGGTTGACAAAATACAACAATGCATGCCTCAAGAGGTACAACAACCAACCAGGATATTCTACATACTTAACAATCATTGCGCCACATATACCAATTGAAAAGCAACACGATTATGCATATAAAGCGTCATGTCTAAGCACATCATAGTTAAGAAGGTTCCTTAGATACATCAAAAGAAACAACATTTTAAGGCATAAGTTTCCTAAGCCACGATACTACCAATGAAATGCAAGAACACAGCTATGATCACAATCAATGGAACTTCAAGATATTCAATAAAATTGCACAGTTCCATTCTCCATACCTTTGCCTTTTCCTGAATTGCTATGAGAGCACCAGTTGTCACTAATTGAGGGCTCCTTTTGTTCATGCACCTTATAGCTCAAAAGAGTGCATTAGAGGCACAACATGGAGTTGGTATTCACACAATACCAGACCAGAGTAATCGTGTGAACATTAACTAATCAAAATATCATATTTGCATAACTCACACAGGTTAATCATTAAAACCATATAGCATAACTCACAACTGAATACAGGTTTATTCACTAACACAACAAGAGCTAATCATGGTGGATATATCCAATGAAAGACTACCCATTAAATGATTCAAGAGATATAATATTTAAAGCACATAATCATGATTAAGCAAGCATAATTACGAACTTGGAAATCATTAATCATTAATCAAAAGATACCCAACACAGGCAATCAAAAAGCATAACTACTCCAAGGACAGATAGCATGACACTTGAGAAACACAGGTACCGTCCTTTGGAGAGTCAGATGCATAATCAAGGTCCTTTGCTTGATTCACCAATGATGATTAAGGACCTCTACAACTTATTTCACTTGAGATGAACATATGATTAGTATCTCACAATAATTCAACCTTGGGTCAATGAATAAACACCAAAACAATTAACAGCTTAAGCATAGAGTTTGAGTTAACCGTATTAAGCTCTCCCATGGTCTCCAGTCCATCTCAAGGCACCTGCATGGTCTAGTTAGCACAGTTTGGTACCCATCTCGGGATGGGTCCATAATGATCATCTAAATGTGCCTTTGGTACCCAAATTGCCTTTGTGCTAGTTCTAGGTGATCTCGTTATAGATCTAGCACAAGTGTATGATTTGAGTCTCCTAAGCGAATGAGATTGAGACAAATTCACTTGCTTAGGAATCTTACCTTTATAACATACCTTGGATAGATGACCCTGCTCACCACACTTGTAGCAAGAACGTCGCTTACCCTGACATGACGCTTGCTGTTTGTCATTTTTCTTGGTGAGAGTCATCTTGGAGACTGCACATGCTTGGTTCATCATTAGCGGACAAGAAGTGATCATGTGACTCTTGTCATTGCATCCGAAGCATCTCCTTATCCCTTCACCCTTGTTGGTGTATGGACACGACGCGATGAGGTGTCCTGGCTTGTTGCACTTAAAGCACCTCCTTTTCCATTTTCTCTTTTTGTTCTTGGATGACATAGAGAAAAGGTTAGTGCAAACAACATGATTAATTGAGTCTCTACCTTTTTCCAGGCTCATGTGAGAGCACCTAGAGGGGGGGTGAATAGGTGATCCTGTGAAACTTAAACTTATAGCCACAAAAACTTGTTAAGTGTTAGCACAATAATCGCCAAGTGGCTAGAGAGGAGTCTCAACAAAACACAATACCACAAGAGATCAAACACAGAGATGACACAGTGGTTTATCCCGTGGTTCGGCCAAGACCAACGCTTGCCTACTCCATGTTGTGGCGTCCCAACGGACGAGGGTTGCAATCAACCCCTCTCAAGCGGTCCAAAGACCAACTTGAATACCACGGTGTTTTGCTTTGCCTTTCAATATCCCGCTTGCGAGGAATCTCCACAACTTGGAGCCTCTCGCCCTTACACTTGAGATTTACAAGAAATACGGAGTAAGGGATGAAAGCAACACACACAAATCCACAGCAAGATGCGCACACACACGGCCAAGAATCGAGCTCAAAAGACTATCTCAAAGTTCTCACTAGAACGGAGCTCGAATCACTGAGAATGACAAACGAATGCGCAAAGACTGAGTGTGGATGATCAAGAATGCTCTAAGGTTGCTTGGTGTACTCCTCCATGCACCTAGGGGTCCCTTTTATAGCCCCAAGGCAGCTAGGAGCCGTTGAGAGCAAATCTGGAAGGCCAATCTTGCCTTCTGTCGTCGGGGGCACCGGACACTGTCCGGTGCCCGATTTCCTTCCTTAAATAGCGAAGCCGACCGTTGGCAGACTTGGAGCCGTTGGCGCACCGGACAGTCCGGTGCCGTCTTCTGGCTCGGCCACGTGTCCCGCGCAGATTGCGCGGCCGACCGTTGGCCCGGCCGACCGTTGGCTCACCGGACGGTCCGGTGCACACCGGACAGTCCGGTGAATTTTAACCGTACGCCGTCGGCGAATTCCCGAGAGCGGCCTCTTCACGCCGAGTCAGCCTGGCGCACCGGACACTGTCCGGTGCTCCACCGGACAGTCCGGTGTGCCAGACCGAGCTGAGTCTTCGCTGTACACAGCCAAGTCTTTTGCACCTTTCTTCTTTTCTTCTTCTTTCTGTTTCTAACACTTAGACAAGTATATTAGTACACAAAACCAATGTACTAAGGCTTAGAAACATACCTTTACTTCATGATTTGCACTTTGTTCATCCATGGACATAAATTCACATTTAAGCACTTGTGTTGGCACTTCAATCACCAAAATACTTAGAAATGGCCCAAGGGCACATTTCCCTTTCAATCTCCCCCTTTTTGGTGATTTATGCCAACACAACATAAAGCAACTAGAACAAGTGCAAACTCACTTCAAATAAAACTCAAATTTATTTTGATTCAATTTTGGCATATATGGATCATCCTTTGCCACCACTTGGTTTGTTTTTGCAAATCAAACTCAAATCTCTATCTCTAAGTCAACCACACATGTTGAAGCATAAAGAGAGTCATTCCAAAAGAGATTGATCAAAGATTTCAAAAACTCCCCTTTTTCCCATAATTACTACTTCTCCCCACAAGAAGCCAACTTTTGACAAAAGAGACAATAAAAGAGTTTTGACAAACCAAAAGCGAGTTTTGACAAACCAAAAGCTCTACTCTACTATTTTCAAATTTCTCAAGTGGTAGCTGATCCATTTATTGCTTTGGCCTTTATTTTCTCCCCCTTTGGCATCAAGCACCAAAACGGGATCAATCTTGGCCCTCTAACCCCATTGCCTCACCAAAATCTTCAATTTAGAGCAAATGGCAATAAGAGTTCATGAGATGGACTTGGAATAAGTTACCCTCTCATCGGAGTGCAGTGGAAGTCTTTCATGGTCCAAGTCCACTTTTTCCCTTTCAATTCTCCTTCGAGACTAAATCAAGCAAACTCAAGCATATGGTTAGTCTCAAAGGGTCAAGTTGTAACACATCTCCCCCTAAACATGTGCATCACTTTGCAACGGACTTGTGAGGTCCAGGGAGTGTTTGTACAACTTGAGCACCACAATAAGCAACAAAATGCAGAATGAACATGATCAAGGGCATGAACACATGTATGCTACATTTCAATCCAAGTTCCGCGAATCTAAGATATTGAGCTCACTACGCAGCCTGCAAAAGGTCTTCTCATCTAGAGGCTTGGTAAAGATATCGGCTAGCTGGTTCTCGGTGCTAACATGAAACACTTCGATATCTCCCTTTTTCTGGTGGTCTCTCAAAAATTGATGCCGGATGTCAATGTGCTTTGTGCGGCTGTGCTCAACAGGATTTTCCGCTATTCGGATAGCACTCTCATTATCACATAGGAGTGGGACTTTGCTCAGATTGTAGCCAAAGTCCCTGAGGGTTTGCCTCATCCAAAGTAGTTGCGCGCAACACTGTCCTGCTGCAACATACTCGGCCTCAGCGGTGGATAGGGCAACGGATGTTTGTTTCTTAGAGTTCCATGACACCAGGGACCTTCCTAAGAATTGGCACGTCCCTGATGTACTCTTCCTATCGACCTTACATCCAGCATAGTCGGAATCTGAGTACCCAATCAAGTCAAAGTTAGACCCCTTTGGATACCAGATCCCGAAGCAAGGCGTAGCGACTAAATATCGAAGAATTCGCTTCACAGCCACTAAGTGACACTCCTTCGGATCAGATTGAAATCTAGCACACATGCATACGCTAAGCATAATATCCGGTCTACTAGCACATAAATAAAGCAAAGAACCTATCATGGACCGGTATGCTTTTTGATCAACGGACTTACCTCCTTTGTTGAGGTCGGTGTGTCCGTCGGTTCCCATCGGCGTCTTTGCGGGCTTGGCGTCCTTCATCCCAAACCTCTTTAGAAAATCTTGTGTGTACTTCATTTGGGAGATGAAAGTGCCATCCTTGAGTTGCTTCACTTGGAACCCAATGAAGTAGTTCAACTCGCCCATCATCGACATCTCGAATTTCTGCGTCATCACCCTGCTAAACTCTTCACAAGACTTTTGATTAGTAGAACCAAATATTATGTCGTCGACATAAATTTGGCACACAAAAAGATCACCATCGCAAGTCTTAGTAAAAAGAGTTGGATTGGCTTTCCCAACCTTGAAAGCATTAGCAATTAAAAAGTCTCTAAGGCATTCATACCATGCTCTTGGGGCTTGCTTAAGTCCATAGAGCGCCTTAGAGAGCTTACACACGTGGTCGGGGTACCGTTCATCCTCGAAGCCAGGGGGCTGCTCCACGTACACCTCCTCTTTGATCGGCCCGTTGAGGAAAGCGCTCTTCACATCCATTTGGTACAACCTGAAAGAATGGTGAGCGGCATATGCTAGCAAGATACGAATTGATTCTAGCCTAGCCACAGGAGCAAACGTCTCCTCAAAGTCCAAACCTGCGACTTGGGCATAACCTTTTGCCACAAGTCGAGCCTTGTTCCTCGTCACCACCCCGTGCTCGTCCTGTTTGTTGCGGAACACCCACTTGGTTCCCACAACATTTTGCTTGGGACGAGGCACCAGTGTCCAAACTTCATTGCGCTTGAAGTTGTTGAGTTCCTCCTGCATGGCCAATACCCAATCCGGATCTAGCAAGGCCTCCTCTACCCTGAAAGGCTCAATAGAAGAGACAAAGGAGTAATGCTCACAAAAATTAACTAATCGAGATCGAGTAGTTACTCCCTTGCTAATGTCACCCAAAATTTGGTCGACGGGATGATCCCTTTGAATCACCGCTCGAACTTGGGTTGGAGGTGCCGGTTGCGCTTCTTCCTCCATCACGTGATCATCTTGTGCTCCCCCTTGATCACACGCCTCCTTTTGATGAACATGTTCATCATCTTGAGTTGGGGGATGCACCGTTGTTGAGGAAGAAGGTTGATCTTGTTCATCTTGTTCTTGTGGCCGCACTTCTCCAATCGCCATGGTTCGTATAGCGGCCGTTGGAACATCTTCTTCATCTACATCATCACAATCAACAACTTGCTCTCTTGGAGAGCCATTAGTCTCATCAAATACAACGTCGCTAGAGACTTCAACCAAGCCCGATGATTTGTTGAAGACCCTATACGCCTTTGTATTTGAATCATAACCTAATAAAAACCCTTCTACAGCTTTGGGAGCAAATTTAGAATTTCTACCCTTCTTCACTAGAATGTAGCACCTGCTCCCAAATACACGAAAGTAAGATACATTGGGTTTGTTACCGGTTAGTAGCTCATACGACGTCTTCTTGAGGAGGCGGTGAAGGTAGACCCTGTTGATGGCGTGGCAAGCCGTGTTCACGGCTTCCGACCAAAAGCACTCGGGGGTCTTGAATTCTCCAAGCATAGTCCTCGCCATATCTATGAGTGTCCTGTTCTTCCTTTCTACCACACCATTTTGCTGTGGTGTGTAGGGAGCGGAGAACTCGTGCTTGATCCCTTCCTCCTCAAGGAACTCCTCCACTTGAAGGTTCTTGAATTCGGACCCGTTGTCGCTCCTTATCTTTTTCACCTTGAGCTCAAACTCATTTTGAGCTCTCCTGAGGAAGCGCTTGAGGGTCCCTTGGGTTTCAGACTTATCCTGCAAAAAGAACACCCAAGTGAAGCGGGAAAAGTCATCAACAATAACTAAACCATACTTACTTCCTCCTATGCTTAAATAGGCGACGGGTCCGAAGAGGTCCATATGTAGCAGTTCCAGGGGTCTTGATGTGGTCATCACATTTTTGCTATGATGTGCTCCTCCCACTTGTTTACCTGCCTGACAAGCTGCACAAGGTCTATCTTTTTCGAATTGTACGTTAGTCAAACCTATCACGTGTTCTCCCTTTAGAAGCTTGTGAAGGTTCTTCATCCCCACATGTGCTAAGCGGCGATGCCACAGCCAGCCCATGCAAGTCTTAGCCATTAAGCATGCATCTAGACCGGCCTCTTCTTTTGCAAAATCAACTAAGTAAAGCTTGCCGTCTAATACACCCTTAAAGGCTAGCGAACCATCACTTCTTCTAATGACAGACACATCTACATTTGTAAAAAGACAATTATATCCCATATTGCATAGTTGACTAACAGATAGCAAATTGTAACCAAGAGACTCAACTAAAAACACATTGGAAATTGAGTGCTCATTAGAAATTGCAATTTTACCTAACCCTTTTACCTTGCCTTGATTCCCATCACCGAATATAATTGAATCTTGGGAATCCTTATTTTTGACGTAGGAGGTGAACATCTTCTTCTCCCCCGTCATATGGTTTGTGCATCCGCTGTCGATAATCCAGCTTGAACCCCCGGATGCATAAACCTGCAAGGCAAATTTAGGCTTGGGTCTTAGGTACCCAACTCATGTTGGGTCCTACAAGGTTAGTGCAAATATCCTTAGGGACCCAAATGCAAGTTTTGTCTCCCTTGCATTTTGCCCCTAACTTCCTAGCAATTATTTTCCTATCCTTTCTACAAATAGCAAAGGAAGCATTTAAAGCACAATAAATTGTAGAAGGTTCATTCACTACTTTCCTAGGAGCATGAATAATATTCTTTCTAGGCACATGATGAATAGCATTTCTCCTAGACATATTTCTACCATGCATATAGGAAGAACTAGAAGCAAACATGGCATGAGAGTCAAAATCATCATAAGCATTATAGCTCCTATAAGCATTTCTAGTTTGTCTCCTATCATGATAAATAAAAGCATGGTTCCTTTTAGTACTACTAGCCATAGGAGCCTTCCCTTTCTCCTTGGCGGAGACAGGAGCCTTATGGCCTGTCAAGTCCTTGGCTTCCCTCTTGTAGCCAAGTCCATCCTTAATTGAGGGGTGTCTACCAATCGTGTAGGCATCCCTTGCAAATTTCATCTTATCAAATTCATTCTTGCTAGTCTTAAGTTGGGCATTAAGACTAGCCACTTCATCATTTAGTTTTGAAATTGAAACTAAGTGTTCACAACAAGCATTAATATCAACATCCTTACACCTAGTGCAAATTTCAACATGTTCAACACAAGAGTTAGATTTACTTGCTACTTCTAGTTTAGCATTTAAATCATTAATTTCACCTTTTAAAGAAGAAATGGTTTCATTACAAGTAGAAAGTTCACAAGAAAGCATTCCATTTCTTTTAACTTCTAGAGCAAGTGAATTTTGTGCACTAACAAATTTATCATGCTCTTCATATAAAAGATCTTCTTGTTTTTCTAAGATTCTATCCTTTTCATTCAAGGCATCAATCAATTCATTAATCTTAGCTATCTTAGTTCTATCCAATCCCTTGAATAAACTAGAGTAATCTATTTCATCCTCACTAGACTCATCATCACTAGAAGAATCATAAGTATTAGCATTATGATTGATTACCTTCTTCTCCCTTGCCATGAGGCAAGTGTGATGCTCGTTTGGGAAGAGGGCCGATTTGTTGAAGGCAGTGGCGGCGAGTCCTTCGTCGTCGGAGTCGGACGAAGAGCAATCCGAATCCCACTCCTTTCCAAGGTGTGCTTCGCCTTTGGCCTTCTTGTAAATCTTCTTGTTCTCTCTCTTCCCATTCTTCCCTTGCTCCTGGTCACTATCATTTTCGGGACAGTTAGCAATAAAATGACCAACCTTACCACATTTGAAGCATGAGCGCTTCCCCTTTGTCTTGGTCTTCCTTGGTTGCCCCTTGCGACCATTTAGCGCCGTCTTGAATCTTTTGATGATGAGAGCCATCTCTTCATCATTGAGCCCGGCCGCCTCAACTTGCGCCACCTTGCTGGGTAGCGGCTCCTTGCTCCTTGTTGCCTTGAGAGCAATGGGTTGAGGCTTGTGGATTGGACCGTTCAACGCGTCGTCGACGTATCTCGCCTCCTTGATCATCATCCGCCCGCTTACGAATTTTCCGAGTACCTCCTCGGGCGTCATCATCGTGTACCTAGGATTCTCACGAATATTGTTCACGAGATGAGGATCAAGAACGGTAAAGGACCTTAGCATTAGGCGGATGACGTCGTGGTCTGTCCATCGCGTGCTTCCGTAGCTCCTTATTTTGTTGATGAGGGTCTTGAGCCGGTTGTACGTTTGGGTTGGCTCCTCTCCCCTTATCATGATGAATCGTCCAAGCTCGCCCTCCACCAACTCCATTTTGGTGAGCATGGTGATGTCATTCCCCTTGTGAGAGATCTTGAGGGTGTCCCATATTTGCTTGGCATTGTCCAAGCCGCTCACCTTATTGTACTCTTCCCTGCACAAGGACGCTAATAGAACAGTAGTAGCTTGTGCATTTCTATGGATTTGTTCATTTATGAGCATAGAGTTATCTGAGCTATTAAACTTCATTCCATTCTCTACAATCTCCCAAATGCTTGGATGGAGAGAGAATAAGTGACTACGCATTTTGTGACTCCAAAATCCGTAGTCCTCCCCATCGAAGTGTGGAGGTTTGCCAAGAGGAATGGAAAGCAAATGCGAATTCGAACTATGTTGAATACGAGAATAATCAAATGAAAAGTTCGAATTGACCGTCTTTTTGTAGTCGTTGTCGTCGTCTTTTTGGGAAGAGGAAGATTCGTCGCTGTCGTAGTAGACGATCTCCTTGATGCGTCTTGTCTTCTTCTTCTTCCCTTCTTTGCGTCTGTGTCCCGAGCCCGAGTCGGTAGTCTTGTCGTCCTTTGGCTCGTTGACGAAGGACTCCTTCTCCTTGTCGTTGATCACGATTCCCTTCCCCTTAGGATCCATCTCTTCGGGCGGTTAGTCCCTTTCTTGAAGAGAACGGCTCCGATACCAATTGAGAGCACCTAGAGGGGGGGTGAATAGGTGATCCTGTGAAACTTAAACTTATAGCCACAAAAACTTGTTAAGTGTTAGCACAATAATCGCCAAGTGGCTAGAGAGGAGTCTCAACAAAACACAATACCACAAGAGATCAAACACAGAGATGACACAGTGGTTTATCCCGTGGTTCGGCCAAGACCAACGCTTGCCTACTCCACGTTGTGGCGTCCCAACGGACGAGGGTTGCAATCAACCCCTCTCAAGCGGTCCAAAGACCAACTTGAATACCATGGTGTTTTGCTTTGCCTTTCAATATCTCGCTTGCGAGGAATCTCCACAACTTGGAGCCTCTCGCCCTTACACTTGAGATTTACAAGAAATACGGAGTAAGGGATGAAAGCAACACACACAAATCCACAGCAAGATGCGCACACACACGGCCAAGAATCGAGCTCAAAAGACTATCTCAAAGTTCTCACTAGAACGGAGCTCGAATCACTGAGAATGACAAACGAATGCGCAAAGACTGAGTGTGGATGATCAAGAATGCTCTAAGGTTGCTTGGTGTACTCCTCCATGCGCCTAGGGGTCCCTTTTATAGCCCCAAGGCAGCTAGGAGCCGTTGAGAGCAAATCTGGAAGGCCAATCTTGCCTTCTGTCGTCGGGGGCACCGGACAGTCCGGTGCACATCGGACACTGTCCGGTGCCCGATTTCCTTCCTTAAATAGCGAAGCCGACCGTTGGCAGACTTGGAGCCGTTGGCGCACCGGACATGTCCGGTGCACACCGGACAGTCCGGTGCCGTCTTCTGGCTCGGCCACGTGTCCCGCGCAGATTGCGCGGCCGACAGTTGGCTCACCGGACAGTCCGGTGCACACCGGACAGTCCGGTGAATTTTAACCATACGCCGTCGGCGAATTCCCGAGAGCGGCCTCTTCACGCCGAGTCAGCCTGGCGCACCGGACACTGTCCGGTGCTCCACCGGACAGTCCGGTGTGCCAGACCGAGCTGAGTCTTCGCTGTACACAGCCAAGTCTTTTGCACCTTTCTTCTTTTCTTCTTCTTTCTGTTTCTAACACTTAGACAAGTATATTAGTACACAAAACCAATGTACTAAGGCTTAGAAACATACCTTTACTTCATGATTTGCACTTTGTTCATCCATGGACATAAATTCACATTTAAGCACTTGTGTTGGCACTTCAATCACCAAAATACTTAGAAATGGCCCAAGGGCACATTTCCCTTTCATCATGTTGATTTCCTCATCTTTAGGAACATCCTTCTTATGGAGCTTAACACTTGCTGCAATTTTTCCTTTCTCAAGATATCCACGGGCGCGTGGTGAAGAAGCTTGAGAAAGTTGAGCAAAGTGTCTTCTCCTTAGTTGTCTTGGCTTCTTGTTCCCACAGAATTTCATTTGTGACCCTAAAGCTTGTTGCTCAATCGATGATTGGCTTTCTTTTGAGCAACAGGGGTTAGCACATGGTGATATACAATTCAATTGCGCACACGTGCGAGAATGAGGTTCACATGAATTTAAGTTTGCAATTATAACCTCATGAGCAACATTAAGCATGATATGGTCATCAACTAATTTATTATGAGAATATGACAACATATCATACTTTTTACCTAGAGCACGTTTTTCTAAGTCCATTGTTTCTACTTGATTCTTAAGCATAGAATTTTCCGTTTTAAGTTGAGCAACATTAGATAATGCATCATGACTGTTTCTTTGCTCAATTAAAACAGATTCATACCTTTGGACCAAATCATCATGAGAGCACTTTAGCTTCTCATGTTCTTTGGTCATCTTCTTCAGGTTGTTGTTGGTTTTGATGAGGGACTTCTCTAGCCTGAGAAGCGTCTCGCCTTGTTCCTTGTTCCTTCTCAACAGCTTAACCAAGAGTGTCGTGTCCTCTTTGTTGAGATGGATGTAGAAACGACGAATCTCCTCTTCTTCCACATCATCGGTCTCATTTTCCCTATCAATAATGTCAGTGGAAGCCAAATAGGAAAATGTACCTTGAGGTGATGAAGATTCATCCTCGCTATCATCCTCATATTCCTCCTCATCATGGCTTTCGTCTCCATCGTCATTGTTAGCAATAAAACACTTATTATTAGTGGAGACCAAACCTGTCGACGAGGTGGATTCATCGTTGGGTGCCCATCGTTCTTAATCTTTTCCCTTTGAAAGGTTAGCATCACAAGCAATATAGGGAGTAGAAGCAGTACAATTTGCCACACAATATTTTACTTTAATTCTATTCCATAGATCATGAGCATCAACAAATAAATCATTATCACTACTCATGATGGCAAAATAGGCACCTCTAGATAGAGAATCAACTAAGATGTTGCATGCATGGTGATTTAGAGTTAGACATCTTAGTTCTTCATTAGAAGGATTTTTACTAATATTAGAGGGAAAAATACTACTACTAAAGACCTGTCTCAAATCAGGATCAACACTCATGAAAGCACTATAAATAGAGACAGACCAAAACTTGTAATTAGAACCATCGCCTAAAAGGAGTTCTACAGTTACCTCTTGTGACGACATCGTCATCTCCGGACGGCTAAGCCCACACTGGAGAGGCCTAGCTCTGATACCAATTGAAAGTTCCCTTTGACCCGGGAACAGGATCTGGATGTCGCCTAGAGGGGGGGTGAATAGGCGAATAAAACTTATTACTTTAAAACTTAAATTCTTACTCTACTCGAAGACTTAGTACGCAGTGGAGTAAGAAGATTCTTCGAGTAGGTTGCAGCAGAATTGGTGATCCTGTCTCAAAATGTCCTGCACTCCAAATAAAACTTATACCACAGATAAGTGTTGAGGTGCAGATATAAAAAACGAGTAAGACAGAGAGTCAGGATACAATACAGAACAGAGCACTCAGACACAAGGATTTATCCCGAGGTTCGGCCAAGCCTGAAATGCTTGCCTAGTCCTCGTTGGAGTTAGCCACACCTGGGCTTGGAGTCTATTTCAACTCCTTCCTCCGTTTGCTCAGATCTATCAGTATGACAGATAGAGCCTTTCACTATTGAGATGGGTTACAACAACACCGTGGCTGCTTACAAACTTCTCGACAGCACCTCGGTAGAGTAACGATACGCTCAAGACCTTGCTCTAGCTCTTAGCAGCACTTCTGAAAGGGAAATGTGCCCTTGGGTCATTTCTAAATATTTTGGTGATTTAGTGCCCAACACAGGTGCCTAATTGTAAAATGGTGGACAAAGTACAAATTAAGATTAAAGGTATGTTTCTAAGCCTTAGTACATTGGTTTTGAATACTAATATACTTGTCTAAGTGTTAGAAACAGAAAGTAGAAGAAAAGAAGAGAGGAGTAAAAGACTTGGCTGAGTGCAGCCAAGACTCAGCTCGGTCTGGAGCACCGGACTGTCCGGTGTGCACCGGACAGTGTCCGGTGCGCCAGACTGACTCGGCGCGAACTGGCCGCTCTCGGGAATTCGCCGACGGCGTACGGCTAAAATTCACCGGACTGTCCGGTGTGCACCGGACTGTCCGGTGAGCCAACGGTCGGCCGGGCCAACGGTCGGCCGCGCAATCTGCGCGGGACACGTGGCCGAGCCAACGGTCGGAAGACGGCACCGGACTGTCCGGTGTGCACCGGACATGTCCGGTGCGCCAACGGCTCCAGATCTGCCAACGGTCTGCAACGGTCGGCTTCGCTGTTTAAGGAAACAAATCGGGCACCGGACAGTGTCCGGTGTGCACCGGACTGTCCGGTGCCCCCGACGACAGAAGGCAAGGATAGCCTTCTAGATTTGCTCTCAACGGCTCCTAGCTGCCTTGGGGCTATAAAAGGGGCCCCTAGGCGCATGGAGGAGACACACAAGCAACCTTTGAGCATTCTTGATCATCCACACTCAGTCTTTGCGCATTCGTTTGTCATTCTAAGTGTTTCGAGCTCCGTTCTAGTGAGAACTTTGTGATACTCTTGTGAGCTCGATTCTTGGCCGTGTGTGTGCGCGTTTCGCTGTGGATTTGTGTGTGTTGCTTCCCTCCCTTACTCTGTGCTTCGTTGTGATCATATACTTGTAAGGGCAAGAGACTCCAATTTGTGGAGATTCCTTGCAAACGGGATAGTGAAAGGCAAAACAAAACACCGTGGTATTCAAGTAGGTCTTTGGACCGCTTGAGAGGGGTTGATTGCAACCCTCGTCCGTTGGGACGCCACAACGTGGAGTAGGCAAGCGTTGGTCTTGGCCAAACCACGGGATAAACCACTGTGTCACCTCTGTGCTTGATCTCTTGTGGTATTGTGTTTTGTTGAGACTTCTCTTTAGCCACTTGGCAATTATTGTGCTAACACTTAACAAGTTTTTGTGGCTTAAGTTTCAAGTTTCACAGGATCACCTATTCACCCCCCCCCTCTAGGTGCTCTCAATTGGTATCGGAGCCGTTCTCTTCACAAGGGACTAACCGCCCGAAGAGATGGATCCTAAGGGGAAGGGTATAGTGATCAACGACAAAGAGAAGGAACCCTTCGTCAACGAGCCGAAGGACGACAAGCCTACCGACTCCGGCTCGGGCCATAGACGGAAGGAAGGGAGGAAGAAGAAGACAAGGCGCATCAAGGAGATCGTCTACTACGACAGCGATGAGTCTACTTCTTCCCAAAAGGACGACCACAGCGACTACGAGAGAAGGAAACCGGTTAATTCGAACTTTTCTTTTGACTACTCTCGTATTCCGCAAAGTTCAAATTCACATTTGCTCTCCATTCCACTCGGCAAGCCCCCACACTTTGATGGAGAGGACTACGGATTTTGGAGCCAAAAATGCGTAGTCACCTATTCTCTCTCCATCCTAGTATTTGAGAGATTGTGGAGAGTGGAATGCACTTTGATAGTTCGGATAGTCCCATGTTCATTAATGAACAAATTCATAAGAATGCACAAGCTACTACTGTTCTTCTAGCTTCCTTGTGCAGGGATGAATACCATAAAGTAAGCGGCTTGGATAACGCCAAGCAGATCTGGGACACCCTCAAGATTTCTCATGAGGGGAACGACGTCACCTTGCTCACCAAGATGGAGTTGGTGGAGGGAGAGCTTGGACGGTTCGCAATGATAAGGGGCGAGGAGCCGACGCAAACATACAACCGGCTCAAGACTCTTATCAACAAGATAAGGAGCTACGGAAGCACGCGATGGACGGATCATGACGTCGTCCGCCTAATGCTCAGGTCATTTACCGTTCTTGATCCTCATTTGGTGAACAATATACGTGAAAATCCCAGGTACACCAAGATGTCGCCCGAAGAAGTTCTTGGGAAATTCGTTAGCGGGCGAATGATGATCAAGGAGGCAAGGTATGTGGACGACACCTTGAATGGTCCGATCAACGAGCCGCAACCCCTTGCTCTCAAGGCAACACGAAGCAAGGAGGCGCTACCTAGCAAGGTGGCACAGATTGAGGCGGCCGGACTCAATGATGAAGAGATGGCTCTCATCATCAAGAGATTCAAGACGGCGCTAAATGGTCGCAAGGGGCAGCCAAGCAAGACCAAGACAAAGGGGAAGCGCTCATGCTTCAAATGCGGTAAGCTTGGTCATTTTATCGCTAACTGTCCCGATAATGAAAGTGATCAGGAAAAGGGGAACAAAAGAGAGAAGAAGAAGCAATACAAGAAGGCAAAGGGCGAGGCACATCTAGGAAAGGAGTGGGACTCGGATTGCTCCTCCTCCGACTCCGACAATGAAGGACTCGCTGCCACTGCCTTCAACAAGTCTTCCCTCTTCCCCAACGAACGTCTCACATGCCTTATGGCAAGGGAGAAGAAGGTGAGTACTCAAGACTCCACTTATGCTTCTTCTAGTGATAATGAGTCTAGTGATGATGATGACATAGATTACTCTAGCTTGTTCAAGGGATTGGATAGAAATAAAATTGATAAAATCAATGAATTGATTGATGCATTGAATGAAAAGGATAGGCTTTTAGAAAAGCAAGAGGATTTATTGTATGATGAACATGATAAATTTGTAGAGGCACAAAAATCATATGCTTTAGAAGTGAAAAGAAATGAAATGCTTTCTTATGAACTATCTACTTGTCATGAAACCATTTCTGCTTTACAAGGTGTTAACAATGATTTAAATGCTAAGTTAGAAGTAACAAATAAATCTAATTCTTGTGTAGAACATGTTATGATTTGCACTAGGTGTAAGGATTTCGATGTTGATGCCTGTAGTGAACACCTAGTTTTAATTTCCAAATTAAATGAGGAATTGGCTAGTCTTAATACCCAACTTAAGACTAGCAAGAGTGAAGTTGATAAAATAAAATTTGCAAGGGATGCCTACACGGTTGGTAGACACCCCTCAATTAAGGAGGATGGTCTTGGCTTCAAGAGAGAGGCCAAGAACTTAACAAGCCATAAGGCTCCCATCTTCGTCAAGGAGAAAGGGAAGGCCCCTATGGCTAGTAGTGCTAAAAAGAACCATGCTTTTATGTACCATGATAGGAGACATGCTAGAAATACTTATAATGATTTTGATTTACATGTTTATGATTCTCATGTCATGTTTGCTTCTAGTTCTTCCTATAAGCATGATAGAGATATGTGTAGGAGAAATGTTGTACATATGCCTAGGAGAAATATTGCTCATGTTCCTAGAAAAGTTGTGAACAAACCTTCTACCATTTATTATGCTTGCAATGCTCCCTTTGCTATTTATAGAAAGGGTAAGAAGGTAATTGCTAGGAAATTAGGGGCAAGATGCAAGGGAGATAAAACTTGCATTTGGGTCCCTAAGGATATTTGTGCTAACCTTGCAGGACCCAGCATGAGTTGGGTACCTAAGACCCAAGCCTAAATTTGCCTTGCAGGTTTATGCATCCGGGGGTTCAAGCTGGATTATCGACAGCGGATGCACAAACCATATGACGGGGGAGAAGAAGATGTTCACCTCCTACGTCAAAAATAAGGATTCCCAAGATTCAATTATATTCGGTGATGGGAATCAAGGCAAGGTAAAAGGGTTAGGTAAAATTGCAATTTCTAATGAGCACTCAATCTCAAATGTGTTTTTAGTTGAGTCTCTTGGTTACAATTTGCTATCTGTTAGTCAACTGTGCAATATGGGATATAATTGTTTATTTACAAATGTAGATGTGTCTGTCTTTAGAAGATGTGATGGTTCACTGGCTTTTAAGGGTGTACTAGACGGCAAGCTTTACTTAGTTGATTTTGCAAAAGAAGAGGCCGGTCTAGATGCATGCTTAATGGCTAAGACTTGCATGGGCTGGCTGTGGCATCGCCGCTTAGCACATGTGGGGATGAAGAACCTCCACAAGCTTCTAAAGGGAGAACACGTGATAGGACTAACAAATGTTTATTTCGAAAAAGATAGACCTTGTGCAGCTTGTCAAGCAGGTAAACAAGTGGGAGGAGCACATCACAGCAAGAATGTGATGACCACATCAAGACCCCTGGAGCTGCTACATATGGACCTCTTCGGACCCGTCGCCTATCTAAGCATAGGAGGAAGTAAGTATGGTCTGGTTATTGTTGATGACTTTTCTCGCTTCACTTGGGTGTTCTTTTTGCAGGATAAGTCTGAAACACAAGGGACCCTCAAGCGCTTCCTCAGGAGAGCTCAAAATGAGTTTGAGCTCAAGGTGAAGAAGATAAGGAGCGACAACGGGTCCGAGTTCAAGAACCTTCAAGTGGAGGAGTTTCTTGAGGAGGAAGGGATCAAGCACGAGTTCTCCGCTCCCTACACACCTCAGCAAAATGGTGTGGTAGAGAGGAAGAACAGGACGCTAATCGATATGGCGAGGACGATGCTTGGAGAGTACAAGACCCCCGAGTGTTTTTGGTCGGAAGCCGTGAACACGGCTTGCCACGCCATCAACAGGGTCTACCTTCACCGCCTCCTCAAGAAGACTTCGTATGAGCTACTAACCGGTAACAAACCCAATGTATCGTACTTTCGTGTATTTGGGAGCAAGTGCTACATTCTAGTGAAGAAGGGTAGAAATTCTAAGTTTGCTCCCAAAGCTGTAGAAGGGTTTTTGTTAGGTTATGATTCAAATACAAAGGCGTATAGGGTCTTCAACAAATCATCGGGTTTGGTTGAAGTCTCTAGCGACGTTGTATTTGATGAGACTAATGGCTCTCCAAGAGAGCAAGTTGTTGATTGTGATGATGTAGATGAAGAAGATGTTCCGACGGCCGCTATACGAACCATGGCGATTGGAGACGTTCGGCCACAGGAACAAGATGAACAAGATCAACCTTCTTCCTCAACCACGGTGCATCCCCCAACTCAAGACGATGAACAGGTTCATCAAAAGGAGGCGTGTGATCAAGGGGGAGCACAAGATGATCACGTGATGGAGGAAGAAGCGCAACCGGCACCTCCAACCCAAGTTCGAGCGATGATTCAAAGGGATCATCCCGTCGATCAAATTCTGGGTGACATTAGCAAGGGAGTAACTACTCGGTCTCGACTAGTCAATTTTTGTGAACATTACTCTTTTGTCTCCTCTATTGAGCCTTTCAGGGTAGAGGAGGCCTTGCTAGATCCGGATTGGGTGTTGGCCATGCAGGAGGAACTTAACAACTTCAAGCGCAATGAAGTTTGGACGCTGGTGCCTCGTCCCAAGCAAAATGTTGTGGGAACCAAGTGGGTGTTCCGCAACAAACAAGACGAGCACGGAGTGGTGACAAGGAACAAGGCTCGACTTGTGGCAAAAGGTTATGCCCAAGTCGCAGGTTTGGACTTTGAGGAGACTTTTGCTCCTGTGGCTAGGCTAGAGTCCATTCGTATCTTGCTAGCATATGCCGCTCACCATTCTTTCAGGTTGTACCAAATGGATGTGAAGAGCGCTTTCCTCAACGGGCCAATAAAGGAGGAGGTGTACGTGGAGCAACCCCCTGGCTTCGAGGATGAGCGGTACCCCGACCACGTGTGTAAGCTCTCTAAGGCGCTCTATGGACTTAAACAAGCCCCAAGAGCATGGTATGAATGCCTTAGAGATTTCTTACTTGCTAATGCTTTCAAGGTTGGGAAAGCCGATCCAACTCTTTTTACAAAGACATGTGATGGTGATTTGTTTGTATGCCAAATTTATGTCGATGACATAATATTTGGTTCTACTAATCAAAAGTCTTGTGAAGAGTTTAGCAGGGTGATGACGCAGAAATTCGAGATGTCGATGATGGGCGAGTTGAACTACTTCCTTGGGTTCCAAGTGAAGCAACTCAAGGACGACACCTTCATCTCTCAAACGAAGTACACGCAAGATCTGCTAAAGCGGTTTGGGATGAAGGATGCCAAGCCCGCAAAGACTCCGATGGGAACCGACGGACACACCGACCTCAACAAAGGAGGTAAGTCCGTTGATCAAAAAGCATACCGGTCAATGATAGGGTCTCTACTTTATTTATGTGCTAGTAGACTGGATATTATGCTTAGCGTATGCATGTGTGCTAGATTTCAATCCGATCCTAAGGAGTGTCACTTAGTGGCTGTGAAGCGAATTCTTAGATATTTAGTCGCTACGCCTTGCTTCGGGATCTGGTATCCAAAGGGGTCTAATTTTGACTTGATTGGGTACTCAGATTCCGACTATGCTGGATGTAAGGTCGATAGGAAGAGTACATCGGGGACGTGCCAAT
Organism: Zea luxurians; assembly: GCA_029449295.1. Taxonomy (NCBI): domain Eukaryota; kingdom Viridiplantae; phylum Streptophyta; class Magnoliopsida; order Poales; family Poaceae; genus Zea; species Zea luxurians. The sequence goes on along the minus strand of JAOPSE010000012.1, from coordinate 9,204,476 downwards.
TCTTAGGAAGGTCCCTGGTGTCATGGAACTCTAAGAAACAAACATCCGTTGCCCTATCCACCGCTGAGGCCGAGTACGTTGCCGCAGGTCAGTGTTGCGCGCAACTACTTTGGATGAGGCAAACCCTCCGGGACTTTGGCTACAATCTGAGCAAAGTCCCACTCCTATGTGACAATGAGAGTGCTATCCGAATAGCGGAAAATCCTGTTGAACACAGCCGCACAAAGCACATTGACATCCGGCATCACTTTTTGAGAGACCACCAGCAAAAGGGAGATATCGAAGTGTTTTATGTTAGCACCGAGAACCAGCTAGCCGATATCTTTACCAAGCCTTTAGATGAGAAGACCTTTTGCAGGCTGCGTAGTGAGCTAAATGTCTTAGATTCGCGGAACTTGGATTGAATTATAGCATACATGTGCTTATGCCTTTGATCATGTTCATTCTGCATTTTGTTGCTTATTATGGTGCTCAAGTTGTACAAACACTCCCTGGACCTCACAAGTCCGTTGCAAAGTGATGCACATGTTTAGGGGGAGATGTGTTACAACTTGATCCCTTGAGACTAACCATATGCTTGAGTTTGTTTGATTTAGTCTCAAAGGAGAATTGAAAGGGAAAAGGTGGACTTGGATCATGCAAGACTTCCACTGCACTCCGATGAGAGGGTAACTTATTCCAAGTCCATCTCATGGACTCTTATTGCCATTTGCTCTTAATTGAAGATTTTTGTGAGGCAATGGGGTTAAAGGGCCAAAATTGATCCCGTTTTGGTGCTTGATGCCAAAGGGGGAGAAAATAAAGGCCAAAGCAATAAATGGATCAGCTACCACTTGAGAGATTTTGAAAATAGTAGAATAGAGTTTGTTTTGTCAAAACTCTTTTTGTTGTCTCTCTTCTCAAAAGTTGGTTTCTTGTGGGGAGAAGTATTGATTATGGGAAAAAGGGGGAGTTTTTGAACTCTTTGATCAATATCTTTTGGAATGACTCTCTTTATGCTTCAACATGTGTGTTTGACTTAGAGATAGAGATTTGAGTTTGATTTGCAAAAACAAACCAAGTGGTGGCATAGAGTGATCCATATATGTCAAAATTGAATCAAAATAATTTGAGTTATTATTTGAAGTGTTTTTGTACTTGTTCTACTTGCTTTATGTTGTGTTGGCATAAATCACCAAAAAGGGGGAGATTGAAAGGGAAATGTGCCCTTGGGTCATTTCTAAATATTTTGGTGATTTAGTGCCCAACACAGGTGCCTAATTGTAAAATGGTGGACAAAGTACAAATCAAGATTAAAGGTATGTTTCTAAGCCTTAGTACATTGGTTTTGAATACTAATATACTTGTCTAAGTGTTAGAAACAGAAAGTAGAAGAAAAGAAGAGAGGAGTAAAAGACTTGGCTGAGTGCAGCCAAGACTCAGCTCGGTCTGGAGCACCGGACTGTCCGGTGTGCACCGGACAGTGTCCGGTGCGCCAGACTGACTCGGCGCGAACTGGCCGCTCTCGGGAATTCGCCGACGGCGTACGGCTAAAATTCACCGGACTGTCTGGTGTGCACCGGACTGTCCGGTGAGCCAACGGTCGGCCGGGCCAACGGTCGGCCGCGCAATCTGCGCGGGACACGTGGCCGAGCCAACGGTCGGAAGACGGCACCGGACTGTCCGGTGTGCACCGGACTGTCCGGTGTGCACCGGACATGTCCGGTGCGCCAACGGCTCCAGATCTGCCAACGGTCTGCAACGGTCGGCTTCGCTGTTTAAGGAAACAAATCGGGCACCGGACAGTGTCCGGTGTGCACCGGACTGTCCGGTGCCCCCGACAACAGAAGGCAAGGATAGCCTTCTAGATTTGCTCTCAACGGCTCCTAGCTGCCTTGGGGCTATAAAAGGGGCCCCTAGGCGCATGGAGGAGACACACAAGCAACCTTTGAGCATTCTTGATCATCCACACTCAGTCTTTGCGCATTCGTTTGTCATTCTAAGTGTTTCGAGCTCCGTTCTAGTGAGAACTTTGTGATACTCTTGTGAGCTCGATTCTTGGCCGTGTGTGTGCGCGTTTCGCTGTGGATTTGTGTGTGTTGCTTCCCTCCCTTACTCTGTGCTTCGTTGTGATCATATACTTGTAAGGGCAAGAGACTCCAATTTGTGGAGATTCCTTGCAAACGGGATAGTGAAAGGCAAAACAAAACACCGTGGTATTCAAGTGGGTCTTTGGACCGCTTGAGAGGGGTTGATTGCAACCCTCGTCCGTTGGGACGCCACAACGTGGAGTAGGCAAGCGTTGGTCTTGGCCGAACCACGGGATAAACCACTGTGTCACCTCTGTGCTTGATCTCTTGTGGTATTGTGTTTTGTTGAGACTTCTCTTTAGCCACTTGGCAATTATTGTGCTAACACTTAACAAGTTTTTGTGGCTTAAGTTTCAAGTTTCACAGGATCACCTATTCAACCCCCCCCCCTCTAGGTGCTCTCAACTTCTCCTCTCTCTAAAGGCTTATAGCTGTGCCTTCTACACAAACTATAGAGTTACACACAAGAGGGAGAGTGAGAATTGATTCGAGTGATGTCTACACTTGTTGGCTGCACTTGTATATTGCTTGAGGCGCCTAGGGGTCCCTTTTATAGGCACAAGGGGCCTAGGAGCCGTTGGAAGCAATCCAGGAAGGCAAATCTTGCCCACCGGACAGTCCGGTGCACCACCGGACACTGTCCGGTGCCTGATCTCCTTCCATAAATGGAGCAGTCGACCGTTGCAGTCCTAGAGCCGTTGGCGCACCGGACACTGTCCGGTGCACACCGGACAGTCCGGTGCCCCATCTGACCGTTGGCTCGTCCACACGTCACGCGCGGATTGCGCGGCCGACCGTTGGCCCAGCCGACCGTTGGCTCACCGGACAGTCCGGTGCACCACCGGACAGTCCGGTGAATTATAGCCGTATGTCGCCAGACTCTTCCCGAGAGCGGCCTGTTCACCGGGGTTCAACCTGGCGCACCGGACACTGTCCGGTGCACCACCGGACAGTCCGGTGCCAGACTGAGCTGAGTCTTGGCTATACACAGCCAAGCCTTTTGCACCTCTTTCCTTTTCTTCTTCTTTCTGTTTCTAACACTTAGACAAGTATATTAGTCCACAAAACCAATGTACTAAGTCTAGAAACATACCTTCTCTTAATTATTACATCTATAGCATTTGACATGCTTGAGCTTTGATGTTGGACTCATAAATCATCAAGTCAGCTTTACTTGATCTAAATTGACATTTCTTAGCTCCAACATCCTGCAAAGGTCACATAGAACATCTCCAAACATAGGAACAACCCAAACTAAAGATTAAGGTGAACTTAGCTCTTTTAGGCTGCTTCCAGTTCTGGTTTTGACACTTGTTCTCCTTCTAGTGACCTTGATCTCCTTCTTAGAGCTTGATCTTGAGCCTTATGACTTACACCACATAACTGTAGCTGTTACCTCATTGGTTGTAAGTCACGTCCTTATGTAGTGATCCTTGATGTGTCGTAGCTGTTCTCAACTCGATCACCCTTGACTTTGCAAGCCTTCTTCTTCACCCTTGGCTTTGGGTTCCTCAGCCTCCTTGACCTTCTCCCGTGCACTTGGTACCTCGAAGTTCTTATTGCCTCCGTCCTTGGCTTGACCAGTTGTCTCCGAGCTACGCACCCGAGTCTCACTTTATGCAATGTCCATCTTACTTATGATGTCCATTATGTATCCATAATCCAGTTCTTGGACCATCACATTTGTTCACTTGTTGAACCTTGTTAGCTTTACCTTAAGCGCCTGTTCAACACTTAGTACACTTGTTAGTTCTTTAATTGAGTTGTCATCCAAACACCAAAACTCACAAGAGAGCTTTAAAGTAGAGAGGAATATAACAAGGTGCAAGGATTGAAGAATGCGAAGGAGATTTGGGACTTACTCAAGACCGCGCACGAAGGTGATGAACTCACCAAGATCACCAAGCGGGAAACGATCGAGGGGGAGCTCGGTCGCTTCCGTCTTCGCCAAGGGGAGGAGCCACAAGATATGTACAACCGGCTCAAAACCTTGGTGAACCAAGTGCGCAACCTCGGGAGCAAGAAATGGGATGACCACGAGGTGGTTAAGGTTATTCTAAGATCACTTATTTTCCTTAACCCTACTCAAGTACAATTAATTCGTGGTAACCCAAGATATACACTAATGACTCCCGAGGAAGTAATCGGGAATTTTGTGAGCTTTGAATGTATGATTAAAGGCTCAAAGAAGATCAACGAGCTTGATGAACCCTCCACGTCTGAAGCACAACCAGTGGCATTTAAGGCGATGGAGGAGAAGAAGGAGGAGTCTACACCGAGTAGACAACCAATTGATGCCTCCAAGCTCGACAATGAGGAGATGGCTTTAATTATCAAAAGCTTTCGCCAAATCCTCAAGCAACGGAAGGGGAAGGATTACAAATCCCGTTCCAAGAAGGTTTGCTACAAGTGTGGTAAGCCCGGTCACTTTATTGCTAAATGTCCATTATCAAGTGATAGTGACAGGGATAACGACAAGAAGGGCAAGAGAAGAGAAAAGAAGAGGTACCACAAGAAGAAGGGCGGCGATGCCCACGTGTGCCGCGAGTGGAACTCCGACGAGAGCTCCACCGACTCCTCCTCCGACGACAAGGACGCCGCCAACATCGCCGTCACCAAAGGACTCCTCTTCCCCAACATCGGCCACAAGTGTCTCATGGCAAAGGACGGCAAAAAGAAGAAGGTCAAATCTAAATCCTCCACTAGATATGAGTCTTCTAGTGATGAAAATGCTAGTGATGAGGAGAATAACTTGCGTACCCTTTTTGCCAACCTTAACATGGAACAAAAGGAAAAATTAAATGAATTAATTAGTGCTATTCATGAAAAGGATGACCTTTTGGATTCCCAAGAGGACTTCCTAATTAAGGAAAACAAGAAACATGTTAAGGTTAAAAATGCTTATGCTCTAGAAATAGAAAAATGTCAAAAACTATCTAGTGAGCTAAGCACTTGCCATGACACTATTGCCAACCTTAGAAATAAAAATGCTAAATTAATTGCTAAGGTTGATTCAAATGTTTGTAGTGTTTCAATTCCAAATCTTAGAAATGATAATGATGATTTGCTTGCTAAGATTGAAGAATTGAATGTATCTCTTGCTAGCCTTAGAGTAGAAAATGAAAATTTGATTGCTAAGGCTAAAGATTTTGATGTTTGCAATGTTACTATTTCCAACCTTAGAAGTGAGAATGATATATTACATGCTAAGGTTGTAGAATTAAAATCTTGCAAACCCTCTACATCTAATGTTGAGCATGTTTCTATTTGCACTAGATGTAGAGATGTTGATATTGATGCTATTCATGATCATGTGGCTTTAATTAAACAACAAAATGATCATATAGCAAAATTAGATGCTAAAATTGCCGAGCATAACTTAAAAAATGAAAAGTTTAAATTTGCTAGAAGTATGCTCTATAATGGGAGACGCCCTGGCATCAAGGATGGCATTGGCTTCCAAAGGGGAGACAATGTCAAGCTTAGTGCCCCTCCTAAAAGATTGTCTAATTTTGTTAAGGGCAAGGCTCCCATGCCTCAGGATAACGAGGGTTACATTTTGTACCCTGCCGGTTATCCACCTACAGTTGTCCTTGTCCAACGGACTTCAGACAACCCTGTAGGTGCCCCTGAATTACTTGACAAGTTCGGTATCTTTCCTTACCTTACCAGGAACGATTCACCCGTCTTGCAGACATTACAGAACATCGGAGATAAAGAATTGCGGAAGCGATTACATAATTCACATTTATTTAAAAGCAAGCTCAAGTTGTTTTATTACAGACCAGAACTAAGAGCGAGTGCTGAGTAGTAATATTATACAAACCAAGGGAGGCAAAAACTCCTCTCGAGAAGATTTAAGTAAAAGATCTATATGGAGGACCAAGTCCTCCCGCACTTCAGTCTTGTGTTTCTTCTTTGGGAACCACCTTGGCACAGAAGCAGCAGAGATCTGCTACTTCCTCACCTAAAAACAACGAAGGGATAAACCCTGAGTATGGAATTACTCAGCAAGACTTACCCGACTAAAGAAAAGACTCTCAAGGGTATGCTGGTTATATGGGAGTCAAGGTAAGGCTTTTCAATAATCAAAGACTCTGTTTTGCAGAAATGCTTACTAAAGTGGATCCTTAAAAATCAAATTTTATTTGTCAAGTTAAGTTCAATTACCTGCAACTAGAGTTCTTTCTACCCTAGTTCAATCACTGGTCCTGCACTAGCCAATTTCTTAACAAATACCCATCATCTTTAGTGGAATGCTACGTGTAGGTCAGTGACCAAGTCTTCATAACCGCGAAGGTACGGCGATCCGAATCGATTATACTCAGCTGAGGATCTCCAATCACACGACATATGTAGCACTTAACCCTTGCATATGTCAACCCGCCACCGGGGTTCTTAAGACCGGATCAGGTTCACGCAAACCGAGAGCACAAATACACCACCGTCCAGCCTCTTGCCACGGAGGGTACGCGAGAGTGAGAGCAAAATTAGGAGAATTCATTCTAGGAAGTCTCACTCTGGCCCTAATCATGCTTTCATGTATAAGGGTGAGACATCTAGCTCTAGGCAACCAACCCATGCTAAGTTGCCTAAGAAGAGAACTCCTAATGCATCAAATGATCATGACATTTCATTCAAAACTTTTGATGCATCTTATGTTTTAACTAACAAATCCGGCAAGGTAGTTGCCAAGTTTGTTGGGGGCAAACACAAGGGCTCCAAGACTTGTGTTTGGGTACCCAAAGTTCTTGTTTCTAATGCCAAAGGACCCAAAACCGTTTGGGTACCTAAAGTCAAGAACTAAACTTGTTTTGTAGGTTTATGCATCCGGGGGCTCAAGTTGGATCATCGACAGCGGGTGCACAAACCACATGACAGGGGAGAAGAGGATGTTCTCCTCCTACGAGAAAAACCAAGATTCCCAACGAGCTATCACATTCGGGGATGGAAACCAAGGTTTGGTCAAAGGTTTGGGTAAAATAGCTATATCTCCTGACCATTCCATTTCCAATGTTTTTCTTGTAGATTCTTTAGATTACAATTTGCTTTCCGTTTCGCAATTATGTCAAATGGGCTACAACTGTCTATTTACTGATGTAGGTGTCACTGTCTTTAGAAGAAGTGATGATTCAATAGCATTTAAGGGAGTGTTAGAGGGTCAGCTATACTTGGTAGATTTTGATAGAGCTGAACTCGACACTTGCTTAATTGCTAAGACTAACATGGGTTGGCTTTGGCACCGCCGACTAGCCCACGTTGGGATGAAGAATCTTCATAAGCTTCTAAAGGGAGAACACATTTTAGGACTAACGAATGTTCATTTTGAGAAAGACAGAGTTTGTAGCGCATGCCAAGCTGGGAAGCAAGTTGGCACTCATCATCCACACAAGAATATCATGACAAGTGACAGGCCACTGGAGCTCCTACACATGGATTTATTCGGCCCGATCGCTTACATAAGCATCGGCGGGAGTAAGTACTGTCTAGTTATTGTGGATGATTATTCTCGCTTCACTTGGGTATTCTTTTTGCGGGAAAAATCCCATACCCAAGAGACCTTAAAAGGATTCTTGAGATGGGCTCAAAATGAGTTCGGCTTAAGGATCAAGAAAATTAGAAGCGACAACGGGACGGAGTTCAAGAACTCTCAAATTGAAAGCTTTCTTGAGGAGGGCATCAAGCATGAGTTCTCCTCTCCTTACACGCCACAACAAAATGGTGTAGTGGAGAGGAAGAATCGAACTCTATTGGACATGGCAAGAACCATGCTTGATGAGTACAAGACACCGGATCGGTTTTGGGCCGAGGCGGTCAACACCGCCTGCTACGCCATCAACCGGTTATATCTACACCGAATCCTCAAGAAGACATCCTATGAACTCCTAACCGGTAAAAAGCCCAATATTTCATATTTTAGAGTTTTTGGTAGCAAATGCTTTATTCTTGTTAAGAGAGGTAGAAAATCTAAATTTGCTCCTAAAATTGTAGAAGGCTTTTTACTAGGATATGACTCAAACACAAGGGCATATAGAGTCTTTAACAAATCCTCAGGACTTGTTGAAGTTTCTTGTGACGTTGTGTTTGATGAAACTAACGGCTCTCAAGTAGAGCAAGTTGATCTTGATAAGATAGGTGAAGAACAGGCTCCGTGCATCGCGCTAAGCAACATGTCCATTGGGGATGTGTGCCCTAAGGAATCCGAAGAGCTTCCACATGCACAAGATCAACCATCCTCCTCCACGCAAGCATCTCCACCAACTCAAAATGAGGATGAGGCTCAAGTTGATGAAGGAGAAGATCAAGGAGATGAGCCATCTCATGATGACGGCAATAATCAAGGGGGAGATGCCAATAATCAAGACAAGGAGGATGAAGAACCAAGGCCGCCACACCCAAGAGTCCACCAAGCAATCCAACGAGATCACCCCGTCGACACCATCCTCGGCGACATTCATAAGGGGGTAACCACTCGATCTCGTGTTGCACATTTTTGTGAGCATTATTCCTTTGTTTCCTCTATTGAGCCACACAGGGTAGAGGAAGCACTTCAAGATTCGGATTAGGTGATGGCGATGCAAGAGGAGCTCAACAACTTCACTAGGAATGAGGTATGGCATTTAGTTCCACGTCCTAATCAAAATGTTGTAGGAACCAGGTGGGTCTTCCGCAACAAGCAAGACGAGCATGGTGTGGTGACAAGGAACAAAGCTCGACTTGTGGCCAAGGGATACTCCCAAGTCGAAGGTTTGGATTTCGGTGAAACCTATGCACCCGTAGCTAGGCTTGAGTCAATTCGCATATTATTAGCCTATGCTACTTACCATGGCTTCAAGCTTTATCAAATGGACGTGAAAAGTGCCTTCCTCAATGGACCAATCAAGGAAGAGGTCTATGTTGAGCAACCTCCCGGCTTTGAAGACAGTGAGTACCCTAACCATGTCTATAGGCTCTCTAAGGCGCTTTATGGGCTCAAGCAAGCCACAAGAGCATGGTATGAATGCCTAAGAGATTTCCTTATTGCTAATGGCTTCAAAGTCGAAAAAGCCGATCCTACTTTATTTACTAAAACTCTTGACAATGATTTGTTTGTATGCCAAATTTATGTTGATGATATTATATTTGGGTCTACTAACGAATCTACATGTGAAGAATTTAGTAGGATCATGACACAGAAATTCGAGATGTCTATGATGGGGGAGTTGAAGTATTTTCTAAGATTCCAAGTCAAGCAACTCTAAGAAGGCACCTTCATTAGCCAAACGAAGTACACTCAAGACATTCTAACCAAGTTTGGAATGAAGGATGCCAAGCCCATCAAGACACCCATGGGAACCAATGTGCATCTCGACCTCGACACGGGAGGTAAGTCCGTGAATCAAAAGGTATACCGGTCGATGATAGGTTCATTACTTTATTTATGTGCATCTCGACCAGACATTATGCTTTCCGTTTGCATGTGTGCAAGATTCCAAGCCGACCCTAAGGAATCTCACCTTACGGCCGTAAAACGAATCTTGAGATATTTGGCTTATACACCTAAGTTTGGGCTTTGGTACCCTCGGGGATCCACATTTGATTTGATTGGTTATTCGGATGCCGATTGGGCGGGGTGTAAGATTAATAGAAAGAGCACATCGGGGACTTGCCAGTTCTTGGGAAGGTCCTTGGTGTCTTGGGCTTCAAAGAAGCAAAATTCGGTCGCTCTTTCTACCGCCGAAGCTGAGTATATTGCCGCAGGCCATTGTTGCGCGCAATTGCTTTGGATGAGGCAAACCCTTAGGGACTATGGTTACAAATTAACCAAAGTTCCTCTTCTATGTGATAATGAGAGTGCAATCCGCATGGCGGATAATCCCGTTGAGCACAGCCGCACTAAACACATAGCCATTCGGTATCATTTTCTTCGGGATCACCAACAAAAGGGGGATATCGAGATTGCATACATTAATACTAAAGATCAATTAGCCGATATCTTTATCAAGCCACTCGATGAACAAACTTTTACCAAACTTAGGCATGAGCTCAATATTCTTGATTCTAGGAATTTCTTTTGCTAATTTGCACACATAGCTTATAAGTATACCTTTGATCATGTCTCTTTTATATATGCTATGACTAATGTGTTTACAAGTGTATTTCAAACCAAGTCATAGGTATATTGAAAGAGAATTGGAGTCTTCGGCAAAGACAAAGGCTTCCACTCCACTCTATCACTCATCCTTCGCCGACGCTCCAAGCATCTCTTCATCTTTGGTATAATCTTCACTCATATGTTTTATTTGCCAAAGGGGAGAAAATAGTTAGGGAAGGGCCTATATTTCATTCCAAATATCCGTTTTTGGCAATTCATGCCAAAGGGGGAGAAAGTATTGGCCCAAAGCAAAAGGACCGCACCACCACCCTAATTTTAAAATTAATGATTTTCAATTGGTAAATTTCAAATTGGTATCTCTTTGTGTTCTAAAGGGGGAGAAAGTAGTACTTTCAAAATTAATATCTTAAAACCCTCTTGAACACTAAGAGGAGAATTTATTTGAGGGGAGTTTTGTTTAGTCAAAGGAAAAGCATTTGAAACAAGGGGAGAAAATTTCAAACTTGAAAATGCTTTGCAAAAATCTTATTCATCTACCTTTGACTATGTTGCAAAAGGACTTTGAAAAGGATTTACAAAAAGAATTTGCAAAAACAAAACATGTGGTGCAAGCGTGGTCCAAAATGTTAAAAATAAAGAAACAATTCATGCATATCTAGTAAGTGATATTTATTGGCTCAATTCTAAGTAACCTTTGCACTTACATTTTGCAAACTAGTTCAATTCTGCACTTCTATATTTGCTTTGGTTTATGTTGGCATCAATCACCAAAAAGGGGGAGATTGAAAGGGAATTAGGCTTACACCTATTTCCTATACTAATTTTGGTGGTTGAATTGCCCAACACAAATAATTGGACTAACTAAGTTTGCCCAAGTTTATAAGTTCTACAGGTACAAAGGTTCACCATAAGCCAATAAAAAGACCAAGAAAAAGGGTTCAAACAAAGGAGCAAAGGGACAACCGAAGGCACCCTGGTCTGGCGCACCGGACTGTCCAGTGTGCCACCGGACAGTGTCCGGTGCACCAGGGAAGACCGACTTCAAACTCTTCACCTTCGAGAATTCTCAGAGCCGGCACGCTATAATTCACCGGACTGTCCGGTGTACACCGGACAGTGTCCGGTGCTCCAAGAGGACGCGGCTCTGAACTCGCCAGTCTCGGGAATTCGCTTCGGTTGCTCCGCTATAATTCACCGGACATGTCCGGTGTACACCGGACTGTCCGGTGTAACTGCGGGGCAACGGCTACTTCTGGCGCCAACGGCTACCTGCAGCGCATTAAATGCGCGCCAGAGCGCGCAGGAGGCAGGCACACGCGAACAGGCGCACCGGACACTCTACAGTGTATGTCCGGTGCGCCACCTGACATCAAGACAGGCCCTGCGTCAGAGCTCCAACGGTCGGAACCCCAACGTTCGGGTGACGTGGCTGGCGCACCGGACTGTCCGGTGCACCATCAAACAGACAGCCTCCACCCAAACGGCTAGTTTGATGGTTGGGGCTATAAATACCCCCAACCACCCCACATTCAAGTTATCCAAGTTTTCCACTTCTCAACCACATACAAGAGCTAGGCATTCAATTCTAGACACACTCAAGTGATCAAATCCTCTCCAATTCCACACAAGGCTTTAGTGATTAGCGAGAGAGATTTGCCGTGTTCTTTTGAGCTCTTGCGCTTGGATTGCTTCTTTCTTTCTCACTTGTTCTTGTGATCAATACTCCATTGTAACCGAGGCAAGAGACACCAATTGTGTGGTGGTCCTTGCGGGGAAGTTTTGTTCCCGGTTTCGATTTGAGAAGAGAAGCTCACTCGGTCCGAGGGACCGTCTGAGAGAGGGAAAGGGTTGAAAAAGACCCGGCCTTTGTGGCCTCCTCAACGGGGAGTAGGTTTGCGAGAACCGAACCTCGGTAAAACAAATCCGCGTGTCACACTCTTCTTTTGCTTGCGATTTGTTTTGCGCCCTCTCTCTCGGACTCATTATTATTTCTAACGCTAACCCGGCTTGTAGTTGTGATTAATTTTGTAAATTTCAGTTTTGCCCTATTCACCCCCCCTCTAGGCGACTTTCAGTATGATGATGGATGGGTCACCTACACCCGTCGTGAAGACTCGCTTGTGCAACAAGTACAACACTGCAAAGGGATGCAAATGGGGGACAAATGCTACTTTGCACATGGTGAAAGGGAGCTTGGCAAGTCTATGATGGACAACTATATGCCACCCCAATCGAACCAAGACCCATTGGTTATTTTGCGCCTCCACCTATGGCCAACCTTGGCTTGGCCACTCTAACTAGATTCGGCGCTTCTGCCACAACCAAGATCAGTGTTGATGCGTCCTTTGCAGGTAGCATCATTGGGAGGGGTGGAGCTAACACAAAGCAAATATCTTTCGTCATGTGAGCCAAGCTAGCCATCTGAGACCATGAATCATACACCAGCTTGAAAACATTGAGCTTGAGGGCACCTTTGATCAGATCAGGAACGCTAGCGCTATGGTCAGTGAGTTGATTGTATGCGTCAGTGGCAGTGCTCCCCCACAGGTCAAGAACCCAGCTGATAGAACTCATCATGGTGGAGGCATAGGAAGCAACTTCAAGACCAAGATGTGTGAGAACTTAGTGAAAGGGTTGTGCTCTTTTGGCGGCAAATGCCACTTTGCACACGGTGAGAGTGAGCTGCGCAAGCCTACTGCTGCTTGAGATCCATGCTATGTTTCATACCTCGTAGTCATTAGTCAATGTAACTCTAAACTTGGCCACCGATGATGGATTTGCTGACTTCTTTAGGCCTACGCTACTGAATTGGTGTCTTCAGTCCTACTATTGAATTTACTGACTTCTTTAGGCCTTCGTTGTTGGCCAACTAAATTTGTTTTCTGTGTTTTTATTGAATTGTTTCTTGTTGAATTGTTGTCTTAGCACCTTTGATATGTGTAGGCACTGAATGGATCTATCAGCTTTCAATTGTCTTGTTCAAATCAATACTTCGATTGACTACATGGAGAACTGCATTCAGGATTGTCTTTAGTTCGTAGTTGTTTTTGTTCCTTTGGAATCCTTACATTTTTAACTGCATTCAGGCGTGTCTTCAATCCTGACTGAAACGAACTAGCTTTGTTGTTAGCCAGGTTTTATTCTAGAGCTGAATCTATTCTACAACCAGGTTTAAGTAAACCACTTGGATCCACTCTATCTGGGCCAGGAATAGAAACATGCGTGTTTTCAAACCGAAACAAACCAACGGGCCCTAAGAAGCCGTTCGACAGCTCAGGACCGGATCCAGACCAGGAACAGTTATAAGCCAGGATTCAGTGGAGCCGACCCTTTCACTTGTTCCGGACATGTAATTAATCCGACTGGAATGAACCTAGGGAAGCAATTTTTATCTGTTTGGTAGCAAAGGATTGAATCCTTTCACTTCAATTGAAATCAAATTTTCAGCCACACATAATGTCACAAACAAAACTCAAAAATTGGTACACCAACAGAAACAAAGCAATTTCATGAATCAATCTGAGCTTGTAAGCACGTCTTCATTCCTTTCAGTGAGTACATCATCAACTTCATCATTTACCTCATGAACCACATTGCTATCAAAGCCTTCTATTAAATATGCCTCACTCCATATTTTTTCAGACAGTGAACTAGTGTATTCTATTGCAGAAACATGAACTGCTCATATATTTACATCCAAATGTGCAACTAGTGTATTTGTTTATATAAACCATGGATACACTTGTAAGAATGGTGACAATCTCAAGCAGAAATTGAAACTCAAACTGAAACTATTTGAATCAGCTTTCAACTAGTGGATTCTCTGACTATTCAGATGAAGTGTATATCCATCATTTTCAATCAGCTTGCGGGGTTACCAGTAACCGAACGCTGCACTTTCCAAGGGAAGCAAGAATGGTGGTATTGCTGCTCTTTCTTTTTCCTGTAAAAAGAAACTGACTTGGTATTACTTGGGTATTTCTTTAGGATTTGAGTAGTAGCATGTACATTCAAAAACCATTCAGAAACTGAGTAGCGTGTACTTGCAACAATTCAACTTAAATGACCTTTCCATGAACAACAGCAAAAAAGTAGCACAATCTAAAAAACTGACTGCAACTATTCAGCTTAGAAGAAAACTAGGAATATATCGCTTTATTTATGTTTTCCTCGCTGTCATTGATGCTTGTCGAGTTCCCATCGAGCAACAACACAGTAGATAGGCGCATAATCTCTACCGAAAAGATTATAGATCGAAATTACCCATCAAATATCTACTGATGAGGATTCTCATGGATCTACATGAGCAGGAGACTGAACAGAAATAGGAGGAGATCACGTGTTGGAGCCATCGTTGTCGGACTCGAGGTCGGCACAGCAGCAGTAACGACGAACCTTAGCAGGGATGGGATGAGGAGAAAAGGGGCAGATGAGGCAAAGATGGGGCTGCGAGTTCGAGGGGGCGCACCTGCATCGAGCGTCCGGACAGAGCCCCCCATGTGGGTCTGGTTCTTTGGGCGGCGGCGATCGGACACTAATCCCCGTCGTCGTGGTGCTCAGCGACATCAAGAACACGAGGGTAAGATGCGGCAATTACTAGTGAGAAGGCGACGAGGAGGGTCACCGTCGAGGTTGCGCTGCGATGTCACTTCGCTCCGCCTCCTCGGTCGCCACTCGCCAATGTTGCGTCGTCCTGCAGAGGTTCGATCCGGAGGGTAGAAGACCGGGATTCGTACTGGGCAGTAGTGGGAGAGAAAACTCCAAACCGGATCGTTTTTGTTTTGGATTCGGGTCGAAACGAATGGTTCATACAGAAACGATCGAATTTTAAACCGGCTTAATTTTTTCACCTGAAATCAGACCTGGAACACGCCAAACCGACTCAAACGAACGAGGCTAGAGCAGCTTCAGTCACGCCCAGGAGAAACGTCCGCCGAGTTCGTTTGCGCACGTGCAGGGAGATGCACCGGCTGGTTGCTCGTGCACGCGAATTGAGGAGCTTTTATTTTGTTTTTACTATATCTTTTAATTAAAATGTTTAATCACCGAACCGAGATGCACCGGCTGGCTGGTTGCTCGTGCACGCGAATTGAGGAGCTTTTATTTTGTTTTTACTATATATTTTAATTAAAATGTTTAATCACCGAACCGATTTTATATCTATGTTTCTGATGTTTTTCGAATAAAACTAAACCAATCATACTATATATATAATATTTTTTAAAAAAAATTTATGGGATTAAGATTAATATGTAGTTAGTGTCTATTAACATGTATTTAGTATCTATTAAGCAATTTTAACATATAATTAGCATCTATTAATAGTTTTTATTTATTTATTTAATAATTTTTAACTCATACAACAAGTATTCATACGAGCAACCAAACAACATTTCTTATGAACCACGAGGAATATGTACAAATAACCAAATACGCTATATTACATGCACTCAGCTAGGCCAATCAAAACCAGATTCACTAGATACGAAGTCAGTTTAAACCATACTAGTCGGTTGCCCGTGCGTTGCGACGGCTTACAACAATACCCACGTAAACTATCCATAAAAAAATTTCAAGATTTTTTATTAATTGTCTCCGCTCTCCGTATAATATTTTTTTTATTTGGATAACTAATTTTATTGTTTACTCCATGCAATATGTCATGGTATAACACGGCCAATGAAATAAACGATTAGAAGAGAGTTCACAACGACTGATTGAACGAACAAAGATTATAAAATAGCATAATTCCACCATATAGAGACCAAATAAGAGAAAGTTTGTGAGCTCAAGTTTCTAAAATAAGTCACATAAACTCAAACTTATAAAAAAGATGGATCAAAATATGGAGTGATTGCTAAAGTCAGGCATCAATAAAAACTGGATGCACTCTATATAAATTATGCTACTTTGTAGCAATTACTAACGTTTAAAACCAATAAATAACCTTTCATTTTACTGTTAGTGGGATAAATCATTATTGCTCCATCCAATTGGCAACCTCAAATATTATGGAGACCATTGCGCCAATATAGTCTAAAAACGACCTAATGCTTGCAAGAGCCAAGAACGCCGTGCCGTGTTTGGGCTGTAGCCTCGGCCCGTAATGCTGGTCCGGCCCGGTACGATTATATTTTTTATTTTACAAAAAAACGTATATACATATATACAATTTGTATTCAATATTAAAATCATCTGACCATGATGTTCTACATGTTAGACAGCTTCACTCAGTCTCTCACCCTTCTTCGATCCATTAGGGCATGAGTTCGAACCCCCACCTCCTGCACTGTTTTTTAACATTTTACGCTGATTTAATCAAATGGGCCGACGGGCTAACGGGCTGGCCCAACACAGTCAGCAGGCTGGCATGACGTGCCTGGGCCAGAGTTGTGGCCCGCGGGCGTCTGGCCCGTGTCGGGTCGCCGCTTGGCCATCTATAGACGTGCAACGGATTAATTTGAAATAGTTGTAAGAGGTTATTTGTAAAAAGATGTCGCAATATGACTCTTGAAACTGATGTTTAATTGATGCTTTAAATATAGTATAGATAACCAACCAAACATCCCCTAGGTAGCACACCTCTTTAAGTCCAATCCAAACCTCGTCAGGCAACTCTTGGGACACATCCATCCGCAACGCTCCGTGCTTCTCTTTTCGGCCGGTGAGCCCAATACCTTGTCGGCCCATTCTGTTGTGACGGCATGCATGATTGGCTTGACGGCCTGTTCATTTGATTTTAATATGTTCCTATTTCTATTAATTGTATAACGTTTTTGTCGTTATAAATTACAACCATAACAGTTTAAACGGTAGCTTTAATTCGAAGCGAATAGCTCTGAGGGGCACAGACCACGGATGAGGCACATGAAAAAATTGCCTACACACAAACACTTAACTAGAAACTTAACTTTAAATATGGCTTCCACTGTTTATACAATATTTTTGTCTCTATTATATTAGATGAAAGCTGTTAAGAATAAATCTGGCGCCATGTCTGTGCATGACTGCATGGTGGTGTGGTGGTCGAGTATGTGTCTCATGTTCGAGTCCTTCAGGAATAGAAAGAGCTAGCGCATCTAAACGAGTGTTTTGACTTGTGCATTCGAAAATGTTAAAAGGATAAATATAAAAAATCTCAAGGCATATGTATCTTTACAAAGACATTATATCTTAATTCTATGCTTCAGGACTAATTAATTAGTCAATTTAATTTATACGATATATTTTATTATATTTTAGTTGTCTCTAATTTCGCATGGTGGGGCATCATCGGGTCTTCAGCTATGTTAGATGAAGCCTGCCTGCCTGTGCGTGGCAGACACGCAGGCCACGGATGGGGACACAGAAAAAAGCGGCAGAATGGGCAGCACGTGATGCGATCAGCCATCATCAATCCGCCGCCGCGCCGCCTACAGCTCATCCCGAGACGGGAGGCGAAGGAAGACGAGAACTAGACGCCACTCCTACAGTTTTACGTTTACCCACCAGTCCACCGAGCATTAGCTTCCCGACCAGACCAGGCCCGCCCCGACCCGAAGATGCAGCGGTGGCTCCCGGCGCTCCTCCGCCGCGCCGCGCCCCGCGGCGGGGCGGCGCGGCTCTTCGCCTCGTCCTCCCTCCTCTTCGACGACACGCAGGAGCAGGTGCGTTACGCGCTCGCTCTCCTCACTTTTCCACTCGGCGGGCCCAACCGCCATTGCCCCTTGCCCGTTGCCTGATCGACCCAAGTCCTCGCCCGCCCTCTGCCAGTTCAAGGAGAGCGTGCGCAAGTTCGCGCAGGAGAACATCGCGCCGCGCGCCGCGGCCATCGACGCCTCCAACCACTTCCCGCGGGACGTGGACCTGTGGAGGCTCATGGGGGACTTCAACCTCCACGGCCTCACCGCGCCGGAGGAGTACGGCGGCATGGGCCTCGGCTACATGTACCACTGCATCGCCATGGAGGAGATCACCAGGGCCTCTGGCGCCGTCGGCCTCTCCTACGGCGCGCACTCCAACCTCTGCATCAACCAGCTCGTGAGTCGTACACTCGTACTCGTGGATGCTCCGCCGCCCTGCTTGTTTTTGCCCTCGCACGCCGCGTTAACCACACCACTTGGGCGGTTACTTGTTACTACTACCCATGCGTAGCGTAATGCTGTTTATGTGTTCTCCGTTGCAGGTCCGGCACGGCAGTCCCGAGCAGAGGCTCAAGTATCTGCCCAAGGTGCTGTGCTCTCCTCGGATTTGCTTTGTTCTATCATTATGTTTCGCCAGGGCCATAGTTTTCTTAAGAACGATGAAGATGCTCACTGCTAGTATATGTCTGGCGGTTTTATACTCATGCATTTTTGCCTTCTCTATGAAGCTCATCAGTGGGGAGCATATCGGGGCACTGGCAATGAGTGAACCCAACTGTCAGTACCATTCCATTCCGCTCCCGTTGCTGTTCTGTTCTTCGCCAGAAGTACGATAAGGTTCCTTCTGACGCGTTGCTGAAATGTAATTTCAGCTGGCTCTGATGTTGTCAGTATGAAGTGCAAAGCTGAGAAAGTGGACGGCGGTTATGTCCTTAATGGGAATAAGATGTGGTGCACCAATGGGCCGTCTGCTCAGGCGCTGGTATTTTCCCGCGAGGGGGGATCTCCTTACATTCACCCCCCTCTGCTTTCGGCATACATGTCTGTTTCACCAGTTTTTAACTGTGCTAGTTTCGTATCAGTCGTTGGTGATTCATTGTGATTCCTTTACTCAGCAAGTTAGCATTATTTTCTCCACTCCGTGATTGAATCCTCTCTGTTGTAACTTGGAAGAGGAGCTACGTATCTTGTTTCTCTTTGCAGCCATATCACCTTGCCAATTCATCCATGTTGGGATTTTACAGGTTGTTTATGCAAAAACAGATCTAGCTGCAGGATCAAAAGGAATAACTGCATTCATAATTGAGAAAGGGATGCCCGGGTACAGAACCACTCCATTAATCTTCCTTGGACATGATTCTACATGAACACATGCGTTTCTACAGCTTTCTGATCATGTTACTCATGGTCCTTGTTTACGACTACAGGTTCAGTACTGCTCAGAAATTGGACAAACTTGGCATGAGAGGAAGCGACACGTATGATATTTCTACTTGCTCATGAAACTTATAAAAATAAATGGTGAACTCGGGCCCAATTTAACACCATCTAATCTGCAGATGTGAGCTTGTTTTGAGAACTGCTTTGTGCCACGCGAGAATGTCCTCGGTGAAGAAGGCAAAGGTATTGCCCTGTTTTGAAGCTCATTCACGTGTGTCAGATATTTTCTCTGTTGTTTAAGTTTGTTGCCTGTGCGGTACATGGCCCAGATATTGGAACTATAGTAGCATCTATTTCTGAAGGCAAAGATATTCTGCACATGGGAAACTGCATTAGTTCTATCAAATCATCTAGAAGTAGTTTCTAAACTCCCTATAGAACTAGGAAGATTTCTTTAACTATGTGCCCACCTTTAATCTCAACGCCTTCTCCTTTTGCAGATGTTTATTCCACGATTTTCTAAACCCCATATAAAACTAGAAAGATTTCTTTAATTAGATGATCACCTTTGATCTCTATGCCTTCTCTTGTGGCAGGTGTTTATGTCATGATGTCAGGGCTTGATCTGGAAAGGCTTGTATTAGCTGCGGGCCCTATTGGCCTTATGCAGGCATGCCTTGATGTTGTACTTCCATATGTTCGACAGAGGGAGCAATTCGGGCGTCCAATTGGTGAATTTCAGTTCATACAGGTAAATCCTTGTAGTTTCCATATGTGTTCTGTTTTCTCGTGCTTCATGATGCAGTAGATTTTTAGCACCGACATGGCACTAACGATAAAGAGGGTGCTTGTAATGCAGGGGAAAATGGCTGATATGTACACCTCGTTGCAGTCGTCAAGGTAAGACCTTGCTCAATATTTTTCCTTACAAGTTTAGACATCTTATCACTACAATTTCATTTTTCCATCAGATCATTTGTATACTCGGTTGCTAGGGACTGCGATAATGGCAAAGTTGATCGCAAGGTAACCTTATAAATTTATGATATGTCTTTTCTGTTCGTCTGGAGTTCTGCTTTTGCATTACCTGCATGTAGTTCTGCTGACAAAAGCAAATAAGCGACTAGTTAGATGTATATTATGGTAAACTCTCTCCATCTACATCTCATATATATTTTTTAATCAGGATTGTGCAGGGGTAATTCTCTTTGCTGCTGAAAATGCAACCCAAGTGGCACTTCAGGTAAAACCCTTCTCTTCAGTTAATTGTGAATTGTGTTGACCCATATTGTTGTGTTATTTTCTCATGATTTCCTAAGGATGCAACTGAATAGCAGGCACCTGTACTGTTTTCTCCTATGGGAAAATAATAGTTGACCTAGGAAATTCTGTATTGTTACAGTTATCATAAAGCTCGTTTTATCCTTGTCTGTTAAATGGTTATTGCGAAAGGGCCTCTAGCCGAGTTGGTTAGGTGGTCTGAGTAGCACTCCTTAGGTCCTGAGTTCGAATCCCAGTGGGAGCGAATTTCAAGTTGAGGTTAAAAAAAGGTCACTCGTTGGTTCCCCTGGTCGTGTGCACAGGAGATGGACTGAACTATGGGAGGTGGATCTTCGTGTAGGGGCTAGAAGGGCTCAAAGCACAAGTAAAGATGTGGCCCATAGGGGGCGAACCCTCATGTTACATGGGGGATTATCTTTCATGACCTTTCTCAGTCGGGGCTCTGATTGAGTTTTTTCTTAATATAATATCGTGGGGGCGGTCTTTCCCCTACCGGCCAAGTTTTTAAATGGTTGTTACTGGATTAATTTCTTCCAATAAAAACATTTCATAAATCATAACAGGATTTTTTTTAAATTTTGAACTAATAATTGTAGTATGCACCATTTTTATATGTTCCACTAACTCTGCATAACTCTTTCACTATGGCAGGCAATCCAGTGTCTTGGTGGAAATGGGTACATAAATGAGTACCCAACTGGTCGTCTCCTGAGAGATGCAAAATTGTTTGAGATTGGTGCTGGTACTAGTGAGGTAAGAAGAATGATAATTGGCCGTGAGCTCTTCAAAGAGGACTGAAACTTCTATTTTGCAAGCCAGATACCAGTGCATATTGTTAGCTGGAGGAGGTGAGCGAGATTTAGGTATTTAGCAAATCAGCCCTGTGGTTCAATGCTTTTGTATAACTGCAGACATACATCAAATAAAGTTCACTTCCTTGTACTTGCTGCTTACAGTGGCTCTATTTTTCTGCCAATAAAGTTTTTTGTTATGACTCTGTGACTTATGCAATGTTGGTCAGTTGCATTTTACTATATTAGTATAGACAGGACAGTACCATAAATGTTTCAAGAAGTGATGAATAGAGATATTGCTTTTATAAGGAATCTTTACATCAAGAATATTTTAGTAGCTTCTCCACTTCTGACAAATTAGTTGAGATGGTGAATTTGATATTCAGGATTTTATTATATAACTGGTTTCAAAGTTAAGTTTACATAGCCACGATAATATTTCACACACAGCTTTCCTGCATGTTTGAGAAATAAAATAGTCACGATAATATGAATCCATCTTTTGGGGGAGAAAACATGAAAGTACAAATTAGAATACAGCTAGTGATCAGATTATTCTGAAAACACAATTAAGAACTGCACATTGCTTCTCTTAATGAAATGACATTGTAGCTCTCCGGCGTCGTTCGAGAAAAAAAAAGAACTGCACACTGCTCTAAAGACTGATGAAGTCTGAGCAGCTCTAGTTTTTCAGTGATTTATCATTATATGAATCTACAAGAGACTCTGTCTAAACTTTGTTGCTGTATAGTAAATAATGAATCACTCTCTCAAGCTTTATGGTTCTGTTGCCTCAAGTACCTTGGTGGACATTACCGAAGTGTTAATATTGATGCTGCAGGTCAGGGCCTGCTTGGAATGAGGGGTTTTAGGATAAAAACTCCTGGAGCAATGCTCCCTTCCCAAACAGGCTCTACGTCTTTTGAAAAAAAGTTGGCTGGTAGTAGAAGAGATTCGAAGAGAGACTGTAGCTTTAACTGTCACTTGCCCACTTGAGTCTTTTTAATGCTTGGAACCATTGTAACTAGATAGAATTAACGCAACGGTATAACCTCATTGTGTTCCTCTTTCTTTCTCCTCTACAGATGTTAGGTAGAAGGGTAATACCTAAGTATTATCGTAGAACCAAAACTGGTCTTTATGCATACAAGATGGAATAAGAATTCCTTCCTGATCCAACACATATATGTTAACAGCAAATACTATAGACGCTTACATCGTTATGAGAGAACTTCATTTACAAACTCTCAGCTATGTTGGACAATTTGGCCCTAAGGCTTGCACGAAATTGGAGGGTTACAACTTAGAATGTGAAGGACAGGCCTGACGCAGTAATGAGAAGCCTTTCCACTGAGCTAAAGGTCCTGAATTTGCGTAGCCTCTCTGCAGAAATGCAGGTGTAAGACATACCTCGGTTATTTCTTCCCTAGACCCACTCATGTGGGAGCCGTCAGCACTGGGGTTTGTCCTTTTACAAGTCAGAAGGTAGCCTAGTGCACAACAAAGGTGTTTCACAATCTGCTGGCTTCTGGAGGGGATACTGTACCTTGGCTTTGAGCCTTCTGTTTCTGCCTCAGTGAGCCCCACTCAATGGCCTCGGCTACAGCTTTTTGACGATTGTATGCATCCTTATCTTGCTTAGCGCTACCAGTTAGTGAGGGATCTCCAACTTTCATTTGGAGTATAGGGCCAGATTTGTGTTTATAGCCAGCAGGCATTTCTGCAAGGAATCCCAGTGCCACAACAGCATCACTCATGTAAGGCCGGACTGAGGCTTCCTCTTGTAGGCACATTGCTGCCACACCCACAGCCTGGCTCAAGTCCTTTTCTGGGTACTCACCTCTAAGATGAGGGTCTACTAGTTCATTGTACCTCTTCCTGTCTCTCAGCATGGGCTTGACCTGTTGACCATACATGAATTTGTCAAAAAACCTTGTGCTGGAAGTCTTCTTTGGCTAATTTCTAACTGATGCTTTAGTATTTATGTCCATGTGTTCCATTGCAGTTGTCAGTTATTATATTATTATATAATTATGACAGGGGCAAGCAAGTTCTGAGTGTATATGCAGAGTAATAAAATAGAAGTGTGTACCCAGTTAACAAGGATTTGTTCACTTGCTGGCCTGGAGGTGTCCACTGCTCTTCTTCCTGTGATTAACTCCAGTATGAAAACCCCAAAACTGTACACGTCAGTCTTGACAGTTAGCTGGCCTGTTCTTATGTATTCCGGAGCGCAGTACCCATATGTTCCCATCACCCGAGTGGAGATGTGTGTCTTTCCCTCGACTGGACCAAGCTTTGCAAGCCCAAAATCTGAGAGCTTAGGGTTGTACTTCTCATCAAGGAGGATGTTGGGGGACTTGAGATCCCGGTAAATGACAGGTGGGTTCGCCTTCTCATGGAGGTATTCAAGCCCTTTAGCAGTTCCATGAGCTATCTTCATCCTGAGATACCAACTCAGCGGCACTTGTTCAGGAGTGCTGTCTGCAATGCCAATTCAAATTTGAACATTTAAGTATCTTGCACACCATATTATAAAATTATGTAACACTGACATCTGAATGTGTTAGTGCAGACAAAAGATTACCACTTACCAAGCAGGTGATCTGCAAGTGAGCCAAGTGCCATGTACTCGTACACCAGAAGCCTTTGATCTCCATCTGCGCAGTAGCCAACCAAATTGACTAGGTTTGGATGGTGCAATAGACTGAGCATCAGGACCTCAACTAGGAACTCTCTGTTGCCTTGATACCCATTCAGGTCTAGTTGCTTGACAGCAACAAGCTGTTCATGGAAATCGAAAACAAGTCAGCCACTGACTACTGTAGATGAATTAGCAAGTGTATGTACCTACAATTTTGGAATGTCTTTCTGTGTGGTATGTACCTGTCCATTTTCAAGCTTGCCCTTGTATACCCTGCCAAAGCCCCCTTCTCCAAGAAGGCAGTCGGAACGGAAGTTCTTTGTGGCCGTGGCTAGCTCACGGAATGTGAACGCTTTTGCGGTTTTGGCAACGGAACAGCTTCCTTTAGGAGGCTCAATGCTTGCTGCCGTTTCAGATGATGGCTTGTGCTTGTGCTTTGAAGTGACCAGTGATGGCCTGATGGACCCTGCAAAGGTGAGTGGTAACCTGCTTTAGACATAAATTTCTATTTTCTGGCATCTGCTCATTTATTTCTGGTTCTTCCTGTCATCTGTTGAGCAAATTTGAAGGGTTTGTATATGGATATGTTATATCACTGAAAGCCATTTTCATCCATAACAGTTAAGAACTAGACATGAATTGCAGCAGTATGTATAACACCAAAATGCAAGGTACACTGGCAGGGAAACAGATAGCGCACAATATAATTGCTACATAGATTCGGTTCAGAGGAATATATGCTTAGTCCAGAGGGAATACAGTGGCACAGGGGGTCTGGTTTCGTCCTCAAACAAAGATACACTGGATGGCCTAAAAGCATCTTCAGGAAACCACGTACCCTGGTGCAGTATATATAGATTGTTTAACCACAGGTATCCTGCTGTAAAACTGATGTGCATAAAGAACAGGACGTATTGGGCCATTGGGGGGATTGCAGATTTTGGATCTCTATACTTCTGCACTGTATTTAATCTGTTGCTCAATTGTTTGGTCTGTTCGCCGACATGGCTCCTGGGGTATAATCTTTTTTTTTGTGCTACCAGTTTGAACAGTGCAAAACATGCTAATTTCTGGGAGGAGCATCTTACCAGATTCCCTGGGAGGCGCTTCATTCTGGCTCGGGGCCGTCTTGACAACCGCGACCTCCCTGGATTCAATCCTCCTGGGCGGCATCTTGTTCTCTTTCTTGAAGCATCCAAAGCAGCTCATCTTCTCCGTCCCAACGGTACGTGTGAAACCTTGGATCCGTGTTCCTTCTCCGCTCTTGCAGTTGGTAAACCTCTCCCCCTCTCAGGCTCTCTCTAGAACGCACAGACCAATCTGCAGACCTCGTCGTGTTGACGATGGGAGCACCGGTGGTGGGTAGAGTCTATATGCCGCATCCTCCTTCCTCCCTCCCTCCCTGTGCTGATGATCTCGCATACAGTCTATCGATCGTTGTTCGTGCTTTGTGCGCGGTAAATGTGATCTCTGTGGGGGGGAAATGTGGTCAGACGGGATGAGCATTTGCTTCATGCCTTTGCGCGGAGGAGGATTTGCTGAGCTAAGAATAGACTAGGTGTGGGGTGGGGGTTCCTAAACTTAGAATCTCTTTGCGTCTTCCAGGATCTGTGTCCCAGCTAACCGCTGGATATGATGTCTTCTTGCCTTGGAAAGTCACAACTCTATCTAGTCTAGAGAAGAAAAAAAACACCGCTGGATTGTTTCTTTTTGATAGAACACATACTGAGACTGCATGTCTTCCATTGGAACACGTACACGTTGGGTTTTTACTCTTGCAGCCCTTAGATTTAGGCCGGTGATAAACTGGCTGCCAGTTGAGCTGAGCTTGGTAAACTCTAGAGCCTCAGACGTTATTGCTCTTGCTCCGATTCTGTCGTTATTTTTAGGTTTTGATCTGAATCATGGTAAAATAAGAAGGAATTTTAACCGAATTCGATCGGCTCAAGGGACATGTTGTCTTTGTCTGGTCGGAGTCGGAGTACATTGTTATGGTTGCACGACCTGGTACTCCTTTATGAATCTCTGATCCAGGCCTGCAGGACATGTGAGAGGCTGTGCAATGGGCTAGTGAGAGACTCAAACAGATAAATATGCCGAGAACTCTCTCGCCGGTGGCCCTGGACCTGAAGCGAAGCGGACCCCATGTCCCCATGCACCCCACCAATCCATGCTCGCGTGCCATTAAGCGCGACCGTGGAGTGAAGCTGCGGGCTGTGGCTTTGCTTGCCCTACCATACCTGCCATGCCATGTCCTTGCATGCTTCATGTTGCCATTGGCGCGTAGCTAGATACGTACATGGCAGGCAGGAGAAGAGCAGGACCGGCGTCCGGGCGGGACTTGGACTGTTCCTGCTGCAATCACACACAGATCAAGCACTAGAGATGTCCCCAACACGGGGAGCAAGGGAAACGAGAGAGATCAGGGACGGGGGGACTCGTCCAGAGACCGTTGCCATCCCTAGCCCACGCCTGACGCCCCACGGCCCGCTCCGATTTCTTATCTTTCTGACTGCAACTACCGTTCGTTGAGAATGACAAAGGGGTGAAATGAGTGAACACCTTTTCCTTAGACTAGATTCGCATCCCCTGGCCGTAACCATGGCCGTTGCCCACTGGAGGCTGGAGCTGTACGTAGAAATCCTTCGCGCCTTTTGCTGAAACACACACACAAAAAAAAGGAAGAACAAGAAGAAAGGCTCTAGGAGTACTAGGAGCAGCGGTTAAAAGGCAGGGCAGGGCAGGGCACCAGCTAATTTGGGCCCTTCATTGCCCTTTTGGGGTATGAGCGAGCGTGAGCCTGACAGTGACAGCGACGCTACACCAACAGCTAGCTCCATGGCAGATTCCTCTTGCCCGTCCCCCCCTCAGTTTCTGACGTTGCTGCACCTGCACCACACAGTTCACTCTAGATATTGCGGACGATGGAGGAGCCGAGCGTCCGGTGAGACGCGATGACTTGTCGCGCTCGCGCCAGGTACGACAAGTGTTCCTACCGTTCGCATTGCAGGCTTGCGGCAGCTCGTACACACGCACTAACTGTGAGTTGAAATAAAATCCAGTACGTCTTTGCAATTGGACTCTTTTGTATTATCGCTAGGTATCACTAATTTGTTAACAATATATCATGGTATGTAAACAGATTTTGAAGCCGAAATTTTGAAAGTAGGGTGAAAAAAGAGAAAAAAAATGTTTGATTTTAAGTTGAGTACACGACACATGGCACATATGTTCAGGACAAATAAAACAAGAGATCAATACTGTTATATTACATGAAAACATGGGACGACATCACAGATCCATCCAGCCGCCGGCAGGCCCACGGGACAGCGACGTGCTGGGATCGGTCGAGCTCACCTAATGATTTGTGCCTTCGGACGTGGACAACTCGCACGCCAATGTTGCCATGCGTTGCGTGCTCGATCACAGTGGCATCAGTAGGTGAGCGTCGTCAGTCGTCACTACCCACTACTACTACTACACTATTCCTAGTGGCCGCCGCAGTCGCCGCCGCCTTTAATTTTTCTTCTGGCAGCACAAGAGGCGTGTGCTCGTGCTCGTGGAGTAAGAGTAACGGCGGCGCCGGCCTCTCCCCGTGACTCCCGGACCCGGTTGGTGACATGCACGCATCATCGACGGCCGCCATGGATGTCAAAGCAGTGCAGGCGCTGCCCACTAGCAAGAGAGACGGGAGGAGGATGCTTTCCTTGGCGTGCGCCACAGCCACCAAGCTCATCTTGTTAAGCTATCCTTTCCCCTCTGCACAGGTGGACAGATAGGTACAGTCACAGATGATATACAATGGAGTACTCCTAGTATATATGCTAAAGGGGCATAGGTTGATCCTTGTGACGTCACCACAGTTGGAACAAAAAAGAGAAAAGACATCCCTTTTGTTCTCTCAAAGTCAGAAAGAGAGAGAGTAAAATCTTCAATCCCAATCCGTGAGAAAGACCGTGGCCTGGAATTATTTCCATGCTCAGAGCTCCGATCAACAAAAGATAGTGGGTGGGGGAGGGGGAAGGCGCCGTTCTGATCCAGCTTCAGTTGATTGGCAGCTCGAGGAGGAGGATTGGCTGATCTGAGATGATCGAATGAATCATGTGAGATCCGAATTATTATCTAGAGAAATGTACGTAAAATGTAACAAATGGGAGGCTCGATTTAATGAGGACTGAGGAGTCCATTGACTGCTGCTACTAATTCTATGTACTACTCAATACATACATACACGCTGTTCTTTGGAGGCACCGTCGATGGTGCATTGCTTAGTTGCTTCGATGCATGATTTCAGAAAGGTAAAATTCTATCTAAGCTACCCTCCGCCGGACGCCGGCAAGGTTCAGCCAGGTCACCTGGCGTCGCCGGCGGTGCTGCTGAACCCGATGTCGTGGCCGCCCCTCCGCAGCGTGCTGGTGAGCGACGCCGAGCTGAGCGAGTCCGAGGACGAGTCCGACAGGGCGAGCCCCAGCATGGCGTTGTAGTCCGACACGCTGTCCTGCAGGCTGAGCAGCAGCTGCTGGTTGTTGGCGCTGCTGAGGCTCATGGACGGCCGGGCCGCCGGCACGAACGGCGGGTCCGCCTCGCCGCCCAGCACCTGCACCACGGCGCGCATCCCGGGCCGCAGCGCCGCCTCCGGGCTGGAGCACGCCAGCCCCAGCAGCAGCACGCGCCGCGCCTCGCCCTCCTCGAACTCCCCGCCCAGCCGCGGGTCCACCGCGTCCAGCAGCCGGGCCTCCCCGTGCAGGCTCCACACCCACTCCACCAGGTTGCCGCCCTCGGCCGTGCCGGCGGCGCCGATCGGCCGCCGCCCGCACGCCACCTCCAGCGCCAGCACGCCGAAGCTGAACACGTCGGTGCACTCGGTGGCGCGGCCCGTCAGGAGGTACTCGGGCGCCAGGTACCCCATGGTGCCCGCAGCCGCCGTCGCGTCGGGGGACTCGCCGTGCTCCGCCTGCCGCGCCAGCCCGAAGTCCCCCAGCCGCGCGCGGTAGGCCTCGTCCAGCATCACGTTGCTGGACTTGACGTCGCGGTGGACCACGCGCCGCTCGCACTCGTGGTGGAGGTACGCCAGCGCCGACGCCACGCCGGCCAGGGCCTCGCGCCGGTGGCGCCACGGCAGCACGGGCGCCGACGCGTCGAACAGCGCCCGGTCCAGGCTGCCGTTGCGCATGTAGTCGTACACCAGCAGGATCTCCCCCTTCTCGTAGCACCACCCCTGCAGCCGGAGCAGGTTGCGGTGCCGGAGCCCCGCGATGATGGACAGCTCCGACAGGAACTCCGATCGCGCCTGCTCGCCGCTCGCGTTGCCTCCGCCGCGCGCGCCGGTGCTGCTGCAGCGCTTCACGGCCACCATGGCGCCCGTGTCCGGCACGATGCCCTTGTACACGGTGCCGAACGCGCCGTTGCCGATGACGCGGGACGCGTCGAAGCCCCGCGTGGCGGCGCTCAGCTCCTTGTAGCTGAACTCCCGCGGGGACCGCGCCAGCGCCGCCGCCGACGCCACGTTGCTGTCGCGCTTGGTGCCCACCGCCAGCGCGGTCTGGCGCCTCCTGGCCCTGGCGCGGCGCGCCAGCACCCAGAGCGCCACGCCCGCGAACGAGGCCGCCACGAAGGCGCCCGCCGTGGCGGCGCCGGCCACGGCCGCGTGCACGGGCGGGCGCGGGCTGGCATTCCTCCCCGCCGCGGCGCCCGACGGTGCGATCGAGCCGGCCGGCGCAGCGGCACTGCCTGTCGGCGGCGGCGGCGGCGGCGCCGTCGTCGTCACTCCCGGGAGCACCTGGTTGGAGACGGGAGGCGGGAGCGCAGGGGACTCGGGCGGCGCCGAACGTGGGGACGGGGCCGGCGACGCGGTGGAGAAGCTCCACCACTCGATGGCGTGCACCTCCGTGCTCCCCTGCGTGGAGGCGGAGAAGCCGACGAACGCGGCGTCCTTGACGTCCTCGCTGAGGTCGAGCGGCGCGGACAGGACGGGCCTGGGCGGGCGCTTGGGCGCGTAGGACACGAAGACCTCCAAGGTACCGCCGGAACCGGGGGAAGCAGAGGGGCGGTAGTCGATCCAGGCGTTGACGGTCCTCCCGCTGGCGAGGACGACGCCGGCGGCGCCGAGGTCGGCTGCGGCGGCGGAGACCATGGAGCCGAGATCCAGGCCGACGTGGTTGCCGTTGGGGTCGGCGAACTGGGCGTCCATGAGCGTGTCGAATTCGACGGCGGCGGCGTCGGTGGCGACGGACACGCCGATGTAGGCGCCCGCGTCGCCGAGCGTGGCCCCGTCGGTGGCGAGCACGAAGGCCAGCCCCCCGCCGACGGAGGACGGGTTGAGCGTGGCCACGGTGAAGGCGAACTGCGTGGAGAAGCCCCCGCGGAGCGGCACCGCGGTGGCGTAGAGCGCGCGGCCGGCGCCCGAGGTCGGGACCGGGAGGTCCCGGGAGAGGCGGATGGTGCCGTTCTTGAGGTGCGCGTCGCCCAGCAGCCTCAGGCTTCCGAGGGTCAGCGAGGCGTAGTCGAAGCGCACCGCGGCGGCGTGGTCAGCGAGGAGGAGGAGGAGGAGGAGGGGGAGCGGTGCGGCGGCGGCTCGGGCCATGTTGGCGGACGCGAGCGCCGGCATTGGGTGCGCGCATCAGCCGCGGAGCACTGTTGCTGCTGCTGCCCCGCCCGTGAAGCGATACGTGGCTGGGACTGGGATGGCAGGGAGGAGCTGGCGCTGGCAGTGGCAGGGTCGGGGAGATTGGGTCATTGGGGAGCGTGCGCGAGATTGGTGAGGTGAGGGACGGGACGGACGGTGGGGTGGAGAGAGAGAGAGAGAGTGGCCGGCCGCTTTAGGGAAGGGGAGGAGGGAGGGATGCTGGGACACGTGCGCAACGCAATGGAGGAAGAAGAGTGTGGATGGAGTAGCGAGCGGCGAGCGAGCATGACAGTTGTGTGAGGGAGTGGGTGGGCTCGCGGTGGCAGCCATGTCTCCTCCTCCTCCTCGCGTCGCGTGGTGGTGTCTTGCGGTTTGGACGGACACGGACGCCCGGGCAAGGCGGGAGTGTCATGCTCGCTCGCGAGCGTGGCAGCGGCGCGGACAGAGAGGCAGTGTAATGCGGCGCCGTCTGCACTGCACTGCACTGACCGCGGTTGCCCATCCCAGCCGCCGCCCGGCGGACTGCCCACTCTCATCAAACAAACGGCCAAGCGTGTAAACCA
Source organism: Zea luxurians (assembly GCA_029449295.1). Taxonomy (NCBI): domain Eukaryota; kingdom Viridiplantae; phylum Streptophyta; class Magnoliopsida; order Poales; family Poaceae; genus Zea; species Zea luxurians. Next base: position 9,173,403 of record JAOPSE010000012.1, on the reverse strand, counting down.
AGTCGCCGCCCGGTGGCTTCCGTTGGCACGTCACGTCGCCGGGATCTCGGCCGTTTCGTTCGCGATGGGGCTGTAAATAAACGTTCGGCCGTTCCTGGTGGGCACTGCACTGCTGTGCTGTGCGGGTGTCAGGTCAGCTGTGCGCGACGCAGCCAGCGTTCCTACTCCTAGCTAAGCTACCAGCCTGGCACGGAGGAGGGAAAAAAAGCTTTGGTTGACCGTTGCTAGTTGCGGGTTGCGGCGGGTCGACGGAGGAGGCAGGCACGCAGCCGGGGGCGGCGGCCATGGCATGCAGTGGCAGGCCAGCTAGCTGAGAGAGGTGGCATGGCATCAGCTCAACAGCCCGGGCACGGGAATGAGATAATGATAGAATAATAAACAGTGTAGCTGTCCCTTGATCCCCTTGGCTCTGAATCCCAACCACGCTCGTCGCTTTGAAGCTTTGCTACTGGTCCCTGAACCCTGGGCTACTTGTATAGTACTGTACTAAATTCATTTTCTAGAGTAGTACTGCTAACACCGGTACAGGATCGATTTGCAAACAAAGTAGTAGTACGAAACTAAATTTGGTGATTTACCTACCGCTGCCGGCGGTAATAAATAAATAAGTAAATGTAAAGATTCTACGACCACGACCACGTGCGCCTCGTTTCCGACCGTCCCACTCCCACACACGCACCCACGTGCAGCTAGCAAGTTAGAGGAGTGTGGTCTGGGAATATGCGATACGAAGTGAAAATGTCGTAGCTTTAGTGATTTTGTTTAGCCAGGTAAGGTTCGCACTCGTCTACTGTAAAGTTTACTGCAGTAACAATTTACTGCACCGCCTTACTGTATTCTTCAGTAGGTCCTAGCTCTTCAACCTCAAACGTAGAGTTGATGCCTTTTTTTTCCTACTGCACCGGTGTACCGTACAAAAAAAAGGACAAATGAGGTGGATGGTGGGGGTGGGTGTGTGGGACTGTGTGTGATATATATTGGTTTAGAAGAAGAAAAATGTGGTAGTTTATATAATAGGGTTAAGATATAGATTAGTTGTGGACGCGGGAGTTTTGCTACGTTTGATGGCGCTGCTGGAGTCTATGAGCGACACTTTGGGTTTGGGGGGGCCCATGTCAAAAGGCACTTTTAGGCCATCAACATCATTTTTGGACAGTCGGTTGAGCATGCAGGAGCCTATTTGATCCTTCCTACTCCGTCCGATGGAAGAAAAGGGTTCGTTCAAGCAAAACAGCAACGGGAGAACAGTATCTTGTTTATCCTGCAGTGAAGCGTCCGCAAGGAACACGTGGCTGGTCGGTATTGGTGGGCACTAACTCCTATACGTGGCGGCGTGCCGGCGCCACATGCCGACATGCACGCGCGTGCCACGCAAGTCTCGTCACATGCAGTTTTGAGTCTTCAAAGCGCGAGAGTCACACAGCTCCCAGGGCTTCCTCCGAGCCGTCGTCGTGGTCGGCGGCGGCAATCGCAGCAGCCAACACCATGCATGAATCGCTCGTTTCATTAGTCTTCTGAGAAATAAAATGCTCAGCCCGTCACGGCTGCTGACGACGAGGATGCATCTCCGGCCAACTGTCGGCCTATCTTGCTTGCTTGGAGTATTCTGGCCCTCGTGTCAGGTGGCCCATTTACGGCTGCGTGCAGCCCATGGAGTCGATGTCCCAGTTGCCCAGGCCCAGGCCAATAACCCCAATCTCGAATCTGCCGTAGCGAGGCCTCCGATGGCGACGGCGGACGCACTGAGCTACGCCGCCGCGGTGGACGAGCTGGAGGTAGGCGAGGTGGTGCCGCGGTGCCTAATAAGACTGCTCGGTGCCGCTGTCCGTGCAGACCATTCGGTTTCCACTTACAGACTTATTCCGTCCTGTGTTCTTGCTTCTTTCATTGATTGGGGGCGAGTAGTTAGTTCACCCGTCTTTCGTTCCTGTTTCTTACTCCCCTGTTCCACAGTAGACAATTTACAATCTTTTTTTTCTCTCTCTCCTTTCTGAACCTGTCCTGTGTTCTTGCAGTTTGAAGTCCAACCATATAATATAGCACAAGGGGCATTAATAAGTAAGTCAGATGTGCACACAAGCCAAGCATACGCACTTATTACATCAACCCATGCACGCAACGCAAGGGTTCAGAGGGAAGCCACACAAGATCATCGGCACAACCATTGCCGTCAAGCTCGAGCACACATGTACAACAACAAGTAATCAGACGCACGCGCAAACGGGCAGAATCACACAACGGCAAACCACACATGGGCACACACAAACAGAAACCATGGGAGTGAACTGGGCACACTCAGTTCCTCGGGCACCAACCCTTGTTCTTCCAAAAGGATGAAGGGGATTTTCCGACATCGTCGTCTTGGTTTCCTTTTTCCTTGTCTCGATTTTCTGACTTATAGTGTGTAAAATGAAGTCTATCTTTAAGCCTGTTGACGGCTACTTTTACCTCTGTAGGGACAGAGTCACCCTCGACCTTGAGCTCGAGCTCCTTCAATCGTACAAGGTTGCCGATGCCGGAGAGGGACTCTATGTTGGTGACGAGCTTCTCGAGCTTAGGACAAGATCCGGCGCCGAAGCTGATCTTGGCTTTCTTGGAGCACTCGACGATAAGAAGGTTGAGGTTTAGGAAATCATTTTCTTTGAAAGTAAGCTCCGTTTGGTCAGTGCACGTGTCCAAGAGAACCAAACAGCGTATGGATGGCTTCTTGCCAAGGATTTGTAGATCATCTTGCTCTAGCATTTTACCACGGAGAGTCACCTTGGTTATTCGCGTACCCTGCTCAAGCAATGAACCCAGCGTGTTCTTGTTGTCAATGGAAGTGGTGGTGGTGGTGGTGGTGCTGTTTCTGAGCTCAAGCTCCTCCAGTTTCTCAAGGTTCTCAACTCCAGAAAGCTTTAGGCTGGCGGTGACGGACAAAACCATCTTCTCAAGCATAGGGGTCGCTCCATGAGCAAAGATGATGTGGGTCATATTGGAACCCTCAACAAGAAAGCACTTGAGATATTTGAATTCGTCCTCCTTGAAGGTGAGCTCAGTGTCCTTGTATGCCTCGTGCCGGAGCTTGAGATAGTGTAGTTTTGGCAGATGGGCGAGGACCTCCAGACCGTCCTGCTTCAGCATGGTGCTTCTTAGAGTCACCTTTGTCAGTTGATTACTTTTTTCAGTCAGCAATGGAAGAAGCTGCCACCCCATCTGTGTGATTCCACTTATGCTTAGGCTCTCAAGTTGGTCCAGCGTACGTTCAAGGCTATGAGCTGATGGTTGTGAGTTTCCTTTGGGTGGCGTGGCCTCACCTCTGACAATAGGAAGAGTGATTGACAGAGACCGGAGGTTCTCATGCAAGTCATTGATTGCCTTAAGCAAGGGCTGGAGGTAACTATCCTTGTTGATAACCACACCAAGCTTCCTCAGGCATACAGGAAATCCTCTTTTCAGATCTTTCCTATGACGCGGCATGACACCAAGCAATACCTCCATGCCTTCCATTTTCCCAATCTTTTCAGGAAGCTCGACACTTGGTAGAGTTGGGTCGTCAATGCAACCAGCCAGCAGCCGCTTCAGCTTTAGGAGCCGGAGGTATCTCGTTGCAGTCTTGTGCACATTGTTGTGGCGGATATCCAGTACTTCCAGCTCGTGGAGGCGGTTGATTTCTCCTGGCAGCTGCGTAACATTTGTGCTCCTTAGGTTCAGGTACTTGAGCAGTAGCAGGTTGCAGCAGACGTCCTTGAGGTAACTCGTGTTCTCCTCACCAACACACTTGCAGCCTTCTAGATCTAGCACCTTGAGCCGGGAAAAGTGATACTGCTTCGGGAGAACTTGCAGGAAATATCCGATATTCTCGGAGGCGCGGAGTCGGACGTCACTGAAAATGGAGAAGTGCTGGGCCAAGTGCTGTGACAGGCGTGTCTCCACTATGTGCTGTTTCTTGGCGATCATGGTAATGAATCCATGAACCCGATTGCCCACCATGCAGCTCTTGGCCTTCCCGGTACCACTGATCTCAGCAGGATCGACAAGCCCCCGGTCGATGAGGGCTTCGAAACATCGATCGGACTGACGAACCGCGGCGTTCCAATCATCCCGGTTGATCAGACCTTCGACAACCCACCGTGCTACCAGCGTCGACCTCCTGATGCTGCGTCCTGGAGGGAAGATGGCCAGGTACAGCAAGCAGGACTTGTACTCTTTGGGCAGGTCATTGTAGGAGAACTTGAGCATCTTGGCAGCAACGCCTTGGAACGACTTGGGGGAAACTGCCTGAAGGCTGTCGCGCAGCTTGGTCAGTTCTTGGTTGCTCCGTTTGGGTCTGGCGTAGAAAGAATGCGCCAAGATCTTCATGCAGAACTCGAACTGCTCGCACTCCCCCAGGATGTCACGGATGATCTGGGGATCGCTGTAGTCTTTGTTCTTGTCTTCACTCATGAGATGGCTTGTAAACTGGAGCACAATGTCATGGTAGAGGCCAGCAAGGGAATAGTCCAGAGGCTCCCCTTGTCGGAAGCTGTCTATAAGCTCCTGCTGCCGGAGGCTTTCTTTGGCCTGCTGGGTGCTCCTTGTGGTGGTGACGGTCAGTACACCGGCAACATGTTTCTCCAGGCGGGTGAAAGCGTATCTATTCTCGTCCCAGTTGGATTCATAGATCTTGTCGCCGATTCTGAGGATAACAACCAGGGGCCTCTCGTCGTCCTCGAAGTGATTCTCGATGATCTTGCGTACGATCCACCCCGTTTCCATCTGCTCTTGGACCGTCTTCTTGATCTCATCGATCTTCTCCTTGGTTTCGGTGGCAACATCTTGTGGGACTTTGCTGATCATGCCTTGGATCTTGCCATGCCCATGGCGCCTTTTGCTGTTGCTGGCCTTCGTTGCAAACACCTTGTGTATGACATATCCATATCTTGCATCATAGAAATCAAACTTCTTGGCCGTCTTCTTCTCCGCCTCCTGTTGCGGCAGATGCTCTGCCTCTATGTACTTCTTGAGATTCTCTGCTGTTATCCGGAGGATGTGGGCGTGCCATACTGCCAGTTTGCGCATGGCTTTGCCCCTCGCTTGGTCTCGCTGGGCAGCTTGCTGTTGCAGCACCAGCAGCTCGAAGAGCACGGATATGGGCTTCTCTTCCAGCTCCTTGACGTCCCTGGTCCCTTGCAGCAGCTGCAACAGAAGTTGCTCATCTTGAATGCCCCTCTTCACCTCGTCAAGCTTGCCCATCACATTCTGAATGTCCTGCTGGATCTCAGTTTCGCCGAGCAGACTCTCCTTTCCACGGCTGATCTCCCGTTTGCTTCTGTAGAGGAGATACCGCTGCACCAGTGGGTCTGGGTCTGGGCTTCCTTCTCTGAGGTCTTGTGGTGGCGGCCACGGTGACGACGACGACTGAAGTCCGGCATCGTCCTCCTCCTTAGTGATTTCCACCTTTGTCTCTCGATCCAATTCCATCTGGAGCTGGCACAGGATGTAGTAGAGGATCTCCTGGGGCCGCAGCGGCTCGAAATCCATGTGCACCTGCGGAATGTCCACCACGACGCTGCGATGCCCCTGGGCCAAGGCCCTGCGTGCGAGAGCGATGACCTCCTGGTCTGCCTCCGGCGCCACGACGGCGGCGGAGTGCATGACGTCGCCTCTCTCCATCACTTGCTCCGTCCACTCGACTAGCTTCCCCTGGAAGTAGTCGTCCAGAGCCCTATGCTTGAATAGGACTGCTCTTCGATGACTTGCCAACGCCGACCCATCAGCATCAGGTTGGTCGTCGTCGTCGACGCCGGCGACATAGGCAGTCTCCGTCTCCTTCGTCAGCGCCCCCTCCTCCGCCGGGGGCGGGAGGAGCGGGGAAAGGACCTTCACGTCGTACCGCATCCTCCGCTCGCCGACCTCCCGCGCCCGGTCCTTGAGCACCCGCAGCTGGACGGCGGCGTCGTGCTGCGCGAACATCTTCCTCACGAACCATGGAGGCCACAGGAGGTAGCGCAAGAGGCCGCTCCTGCGGAGGTGCACGTCGGGGTTGCCGCGGTACACGTACTTGTCGATGCAGTTGTTGCAGTCGTTGGCGAGGATACGGACCTGGTTCATCCACGTGCGCACCTGCACGCCGTGCTCGCCGCCGGTGTGCGACGTGCGGGCCAGGTGCACCAAGAAGCTGTTCATGCTCTCCATCTCCTCCTTGATGAACTGCACGTCGCCACGGACGCCGCGCAGCAGCCGCGCCTCGTTCCCGATCACGCCCAGCAGCGAGCTCACGGCGCCCGACGCGAGCTCAGCCATCGCCGCCCGGCACTCCCTCCGCCGCCCGGCTCGCCGGCAGCTGCTGGGTTAGCGTGTGGCTTCTTGCTCTTCTCTTCTCAGTACGTTTACATTACAAATGGAACTTTCTGCATGCATGCATGCATGTGTTGACGGGTGTAACTTGGCATTCTGGCAAGGATAGCTCTTGCATTATATTGTAACCCCGGCAATATTCTACGTATATATCAAAGTAGTATTATCATATTTTAAATAATAATATCGCCTGCTCTTTTTCCTTTTTCTGCTTTCGTGCAGAATGCCGTGGAGAACAGGGTCACGTATACGGTATACCTTTCCTAAGTACTAGTGCTACTAGTAATATAACATAATATATAGTACTCGTAAAGCAAATTGACCAGCCTAGCTCCGGCCTTAGCTAGTTACTACCTCCCCGTCAAAAAATCGTTTTAAATTAAATTAATTAAAGTTTAATTAAATATTGTCGGGTACCGTAATTAGGGGTACCCCCAATACTTCTAAGCATAGCTGAAAAACATCTTCAAAACAGACCATAAACACTACATGACTCGTCTTCTTTGCCAAGTGCCATAGACACTAGGCAAAGCCTCTTTTATACTCGGTAAACGCTTTGCCTAGTATTGCACTCGGCAAAGTGGAGTCGGCAACGAAGGAATCGACAAAGTGCCTTTGCCGAGTGCCATTTCTTGGGTACTCGGCAAACACTTTGCCTAGTGCCACATGTCACTCGGCGAAGAAAAGTTTCCATGACAGTGGAAGGCACGGTAACAGAAGCTTTGCTTAGTGTAGCACTAGGCAGAGGCGACCCCTTTGCCGAGTGCAGCACTCGGCAGAGGCGACCCCTTTGCCGAGTGCAGCGCTCGGCAGAGGCGCCCCCTTTGCCTAGTGCAGCACTAGGCAAAGTGTGTTTCCAGGCTACCCTCGCTTCTTACCTTGCCGAGTACTATGGTTGTTGCACTCGACAAAGACCCTCTTTGTCGAGTGCAACACTAGGCAAAATGACCAGAGCCACCCTTTTTATTTATTTGTATATATTCCATCCAAACAGACAGAAAATACATATCAAACACCACATACATATCATCAACATCACATGTAAAGCAGCAATAACACATGTCTCACAAATAAGTCCACATGTCTCACAAATAAGTCCACATGTCTCACAAATAAGTTCACAAAGTGTTGGGGACTTATTCTCAAATGCTTCGGATTAAGAACAAGGCAACATAAAAGTGTTAAATGCGAAAGTCCCTCGTCCTACGAAACATTATTTCCCTTCGGGATATAATGAGTTCCGGACGAAGATTATGAAAAGACTTACCTTCGTAAGTATAGAAAATAACGATGCATGATTTATATAATGCATGAATCTTAATATCAACATTGTTATAGGATCATTTCTATTTTATTATCATGGAAAAATAGAAATGATATTCAATTACAAATGTACCTTCGACTTGAGAGAAGGTAGAAAGTACAAGCGTGACGCCAGAGCAAAATGTCCAGTCAGCGTCCGTAGTACGGGAATACTGTTCATCTATTTATAGGCATGGGACGCAGCCCATGTAGAATTACATTCATGCCCTTTACATTTGTTAATGATTCTATAGTAACTCGCTGGGGTCTGAATAGTCTTTTCATCCTTAAGTCGGTTTCCTTTTCCGTCACCTTGCCGAAGCTCTTCTACGCACAGCTTTGGCTTCACCCTATCCTTCGTACTCCTTACGCTTCTTCACACTGTAGCTTCAATTCATGTCCGAAGGTACCTGTTCATGCATTATACTTCCAGAAACGTTGTTAAACCATGTTTTTGAGGACCTTCGGAAGCCGAAGGTCCCCAACAGTAGCCCCTCGCAATATTAATTTGTCAGAATGATAAGTTTAGATTGCGACAAGGACGAAGACCCAAAGCCGAAGGTCCAAAAAAACACCTTCCCTTTGCTAGAATAGCAACAATCATTGACAGGCGGGCCCTGCAGCATATAACGCACCAGGCGTATAAATAAGAGCGCACCACGAGCTTAACTGGTATGCTTTCTTGCCATCTGCTCTTGCTCACTCAATTTTTAGCCTGTGCAACAAAATTTGCGTAAATTTTAAGCTTCGGTGTTGAGAACACTTTTTCAGTGCCTACGAAGATGTCTTCGGACAAGAAGGTGGCTGCTGATCCGAAGCTGAGTCTTTCTGAAGAAATGAATCTTGGTTTTCTTGAGTCGATGGCGAGGACCAATATAGAGAAGATTACTAAAGAAAATTTGGAAGGTTTGTCTGAAGATACTGGTGACAGCGACAGTTATGATGTAGAGAGTGGCGGAGAAGAGTCCGAAGACCGACCATGGCGACCAAGCCACACGGTTTTCGGGAAATCAAGTATCAAATAGAGTCATCTTGACAATATGAGGGGGAGATATTTCCGAGATGTGTCTATTGTGAGGGCTGATGACGGAGAGAAAACTTCTCCTACCCCCGAAGAAAATGAGGTCGTGATCTTCCGAAGCTTTCTCAAGGCCGGACTTCGGTTTCCCCTGAGTAGCTTTGTTGTTGAAGTACTGAAGACATTTCAAATTTACCTCCACCAGATTACTCCCGAAGCTATTGTAAGAATGGGAATCTTTGTCTGGGCTGTGAGAAGCCAAGGTTTGGAACCGAATGCTAAAAGCTTTTGCAATATTCATGAGTTAGTATACGAGACGAAGCCCTGGGGAAAGGAACAATACCACAACAACTTTGGTTGCTACAGCTTCGGCGCCCGCTCCGGGTCAAGCTGCCCCGTGCCGACCTTCCGAAAGAGGTGGCCCGGTACCTGGATGACAGAATGGTTTTATGTGAACAATGACTTGACAACACACGAGGATATTAAGGGTATAATCATGTGCCCTATCTGGCAACGCTTCGGACTTCGAAAGCTGAAGGTAGAAATGGATGAAGCAGCCGAAGAATGCCAGAGAGCCTTCGGGGTGATTTGCTCTTTTATTGGGACACGAGATTTAGTCCAAGAGCATATTGCCTTCAGAGTTTGGCCACTTGCAGGAAAGTGGGAAATGCCGAAGGAGACCATCAAAGAACCTGACGAAAGTGGGCTGATTAGGCTAAAATATACATTCAAATACGGAGATAAGTTTGTTGAACCAGATGACGACTGGTTAAAAAGTATTGAAAACGTAAGTGACGAACTGCTTGGGGTGTACTCGAATGCCGAGGATACTGCACTATCAGCGGCCTTCGGAGGCCAAAAGAAGAAAAGGCTTAATCGGGTTTTTGATGCAATTGGGTTTGTGTACCCTGACTACCATTACCCGGTGCCAGGCCACAAAAGAAAAAATACTTCTCCTGCAAAGGAAGCTGTCTCAGGTGATCCTAGCGAGCCAGCACCGCAAAGAAAAAAGGTAAAGGTGCTCACACGCCGGGCACGTTACATCGAACCGGCCATAGTGCCTGCATTTATTGGTGAGACCTCTTCGGCCATCGAAACCAAAGGACCATCTCCAGTACCAAAAATCGAAGAAAAAGCCGAAGCACCTTCAACAGAGAAAGTAGACGAACCAAGAACTGAAGGAACAAAAATATTGGAAATCTTAAGTCCTTCAACAAAAATTGAGACAACAAAGAACCAGAAAGGCCCAGCGATGACCCCAAAAGGAAAAGAATGGCTAATGTGCTAGATGTCTTGGAGACAATTAAGTCTTCAAGCACCACTCCGAAAAAGATTTCTGAAACTTCCGAAGTGGAAACTGAAGTCTTTGTTGCTGAAGTCCCAAAGCAACGATCTGAGACCAAGATTGGGCCTTCAGAGCCCACTAAGGAAAAATCTTTGGAGGCCAAAGAAGCAAAAATAACAGAGCCAACTTTAACTGAAGAAACCAATACTGCTGCCCCCGAAGCATCCTCCAAGGCCCTCGAATATGTTATTCGACATGCTTCGGGGAAAAAACTATCTGAGGAAGAAATTTTTGAAGCTAATCACTATGCGCAAGAATTAAAGTATCCAAAAGGGGCCTTAATATTCAATGGCACGAAAGAAGATGACTTCTTGTACTGCCTCCCAGATAACAAAGAATTACCCGTGTGCCGGGAAATGGCCCGAAGCATGGGGTTTTCGAAGCTGGAGGCCGGCCTCTGCGCGATGTCAAAGGACGATCTTGCGGATAGCCTTGCCTACAACAGCCTGAAGGTACAAAAGTTGTGAACTTTGAAACTTACGAATTTCTTAAATTAGTCGTTTATTCTTATGTAGATCCATGCATTCTTTTGAATAGGGCTTAATCCTCAGCAACGCCTTAAGAGCACAAAAGACTGCTGAAGACGAGAGCTGCACCATTGCTCTCAATAATCTTCGAACAGAGGTTATTAAGCTGAGGAACGAAGCCTTAGAAAAAGACCAAATTCTAGTTACATTGATGAATAAAATAAAAGAAGACGAAGCTGCCTCCAAAGCCCAGGCCGAAGCTCAAAAACACGAGATTGACAATCTTCGGAAGCAATTAGCCCGTGCCAAGGAAGAACGCATACTTGAAGAAACAAGGCGAGAACTCAGCGACCAATGGGCAAACCATTTGGAAGTAACCGTTGAAGAGCTTCGGTCGTCGAAGAAAAGGTGTTACGAAAAATCCATGGAATGTGTAAAGAAGATAAAAACCAGCTTCGCCAGCGTTGGCGCATTTTCAAGTGAAGAGAACTTTGTGAGAGGTAACCCAGAAGACCCGATTGAATGGATTAGCCATGAAGCTGAAGCCTTTGAAGAAATTCTAAACAGTCGTGGAGACATTTGTGCCTTCTCGGGTGCCCGGGGGATTGCTACTATACTGGAAAGGAAAGGCTGCGAACATGTTAAGCTACTTGCTCAATCCGAAGCCACCCTATCCCCTGAAGATATTAAAGATTCCTTAGCCGAAGCTAGCCAGATTGGTGGGAAATTTTTCACCGACGTCTGGGACAATGGTGGCCGAGAAATGGCACAGGAAATTATCAGAAGAAGCGAGCAAGGCATTCATGACGCTAGAGAAGTAACCAAAGCTGCTGAAAAAGGTGCAGAGCCCGAAAGCCAAATAGGTACCAACTAGTGGTTTTTGGGTCTGTTGTAATCTTTGATTTCGAACCTGCTTATGGTTTGTAATAGTAACATAGACATATATTTTCTTCCCTCAGAACTTGCTGGATCGTCAGCTGACCCCCGCACGAAGGGGAATGACAAAATTAGACAAATGACCGAAGCTATCATGGATAAAGTTGTTGAACAACTCCTAAATGAAGCTGCCGAAGTAGTACTTAGATAAGATTAGATATTACTGTAAAAACATTTAAAATGCAATATATGACATATTTTGTAATTTTTAATGTAATATACAAGTTTCTTTTCATGTTGCAATTCTTTACGATGCATGAAATTTTACATACATACCATTTTTGAGCCTTCGACGAAAAAACACCTTCCCTTCTTTTCATGCTTCGTGAAGAAGACATGCTTCCACAATACTGCTCTGATGAAGCATATCTATGCTTCGTAAAAACATTCTCCGAAGCTGTACAATTTCAATACTGTTCTGATGGAGCATGCCCACGCTTCGTGAAAACATTCTCCGAAGCTGCCTTCCGAAGATTAATATCGTGTTCCCTTTTTATGCCTTAGCACAATTTTCACTTTTTCAAAATACTCTCCGAAATCGATATTGTATCCCCTTCTTGTGCCATATGTAGCATGATGTATGATGCTTATGTTATGCGAAATGATGTGATGATGTTATGTTATGCAAAATGATATTTGTGCCGAAAATTCACACATTCCTGCAATAGAAATACACAATCTTTTTATATCAGCGCTGACTTTTCGCTGTAAGCCTCCCTTAGGAGCTTCTTCGCCTTTTACTTCAGTGGAATCAGCGTTTATTTTTCGTTGTAAGCCTCCCTTAGGAGCTTCTTCGCCTTTTACTTTCGGCGGTATTCGCGTTGACTTTTCGCGTTCGCCTTTTACTTAGGCGATATCAGCGTTTATTTTTCGCTGTAGGCTCTGCATTCCGTTTGGAACGACTTTTGAGCAGAAAACTTACACTGCGCTCCCTTAGGAACGACTTTTTGTAGCTTCGAAGAATGCACACTGTGTGCCCTTAAAGTAAATTTTCGACAATTCGAAGGTCCTCCTTGTTGTCACAAATCTTTAAGCTTTGGCAACCTAAGCCAGGGGAGAAGATATACTTTTCTTGTGACAAAGAGCAAAATTATTACAAGAAATTTAATTGACACGAAGCACTCTAGTCTCCCATATGTATTCCTTGTTAAAAAGAAAATAATACTAAACGCAAGAGACCGTCATCAAGATAGGATATTTGTTAATAAATGTGCTTTGACTCTGGCACAGTGCTATTGACTGTGCGAGCTTCGGACTCTTCTCTGAAGTCCCTCTGGTGCTGAGTGTGCTGACTCCCTTCTGGCTGCTGGCCTCGTTGCAATGGTGGCGGAGGCGGAAGCTGTTGCCAAGATGCTTGGGGTTGACTTGCCGAAGCAACAGAAGCTGCAGGGTGATTGCCTACATATTCTGGAATATAAGGCGAATGATATGAAGCGGTGTGCATAACTTGCTTCGGCTGACTCTGTTGTGCCGCAGCTTCAGCAATCTCCTTTTGCTTCTGGATGGTGACATGGCACATCCTGGTGGTATGGCCCTTGTCCTCACCACAGAACAAACAATAGATTTTTCTTGGCTGATCCCCGAATCTTCCTCCGAAGCCCCTGGCACCTCTGCCCCTTGGAGCTGGCGGTCGGAAGGAGCTTTGCTGTTGCCCCGAAGCCTGCTGTTGCTGTCCCGAAGCCTGCGAAGAGTACTGTGGCCTTTGCTGTTGACTCCCTCTGTCATCAGGCTGAGTAGAGTTGTGAATTGACCTGACATGCCTTGGATGAAATCTTCCTCCGAAGCCCCTGGTCATCTCAGAGAACCTATATGCTTCTTCCCTTCTTTGGCGGAAATCATTGTCAGCTCGAATATACTCATTCATCTTTTGGAGCAGCTTCTCCAAAGTTTGAGGAGGCTTCCTGGCGAAGTATTGAGCTGAAGGTCCCGGCCGAAGTCCCTTAATCATGGCCTCAATAACGATTTCATTGGGCACTATTGGTGCCTATGCCCTCAGACGTAGGAACCTTCGGACATACGCCTGAAGGTATTCTTCATGATCCTGGGTGCACTGGAATAAAGCTTGAGCAGTGACCGGCTTCGTCTGAAACCCTTGGAAGCTGGTTAACAACATGTCCTTCAACTTTTGCCATGAGGTAATTGTTCCTAGCCGAAGAGAAGAGTACCATGTTTGGGCAACACTCCTGACAGCCATGACAAAAGACTTTGCCATGACTGCGGTATTGCCACCATACGAAGATATTGTTGCTTCATAGCTCATTAAAAACTGCTTCGGATCGGAGTGGCCGTCGTATATGGGGAGTTGGGGTGGCTTGTAGGATGGAGGCCAGGGTGTAGCCTGCAGCTCAGCTGATAGAGGAGAAGCATCATCAAAAGCAAAATTTCCATGATGGAAATTCTCATACCAGTCATCCTCGTTGAAGAACCCCTCCTGATGAAGCTCTCTGTGCTGGGGCCTTCGGTTCTGCTCATCTTGAGTAAGATGGCGAACTTCTTCAGAGGCTTCGTCTATCTGCCTTTGTAGTTCAGCTAGCCTGGCCATCTTCTCCTTCTTCCTTTGCACCTGTTGATGAAGCATCTCCATGTTTCTGATTTCTTGATCTAACTCATCCTCCTGAGGCGTTGGACTGACAGCCTTCCTCTTCTGGCTTCGGGCCTCCCGAAGAGAGAGAGTCTCCTGGTTGGGGTCCAGCGGTTGCAGAGCTGCAGCCCCTATTGCTGAAGCCTTCTTCGGCGCCATAACGAAGGTCTATGGTTGCTGAAGATGTTCAAAACTCGAAGAGTGGAAGTGAGTTCACCGGAGGTGGGCGCCAATGTTGGGGACTTGTTCTCAAATGCTTCGGATTAAGAACAAGGCAACATAAAAGTGTTAAATGCGAAAGTCCCTCGTCCTACGAAACATTATTTCCCTTCGGGATATAATGAGTTCCGGACGAAGATTATGAAAAGACTTACCTTCGTAAGTATAGAAAATAACGATGCATGATTTATATAATGCATGAATCTTAATATCAACATTGTTATAGGATCATTTCTATTTTATTATCATGGAAAAATAGAAATGATATTCAATTACAAATGTACCTTCGGCTTGAGAGAAGGTAGAAAGTACAAGCGTGACGCCAGAGCAAAATGTCCAGTCAGCGTCCGTAGTACGGGAATACTGTTCATCTATTTATAGGCATGGGACGCAGCCCATGTAGAATTACATTCATGCCCTTTACATTTGTTAATGATTCTATAGTAACCCGCTGGGGTCTGAATAGCCTTTTCATCCTTAAGTCGGTTTCCTTTTCTGCCACCTTGCCGAAGCTCTTCTACGCACAGCTTCGGCTTCACGCTATCCTTCGTACTCCTTACGCTTCTTCACACTGTAGCTTCAATTCATGTCCGAAGGTACCTGTTCATGCATTATACTTCCAGAAACGTTGTTAAACCATGTTTTTGAGGATCATTCGATTAGGCTCAGTTGGTGAAACATGAGGATCATTCGATGCCGCCGATTGATTCTACAAAAATGAGAAGGCATTGCATGTGTGAGACAAGATAAATATATATTATATTTAACAAAAACTTTCATACTCTACTAGGTTTCAATTAGTGCAGTGGTTTGACCCTAAGCATGAACATACAAACTAAAACAGTCATACTCACAGGAGTGGAAAACTGAGATGGAGGTGGATTTGGAGTGAATAGCGAAGGTGGTGGAGCTACACCCGTTGCGGACTGTATGTAACGAAGAATGTCCTCCGTCCTCTGCTGCTCGGACCTCATCCTCACATCCAACTCCAAACGTTGCCTCCTCTCTTCTTCAAGTTGGGCCTAGAATATTTTACCCACATGTTACAATAATGCATAGAAAAGATATATTATCAATGAACGACGAATATAACATGAACAACCTGGAGTTCCCTCCTCTCTTCTACCAGTTGGTTCTGCAATATTTCACTCAAATGTTAAAATAATGCATAGAAAAGAAATATTTCAATGAACGATGAATATAGCATGAACAACCTGGAGTGCTTGTATCCGATGCTGTGAAGTGTCCTGCCGAGGTCGTATAGCTGGGCTCGCGCTCGTGCTACTTGCTCGAATCTGAGATAGAGAGGGAGTAGTGGCTGAGTCGATTGCACCATCGCAAATCCAGTAGCGTCCATGCTTCTTGCCTCCTCCAACCCTCATGACAACTTCTGCGTCAAGCTCCTCGGTGCTCGGATCGTATTCAGATCCATGGACCTCCCTTGCCATCGATGTGTACTCACTGAGGCGACTGTGGATGGTTCCATTGCTGTACGCCTCTGGCCCATCCTCTGGGTTATAGTTGACGTCGGACGTCACTTTGGCCTTGTGGGACATAGCAAATGCCTTGAAGATGGAACATGTCTGTCCACCATGTGACACCGACTACGAGAAAACCAGCGAGATGATTAGAAATTATGCATAATTGAGTGTTTCAATAAATAAATGAATTCACATACCCATGCTTGTGCGTATCCGCTGAGGCTGCGACTGCCTTGATGGTGTGGTACACCTGGCATCATCAAACGTCGATCCCGACAAGTGTTGTGCACCTCCTCCCACTTGTCTGAGCACCATTTGTCCACCATTCGTTCCCAACACTCGGGATGCGTGGCACACCAATAAGGAATCATCTATAGAAAATCAAGTACATGATATATGAGAAGATGAAATTAAGGCTACCTAATCTCAAAAGTAATCGGTATTAATGTTTTGTATTTACCTCCAAGTACTGGTCCCGAGTCAACTTCATGGTTCTTGCGTCCTTTTTGGAGACCTTCTCTCTAAGGATGGCACCATAGTATTTTATGATGGCCTGGATGCGCGCCTCGTAGTGCATATCTACGACGAGTTTTTTACAACATCTGGTAGCCAACGCATCTGCCCTGCCCTCATATCCCTCCTGACATCTGTAGAAATCCTATATATACAAACACGGTGCATACATTCATTATTTCAAAAATGTCCAACGAATGCAATGTATTGAGCAATATGGGATAAGAAATATTTACCCACAACTCTTGCTTCACCCGCTCTACCTTGTTGTTGAATACCCTACCGACTCGATCTTCAGCATCGGGGGCAATGGCATAGTGGTCGAACGAGTAGGCTGGCACCATCACTCCATCATACTCAACCATGCCAGGGAAGTGTTCCTTGCACAGAAGACCGAGTATGCCATTGACTCGGCGTGTGTGAGCACCTCCACTCACCACAGTCGACCAGTTCCTGCACAAGTGATTAAGAAAATTATTAGTTTCTATTTTGAATTTGAACATATAATATCAAGATTATATGAAGCAAGGTTTAAAATAGCGGGCTTCTAGCTTCCTAGCTTCTAGCTGATAACTAGCTAATAACATATAATACCACAGTCGACCAGTTCATCCATAATTCACAATTAATACATAAGTCATACATCACTTGAAGGATTATCTAGAAAGAAAGATCACTCTTGCGATGGCATGATAAAAGTTATCCATAGTACGATTATTAGAGTATGCATTTCAGCCAAACAGCAAAATGGCTACTTTCAGCTAAACGGTAATTTGAGCCAAACAACAAAACTTTCAGCCAAACTGAAATTTTCCTACTTCCTACTTGCTGCATTCAACAAAACTGCTACTTTCAGCTACTTACGATGGCGGGAACAGCAGCGAACTGAATTCAACAAAACTGCTACTTTCAGCACGGAGCGAGGAACAACGGCGAACTGAATTCAACAAAACCAAACTGTTTGCTGCTTGCGATGGTGGGGAACAGCGACGAACTGAACTGCGCCTAAGAGAGAGCACGAAGCTGTTTACCGGCACTACTACTACTCAGATTTATGGACTTGAAGGGCTTTTGTATTTTGTCGACATGTAAGAGTGCATTACATAATACTGGATTTACCTGAGAATTCATGTGAGATAGATCTAGTTTCTGGCACTTAAAAAGTTCAACCGGTGTCCGTGGAACCCATTTGAGCTTTACAAATTCTTATTACTGTTATCACGTTAGCCGTAGCACATGCAACTCGTAGATAGTCTTGCTGATGTACTCTGAGTAGTTCAGTCTTTCATGCGATTTGGTGAACATGGTTCAATGCATAACCCCTGTAATCTATCTGCTCAATAGGCTAGTTCACACTACAATACACAAATTACGACTCCAATGCAAGTTGTTAGGTAAGCTGCCTGGGGACGGGCCCTAGAAGCTCCCACTTCGGGCATGTTCGGTTATACAAAAGCCCTTACATGTCGACAAAGCCAATTGTCCTAGCTCCGACAGCGTCGTGTAAACCAGTTCCCGCTCCCTACGCGGAGCTGTTTACCGGGACGTTGTTTGGGAGGGCCAAGAAGCCGGACATGGCGACCGGAGGAGGAGGAGTAACTCGCCGTCGTTCCTTACCACGCTAGGGTCGGTCGGCCGGAGGAGGAGTACAATCCGGGAGAGCAGGAACGACGGGGGAGACTGGAATGCAGGGACTCACCAGAAGGAGAAGAACCGGAGCTGCCGCCACGCTAGGGTTGAACCGGAGCCACCAGAAGCTCGCCGTCGGCCAGCGCACAGGCCAAATCCGAAGCCGCCGCCGCCGCCACGCTAGGGTTGGACCGGTCGCTCACCCAAGTCCAGGCTTCGTGAGTCGTGACCCCACTTGTCATTGATGTGAATTGGAGCTGGTGTGCTTGGCCGACTAGTCTGTGCACTCCATTTTTACTTTGCCTAGTGTCAGTTCAGGAACTAGGCAAACAGACACTTTGCCTAGTGTCAGTTCATGACACTAGGCAAAGAGGCATTTTGCCTAGTGTCTTTTTTTGACACTCGGTAAAATATCTTTTTCTTTTATTTTTTGCTTCCAAACTTTTTATGATATGTTTCTATAGCACCTAGAACTACATGTAAAGTTTTGATAATTTTTAAAAATGTTTAGCTATATTTAGTAAATTTATTTCATTTAATTGAATTTCGTCTGATAATTTAAATTTGAACTGCAAGTCATTCGCATAATGGAAAAATCGATGAAAAAATGATATTAATGTTATTTAGTATAATTTGAGGCCTTATCTGGTAACATACTAGAGATTTCGAACATCATGTTCACGAAACTTGACCACAAACGTGTGGTCTAGTTGTTTTTAAATTGCATAAAAAGCAAATAAAGTCGGAAAATCATAAAACTTGTCGAGATATCATGATACTATATGTGGAGGCTATGATAAAAATTTGACAATATTCCATAAAAGTTTTTATGTACAATGCTTACAAACCAAAGAATTGAGAGAGAAGTTTAATGATTTAATGTAGAGGCCGACTAGGTGGTAACTATCGTTCGTGTCAAACTTGTATGAAACCTTGTCGACTTTTTATCACAGCCTCCACATATGATATCATGACATCTCGACAAGTTTAATGATTTTCTGACTTTTTTTTTGATTTTTATACAATTAAAAAACAACTGGACCGTAAGTTTGTGGTCATGTTTCATGAACATGATGTTTAAAATTTATAGTCTGTTACTCGATAAGGTCTTAAATTATGATAAATAACATGAATATCAGTTTTCCATCATGCGAATGACTTGCAGTTCAAATTTGAATTATCAAAAGAAATTCAATTAAATGAAATAAATTGAGTAAATATAGCAAAAACTTCAAAAATTTTACCAAAGCTTGACATGTAGTTCTAGGTGCTATAGAAACACATCATAAAAAGTTTGGAAGCAGAAAGAAAAGAAAAAAAAATATTTTACCGAGTGTCAAAATAAGACACTAGGTAAAGTGCCTCTTTGCCTAGTGTTCCAGTCCGACACTAGGCAAAGAGACCTTCTTTGCCGAGTGTCGAAGGCAGATACTCGACAACGTTAACGGTTGGTGGATGATGTTAGATGACGACGCTAGTTTATCAAGTGGTTTTCTTTGCCTAGTGTCTGGCACTAGGCAAACGTCCGGTTTGCCGAGTGTTTTTTTTGCCTAGTGTCTGGCACTAGGCAAACGTTCGATTTGCCTAGTGTTTTTCTTTGCCTAGTGGCGGACACTCGGCAAACGACTGATTTGCCTAGTGTCTTGATTTGCCGAGCGTAACACTCGGCAAAGAAGATCTTTGCCTAGTGCCCGTGAATTCACACTCGGCAAAATATTTAGCGCTAGGTAAAGTTTGTCTCTCCCGTAGTGAAAGGATGGTAAGCACAACGCAAAGTTAAAGCCTCATCTACCAAAGGACGCGATCACGCCTCGCCCGAGGGCCTCCTCAGGCAGCAGGCGCACCCCCGGCTCGCCCGAGGCTAAGCTCGGGCAAACTTTGTCATATAGCAACCTCAGCCAAATCGCCTTACCGCCGACCATATCGCATGCACATTTAATGCAGGGATCACCTGACACCTTATCCTGACACGCGTGCCTCAGTCGGTCACTTCGCCCCTTTACTGACTGTTCTGACAGGAAAACAACACTATGCACCCTATTCCGATTACTGTGCCAACCACCAGGGAAAGACTAACAACAGTGAGTCACGACCTTTCCCGAGTTCGGCCTCGGGCGCAACAGGGAGCTCCGCCTCGCCCAACCCCGACCTCGACCTCAGCCTTGGCCTCGGGAGAAGGTCTACGCCGAGGTTAGACCCGACCCTGACCTCGGCCTCAGCCTCGGCCTCGGGAGAAGGTATCCGCGTCGCTCGACCTCGTCCTCAGCCTCGGCCTCGGGAGAAGGTCTCCACCTCGCCCGACCCCGACCTCGGCCTCAGCCTCGGCCTCGAGAGAAGTCACTACCTTGCCCGACCTCGGCCTCGGACCGACTACGCTACAGGGGACACATCATTACCCTACCTCTAGCTAGCCGCCTCATGCTATGAAGGAACAAGACCGGTGTCACATCTAGATTACTCCTGCAACAGGTAATGATGGTTCCCTGCATGCGCCCATGACGTCGATTCTTCTCAAGCTCTCTACGAAGGCAAAGAAACGTTAGCAGGACCTAGGGCCACACCGCCAGCTACGCTTCATACAGGGCTCAAGCACTTCTTCGCCGGACACGTTAGCACATAGCTACCCCCCATATGTACAGCTGGACCATCCCCTTGTGTCTATAAAAGGGGATGCCCAGGGCCTTCTGGGGGGGAGGGGGCAGTAAGAACGACGGAGACGGACTCACTCGAACATCGAACTCCACTTTGCAACACTCGGCTTCTCAAGAGGCCTAGGGTTGGTTCCCTCTCTCACGAAGTTTGTAGCCCCTACTGCAAGCACCCATGTGCAAGATAATTTAAGCCTCATCCCTCCCCTTGTGTTCCATCTTGCATCAACCCATCTGGGCAGGGGCACGCGGCACAAAATTCACTAGTCGGTCCGGTTGAGGGTCCCCCAGGTCTAGAACGCCGACAGTTGGCGCGCCAGGTAGGGGGCGCTGCGTGTTGACAATACTTTCCCGTTGAGTTCCAGATGGACAATCTTCAGCAGCCTCTTCGGCCCGGGACGGTGCTCTGCTTTGGGAGTCTCGAGTTCATGTCCCCCGACGGCAGCTACGACATGGTACTCCTCCCCCCGCAGCGCGACAACAACGATGGTCGCTGGCTTGCCCGGCGGAGGCGAACTCAGCGACGACATCTCCTCGTGGCGGAAGAGGAACACCCGAGTCAACCCCACCACCCTCCTCACTGGAGGAGACGGAGACGGGGCAACCATGGCCAAGCAGGAGGTAGCACCTCATCAGCTGTCGGACCAGAGCGAGTCGACGACGCCGACACCCCTGCGGGGGATATGTCGGGTGTTATCCTCGCACCTGAGACAACGATGGGTGTTGCTTCCCAGCAAAACGCCAGCCCCAGGCGGACTGATGACGCCGGCACCCTTGCGAGGGACTTGTCGGGCATTAGTCTCGCACCTGAGATAACGACACATTCCATCTCCGATGCAACTTCACCGCCATCCACCAACCAGGAGGTACCTTCAGTTTTCCATCCTGTTCCCTTTAGATTCAGCTTCGACCCACCAAGCGACCCTGCTTCGGTAAGCGCTTTCGTAAGGGCATATCCTGACCTTCCGGGGTACCATATGTGGTCAACTTGGGACCGACTGACGGCCGTCTCAACCTCCGGACCCACGGGTTCTGAGGAAGAGGACGACCCCGACGTCAGCTGGGATTTCTCCGGACTCCGTGATCCCGGTGCCATGCGAGACTTCATGTTCGCATGTGACCACTCCCTCTCCGGCTGCTCTAACGATGGCCACAGCCTTGGCGACGAGGGTTACGACCCAACTCGCGAGTGCTTCCACATCGATTAGGATGATCACGACGGAGACAACCACCCCGGCATGCCAGGAAATGACGGCGCCCTTGCGCCTGCGTCTCGCGTTGAGATCCCGCGGGAGCTAGCTGTGGCCTAGGTCCCTACGGGGGGTCAGGGCACACAGCTCGAGCAACTCCGCGAGATGCAGGCCAAGCTCGACGAAGAAATGGGGCAACTTGTGCAGCTCCGACAAAACCTCGAGCAAGAGTGGGTTGGCCGAGCGCTCGCCGGAGGAGCGCGTCATCGGGCCCGGGACGTCCAGCGCCGTATTATTGACGATGCCAGGGCAGGGCTGCCCCCGGCCTTCAACGGGGCCGGCTAGAACCTAGCTGCAGTGGCGGTGTTGCTTCGAATGATGTCAGAGCCATCTACCACCGAGGGGCGGTGTATCCAGGGCAAACTCAAGGACCTCCTAGAAAATGCCGTAGCCCGACGAGCCGAGAGCTCTGCCTCCCGAAGGCGAGGGTGCCCCTCGGTGCATCACATAGCGTCCTCCTGACACATGCGCGGGGCCTCAGTCCACACCGAGCTTACAAGAGACGAGACACTTGCAGCCTGGGATCGCCTCGGCGACGATCAACACCGTCGCAACCATCGAGTCCGCCTCGAGGAGAAGGTGCGCCGAGGCTACCACCCCAGACGCGGGGGATGCTATGACAGTGAGGAGGATCGGAGCCCCTCGCCCGAACCACCAGGTCCGCGGGTCTTCAGCCGGGCCATACGACGTGCGCCTTTCCCGGCCCGGTTTCGGGCCCCGACTACCATTACCAAGTACTTAGGGGAGACAAGGCCGGAGTTGTGGCTCGCGGATTACCGGTTGGCGTGCCAGTTGGGAGGGACGGACGACGACAACCTCATCATCCGCAACCTCCCCCTTTTCCTCTCTGACGCTGCCCGGGCCTGGCTGGAGCATCTGCCCCCTGTGTAGATCTTCGACTGGGACGACCTAGTCAAGACCTTCGCTGGAAATTTCTAAGGTACGTACGTGTGCCCTGGGAACTCATGGGATCTCTGGAGCTGCCGCCAGCAGCCCGGGGAATCCCTGCGATAGTACATCCAACGGTTTTCAAAGCAGTGCACCGAGTTACCTAACATCACCGACTCGGACGTCATCGGAGCATTCCTCGCCGGCACCACTTGCCGGGACCTGGTAAGCAAATTGGGGCGCAAGACACCCACCAAGGCGAGTGAATTGATGGACATAGCCACCAAGTTCGCCTCTGGTCAGGAGGCGGTCGAAGCCATCTTCCGAAAGGACAAGCAGCCTCAGGGAAGGCAGAAGGAAGACGACCCCGAGGCATCTGTCCAGCGTGGCGCAAAGAAGAAGACCAGGAAGAAGGCGCAAGCAAAACGCAACGCCGTTGACGTGGATCTCGTCACTACTACCGAGCACAGGAATCCTCGGAAGGCACCCGGAGGGGCCAACGTGTTTGACAAGATGCTCAAGGAGTCGTGCCCCTATCACAGGGGTCCCGTCAAGCACACCCTTGAAGAGTGCGACATGCTCCGGCGTTACTTCAATAAGGCTGGACCCTCGGCGGAGGACGGCAAGGACCAAGGCAACAACAAGAAGGGAGGCGACAGGGAAGAAGAGTTCCCAAAGGTCCACAAATGCTTCATGATCTACGGTGGGCAAATGGCGGATGCCTCGGCTCGACACCGCAAGCAGGAGCGCCGGGAGGTCTGCTCGGTGAAGGTAGCAACGCCAATCTACCTAGACTGGTCCGACAAGCCCATTACCTTCGACCAACGCGACCACCCCGACTACGTACCGAGCCCAGGAAGATACCCGCTCGTCGTCGACCCAATCATCGGCAACGTTAGGCTCTCCAAGGTCCTCATGGACAGAGGCAGCAGCCTCAACATCATCTACGCTGAGACCCTAGAGCTCTTGGGGGTTGATCGGTCCGAGATCCGGGCTGGGGCAGCACCCTTTCACGGGATTGCACCCGGAAAGCGTATCCTGCCCCTCAGACAGATTGACTTGCCCGTCTGCTTTGGAACTCCCTCCAACTTCTGAAAGGAAACCCTCACTTTCGAGGTAGTCGAGTTCCGAGGAACCTATCACGCGGTGTTGGGAAGACCATGCTACGCCAAGTTCATGGCCGTCTCCAACTACACTTACCTCAAGCTCAAGATGCCTGGCCCCAAGGGAGTCATCACCGTCGGACCCACGTACCGCCATGCTTACGAGTGCGACGTGGAATGCGTGGAGTACGCCGAAGCCCTCGCCGAGTCCGAAGCCCTCATCGTCGACCTGGATTGCCTCTCCAAAGAGGCGCCCGACGCGAAGCGGCACGCCAGCAACTTCGAGCCAGCCGAGGCAGTCAAGTCTGTCTCTCTTGACCCCAGCAACGACGCCAGCAAGAAAGTCAGGATCGGCTCCGAGCTCGACCCCAAATAGAAAGCAGTGCTCGTCGACTTTCTCCGCGCAAACGCCAAAATTTTTGTGTGGAGTCCCTCGGACATGCCAGGCATACCGAGGGATGTCGCCGAGTACTCACTGGACATCCGAGCCGGAGCCCGACCCGTGAAACAGCACCTGCGCCGTTTTGATGAAGAAAAAGCGCAGAGCCATAGGCAAGGAGGTCCACAAGCTAATGGCTGCAGGGTTCATCAAAGAGGTATTCCATCCAGAATGGTTAGCTAACCCTGTACTTGTAAAGAAAAAAGGTGGGAGGTGGAGGATGTGTGTAGACTACACTGGGCTAAATAAAGCATGTCCCAAGGTTCCCTACCCTCTGCCTCACATCGATCAAATTGTGGACTCCACCGCTGGGTGCAAAACCCTGTCTTTCCTCGATGCCTATTCAGGCTATCACCAAATCAAGATGAAAGAATCCGACCAGCTCGCGACTTCTTTTATCACACCTTTTGGCATGTATTGTTATACCACTATGCCATTTGGTTTGAGGAATGTAGGTGCAACATACCAGAGGAGCATGAACCATGTGTTCGGAGAGCACATCGGTAGAACGGTCGAGGCTTACGTCGATGACATCGTTGTCAAAACAAGGAAAGCCTCCGACCTCCTCTCTGACCTTGAGGTAACATTCAGGTGCCTAAAAGCGAAGAGCATAAAACTCAATCCCGAGAAGTGTGTCTTCAGAGTCCCCCGAGGCATGCTCCTAGGGTTCATCAGCTCCGAACGAGGCATCGAGGCCAACCCAGAGAAAATCGCGGCCATCACCAACATGGGACCCATCAAAGATTTGAAAGGAGTACAAAGGGTCATGGGATGCCTTGCGGCTCTGAGCCGCTTCATCTCGCGCCTTGGCGAGAAAGGATTGCCCTTGTACCGCCTCTTAAGGAAGGCCGAGCGCTTCACTTGGATTCCCGAGGCCGAAGAAGCCCTTGGAAACTTAAAGGCACTCCTTACTAATGCGCCCATCTTGGTGCCCCCGCTGTGGGAGAAGCCCTCTTGATTTACGTAGCCGCAACCACTCAGGTGGTCAGCGCTGCGGTCGTTGTCGAGAGACGAGAAGAAGGGCATGTACTGCTCATCCAGAGGCCAGTCTACTTCACCAGCGAGGTGCTATCCAAGACCAAAATCCGCTACCCGCAAATCCAAAAGCTATTGTACGTGGTGATTCTGACACGGCGGAAGCTGCGACACTACTTTGAGTCCCATCCGGTTACTGTGGTGTCATCTTTCCCCCTGGGAGAGATCATCTAGTGCCGAGAGGCCTCGGGTAGGATAGCAAAATGGGCAGTGGAACTCATGGGGGAAACACTTTCATTTGCCCCTCGAAAGGCCATAAAATCCCAAGTCTTGGCCGACTTCCTGGCTGAATGGACCGACACCCAGTTGCCAACGGCCCCAATCCAAGCCGAACTTTGGACCATGTACTTGGACGGGTCGTTGATGAGAACCGGAGCAGGCACGGGCTTGCTCTTCATCTCACCCCTCGGAGAACATGTGCGTTATGTTATACGCCTCCATTTTCCGGTGTCAAACAACGTGGCCGAATACGAGGCCTTGGTTAATGGGTTGCGCATCACTGTCGAGCTAGGGGTTCGGCGCCTCGACGCCTGTGGCGACTCGCAGCTTGTTATTGACCAAGTCATGAAGAACTCTCATTGTCGCGATCAGAAAATGGAGGCCTACAGCGATGAAGTTCGGCGCTTGGAAGATAAGTTCTATGGGCTAGAACTCAACCATGTGGCTCGACGGTACAACGAGACTGCAGATGAGCTGGCTAAAATAGCCTCAGGACGAACAACGGTTCCCCCGAATGTCTTCTCCAGAGACATATATCAACCATCCGTCAAACTCAACGATGCACCCGAACTCGAGGAGACCTCGGCCTAGCCCGAGGTACCCTCGGCCACCGAGGGTGAGGCCCTGCACGTCGAGATAGGGCAGAATGGGGTCACACCAAACCTAAACTAGCAGACCCCGTACCTGGAATATCTCCTCCGAGGAGAGCTGCCCCTCGACAAGGCCGAAGCTCGGCGACTGGCTCGGCGTGCCAAGTCGTTCGTTTTACTGGGTGATGAAAAAGAATTGTACCACCGCTGCCCTCGGGCATTCCCCAACAATGCATATCCGTCGCCCAAGGGCAAGAGCTGTTACAAGAAATACACTCGGGGGCTTGCGGTCACCATGCAGCACCTCGAGCCCTCATAGGAAACGCTTTCCGACAAGGTTTCTACTGGCCGACCGCAGTGGCCGACGCCACTAGGATTGTACGCTCCTGCCGGGGGTGTCAATTCTACGCGAGACAAACACACCTGCCTGCTCAGGCTCTACAGACAATACCTATCACATGGCCGTTTGTTGTGTGGGGTCTGGACCTCGTCGGTCCCTTGCAGAAGGCACCCGGGGGCTTCACGCACTTGCTGGTCGCCATCGACAAATTCTCTAAGTGGATCGAAGTCCGACCCTTAACCAGCATCAGGTCCGAGCAGGTGGTGGCGTTTTTTACAAATATCATCCACCGCTTCAGGATCCCGAACTCCATCATCACCGACAATGGCACGCAATTCACTGGGAAAAAGTTCCTAGACTTCTGCGGAGGCCACCACATCCATGTGGACTGGGCCGCCGTAGCTCACCCAATGACAAATGGGCAGGTGGAGCGCCAATGGCATGATTTTGCAGGGGCTAAAACCAAAGATCTACAATGACCTCAACAAGTTTGGCAAGCGGTGGATAAAAGAGCTACCCTCGGTGGTTTGGAGTCTGAGGACGACGCCGAGCTGAGCCACAGGCTTCTCGCTGTTTTTTCTAGTCTATGGGGCAGAGGCCATCCTACCCACAGACTTAGAATACGGTTCCCCGAGGGCAAAGGCATACGACGACCAAAACAACCAAACCAGCCGAGAGGATTCATTGGACCAGCTGGAAGAGGCTCGGGACGTAGCCTTACTACACTCAACGCGATATCAGCAGTCTCTGCGACGCTACCATGCCCGAAGGATTCGGCCCCGAGGCTTCCAGGTAGGAGATTTGGTGCTTCGACTGCGACAAGACACCCGAGGGCGCCACAAGCTTACTCCTCCCTAGGAAAGGCCGTTCATCATCGCCAAAATTTTGAAGCCCAGGACATACAAGCTGGCCAATAATCAAGGCAAGGTCTACAACAACGCTTGGAACATCGAACAGCTACGTCGCTTTTACCCTTAAAAGGTTTCAAGTCGTTCATGTATCTCGGTCCCTTTACATGTACAAATAAAAAGTATAGCTGTCAAGGGAGGATCGGCCTTGCCTCAGCAAAACCGACCCTCCCTCGGGGGCTAGAAGGGGGGACCCCCTCTGCGTCAAAATTTTCCTCGGAAAAGTTTTCTACCAAAACAACTTTCGTGCCTTTCGACTATATCGACAGCGGAATCCTAAAAATGACACAAGAGACCTTGAACGGCAAGGCCGACCGAGCCGAGGGACTCCTATGCCTCCGGGATACGGATACCTCACTCATCACCTTTCATGAAAGGTAGCTCACGCTCGGATAAGTGATTCTGCTACAGAACAAGTCCTAACGCTCGAGTAGAAAACGACTTTCATGCCTTTCGACTATATCGATAGCGGAATCCTAAAAACGACACGAGAGACCTTGAACGGCAAGGCCAACTGAGCCAAGGGACTCCTACGCCTCCAGGATACGGATACCTTACTCATCACCTTCCGCGAAAGGTAGCTCACGCTCGGATAAGTGATTCTGCTACCGAACAAGTCCTAACGCTCGAAACGAGATGAAAGAAAACGCAGCTTTATACTCTGACACTAAAAATGTTTAGGCCTCAGCGGCCACGAGAAACATACACATACTTAGAATAAACTGTTCCCCACAGGCTCAGGTGTTAGCAGGGGGAGGAGCAGCACCCTCGGCGTCGTTCCTACCCGCAGCGGAGTCTGGCCCGGCTTCGGACGGTGACATGGGCGGAAGGACCTCCATCTCAAAGAAGGAAGCCAACGCCGTGCCTGGGCCCTCGACAGCCGTATCAAGCCTTTGGACCTCCGCCAGGGCGGCGTCCTCGTCATCAGGTAGGCAGTAGCCTTCGCTGACCCGCTCCAAATCCACATCGTAGTGGGAGGCAAGGACGGCGAAGTCCCACCTAAAGCCGTGGTGCAGCGCCCCGCGGAGTCTGCTGCACACGTGGCCGCCCAAGGCCCGCAGGCAACTCTGGGGGAGCTGCCCAAGGGGACGTTGTCGAGGCCAAAGGTCTGGCAGAAGGCTGAGACGGCCTCAGACATGGCCATGTGGTCAGCCTCTTTCTGCTCATTCGCCTGGGTAAGCGCCTTGCAGTTCTTGACGGACTCGTCGAGAGCCGCCTTGAACTCTAAAGACAGCCGGACGATATCCTTCAGACACGAAGAAAAGGATGAAGCTAAAACAAAGTCGCAGAGCAGGCAAAACATACCTTCGGCCTGGGCACGCTGCTATGAGGCCATGGCTTGGGCAGATCGAGCAGACCTGACGGCCATGGCCAGGCCCTCCGCAAGGGTCCCAGCCCGAGCGGTCGCCTCGGGGTCTAGAAGGGGGAACCCCCTCTGCGTCAAAACTTTCCTCGGAAAAGTTTTTCTACCAAAACGACTTTCGTGCCTTTCGACTGTATCGATGGCGGAATCCTAAAAACGACAAGAGAGACCTTGAACGGCAAGGCCGACCGAGCCAAGGGACTCCTACGCCTCTGGGATACGGATACCTTACTCATCACCTTCCGCGAAAGGTAACTCACGCTCAGATAAGTGATTCTGCTACCGACGAACAAGTCTTAATGCTTGAAATAGGAGGAAAGAAACACGGCTTTATACTCAAATACCCAAGTATTCAGGCCTCAGCAGCCACAGAAAACAAACACACATACTTGGGATAACTATGCTACATAGACTTAGACGTCGACAGCACCTTCGGTGGTTTTCCCGACCTACGGCAGATGTCCAGCTCCATTCCCGTAGGAATGAACTACCTCCACACTGGAGGGGCTACAAGATAACAAACTCCAAGCGGCTCACCGGCGACCACTGCACCAGCAGCGACAACGACCTCCGCCTCGGGCGGCTAGACAGCAGCAGCGATTGCCCCAGGGTAAACGCTACTGTGAAAAGGCCCTCGCCCCGTCCCCACGTGGGGGGCGAGAACAAGCCATTAAAGCCAAAGAGCCGGAGGTCCGGGTCCAGGTGGCACTGACAGTCTCGTCGGCAGAGGCAACCACCTCTGCGGTGGGAAGCCTCACCTATGGCAGCCACCACCTTAGCACCGACGACAGCGGCCACCTGCGCTCCAACGCCGCACCGGCGAATGGCGGCCGCCCCAGCACGCACAAGGAGGTCCTCGCTCCTATCCTTGCTACGGGAGTGAGGATAGGACCATCCAGGGACGCGGACACCGCCCCCGCGGCGTACGACATCTTATGCGACCCCCCAGTGTGGCCAGCAGCGCGGGACAGGCCGTAGACGTGGCCGACCTGCGCACGGCGCTACCGTCGCCCGTGTGGTGGACGGACAGCCACACCCCGACCAGGCAGCAGGTGGCAGTTCGCCTCCTCCGTAAGGCTGGCAAACGCCCTTCTCCCCCGAGTGATGGAGGAAGAAGCGGGTCGCCAGCCCATGCAGAAGGCAGGACCCCAACTCGGCTTGCCCTCACCCCCAGCACGGATGATGAACATCCTTGAAGCTGAGGGCAGGGGGAGGCCACAGCCCGGCTCGCTCTTCTCCGCCATAAGGCTGGTGGTCATCATTCTGGGTGACCACTGGCGGGGAACTGCAGCCGGGCTGCATGATGAAAATCCTTGAAGCCGAGCGATGATTAACGAGCGCCAACCCCCACGAGGTCGTGCTCCTCCAACAACAGCAAGAAGAAGGCAACACCGGTGCACCCCATCTGGAGGCCCGGAAGATGGAAAGACACGATGAATGCGGGAAGAGCAAAGGCATGGCTGCTGTCCGGGAGGTCGATCCCTTTTTAAAGGCAGATCTCCCCACTCGCGCCCCCAAGGCATCACGGGCATCACAGGCAAAGTCTCCCCCGACGTGCTCCAGGGTTCCCACCCTACGACACGGGGGCCAGGTCCCACATGTCATACAAACTGACCTGAAACACAAACATGGCGAACCACCACGCACAAAGCACGCAACCACCCCGCGGTTAAGCGCTCTCTCATCCTCGCCGAAACCAGCGGTCGAAAAGGCGGGCCGCCACGCGAGAAGCATGCAACCGCACCATGGTTGTGCACCCTTTCGGCTTCGTTGCAACTGGCGGTCTAACATGGAGGCCCGGGCCCACATGTCATGTAACCGGCACACCGGTTACCGCGTGCAAAGAAATCGCATCGCCATTCGCGCCAATGCCGCGTCTTCTCGGTACTACAGAACTAGTGCAGCGACTCGAGGCAGCCCCACGCATGACCCAACAGTGCCAATTAAGGGCGAAGGTCACGGGTACCACCTACAGGCACACATCCTCCCCTGATGCGGCAGGGGAGCCCTCTCCTACGGCATAAAGACGACGCACCCGTGTTCCATTCCTCGAACGACGCACACATGCGCAACAGATACCCAGTGAGTCGCCAGTCCCGTCGCATTAACTCCCTGGCAGGACACACATCTCCTCTAGCAGGCGGACGGGCGCCGTTTCGCCTCCGTCATGATGGCTGCCTCAAAAAAGGTGTGCCACACTGTTTCGAAATATCTCCTTTCTTCCTTTCCTCTCTCTTTCTCTCTCTCCATAGGGATCGGGAAAAAGGGGACATTTCGAAGGAGTCCTTCGCAGCGAAGGAAATGGGCCCCGAGCCCTCCTACTGATCAGGGGTTCGAAGGTTACGCCCCGCGGGGTTCGGCGACCGCCCCAGAGCACTCGGGCCCCGAGCCCTTTACTGATCAGGGGTTCAAAGGCTAGCCCCTCGATGGGATTCGACAGCCGCCCCAGAACATGCAGAGTCAGGGATAACCCTGGGTACGTCCGTTACATGGCTAAGGCTCGGGCTATGCTCCTGAGGTATTCTAGGACATTTTCGAGACCAGCGGGAACGATTTTGTAATGGAATCACACCAGAGGGAGGCACCGAGCCCTCAGACCCTATCAAATGGGCCCAGGTCCAGCAAATCACCTGCAGGTACTTTTGGAGCCCGCCTCTGGGCCACTAGCTGACCCTTATCGAACGGGGCTCGGGTGTCCACTCGGATTACCCGTTAGCAACTCACTGGAAACACTGTGTTCGGTGCCCATCAAGGGTAACACGGCGCGTTCCCCCCCTCCTTGCAGAAAGGCGACGAAGGGGCATACAATAAAAATCCAAGACGGTCCTCAATCGTCCTCTCGCTCCGTGCAGAGGCTCGGAGGCTGCTCTCGCACCAGGCTACGGCCAAATTGTTGACCACGTCAACCAACCAGCTTAAAAACTCGGAGCCTGACCATGCACCCGGTCTGCGGTTAGGCCGCACGAGGGAACAACAAGGCCGAACGAGGAATCACAAGAAAATTTAAGACCTCAGAGGAGTCAAACCACTCCTCCAAGGCCTCGGAGGCTACACCCGACGGGTGCGCTCGCGCGCACCCATCGGAACAAAATACGACCGAGAAAGGCTAGTCCCCTTGCAAAAAAATCCGGCTAAACCTCCAAGCGAGTGTCTGCACTCCCTTTGAGGCTCGGGGCTACTGTGAGGTACTGTAATTAGGGGTACCCCCAATACTCCTAAGCATAGCTAGAAAACATCTTCAAAACAGACCGTAAAGGATGGTAAGCATAACGCAAAGTTAAAGCCTCATCTACCAAAGGACGCGATCACGCCTCGCCCGAGGGCCTCCTCAGGCAGCAGGCGCACCCCCGTCTCGCTCGAGGCTAAGCTCGGGCAAACTTTGTCATATAGCAACCTCGGCCAAATCACCTTACCGCCGACCGTATCGCATGCGCATTTAATGCAGGGATCACCTGACACCTTATCCTGACACGCGCGCCTCAGTCGGCAAGGTAGAAATGACCGCAGTCACTTCGCCCCTTTACTGATCGTTCTGACAGGAAAACAACACTATTCACCCCATTCCGACTACTGTGCCAACCACAGGGAAAGACTAACAACAGTGAGTCATGGCCTTTCCCGAGTTCGGCCTCAGGCGCAACAGGGAGCTCCGCCTCGCCCGACCCCGACCTCGGCCTTAGCCTTGGCCTCGGGAGAAGGTCTCCGCCTCGCCCGACCTCGACCTCGGCCTCGGCCTCGGGAGAAGGTCTCCGCCTCGCCCGACCTTGACCTCGGCCTCGGGAGAAGGTCTCTGCCTCGCCCGACCCCGACCTCGGCCTCAGCCTCAGCCTCGGGAGAAGTCACTAGCTTGCCCGACCTCAGCCTCGGACCGACTACGCTACAGGGGACACATCATTACCCTACCTCTAGCTAGCCGCCTCAGGCTACGAAAGAACAAGACCGGTGTCACATCTAGATTACTTCGGAAATAGGTAATGATGGTTCCCTGCATGCGCCCATGACGTCAATTGTTCTCAAGCTCTCTACGAAGGCAAAGAAACGTCAGTAGGACCCAGGGCCACACCGCCAGCTACGCTTCATACAGGGCTCAAGCACTTCTTCGCCGGACACGTTAGCACATAGCTACCCCCCCCATATGTACAGCTGGACCATCCCCTTGTGTCTATAAAAGGGGATGCCCAGGGCCTTCTGGGGGGAGGGGGCGGTAAGAACGACGGAGACGGACTCACTCGAACATCGAACTCCACTCCGCAACACTAGGCTTCTCAAGAGGCCTAGGGTCGGTTCCGTCTCTCACGAAGCTTGTAGCCCCTACTGCAAGCACCCCGGTGCAAGATAATATAAGCCTCATCCCTCCCCTTGTGTTCCATCTTGCATCAACCCATCTGGGCAGGGGCACGCGACACAAAATTCACTAGTCGGTCCGGTTCCCCCGGGTCCGAAACGCCGACAAATATATAAGCAAAAATATTAATATTTATGATAGAAAGTAAATGTACAACGAAAACATATATTAAAAATCTAATGTTACTTGTTTAATATCATAAAATATCGTTATATCTCTTTTAGAGCAATTCTAGTGGAGCCCCCTAATTAAGCCCTTATTTTTTTACTTTTGATAGCTTAGAGACAAAAACTACATTTTGGCCGGGTGACTATTAGTGTGCACAGGACCAAAGTACTAGAGAGGGTGAATTGGACGACTAGTTTACTCGAGAAGCTGATTTTGAACAATGATAAGAGAAGTAGTAGTTCGCACCGAACCACAGTCCGGTGAGCATTGGACCCAAAATAGACCCAATAGTTGTATGGGATAGACTAACGATCGGTTGATGTGGTGCTTACGTGGTGGGTCTAGTAGCGCACCGTATCGGTCCGATATACTTTGACAACTGACAACTTTCCTATAACGACTACTGACGAGATAGATATGTGAGGGTTCGATGTGCGTCAGACCAAGCACCATTTGAGACACCCGAAACAATGCAGTTTTGGGTATTGAATTCTAACAGCTATGTGAGGGCTTAGGGCCTACATATATGACCCAATTAGCGTGTTACATATCTAAGATCTGAGCAGACAAGTCATATGCAAAGAACAACATATCCAAGTCATAAAAGTGATTCAAGTGCCACAACTGAGTAGAGAAGCTAGT
Organism: Zea luxurians; assembly: GCA_029449295.1. NCBI lineage: Eukaryota > Viridiplantae > Streptophyta > Magnoliopsida > Poales > Poaceae > Zea > Zea luxurians. The sequence goes on along the minus strand of JAOPSE010000012.1, from coordinate 9,139,656 downwards.
GGTACTCTTGCCTTGAGCTAGTGCACTTGAGAGAGACAAGTTGTGAAGTTGTGTTATGATCATTGAGCTTTGGAGTTAAGAATCCCAAAGATTTGTAAAGCGAATAAGAGCCTCCAAGTTGTGGAGTTCCTTGTGAGACTCAGTATCACTTGAGAAAAGAAAAGATGAGCTCTTGTCCTTAATCTCGTCCAATAGTCTGTTAATGTCGTCCTTAATCCTTATGCACAAATCCGGACGAAATGGTCGTGGTCTTTGCTTGAATGGCCAAAATTCAGGCTTAATTGGTAACCGATGCTCAACTAACGGCTTACACCTGGTATTTCAGTATAGCTCCAAGCAAAATAATCAGCAAACTCACGTAATAATTCGATCATTTTTTCTTACAATCGGATTTTAGGTTTTTGTTTATAAAAGTCGGTCTTGGAGTACTACCATCTCCTTTGTCAACATTCTTCCAAGGATCTGCTGAAGTAAACCCATGTCCTAATTTGTCCAAATCCCTAAACTCATGTATTACATATACATTAGAGGAAAATGTTACTCCCTACTGATGACCGGACGGTCTGGCTGGTGAACCTAGACGGTCTGGTTGTACAACATGCTCTCTGTTTCCTCTCTGTGGAACTTTGGACCGTCCGACCAAAGGGGTCGGACTGTTCGAAAGGACATCCACAAATTTGAAACCTCTCTGTGGGACTTCAAATCGTCCAGCCTTAGGGCTTGGACCATCTAGAAGGGTGCCCTCAAATTGAAACTCCCTTCGTGGGACCTCTGACAGTCCAATCTTAGGGCTCGAACCATCCGCAATGTCAGCAGCAGTCTGATTTTCATCTTTTGGCGCTTTGTGACAGCCATAGTGTTATAAAAACTAGTACTAGACATGCCATCATATCAATTACTTGATACTATGCTGCATTAAGTAATAGGAGTTGTTTAAATAACCTAATTGTTACATTACCAACCTTGATTTTCGATATTATTGTTATTTTTTCTTTATTATTTCTAGGTTTTTTGTTTGTTTCGACACTCGATCACTTGTTTTTCTTGAGCTTGTTTTCTAGTATAGACTTTTGATGTCTCATGTTCTTGCCCTGATTTTCATATTTTCACCATTTTCGTGAAATATAGCTCACTGATTTGAGGTGTTTTAGAGGCCTTAGAAGCAACTACTAAGTGTTAATTATGTTAAGGTGATGATTCCATAGATTAGGGCTAACCTATCAAGTTAGCTATATAGTATTTTACATGGGCCATATGGGCCTAGCCTTAACAGGCCTAACACTCTAACACCCCCTGTAGTCTGGACTTCCGACGCAGCGGAGTCCACAGACTGGACTCAAAAGGAAGACGACACCCCCCACAGTCTAGACTTCCAACGCAACGGAGTTCACAGACTGGACTCAAAAGGAAGACGTACATAACACCACAGGATCCCCCCACAGACGCAACTAGCCACTATTGATGTTGAGGCTGGAGCGAAACTCGGCGAAGGTCTAGGATGGAAGACCCTTGGCGAAGATATCAGCAAACTAGGATGTGGTCGGGACGTGAGGGACCCGAACAGCACCGGCGGCGACATAATCACGGACGAAGTGCAGATCGATCTCGACATGCTTGGTCCACTGATGCTGCACTGGGTCGGTGGAGAGGTAGACTCTGACATTGTCGCAGTAGACCAACGTGCTCCTAGACAGGGGGCTGTGAAGCTCGGCGAGGAGCTGCCGGAGCCAGGCAGCCTCTACCACGCTGTTGGCCATAGCACGGTACTCCGCCTCGGCACTCGAGCGGGAGACGACCGGCTGACGCTTCGATGACCAGGACACCAGGTTGCCGCCTAAGAAGACAGCGTAACCGGAGGTGGATCGCCGAGTGTCTAGGCACTCGGCCCAGTCAGCGTTGGTGTAGACGACCAGCTCGGAGGAGGTAGACCGATGAAGAAGCAGCCCATAGTCGACGGTGCCCCGGAGGTAGCGGAGGAAGCGCTTGAGAGCCACGAGGTGGGTGAAAGGGAAATAGGGTCAAACCTTTTCCAATATGAATTTTGGTGGTTGAATTGCCCAACACAAATTATTGAACTAACTAGTTTGCTCTAGATTATGTGTTCTACAGGTGCCAAAGGTTCACAACAAACCAATACAAAGTCAAAAGAAAGGGTTCAAATCAAAGGAGCAAAGTATACCGAAGGCAGCCCTGGTCTGGCGCACCGGACTGTCCGGTGTGCCACCGGACAGTGTCCGGTGCACCAGGGAGCAACGACTCTGAACTTGCCAGCTTCGAGAATTTGGGAGGCCGCTCTGCTATAATTCACCGGACTGTCCGGTGTAACACCGAACTGTCTGGTGTGCCAGCGAAGCAATGGCTACTTCGCACCAACAGTCATCTGCAGAGAACAATAAATGCGCTACAGTGCGCGCCTGCGCGCGTAGAAGTCAGAGCAGGCACCAGAAGGCGCACCGGACTGTCCGGTGGCCCCACAAGTCAGAGCTCCAACGGTCAGAACCCAACGGCCTGGTGACGTGGCTAGCGCACCGGACAGTGTCCGGTGGGGCACCAGACTGTCCGGTGCGCCATACGATAGAAGCCTTCACCAACAGCCATTTTGGTGGTTGGGGCAATAAATACCCCAACCACCCCCACATTCAAGGCATCCAAGCATTCACTACATCTCATTCAATACAAGAGCAATACACAACACTCCAAGACACAAATCAAAGCCTCCGATCGAATCAAAGTCCCCAATTCAACTCTAGTTCTTAGGACTTGTGAGGAGATCGACTTGTGTTCTTTTGTTGCTCTTGTTGCTTGGTTGGCTTTCTTCTTTCTCTCATTCTTACTCTCAAAACCTTGTAAGCGAAGCAAGAGACATCAATTGTGTGGTGGTCCTTGCGGGTCTAAGTGACCCAGGAAATCAAGGAAGGAAGCTCACTCGGTCTAAATGACCGTTTGAGAGAGGGAAAGGGTTGAAAGAGACCCGGTCTTTGTGACCACCTCAACGGGGAGTAGGTTTGCAAGAACCGAACCTCGGTAAAACAAATCACCGTGTCATCCACCTTATTTGCTTGTGATTTGTTGTTGCCCTCTCTTTTTGGACTTGACTTTAATTCTAACGCTAACCCCGGCTTATAGTTGTGCTTAAGTTTATAATTTTCAGATTCCGCCTATTCACCCCCCTCTAGACGACTTTCAATTGGTATCAAAGCATGGTGCTTCATTAGAGCTTAACCGCTCGAAGTGATGTCGGGAGAACACGCCAAGAAGGAGATGGTGACCGATGAGAAGCCCGCCACAAGCCACGGGAAGGCTCCATCGGGAGAGTCCCGCAACAACAAGAAGGAGGAATCACCTCCTCACAAGTCGCATCGGAGTGGCGAAAAGAAAAAGAAGATGAGTAAGGTGGTCTACTACGAGACCGACTCTTCGTCGCCATCCACCTCCGGCTCCGACGCGCCATCCGTAACTTCTAAGCGCCATGAGCGCAAGAAGTTTAGTAAAATTCCCCTACGCTACCCTCGCATTTCTAAACGTACTCCATTACTTTCCGTTCCATTAGGCAAACCACTAGTTTTTGACGGTGAAGATTATAATATGTGGAGTGATAAAATGAGGCATCACCTAACCTCACTCCACACTAGTATTTGGAACGTTGTTGAGTTTGGTGTACAGGTACCATCCGTAGGGGATGAGGACTATGATATGGATGAAGTTGCCCAAATCCAGCACTTCAACTCACAAGCCACCACAATACTCCTTGCCTCTCTAAGTCGAGAGGAGTATAACAAGGTGCAAGGATTGAAGAGTGCCAAGGAGATTTGGGACATGCTCAAAACAGCGCACGAAGGAGATGAGGTGACCAAGATCACCAAGAGGGAGACGATCGAGGGGAAGCTCGGTCGCTTCATGCTCAACCAAGGAGAAGACCCCCAAGCCATGTACAACCAGCTAAAGACCTTGGTAAATGAAGTGCGCAACCTCGAGAGCACCAAATGGGATGACCATGAGATGGTCAAGGTTATTCTTAGATCACTCGTATTTCTTAACCCTACTCAAGTTCAATTGATTCGTGGTGATCCAAGATATAAACTAATGTCTCCCAAGGAAGTGATTGGCAAATTTGTGAGCTTTGAATTGATGATCAAAGGCTCCAAGAAGATCATCAAGCAAGGCGCCTCCTCCTCCGTACCCGAGGCACAACCCGTTGCATTCAAGGCAACGGAGGAGAAGAAAGAAGACTCTACATCGAGTAGGGTCCCCATCGATGCCTCCAAGCTCGACAATGAGGAGATGACGCTCATCATCAAGAGCTTCCGCCAAATCCTCAAGCAAAGGAAGGGGAAAGATTACAAGCCCCGTTCCAAGAAGGTTTGCTACAAATGTGGTAAGCCCGATCATTTTATCGCTAAATGTCCATTATCTAGTGATAGTGACAGGGAAAACGACAAGAGGGGAAGGAGGAAGGAAAAGAAGAAGTACTACCAGAAGAAGGGCGGCGATGGCCATGTTTGCCGGGAGTGGGACTCTGACGAGAGCTCCACCGACTCCTCCGACGACGAGGACGCCACCAACATCACCGTCAACAAGGGACTTCTCTTCCCCAACGTCGGCCACAAGTGTCTTATGACGAAGGACGGCAAGAAGAAGAAGGTAAAATCAAAATCCTCCACTAAATATGCAACCTCTAGTGATGAGGATAATTCTAGTGATGAGGAGGATAACTTGCTTACTCTTTTTGCCAATCTTAACATGCAACAAAAAGAGAAATTAAATGAATTGATTAGTGCCATTCATGAGAAGGATGATCTCTTGGATAGCCAAGAGGACTTCCTTATCAAAGAAAACAAAAAGCATGTTAATACTAAAAATGCTTATGCTCAGGAAGTAGAGAAAAATGAAAAATTAATTAGTGAGCTAAGTAGTTGCCATGACACTATCTCCAACCTTAGAATTGAGAATGTTAATTTGATTGCTAAGGTTGAGAAGTCAAATATTTGTGATGATACAATTGTCAATCTTAAAAATGATAATGCTAATTTAATTGCTAAGATTGATCAATTGAATGCCTCTCTTGCTAGCCTTAGAAATGAGAATGAAAAATTGATTGCTAAGGCTAAGGAACTATATGTTTGCAATATTTCCATTTCCAATCTTAGAGATGAGAATGATATTTTACATGCTAAGATTGTTGAATTAAATAATTGCAAACCCTCTACATTTACCGTTGAGCATGTTTCTATTTGCACTAGATGTAGAGATATTAATGTTGATGCTATTCATGATCACATTGCTATGATTAAACAACAAAATGATCATATAGCAAAATTAGATGCTAAAATTGCCGAGCATGAGTTAGAAAATGAAAAATTTAAATTTGCTCGTAGTATGCTTTATAGTGGGAGACGCCCTGGCATTAAGGATGTCATTGGCTTCCAAAAGGGAGACAATGTCAAGCTTAATGCCCCTCCTAAAAATTGTCTAACTTTGTTAAGGGCAAAACTCCCATGGTTCAGGATAACGAGGGTTACATTTTATACCCTGTCGGTTATCCCGAACACAAAATTAGGAGAATTCATTCTAGAAAGTCTCACTCTGGACCTCATCATGCTTTTATGTATAAGAGTGAGACATCTAGTTCTAGGCAATCTACTCATGCTAAATTGCCTAAGAAGAAAACTCTTAAAGCATCAAATGATCATAATGTTTCATTCAAGACTTTTGATGCTTCTTATGTGCTTAGTAACAAATCAAGCAAGGTAGTTGCCAAATATGTTGGGGGCAAACACAAGGGGTCAAAGACTTGTGTTTGGGTACCCAAAGTTCTTGTATCTAATGTCAAAGGACCCAAAACTGTTTGGGTACCTAAAATCAAGAACTAAATTTGTTTTGTAGGTTTTTGCATCTAGGGGCTCAAGTTGGATCATCGACAGCGGGTGCACAAACCATATGACTGGGGAGAAAAGAATGTTCTCATCCTACGAGAAAAACCAAGGTCCCCAAAGAGCGATCACATTCGGGGATGGAAATCAAGGTTTGTGTTGGGGACTTGTTCTCAAATGCTATGAGTTAAGAACAAGGCAACACAAAAGATGTTAAATGTTAGAGTCCTTCGTCCTTCGAAGCATTATTTCCCTTGGGATATAATGATTTTCGAGCGAAGGTTATGAAGGACATACCTTCATCAGCACAAGATATAATAATGAAGAAGGAATCATATGAAGTATAAGAGATAACATAAACAATTATATATTATAATTAACTCATTTCTATTTTATTATTATGGAAAATAGAAATTATATCAAATTACAGATGTACCTTTGGCTTGAAAGAAGGTAAAAGTACAAGCATGACGGAAAAGCAAATGCCAAGTCAGCCTGAACAGTACGGGAGCACTGTTCATCTATTTATAGGCACGAGACGCAGCCCATGTAAAATTACACCCATGCCCTTTACATTTGCTAATGGCTCTATAGTAACCCATCGAGGTCTGAATAGCCTTTTCCTTTTTAAGTCGGTTTCCTTTTCTGCTATCATGCCGAAGCTCTCCTGCACATAGCTTCGGCTCTGCGCCAACCTTCGTATTCTTTGTGCTTCTTCACACTGTGGTTCTGATCCGAGCCCGAAGGTACCTGTTCATGTATTATACTCCAGAAACATTGTTAAATCATGTTTTTGAGGACCTTCGGAAGCCGAAGGCCCCCAACAGTAGCCCCTCGCAATATTAATTTGTTAGAATAATAAATTCAGATTGCGATATGGATGAAGGCCCTAAGCCGAAGGTCCAAAAAACACCTTCCCTTTGCTAGAATAGCAACAGTCAATGACAAGCGGGGCCCTCCACCCTGCAACGCACTAGGCATATAAATAAGAGCACACCACGAGCTCATTTGGTATGCTTTTTGCCATCTGCTCTACTTGCTCAATTTTTAGCTCTTGCCTACCAACGCTTGCTTGGTTTTTTAGATTTTCTAAGCATCAACTTTAAGAGCACATTTTCACCATTTTCGAAGAGAAGATGTCTCAAGATAAGAAAGCTGTTGCTGAAACGAAGCTGAGCGAGGAGGAGAAGCTTCTTAAGGAAAAAACCGCTGGATTCATCGAGTCAATTGCAAAGACTAACACAGAAAAGATTACGAAAGAAATTCGAGAAGGCTTATCTGAAGATACCGATGACAGCGATAGTTATGATGTGGAAAGTGGGGGCGAAGACTCCAAAGATCGGCCGTGGCGACCAAGTCACATAGTCTTCGGAAAATCGACTATCAGGCAAAGTCATCTTGATAACATGAGAGGAAGGTATTTTCAAGACATATCCATCGTTAGGAATGACAACAGAGACAGGACTGTTCCTGTTCCTGAAGAGAATGAAGTCGTAATCTACCGAAGCTTCTTCAAGGCTGGGCTTTGGTTCCCCTTAAGCAGTTTTGTGGTTGAAGTTTTAAAGATATACCAGATTTTTCTTCACCAGATTACTCCTGAAGCCATCATAAGAATGGGAATCTTCGTATGGGCTGTGAGGAGTCAAGGTTTGGAACCAAGTGCAAAAAGTTTCTGCAGTATGCATGAACTTTTATATGAGACGAAGCCCTGGGGTAAGGAGCAGTATCACAACAATTTTGGTTACTACAGCTTTGTTGCTCGTTCAAGCTCAAGCTGCCCAGTGTCAACCTTTCGGAAGAGGTGGCCTAGAGACTGGATGAAAGAATGGTTCTATGTGAAAAATGATTTAAGGGTGAGAGAAGATATTAAAGAGATCATCATGTGGCCCATCTGGTCCCGCTTCGGCCTTCAGAAACCAAAGGTAGAGATTGATGAAGCAGCTGAAGAATGTTGAAGGGCCTTTGGCATAGTTTGTTCTTTCATCGGGACAAGGGACTTAGTCCAAGAGCACGTGGCCTATAGGATATGGCCATTGGTAGTCAACTGAGAGATGCCAAAAGAAACCATCAGCAACCCCAATGAAGGTGGTTTGGTTCGACTGAAATATACCTTCAGGTTTGGAGACCAATTTATCGAACCAGACGATGACTGACTGAAGTGCATCGAAGCTACAAGTGATGAACTGCTTGGGCCGTACTCCAAAGCGGAGGATAATGCGTAATCTGCGGCCTTCGGAAGCCGAAAAAAGAAAAGGCTAAATAGAGTTTTTGATGCTATTTGGTTCATGTACCCTGATTACCGCTACCCACCACGGGGGCAGAAGAGAAAGAGTGCAACTTTTGGGAAAGATGCTGCTTCAGCTGCTCCAAGCGAGCTCGCACCGAAGAGGAAAAAGGTGAAGGTTCTTACTCACCGGCCGCGATATATTAAACCGGCCATAGTGCCCGAATTTGGCAGTGAGACCTCTTCGGCTACTGAAGCCAAAGAACCTGCGCCTACACAGAAGATTGAAGAGCCAGCTGCAATGCCGAAGACATCCTCAGCCAAATTAGCTGAGCCGAAGGCCGATAATATAGGGGTTGAAGGAACAAAGATATCAGAAATTACAAGCCCTTCGGCAGAAGTGACAGTGCCGAAGGCACAAAAAGGTCTTACAGCGACCCCTAAGAGGAAGAGAATGGTCAATGTACTAGATGCGCTGGAGACAATAAAGACAAGCTCTACTCCAAGGAAAACTGCCGAAGCTCCAAAGACGCAGTCTTAGACAAGAGTAACCGAAGCCGAAGCTGCAAAGAGCCAGATCGAGACCGAAGTTGGGCCTTCAGAGCCCGCCAAGGAGAAATCCTTGGAAATCGAAGAAAAAGAAACGGAAAAAGAAGCTACAGAACAATTTTTGCCTGAAAAAACTGCCACTCCTACTCTTGAAGCATCTTCTGAAGTACTTGATTATTTTGTACGACATGCTTCAGGAAAAAGGTTATCTGAAGAAGAAAAGCGAGAAGCTCAATACTATGCCTGGAAACTGAAATATCCAAAGGGGGCATTGATATTCAACGGCAGCGGAGAAGAAGATTTCTTGTATTGTCTCCCAGACAGTAAGGAGATTTCTGTCTGCCGGGAGATGAGCAGAAGCTTCAGATTCCCGACGCTAGAAGTCGGGCTTTCGGTGCTATCAAAAGATGAATTGGCCGATAGCTTAGCATATAATAGTTTAAAGGTACGAGAATGAGCTTTTTGTAATTTAAAACAAAAGGTTTTTTATTTACTTATACTTAGTACCGCACTCCTTTCGCAGGGCCTCATTCTTAGCAACGCCCTCAGGGCGCAAAAAAGTGCCGAAGATGAAGGATGCACTATAGCTTTGAACAACCTTTGTTCCGAAGTAATTGAACTAAGGAACGAAGGTCTTGAAAAAGATAAGATATTAAACTCATTGGTGAACAAAATAAAAGAAGACGAAGCTACTTCTAAAGCCCAAGCTGAAGCCCAGAAATGCGAAATTGAGGATCTTTGGAAACAGCTGGCTGAACCAAAATTAAAATATGCTATTGCCGAAGCTGACCGAGACGCCAGCGATTACTGGAAAAATTATTGGGAAAAAATGGTTGTAGAACTTCGCTCTTCGAAAGAAAGATGTTATGAAAAATCCATAGAATGTGTGGAAAAAATAAAAACTAGCTTCGCCAATGTTGGCGCATATTCAAGTGAAGACAACTTCGTACGGGGCGATCCCGAGGGGCTAATTGAATGGATCAGCAGCGAGGTCGAAGCCTTTGAGGAGATTTTAAATGACCGTGGGGACGTCTGCGCCTTTTTAGGTGCAAGGGAAGTTGCGGCTATCTTGGAGAAATCAGGTTGCGATCATGTGAAAACTCTAGCCCAAGCCAAAGCTACTTTATCTATTGATGATACAAAGGACCCCTCGGTCGAAGAAAGCTTAGTTGGTGGAAAATTCTTTACTGACATATGGGAAAATGGCGGCCGAGGGATGGCTCACAAAATAATAAAGAAGATCGACAAGGATACTCACGATGCTAGGGAAGCAACGAAGGCAGCTGAAAAAGCTGCAGAACTCGAAAGACGGATAGGTATTGCTTAATAGCTTTTAACTTTATTTTTTTTGTGACTTCAAACTTATTTATGTTTTCTACCACAGCCGAACTATCTCCTCCCCCAGAGCCCTCCGAGTCGTTGGCCAACCCAGAAGCAAAGGCATCAGCGGAAATTGTTAGGATGGCTGAAGCTATTGTAGACGAAGCCGTTACCCAACTGCTGACCGAAACTGCAGATGAAATTTTGAAGGAAGAATAATAGATATTGTAAAAACATTGCTAGAATATTAATGTAACATTTGCTAGACTATGCTTGTAATATTTGGTGCTCATGAGTTTTTAATGTAATATATAAATGGCTTTGTAATTCATTTCTTTGCGATGCATGAAATTTTTATTGTACATACCGTTTTTGAGCCTTCGGCAAAAAAAACACCTTCCGTTCTTTTCATGCTTCGTAAAGAAGAGTTTTTATGCTTCGTAAGAAATCCTTCAATCATCGCAGAAACATTAATGCTTCGTCAGTAATAGACTTTCTTCCTTGATATCAGAGTGCTTTATAAAAATGCTCCAAACGTCGCCATAATACTGATACTTCATCAATAAAAGACTTTCTCCTCCACTTTAGAGCTGATAAAACCGTATCTCTTCAAAACTTATTTTGTGCCTTAGCACAATTTCACTTTTTCAAAGCATTCTCCGAAGATCAACATTATGTTCCCTTCTTATGCCATTGATGCAATATGATGTATGATGTTATGTTATGCAAAATGATGTGATGATGTTATGCTATGCGAAAATGATACTTTGTGCCAAAGATACACACTCACATCCCCATATTGGAATACACAATCTCTTTGCCGTTTATTTTTTGGTTTCACCACTTATTTTCCGGTGTATCAGCGCTGACTTTTCGCTGTAAGTTCTGCATTCCCTTAGGAACGTCTTTTGAACTTCTTCACCTTCTATTTCGGCGGTATTCGCGTTGACTTTTCGCGCTTTGCCTTATATTTCGGCGGTATTTGGCTCTGCATTCCCTTTGGAACGACTTTTGAGCAGAAAACTTACACTACGCTCCCTTAGGAACGACTTTTTGTAGCTTCGGCAAACTTACGCTGCGTTCAATAGAATGACTTTTTGTAGCTTCGAAGATACTTGTGACTTAAGAATGGCTTTTTATGCCTCAGCGACTTTTTGGACTCCGTAAGTCTATGGAGAAGATATATTTTCACTATGGCAAAAACGAAGCTATTGCAAGGAATTGAAAACGACAAGAAAACTAAGTTTTCAACAACTGTTCCTTAGTAAGAAAGAGAATGACAATGAATGTAAAAACTGATTCAGGGTAGGATATCTCTTAGTAGATATGCTTCGACTCTGGCACAGTACTGTTGACTGTGCGAGCTTCGGACTCCTCCCTGAAGTCTCTCTGCTGATGGGTCTGCTGACTCCCTTCTGGCTGTTGGCCGCGTGAATATGTAGGTTGTAGTGGTGGTGGAGGTTGTGGCCAGGATGCCTGTGGCTAACTAGCCGAAGCAACAGACGCTGCAGGATGGTTACCCACAAATTTAGCCAGTCACCCTGCAATTATTCTTTTTGATTCTGGTGCTTCACATACCTTCATTAGTATGCATGACCTGCTTCGGCTGATTCTGCTGAGCTGCAGCTTCTGCTATTTCCTTCTGTTTCTGAATGGTGACATGGCACATCCTTGTAGTATGGCCCTTGTCCTCACCATAGAATAAGCAATAAATTTTTCTGGGCTGATCCCCAAATCTTCCTTCGAAGCCCCTGGCGCCTCTGCCCCTTGGAGCTGGCAGCCAAAGATGGCTTTGTTGGTGCCCCGAAGCTTGCGAGGAATATTGTGGCCTCTGTTGCTAACTTCCTCTGTCGTCATTCTGGGTAGAGTGGATTGATCTAACATGCCTTGGGTGGATTCTCCCTCCGAAGCCCCTGGTCATCTCAGAGAACCTGTAGGCCTCCTCCCTTCTTTGATGAAAGTCATTATCAGCGCGGATGTATTCATCCATCTTTTGAAGCAGCTTCTCCAAAGTCTGTGGAGGCTTTCTAGCAAAATACTGGGCAGTAGGTCCTGGACAAAGCCCCTTGATCATGGCCTCAATGACAATTTCATTGGGCACTGTAGGCGCTTGTGCTCTCAGACGCAAGAACCTTCGAACGTATGCCTGGAGATACTCCTCGTGATCTTGTGTGCATTGAAATAGAGCCTGAGCTGTGACTGGCTTTGTTTGAAACCCTTGGAAATTGGTGATCAACATGTCCTTTAGCTTCTACCATGATGTGATTGTTCCTGGCCGAAGAGAGGAGTACCAGGTTTGCGCAACATTCTTGTCTGCCATGACGAAAGATTTCGCCATGACTGCGGTATTGCCTCCATATGAAGATATGGTTGCTTCGTAGCTCATTAGAAACTACTTCGGATCTGAGTGCCTGTCATACATGGGGAGCTGGGGTGGCTTGTAAGATGGGGGCCAAGGTGTAGCCTGCAGTTCTGCTGATAGAGGAGAAGCATCATCAAAAGCAAAATTTCCATGATGGAAATCCTCGTACCATTCATCCTTGTTGAAGAAGCCTTCTTGATGAAGCTCCCTATGTTGAGGCCTTCGCTCTTTCTCATCTTGAGCAAGGTGGCGTACTTCTTCAGTAGCTTCATCAATCTGCCTCTGAAGGTCAGCTAGTCGAGCCATCTTCTCCTTCTTCCTTTGTACTTGTTGATGAAGCATCTCCATATTCCTGATTTCTTGGTCCAACTCGTCCTCCTGGGGTGTTGGACTAGTGGCCTTCCTCTTATGGCTTCGGGCCTCTCGAAGAGAAAGGGTCTCCTGGTTCGGGTCCAGCGGCTGCAGAGCGGCAGCCCCTGTCGCTGAAGCTTTCTTCGGTGGCATGACGAAGGTCAATGCTTGCCGAAGGTGGTCGAAAAGAGTTCACCGGAGGTGGGCGCCAATGTTGGGGACTTGTTCTCAAATGCTATGAGTTAAGAACAAGGCAACACAAAAGATGTTAAACGTTAGAGTCCTTCGTCCTTCGAAGCATTATTTCCCTTAGGATATAATGATTTTCGGGCGAAGGTTATGAAGGACATACCTTCATCAGCACAAGATATAATAATGAAGAAGGAATCATATGAAGTATAAGAGATAACATAAACAATTATATATTATAATTAACTCATTTCTATTTTATTATTATGGAAAAATAGAAATGATATCAAATTACAGATGTACCTTTGGCTTGAAAGAAGGTAAAAGTACAAGCGTGACGCAAAAGCAAATGCCAAGTCAGCCTGAACAGTACAGGAGCACTGTTCATCTATTTATAGGCATGGGACGTAGCCCATGTAAAATTACACCCATGCCCTTTACATTTGCTAATGGCTCTATAGTAACCCATCGAGGTCTAAATAGCCTTTTCCTTTTTAAGCCGATTTCCTTTTCTGCTATCATGCCGAAGCTCTCCTGCACATAGCTTCGACTCTGCGCCAACCTTCGTATTCTTTGTGCTTCTTCACACTGTGGTTCTGATCCAAGCCCGAAGGTACCTATTCATGTATTATACTCCAGAAACATTGTTAAATCATGTTTTTGAGGACCTTCAGAAGCCGAAGGCCCCCAACAGTTTGGTCAAAGGTTTGGGTAAAATTGCTATATCACCTCACCATTCTATTTCTAATGTTTTTCTTGTAGATTCTTTAGATTACAACTTGCTTTCTGTTTCTTAATTATGCAAAATGGGTTACAACTGTCTTTTTATGGATACAGGTGTTACTGTCTTTAGAAGAAGTGATGATTCAGTAGCCTTTAAGGGAGTATTAGAGGGTCAGCTATACTTAGTTGATTTCAACAGAGTTGAACTCGATACTTGCTTAATTGCTAAGACTAACATGGGTTGGCTCTGGCATCGCCGACTAGCCCACGTTGGAATGAAGAATCTTCACAAGCTTCTAAAGGGAGAACACATTTTGGGACTAACATATGTTCACTTTGAGAAAGACAGGATTTGTAGCGCATGCCAAGCAGGGAATCAAGTTGGTGTTCATCATCCACACAAGAACATCATAACGACTGACAGGCCACTCGAGCTCCTCCACATGGATCTATTCGGCCTGATAGCTTACATAATCATCGGTGGGAGTAAGTATTGTCTAGTTATTGTGGATAATTGCTCTCGCTTCACTTGGGTATTCTTTTTACAGGAAAAATCTCAAACCCAAGTGACTTTGAAAGGATTCTTGAGATGGGCTCAAAATGAGTTCAGCTTGAGGATCAAGAAAATAAGAAGCAACAATGGAACGGAGTTCAAGAACTCACAAATAGAAGGCTTCCTTGAGGAGGAGGGCATCAAGCTTGAGTTCTCTTCTCCCTACACGCCACAACAAAATGGTGTAGTGGATAGGAAGAATAGAACTCTATTGGACATGGCGAGGACCATGCTTGATGAGTACAAGACTTCAGATCGGTTTTGGGCCGAGGCGGTCAACACCGCTTGCTACGCCATCAATCGGTTGTATCTACACCGAATCCTCAAGAAGACATCTTATGAACTCCTCACCGGTAAAAAGCCCAATGTTTCATATTTTAGAGTCTTTGGTAGGAAATGCTTTATTCTTGTTAAAAGAGGTAGAAAATCTAAATTTGCTCCTAAGGCTGTAGAAGGCTTTTTACTCGGTTACGATTCAAACACAAGGGCATATAGAGTCTTTAACAAGTCCACTAGACTAGTTGAAGTTTCTTGTGACATTGTGTTTGATGAGACTAACGGCTCCCAAGTGGAGCAAGTTGATCTTGATGAACTAGATGATGAAGAGGCTCTGTGCATCACGCTAAGGAACATGTCCATTGGGGATGTGTGTCCTAAGGAATTCGAAGAGCTTCCACAAGTACAGGATCAACAACCATCTTCCTCCATGCAAGCATCTCCACCAACTCAAGATGAGGATGAGGCTCAAGATGATGAAGGAGAAGATCAAGAAGATGAGCCACCTCAAGAGGATGGCAATAATCAAGGGGGAGATGCAAATGATCAAGACAAGGAAGATGATGAAGATCCAAGGCCGCCACACCCAAGAGTCCACCAAGAAATCCAACGAGATCACCCCGTGAACACCATCCTTGGCGATATTCATAAGGGGGTAACCACTCGATCTCATATTGCTCACTTTTGTGAACATTACTCGTTTGTTTCCTCTATTGAGCCACACAGGGTATAGGAAGCACTTTAAGATTCGGATTGGGTGTTGGCGATGTAAGAGGAGCTCAACAATTTCACAAGGAATGAGGTATGACATTTAGTTCCACGTCC
Organism: Zea luxurians; assembly: GCA_029449295.1. Taxonomy (NCBI): domain Eukaryota; kingdom Viridiplantae; phylum Streptophyta; class Magnoliopsida; order Poales; family Poaceae; genus Zea; species Zea luxurians. The sequence continues at coordinate 9,124,414 of JAOPSE010000012.1, read as the reverse complement.
TAACCAAAATGTTGTAGGAACCAAGTGGTTCTTCCGCAACAAGCAAGATGAGCATGGTGTGGTGACAAGGAACAAGGCATGACTTGTGGCCAAAGGGTATTCACAAGTCGAAGGTTTGGATTTTGGTGAAATCTATGCACCCGTAGCTAGGCTTGAGTTAATTCGTATATTACTTGCCTATGCTACTTACCATGGCTTTAAGCTTTACCAAATGGACGTGAAGAGTGCTTTCCTCAATGGACCAATCAAGGAAGAGGTCTATGTTGAGCAACCTCCTGGCTTTGAAGATAGTGAGTATCCTAACCATGTCTACAAACTCTCTAAGGCGCTTTATGGGCTCAAGCAAGCCCCAAGAGCATGGTATGAATGCCTAAGAGATTTTCTTATCACTAATGGCTTCAAAGTCGGAAAAGCTGATCCTGCTTTATTCACTAAAACCATTGAAAATGATTTGTTTGTATGCCAAATTTATGTTGATGATATCATATTTGGGTCTACTAACAAATCTATTTGTGAAGAGTTTAGTAGGATCATGATACAAAAATTCGAGATGTCTATGATGGGGGAGTTAAAGTATTTTCTAGGATTTCAAGTAAAACAAATCCAAGAGAGCACCTTCATCAGCCAAACAAAGTATATTCAAGATATTCTCACCAAGTTTGGAATGAAGGATGCTAAGCCCATCAAGACACCCATGGGAACCAATGGGCATCTCGACCTCGACACGGGAGGTAAATCCGTAGATCAAAAGGTATACCGGTCGATGATAGGATCATTACTCTATTTATGTGCATCTCGACCGGACTTTATGCTTTCCATATGCATGTGTGCAAGATTTCAAGCTGATCCTAAGGAAGTTCACCTTAGGACCGTGAAGCGAATCTTGAGATATTTAGTTCAAACACCTAAGTTTGGTCTTTGGTACCCCAAGGGATCCTCTTTTGATTTACTAGGATATTCCGATGCTGATTGGGCAGGGTGTAAAATTGATAGGAAGAGCACATCAGGGACTTGTCAGTTTTTGGGGAGATCCCTAGTGTCTTGGGCTTCAAAGAAACAAAACTCAGTAGCTCTTTCTACCGTCGAAGCCGAGTACATTGCCACAGGCCATTGTTGCGCGCAATTGCTTTGGATGAGGCAAACCCTTAGAGACTATGGCTACAAATTTAGCAAAGTCCCTCTCCTATGTGATAATGAGAGTGCTATCCGCATGGCGGATAATCCCGTTGAACACAGCCGTACTAAGCACATAGCCATTCGGTATCACTTTCTGAGAGATCACCAACAAAAGGGGGATATCAAGATAGCCTATATAAACACCAAAGATCAATTGGCCGATATCTTTACCAAGCCTTTAAATGAGCAATCCTTTACCAAACTTAGGAATGAGCTAAATATTCTTGATTCTAGGAATTTTGATTGATTCTTTGCATACCACTAGTACACAGAAGCTCTATAGTGGCGGTTCTAAACCTATTTACACAGGCGTTTTTCAGTACCGCCAGTGCTAGGGGTCAGCATTTCCACTGGCGGTTATTTTGGAACCGCCAGTGAAAAGTGCATTTTCACTGGCAGTTTTCTTAAGGAACCGCCAGTGAAAAGTTCATTTCCACTGGCGGCTGAATAAAGAAAACCGCCAGTGAAAATGCATTTCCACTGGCGGTTTTATAAAGCAAACCGCCAGTGGAAATGCACTTTTCACTGGCGGTTTACTTTATTTAGCCGCCAGTGGAAGTTTTCCCGCCTTTTTTCAAATTTCAAACAATACTGAATTATATATATATTTATTTACACACACACAAACATATATATATATATAGATCTATATTGATATTGAAAGCAACATACATACATTTATATACATCAAAGTATTCTGTTTACAACCATATATGCTTCATGCATTCTATACATCATAAGTTTTCACCTAAGCTCTAATAACTATCTCGGCTAAGAGATAATCTACTAATTTCTGTTAGTATTCTGAACTCTGGCAAAGCTAATGTCCCGGAAGCATCGTGATATTTTCCTTCTGCGGGAATGACCTCTTTCAATATGAATGTGCAGAGGTCCTCGACTATGCCATACAATGCAGCTTCGGTCAAGTTCTCCGGGTTTCCTCGTTGAAATTGCTGTAAAGGAATTTTATAAACATCATCTATTTATACTCAATAATAACACATTTGCATCTTTAATGACATAAATACATACTTGACTATTACTAATAATACCTTGTCAGGGTTCGTGATGTATCGTCCGTTCACTCTCATGAACTCGCACGCATAGAATCCACATAGGACCGATCCTTGTGGTTGCTTGTGGCACTACATAACGGGAGATTGGTTATTTAGTTGCAACATTGTGTATGATATGTATTCATAAAATCACATACTTACCGGCCAGTGATGATGGATGTCTAGTGGCACGCCTTTTTTCGACAGGTCGTACTTTCCACCTCTCATCTTATAGAATCTATAAGCCCTGTGATCTCAAATAGAATCACCATGTTATTCTCAAATTTTAATCGATAAAAGTATGCATGCATAGAAAAGGCTTACAGCTCTAAGGTGTTGAGGAATTCTGCATATGTCGAAGGGTCGAAGTTCAAGGAGTCGAGCACCAGCACCTTTCCAACCTTAGGATAAATGAGGAAGCATATCCAGTGGTCCCTGTACGAATCAAATTTGTGATGCATGTGTATTGAAATTATTGATTTTATTTATGCAAAATCACACTTACTTAAAGTTGTACGGGGCTATTATGGCTTCCCTGTCTTGAAATTGAAGCATTGCATGTCCTATATAGGTGGCGTATCGAGCTTCAAAATCCTTCTTCATATCCTTTATACGCTTCTCAACTTCTTCGTCCGTCTTTCCCCGTAATTCATCGTTGTCTTTCCCGATTCTAAAAGTGTGGCTTTCCTCGGATATAAGTATTGGGTTGAGATACCCAACCCTTTTACTGGCACTAGCATTGGGCTTGGTACCGTAAAGAATCTCCTGCTGATCATGTTGCATTCTGCAAGTCACACGTGCATGTCAGATATTGAAATTTTATACAACTCACTAATAATAACACACATATGTGGAAGTATGAGCGACACTTACAATGCAAACATCGTTACAAGTTGCACGTCGAGTCTCTGAAGGTTCATCATTAACCACATGTCCTCGAATGTAACAACGGCCTTTTGGTCCGAACCAATAAAAGCATGGTCTGGTATATGCACACTGATGGTGTCTATGCCAACCGATGATGCCCGCATGTACCAGTCATGCAACCTTTTAACACCAGCCAGGACCTTTCTTAGTTTCTCAAGAGGTAGCAGAGGTCTGCCCGGCACATATTTTTTAGGCACGTTTTTGTAATCTGCCTTAGTTGGCTTCTTTATCTTTGCGGCCATTGCCTCAGCCTTTTTTGCAGACTCCTCGTGCTTGGCCAAATCAACAGTTTGTGACGTGAGGCTCCGTCCAATCCCTTTCAAAAACCGAGCTGTGCCAGCAGTAGTAGCTTTACTCTTCTTTTTCTGATACGGGGACACCAATTTTGGAATAGGAAGTTTAGATTTCTTTGATGGCCTTGAATCCTTTGATGGTTGTGGAGAAGGTGGATCCCTTGATGGTGGCGTAGACAGTGGGTCACCAAGAGGATGGGGAGGAGAAGGTGGTGGAGCCCTGAATGGTGATGCTTGTGGCGGAGACGGTGGGTCAGAAAAAGGATGAGGAGCAGCATGTGAAGTTTGAGGAGGTGAGGATGATGGATGTACAATAGGAACAAAAATTTGAGAAGGCGGAGACGGTTGGGCCTGCGACGCCTGCGACGAATTCGACCAATCAAGCAAATCGACATCCCTTCGAGGCCAAAGGATAAAATTATTGATAGCTTGTCCAAGTTTCTCGATACCTTCGGGCCCAGGGATGTCTAGCATGTCGTCCTCGGATCCTTGGACGACCGACGTCACTTCTACTTTGCAATGATCATCTGGAATATCGTTTCCATGGAACTTACGTCCTGGGATCGCAAGGCCTGTGGCTACTTTCTTTGTACGTTTATTGTTAATACCATATCTTATAACCAGTGTGTACGCCACAGGCCTTGTGATGTCATCAACTGGATAACGGTCCTTATTTCCCGTTGAAGCAACAGAGCTTGGTAATGTCGTACAATCTGTGGAAGCCGGCGGTTGAGCTGCTGGAATTATTTGTATTTGTGGAGTGGTCATCTGTTGAACAGACATCGCACTCGCCAACTGTTGCATCAATTCTGGAGGAGGATTCGATAGCATTTGAGACATCATGGCTTTGAACTCTTTCTTGGCCTCCTCCTTAAAATAATCCGCCATCTCTTCCTTGTATCGATCACGTTTCCTGTACAGACCTTCCCACTGTTGTCTGAATCCTTCCTTCCATCCTTCCTTAGACAAGATTCCTCGTACACGGCCAGGATGCTCAGGGTTACCGAGACCAGCCGTTAGGATGTCTCTTTCCCTTTGTGGCTTAAAAGTTCCTTCGCTCTGCTTAGCTGCCATTGTATATATGTTTTTTGCCGCTTCTTCGACAATGGGATCATCAAAAGATACACCGGTCTCGGTTTCCCTTGGTTTTCTAGCACGGAGCCAATTTGCCGCCCTTTCACCAAGTTGCTCGGACAGCGTCGGCAACCCTGCGGCCTTCTTCTCGGCGTCTTCTTGTCTCCATTTAGGAACCTGACGCTTGTAACCACCTGTGCCTAGGTGGTGGCGGTACTTGTTCTTCTTTGATAGTTCTGAATTTGCCTCACTTAGAGATATGAAATCAGGGCTGCTCCTCTGCTCTAGAAATACTGCCCACTGACCTGCTGAGATTTTATATTTTTTGGTCGGGTCCAGACCTTTCTTTGCAAACTTTGTGTTCATCTCAGACCTCCAGTTTCGGAAATTGATTGCAAGCTGCTTCATCGTGTATTCCTTCACGAGTTCTTCTGAACCCCGAGGCAGAACGAACCTCATTAATAGCTTATTCCATATTTGATTCTTGACATCATCTGGCACATCTCTCCACTGTCGTATTGTTATGTCAAGATTATCTCTAACTAAAAACCCAAGTGCATTCCGGAACTTAGGTAGTGCCTCTTCTGGAGCTAGGGGCTGACCTTTCGGGCTCACGTCTGAGATTTTGTATGTTTTGTCGGGAAACTTGTTCAGCCCCCTGTCACCTCTTTTTCGATCGCTCTGCTTCCTTTTCCTTGACGTCTCGGTTGTTGTCTTGGTCTGTTCCGGTACGTCTTCGTTTCGTGCCACGGCTTCTTCGAGTATCGCACGAAATTCAGACACGACCTCCTATTCATGTAATAAAATGCACAAGAGATCATGCATGTGAAATCAGTAGGGTACACATACGAAGCTAAAGATGCGTACTTTTACCTCAGCTTCTTGTGGATCATAAGTAGGGTCACGTTGCAACTCACGGAGAGCGGCCCTATCTATGCTAGTGGTAGGAAAAGGGTCGCTAGGCGTTTCATATCCTTCACTGCTGGATTGTTCTTGAAAAAAAACCCAAGATGATGTCACTAGAAAAAAAATACATCAAAGAGATACACTTCCCAATAGTACTCGAAGATAGTTCATTGACTTGACACTCTCCAAGAGGTTCATACAAAATACATGGCTGACAAGGAAGGAAGGTAACAATGGAAGTGCTGGTCAGTGGAAACCCAAGATGACACATCGTTCTGATGTGGGCAGTAGTGGCAGTTCTAACAAAGGCAAGCTCACTTCCAAAGGAACTCCGAGGAGGAAAGGGAGGTGCAGAAATTGTGGCATCTATGGTCACTGGACACAAGACTGTAAGCGTCCAAAGAAGGATGAAAAAGAACATAAACCACCAGAGGCAAATATAGCTGTGGGCGGCACTGAACATGCAGCTCTTTTGTTCGCCCAAGTGGAGCAGGCTTCAGGTGGATCTACACTAACATACATTTGAACACATATGAAGTGTTCATGCAAACTGTCTATAATAACAAAATATAAAGGAACTAATAGCAATTACGATCTGTATATTAATACATTATGATCTACATACACTATTTGCATAGAATTATTTACATTACTCAAGTCTAAAAAACAATTCAGTAGCGCAAGAAACACAAATTGACAAGAACTGCTGTACATTTGTAAGTCAAGAACCATAAACGATGAGTATGTCGTAGATTTGTAAGTCAAGAACTGCTGCTAAGTTCACTAATAAGGAGATTAATTTATAATAACAATAGCTTGTGGATGAGTATGTCGTAGATTTGATAAAAAAAGTAAAGGATGCTACACCACCGACACGGCTACACCAGGCACCAGCTACATGCCTAAACAATAAGAACTGTTGTACAAATTGATAAGAATTTTTCCTTGATGCTGGCCGACTGTAGCATGGCTCTCTCCCTCTCTCACCTACACGGCTACACCAAGCACCAGGCATCAAGAAGGGGTCGGAGAGCTGCTGGCCATGGAGCCTGATCCTGATGTGTCTGCTGGTCACGAGCCTGTGGGGGAAGAGCTCGCCGCGCCGGGCTCACCGCGTGGAAGAGAGCAGAGGGGATCAGAGGGAAAGCAGAAGGGAAGAAGAGAGCAGAGAGGAAAGGAACTCACCGCGCCTCTCCCTCCTCTCTCTCTCTCTCCCTCTCGGCGGCGGCGGCGCGTGCGCCCTCCTCTCTCTTCCCTCTCCCTCTCCCTCCTCTCTCTTCCCTCTCCCTCTCCTTCCTCTCTCTTCCTCCCTCTCGGCGGCGGCGCGTGCCCTAGGGTTTACTAAACGCGGCGGCGGCGGCTGCCGGCGCGGTAGACACGGCGGCGGTACGGCAGATTAGGGGAAGAGAAAGAAACCTGGAGACGGCGGTGCGGGGGCGGGAATGGCGGCGTGGGGACGGGCGCGGGGACAATCGCCGGCGAAAACCTCGGGGTCGAAATCCAGCAGCCTGACGGCGTCGTCTTGAAGTGAACTGGCGCCAGGGACTTGTAAATTTTTCGGCTCCCGCGCGCCACCCTTTATATAGGCGCCATTTCTACTGGCGGTTGACAATGAAAACCGCCAGTAGAAATCATTTCTACTGGCGGTTGTCATAGAGAACCGCCAGTAGAAATGCCATCCACAGACTGTGGAGGCCATTTCTACTGGCGGTTTTCATCGACAACCGCCAGTAAAAATGTTTTCTACTGGCGGTTTTCATTGTCAACCGCCAGTAGAAATGTTTTTAGTATATTATTTTTTTATTGTATATTCATACATTAAGTATATAAATTTTTGTACATATTAAATATATAAATATATATATTTAGTATACATAATATATATTTATATATTACTTCTCTCTCTCTCCCCTCTCTCTCTCCTCTCTCTCCTCTCTCTCCCTCTCCCTCCTCTCTCTCCCCTCTCCCTCCTCTCTCTTCCCTCTCTCTCCCTCCTCTATCTCTCCCTCTCTCTCTCCTCTCCCTAGCTCCTCTCTCTCTCTCTATCCTCTCTCTCCTCTCTCTCCTCTCCCTAGCTCCTCTCTCTCCCCTCTCCCTCTCTCTCTCTCTATCCTCTCTCTCTCCTCTCTCTCTCCTCTCTCTCTCCTCTCTCTCCTCTCTCTCTCTCCTCTCTCTCTCCTCTTTCCCTCCTCTCTCTTCCCTCTCTCTCCCTCCTCTATCACTAGAATGCCCGTTCTTGTAGTGTTTAAATACTACGTCGTCTCCTGGCTTCGCGTCTCTCATCACCATTGGTGTGAAGTTCTTTCACAAGTATCAGATCTGGTAAACATCTTTCCAAGTTCTTTTACAACATGTTCTTTGAAGATGCTTGTTTCTTACTGCCTGATATGTATATATTAGTCGAATAGTCCTCCCTGCTTTTATTTTACCTCGTTCTAGGTGATAAACCATGACGGCGGCACTCCAAAGAAAGCCAAGGTGGTGGTGGAGGATGAGGAAGAGGCGGGGTTGGAGGATGAGGAAGAGGCGACTGTGACACTATCCATGTGCAAAGTGCAAAGTGCTGCATCCGCACAGACGGTAAGTGCTGGACCTGCTCCGAGCGCATTGGCAACAATAGCTCTCTCTCTCCCTCTCCCTCTCCCTCTCCTCTCTAGAAAGTCGTGTAAAATTACATGCTTCGGTTTGTCGCTAACAATAATCAATTACATGACATGTCCTAACAATAATCAATTACATGACAACTATATAATCTAGGGAGCTATTGTTCTGCCTTGTCCATCGTGGCGTACCCAGGGCATCGAATTGCGTGGGATGCTTCGCTCAACGTTCCTTATCTTGGTTGGATGGTCTATGAAAAGAGACATGTCATTGAACTGGTTAAAATCCTCTAAATCAGATACACCATCAACTCCTATAGCTTGTTGTTTTCCAGGAAAAACTACATGCTTCGGTTTGTCGGTGCTTTTCTTCTCATTGTTAGAAATGATCTGTTCAGCATAGAAGACCTGTGCAGCACGATTAGCAAGGATCCATGGGTCATCTTTGTAACCTACCTTACTTAGATCAAGAACTCTGACCCCATAGTTGTCTACCGTGACATGTTTGTCTTCAACCCATTGACATCGGAAAACCGAGATCTAAAATGTACCATAGTCTAGTTCCCATATGTCCTCAATAAAGCCAAAATATGTAATAATCTCACCAGTTTCATCATCTATGGCTTCGCATCGAACACCACTGTTTTGTGACATGCTCTTTTTGTCCTTGGACTTGGTACAAAATGTGAATCCACTAATGTCATAGGTTTGCCATGTTGTGACCTGGCGTGATGGTCCAGATGCCAAGCCCTTGATGGTTTGTTCTTCTATTGTTTCTCCACGTGGAATGTCCTTCACCATTAGCCATGTGTTGAACCGCTGCTTATGTTGCTTCATTACCCAATCATCCGTATGCCCAGGATTTTGCTCGCGAAGCTCATTGATGTGTTGTTGGATAAATGGCTCCATTATCGTTAGCTGATGTAGGATGCTCTGATGTGCCTCAAGTACTATATCGTAATCCGGTGGGATGAAAGATTTCCGTCCCATCCTCCCGCTTCCATACAGTCTACCCTCGTGTCGTGACGGAGGCAGACCTATTGCAACCTGGTCTTTTAGGATACTATTGCAGAATGGACCTCCGGACTCAATGGCCTCTTCGGTACAGTACCCCTCTATCATGGATGCCTCGGGACGAGCACGGGTTGATACATAGCCATTCAGTATTGACATGAAACGCTCATACGTCCACATTTCATGCAAGTACATAGGACCCAATGCTTCTATTTGTGGCACCAAGTGCACCACAAGGTGCACCATAATATCAAAGAACGATGGAGGGAAACACATCTCAAACTGTGATATTGTCTCCACTGCGAATTCCTGAAGAGATGCCAACTCATCACGGCCAATTACCTTTTGTGAAATCCTGTTGAAAAAGTAGCACAACCGTGTGATTGCCATCTTTAAAAACAAAGGATTTATAGCCCTGATGGCAATAGGTAGGAATGTAGTCAGCATGACATGGCAATCATGTGAGTTGTAGTTGGTGATTGTCAGGTCTTTCATTGACACAATACTCCGTATGCTAGAGCAGAATCCGGATGGGACTTTCAAATTCTTGAGCCAAACACACATCGCATGTTTCTTATCTACATTGAGATTGTAGCTTGCTGCTGGGAGATGGTACTTCCCATTTTCTTGAAGAACGGGATGTAGTTCCTTTTTTATGCCTAAATCTACCAAGTCCATGCGTGAATTGAGCCCTTCTTTTGTTTTGCCCTTTATGTCTAGCAAGGTGCCCATTATGCTTTCAAACACGTTCTTCTGAACGTGCATACCATCGATCGCATGCCGCACATCTAACTCTTTCCAGTAAGGCAAGTACTCGAAGAAAATAGACTTCTTCTTGAATATAGCCCCCGAAGCTGGTTTGACATCCTTCCTTGTTTTTCCGTCTTTCGTCTTCTTCCCGAAAACAAACTTGATATTCCTGACTATTTCAAAAACTCTATGACCTCTATTATTACCCGATGGAGCAGTAGAATGTAGTTCACCATTATTGTCGAAGTACTTATCCATCTTTCGCATGCGGTACCTGTGTCCTTCCAATAAAAAGCGTCTGTGCCTCATGTAAACTATCTTCCTAGATGCAGCAAGGGATACGTAAGCAGTTCCATCAATGCATACTGTGCAACCAACCTTTCCCTTAAACTGGCCTGATAATGTGAAGAGAGCAGGGTAATCGTTGATCGTAACAAAAAGAATTGCTCTCAGCGTGAATGAACCTTTACGATACTCATCCAACATTTGAACACCCGTTTCCCACAATATTTTCATATCCTCCATTAAGGGCTCCAAAAATACATCCATGTCAACTCCAGGTTGTGTAGGTCCAGAAATAAGGATGGTTAGCAAAATGTACTTCCGTTTCTGCATCAACCATGGAGGAAGGTTGTATATGGTGAGGATCACCGGCCATGTGCTATGCTTGCTGCTCCTCTCAGCAAATGGGTTCATTCCATCAGTACTCAGTGCGAACCTAACATTTCTCGGTTCATCGGCAAAGTCTCGGTGGTTGTCATTGAAATCTTGCCACTGCTTCCCATCGGCTGGATGTCGAAGCTTCCCATCGTTTTTGTGCTCATCAGAAGCATGCCAGCTCATAAGTCTGGCATCCTCAGGATTAGCGAACAAACACCTCAATCGATCGACGACGGGGAGGTACCACACCACCAAAGCAGGAATCTTTTTGAGCGCATAATAGTCTACTTCTTCTTTTTCTTTGCTCGTGGATTTTGAAGTCTTTTTTTGGGCTTTCTTTCGCTTCTTCCCTTTAGACACGGATGCAACACACTCTTCGTCCTCTCGATAGTCTTTATTCGTCTTGTACCTACTTGCACCGCACTTTGGGCAGCTCTCCAAGTCTTTATAATCATCACCTCGATAAAGGATACAGTGATTTCTACACGCGTGGATCTTCTCCACACCCATAGTGAGCGGACTGATTAGTTTCTTTGCATAGTACGTGTTAGCAGGCACATTGTTCTCCTTTGGAAGCATGTCTGCGATAATACTCAAGAACGCATCGAAGCCAGCATCAGACACACCATATTTAGCTTTTAACATCAACAGCTTTAGCACAGACCGGAGCGTCGTGAACTCTTTGGTACAACCCTTAGACTCGTCGTACAAAGGCTCTTCTGCTGCCTTCTTCAGGGACTCCATACCTTTCATTAAGAACATCGATTGATCTGTATGACGACGCAACATTGCCTCTAGCAACTCTGCATCTTCCTCATCCATAACACTTGGCAGAACATGAGGTCTATCATGTTCATTTCCTCCAGCGTAACCATGATCAGTAACATTTTGCACTACATGTTCGCTCTGTGGAAGAGGTTGGTGTGTCTCGTGAACGAACTGAAATCTGTCGTCGATGTTCTCAGGGTTTCCAGTCGTATAAGGCGAAGAGCTACCCTCTCCATGCTTTGTCCAAATTGTGTAATCCTTCATAAATCCTCGGCATACCAGATGAGATATGATTTGTTCTGTGTCATTAAATACAGCAGCATTTTTGCAGTCCATGCATGGACAATATATGTGTTTTGTCTTTGTTCTCCAAGCATGGTTCGTAGCGACATCAATAAACCTATGGACCTCGGATATGTATGATGGATCTAGCCTTGATAAGTTATACATCCAGGATGTCCTCTCCATCACCACCTGTAAAAAAGTAACATAAAACACATGGTGAAACCCTATATCAAAAAATGTGGCTAAAATGTGAAACCCTCTCTCTCTCTCTCCTCTCTCTCTCTATCCTCTCTCTCCTCTCTCTCACCTCTTTAACACATGCTTCGGTTTGTCGCTAACACATGCTTCGGTTTGCAAGTCGTGTAAAATTACATGCTTCGGTTTGTCGCTAACAAAATGTAGTTAGACTACTTTATCTCTTCCAATAAAAGTAGTTAGACTACTTTATCTCTAACACATGGTGAAACCCTATATCCAAAATGTGGCTAAAATGGAGGAAAAATGAACAAAATTTGGCAAAAGAAACATAAGCCAAACTTTTTTAGCAACTAATAAACAAAAAAAATTAATACCCAAACCTATCTTTAACACATGGTGAAAGCCTAGTTTCAAAATGTAGTTAAAATTGAGCAAAAATAAACAATAACTGACAATTGAAACATAATTAAACCAACCTTCCATACAACACATTCACCATTCATAAAGCAACTAAATATGTGTTATGGATAAACTTATTTGATAACTAAACATGAAAAAGGAGAGGGAATAGACAAAAACTAACCATCTTAAGCAACCTCATTTGAGGAAATAGAGAAAATTACCTAGCTATACTCTTCTCTCTCACATGTAAAACCCTAGATCCAAAATGTGGCTAAAATTGAGCAAGAATGAACAAAAATTGACAAAGAAACATAAACCAACCTTTCTTATCCACCTTCTTCGAAGAAATGAAGAGCAAAACCTCCCTCCTTATATTTTTTTGAAATCTGGACCTCCAAAATCGCCTCCAATGGAAGCTGGCTGCGAGCATACAGTTCACTGTCGGGGGAAGAAGAGAGCTATTTATAACAGACAGTTCACTGGCGGTTGGCTTGAAAAACCGCCAGTGGAAACCAATTTCCACTGGCGGTTATCTTAACACAACCGCCAGTGGAAATAGGGTATTTCCACTGGCGGTTCGGTTACACCAACCGCCAGTGGAAATTGGTTTTCCACTGGCGGTTATGTTACACCAACCGCCAGTGGAAACATCCTATTTCCACTGGCGGTTGTGTTAAGATAACCGCCAGTGGAAATGTGTTTCCACTGACGGTTCCAAAGCCGGGCCCGCCTCGTTTTTTTTACTGGCGCGCGATAACTGAAACCGCCAGTGATAATTTATGGGTGCCGCAGGCTATGAGCTCTTTTCTACTAGTGTACATAGCTCATTTATACCTTTGATCATATCTCTTTTATGTCTATGACTAATGTGTTTTCAAGTGTAATCTTATGCTTAGCCATAGAATTGAAAGGGAAATGGAGTATTCGGCAAAGACGAGGCTTCCACTCAACTCCATCGGTATTTGCCGTTATTCCGCATCGCTCTCCACTTTGGTATAATCTTCACTCATCTCTATTTATTTACCATTGGGGAGAAAGTAAAAGGGCTTATATTTCACTCACAAGTATCCGTTTTTGGCGATTCATGCCAAAGGGGAGAAAGTATTAGCCCAAAGCAAACGGACCGCACCACCACCAAAATTTAAAATGAAGTTTTCAAATTGATATCTTTATGTGTTTTCAAAAGGGGAGAAAGTATCTTCAAAAATTTGGAAAACCCTCTTGAACACTAAGAGGAGAATTTCATTAAGGGGGAGTGTTGTTTAAGTCAAAGGAAAAGCATTGAAACAGGGGGAGAAAATTTCAAATTTTGAAAATGCTTCTTTCAATCTTATTCATATGCCTTTGACTATTTGCAAAAGGTTTTTGAAAAAGAATTTTATAAAGGATTTGCAAAAACAAAACTAGTGGTGCAAATGTGGTCCAAAATTTTAAATAAGAAGAAAACCATCCATGCACATCTATTTGAAATAAGTATATTGGTTTCAATTCCAAGCAACCTTTGCGCTTACAATTATGCAAACTAGTTCAATTCTGCACTTTTATATTTGCTTTGGTTTGTGTTGGCATCAATCACCAAAAAGGGGAGATTGAAAGGGAAATAGGGTCAAACCTTTTCCAATATGAATTTTGGTGGTTGAATTGCCCAACACAAATTATTAAACTAACTAGTTTGCTCTAGATTATGAGTTCTACAGGTGCCAAAGGTTCACAACAAACCAATACAAAGTCAAAAAAAAGGGTTCAAATCAAAGGAGCAAAGTATACCGAAGGCAGCCCTGGTCTGGCACACCGGACTGTCCGGTGTGCCACCGGACAATGTACGGTGCACCAGGGAGGAACGACTCTGAACTTGCCAGCTTCGGGAAATTGGGAGGTCGCTCCGCTATAATTCACCGGACTGTCCGGTGTAACACCGGACTCTCCGGTGTGTCAGTAGAGCAACGACTACTTCGCGCTAATGGTCATCTGCAGAGAACAATAAATGCACTATAGTGCGCGCCTGCGCGCGCAGAAGTCAGAGCAGGCACCAGAAGGCGCACCGGACAGTCTACAGGACCTGTTCGGTGCACCACCGGACTGTCCGGTGGCCCCACAAGTCAGAGCTCGAACGGTCTGGTGACGTGGCTGGCGCACCAGACAGTGTCCGATGGGGCACCGGACTGTTCGGTGCGCCATACGACAGAAGCCTTCACCAACGGCCATTTTGGTGGTTGGGGCTATAAATACCCCCAACCACCCCCACATTCAAAGCATCCAAGCATTCACTACATCTCATTCAATACAAGAGTAATACACAACACTCCAAGACACAAATCAAAGCCTCCGATCGAATCAAAGTCCCCAATTCAACTCTAGTTCTTAGGACATGTGAGGAGACCGACTTGTGTTCTTTTGTTGCTCTTGTTGCTTGGTTGGCTTTCTTCTTTCTCTCATTCTTACTCTCAAAACCTTGTAAGCGAAGCAAGAGACATCAATTGTGTGGTGGTCCTTGTAGGGTCTAAGTGACTCGGGAAATCAAGGAAGGAAGCTCACTCGGTCTAGGTGACCGTTTGAGAGAGGGAAAGGGTTGAAAGAGACCCGGTCTTTGTGACCACCTCAACGGGGAGTAGGTTTGCAAGAACTGAACCTCGGTAAAACAAATCACTGCGTCTCACTCTTCATTTGCTTGTGATTTGTTTTTGCCCTCTGTTTCGGACTCGTTTATATTCCTAACACTAACCTTGGCTTGTAGTAGTGCTTAAGTTTATAATTTTCAGATTCCGCCTATTCAACCCCCTCTAGGCGACATTCAATTGGTATCAGAGCCCGGTGCTTCATTAGAGCCTAACCGCTTGAAGTGATGTGGGGAGAACATGCCAAGAAGGAGATGGTGACCGGCGAGAAGCCCGCCATAAGCCACGGGAAGGCTCCATCGGGAGAGTCCCGCAACAAGAAGGAGGAATCACGTCCTCACAAGTCGCATCAGAGTGGCGACAAAAAGAAGAAGATGAAGAAGGTGGTCTACTACGAGACCGATTCTTCGTCGCCATCCACCTCCGGCTCCGACGTGCCGTCCGTAACTTCTAAGCGCCGTGAGCGCAAGAAGTTTAGTAAGATCCCCCTTCGCTATCCCCACATTTCCAAACGTACTCCTTTACTTACCGTCCCATTAGGCAAACCACCGGTTTTTTACGGTGAAGATTATAACATGTGGAGTGATAAAATGAGGCATCACCTAACCTCACTCCACACTAGTATTTGGGATGTTGTTGAGTTGGGAGTGCAGGTACCATCACCGGGGGATGAAGACTATGACTCAGACGAGGTTGCCCAAATCCGGCACTTCAACTCCCAAGCCACCACTATACTCCTCGCCTCTCTAAGTCGAGAGGAGTATAACAAGGTGCAAGGGTTGAAGAGCGCCAAAGAAATTTAGGACGTGCTCAAGACCACGCACGAGGGAGACGAGGTGACCAAGATCACCAAGACGGAGACGATCGAGGGGGAGCTCAGTCGCTTCATGCTCAACCAAGGAGAAGACCCACAAGCCATGTACAACCGGCTAAAAACCTTGGTGAACCAAGTGTGCAACCTCGGGAGCACCAAGTGGGATGACCATGAAATGGTCAAGGTTATTCTTAGATCACTCGTATTTCTTAACCCCACTCAAGTTCAATTAATTCATGGTAATCCAAGATATAAACTAATGTCTCCCGAGGAAGTAATAGGAAAATTTGTGAGCTTTGAACTAATGATCAAAGGCTCCAAGAAGATCATCGAGCAAGGCGCCTCCTCCTCCGTACCCTAGGCACAACCCGTTGCATTCAAGGCAATGGAGGAGAAGAAATAAGACTCTACACCAAGTAGAGTCCCCATCGACGCCTCCAAGCTCGACAATGAGGAGATGGCGCTCATCATCAAGAGCTTCTGCTAATTCCTTAAGCAAAGGAGGGAGAAGGACTACAAGCCCCGCTCCAAGAAAGTATGGTACAAATGTGGTAAGCCCGGTCATTTTATCGCTAAATGTCCATTGTCTAGTGATAGTGACAGGGATAACGACAAGAGGGGAAACAAGAAGGAGAAGAAGAAGTACTACAAGAAGAAGGGTGGCGATGCCCATGTTTGCCAGGAGTGGGACTCCGACGAGAGCTCCACCGACTCCTCCGATGACGAGGATGCCGCCAACATCGCCATCAACAAAGGTCTCCTCTTCCCCAACGTCAGCCACAAGTGTCTTATGGCGAAGGATGGCAAGAAGAAGAAGGTAAAATCAAGATCCTCCACTAAGTATGCCACTTCTAGTGATGAGGATAATTCTAGTGATGATGAGGATAACTTGCTTACTCTTTTTACCAATCTTAACATGCAACAAAAAGAGAAGTCGAATGAATTGATTAGTGCTATTCATGAGAAGGATGAACTCTTGGATAGCCAAGAGGACTTCCTTATTAAGGAAAATAAAAAGCATGTTAAGACTAAAAATGCTTATGCTCAGGAGGTAGAGAAAAATGAAAAATTAACTAGTGAGCTAAGTACTTGCCATGACACTATTTCTAACCTTAGAATTGAGAATGCTAATTTAATTGCTAAGGTTGAGAAGTCAAATATTTGTGATGATTCAATTGCCAATCTTAGAAATGATAATGCTAGTTTAATTGCTAAGATTGATAAATTGAATGCCTCTCTTGCTAGCCTTAGGAATGAGAATGAAAAATTAATTGCTAAGGCTAAAGACTTAGATGTTTGCAATGCTTCTATTTCCAATCTTAGATATGAGAATGCTATTTTATATGCTAAGATTGTTGAATTAAATGATTGCAAACCCTCTACATCTACGCTTGATCATGTTTCTATTTGCATTAGATGTAGAGATGTTAACATTGATGCTATTCATGATCACCTTGCTATGATTAAACAAAATGATCATATAGCTAAATTAGATGCTAAAATTGCCGAGCATGAACTAGAAAATGAGAAATTTAAATTTGCTCGTAGCATGCTTTATAGTGGGAGACACCCTGGCATTAAGGATGGTATTGGCTTCCAATAGGGAGACGATATCAAGCTTAATGCCCCTCCTAAAAGATTATCTAATTTTGTTAAGGGCAAGGCTCCCATGCCTCAGGATAACGAGGGCTATATTTTATATCCTGCTGGTTATCCTGAGGATAAGATTAGGAGAATTCATGCCAAGAAGACTCATTCTCACCATGCTTTTATTTATAAGAATGAGGCTTCTAGCTCTAGGCTTTCTACACATGTTAAAATGCCTAAGAAGAAATCTCCTACTGTAGCAAATGATCATAATGTTTCATTCAAAACTTTTGATGCTTCTTATGTGCTAACTAACAAATCAGGCAAGGTAGTTGCCAAATATGTTGGGGGCAAACACAAGGGCTCCAAGACTTGTGTTTGGGTACCCAAGGTGCTTGTTTCTAATGTAAAAGGACCCAAGACCGTTTGGGTACCTAAGAACAAGGCCTAAATTTGTGTTGTAGGTTTATGTATCCGGGGGCTCAAGTTGGATCATCGATAGCGGGTGCACAAACCATATGACCGGGGAGAAAAGGATGTTCTCCTCCTATGAGAAAAACCAAGATCCCCAAAGAGTGATCACATTCGGGGATGGAAATCAAGGTTTGGTCAAAGGATTGGGTAAAATTTCTATATCACCTGACCACTCTATTTCCAATGTTTTTCTTGTAGATTCATTAGATTATAACTTGCTTTCAGTTTCACAATTATGTAAAATGGGCTACAATTGTCTTTTTACGGATGTAGGTGTTACTGTCTTTAGAAGAAGTGATGATTCAATAGCTTTTAACGGAGTATTAGAGGGTCATCTATACTTAGTTGATTTCAATAGAGCTAAACACATTACTTGCTTAATTGCTAAGACTAACATGGGTTGGCTCTGGCATCGCCGACTAGCCCACGTTGGAATGAAGAATCTTCACAAGCTTCTAAAGGGAGAGCACATTTTGGGACTAACCAATGTTCATTTTGAGAAAGACAGGATTTGTAGCGCATGCCAAACAGGGAAGCAAGTTGGTGTTCATCATCCACACAAGAACATCATGATGACTAACAGGCCACTCGAGCTTCTCCACATGGATCTATTCGGCCCGATAGCTTACATAAGCATCGGCGGGAGTAAGTACTGCATAGTTATTATGGATGATTATTCTCGCTTCACTTGGGTATTCTTTTTACATGATAAATCTCAAACCCAAGAGATCTTGAAAGGATTCTTGAGACGGGCTCAAAATGAGTTCGGCTTGAGGATCAAGAAAATAAGAAGCGACAATGGAACAGAGTTCAAGAACTCTCAAATTGAAGGCTTTCTTGAGGAGGAAGGCATCAAGCATGAGTTCTCTTCTCCCTACACGCCACAACAAAATGGTGTAGTAGAGAGGAAGAATAGAACTCTATTGGACATGACGAGGACCATGCATGATGAGTACAAGAATTCGGATCGGTTTTGGGCCGAGGCGGTCAACACCGCTTGTTACGCCATCAACCGGTTATATCTACACCGAATCCTCAAGAAGACATCTTATGAACTCCTCACCGGTAAAAAGCCCAATGTTTATATTTTAGAGTCTTTGGTAGCAAATGCTTTATTCTTGTTAAAAGAGGTAGAAAATCTAAATTTGCTCCTAAGGCTGTAGAAGCCTTTTTACTTGGTTATGACTCAAACACAAGGGCATATAAAGTCTTTAACAAGTCCACTGGACTAGTTGAAGTCTCTTGTGACATTGTGTTTGATGAGACTAACAGCTCTCAAGTAGAGCAAGTTGATCTTGATGAGCTAGATGATGAAGAGGCTCCATGCATCGCACTAAGGAACATGTCCATTGGGGATGTGTGTCCTAAGGAATTCGATGGGCCTCCACAAGCACAAGATCAACCATCTTCCTCCATGCAAGCATCTCCACCAACCCAAGATGAGGATGAAGCTCAAGAAGATGAAAATGAAGATCAAGAAGATGAGCCACCTCAAGAGGAGGACAATGATCAAGGGGGAGATGCTAATGATCAAGACAAGGAAGATGATAAAGATCCAAGGCTGTCACACCCAAGAGTCCACCAAGCAATCCAACAAGATCACCCTGTGAACACCATCCTCGGCGACATTCATAAGGGGGTAACCACTCGATCTTGTGTTGCTCATGTTTGTGAACATTACTCTTTTGTTTCCTCTATTGAGCCACACAGGGTAGAGGAAGCACTTCAAGATTCGGATTGGGTGTTGGCGATGCAAGAGGAGCTCAACAACTTCACAAGGAATGAGGTATGGCATTTAGTTCCATGTCCTAATCAAAATGTTGTAGGAACCAAGTGGGTATTCCACAACAAACAAGATGAGCATGGTGTGGTGACAAGGAACAAGGCACGACTTGTGGCCAAGGGGTATTCACAAGTTGAAGGTTTGGATTTTGGTGAAACCTATGCACCCGTAGCTAGGCTTGAGTCAATTCACATATTACTTGCCTATGCTACTTACCATGGCTTTAAGCTTTATCAAAAGAGTGCCTTCCTCAATGGACCAATCAAGGAAGAGGTCTATGTTGAGCATCCTCCCGGCTTTGAAGATAGTGAGTATCCTAACCATGTATATAAACTCTCAAAGGCACTTTATGGGCTCAAGCAAGCCCCAAGAGCATGGTATGAATGTCTTCGAGATTTTCTTATCACTAATGGCTTCAATGTCGGAAAGGCCAATCCTACTCTCTTTACTAAGACAATTGAAAATGATTTGTTTGTATGCCAAATTTATGTTGATGATATCATATTTGGGTCTACTAACAAATCTATTTGTGAAGAGTTTAGTAGGATCATGATTCAAAAATTCGAGATGTCTATGATGGGGGAGTTGAAGTATTTTCTAGGATTTCAAGTAAAGCAACTCCAAGAGGCCACCTTCATCAGCCAAACGAAGTACATTCAAGATATACTCACCAAGTTTGGAATGAAGGATGCCAAGCCCATCAAGACACCCATGGGAACCAATGGGCATCTCGACCTCGACACGGGAGGTAAATCCGTAGATCAAAAGGTATACCGGTCGATGATAGGATCTTTACTCTATTTATGTGCATCTCGACCAGACATTATGCTTTCTGTATGCATGTGTGCAAGATTCCAAGCCGATCCTAAGGAAGTTCACCTTAGGGCCGTTAAGAGAATCTTGAGATATTTAGTTCAAACACCTAAGTTTGGTCTTTGGTACCCCAAGGGAGCCTCTTTTGATTTATTAGGATATTCTGATGCTGATTGGGCAGGGTGTAAGATTGATAAGAAGAGCACATCAGGGACTTGTCAGTTTCTAGGGAGATCCCTGGTGTCTTGGGCTTCAAAGAAACAAAACTTAGTAGCTCTTTCTACCGCCGAAGCTGAGTACATTACCGCAGGCCATTATTGCGCGCAATTGCTTTGGATGAGGCAAACCCTTAGGGACTATGGCTACAAATTTAGCAAAGTCCCTCTCCTCTGTGATAATGAGAGTGCAATCCTCATGGCAGATAATCCCGTTGAACACAGCTGCACTAAGCACATAGCCATTCAGTATCACTTTTTGAGAGATCAGCAACAAAGGGGGGATATCGAGATAGCCTATATAAACACCAAAGATCAATTGGCAGATATCTTTACCAAGCCTTTAGATGAGAAAACCTTTACCAAACTTAGGAATGAGCTAAATATTCTTGATTCTAGGAATTTTGATTGATTCTTTGCACACATAGCTCATTTATATACCTTTGATCATATCTCTTTTATGTCTATGACTAATGTGTATTCAAGTGTATTCTCATGATTAGTCATAAGATTGAAAGGGAAATGGAGTATTCGGCAAAGACGATGCTTACACTCAACTCCATCGATATTTGCCGGTATTCCACATAGTTCTCCACTTTGGTATAATGTTCACTCATATCTATTTGTTTGCCATTGGGGAGAAAGTTAAAGGGCTTATATTTCTCTCACAAGTATCCGTTTTTGGTGATTCATGCCAAAGGGGGAGAAAGTATGAGCACAAAGCAAAAGGACCACACCACCACCGAATTTTAAAATGAAGTTTTCAAATTGATATCTTATTGTGTTCAAAAGGGGGAGAAAGTAGTATCTTCAAAAGTTTCTAAAACCCTCTTGAAAACTAAGAGGAGAATTTCATTGAGGGGGAGTTTTGTTTAAGTCAAAGGAAAAGCATTTGAAATAGGGGGAGAAAATTTCAAATCTTGAAAATGCTTCTTTCAATTTTATTCATATACCTTTGACTATTTGCAAAAGGTTTTTAAAAGAATTCTACAAAGAACTTGCAAAAACAAAACTCGTGGTGCAAGCGTGGTCCAAAATTTTAAATAAGAAGAAAACAATCCATGCATATCTATTAAAATAATTTTATTGGTTTCAATTCCAAGCAACCTTTGCACTTACCTTACACAAACTAGTTCAATTCTGCACTTTTATACTTGCTTTGGTTTGTGTTGGCATCAATCACCAAAAAGGGGGAGATTGAAAGGGAAATAGGGTGAAACCTCTTCCAAATGAATTTTGGTGGTTGAATTGCCCAACACAAATTATTGAACTAACTAGTTTGCTCTAGAATATATGTTCTACAGGTGCCAAAGGTTCACAACAAACCAATACAAAGATAAAATAAAGGGTTCAAAATAAAGGAGCAAAGTTAAACCGAAGGCAGCCCTAGTCTGGCGCACCAGACTGTCCGGTGTGCCACCAGACAGTGTCCGGTGCACCAGGGAGGATCAACTCAAACTTGCCAGCCTCGGGAATTTGGGGAAGCCGCTCTGCTATAATTCACTGGACTGTCAGGTGTAACACCGGACTTGCCGGTGTGCCAGCGGAGCAACGGCTACTTCGCACCAACAGTCATCTGCAAGGAACAGTAAAAGCAAACAGTGCGCGCCTGCGCGCGTAGAAGTCAGAGCAGGCGCCAGAAGGCGCACCGGACAGTGAATAGGACCTGTCTGGTGCACCACCGGACTGTCCGGTGGCCCAGCTGTCAGAAGCTCCAACGGTCGGAACCCAATGGCCTGGTGACATGGCTAGCGCACCAGACAGTGTCCGGTGGCGCACCGGACTGTCCGGTGTGCCATACGATAGAAGCCTTCACCAACGGCCATATTGGTGGTTGGGGCTATAAATACCCCCCAACCACCACACTTCAATGTATCCAAGTTTCAGCCATTTGCATTCAATACAAGAGCTCTAGACTTCATTCCAAGACAGAAACAAGAGATCAAATCCTCTCCCAAGTCCAAAGTTCATTCCATTCAAATAGTGACTAGAGAGAGTGACATTTGTGTTCATTTGAGTTCTTGTGCTTAGATCGCTTTGCTTCTTCTTTCTTTCTTGTTCCTAACTCAATTGTAATCAAGGAAAGAGACACCAATTGTGTGGTGGTCCTTGTAGGGACTTAGTGTCCTGATTGATTGAGAAGAGAAGCTCACTCAGTCTAGGTGACCGTTTGAGAGAGGGAAAGGGTTGAAAGAGACCCGGTCTTTGTGACCACCTCAATGGGGAGTAGGTTTGCAAGAACTGAACCTCGGTAAAACAAATCATTGTGTCTCACTCTTCATTTGCTTGTGATTTGTTTTCGCCCTCTCTTTCGGACTCATTTATATTCCTAACGCTAACCCCGGCTTGTAGTTGTGCTTAAGTTTATAATTTTCAGATTCCGCCTATTCACCCCCCTCTAGGCGACTTTCACTAGGTGATTTTCAATTGGTATTAGAACCCGGTACTTCATTAGAGCCTAACCGCTCGAAGTGATGTCGAGAGATCACGCCAGGAAGGAGGTTGTGACCGGCAAGAAGCCCGCCACAAGCCACGGGAAGGCTCCATCAAGGGAGTCCGGCTCCAAAGGAAAGGGGGAATCACCTCCGCGCGTCAAGTCGCACCGGAGAGGTGACAAGAAGAAGAAAATGAAGAAGGTGGTCTACTATGAGACTGATTCTTCGTCGCCCTCCACCTCCGGCTCCGACACGCCGTCCATCACTTCTAAGCGCCATGATCGCAAGAAGTTTAGTAAGATCCCCTATACTACCCTCGCATTTCCAAACGCACTCCTTTACTTTCTGTCCCATTAGGCAAACCACCCGTTTTTGATGTTGAAGATTATTGTATGTGGAGTGATAAAATGAGGCACCATCTAACCTCACTCCACACTAGCATTTGGGATGTTGTTGAGTTTAGAGCACAGGTACCATCCGTAGGGGATGAAGATTATGATTCGGACGAGGTTGCCCAAATCCGGCACTTCAACTCCCAAGCCACTACTATACTCCTTGCCTCTCTAAGTCAAGAGGAGTATAATAAGGTGCAAGGGTTGAAGAGTGCCAAAGAGATTTGGGACGTACTCAAGACCATGCACGAAGGAGATGAGGTGACCAAGATCACCAAGTGGGAAACGATCGAGGGGGAGCTCGGTCGATTCTTGCTCAACCAAGGAGAGGAGCCACAAGCCATGTACAACCGGCTCAAGACCTTGGTGAACCAAGTGCGCAACCTCGGGAGCACAAAATGGGATGACCATGAAATGGTCAAGGTTATTCTAAGATCACTTGTTTTTCTTAATCCTACACAAGTTCAATTAATTCGTGGTGATCCTAGATACAAGCTAATGTCTCCTAAGGAGGTTATAGGAAAGTTTGTGAGCTTTAAATTGATGATCAAAGGCTCCAAATAAATCATCGAGCGAGGTGCCACCTCAACACCCGAGGTGCAACCCATTGCCTTCAAAGCAACGGAGGAGAAGAAAGAAGAGTCTATATAAAGTAGGCTTCCCATCGACGCCTCCAAGCTCGACAATGAGGAAATGGCGCTCATCATCAAGAGCTTCCGCCAAATCCTCAAGCAAAGGAGGGGGAAGGATTACAAGCCCCGCTCCAAGAAAGTTTGCTACAAGTGTGGTAAGCCCGGTCATTTTATTGCAAAATGTCCTATGTCAAGTGATAGTGACAGGGGCGACGACAAGAAGGGAAAGAGGAAGGAAAAGAAGAGGTACTACAAGAAGAAGGGCGGCGATGCCCACGTGTGTCGGGAGTGGGACTCCGACGAGAGCTCCACCAACTCCTCCTCCGACGAGGACGCTGCCAACATCGCCGTCAACAAGGGCCTCCTCTTCCCTAACGTTGGCCATAAGTGCCTCATGGCAAAATACGGCAAAAAGAAGTTAAAATCTAGAGCCTCCACTAAATATGCAACATCTAGTGATGAGGATAACTCTAGTGATGATGAAAATAATTTGTTTGCCCTTTTTGCCAACCTAAACATGCAACAAAAAGAAAAATTAAATGAATTGATAGGTGCTATTCATGAGAAGGATGAACTCTTGGATAGCCAAGATGAATTCCTTATTAAGGAAAACAAAAAGCATATTAAGGTTAAAAATGCTTATGCTCAGGAAGTAGAAAAATATGAAAAATTAACTAGTGAGCTTAGCACTTGCCATGACACAATCTCCAACCTTAGAAATGAGAATGTTAAATTAATTGCTAAGGTTGAGAAGTTAAATGTTTGTGATGATTCTCTTGTCAACCTCAAAAAGGATAATGCTAGTTTAATTGCTAAAATTGACAAGTTGAATGAATCAATTGCTAGCCTTAAGATTGAGAATGAAAAATTAGTTGCTAAGGCTAAAGATTTAAATGTTTGCAATGATGTTATTTCCAATCTTAGAAATGAAAATGCCATGTTACATGCTAAGATTGATGAATTTAATGTCTGCAAACCCTCTACTTCTAGTGTTGATCATGTTTCTATTTGTACTAGATGTAGAGATGTTAATGTTGATGCTATCCATGATCACCTAGCTTTAATTAAACAACAAAATGATCACATAGCTCAACTTAGTGCTAAAATTAATGAGCATGACTTAGAAAATGATAAATTTAAATTTGCTAGAAGCATGCTTTATAGTGGGAGACGCCCTGATATTAAGGATGGCATTGGCTTCCAACAGGGAGGCAATGTCAAGCTTAATGCCCCTAAGAAATTATCTAACTTTGTTAACGGCAAAGCTCCCATAGTTCAGGATAACGAGGGTTACATTTTATATCCTGCTGGTTATCCCGAACACAAAATTAGGAGAATTCATTCTAGGAAGTCTCACTCTGGCTCTCATCATGCTTTTATGTATAAAAGTGAGGCATCTAGTTCTAGGCATTCTACCCATGTTAAAATGACTAAAAAGAAAACTCCTACTGCATCAAATGACCATAACATTTCATTTAAGACTTTTGATGCTTTATATGTTTTGACTAACAAATCAGGCAAAATAGTTGCCAAATATGTTGGGAGCAAACACAAGGGCTCCAAAAATTGTGTTTGGGTACCCAAGGTGCTTGTTTCTAATGTCAAAGGACCCAAGACCGTTTGGGTACCTAAGAACAAGGCCTAAACTTGTTTTGTAGGTTTATGCATCCGGGGGCTCAAGTTGGATCATTGATAGCGGGTGCACAAACCACATGACTGGGGAGAAGAGAATGTTCTCCTCCTACGAGAAAAATCAAGATCCTCAAAGAGCTATCACATTCGGGGATGGAAATCAAGGTTTGGTCAAAGGACTTGGTAAAATTGCTATATCACCTGACCATTCTATTTCCAATGTTTTCCTTGTAGACTCACTAGATTACAATTTGCTTTTAGTTTCTCGATTATGCAAAATGGGTTACAACTGTCTTTTTACAGATTTAGGTGTTACTATCTTTAGAAGAAGTGATGATTTAGTAGCATTTAAGGGAGTGTTAGAGGGTCAACTATACTTAGTTGATTTCAATAGAGCTGAACTCGACACTTGCTTAATTGTTAAGACTAATATGTGTTGGCTCTGGCATCGTCGACTAGCCCATGTTGGGATGAAGAATCTTCACGAGCTTCTAAAGGGAGAGCACATTTTGGGACTAACCAATGTTCATTTTGAGAAAGACAGGATTTGTAGCGCATGTCAAGCAGGAAAGCAAGTTGGTGCCCACCATCCACACAAGAACATCATGACGACCGACAGGCCGCTTGAGCTACTCCACATGGATTTATTCGGCCCGATAGCTTACCTAAGCATCGGCGGGAGTAAGTATTGTCTTGTAATTGTGGATGATTATTCTCGCTTCACTTGGGTGTTCTTTTTACAGGAAAAATCTCAAACCCAAGAGACCTTAAAGGGATTCTTGAGACGGGCTCAAAATGAGTTTGGATTAAGGATCAAGAAAATAAGAAGCGATAATGGGACGGAGTTCAAGAACTCTCAAATTGAAGGCTTCCTTGAGGAGGAGGGCATCAAGCATGAGTTCTCTTCTCCCTACACACCCCAACAAAATGGTGTAGTGGAGAGGAAGAATAGAACTCTACTAGACATGGCGAGGACCATGCTTGATGAGTACAAGACACCGGATCGGTTTTGGACCGAGGCGATTAACACCACCTGCTACTCCATCAACTGGTTATATCTACACCGAATCCTCAAGAAGACGTCGTATGAACTCCTCACCGGTAAAAAGCCTAATGTTTCATATTTTAGAGTCTTTGGTAGCAAATGTTTGATTCTTGTTAAAAGAGGTAGAAAATCTAAATTTGCTCCTAAGGCTGTAGAAGGCTTTTTACTTGGTTATGATTCAAACACAAGGGCATATAGAGTCTTTAACAAGTCCACTAGACTAGTTGAAGTTTCTTGTGACATTGTGTTTGATGAGACTGTTGGCTCTCAAGTAGAGCAAGTTGATCTTGATGAGCTAGATGATGAAGAGGCTCCGTGCGTCGCGCTAAGGAACATGTCCATTGGAGATGTGTGTCCTAAAGAATTCGAAGAGCCTCCACAAGCATAAGATCAACCATCATCTTCCATACAAGAATCTCCACCAACTCAAGATGAGGAACAGGCTCAAGATGATGAAGAAGAAAATCAAGAAGATGAGCCACCTCAAGAGGAGGGCAATGATCAAGGGGGAGATGACAATGATCAAGACAAGGAAGATGAACAGGGTCAAAGGCCGCCACACCCAAGAGTCCACCAGGCGATTCAAAGAGATCACCCCGTGAACACCATCCTTGGTGATATTCATAAGGGGGTAACCACTCGATCTCGAGTCGCTCATTTTTGTGAACATTACTCTTTTGTTTCCTCTATTGAGCCACATAGGGTAGAGGATGTACTTAAAGATTCGGATTGGGTGTTGGCAATACAAGAGGAGCTCAACAACTTCACGAGGAATGTGGTATGGCATTTGGTTCCACGTCCTAATCAAAATGTTGTAGGAACTAAGTGGGTGTTCCGCAACAAGCAAGATGAGCATGGTGTGGTGACAAGGAACAAAGCACGACTTGTGGCCAAGGGTTATTCACAAGTCGAAGGTTTGGATTTTGGTGAAACTTATGCACCCGTAGCTAGGCTTGAGTCAATTCGTATATTACTTGTCTATGCTACTTACCATGGCTTTAAGCTATATCAAATGGACGTGAAGAGTGCCTTCCTCAATGGACCAATCAAGGAAGAGGTCTATGTTGAGCAACCTCCCAGCTTTGAAGATAGTGAGTACCCTAACCATGTTTATAAACTCTCAAAGGCGCTTTATAGGCTCAAGCAAGCCCTAAGAGCATGGTATGAATGCCTAAGAGATTTTCTTATCACTAATGGCTTCAAAGTCGGCAAAGTCGATCCTACTCTCTTTACTAAAACTATTGCAAAAGATTTGTTTGTATGCCAAATTTATGTTGATGATATCATATTTGGGTCTACTAACAAATCTACTTGAGAAGAGTTTAGTAGGATCATGGTACAAAAATTCGAGATGTCTATGATGGGGGAGTTGAAGTATTTCCTAGGATTTCAAGTCAAGCAACTCCAAGAGGGCACCTTCATCAGCCAAATAAAGTACATTCAAGACATACTCACCAAGTTTGGAATGAAGGATGCCAAGCCCATCAAGACACCCATGGGAACCAATGGGCATCTCGACCTCGACGCGGGAGGTAAATCCATAGATCAAAAGGTATACTGGTCGATGATAGGATCTCTACTCTATTTATGTGCTTCTCGACTAGATATTATGCTTTCCGTATGCATGTGTGCAAGGTTCCAAGCCAATCCTAAGGAAGTTCACCTTAGGGCCGTGAAGAGAATCTTGAGATATTTAGTTCATACACCTAAATTTGGTCTTTGGTACCCCAAGGGATCCTATTTTGATTTATTAGGATATTCAGGTGCTAATTGGGCAGGGTGTAAAATTGATAGAAAGAGCACATCAGGGACTTGTCAGTTTCTGGGAGATCCTTGGTGTCTTGGGCTCCAAAGAAACAAAACTCAGTAGCTCTTTCTACCGCCGAAGCGGAGTATATTGCCGCAGGCCATTGTTGCGCGCAATTGCTTTGGATGAGGCAAACCCTCAGGGACTATGGCTACAAATTTAGCAAAGTCCCTCTCCTATGTGATAATGAGAGTGGAATCTGCATGGCGGATAATCCCGTTGAACATAGCTGCACTAAGCACATAGCCATTCGATATCTCTTTTTGAGAGATCATCAACAAAGGGGGGATATCGAGATAGCCTATATTAACACCAAAGAACAACTCGCTGATATCTTTACCAAACCACTAGATGAGAAAACTTTTACCAAACTTAGGAATGAACTAAACATTCTTGATTCTCGGAACTTTGATTGATACTTTGCACACATAGCTCATTTATATACCTTTGATCATACCTCTTTTATGTCTATGACTAATTTGTTTTCAAGTGCATTCTCATGCTTAGTCATAGAATTGAAAGGGAAATGGAGTATTCGGCAAAGACGACGCTTCCACTCAACTCCATCGGTATTATCTACTCTTTGCTGGTATTCCGCCATCTCTCCACATTGGTATAATCTTTCTAAAAGCTCTCTTGTGGGTTTTGGTGTTTGTATGACAACTCAATTAAAGGACTAACAAGTGTGCTAAGTGTTGAACAGGTGCTTAATTCAAAGCTAACAGGGTTCAACACAAGTGAACAAGTGTGATGGTCCAAAGACTAGATTATCTCTAGATAATGGACATCACAAGCATGATGGACATTGCTTAAGTGAGACTTGATGTGTGTAACTTAGAGACAACCGATCAAGCCAAGGATGGAGGCAAGAAAAGCTTCGAGGCACCGAGTGCACGGGAGAAGGTCAAGGAGACCAGGAACCCAAAAGCTAGGGGTGAAGAAGAAGACTTGCAAAGTCAAGGTTGATCGAGTTAAGAAGAGTTACGGTGCATCAAGGATCACTACATAAGGACATGACTTACAACCAATAAGGTAACATCTACAATTATGTGGTGTAAGTCATAAAGCTCAAGATCAAGCTCTAGAAGTGAACAAGGTATGTTTCTGGACTCAGTGAATTGTTTTGTTCACTAACATGGTTATCTGAGTGCTAGAAACAGTGCCAAGAAAAGAAGAAAAGAGTTGGAGAAGATATGGCTTTGTATAGCCAAAACTAGCACCAGCCTGGCACACCGGACTGTCCGGTGGTGCACCGGACAGTGTCCGGTGCCCCAGGCTGGCTCAGCGTTAACTAGGAGCTCTTGGGAAAAGAGGAAGGCGACATGGCTAAAATTCATCGGACTGTCCGGTGGTGCACCGGACTGTCCGGTGAGCCAACGGCGTCCGCGCCAACGGTCGGCAGCGCAATCAACGGGCGACGCGTGGCCTGAGCCAACGGTTAGTTGGCGCACCGGACTGTCCGGTGTGCACCGGACAGTGTCCGGTGAGCCAAGAGTGCTCCAACGGTCAGCTGAGCCCAATATGGAAGGAGAACACGCACCGGACAAGCTACAGGACCTGTATGGTGCGCCACCCGACAGAAAGCAAATATTGCCTTCCAAAAGGAATTCCAATGGCTCCTAGGCCCCTTGGGTCTATAAAAGGGACCCCTAGGTGCCTCCAACAGGGACACAAGTGCAGCCAACAATTGTATACATCATTTGGATTAATTCTCTCTCTCCCTCTCATGTATATCTCTCTAGTTTGTGTAGAGGCAAAGCTATAAGCCTTTAGATAGTGGAGAAGTGCTGCTGAGAGCTAGAGCAAAGTCTTGAGCGCATTGTTACTCTGCCGGAGTGCTATCAAGAAGATTGTAAGTAGCCACGGCGTTGTTGTAACCAATATCAACATAGTGGAAGGCTCTATGTGTCATACTGACAGATCTGAGCAAACGGAGGAAGGAGTTGAAATAGACTCTAAGCCCAGGTGTGGCTAACTCCAACGAGGACTAGGCAAGCATTTCAGGCTTGGCCGAACCTCGAGATAAATCCCCGCGTCTGTGTGCTCTGCTCTGTGTTGTGTGTTGATTCTCTGTCTTACTTACTCTTTATATCTGCACTTCAATACTTATTTGTGGTACAAGTTATACTTGAAGTGCAGGGCATATTAAGACAGGATCTTCTATTCCGCTACAACCTACTCGAAGGATCCTTCATTCCACTCGATCCAGCCTTCGAGTAGAGTAAGAATTTAAGTTTTAAAGTGATAATTATTATTCGCCTATTCACCCCCCCTCTAGGCGACATCCAGATCATGTTCCCGAGCATAGGGAACTTTCAAATGGTATCGGAGCTAGGCCTCTCCAGTGTGGGCTTAGCCGTCCAAAGATGACGATGTCGTCACAAGAGGTAACTCTAGAACTTCTTCTAGGCGATGGTTCTAATTATAAATCTTGGTCTGTCTCTATTTATAATGCTTTCATGCATATTGATCCTGATTTGAGATAGATCTTTAGTAGAAGTATTTTTCCCTATAATATTAGTCAAAATCCTTCTAATGATGAACTAAGATGTCTATCTCTCAATCACCATGCTTGCAACATCTTAGTTGAATCTCTTTCTAGAGGTGCCTATTTTGCCATCATGAGTAGTGATAGTGATTTATTTGTTGATGCTCATGATCTATGGACTAAAATTAAGTTGAAATTTTTTAAGTCCATATGCACTGCTTCTGCTCCCTCTATTGCTGGTGGTACTAACTTGTCCAAGGGAGAAGAACAAGAACAATGGACACCAAGCGATGGATCCACCTCACCGACAGATTCATCTCCCACTAGTTATACATGTCTTGTTGCTAACGATGAGAGTGGAGATAAAAGCGATGATGAGGAGGAATATGAAAATGATAGCGAGGATGAGTCTACATCACCACAAGGTACATTTTCCTGTTTTGCTTCCACTGATAATAATGACAGGGAAAATGAGACTGACGATGTGGAAGAAGAGGAGATTCGCCGTTTCTACACCCATCTCAACAAAGAAGACAAAGTGCTCTTGGTTAAGCTGTTGAGAAGGAACAAGGAACAAGGCGAGACGCTTCTCAGGCTATAGGAGACTCTCATCAAAACCAACGACAGCCTGGAGAAGATGACCAAAGAACATGAGGAGCTAAAGTGCTCTCATGTTAGTTTGGTCCAACGGTATGAATCCGTTTTATTTGAGCAAAGAAATAATCATGATGTATTATCTGATGTTTCTCAACTTAAAACTGAGAATTCTATGCTTAAGAGTCAAGTAGAAATGATAAATTTAGAAAAACTTGCTCTAAGTGAAAAATATGATATGCTATCTTATTCTCATAATGAATTAGTTGATGGCCATATCATGCTTGATGTTGCTCATGAGGTTGTAATTGCGAACCTAAATTCATGTGAACCTCATTCTTGCACATGCGCGCCTTTAGATAATATATCACCATGTGCTAACCCCTGTTGCTCAAAAGAAAGCCAATTTTTGAATAAGCATCAAGCTGCAGGATCAAAAGAAAAGTTGCTCATCAATAAAGAAAGGAACAAGAAAGCAAAGCAACTAAGGAGAAGACGCATTACTCAACCTCCTCAAGATATCCACGAACGCATGGTGAAGAAGCTTGAGACGGGAGAAACCGCAGCAATTGCTAAACTCCATAAGAAGGATGTTCCTAAAGCAATAAATGAAGAAATCAACATGAACAAGGAAAAAAGGTAAAAATTCAATTAGTCATGTTGTTTGCACTGATCATCTCTCTATGTTATCCAAGAGCAAAAAGAGAAGAGGAAAAAGGAGGTGCTTTAAGTGCAATAAGTTAGGCCACCTCATTGCGTCTTATCCATACAACGACAAGGATGAAGGGATAAGGAGATGTTTCAGATGCAATGAAAAGGACCATATGATCACTTCATGTCCGCTCATGAAAAATCAAACACGTGCACTCTCCAGGATGACCCTCACTAAGAAAAGAGACAAACAGCAAGCGTCATGTTAGGTTAAGCGACGCTTCAGCTACATGTGTGATGAGCATGGTCATCTACCTAAGGTATGTAAGAAGGGTAAGGTTCCTAAGCAAGCAAATTTATCTCAATTCTATTTGCTTAGGAGACCCACATCAAACACTTATGCTAGATCAGCAATGAGATCACCTAGAACTAGCACAACTGCTATGTGGGTACCAAAGGATCTTTTAGATGAGCGTTATGGACCCATTTAGAGATGGGTACCAAACTATGCTAACTAGACCATGCAGGTGCCTCGAGATGGACTGGAGATCTTGAGAGAGCTTAAGATGGTTAATTCAAACTCTATGCTTAAGCTGTCAAATTTATTGTCCATTTATTGACCCAAGGTTGAATTATTGTGCAATACTAATCCCATGTTCATCTCAAGTTAAATAAGTTGTAAAGGTCCTCAATCATTATTGGTGAATCAAGCAAAGGACTTTGATGAGAATCTACAACTTGCTCTCTAAAGGACGGTACCCATGTATTATAAGTGCATTATTTATAATCAGTATTGTTTTTAAGTTGGATGGTCATGCTATGCCTATCCTTGGAGTAGTTATGAGCTTGAGATTGTTTGTGTTAAATATCTTTCAATTAATGATTCATGATTTCCAAGATAATAACCATGCTTGCTCAATCATGACTGTGTGCTTTATAGGTTATATCTCTTGAATCATTCAATGGGTAGCTTTTCATTTGATATATCCACCATGATTAACTCTCTTTGTGTATGTGGATAAACATGTATCTTTTTGTAAGTCATGCTATGTGGTTTTTAATGATTAACCTATGTGCAAGCATGATAATATTGTTTAGTCCATGTTCACATGATTACTTTATCTTGATACTGTGTGTATACCAAAACAAGA
The DNA here is from genome assembly GCA_029449295.1 of Zea luxurians. Taxonomy (NCBI): domain Eukaryota; kingdom Viridiplantae; phylum Streptophyta; class Magnoliopsida; order Poales; family Poaceae; genus Zea; species Zea luxurians. The sequence goes on along the minus strand of JAOPSE010000012.1, from coordinate 9,091,178 downwards.
AATCCATGTTGTGCCTCTAATGCACCCTCTTGGTGACAACTGGTGCTCTCATGGCAATTCAGGAAAAGGCAAAGGTATGGAGAATGGAACTATGCAATTTCATTGAAAATCTTGAAGTTCCGTTGATTGTGATCATAGCTATGTTCTTGCCTTTCAATTGGTAGTTTCTTGGCTTAGGAGCCTTATGCCTTAAAATGTTGTTTCCTTTGGTGTACCTAAGAAAATACTTCTTAATCTTGGTGTGCTTAGACATTGTGCTTTATATGCATGATCTTGTCATCTTTCAATTAGTATATGTGTTGCAATGATCATCATGTGTGAAGCGTGCCTAGGTTGCTTTTAAAATGTTATATATCTTGAGGCATGCATTGTTTCCATTAGTCATAAGTTGTATTATGTCATCTATTCAATTGGTATCTTTTTGTGATGCAATTGATATATTATGCCTAGACCAAGGTATGTTGTGATCCCCTCTAGTTCTAAGGACGCTAGAATATGCAAAGTGCAAGTCATTCAAATACTTGATGCACAACTTTAGGGGGAGCACACATAACTTGTGTCTTGTGAGACTAACTGTTTCTTGAGTGATCCTATATAGTCTCAAGGTGAAAAAGGGAAGATGAGCAAGAAATGGAGCAATCAGGACTTGGGTACCTCCACAAGTCGAGTAATTGGTATCTAAAGTTGTGAGTAATTGGTATCTAAAGTTGTGAGTAATTACGTATTTAAAGATTGCTCATGCTCTATAATAGTTGATGATCCTAGATGCTTATCTTTGAATATCATGGAGATGTGACAGTGATGACCTTTCAATGAGTAGCCTTAGTAGTGTGCTTCAATTGATATCTTTTGGTAATCACTAGAATAGAAGCTTCACCTTGTGCCACAATGCTATAACTTGTTCTAAGTTTGGTGTCTTAGCAACAAGAAAAAGTCAGGAAGAAGGATCAGGCACAAGTGTGAATGAGCTCCCTAGAGATAAGACTTTCAAGATGGAAATCTTAAATTGATGGCAAAAGGAACTCCACCTACTTAGATGGAAAGTACACCATAACATGGTAAAGGTATAAAAGGAGGTATTGACCTTTTGTGTATTTGTATCTTAATCTTCCTCCAATGCTTATGTTGCATATGTTTAATGTGTAAGGGAGAGTAATGTTAGTGTGTTGCATTTTACCTGCTTAATATCCTGATGTCCCTTGACATCATCCTATGTTCTTGCTTGAATATGGTTTTGGTGTTTGATGTCAAAGGGGGAGAATTTGTGCATTAAAGCTTACCTCGACCTGAGAGGGAAGCTTATCTTAAGTGTGAAGAGGGTGTGCATTAAAGCTTACCTCGACCTGAGAGGAAAGCTTATCTTAAGTGAGAAGAGGGTGAAGATTAATTTTAGGGGTTTCCTTGAGTTCCTTTGATCTTAAAGAAAAATGTGTTAGTTTGTTGATAATACTTATCATATGCTTCTTGTTGTATTATATGGTGATACTGCAAAATTAGTGCTTCCGTTGATATGAATCAATTGGTATCTACTGTGTTTATCCTTGTCGGGGACCATAATTAGGGGTACCCTCAAGACGCCTAATTCTCAGCTGGTAACCCCCATCAGCATAAAGCTGCAAAGGCCTGATGGGTTTGATTAAGTCAGGGATCAGTCCATACGAGTGACTCGATCACGCCACGCCCGAGCCTAGCCTCGGGCGAGGGCGGCCGACCCTAAGATGACTCCGTCTCGCCTGAGGTCTCCTCTTTCACGGCAGACGCATCACCGGCTCGCCCGAGGCCCCGCCTTCGATAAGAAGTAACCCTGACTAAATCACCACGCCAACCGACCGAGTCACCGGGGCGTTTAACGCAAAAGGTAAGACCGACGGGCGACCAAACTCCGCTCCGCCCGACCCAGGGCTCGGACTCGGGCTAAGGCCCCGGAAGACGGTGAACTCCGCTCCGCCCGACCTAGGGCTCGGACTCGGGCTAAGGCCCCAGAAGACGGCGAACTCCGCTCCGCCCGACCCAGGGCTCGGACTCGGGCTAAGGCCCCGGAAGACGACGAACTCCGCCTCGCCCGACCCAGGGCTCGGACTCCGCCTCGGCCTCTGCCGAACGACCTCCGCCTCGCCCGACCCAGGAGTTCGGGCTCGGCCTCTGTCTTGCAGGACGGACTCGACCTCGACTTCGGAGGAGCCTCCACGACGCCCGACCTAGGACACAAGACCGCCACGTCAACAGGAAGCGTCATCATCACCCTGCCCCGAGCCGACTTGGGTCACAGAGAACAAGACCGGCGTCCCATCTGGCCAGCTTCGCCAGATAGGCAATGATGGCGCCTCACTAGACCATGACGACGGCGGCTCCCAGCTCCCTTACGAAAGCAGGAGGACGTCAGCAAGGGCCCAGCCACTCCGATAGCTGTCCCTCCGTCCGGCTCCGTTACTCCTCCAACAGCCACGACGCCACACCAACAGGGTGCCAAGATCTCTCCGGCTGCCACCTTGGCATGTACTTAGGGCGCTAGCTCTCCCTCGCTAGACACGTAGCACCTTGCTACACCCCCATTTTGTACACCTGGATCCTCTCCTTACGACTATAAAAAGAAGGACCAGGGCCTTCTTAAGAAAGGTTGGCCTCGCGGGGACGAAGGGCAGGGGCAGGCGCTCTCTCGGGGCCGCTCGCTCCCCTGCCCTCACCTCGCGCGGACGCTTGTAACCCCCTACTGCAAGCGCACCCGACCTGGGCGCGGGACGAACACGAAGGCCGTGGGAATTCTCCGACTCCCTCGTCGCGACCCGGCTCCGGCCACCGACCTCTCGCTCTACTCCCCCCTTCGCGCTCGCCCACGCGCTCGACCCATCTGGGCTGGGGCACGCGGCACTCTCACTCGTCGGCTCGGGGACCCCCCGGTCTCGGAACGCCGACAGTTGGCGCGCCAGGTAGGGGCCTGCTGCGTGTTGACGAGTAGATTCCCGTCAAGCTCCAGATGGGCAGTCTCCAACGACCTCTTCAACCCGGATCGGTGCTCCGTTTCGGGAGTCTCGAGTTCATGTCTCTCGACAGCGGCTACGACATGATACTCCTTCCACCGCCGCGCGACAGCGACAATGGTGGCAGACAGCCCGCTCGCCGGCGGCGGAATCGACGACGTCTTTCCCGCGTGGGGGAAGGACAACTTTCGAGCTCGCCCCATCCTCTCCCTCGCCATCGGAGGAGGAGGAGGCGGGGCAACCAGGGCCGAGCGGGAGGCCGCGCTCCGACGGCTGTCGAGCAAATCGACATCCCCGGCGCCCCGACGGAGGACACGCCAAGCGTCGCCCTCGCGTTCGAGGCAAAGGCGAGCGCCATCCCCCCGCAGCACGTCGACCCCGAGCAGGCGGACGACGCCAACACGCTCGCGAAGGGCCTGCAGGACGTCGCCCTCATACCCAGGACGACGGCGCGATCAGCCCCCGACGTGACTTCATCGCTCCTCGTCGACAAAAAGGTACCGACTGCTACCCATCTTTCGTCATTTCGACTCGGCCTCAACCCGCCTGGCGACCTCGCTTTGGCGGGCGCTCACGTTGAGGCGAGTGCAACCTCTCTGGGGTTTCGTGTGCGGTCGCCTTGGGACCGATTGACGGGTGTCTCGACCTACGGACCCTCTGGGTCCGAGGAAGATGACGACCCCAGCATCTGCTGGGATTTCTCCGGATCTGGCAACCCTAGTGCCATGCGGGACTTCATGACCGCATGTGACTACTGCCTCTCCGACTGTTCCGACGGCAGCCGCAGCCTTGGCGACAAGGACTGCGGCCCGAGCCGCGAATGTTTCCACATCGAGCTAGGGGATCCCTCCGGAGGCGGCTGTCTCGGCATGCCGGAGGATGGTGATCCCCCTAGGCCAGCGCCTCGCGCCGACATCCCGCGGGAGCTAGCTGTGGTCCCCGTTCCGGCGGGGGGTTACGACCCACAGCTCGAGCAAGTCCGCGGGGCGCAGGCCGGGCTCGATGAGGGAGCAGGAGCGCTCGAGGCGATCCGCCAGAACATCGGGCAGGTATGGGCGAGCCAGCCCCCGGCCGGAGGAATACGTCACCTGCCCCAAGGTCTCCAGCACCGCATCGCCAACGATGCCAGGGACAGACCGCCACCCGCATCCGGCGGAACCGGTCAGGACCTGGCCGCTGCAGCGATGCTCCTCCGCGCGATGCCGGAGTCATCAACCACCGAGGGTCGGCGAATCCAGGGAGAACTCAAGCATCTCCTGGAAGGCGCTGCGGCCCGGCGGGCCGAGAGCTCTGCCTCCCGAAGGCAGGGATACCCCTCGGAACCTCGTGCCGCGACTTCCCGACTCACGCGGGAAGCCTCGGTCTACACCGGGCGCACGCGCAACACCGCGCCTGCGGCCCCGGGCCACCTCGGCGACGAGCACCCTCATCGCGACCGTCGGGCACGCCTCGACGAAAGGGTACGCCGAGGCTATCACCCCAGGCGTGGGGGACGCTACGACAGCGGGGAGGATCGGAGTCCCTCGCCCGAACCACCCGGTCCGCAGGTCTTCAGCCGAGCCATTCGGCGGGCGCCGTTTCCGCCCCGATTCCGACCCCCGACTACTATCACGAAGTACTCGGGGGAAACAAGACCGGAATTGTGGCTCGCGGACTACCGCCTGGCCTGTCAACTGGGTGGGACGGACGATGTAATACCCACTTTGTAAGAAAATAAAAAAAAATTATTACAATCATGTATGTGTGTGCATCTCTATCTATCATCACATGTGCCTGATCGTGATTAAAAAAAGAGTAAAACTCCACCAAGACAAAAGTAATCCATTGCATAATCCTGGATTTTTGTTTGTGCATTTAAAACAATAGTAATATGAACAAAAATAAAATAATACTGAGAAGAAGATTAGAGGAAAAAAATAATATCCAATATAAAATAATATTATAATTAAATAACACCCTCATAATTGGGTATGACCAATATGCGTAGTTCAAAGGAGTTTAAATTTGCATTTGAAAATTTCATTCAAAATTGGGATTTAAAAGAATTGTAAATAAAAGAAAACAAAAAAAAACAAAAGAAAAAGGGATAAAAGCTTACCTGGACCGGATTCACCTGAGTGGCCCAGTTTTCCCCTGCGCTCGGCCCGTGCTACTCTGACCGCTTGTCCCCACTCGGCAGCCACGTTCCTGGACACGTTCTTTACTTCTTTTCGCTGGCTTGCGGCCCCCCACGTCAGGAGCGCGCCCTGTAGATCTTCTAGGACCGCATCTTCCGCAGCTTCTCCGCGAGCCACGCGATTTTGGCGCTTCGCACGACTCGTCAAACAGCTCCAACCGCCGCCGGGCTCTGCGGGATGCCAACAGCTTCGCCTACCTCTATAAACCTGGTCATCGTTGCAGGGAAAAGCCTTTGCAGCCACCGCTCTTACCTAGTAATCCCGACGCACCGTGGAGGAAAAGCAGACCACAGGTTGCTGCGGTGCTTGCAGTTGCAGGAGGGGTAAAGTGGGGCGAGGTTCACCGTCGCACTCCGATGGAGTGTACCATGCGGGCATGGCCGATTCCCCACCAGGCAGGAACTTTGCCACTAGCAGATTGCGGCGCCAGGACCTCGGGTGAGAACCCCCCCTTAGTCGCTTCTGATTTATCCATCCATGCCCGTAGTACTCCTTAAGCTAGGATTCCAGGGCTCTAACAACTGGTGCTTTGGCGCTGGTGTGGACGTTACCGAGGCACCGCCTCACCAGGGGGTCGACATCACCACTGTGCTAGTACTTGAGAAATTTCCCCCTTGAGTTCGTTGTGGCCTCCATGCGATTTTGCACTTACGCGCGTGTCGGACAGGGCCTAGGCCATCGGGAGTCCTGCGCCGCTGGGCATGGCCGCTTGGGGGAAGAAGACGTTGCAGCACGCGTTCGATCGATGATCGTCAGTGGAGATTAGAAGATAGAACATTCCCAGCTCGCTTTAATCGGGGCCATAGATTTTGGACTGGTCGGTTGTGATCATGAGCCACATACCGGTTGGTTGGACCATTGGATCCCGATCCGACGATCCAACAGGGTTCTGGTTCATTAAAACCGCAGATCTAATCCGAGCTCTCAAAATTTGATCGGACGGCTTAGATTTGAGAATACCCCTTCGCGAGTACGTTTTATAAATGAGACCCTGCCTTTTTCATATATCAACCCGCCGTCCTTGGGGCATTGTTCAATGAGTCTAGGGTAATTTACCAGTGAGCCCCCGCAGTTTTCAATATTTGAGGCCCCGTCCAGATAATTATAAAATCAGGAAAATGAATTAGAAAATGAGTTTTTAATATAAAAACAATTCATAGAATTTGTATAATTCATAGAAAATGCATATAAACTCCAAATTGGTCCATTCCAGTTCCTAAATTTTTGTAATAATATTGTCTACCCATTAGTGCCTCTGTTCTGACATGACAAACACATTAAAATTATTCTTTCACTTAATCTTGTATTAAGCACATAAAACATTAGAAAATTCATAACTTAAGATCTATAACTTCAAATTTAATGATTCCAGTTCCTGTGATCTTATTTTAATGTCTAGTTTATTACTGTATATTCTATTTGCATGTTTGATGTAATGTTAATTTATGCTATGTTATGTATGTATTGTGTTGATGCGAGTAGACGAGCAAGCCACTGTGGAATCTGAGGTTCAGCAAGTAGAGACTGCTGAGCAGGAGCTCGTGGAAGGCAAGTTGTGCCCTTGATCACTTCTTTTACCCATTCATGTTCTTATTATTCATAATGATCTGCATAGGATAATTTTGCTGGGACCCAATAGGATGCCCTAGATTTTGACTATCTTTATACCTTGTTTCACCACTGGTTTTACTACTAAAGTTTTGGGTAGTACATGCTATTGCTTTATGTGGATTTGGGTATAGAGATATTCATCACTCATTGTTATACTATTTATTGTTATCTGTTTTATTCTTCCTTGTTCATGTTAAGATCATTATGTTAATGGGAACATGGAGAACCACCCGGGAAAACAGTGCTACCACAAGGGTTTAATGGGACGCCCTTGGCTGATTAACTAGGAAAGCTAGGGGAGGGCTACCTTACCCGAAAGGGGCAAGGGCAGTAGGGGAGAGGTCAGTGCGGGGAGGTCCCTGGTTGATTTTGCTGCGATGGCTATCAGCCAGGAACCCTGTACTGGATCTTCCCATAAACTGTAGCGGGTAGTCTGAAGCTAGTGGAACTTTGTAAAGGCCTCGTAGTGGTACCCTGCCTCGCTTCCTAGGTAGAGGTGTATGGAGTCTGATCAACTCTGTGGCAGATGGGTAACACGACTTGTGGGTAAAGATGCGCAACCTCTGCAGAGTGTAAAACTAGTATACTAGCCGTGCTCACGGTCATGAGCGGCTCGGACACTCACATGATTAATTATGGAACTTAAACTTAACCTGTCATTTCATTGCATTTGGGATTATTTTATTATTACTTTTACTTATTATTATTATGATTTGGTATTTACTTACACTTAGTAACTGCTAATAAAATTTTGACCAACTTATAAAAGCAATGCTCAGCTTCAGCCATTATTTCATTGATCAGCCTTACACTTCATGAACTCCCTCCTTTGGTGAGTTCATGTCACATTATTCCCCACGACTTGTTGAGCTATGATCGTATGTGAGCTCACTCTTGCTGTCTCACACCCCCCCCACAGGAGAAGAGCAGGTGGTCGAAAAGGAGCCGCCTAACACTGAGGAGTTCGATCTGATCTAGGTGGCGTTTCTCAGTCGACATTGGCGCCGACGATCCTTAGTTCGTTTTATGGTTATACTTTTATTTTGTAATAAGTCTTCCGCTATGTAATAAGTACTCTGATGTTTTATGACATTTATCTCTATACACTCTGTTATTATATATGTTGTCTTCTTGGCGCATGTATGAGATGCACCCGGCTTTGTTCCTTAAAACCGGGTGTTACAGAAGTGGTATCAGAGGAAATGTTGACTGTAGGACGAAACCTAGATAGAAATGGACAAAACCCTTACCTACTCATCTTACTCTGATTCATTCTATACTTACCTTATCGTGATCCTGTCTCACCTTTTGCTATTCTACTCTGATTAATCTTATCCTTTCTACTCTAAGACAAGATGGATTTCACACCTTGGAATCCTACCATTATGATCTTTTTAAGAGATAGGGAACCTAAGACAAAAAAAATTAAAACTATTTCCTCTATTAAAAATGTTGGTTGATTGTTCTGATGATCAATGCCTGATTTGCTTCTTTGATTGATTGAAATAGTATAGTTGGGCATCTTAGCATGTTCCACCATAAGGTAATGCATTAGCTTTAGTGGATAACACACTAATCTACTTAACTAATAAATCCCCCACAGTAACATTCCTCGTAATTACTTGCCTTGTCTACAAATCTTCCTTTCTTACCCTGTGTTTCTAACCCAGATGGGCTACCCCTATAGTGTTAGAAGAGAGCACTATAGACGTGATCCTTGGTATGTCATGGTTAAGAAAGGTAAAGGCGGTTTATACACTATGCTAAGGGAACTGTAGAACTCACCTGTTCCAAAGGACAAAGATTTGAAGTGGAATTGCAGTAACCACCGCCACCAGACTAGCGGCATTCTTAGTAGATGAGGAGTTTGTTGGTGACAACATCCGGGTGGTTAGAGATTTTCCGGATGTCTTTCCAGAGGAGTTACCAGGGATGCCACCTGATAGAGAAGTTGAGTTTGTGATTGATCTCTTACCTGGAACCGCCCCTATTTCTAAACGGCCATATAGAATGTCCGTAGAGGAGTTGAAGGAACTAAAGAAGCAGTTAACTGAGTTACAAGAGGCTGGGTACATTCGTCCGAGTTCCTCACCGTGGGGAGCACCGGTACTGTTTGTACAGAAGAAGGATGGATCACAAAGAATGTGTGTGGATTATAGATCTCTTAATGATGTTACGGTGAAGAACAAGTATCCATTACCCCATATTGAGGATTTGTTTGATCAGATGCGAGGTGCTAGAGTATTCTCGAAGATTGATCTCCGATCCGGTTACCATCAGATGAGGATTAGACCATCGGATATTCCCAAGACGGCTTTCTCGACTCGATATGGATTATATGAGTTTACTGTTATGTCGTTTGGATTGACCAATGCACTGGCATATTTCATGAATTTGATGAATAAGGTGTTTATGGAGTACTTGGACAGATTCGTCGTGGTGTTCATCAACGATATTCTTATCTATTCTAGGAATGAAAGTGATCATGAACAACATCTAAGGTTGGTGCTACAAAAGTTACGAGATAATCAACTCTACGCTAAGTTTAGCAAGTGCGAGTTTTGGATTGACAAGGTGCCATTCCTTGGTCATATTATTTCTAATGGAGGGATAGCAGTGGATCCTGCTAAAGTGAAGGAGATTATGGAGTGGAGAGTGCCCACTACAGTTACTGAGATTCGGAGTTTCTTGGGACTCGCAGGATATTATCGAAGATTTATTGAAGGGTTCTCTAAAATTGCTAAGCCTATGACATCGCTTTTGGAAAAAGGAAGAGAATTTAAGTGGGATGAGAAGTGCCAAGAAAGCTTTGATCAGTTGAAGGAGAGATTGATGTCACCTCCAGTATTGACTATGCCAGATCTGTAGAAGGGATTTGACATTTACTGTGATGCATGTGGCCAAGGACTTGGATGTGTGCTTATGCAAGATGGTCATGTGATTGCCTATGCATCTCGTCAGTTGAGGAAGCATGAATTGAACTACCCCACCCATGACTTAGAGCTGGCTGCCGTTGTGCATGCACTTAAGATTTGGAGACACTACATTATGGGAACTAAGTGTCAAGTGTACACGGATCACAAGAGTTTGAAGTATATATTCACTCAGAAGGATCTCAACCTCAGACAACGTCGTTGGTTGGAGCTCATCAAGGATTATGATTTGGAGATTCACTATCATCCAGGCAAGGCAAATTTGGTTGCAGATGCCTTGAGTCGGAAGGAGCATGTTCACTCCGCATTTGTCGTCCAGCTACCCGATGAATTAGCAAAAGATTTTGAGAGACTCAACTTGGGAATTGTTACACACACTGAAGGAGTCACCATTGAATTGGCACCTACCTTGGAGCAAGAGATTCGTAAAGGTCAGGTTGGTGACGCTAAAATCCAAGAGATTAAGGATCTGATTACTGAAGGAAGAGTTCCGGAATTCACGGAGGATGAGCAAGGTACCATATGGTTCAAAGATCGGATATGTGTTCCAGAGATCGATAGCCTCCGTGAGGCTATATTGAAAGAAGCTCATGATTCTGATTACTCCATCCACCCTGGAAGCACTAAGATGTATCAAGATTTGAAGCAAAAGTATTGGTGGTATGGACTGAAAAGAGATGTGGCTGCTCATGTGGCTAAGTGTGATGTATGTCAAAGAGTCAAGGCCGAGCATCAAAGACCCGCTGGACTATTGCACCCGCTTAAGATTCCTGAGTGGAAATGGGAAGAAATCGGTATGGATTTCATTGTTGGACTACCCCGCACCCCTGCTGGATATGACTCTATTTGGGTAACTGTGGACAGATTAACAAAAGTGGCTCATTTCATACCAGTGAGGACTAATTACACGGGAGCCAAGCTAGCAGAATTGTATATGACTCGGATAGTTTGTTTACATGGAGTGCCTAAGAAGATCGTGTCTGATCGAGGATCACAGTTTACTTCTCGATTTTGGAAGAAGTTGCATGAGAGCTTGGATACAAAGTTGAATTTTAGCTCAGCCTACCATCTCCAGACTGATGGGCAGACAGAGAGGACTAATCAAGTGCTGGAAGATATGTTAAGAGCTTGTGCTCTCAAGCATGGTGGCAGTTGGGAGAAGAGCTTACCCTATGCTGAGTTTTCTTATAATAATAGCTATCAGGCCAGTTTGAAGATGTCACCATTTGAAGCTCTGTATGGTAGAAAATGCAGGACTCCACTATATTGGATCAGACTGGAGAAAGACAGTTCTTTGGGTCTGAATTGATTCAAGAGGCAGAAGAGCAAGTTCGAATGATAAGAGAAAATTTGAGAATTGCACAATCAAGGAAAAAGAGCTATGCTGATAATAGAAGGAGACTCCTGGAGTTTAAGGAGGGTGATCATGTCTATTTGAAGGTGTCACCACTCCGGGGTATGAGGAGATTTAAAGTTAAAGAAAAGTTGTCCCCTCGCTTCATTGGACCTTTCTTGATCTTAAAGCGAGTGGGAGAAGTTGCATATCAATTGGAGTTACCCGATCATCTGTCAGATGTACATAATGTATTCCATGTGTCTCAGCTAAAGAAGTGCCTCAGGGTACCTGAGGAGCAGTTACCAATGGAGGACCTTAGTGTTCAAGATGATCTAACTTATGCTGAGTACCCCATCAAGATTTTGGATACTTTGACTCGAGTTACAAGGAATAAGGTGATAAAGATGTGCAAAGTCCAATGGAGTCACCATGGCGAAGATGAAGCAACGTGGGAAAGAGAAGAAGAGCTTCGCATAGATTTTCCCCACCTTTTCCCTAGATCTTCTTAAATCTCGAGGACGAGATTATTTTTAAGGGGGGTAGGATTTGTAATACCCACTTTGTAAGAAAATAAAAAAAAATTATTACAATCATGTATGTGTGTGCATCTCTATCTATCATCACATGTGCCTGATCGTGATTAAAAAAAGAGTAAAACTCCACCAAGACAAAAGTAATCCATTGCATAATCCTGGATTTTTGTTTGTGCATTTAAAACAATAGTAATATGAACAAAAATAAAATAATACTGAGAAGAAGATTAGAGGAAAAAAATAATATCCAATATAAAATAATATTATAATTAAATAACACCCTCATAATTGGGTATGACCAATATGCGTAGTTCAAAGGAGTTTAAATTTGCATTTGAAAATTTCATTCAAAATTGGGATTTAAAAGAATTGTAAATAAAAGAAAACAAAAAAAAAACAAAAGAAAAAGGGATAAAAGCTTACCTGGACCGGATTCACCTGAGTGGCCCAGTTTTCCCCTGCGCTCGGCCCGTGCTACTCTGACCGCTTGTCCCCACTCGGCAGCCACGTTCCTGGACACGTTCTTTACTTCTTTTCGCTGGCTTGCGGCCCCCCACGTCAGGAGCGCGCCCTGTAGATCTTCTAGGACCGCATCTTCCGCAGCTTCTCCGCGAGCCACGCGATTTTGGCGCTTCGCACGACTCGTCAAACAGCTCCAACCGCCGCCGGGCTCTGCGGGATGCCAACAGCTTCGCCTACCTCTATAAACCTGGTCATCGTTGCAGGGAAAAGCCTTTGCAGCCACCGCTCTTACCTAGTAATCCCGACGCACCGTGGAGGAAAAGCAGACCACAGGTTGCTGCGGTGCTTGCAGTTGCAGGAGGGGTAAAGTGGGGCGAGGTTCACCGTCGCACTCCGATGGAGTGTACCATGCGGGCATGGCCGATTCCCCACCAGGCAGGAACTTTGCCACTAGCAGATTGCGGCGCCAGGACCTCGGGTGAGAACCCCCCCTTAGTCGCTTCTGATTTATCCATCCATGCCCGTAGTACTCCTTAAGCTAGGATTCCAGGGCTCTAACAACTGGTGCTTTGGCGCTGGTGTGGACGTTACCGAGGCACCGCCTCACCAGGGGGTCGACATCACCACTGTGCTAGTACTTGAGAAATTTCCCCCTTGAGTTCGTTGTGGCCTCCATGCGATTTTGCACTTACGCGCGTGTCGGACAGGGCCTAGGCCATCGGGAGTCCTGCGCCGCTGGGCATGGCCGCTTGGGGGAAGAAGACGTTGCAGCACGCGTTCGATCGATGATCGTCAGTGGAGATTAGAAGATAGAACATTCCCAGCTCGCTTTAATCGGGGCCATAGATTTTGGACTGGTCGGTTGTGATCATGAGCCACATACCGGTTGGTTGGACCATTGGATCCCGATCCGACGATCCAACAGGGTTCTGGTTCATTAAAACCGCAGATCTAATCCGAGCTCTCAAAATTTGATCGGACAGCTTAGATTTGAGAATACCCCTTCGCGAGTACGTTTTATAAATGAGACCCTGCCTTTTTCATATATCAACCCGCCGTCCTTGGGGCATTGTTCAATGAGTCTAGGGTAATTTACCAGTGAGCCCCCGCAGTTTTCAATATTTGAGGCCCCGTCCAGATAATTATAAAATCAGGAAAATGAATTAGAAAATGAGTTTTTAATATAAAAACAATTCATAGAATTTGTATAATTCATAGAAAATGCATATAAACTCCAAATTGGTCCATTCCAGTTCCTAAATTTTTGTAATAATATTGTCTACCCATTAGTGCCTCTGTTCTGACATGACAAACACATTAAAATTATTCTTTCACTTAATCTTGTATTAAGCACATAAAACATTAGAAAATTCATAACTTAAGATCTATAACTTCAAATTTAATGATTCCAGTTCCTGTGATCTTATTTTAATGTCTAGTTTATTACTGTATATTCTATTTGCATGTTTGATGTAATGTTAATTTATGCTATGTTATGTATGTATTGTGTTGATGCGAGTAGACGAGCAAGCCACTGTGGAATCTGAGGTTCAGCAAGTAGAGACTGCTGAGCAGGAGCTCGTGGAAGGCAAGTTGTGCCCTTGATCACTTCTTTTACCCATTCATGTTCTTATTATTCATAATGATCTGCATAGGATAATTTTGCTGGGACCCAATAGGATGCCCTAGATTTTGACTATCTTTATACCTTGTTTCACCACTGGTTTTACTACTAAAGTTTTGGGTAGTACATGCTATTGCTTTATGTGGATTTGGGTATAGAGATATTCATCACTCATTGTTATACTATTTATTGTTATCTGTTTTATTCTTCCTTGTTCATGTTAAGATCATTATGTTAATGGGAACATGGAGAACCACCCGGGAAAACAGTGCTACCACAAGGGTTTAATGGGACGCCCTTGGCTGATTAACTAGGAAAGCTAGGGGAGGGCTACCTTACCCGAAAGGGGCAAGGGCAGTAGGGGAGAGGTCAGTGCGGGGAGGTCCCTGGTTGATTTTGCTGCGATGGCTATCAGCCAGGAACCCTGTACTGGATCTTCCCATAAACTGTAGCGGGTAGTCTGAAGCTAGTGGAACTTTGTAAAGGCCTCGTAGTGGTACCCTGCCTCGCTTCCTAGGTAGAGGTGTATGGAGTCTGATCAACTCTGTGGCAGATGGGTAACACGACTTGTGGGTAAAGATGCGCAACCTCTGCAGAGTGTAAAACTAGTATACTAGCCGTGCTCACGGTCATGAGCGGCTCGGACACTCACATGATTAATTATGGAACTTAAACTTAACCTGTCATTTCATTGCATTTGGGATTATTTTATTATTACTTTTACTTATTATTATTATGATTTGGTATTTACTTACACTTAGTAACTGCTAATAAAATTTTGACCAACTTATAAAAGCAATGCTCAGCTTCAGCCATTATTTCATTGATCAGCCTTACACTTCATGAACTCCCTCCTTTGGTGAGTTCATGTCACATTATTCCCCACGACTTGTTGAGCTATGATCGTATGTGAGCTCACTCTTGCTGTCTCACACCCCCCCCCACAGGAGAAGAGCAGGTGGTCGAAAAGGAGCCGCCTAACACTGAGGAGTTCGATCTGATCTAGGTGGCGTTTCTCAGTCGACATTGGCGCCGACGATCCTTAGTTCGTTTTATGGTTATACTTTTATTTTGTAATAAGTCTTCCGCTATGTAATAAGTACTCTGATGTTTTATGACATTTATCTCTATACACTCTGTTATTATATATGTTGTCTTCTTGGCGCATGTATGAGATGCACCCGGCTTTGTTCCTTAAAACCGGGTGTTACAGACGATGACAACCTCATCATCCGAAACCTCCCCCTGTTCCTCTCCGACACTGCTCGTGCCTGGTTGGAGCACCTGCCTCCGGGGCAGATTTCCAACTGGGAGGATCTGGTCCAGGCTTTCGCCGGCAACTTCCAGGGCACATACGTGCGCCCCGGGAATTCCTGGGATCTCCGAAGCTGTCGGCAACTGCCGGGAGAGTCTCTCCGGGACTACATCCGGCGGTTCTCGAAGCAGCGCACCGAGCTGCCCAACATCACCGACTCCGATGTCATCGGCGCGTTCCTCGCCGGCACCACCTGCCGTGACCTGGTGAGCAAGTTGGGTCGCAAGACCCCCACCAGGGCGAGCGAGCTGATGGACATCGCCACCAAGTTCGCCTCCGGCCAGGAGGCGGTCGAGGCCATCTTCCGAAAGGACAAGCAGCCCCAGGGCCGCCCGTCGGAAGATGCTCCCGAGGCGTCTGCTCCGCGCGGCGCCAAGAAGAAAGGCAGGAGGAAGTCGCAAGCGAAACGCGATGTTCCCGATGCGGACCTTGTCGCCGCCGCCGAGCACAAGAACCCTCGGAAGCCCCCCGGAGGTGCTAACCTCTTCGACAAGGCACTCAAGGAGATGTGCCCCTACCATCAGGGGCCTGTCAAGCACACCCTCGAGGAATGCGTCATGCTTCGGCGCCACTTCCACAGGGCCGGGCCACCCGCAGAGGGTGGCAGGGCTCACGACGACGGCAAGAAGGAAGATCGCCAAGCAGGAGAGTTCCCAGAGGTCCGCGACTGCTTCATGATCTACGGAGGGCATGCGGCGAATGCCTCGGCTCGGCATCGTAAGCAAGAGCGTCGGGAGGTCTGCTCGGTGAAGGTGGCGGCGCCAGTCTATCTAGACTGGTCCGACAAGCCCATCACCTTCAACCGGGACGACCACCCCGACCACGTGCCAAGCCCAGGGAAGTACCCGCTCATCGTCGACCCCGTCATCGGCGACGTCAGGCTCACCAAGGTCTTGATGGATGGGGGCAGCTGCCTCAACATCATCTACGCCGAGACCCTCAGGCTCCTGCGCGTCGGTCTGTCATCCGTCCGAGCAGGCGCTGCGCCCTTCCATGGGATCATCCCCGGGAAGCGCGTCCAGCCCCTCGGGTAGATCGACCTTCCTGTCTGCTTCGGAACACCCTCCAACTTCCGAAGGGAGACCTTGACGTTCGAGGTGGTCGGGTTCCGAGGAACCTATCACGCAGTGTTGGGCAGGCCATGCTACGCGAAGTTCATGGCCGTCCCCAACTACACCTACCTAAAGCTCAAGATGCCGGGCCCCAACGGGGTCATCACCGTCGGCCCCACGTACAAGCACGCATTCGAATGCGATGTGGAGTGCGTGGAGTACGCCGAGGCCCTCGCCGAGTCCGAGGCCCTCATTGCCGACCTGGAAAGCCTCTCCCGAGAGGTGCCGGACGTGAAGCGGCATGCCGGCAACTTCGAGCCAGCGGAGACGGTTAAGGCCGTCCCTCTCGACCCCAGTGGCGACACCTCCAAGCAGATCCGGATCGGTTCCGGGCTCGACCCCAAATAGGAAGCAGTGCTCGTCGACTTTCTCCGCGCAAACGCCGACGTCTTTGCGTGGAGTCCCTCGGACATGCCCGGCATACCGAGGGATGTCGCCGAGCACTCGCTGGATATTCGGGCCGGGGCCCGACCGGTCAGACAGCCTCTGCGCCGATTCGACGAGGAAAGGCGCAGGGTGATAAGCGAGGAGATCCACAAGCTGATGGCAGCAGGGTTCATTAAAGAGGTATTCCACCCTGAGTGGCTTGCCAACCCTGTACTTGTGAGGAAAAAAGGGGGGAAATGGCGGATGTGTGTAGACTATACTGGTCTCAACAAAACATGTCCGAAAGTCCCCTACCCTCTACCTCGCATCGATCAAATCGTGGACTCCACTGCAGGGTGCGAAACCCTGTCTTTCCTCGATGCCTACTCAGGGTATCATCAAATCAAGATGAAAGAGTCCGACCAGCTCGCGACTTCTTTCATCACGCCCTTCGGCATGTACTGTTATGTCACAATGCCGTTCGGTTTGAGGAACGCGGGTGCAACGTACCAGCGGTGCATGAACCATGTGTTCGGCGAACACATCGGTCGCACGGTCGAGGCCTACGTCGATGACATCGTAGTCAAGACGAGGAAAGCCTCCGACCTTCTCTCCGACCTCGAACTGACATTCCGGTGTCTCAAGGCAAAGGGCGTCAAGCTCAATCCCGAGAAGTGCGTCTTCGGGGTGCCCCGAGGCATGCTCTTGGGATTCATCGTCTCCGAGCGGGGCATCGAAGCCAACCCGGAGAAGATCGCAGCGATCACAAACATGGGGCCCATCAAGGACTTAAAAGGCGTACAGAGGGTCATGGGATGCCTCGCGGCCTTGAGCCGTTTCATCTCGCGCCTCAGCGAAAGAGGCCTGCCCCTGTACCGTCTCTTAAGGAAGGCCGAGTGCTTCACTTGGACTCCCGAGGCCGAGGAAGCCCTCGGGAACCTGAAGGCGCTCCTCACCCAGGCGCCCATCTTGGTACCCCCAGCTGATGGAGAAGCCCTCCTGGTCTACGTCGCCGCAACCACTCAGGTGGTCAGCGCCGCGATCGTGGTCGAAAGGCAGGAAGAGGGGCATGCTTTGCCCATTTAGAGGCCAGTTTACTTCGTCAGCGAAGTGCTGTCCGAGACCAAGATCCGCTACCCACAAGTCCAGAAGCTGCTATATGCAGTGATCCTGACGAGGCGAAAGCTGCGACATTACTTCGAGTCTCATCCGGTGACTGTGGTGTCATCCTTCCCCCTGGGGGAGATCATCCAGTGCCGAGAAGCCTCAGGACGGATCGCAAAGTGGGCGGTGGAAATCATGGGCGAGGCGATCTCGTTCGCCCCTCGGAAGGCCATCAAGTCCCAGGTACTGGCGGATTTCGTAGCCGAATGGGTCGATACCCAGTTGCCAACGGCTCCGATCCAACCAGAGCTCTGGACCATGTTTTTCGACGGGTCGCTGATGAAGACGGGAGCCAGCGCGGGCCTGCTCTTCGTCTCGCCCCTCGGGAAACACCTGCGCTACATGCTCCGCCTCCATTTCCCGGCGTCCAACAACGTGGCTGAGTACGAGGCTCTGATCAACGGATTGCGAATCGCCATCGAGCTAGGGGTCCGACGCCTCGATGCACGCGGCGACTCGCAGCTCGTCATCGACCAAGTCATGAAGAACTCCCTCTGCCGCGACCCAAAGATGGAGGCCTACTGTGAGGAGGTCTGACGCCTGGAAGACAAGTTCTACGGGCTCGAGCTTAACCACATCGCCCGGTGTTACAACGAGACTGCGGATGAGCTGGCGAAGATAGCCTCGGGGCGAACAACGGTTCCCCCGGACGTCTTCTCCCGGGATCTGCACCAACCCTCCGTCAAGATAGGCGACGCGCCCGAGCCCGAGCCACCCTCGGCCTCGTCCGAGGTGACCTCGGCCCAGCCTGAGCCATCCTCGGCTCAACCCGAGGGACCCTCGGAGCCCGAGGGCGAAGCGCTACGCATCGAGGAAGAGCAGAGCGGGGTCATGCCAGATCAAGATTGGCAAACCCCGTACCTCAATATCTTCGCCGAGGGGAACTGCCCCTCGACCGAGCCGAGGCTCGGCGGGTAGCGCGACGCGCAAAGTCGTTCGTCTTGCTGGGCGATGAGAAGGAGCTCTACCACCGCAGCCCCTCGGGCATCCTCCAGCGATGCATCTCCATCGCCGAGGGTCAGGAACTCCTGCAGGAAATACACTCGGGGGCTTGCGGTCATCATGCAGCACCTCGAACCCTCGTCGGGAACGCTTTCCGCCAAGGCTTCTACTGGCCGACGGCGGTGGCTGACGCCACTAGAATTGTCCGCGCCTGCGAAGGGTGCCAATTCTATGCGAAGCAGACCCACCTGCCCGCTCAGGCTCTGCAGACGATACCCATCACCTGGCCCTTCGCCGTGTGGGGTCTGGACCTCGTCGGCCCTCTGCAGAAGGCGCCCGGGGGCTACACGCACCTGCTGGTCGCCATCGACAAATTCTCCAAGTGGATCGAGGTCCGACCCCTGAACAGCATCAGGTCCGAGCAGGCGGTGGCGTTCTTCACCAACATCATCCATCGCTTCGGGGTCCCGAACTCCATCATCACCGACAATGGCACCCAGTTCACCGGCAAAAAATTCTTGGATTTTTGCGAGGATTACAACATCCGGGTAGACTGGGCTGCCGTAGCTCACCCCATGTCGAATGGGCAAGTGGAACGTGCCAATGGCATGATCCTACAAGGGCTCAAGCCTCGGATCTACAACGACCTCAATAAGTTCGGCAAGCGGTGGATGAAGGAACTCCCCTCGGTGGTCTGGAGCCTGAGGACGACGCCAAGCCGGGCCACGGGTTTCACGCCTTTCTTCCTGGTCTACGGGGCCGAGGCCGTTCTGCCCACGGACCTGGAATACGGCTCCCCGAGGACGAGGGCCTACCACGAAGAAAGCAACCAAGCTAGCCGAGAAGACTCGCTGGATCAGCTGGACGAGGCTCGGGACAGGGCCTTACTACACTCGGCGCGGTACCAGCAGTCCCTGCGACGCTACCACGCCCGAGGGGTCCGACCCCGAGACCTCCAGGTGGGCGATCTGGTGCTTCGGCTTCGGCAAGACGCCCGAGGGAGACACAAGCTCACGCCCCCCTGGGAGGGGCCGTTCATCATCGCCAAAGTTCTGAAGCCCGGAACGTACAAGCTGGCCAACAGTCAAGGCGAGGTCTACGGCAACGCTTGGAACATCCAACAGCTACGTCGCTTCTACCCTTAAGATGTTTCCAAGTTATTCATATACCCCGCACCCACGCAAAGTTTAGTCAACAAGGAAGGGTCGGCCTCGCCTCGGCAAAGCCCGACCCTCCCTCGGGGGCTAAAAGGGGGGAAGCCCCCTCTGCGTCAAAATTTTCCTCGAACAAAAATCTCATTTACCAGAATATCTTTCGTGCTTTCTGACTACTTCGAAAAGTGGGTCCTGGAAACGACGGGGTACACGTAAGCAGTCAAGGCTGACCGAGCCGAGGGACTCCTACGCCTCCGGGATACGGATACCTCACTCATCACCTTCTGCGATAAGTAACTCGCGCTCGGATAAGGTGAATCCGTGGATCGAACGGGTCTTTACGTACGGAAGCTCTTCTGTCAAAGCGATTCTTCGAGCCTTCTCGACCGAGTCGGTGACAGGGCCTCATGGACGGGTGAAAGTACGCGTAAGCGGCAAGGCCGACCGAGCCGAGGGACTCCCACGCCTCCGGGATACGGATACCTCACTCATCACCTTCCGCGAGAAGCAACTCTCGCTCGCACTAACATCCCTGCTACCGACAAAAAGTCCAGATACTCGAAACAAGAGGAAAAGAGACGCAGCTTTGTAACGAAGCAAGGGTGTGTGTTCTGGCCTCGACGGCCGCACAAGGCCCACGCTACAAGACGATTTGACCCTGCAGGCTCGGATCTTGACGTTGGAAGAGGGCGATGACACCCTCGGCGTCGACAGCACCTTCGGCAAGGCCCGACCTAGCCTCGGACGGCGACGCGGTCCGTGGGCCTCCGCTCCGAAGGACAACGTCATCACCACGCTCGAGCAATCTCTGCCAGGGACTTCTCCGAGAACCCGGCCCGAGCGGACGGCTCGGCCGGCCACCTCCGGGGCCTCGGCCGACCTCCTTCCGAGGGCGCCAGCTCGGCCCGAAGCCTCGGCTGATCAGCTCCGACGTCGATCCTGCCAACGGACAACCCGGCTAGGCTCTGGCCAACCAGGTTTTATTTCTCGAGCCAACTCCGCCTCTGCTCGTGCTGATATCGCCTACCCCTGGTCTCGGCTCGTCGAAGAGCGGCCGAGGGGTCTCTTTAACTAAGCTAGAGGAGCCTCGGACAACAGGTCCGACCGAGCCGAGGGATTCCTACGCCTCCGGGATATGGATACCTCACTCGTCACCTTGACACGGGGCGACTCACGCTTGGTGAAGCGGTTCAGGCAAACAACAGGCGAGTCTTGGTGCTCAGAAATGAGGAAAAAACACGGCTTTGTGCCGAAGTTACATACATGTTCAGGCCCCGAAAGCCGAAATGAACAAAAAACCCGGCACTCGAAGTGCCATTACAAACGGAACTCCGGTTCCGTCCCCGCGGGTACGGACAACCTCCCCGCCAGGGAAGCCCGTGGAGCGACAAGCTCTGGGCGAATCACCAGCAAACGCGGGACGCCCCTAAGCACCCCGGCAGATCCTCACAGTCGTCCTCGCCGCGAATGCGAGGAGGAAGACGGAATGTTGCATCCTAGCTGGGCAACAACAGTTCTCCTTCCCTGGCATGACTGGAGGATGTCTCCGCTGTGGGGTTAAAAGGCGATTGCCACCACCAGAAGCTGGAAAATGAGGTGGCCCGCCGACCCGCGTAGGAGGTGGGGCCCCAGCTCGCCTCGCTCCCCGCCCCGGCGAGGATGACGAACACCCTCAACACTGAGGGCGGCGCCGGGACCGCAGTCCGGTTTGCCCCTCCCCACCCAGGAGCTGGTGGTCACCGTCTCGGGTGACCCCCAGCCGAGGGGGGCAACCGGGCTGCATGATGAAAATCCTTGAAGCCGAACGATGGCTGAAAGGTACCAACTCCCACGGAGTTGCGTTCCTCCAGCGATGGAGCGAAAAGACGGCGGTTCCCCCCATCCGGGGGCTTGGAAGATGGAGAGACACAATGCATAAGGAAGGAAGGAGACATGGTCACCTTGCGAAGGGGGTCGCCCTCCTTTTAAAGGCAACTCCCCCTGCTTGCACCCTCAACCGTCACGGGCTGAGTCTTCTCCAACACGCCTCCAAAGTCCTCCCCTGCGGCGCGGGGGCTGGGGCCCGCCTATCATGCAGACCGGCTCCAAGCAGAAGAAGCCGAACCGCCGCGCACGACGCACGCAACCGCCCAGCGGTTACAAGTAACCCTCCACTTTTGCCCAGACCGGCGGGCAAAAGGGGCAGGCGGCATGCAACCGCGCCAAGTGGACGCGCCTCTCCGACTCCTGGCAGGCCAGCGCGACGGCTCAAGCCCACGCGTCGTGCAACTGGCGCGCCGGGTGCTGCATGCGAACCGCTGTGCCACTCGCTCCACCACCGCACCTCCTCGATTGCGGAACCGATACCGCGATTCGAGGCGACCCAGCCCACGACCCAGCAGCGCCAGCCTGGCGCAGCGGTCAAACGCGGTCAAAAATGGGCCGACAGTAATGACGGTGGCAGGCGCGCGAGGGCAGCGGTCACGCCATCTGCCAGGCTCATGTCCCATCCGAAGGCAGCAAGAGAACCACCTCTCGCGGCGTGAAGACGACGCGCCCGTGACCCGTACCTCGAACGGCTCGCGCACGCGCAACGGCAACCTCGCCAACTACTCACCCCGGCGCATTAACTCCGCGGCTCGACGGACAGCGCTACGGGCGGGAGAGGCTGGCGACGTTTCGCCTTCGCCAAAACAACCACGCCGAAAAAGGTACGCCACGACGTTCAATTTCGAATCCTTTTTCCCTTTTCCTTCTTTCTCTATCTCTTGCAACAGGGACCGGGAAAGGGGATACCCCCAAAGGGATCCTTCCCCGTGAAGGAACTAGGCTCCGAGCCTCCTTACTGATCAGGGGTTCGAAGGCTGGCCCCCCGAAGGGTTCAACAGCCGCCTCAGATCGCGTGGGCCCGACACCCACTACTGGTCAGGGGTTCGAAGGTCGGCCCCCGAAAGGTCCCACGACCGCCTCAGGCTACTCGGGCTCCGTGCCCCCTACTGATTAGAGGTTCGAAGGCTGGCCTGTCGAAGGGTTCACAGTCGCCTCAGACGCCGAGCGAGGGATGACCAGGGGTACGTTCGATACATAACCAAGGCTCGGGCTGCGCTCCCGAGGTACCCTAGGACATTTCCGAGACCAGCGGGAACGACTCTGTAACGGAATCCCATCGGAGGGAGGCAACGAGCCCTCGGACCCCGTCGCTAGGGGACCGGGTCCGGCAGATCACCCGCAGGTACTTTTGGGCGTGCCTCCGGGCCCCTAGCCGACCCCCAACGAACGGGGCACGGACGTCCACTCGGATTACCCGATTGCAGCTCACCGGAGACACCATGTTCGGTGCCCATCGAGGGTAACATGGCGCACTCCCCCCTCCTCCTTGCGGAAAGGCGACGTAGGGGCGTATATAAAAAAGTCGAGTCTGTCCCTGATCGTCCTCTCGCTCCGTGCGGAGGCTCGGGGGCTGCTCTCGCAAACCCGGCTCCGGCCAAACCGTTGACAGCGTCAACATACCAGCCCGAGAACTTGGGCCCCGACAGTGCACCTGGGCTACGCCCTGCTCGCATGAGGGAACCGCCAGACCAGCCGAGGCATTACGCAAGGCATTAAGACCTCGAAGGAGTGAAACCACTCCTCCGAGGCCTCGGGGGCTACACCCGGCGGGTGCGCTCGCGCGCACCCACCGGAACAAAGTACCTCCGAGAAAGGCTGGTCCCCTTGCAAAAAAGTGCGACGCAAGCCTCCAAGCGAGTGTTAACACTCTCTTCGAGGCTCGGGGGCTACTGTCGGGGACCATAATTAGGGGTACCCTCAAGACGCCTAATTCTCAGCTGGTAACCCCCATCAGCATAAAGCTGCAAAGGCCTGATGGGTTTGATTAAGTCAGGGATCAGTCCATACGAGTGACTCGATCACGCCACGCCCGAGCCTAGCCTCGGGCGAGGGCGGCCGACCCTAAGATGACTCCGTCTCGCCTGAGGTCTCCTCTTTCACGGCAGACGCATCACCGGCTCGCCCGAGGCCCCGCCTTCGATAAGAAGTAACCCTGACTAAATCACTGCGCCAACCGACCGAGTCACCGGGGCGTTTAACGCAAAAGGTAAGACCGACGGGCGACCAAACTCCGCTCCACCCGACCCAGGGCTCGGACTCGGGCTAAGGCCCCGGAAGACGGCGAACTCCGCTCCGCCCGACCCAGGGCTCGGACTCGGGCTAAGGCCCCGGAAGACGGCGAACTCCGCTCCGCCCGACCCAGGGCTCGGACTCGGGCTAAGGCCCCGGAAGACGACGAACTCCGCCTCGCCCGACCCAGGGCTCGGACTCCGCCTCGGCCTCTGCCGAACGACCTCCGCCTCGCCCGACCCAGGAGTTCGGGCTCGGCCTCTGTCTTGCAGGACGGACTCGACCTCGACTTCGGAGGAGCCTCCACGACGCCCGACCTAGGACACAAGACCGCCACGTCAACAGGAAGCGTCATCATCACCCTGCCCCGAGCCGACTTGGGTCACAGAGAACAAGACCGGCGTCCCATCTGGCCAGCTTCGCCAGATAGGCAATGATGGCGCCTCACTAGACCATGACGACGGCGGCTCCCAGCTCCCTTACGAAAGCAGGAGGACGTCAGCAAGGGCCCAGCCACTCCGACAGCTGTCCCTCCGTCCGGCTCCGTTACTCCTCCAACAGCCACGACGCCACACCAACAGGGTGCCAAGATCTCTCCGGCTGCCACCTTGGCATGTACTTAGGGCGCTAGCTCTCCCTCGCTAGACACGTAGCACCTTGCTACACCCCCATTTTGTACACCTGGATCCTCTCCTTACGACTATAAAAAGAAGGACCAGGGCCTTCTTAAGAAAGGTTGGCCTCGCGGGGACGAAGGGCAGGGGCAGGCGCTCTCTCGGGGCCGCTCGCTCCCCTCACCTCGCGCGGACGCTTGTAACCCCCTACTGCAAGCGCACCCGACCTGGGCGCGGGACGAACACGAAGGCCGTGGGAATTCTCCGACTCCCTCGTCGCGACCCGGCTCCAGCCACCGACCTCTCGCTCTACTCCCCCCTTCGCGCTCGCCCACGCGCTCGACCCATCTGGGCTGGGGCACGCGGCACTCTCACTCGTCGGCTCGGGGACCCCCCGGTCTCGGAACGCCGACAATCCTATAATAGATATTCATGTGGTTCCGGTGCTTTAAATTGCTTTAAATTGGTATCTTAATGGTAAATAGTGGTAGGTTGATATTCCTGTGATATATCCATTCAATTGGTGTTTAACTCTGATTCTGTGCATTTGTGTGTTATACGCATCACGGTTTAATTATTGACACAATGCATCCCACAGGTGCTAAGGTGTAGTAATTCTTCGAATTAGCCTAAGTATGTGCAATTTGGCATATAAGGCCAAAGTTAAGATTTTAATGTAAGCACAATTTAGGGGGAGCATTCTATAAACTTAGAATTCAAAAATTGTGATTTAAATCTTATTCTTGTGTAAGCTTTAATTGTGTTGCCATCAATCACCAAAAAGGGGGAGATTGAAAGCTCTCTTGTGGGTTTTGGTGTTTGTATGACAAATCAATTAAAGGACTAACAAGTGTGCTAAGTGTTGAACAGGTGCTTAATTCAAAGCTAACAGGGTTCAACACAAGTGAACAAGTGTGATGGTCCAAAGACTAGATTATCTATAGATAATGGACATCACAAGCAAGATGGACATTGCTTAAGTGAGACTCGATGTGCGTAACTCAGAGACAACTGATCAAGCCAAGGATGGAGGCAAGAAAAGCTTCGAGGCACCGAGTGCACGGGAGAAGGTCAAGGAGACCAGGAACCCAAAAGCCAGGGGTGAAGAAGAAGACTTGCAAAGTCAAGGTTGATCGAGTTAAGAAGAGTTATGGTGCATCAAGGATCACTACATAAGGACATGACTTACAACCAATAAGGTAACATCTACAATTATGTGGTGTAAGTCATAAAGCTCAAGATCAAGCTCTAGAAGTGAACAAGGTATGTTTCTGGACTCAGTGAATTGTTTTGTTCACTAACATGGTTATCTGAGTGCTAGAAAATGTGCCAAGAAAAGAAGAAAAGAGTTGGAGAAGATATGGCTTTGTATAGCCAAAACCAGCACCAGCTTGGCACACCAGACTGTCCGGTGGTGCACCGGACAGTGTCCGGTGCCCCAGGCTGGCTCAGCGTCAACTAGGCGCTCTCGGGAAAAGAGGAAGGCGACGTGGCTAAAATTCACCGGACTGTCCGGTGGTGCACCGGACTGTCCGGTGAGCCAACGGCGCCCGCGCCAACGGTCGGCAGCGCAATCAGCGGGCGACGCGTGGCCTGAGCCAACGGTTAGTTGGCGCACCAGATTGTCCGGTGTGCACTGGACAGTGTCCGGTGAGTCAAGAGGACCGTTGCTCCAACGGTCAGCTGAGCCCGATATGGAAGGAGATCGCGCACCAGACAAGCTACAGGACCTGTCCGGTGCGCCACCCGACAGAAAGCAAATATTGCCTTCCAAAAGGAATTCCAACGGCTCCTAGGCCCCTTGGGTCTATAAAAGGGACCCCTAGGCGCCTCCAACAGGGACACAAGTGCAGCCAACAATTGTATACATCATTTGGATTAATTCTCTCTCTCCCTCTCATGTATATCTCTCTAGTTTGTGTAGAGGCAAAGCTATAAGCCTTTAGAGAGTAGAGAAGTGCTGCTGAGAGCTAGAGCAAAGTCTTGAGCGCATTGTTACTCTACCGGAGTGCTGTCAAGAAGATTGTAAGCAGCCACGGTGTTGTTGTAACCAATATCAACATAGTGGAAGGCTCTATTTGTCATACTGACAGATCTGAGCAAACAAAGAAAGGAGTTGAAATAGACTCCAAGCCCAGGTGTGGCTAACTCCAACGAGGACTAGGCAAGCATTTCAGGCTTGGCCGAACCTCGGGATAAATCCCTGCGTCTGTGTGCTCTGCTCTGTGTTGTGTGCTGATTCTCTGTCTTACTTACTCTTTATATCTGCACTTCAATACTTATTTGTGGTACAAGTTATACTTGAAGTGCAGAGCATATTAAGACAAGATCTTCTATTCCGCTGCAACCTACTCGAAGGATCCTTCATTCCACTCGATCCAGCCTTCGAGTAGAGTAAGAATTTAAGTTTTAAAGTGATAATTATTATTCGTCTATTCACCCCCCTCTAGGCGACATCCAGATCATGTTCCCGGGCATAGGAAACTTTCACTTTCACTCATATATTGTTTGCCAAAGGGGGAGAGAAGTTACTAAGGGCTCATATTTCACTCAAAGTATCTGTTTTTGGTGATTCATGCCAAAGGGGGAGAAAGTATTAGCCCAAAGCAAAAGGACCGCACCACCACGCCAATTTCAAAATTTTTTGAAACAAGTTTAAGTTTTTTAAATGTTTTTCAATTGGTATCTTTGAAATTAGCATTCCTCTAAGAAATTCTATCTCAATTAGTAAAACCCTCTTGAACACTAAGAGGAGAATTTCATTAAGGGGGGTTTTGTTTAGTCAAAGGAAAAGCATTTGAAACAGGGGAGAAAATTTCAAAATCTTGAAAATGCTTCTCGAAATCTTACTTATATACCTTTGACTATTTGCAAAAGACTTTGAAAAGAATTTCCATAAGAATTTGCAAAAACAAAACAAGTGGTGCAAATGTGGTCCAAAATGTTAAAAGAAAGAAAGCAATCCATGCATATCTTATGAAAGTTTAAATTGGTTTAATTCCAAGCAACCTTTGCACTTACCTTATGCAAACTAGTTCAATTCTGCACTTATATATTTGCTTTGGTTTGTGTTGGCATCAATCACCAAAAAGGGGGAGATTGAAAGGGAAATAGGGTCAAACCTTTTCCTAAATGATTTTGGTGGTTGAATTGCCCAACACAAACAATTGGTCTAACTAGTTTGCTCTAGATTATGAGTTCTACAGGTGCCAAAGGTTCAACATAAACCAATAAAAAGTCAAAGATAGGGTTCAAAACAAAAGGAGCAAAAGAAACCGAAGGCAGTCCTGGTCTGGTGCACCAAACTGTCCGGTGCACCATTAGACAGTGTCCGGTGCACCAGGGTGGATCAACTCGAACTCGCTACCGTCGGGTTTCTGGGAAAGCCACTCCGCTATAATTCACCGGACTGTCCGGTGTATAACCAGACTGTCCAGTGAGCCATGCGGAGTAACGGCTACAGCGCCAACGGTCGTCTGCAAAAGTGAACAATGAACACTATAGCGTGCGGATCGTTCGCGCAGAGTCAGAGCAGGCGCCAGAAGGCGCACCGGACAGTTAACAGTGACTGTCCGGTGGCCCAAGATGACAGAGCTCCAACGGTCGAACCCTAACGGTTGGGTGACGTGGCTGGCGCACCGGACAGTGTCAGGTGGCCCCATCGACAGACAACCTCCCCAACGGCCATTTTGGTGGGTGGGGCTATAAATACCCCCCAACCACCACACTTCAAGGCATCCAAGTTTTCAGCCATTGCATTCAATACAAGGGCTCTAGACTTCACTCCAAGACACAAACAAGAGATCAAATCCTCTCCCAAACCCATGATCACTCCAAACAATTAGTGACTAGTGAGAGAGAGATATTTGTGTTCATTTGAGTTCTTGTCGCTTGGATCGCTTTTCTTCTTCCCCATTCTTGTTCTCAAGACACTTGTAATCAAAGCAAGAGACACCAATTGTGTGGTGGTCCTTGTGGGGTCTAAGTGACCCATTTGATTGAGGAGAAAAGCTCACTCGGTCTAGGTGACCGTTTGAGAGAGGGAAAGGGTTGAAAGAGACCCGGTCTTTGTGACCACCTCAACGGGGAGTAGGTCTGCAAGAACCGAACCTCAGTAAAACGAATCATCGTGTCACTCTCTTCATTTGCTTGTGATTTGTTTTCACCCTCTCTTTCGGACTCGATTTTATTTCTAACGCTAACTCCGGCTTGCAGTGTGTGCTTAAGTTTATAATTTTCAGATTCCGCCTATTCACCCCCCCTCTAGGCGACTTTCAGATAGGTGGCTCGACCACTGCGTCAGTCGGGAATAGAGTGAATAGGTCAAGGTCAGGGTCGGAGGAGGGTGGTGTGGTGGTGGAGGAGTAGGGAAATACGGACTCATCAAACACCACATGGCGAGAGATGAGAATCCGGCGAGAGGAAAGGTCAAAGCACCGATAGCCCTTGTGGTCTGGGGAGTACCCGAGAAACACAGAGGGTGGAATGGGGTGCTAGCTTGTGAGGAGTAGTGGTAGCGGTGTTCAGGTAGCAAGCAAACCCGAAGACACGAAGGTGGTCTGAAAGGGAAATAGGGTCAAACCTTTTCCTAAATAATTTTGGTGGTTGAATTGCCCAACACAAACAATTGGACTAACTAGTTTGCTCTAGAATATATGTTCTACAGGTGCTAAAGGTTCACAACAAACCAATACAAAGTTAAAAGAAAGGGTTCAAAACAAAGGAGCAAAGAAAACCGAAGGCTGCCCTGGTCTGGCACATTAGACTGTCCGGTGCACCGGGGTGGATCAACTCAAACTCCTCAGCTTTGAGTTTCTGAAAATTGCTCTCGGCTATAATTCACCGGACTGTCCGGTGTAGCACCGGACTGTTCGGTGTGCCAGCGGGAGTAACAGCTAGCGCACCAATGGTCGTCTGCAAAAGGTGAACAGTGATCTACAGTGCGCGGACTGCGCGCGTAGAAGTCAGAGCAGGCGCAAAAGGCACACCGGACAGTGAACATGACCTATCCGGTGCACCACCGGACTGTCCGGTGGCCCCACAAGGTAGAGCTTTAATGGTCGAACCCTAACGGTTGGGTGATGTGGCTGGCGCACCGGACAGTGTCCGGTGGCGCACCAGACTGTCCGGTGCGCCCGTCGACAGCAGAGTTCCCCAATGGCCATTTTGGTGGGTGGGGCTATAAATACCCCCAACCACCACACATTCAAGGCATCCAAGTTTTCAGCCATTGCATTCAATACAAGAGCTCTAGACTTCACTCCAGGACACAAACAAGAGATCAAATCCTCTCCCAAGTCCAAAGATCATTCCAATCAAATAGTGACTAGTGAGAGAGAGATATTTGTGTTCATTTGAGTTCTTGCGCTTGGATCACTTTTCCTCTTCCTTCTTTCTTGTTCCCAAGACACTTGTAATCAACGCAAGAGACACTAAGTTGTGGTGGTCCTTGTGAGGGGTCTAAGTGACCCGTTGATTGAGAAGAGAAGCTCACTCGGTCTAGGTGACCGTTTGAGAGAGGGAAAGGGTTGAAAGAGACCCGGTCTTTATGACCACCTCAATGGGGAGTAGGTTTGCAAGAACCGAACCTCGGTAAAACAAATCACCATGTCACACTCTTCATTTGCTTGTGATTTGTTTTTGCCCTCTCTTTTCGGACTCGATTTTAATTCTAACGCTAACCCCGGCTTGTAGTGTGTGCTTAAGTTTATAATTTTCAAATTCCGCCTATTCACCCCCCTCTAGGTGACTTTCAATTGGTATCGAAGCCTGGTACTTCATTAGAGCTTAACCGCTTGAAGTGATGTCGGGAGATCACGCCACGAAGGAGGTCATGACCGGCAAGAAGACCGCTACAAGCCACAGGAAGGCTCCATCAAGTGAGTTCGGCTCCAAAGGAAAGGGAGAATCATCCTCCCACAACAAGTCGCATCAGAGTGGCGACAAGAAGAAGAAGATGAAGAAGGTGGTCTACTACGAGACCGATTCTTCTTCGCCATCCACCTCCGGCTCCGACGCGTCGTCCGTCACTTTTAAGCGCCATGAGCGCAAGAAGTATAGTAAGATGCCACTTTGTTATCCCCGTATCTCTAAACGCACTCCTTTACTTTCTGTCCCACTAGGCAAACCACCCATTTTTTATGGTGAAGATTATAATATGTGGAGTGATAAAATGAGGCATCACCTAACCTCACTCCACGCTAGCATTTGGGATGTTGTTGAGTTTGGAGCGTAGGTACCATCGCCGGGGGATAAAGATTATGATTCGGACGAGGTTGCCCAAATCCGACACTTCAACTCCCAAGCCACTACTATACTCCTCGCCTCTCTAAGTCGAGAGGAGTATAATAAGGTGCAAGGGTTGAAGAGTGCCAAAGAGATTTGGGACGTGCTCAAGACCATGCATGAAGGAGACGAGGTGACCAAGATCATCAAGAGGAAAACGTCGAGGGGGAGCTCGATCGCTTCATGCTCAACCAAGGGGAGGAGCCACAAGCAATGTACAATCGGCTCAAAACCTTGGTGAACCAAGTGCGCAACCTCGGGAGCACCAAATGGGATGACCATGAAATGGTCAAGGTTTTCTTAGATCACTCATTTTTCTTAATCCTACTCAAGTACAATTAATTCGTGGTGATCCTAGATATAAGCTAATGTCTCCCGAGGAGGTTATACAAAAATTTGTGAGCTTTGAATTGATGATCAAAGGCTCCAAGAAAATCATCGAGCAAGGCGCCACCTCAACACCCGAGGTGCAACCCGTCGCATTCAAGCCGATGGAAGAAGAAAAGAAAGACTCTACACCAAGTAGGGTCCCCATCGACGCCTCCAAGCTCGACAACGAGGAGATGGCGCTCATCATCAAGAGCTTCTGCCAAATCCTTAAGCAAAGGAGGGGGAAAGACTACAAGCCCCGCTCCAAGAAAGTTTGCTACAAGTGTGGTAAGCCCGGTCACTTTATAGCAAAATGTCCTATTTCTAGTGACAGTGACAGGGGCGATGACAAGAGGGGGAAGAAGAAGGAGAAGAAGAGATACTACAAGAAGAAGGGTGGCGATGCCCATGTTTGCCGGGAGTGGGACTCCGACGAGAGCTCCACTGACTCCTCCTCCGACGAGGACGCCGCAAACATCGCCGTCAACAAGGTTCTTCTCTTCCCCAACGTCGGCCACAAGTGCCTCATGGCAAAAGACGGCAAGAAGAAGAAGGTAAAATCTAGATCCTCCACTAAGTATGCAACTTCTAGTGATGAGGATAATTCTAGTGATGATGAGTATAACTTGCTCACTCTTTTTGCCAACCTAAACATGCAACAAAAAGAAAAATTGAAAGAATTGATTAGTGCTATTCATGAGAAGGATGAACTCTTGGATAGCCAAGAGGACTTCCTTATTAAGGAAAACAAGAAGCATGTTAAGGTTAAAAATGCTTATGCTCTAGAGGTAGAAAAATGTGAAAAATTAACTAGTGAGCTAAGCACTTGCCATGACACTATTTCTAACCTTAGAAATGAAAATGCTAAATTAATTGCTAAGGTTGAGAAATCAATTGTTTGTGATGATTCAATTACCAATCTTAGAAATGATAATGCTAGTTTAATTGCTAAGATTGATAAATTGAATGCCTCTCTTGCTAACCTTAAGATTGAGAATGAAAAATTAATTGTTAAGGCTAAAGATTTAAATGTTTGCAATGATGTTATTTCCAATCTTAGAAATTAAAATGCCATGTTACATGCTAAGATTGATGAATTAAATGCAACCCTCTACATCTACTGTTAGTCATGTCTCTATTTGCACCAGATGTAGAGATGTTAATACTGATGCTATCCATGATCACATTGCTATGATTAAACAACAAAATAATCATATAGCAAAATTAGATGCTAAAATTGCCGAGCATGAATTAGGAGAAATTTAAATTTGCTCGTAGTATGCTTTATAATGGGAGATGCCCTGGCATTAAGGATGGCATTGGCTTCCAACAGGGAGACAATGTCAAGCTCAGTGCCCCTAAAAGATTGTCTAATTTTGTTAAGGGCAAGGCTCCCATGCCTCAGGATAACGAGGGCTATATTCTATATCCTACTGGTTATCCTAAGGATAAGATTAGGAGAATCCATGCTAAGAAGACTCATTCTGTTTCTCACCATGCTTTTATTTATAAGAATGAGGCTTCTATCTCTAGGTGTTCTACCCATGTTAAAATGCCTAAAAATAAATCTCCTATTGCATCAAATGATCATAACATTTCATTTAAGACTTTTGATGCTTCTTATGTGCTCACTAACAAATCAGGCAAAGTAGTTGCCAAATATGTTAAGGGCAAACACAAGGGGTCAAAGACTTGTGTTTGGGTACCCAAGGTGCTTGTTTCTAATGTGAAAGGACCCAAGACTGTTTGGGTACCTAAGAACAAGACCTAAATTTGTTTTGTAGGTTTATGCATCCGGGGGCACAAGTTGGATCATTGATAGTGTCGGCGTTTCGAGACCTGGGGGTCCCTAATGCCGACGAGTGAATGTCGCCGCGTGCCCCAGCCCAGATGGGTCGACGCGAGGCCGAGCGCGAAGGGGGGAAGCGAGGTGGCCGGAAGCGGGCGTGAGAGAGGAGTGGGAATCCCGTGGCCTTCGTGTTCGTCCCGCGCCCAGGTCGGGTGCGCTTGCAGTAGGGGGTTACAAGCGTCCACGTGGGAGAGGGAGCGAGCGGCCTCACGCGAGCACCTTGTCTCGTCCTCGTCCCCGCGCGGCCAACCTTCTCTAAGAAGGCCCTGGTCCTTCCTTTTATATGCGTAAGGAGAGGATCCAGGTGTACAATGGGGGGTGTAGCAGAGTGCTACGTGTCTAGCGAGGGAGAGCTAGTGCCCTGAGTACATGCCATCGTGGCGTCCGGAGAGATGTTGGTACCCTGCTGGTGCGATGTCGTGGCTGTCGGAGGAGCGCTGGAGCCTGGCGGAGGGACAGCTGTCGGGGCTGTGGAGTCCTTGCTGACGTCCTCTTGCTTCCGTAAGGGGGCTGAGAGTCGCCATCGTCACTGTGTATGCGGGGCGCCATCATTGCCTATCTAGTGGAGTGTGCCAGATGGGACGCCGGTCTTGTTCCCTGTGGCTCGAGTCTGCTCGGGGCAGGGTGATGATGGCGCCTCCTGTTGACGTAGCCGGTCCGCGCCCTAGGTTGGGCGATGTGGAAGCTCCTCCAAAGCCGAGGTCGAGTCTGTCTTCTGTGGTTGAGCGAGACGGAGATCGTCGGCCGAGGCCAGAGCGGAGTCCGAGCCCTGGGGTCGGGCGAAGCGGAGTTCTTCGGCTGACGCCAGGGCGGAGTCCGAGCCCTGGGGTCGGGCGGAGCGGAGTTCGTCGTCTTCTGAGGCCGTAGCCTAGTCCGAGCCCTGGGTTGGGCGAAGTTCACCGTCTTTCGAGGCCGTAGCCTAAGTCCGAGCCCTGGGTCGGGCGGAGTTCGCCGTCTTCCGAGGCCGTAGCCTGAGTCCGAGCCCTGGGTCGGGCGGAGTTCGCCGTCTTCCGAGGCCGTAGCCTAGTCCAAGCCCTGGGTCGGGCGGAGTTCGCCGTCTTCCAAGGCCGTAGCCTAGTCCGAGCCCTGGGTCGGGCGGAGTTCGCCGTCTTCCGAGGTCGTAGCCTAGTCCGAGCCCTAGGTCGGGCGGAGTTCGCCGTCTTCCGAGGCCGTAGCCTAGTCCGAACCCTGGGTCGGGCGGAGTTCGCCGTCTTCCGAGGTCGTAGCCTGAATCCGAGCCCTGGGTTGGGCGGAGCGGAGTTTCCTATGGTGTCCGCGGCCGAGCCTGACCGCCTGTCAGCCTCACTCTGTCAAGTGGCACCGCAGTCGGAGTGGCGCAGGCGGCGCTGTCTTTCTGTCAAGCCGGTCAGTGGAGCGGCGAAGTGACGGCGGTCACTTCGGCTCTGTTGGCTGCAGGGCGCGCGTCAGGATAAGGGCGTCAGGCTGTCTTTGCATTAAATGCTTCTGCGATTTGGTCAGTCGGCGCGGCGATTTGGTCAGGGTTGCTTCTTGGCGAAGACAGGGCCTCGGGCGAGCCGGAAATGCGTTAGCCGCTGAAGGGGGGCCTCGGGCGAGGCGGAGATCCTCCTGGGTCGGACGCCCTTGTCAGAGGCTAGGCTCGGGCGAGGCGTGATCGCGTCCTTCGAATGGACCGATCCCTGACTTAATCGCACCCATCAGGCCTCTGCAGCTTTATGCTGATGGGGGTTACCAGCTGAGAATTAGGAACCTCATGGGTACCCCTAATTATGGTCCCCGACAGTAGCCCCCGAGCCTCCAAGGGAGTGTTAATACTCGCTTGGAGGCTTTTCTCGCACTTTTTTGCAAGGGGACCAGCCTTTCCCGGTTGCTGTTTGTTCCGGCGGGGGCGCGCGAGCGCACCCGCCGGGTGTAGCCCCCGAGGCCTCGGAGGAGTGGTTAGACTCCTTCGAGGTCTTAGTGCGTTTCGTGATGCTTTGGCCAGTCTGGTTGTCCCCTCATGCGAACTGGCCGTAGCCCGGGTGCACCGTCGAGTCCCAAGTTCTCGGGCTGGTATGTTGACGCTGCCAACGGTTTGGCCGGAGCCGATTTTGCGAGAGCAGCCCCCGAGCCTCCGCACAGAGCGAGAGGACGACCAAGGACAGACTCGACTTTTTTACATACGCCCCTGCGTCGCCTTTCCGCAAGGAGGAGGGGGGAAAGCGCCATGTTGCCCTCGACGGGCGTCGAACATGGTGTCTCCAGCGAGCTGCGAACGGGTGATCCGAGTGGACGCCCGTGCCCCATTCATTAGGGGTCGGCTGTGGCCCGGAGGCGTGCCCAAAAGTACCTACGGGTGATTTGCCGGACCCGGTCCCCTGGCGACGGGGTCCGAGGGCTCGATGCCTCCCTCTGATGGGATTCCGTTACAAGATCGTTCTCACTGGTCTCAGAAATGTCCTAGGGTACCTCGGGAGCGCAGCCCGAGCCTTGGTTATGTATCGAACGTACCCATGGTCATCCCTCGCTCTGTGTCTGAGGCGGCTGTGAACCCTTCGGGGGCCAGCCTTCGAACCCCTGATCAGTAGTGGGCGCGGAGCCCGAATAGCCTGAGGCGGTCGTTGAACCCTTCGAGGGGCCGGCCTTCGAACCTCTAACCAGTAGTGGGTGTAGATCCCACGCGATCTGAGGCGGCTGTCGAACCCTTCCGAGGGGCCAGCCTTCGAACCTCTGATCAGTAGGGAGGCTCGGGGCCTGGTTCCTTCACGGAGAAGGATCCTTTTCGGGGTATCCCCCTTTCCCGGTCCCTGTTGCAAGAGAGAGAAAGAGGAAAAAGGAGAAGGATACGAAATCGAACGGCGTGGCGTACCTTTTTTCGACGTGGTCATCGTGGCGAAGGCGAAGCGTCGCTCGCTTCTCCTGCCAGAGGCGCCGCCTGCCCTGCCGCTGAGTTAATGCGACGGGACAAGTGGTTCGCGGGGCAGCCATTGCGCGTGCGCGTGCCGTTCGAGGAACGGCTGTTTTGCTTCGTGTTTTTGAATCCTGCGGCCGATCCGGGCGGAACGTTGAACGGGTCTCGCTCGGTCCTTTATATATTCGAGAGAGGGACCGATGACGGTTCTTTACTCTGCTGCTCGCTTCCCACTTAGGTTTTCGCAACCTGAAGGAATAGCCAGAGAAAGGAAACCGTGCACCTCGCCCTCTCCGCCGCCACCTCCTTCTGCTCGGTGATGGCCGACCGGGTGACCGTTGTTTCGCCGCGTGACCCGTGGCCTTTCTCCACCATCACGGCGGATGATCTGGAGGTCCTCGTTGCTGATGGCCTTCTTCGCCCTCTCTCCGGTGACTTGTCGCCAGAGTGGCTGGCCCCTCCGAGCGGGGCTGCCCCGTCCCCGCCGCCGGGGTACGTGCTGAGCTTCGTCTCCTTCCACGAGCGGGGGTTCAGAGTGCCAGCGAGCCGTTTCATGCGGGCGATTCTGCACGCCTACGGGGTGGAGCTGCACAATCTCAGCCCCAACTCCATTTCGCAAGCAGCCATCTTCGCGGCGGTTTGCGAAGGGTATTTGGGGATCGCCCCCCACTGGGACCTGTGGACCCATCTCTTCTCCGCGGAGCTTTTTGCCTCGTCGACGGGGGAAGAAAAGTCTGCATGGCGGTGCGGGCCGGTGGCTGCATCCTCCAGTTGAGGCAGGCGCGGGCGCTGCAGTACATCCCCGCCGTCCTCGCGTCTTCGAACAAAGGGTGGCAGTGCCGGTGGTTTTATCTCCGGAACGACGACGAGAGGCTCCCGTCGTTTTCCCAACGGGTGGTGACCGCCGCCGGCGATAACTGGCGCTACGGGGCCCCGCGCGAGAGGCAGAAGAATCTCCAGCCCCTTTTGAAGGCCCTGGAGGAGCTGCGAGAAGGAGGGCTCACCGCCGCGGGGGTGGTTGCCGCCATCCATCGCCGAAGGGTGCTCCCCTTAACAGAGCGACGGCTGCTACTTTCGGAGATGACGCTGGGGGTCGGCTTGGAGGGTTCGCAGATGTCCTCGATCCCCCTCTCCGTTGATGACCTCCACAGGCGGGTGGCCAGCGCGTTGGGGAAGCCTGACGTTGGCGCCCTCACCCAGCTTCCGATGCGTCCCGATCGCGGGTGCATGTCCCTGGTGAGTGTCCGCTCCTCCTTCTTTCTTGTATCGTATTGCACCTGGTCCTCTTGCCGAGACTTTTCGTTTATCTCTAGGAGCTGGGGTCTCACAAGCCTTCCCCACCACCGGTCCCAGAGGACGCGGTGGACCGAGCCGCGCGGAGGGTCGCTGCGGAGAGGAAGAAGGAAAAGAAGGACGCGGAGAGGGCTCGGGCCCGCGAGCGGATGCGGGCTCGGGACGCCTTAGAGAAGCGTCGTCGACGGCAGGAGAGGGACGGGCTCCTGAGGGAGCCGTCGCCGAAGACGCCTGATGATGACGATGACGATGACGATGTAGACGACGGCATGGCCGCCCGCCTTGGCCTCAGCCCAGATCTGAGGTTGGGCCAGGGGTCGCCGAGCCAGCCCCCGAGTGGGATGGCACCGTCAATATCCGGGGCCAGGACGTCGGGGTCTCGGCCCGAAGAGGTGACCCCGGGGAGCCAGGCCGAGGAGGCACTTGACCCCGTGGCCGAGGTGGTTGAGGTGACCCCGGGGAGCCAGGCCGTCCCGCCTGTCTCTGAAGAGCCGTTGCCCATGCTGGTAGCACAGACGGCTGACCCTCATGTCGTCATGTATGTGCTTAGGCGGACCGTCCCTTCGGCGCCCCAGGCGCCCGAGGCGGGGAGGGTGCCGAAGCCGGCAGCGGGGCAAACCCCGGCGGTGCCTGCGGGGACCAAGGCTCGAGGGGCCTCCCCACAGGCACAATTGGTCGTGGCCCGGAGCGGGTAAGTATCGGAGAATACCTCTGTTCCGGTTCCTTCTTTGCATGTCCTGATCTTGCTCCTCCCTTTCTTTCCAGCAAACGGAGGCACGGTCCGACCAGTCTGGCTCCGCGGAAGGCTCTTAGGACGGCGTCGGCCTCTGCAGCCGATGCCGTACCGGGCCTCGCCGGCTGGCTAGCCCCCGCACAAGGTGCCTCCGAGCGGGGGGCACAGGCGGCACAGGCTGCCAAGGGACAAGCCCTCGAGGTTGACCCCTCCGTTGAGGCGGCCGCCGTGCCGAGGGAGACCGCTGGCGTAGTCGCGTCCCTAAGCCCGCCAGATGCGCTGCCGACGCTGGCACCGGCTCCCGCCGAGGCTGTTGCCATTCTGGCCGTGGAGCCACCCATCGCCGCCGATGCGGAGATGGCCGAGGCGTCGCTGCCTGATGCTTCGAAGGAGGGGGGCGCGGAACCGCGACCCGTCCTGGGGAGCGGCGCCCTCGTCCCCACGCGCCGCAGTGCCGACGAGCGGCGTGGGTTGCTCCGGTTCTGGACGGGTGGGGCTTCGGATCCCCTCTTCCTTCTTGATGACGAGCGAGAGGAGCAGTCTTGGGACGGGCTTCGTGAGTGTGCCGAGGCGACGGTGGGGTCGCTTCGGTCGACCTTGGAAGTCCTTCGCAGGGACGTTCCCAAGATCCTTCAGGTAATAAGCTTGAGCGTACCTTTCACGTGACCAAAGCATCCTTTGTGACGCCTTGCTTTTCTTCCTCAGGATCTGACGGATCTGAGCATCGCCAAGTCGTCATTTATCCGCCGAGAGGCCGACGTCTGGGGTTCGCTGCGGTCCCTGAGGGCCACGCTTGCCGGGGCTACCGAACGCCTCTCCCAACGGAGCGCCGAGGCGGCGGATCTTCGGTTGCTCTACGCCGATCTGGGAGCAGAGGCAGCGGCGGCGCGCGCGGAGGCGCAGCGGCAGCAGCTGGAGCTTGGCCAGGTCATTGGCGAGCGGGACCAGGCCGCAAGTCGGGCTGAGGCTCTCGGTGTCCAGCTGGCCGAGGCGTCTGCTCGGGCCGAGACCCTCGCAGCAGACCTAGCCGTGGCCCGAGCCGCATCCTCGGAGCAGCGTGCCCGAGCTGAAGGCACGTCTTGGCTGTTTTAAGATTTCAATCCAGCTTCGTTCCTCAACCAGTGTTTGAAGTTTTCTGTTTTGGCTGTTTTCAGAGCTCGAGTCAGCCCTCGTGAGTCCACTAAGGTGCTTGCCCAGAAGGAGGCCGACAGCGCGGCCATGTCCGAGGCTATCCTGGCCCTCGGCCAGACCTTAGGCCTCGACGACGTTCCCTCAGGGAGTTCCCCTCAGAGTCGCCTGCAGGCCTTGGGCGACCGCGCGCGCGGCCGACTTCGCGAGGCGCTGCATCACGGCGTTAGGCGGGCCTTCGCCGTGCTCGCATCCCATTATGACGTGGATCTGGAGCGGGTCAGCGAGGGGTACTGCCTTCCCGATGAAGACGAGGCTGCCCTGGCCGAAGTCTAGAGGCTCGATGCGGCCGCCGCGGGCCCAGGCGCGATGCTGGCGTCCATCTTCGAGGTGGAGATCCTTCCGCCTGCGCCGTCGTTCGGGGTTGAGGCAGGTCTCACCGAGGGTGGAGACGGCGCTGAAGTCGGGGGTGACGCCAAGGGTGCCGCCCCTCCCCCAGGCGATGCTTGATTCTGCCGGAGCAGTTTAGTTTGGACACGTGTGTGCCTTTCGCGGCCGCTGAGGCCTGAACGCTTTTATCATCGTGGTATGAAGCTGCGTCTTTTCCCTTCTGTTTTGCGTATCCAGGCTCGTTCGTTAGTAACAAGATTTCTTACCCAAGTAAGAGTTATTTTTCGCGGTAGGCGACGAGTGAGGTATCCGTATCCCAGAGGCGTAGGAGTTCCTCGGCTCGGTCGGCCTTGCCATTTACATGTGCTCTTATTCGTTTCTTGGGGTCTTGTTACTGATATAGCCGGAGACGCGAAAGCCGTTTTGATGGAAGACTTTTTTCGAGGAAAGTTTCGACGCAGAGGGGGTTCCCCCCTTTTTAGCCCCCGAGGGAGGGTCGGACTTTGCCGAGGCAAGGTTGACCCTTCCTTGATGACTAAACTTTGCGTAGGAGCGAGGTATATGAACAACTTGAAAACATCTTAAGGGTAGAAGCGACGTAGCTATTGGATGTTCCAAGCGTTGCCGTAGACCTCGCCTTGACTGTTGGCCAGCTTGTACGTTCCGGGCTTCAGAATCTTGGCGATGACGAACGGCCCCTCCCAAGGGGGCGTGAGCTTGTGCCACCCTCGGGTGTCTTGTCGCAGCCGAAGCACCAGATCGCCCACCTGGAGGTCTCGGAACCGGACCCCTCGGGCGTGGTAGCGTCGCATGGACTGCTGGCACCACGCCGAGCGTAGTAAAGCCCTGTCCCGAGCCTCTTCCAGCTGGTCCAGCGAGTCTTCTCGACTAGCTCGGTTGCTTTGGTCGGCATAGGCCCTCGCCCTCGGGGAACCGTATTCTAAGTCTGTGGGCGAGATGGCCTCGGCCCCATAGACTAGAAAGAACGGCGTGAAGCTAGTGGCTCGGCTCGGTGTTGTCCTCAGGCTCCAGACCACCGAGGGGAGTTCCTTTATCCATTGCTTGCCGAACTTGTTGAGGTCGTTGTAGATCCGAGGCTTGAGTCCTTGTAGAATCATGTCGTTGGCACGCTCTACTTGCTCATTCGTCATGGGACGAGCCACGGCGGCCCAGTCCACCCGGATGTGGTGATCATCGCAGAAGTCCAGGAACTTTCTGCCGGTGAACTGGGTGCCGTTGTCGGTGATGATGGAGTTCGGGACCCCGAAACGATGGATGATGTTGGTGAAGAACGCTACCGCCTGCTCAGACCTGATGCTGTTTAGGGGCCGGACCTCGATCCACTTGGAGAATTTGTCGATGGCGACCAACAGGTGCGTGTAGCCCCTGGGTGCCTTCTGCGAGGGGCCGACGAGGTCCAGACCCCACACAGCAAAAGGCCAGGTGATGGGAATCGTCTGTAGAGCCTGAGCGGGCAGGTGGGTCTGCCTTGCGTAGAATTGGCACCCTTGGCAGGTGCGGACAATCCTAGTAGCGTCGGCCACCGCCGTTGGCCAGTAGAAACCTTGTCGGAAAGCTTTTCCGACAAGGGCTCGAGGCGCTGCATGATGACCGCAAGCCCTCGAGTGTATTTCTTGTAGTAACTCCTAGCCTTCGGTGATGGAGATGCATCGCAGGAGGATGCCTGAGGGGCTGCGGTGGTAGAGCTCCTTCCCGTCTCCTAGCAAGACGAACGACTCGGCGCGCCGCGCCAACCGCCGAGCTTCGGCTTGGTCGGGGGGTAGTTCTCCTTGGCGGAGATACTGCAGGTATGGGGTCTGCCAGTTTCGATTAGGCGCGACCCCGCTTCGCTCCTCCTCGACGCGCAGTGCCTCACCCTCGAGGGCCGAGGGTGGCTCGAGCGGAGCCGAGGGCGTCTCGGGCTCGGCCGAGGGTGCCTCGGGTTGGACCGAGGCCTTTTTGGGTTCGGGCGAATCGTCAGTCTTGACTGAGGGTTGATGTAGGTCTCGGGAGAGGACGTCCGGGGGAACCGTTGTTCGCCTCGAGGCTATCTTAGCCAGCTCATCCGCAGTCTCGTTGTATCGTCAGGCGACGTGGTTGAGCTCGAGCCCGTAGAACTTGTCTTCCAAGCGCCGAACCTCATCGCAATAGGCCTCCATCTTTGGGTCACGGCAGTTGGAGTTCTTCATGACTTGGTCGATGACAAGCTGCGAGTCACCGCGAGCGTCGGGGCATCGGACCCTGAAGCAGACGGGAAGGTCGAGTCGTCCGAGGGGCTGAACACACTTCCCGGGAACGATCCCATGGAAGGGCGCAGCGCCTGCCTGGACGGAGGACCGATCGACACATAGGAGCCCGAGGGTCTCGGCGTAGATGATGTTGAGGCCGCTGCCTCCGTCCATGAGGACCTTGGTGAGTCTGACGTTGCCAATGACGGGGTCGACGACGAGCGGGTATTTCCCCGGGCTCGGCACATGGTCAGGATGGTTGGCTTGGTCGAAGGTGATGGGCTTGTCGGACCAGTCTAGGTAGACTG
Organism: Zea luxurians; assembly: GCA_029449295.1. Classification (NCBI taxonomy): domain Eukaryota; kingdom Viridiplantae; phylum Streptophyta; class Magnoliopsida; order Poales; family Poaceae; genus Zea; species Zea luxurians. The sequence goes on along the minus strand of JAOPSE010000012.1, from coordinate 9,049,307 downwards.
GCACCACCACCCTCACCGAACAGACCTCCCAGCGCTCTTGCTTGCGGTGCCGAGCCGAGGCATTCGCCGCTTGCCCACCGTAGATCATGAAGCAGTCGCGAACCTCGGGGAACTCTCCTGCTTGGCGATCTTCCTTATTATCATCGTTGTGGGCCCTGCCACCCTCCGGGGGTGGCCCAGCCCTGCGGAAGTGGCGCCGAAGCATGACGCATTCCTCAAGGGTATGCTTGACAGGCCCCTGGTGATAGGGGCACGGCTCCTTGAGCATTTTGTCGAAGAGGTTGGCACCTCCTGGGGGCTTCCGAGGGTTCTTGTACTCGACGGCGGGGACAAGGTTCGTGTCGGCAGCGTCGCGTTTCGCTTGCGACTTCTTCTTGCCCTTCTTCTTGGCGCCGCGCTGAGTTGACGCCTCGGGGGCTTCTTCCGTTGGGCGGCCCTGGGGCTGCTCGTCCTTCCGGAAGATAGCCTCAACCGCCTCCTGGCCGGAGGCGAACTTGGTGGCGACGTCCATCAGCTCGCTCGCCCTGATGGGGGTCTTGCGACCCAGCTTGCTCACCAGGTCACGGCAGGTGGTGCCGGCGAGGAACGCGCTGATGACATCCGAGTCGGTAACGTTGGGTAGCTTGGTACGCTGCTTCGAGAATCGCCGGATGTAGTCCCGGAGAGACTCTCCCGGCTGCTGTTGGCAACTTCGGAGGTCCCAGGAGTTCTCGGGGCGCACGTATGTGCCCTGGAAATTGCCGGCAAAGGCTTGGACTAGGTCGTCCCAGTTGGAGATCTGCCCCGGAGGCAGGTGCTCCAACCAGGCGCGAGCGGTGTCAGAGAGGAACAGGGGGAGGTTGCGGATGATGAGGTTGTTATCGTCCGTTCCACCCAGTTGGCAGGCCAGACGGTAGTCCGCGAGCCACAGTTCTGGCCTCGTCTCCCCCGAGTACTTTGTGATAGTAGTCAGGGGTCAGAACCGGGTCGGGAACGGCGCCCGTCGTATGGCTCGGCTGAAAACCTGCGGACCGGGTGGTTCGGGCGAAGGACTCCGATCCTCCTCGCTGTCGTAGCGTCCCCCACGCCTGGGGTGGTAGCCTCGGCGCACCCTTTCGTCGAGGCGGGCCCGACGGTCACGGTGAGGGCGCTCGTTGCCGAGGTGACCCAGGGCCGCAGGCGCTGTGTGGCGCGTGCGCCCGGTGTAGACCGAGGCTTCCCGCGTGAATCGGGAAGTCGCGGCATGATGTTCCGAGGGGTACCCCTGCCTTCGGGAGGCGGAGCTCTCGGCCCGTCGGACCGCGGCGCCTTCCAGGAGATTATTGAGCTCTCCCTAGATTCGCCGCCCCTCGGTGGTTGATGGCTCCGGCATCGCGCGGAGGAGCATTGCTGCTGCTGCCAGGTTCTGGCCAACCCCACTGGATGTGCGTGGCGGCCTGACCCTGACATCATCGGTGATGCGGTGCTGGAAGCCCTGGGGTAGATGACGTATTTCTCCAGCTGGAGGTTGAGCCACCCCCGCCTGCCCGATGTCCCGGCGGATCGGCTCAAGCGCTCCTGCTCCCGCGTCGAGCCTGGCCTGCACCCTGCGGATTTGCTCGAGCTGTGTGTCCTGACCCCCCGCAGGGACTGGGACCACAGCTAGCTCCCGAAGGATGTCAACGCGAGGCACCGGCCTAGGGTGATCACCGTCCTCTGGCATGCCGAGATGGTTGCCTTCGGAGGGGCCTCCTAGATCAACGTGGAAACATTCGCGGCTCGGGCCGCAGTCCTCGTCGCCGAGGCTACGGCTGCCGTTTGAACAGTCGGAGAGGCAGTAGTCGCATGCGGTCATAAAGTCCCGCATGGCACTGGGGTCACCAAGTCCAGAGAAATCCCAACAGAAGCTGGGATCGTCATCTTCCTCGGACCCAGAGGGCCCGTAGGTCGAGACGTCCGTGTCACACCCGTTTCTAAGGGCAGAGCCGGGTGCATAGCATATGTGTGCCAGGATCTATTTCCACACATATGTTGACGTCACAAGTGTAATATATCAAAAGAACAATGCATAAAAGCGTAAATAACGATTATATTAACATATTACACTTCGAACAGACATAATGTCTTAACCTTTAGTCATCAAAGTACAGCGAAACAAGGACATCCATCCACAGGAAGATGACCGGGGGTATCACTAGACTAGCATCCATGGAGTTCAGCATCATATCTTCATCTGCAACTTCTGATCAAAATTAAGCAAGGGTGAGCTCACTTATGGTCGGGGCTCAGCAAGTGGGGGAAAAACTAATGCAAGGTAACAAGGTGAGGCTGAGGTTGAGCAGTAAGCATTTTAGTTGGTCAACATTTTATTAACAACACCTGTCTTACTAATAAGTGTGAATCCCAAGTATTCCTATTAAGCAAAGATACAAGAGTATTTCAAAAACACTTAAGTGAAACCACTTAAGCAAACCATTAGCAGATCATCGGATCTCAATTTATTTCCATCTTCAAGTTCAATTATCATGTGAGGAGTCCAGGCTGCTCATAACCGTGAGCACGGCTGATATATCAGTTTTACACTCTGCAGAGGTGGCGCATCTTTACCCATGAGTCGCGATTCCCTTCTAGCCTGGGTTAGCTAGACCCGTATTCACTTCCGAGGTGAATGGCCAGGGTCTCACTACGAGGCTTCTCCCTAGAGTCCTCATTATGCAGATGCTGGAAATGGTCAAACTGCATAAGGCACACCTACCGTAACCAACTTATAGCCCAGACTACAGGGTAAAGCTTTGGGAACTATGCCCGTATCCAATCTGCCTGAGCTGGAACTATAAGAGCTTGCCAGATGCCCTCGTTCCTGTCGACCACGACCAGCACCCAACATAAGACTTCCCTAGTTATTTAGCCAAGACCAGAGCCATGATAGTTCTCATGGTAGCACTGTTTTCCCGGGTGGTCACTCCATGTTCCAGTTAATATGCAATAATCTTGTTTAACCATCGGGTTAACAACAACAATGTACACTTACCATTTGGAACATTAATATCATAAGCGGGAGTGACTGCATAAAGTTAAGTTGTAGCAATAGCATAGCTACGAAGGTAAAGTATAATTCCCAGGTTTGATCAAGGAATAAGGTTGGAAAGGTTATCTAAATAGGTAACCCGTCAAATTATGCATATATATCCAAAAGAATAAACTTTATTAAATGTATTGCTTGGGATCAAACAGAGTATGCAGAGGGAGAAGTCCACTTGCCTTGCTTATTGAAAACTTGGGGTCCTTCCACGGATAGGAATAGATCTTGATTCTTAACTACTAGATCAACCACTGAATATCACACAAACAAACAAGAAGAACAAACACCACTCAATAACATACCACATTCACCATGCGTAAAGCTAAAAGAAAGCCTAACGAAAAAGAGTGTTCGCTTTTCAAAAACGTCGCAAGTAATGGTTATAATAAGCGGGTATTCTTTTCAAAAATGTGTGATCTATACTTTATAAAACAAGACATAAGCTTATAAATATCTTAATTAAAATATACAAATATTGGGTTCATCAATTTTAATATTTTATAAAACATCACACGTGATACGTCTAAGATAAAAGGTTTATAAGATGATAAAACACGTAATAACGATATTAAACATTTTTAACCTTTTAGAATAGATATAGGTTATATATCTAGGGTTAATGGGCTACTAATCACGTTATTAATTTTAGAAGCATTATGGAGCATATAATTCATTGTTACCTATCACTTATGATAAATTAAGATATAAGTCTAAATAGGTTTTATGTGAAAAGACCATATATTATTAATCACTTATTTAAGACGAGTTAGGTTATGGATCTTAAGTGGATTTTCATGCAAAAGATAATGAACGCATAACCATCATTTAATGTCATTAAAAAGCATATGGCCTATAATATTATATTTGAAGTCAATATATATAAAGTAACATTTTTAAGTTATAAAAGAACTTAAACTCTTATTAGTTTATTTTATCCTCTAAGAAAAAACTAAGTGATTCGTATATAATGTGGATTAAATTCTATGAAATCATTAATCCTGCCATAAATCTAGTTAAGAACAAATTGACTATCGTTTTGATTATGATAAAGGATAATTAGTCTATTAATTACCTTTAATTCTATTGTAGGGATAAATGATCCAGATAATTAAAATAAATACTATATTTATTAACTATCATTTTAGTTATGACAGTGTGAGCACTAAATTAAGCAATTATATCATTATTAGAAAAGTTATATGACATATTACTATTTAGTACGGCTACACTTAAACATTTATAACGAATCTTATTAAATCAAAATCATGATGTTTATTAAAAGTTCATTTTGAACTAGAAACAAATTATCTAATTCTTTAGTAAGAAACCTATATTTATCAACATAACTATCAATTTCTTCATTAGAAAAGTATGAGTGTCTAGTTAAGTCATTTTAATATTATTATAAATTCTACTATTTTAGTTTTCTCCTTTCTTTTCTAATAGAATTTATACGTATAACTAAAAAGTGTTTATTTAATTCTTCTAACATTAATATACTAGAATTAATTGTAAATTACTAAATGGGACTTTTAATCACATATTCATGGTTATTATGATATAAATAAATATCTTACTAATTCTAAGTAATTAGGTGCTATACTTATGAATATATTTATCATGACTAGTGAATAGTAAAAACTATACATTTTTCATTCGACCGGAAATACGTGGCTTAATATCTATTTAAATTCCTTATATCACTAAGATCACTAAGATTACACTTATCGCAATACTAACCAATTATCGCTCCACACATTAAAGCAAAACTAAATCCGTAAATATATTCTAGTATGAAAATCACGGAAGTAATGAATAGTGACCGTATTCATTTTTAGAATTATAAAATCATATGCATATTCAAAGTATTGTCGTGGGGTTCGATTTTGGCTACACGTATACATCGAAATCTCTAAAATCATACACGAATCGCCAAATCGCATCAATATTACAACAATAATTCACAAGATCCATAAAGTAATTCAAAACATGATTTAGAAAATACATTAACGAGTTGGGGTTTCTTCAACCTTGGGATGAACGACGGTCTTGGTGGGCAAAGAACGGACGCGGTCGTCGGTGAGCGGTGGTGTTGCTGCGCACGCGGGCAGGGGTTCTTGACGTCGAGCGGGGCTCCAACGAGGTGTTGTGCGGGCGAGTTCCGGTGGGGTTCCACAACGGTGACGACAGTGAGCTCTGGCGGCGAGGAGAGAACGAGGAGGGAGTGAGAGAGGGGCGAGCTCGGCTGTGGCCTGTGGGAGGGAGAAGAGAAGAGCTCGGCATCGGATTTTATAGAGGAGAGGGAGGGAGAGAGGTGGTCGGGTCATTCAAGCTGTCATCAACGGCATTCATCAACGGAGGGAGGTAACGACAGCATTGAAGTTCCATTTACGCTGGAGAGAAACGGATGCATTGAAGTTTCTTGAAGACGAACGGCACGGACGGCGAGGTCGCCTGGGTCGAACACGGTCGGTTCCTAGCGGTTGTGCAGCATCGGGGTCGCGGCGCTTTGACTTCGGGTCCGGGTAGCGAGCAGGTCCTGGCGCGCGTGCGGTCGGCGTCGGGGCACACGCGCAATCGCTCCACGGCGTCGGGCGGTCGGGGCTCGGGGCGGCTGGCGTCCATGCGGCTCGGCAGGGGCCTAGCGGGGAGGCCGGGGCTTCGGTGCTCGGGCGCGCAGGCGAGCAGGGAGGCCGAGGCTCGACGCAGTGCTCGGTGTCACGGACGTGCAGGGCAGCCTGGGCGCGGTGCGCTGGGCGCGTCCTGCAGGCGGGGTCGCGCGGCACGCGCTCGGTGGTTGGCGTGGGGCGGCTGCTGGCCTCCTGGCGGCGCCTGCTGAGAAGAAAGGAGGAGAGGAAGGAGAGGAGGGCGCGGGTGGGGCCCACACGCGAGTGATAGAGAGAGGGAGTAGCAGGGGGCGCTCGGTGCTTAGGAGAGGGCGGCGGCTAGCTCCTAGGGAGGGAGCAGTGCGGCTAGGTCAGGGTGGCTGGGAAATGTTGGGCCTAATGGGCCACACGGCCGGTAGGATTAGGTCTTTTTCTTTTTTTTTTCCTTTTCCAAATTCGAAATACATTTTGAAATAACCTTAAAATCATAATAATCAAACTAAAATTATTTATAAATAAGATATTAATTCTTGGACTAATATTATTATATATATTATTTACTAGGATTTTTATTTAAAACGAAATGCTATTAAATGACCAAAATCAATCATGAGCATCCAAAAATCATTCCAAAGGCAAATAAATGACACACGCTTAAAAGAAAATTCATTACCATTAATATCAATATTAACTAAATGCATTATTTTATTTAATGATTTTCATAGTGTTACAAATCTACCCCTCTTAAAAAGAATCTCGTCCTCGAGATTAGGGAAGGCTAGCAAGAAAACAAATGTGATACATGCTTTATTTGTAGGTTCTTAGTTCTCATTGAACTCCTCCAAACTTAAGGAACTTCCTTACTTCTTTGCTCCGCAATGTATGCTAATCAGGCGACCTTCATTATCATACTTATAAAATGGTGGGTCTTCTGAAGTATTGCTTAGGTCATGCTTGGCAGTTTTCTTCTTTATTCGGTCTAGACGCTTCTTGGGGCATTCACGAATAAGATGTCCTTCGTTTTTGCAGTAGTAGCAAGCACCTCTTGCTTTGAGTTCTTTGCGAGTTAACTTTGCTTGACTAACAGGGGGTGAGAGTTGATTGGGTGTCTGTATCTCATGTAGCTGAGCCTGACTTGATTCTTCTGTTTGGGTATCCATGTGTTTTGTGGCTTTTGCTTGTGGTTGAGGTGAACTAATCATGTATCCAAACATTTTTCTATTCCTTTTGTTGTTCTTCATTCCATTCATCGAATATCTCGGTGACTCATTTTTCTCGTTCATAGTTGTTAAGGTAGGAATATTGTCGTTGGCATCATTTACTTCATTTCTATTGGGGTTCATCATCTGGTTATAGAGGGTAAAAGAGTTAGTGAGACAGACTGCATAAGAGGCTTGTATGACATTAAGATAAAGAGCAACATTTTGATTCCCAATATAAAATTAGTTAAGGAACAAGGATGGTTTCAGATTTCTACTAGCTTCATCATACTTTGAGAGTTTACAGGTGTCATATTCCTTAACAAAGATCTTTTGAACCTTGTAAATTACAGAGCATGATATCCAAATAATCTTTCTGATCCAAGAGTATTTCTTTGAGTATAAATTGAGAGAAAGACTTGAGCGGGACTTTAGGATAACTAGAGTGGAGCATCACATTGTCTGCGTATAGCAGATGACACCATACTTTATTTTCTTTATAAAGAGGCAAAACACAATAGGTGCGAAAGATTCTCCAAATTTATTCATATACCACTTAGCACTATTACAAATCTTGAAAGGGGCAACACCTTGACACATTTTTTTTTCTTCGTGAAACATACTCCTTCTAGCTAAATGATATATTATTCTTCCTTGATAGATGTACCAATCTGAGCCGAAGGTCGATTGTCTTCAACTATTATTCTTTCTCCAAATGGGGTTTCCAAACATATGGTTCTATGTTGGATTACTGCCTTAGTTCTTTGTAACCAATTCTTTCCAAGAATCACATCCTTTCCCATTGATTCTATCACTAGGAGATCAGCTGGAAAATCTATCCCGTTGATTTTAGCACTTACTTTTGGACATATGTAGTTTACTAGCATTTTTCCTTCGGGTGCACTAATGGTCTTCCTTGATCTCAAGGGACACTTAAAAATACCATACTTTGTTGCAAACTGGGCATTGATAAAAGAATGTGTTGTACGAGGATCATACAACACGGTGGCGATGGTTGTGTGAATGACTAGTGTTCCAAAAATCACCGCATTATCATAATGAATGGTTCCTGTCATTGCATAACTTATCTTTCCTGTGGTCTCTTTCCGTTGTTTATTCATGGTTGATGCATGGGTTTGAGGGTGTTGTCTTTTCTTTTGGACCTTATTGATCTCCACATCCTTCTTAGGACAACCATTAACAAGATGGCCGGTATCTCCACAGCCAAAGCAAGCACGTCTTGATAAGTTACATGGTGGAGTTGTCTTTATGGTGTTGGTAGCAATTTCTGTGCATTTTTGTTCACATTCCATGTCTGAAGACTGAGATAGCTTCATCTCGGGGGTGATATGTAGTGAACTCTTCTCAGGACAGTTACGGAAGTAATGACCTTCACGTCCACATTGATAGCAAGCTTTTCTTGAAGTTATTTCTTGACTTTTTCCATGTTTCTTTTTTTGTTTCTTGGATCTGATGCGACGATGAGGCTGAAACTGCGTGCAAGTAATAGTCCATCCATCAATGTAACACTCGTGTGTATCTTCTTGGGGCTGGGCATCCTTGTGATGTTTCCTTTTTGGAATACCTGACAATTCATCGTCTGACAGTGCATCTGCTATTAGTTGTTCTTGGGGAGACCATTGTCTTTTTATACCAGAAAACAAAATCCGGTTCTTCTGTTTTGTAGTTTCACTTTCGTTTGTACTGACCAGGCGACAAGGAATTCCATAGTACTCACAACAATAACATGTTCCAAGTTCACTTGTCTGTTGGTTTGGTTGTGCATCCTTATGTGTCTTGATTGTCTGTTCATCAGCTGTTTTATTTATAGTGTTGTTTTGATTTGCCAACACACCGCATTCTTTGCATTTAGTGACATCACTTGTCGTCGACATTCCAAGGTCTGACATCTGTATGGGTATGGAAGAATGGAAGGGATGAAAGGGTTGAGCAAAGACAGATTATAGAGAGCAGCAAAAACCCCTCTATCTAAGGTTTTTCCTAGCTAATTGATGTCATTGTGGACAAAAGTCACACAATACACCAACAATCATTTCAAAGAAGCAAATCAAACATGAACACAAAGGACAATGAATTCAAGCATACCAGCACAACACAATCCAATTCTACTCATTCAACCAAAACAAAAGGTGAGACAAGGTTTGGAATAAGAAAGATATTATAAAGTCAAGGAGTCAGGTAAGAATTATCAAGGAGTTAGACAAGACATATTTGTCGGTGGCCAATAGTGAAATAAGATAATCATGAACTATTAAAGTTAGGATAAATGATACAACCAAGGATATAAAGTGAGTTAGGGAGAAAGCATTATCAAGGAGTAGAGAGCCAAAGGTTTCATACATCAAGGTAAATATTGCGCAAGGGTGGCAATATAATGGCACGAAAGCAAAATTATAAGAATTCAATAGGGAGAAAGCATTATCAAGGAGAAAAGTAGAGAGGCAAAAGTTTATTATATGAAGATAGATATTGTCCAAGGATGACAATACAATGGCAAGAAAACAAGAGTAGAAGTCAAGGGTTATATAGCAATATTAGGGATTATAAAACCACTATAATATAATATAATATCGCCCTTACCGATCTATTCGAAAATTTTAATACTAAAGAACAATCCTATCATCCTAGCCAAGAAGAATGGCAATAGATCCAAGAGATCTATAACGAAACTTCTTGCGGGGCGGGGATAAGATAGAGAATGGGGCATCTTCTATAGCTTCTAAAGGTTTCTTCTGGCAAACTTCGCTTCAAGTTCCGCAATCCTAGCTTGATCATCTTGCAATGCTTCTCATTAGAACCTTCTGATAGACCAAAAATCAGACAAGAAGGGTTGAAGATAAAAGAGATGAGTTTTTGTATAAAGTACATTTTTATGGAGAAAAATATATCAAGCTTGAAAGACTGACTGGGCTTTCCATTTCTAACTAATCTAGCGACCTACGGTCACATTGCTTTGATACCACTTCTGTCACACCCGTTTCTAAGGGCAGAGCCGGGTGCATAGCATATGTGTGCCAGGATCTATTTCCACACATATGTTGACGTCACAAGTGTAATATATCAAAAGAACAATGCATAAAAGCGTAAATAACGATTATATTAACATATTACACTTCGAACAGACATAATGTCTTAACCTTTAGTCATCAAAGTACAGCGAAACAAGGACATCCATCCACAGGAAGATGACCGGGGGTATCACTAGACTAGCATCCATGGAGTTCAGCATCATATCTTCATCTGCAACTTCTGATCAAAATTAAGCAAGGGTGAGCTCACTTATGGTCGGGGCTCAGCAAGTGGGGGAAAAACTAATGCAAGGTAACAAGGTGAGGCTGAGGTTGAGCAGTAAGCATTTTAGTTGGTCAACATTTTATTAACAACACCTGTCTTACTAATAAGTGTGAATCCCAAGTATTCCTATTAAGCAAAGATACAAGAGTATTTCAAAAACACTTAAGTGAAACCACTTAAGCAAACCATTAGCAGATCATCGGATCTCGATTTATTTCCATCTTCAAGTTCAATTATCATGTGAGGAGTCCAGGCTGCTCATAACCGTGAGCACGGCTGATATATCAGTTTTACACTCTGCAGAGGTGGCGCATCTTTACCCATGAGTCGCGATTCCCTTCTAGCCTGGGTTAGCTAGACCCGTATTCACTTCCGAGGTGAATGGCCAGGGTCTCACTACGAGGCTTCTCCCTAGAGTCCTCATTATGCAGATGCTGGAAATGGTCAAACTGCATAAGGCACACCTACCGTAACCAACTTATAGCCCAGACTACAGGGTAAAGCTTTGGGAACTATGCCCGTATCCAATCTGCCTGAGCTGGAACTATAAGAGCTTGCCAGATGCCCTCGTTCCTGTCGACCACGACCAGCACCCAACATAAGACTTCCCTAGTTATTTAGCCAAGACCAGAGCCATGATAGTTCTCATGGTAGCACTGTTTTCCCGGGTGGTCACTCCATGTTCCAGTTAATATGCAATAATCTTGTTTAACCATCGGGTTAACAACAACAGTGTACACTTACCATTTGGAACATTAATATCATAAGCGGGAGTGACTGCATAAAGTTAAGTTGTAGCAATAGCATAGCTACGAAGGTAAAGTATAATTCCCAGGTTTGATCAAGGAATAAGGTTGGAAAGGTTATCTAAATAGGTAACCCGTCAAATTATGCATATATATCCAAAAGAATAAACTTTATTAAATGTATTGCTTGGGATCAAACAGAGAATGCAGAGGGAGAAGTCCACTTGCCTTGCTTATTGAAAACTTGGGGTCCTTCCACGGATAGGAATAGATCTTGATTCTTAACTACTAGATCAACCACTGAATATCACACAAACAAACAAGAAGAACAAACACCACTCAATAACATACCACATTCACCATGCGTAAAGCTAAAAGAAAGCCTAACGAAAAAGAGTGTTCGCTTTTCAAAAACGTCGCAAGTAATGGTTATAATAAGCGGGTATTCTTTTCAAAAATGTGTGATCTATACTTTATAAAACAAGACATAAGCTTATAAATATCTTAATTAAAATATACAAATATTGGGTTCATCAATTTTAATATTTTATAAAACATCACACGTGATACGTCTAAGATAAAAGGTTTATAAGATGATAAAACACGTAATAACGATATTAAACATTTTTAACCTTTTAGAATAGATATAGGTTATATATCTAGGGTTAATGGGCTACTAATCACGTTATTAATTTTAGAAGCATTATGGAGCATATAATTCATTGTTACCTATCACTTATGATAAATTAAGATATAAGTCTAAATAGGTTTTATGTGAAAAGACCATATATTATTAATCACTTATTTAAGACGAGTTAGGTTATGGATCTTAAGTGGATTTTCATGCAAAAGATAATGAACGCATAACCATCATTTAATGTCATTAAAAAGCATATGGCCTATAATATTATATTTGAAGTCAATATATATAAAGTAACATTTTTAAGTTATAAAAGAACTTAAACTCTTATTAGTTTATTTTATCCTCTAAGAAAAAACTAAGTGATTCGTATATAATGTGGATTAAATTCTATGAAATCATTAATCCTGCCATAAATCTAGTTAAGAACAAATTGACTATCGTTTTGATTATGATAAAGGATAATTAGTCTATTAATTACCTTTAATTCTATTGTAGGGATAAATGATCCAGATAATTAAAATAAATACTATATTTATTAACTATCATTTTAGTTATGACAGTGTGAGCACTAAATTAAGCAATTATATCATTATTAGAAAAGTTATATGACATATTACTATTTAGTACGGCTACACTTAAACATTTATAACGAATCTTATTAAATCAAAATCATGATGTTTATTAAAAGTTCATTTTGAACTAGAAACAAATTATCTAATTCTTTAGTAAGAAACCTATATTTATCAACATAACTATCAATTTCTTCATTAGAAAAGTATGAGTGTCTAGTTAAGTCATTTTAATATTATTATAAATTCTACTATTTTAGTTTTCTCCTTTCTTTTCTAATAGAATTTATACGTATAACTAAAAAGTGTTTATTTAATTCTTCTAACATTAATATACTAGAATTAATTGTAAATTACTAAATGGGACTTTTAATCACATATTCATGGTTATTATGATATAAATAAATATCTTACTAATTCTAAGTAATTAGGTGCTATACTTATGAATATATTTATCATGACTAGTGAATAGTAAAAACTATACATTTTTCATTCGACCGGAAATACGTGGCTTAATATCTATTTAAATTCCTTATATCACTAAGATCACTAAGATTACACTTATCGCAATACTAACCAATTATCGCTCCACACATTAAAGCAAAACTAAATCCGTAAATATATTCTAGTATGAAAATCACGGAAGTAATGAATAGTGACCGTATTCATTTTTAGAATTATAAAATCATATGCATATTCAAAGTATTGTCGTGGGGTTCGATTTTGGCTACACGTATACATCGAAATCTCTAAAATCATACACGAATCGCCAAATCGCATCAATATTACAACAATAATTCACAAGATCCATAAAGTAATTCAAAACATGATTTAGAAAATACATTAACGAGTTGGGGTTTCTTCAACCTTGGGATGAACGACGGTCTTGGCGGGCAAAGAACGGACGCGGTCGTCGGTGAGCGGTGGTGTTGCTGCGCACGCGGGCAGGGGTTCTTGACGTCGAGCGGGGCTCCAACGAGGTGTTGTGCGGGCGAGTTCCGGTGGGGTTCCACAACGGTGACGACAGTGAGCTCCGGCGGCGAGGAGAGAACGAGGAGGGAGTGAGAGAGGGGCGAGCTCGGCTGTGGCCTGTGGGAGGGAGAAGAGAGGAGCTCGGCATCGGATTTTATAGAGGAGAGGGAGGGAGAGAGGTGGTCGGGTCATTCAAGCTGTCATCAACGGCATTCATCAACGGAGGGAGGTAACGACAGCATTGAAGTTCCATTTACGCTGGAGAGAAACGGATGCATTGAAGTTTCTTGAAGACGAACGGCACGGACGGCGAGGTCGCCTGGGTCGGACACGGTCGGTTCCTAGCGGTTGTGCAGCATCGGGGTCGCGGCGCTTTGACTTCGGGTCCGGGTAGCGAGCAGGTCCTGGCGCGCGTGCGGTCGGCGTCGGGGCACACGCGCAGTCGCTCCACGGCGTCGGGCGGTCGGGGCTCGGGGCGGCTGGCGTCCATGCGGCTCGGCAGGGGCCTAGCGGGGAGGCCGGGGCTTCGGTGCTCGGGCGCGCAGGCGAGCAGGGAGGCCGAGGCTCGACGCAGTGCTCGGTGTCGCGGACGTGCAGGGCAGCCTGGGCGCGGTGCGCTGGGCGCGTCCTGCAGGCGGGGTCGCGCGGCACGCGCTCGGTGGTTGGCGTGGGGCGGCTGCTGGCCTCCTGGCGGCGCCTGCTGAGAAGAAAGGAGGAGAGGAAGGAGAGGAGGGCGCGGGTGGGGCCCACACGCGAGTGATAGAGAGAGGGAGTAGCAGGGGGCGCTCGGTGCTTAGGAGAGGGCGGCGGCTGGCTCCTAGGGAGGGAGCAGTGCGGCTAGGTCAGGGTGGCTGGGAAATGTTGGGCCTAATGGGCCACACGGCCGGTAGGATTAGGTCTTTTTCTTTTTTTTTTCCTTTTCCAAATTTGAAATACATTTTGAAATAACCTTAAAAATCATAATAATCAAACTAAAATTATTTATAAATAAGATATTAATTCTTGGACTAATATTATTATATATATTATTTACTAGGATTTTTATTTAAAACGAAATGCTATTAAATGACCAAAATCAATCATGAGCATCCAAAAATCATTCCAAAGGCAAATAAATGACACACGCTTAAAAGAAAATTCATTACCATTAATATCAATATTAACTAAATGCATTATTTTATTTAATGATTTTCATAGTGTTACAGTCCGTCAGCCGGTCCCAAGGTGACCGCATACGAATCCCCAAAGGGTTGGGACCCGCCTCTACGAGAGCGTCCGCCAAAGCGAGGCCGCTTGGCGGATCGAGGCTGAATGCGAAAGACGCGAGACGGGAATCGGTCGGTACCTCTCGGTCGACGGGCGGTGATGAAGTCATGTCGGGGGCAGACTGCACCGTCGTCCCAGGTACGAGGGTGACGCCCAGCAAGCCTTCCACGAGCGTGCTGGCGTCGTCCGTCTGCTTGGAGTAGGTGTGTCGTGGGGAAACGGCGCTCGTCTTCGTCTCAGATGCGAGGGCGACGCTCGACGTGTCCCCCGTTGGGGCGCCGGCGTTGTCGACTCGCTCGACAGCCGACGAGGTGCCGCCTCCTGCTTGGCCTTGGTTGCCCCGGCCCCTCCTCTGTCGGCGGGGGAGGCGACGGGACAAGCTCGAATGTAGCTCTTCCGTTATGTGGGGAAGACGTCGTCGATTCCGCTGCCGGCGGACGGGTTGTCGGCCGCCATTGCCGTTGTCGCCCGGCGGTGGAATGAGTATCATGTCGTAGCCGCCGTCGAGGGACATGAACTCGAGGTTCCCGAAACGGAGCACCGTCCCGGGTCGGAGAAGTTGTTGGAGACTGCCCATCTGGAGCTTGACGGGTAGCTGTTCGTCAACACGCAGCAGGCCCCTACCTGGCGTGCCAACTGTCAGCGTTTCGAGACCGGGGGGTCCCTAATGCCGACGAGTGAATGTCGCCGCGTGCCCCAGCCCAGATGGGTCGACGTGAGGCCGAGCGCGAAGGGGGGAAGCGAGGTGGCCGGAAGCGGGCGTGAGAGAGGAGTGGGAATCCCGCGGCCTTCGTGTTCGTCCCGCGCCCAGGTCGGGTGCGCTTGCAATAGGGGGTTACAAGCGTCCACGCGGGAGAGGGAGCAAGCGGCCTCACGCGAGCGCCTTGTCTCGTCCTCGTCCCCGCGCGGCCAACCTTCTCTAAGAAGGCCCTGGTCCTTCCTTTTATATGCGTAAGGAGAGGATCCAGGTGTACAATGGGGGGTGTAGCAGAGTGCTACGTGTCTAGCGGGGGAGAGCTAGTGCCCTGAGTACATGCCATCATGGCGGCCGGAGAGATGTTGGTACCCTGCTGGTGCGATGTCGTGGCTGTCGGAGGAGCGCTGGAGCCTGGCGGAGGGACAGCTGTCGGGGCTATGGAGTCCTTGCTGACGTCCTCTTGCTTCCGTAAGGGGGCTGAGAGTCGCCATCGTCACTGCGTATGCGGGGCGCCATCATTGCCTGTCTGGTGGAGTGTGCCAGATGGGACGCCGGTCTTGTTCCCTGTGGCTCGAGTCTGCTCGGGGCAGGGTGATGATGGCGCCTCCTGTTGATGTAGCCGGTCCACGCCCTAGGTTGGGCGATGTGGAAGCTCCTCCGAAGCCGAGGTCGAGTCTGTCTTCTGTGGTCGAGCGAGATGGAGATCGTCGGCCGAGGCCAGAGCGGAGTCCAAGCCCCGGGGTCGGGCGAAGCGGAGTTCGTCGGCTGATGCCAGGGCGGAGTCCGAGCCCTGGGGTCGGGCGGAGCGGAGTTCGTCGTCTTCTGAGGCCGTAGCCTAGTCCGAGCCCTGGGTCGGGCGGAGTTCGCCGTCTTCCGAGGCCGTAGCCTGAGTCCGAGCCCTGGGTCGGGCGGAGTTCGCCGTCTTCCGAGGCCGTAGCCTAGTCCGAGCCCTGGGTCGGGCGGAGTTCGCCGTCTTCCGAGGCCGTAGCCTAGTCCAAGCCCTGGGTTGGGCGGAGTTCGCCGTCTTCCGAGGTCGTAGCCTAGTCCGAGCCCTGGGTCGGGCGGAGTTCGCCGTCTTCCGAGGCCGTAGCCTAGTCCGAACCCTGGGTCGGGCGGAGTTTGCCGTCTTCCGAGGCCGTAGCCTGAATCCGAGCCCTGGGTCGGGCGGAGCGGAGTTTCCTATGGTGTCCGCGGCCGGGCCTGACCGCCTGTCAGCCTCACTCTGTCAAGTGGCACCGCAGTCGGAGTGGCGCAGGCGGCGCTGTCTTTCTGTCAAGCCGGTCAGTGGAGCGGCGAAGTGACGGCAGTCACTTCGGCTCTGTCGACTGCAGGGCGTGCGTCAGGATAAGGGCGTCAGGCTGCCTTTGCATTAAATGCTTCTGGGATTTGGTCAGTCGGCGCGGCGATTTGGTCAGGGTTGCTTCTTGGCGAAGACAGGGCCTCGGGCGAGCCGGAAATGCGTTAGCCGCTGAAGGGGGGCCTCGGGCGAGGCGGAGATCCTCCTGGGTCGGACGCCCTTATCCGAGGCTAGGCTCGGGCGAGGCGTGATCGCGTCCTTCAAATGGACCGATCCCTGACTTAATCGCACCCATCAGGCCTCTGCAGCTTTATGCTGATGGGGGTTACCAGCTAAGAATTAGGAACCTCGGGGGTACCCCTAATTATGGTCCCCGACAGATAGCGGGTGCACAAACCACATGACTGGGGAGAAAAGAATGTTCTCCTCCTATGAGAAAAACCAAGATCCCCAAAGAGCTATCACATTCGGGGATGGAAATCAAGGTTTGGTCAAAGGACTTGGTAAAATTGCTATATCACCTGACCATTCTATTTTCAATGTTTTTCTTGTAGATTCTTTAGATTACAACTTGCTTTCTGTTTCTCAATTATGCAAAATGGGCTACAATTGTCTTTTTACGAATGTAGGTGTTACTATCTTTAGAAGAAGTGATGATTCAATAGCATTTAAGGGAGTGTTGCATTTAAGGGAGTGTTAGAGGGTCAGCTATAATTAGTTGATTTTAATAGAGCTGAACTTGACACTTGCTTAATTGCTAAGACTAATATGGGTTGGCTCTGGTATCGCCGACTAGCCCACGTTGGGATGAAGAATCTTCACAAGCTTCTAAAGGGAGAACACATTTTGGGACTAACAAATGTGTATTTTGAGAAAGACAGGATTTGTAGCGCATGTCAAGCAGGGAAGCAAGTTGGTGTACATCATCCACACAAGAACATCATGACGACTGACAGGCCGCTTGAGCTGCTCCAAATGGATCTATTCGGCCCGATAGCTTACATAAGCATCGGCGGGAGTAAGTACTATCTAGTTATTGTGGATGATTATTCTCGCTTCACTTGGGTGTTCTTTTTGTAGGAAAAATCACAAACCCAAGAGACCTTAAAGGGATTCTTGAGACGAGCTCAAAATGAGTTTGGCTTAAGGATCAAAAGATTAGAAGCGACAATGGGACGGAGTTCAAGAACTCACAAATTGAAGGCTTCCTTGAGGAGGAGGGCATCAAGCATGAGTTCTCTTCTCCCTACACAACTCAACAAAATGGTGTAGTGGAGAGGAAGAATAGAACTCTACTTGACATGGCGAGGACCATGCTTGATGAGTACAAGACTTTGGACCAGTTTTGGGCGGAAGCAATCAACACCGCTTGCTACACCATCAACCGACTCTATCTTCACCGAATCCTCAAGAAGACATCATATGAACTCCTTACCGGTAAAAAGCCCAATGTTTCATATTTTAGAGTCTTTGGTAGCAAATGTTTTATTCTTGTTAAAAGAGGTAGAAAATCTAAATTTGCTCCTAAGCCTGTAGAAGGCTTTTTACTTGGTTATGATTCAAACACAAGGGCATATAGAGTCTTTAACAAGTCCACTGGACTAGTTGAAGTTTCTTGTGACATTGTGTTTGATGAGACTAATGGCTCCCAAGTGGAGCAAGTTGATCTTGATGAGCTAGATGATGAAGAGGCTTCGTGCGTCGCGCTAAGGAACATGTCCATTGGGGATGTGTGTCCTAAGGAATCCGAAGAGCCTCCACAAACACAAGATCAACCATCATCTTCCATACAAGCATCTCCACCAACTCAAGATGAGGAACATGCTCAAGATGATGAAGGAGAAGATCAAGAAGCTGAGCCACCTTAAGAGGAGGACAATGATCAAGGGGGAGATGCCAATGACCAAGACAAGGAAGATGAACAAGATCCAAGACCGCCACACCCAAGAGTCCACCAGGCGATTCAAAGAGATCACCCCGTGAACACCATCCTCGGCGATATTCATAAGGGGGTAACCACTCGATCTCGAGTCGCTCATTTTTGTGAACATTACTCTTTTGTTTCCTCTATTGAGCCACACAGGGTAGAGGATGCACTTAAAGATTTGGATTGGGTGCTGGCGATGCAAGAGGAGCTCAACAACTTCACGAGGAATGAGGTATGGCATTTGGTTCCACGTCCTAACAAAAATATTGTAGGTACTAAGTGGGTATTCCACAACAAGCAAGATGAGCATGGTGTGGTGACAAGGAACAAAGCACGACTTGTGGCCTAGGGTTATTCACAAGTCGAAGGTTTAGATTTTGGTGAAACCTATGCACCCGTAGCTAGGCTCGAGTCAATTCGTATATTACTTGCCTATGCTACTTACCGTGGCTTTAAGCTATATCAAATGGACGTGAAGAGTGCCTTCCTCAATGGACCTGTTGGGGGTATGCTTCGTAGCCGAAGATCCTAAAGAAAGAAAACACCTTCAGCAGATCCTTTCAGAAGCAGCGCCGAAGCTATCACCTATAAAGCTTCGGCACAGTGACAGATCTCAAGACGATGGGGTGAACCGACTTAAAGATGAGATGACTTAAAGACCCATGATGTTTTGTATCATTATTGTAGTCGATTGTAAAGGGCATAAATGTAATTTTACATAGGATGCGCCCTGTGCCTATAAATAGGTGAATAGTACCCCTATACTGTTCACGCAATCTTGTAATCGCTAACACATTACGTTGGAATTATTGTTTTCTGCCAAGGCGAAGGTATAAATATACCTAAATATTATGTATAATGTATAGGTTTGTATAATAAAATATGTGAATGATATTATCTGTCTTTGGTATATTTTTTCCCTAATATTTTATATTTTGTATTTCATTGTTTTATAAGTCTGATTACGAAGGTGTGACCTTCGTAATATTTTGCTCATGGCCTTCGTCCGAAGTTCATTAAATCCTTGGGGAGATAATGCTTCAACGGACGAAGGACATTAATATTTAACATTTTATGTTGCCTTCATTCAACAACCAAGCTGGAGCTGCTTTGGCTTCGAAGCTGGTACTCCTGATAACAGGCGGTTCATGCTCAGAGCCGGCCAACAAGAAGCAGAAGAAGGAGGCATAGAGAAGGGTACAGCATGTCGGGGTGCAGGGACCCTTCATCAAGTCAAGATGGTCGCACATCCCAATTACCTTCTCCCAAGAGGACCTTCAGCTCAAGGATTACCCTCACAATGATGCTATGGTTATTTCTTATGTTATCAAAGGATTTCTGGTTCACAATATTCTGGTTGACACAGGCAGTGCAGCGGACATTATATTTGCTAAGGCCTTCAGACAGATGCAAGAGCCAGAGGATAAGATTCATGATGCTACACACCCTCTTTGTGGCTTCGGAGGAAGACAGATTATAGCGTTCGGCAAGATCACGATGCTAGTGACCTTCGGATTTGTCAACAATACAAGAACTGAGCAAATTGTGTTTGATATTGTTGACATGGAGTACCCCTACAATGCAATCATTGGTCGTGGGACACTCAATGCTTTTGAAGCAATTCTCCATCCAGCATATCTTTGCATGAAGATACCTTCGGATCAAGGGCCTATTGCTATTCATGGAAGCCAGAAAGCTGCCAGAAAGGCTAAAGGAAACTGGACAGATTCAAAAGCAATCCATAATATAGATGGAGTCGAAGCTTGTGAGAAATACAAGTACAGAAGGGAGAAGGCTGCTTTGGCCAATCAGCCAAAGCCCATGCTCTTATGTGAAGATATAGCAAAGCAGAAGGTGTTGCTGGAATCTCAATTGTCTGAGGAATAGGAGAAAAACCTAACAAGGTTTCTGTTCAACAACAAAGATGTCTTCGCATGGTCCGCCAATGATCTCTATGGTGTCAACAGGGATGTCATTGAACACTCGCTCAATGTCGATCCATCCTTCAGACCCAGAAAGCGGAGGCTTTGAAAAATGTCTGATGACAAAGCTGAAGGTGCTCGGAATGAAGTGAAAAGACTTCTTAGTGCTGGAGTTATCAGAGAAGTAAAATACCCAGAATGGCTATCTAACATTGTTATGGTGAAGAAGGTCAATGGTAAATGGAGAATGTGCATCGATTTTACTGATCTTAATAAGGCATGTTCAAAGGATGAGTTTCCATTACCAAGGATAGATTCTCTAGTAGATGCAGCAGCTTCGTCAGAGCTCATGAGTCTACTATATTGTTATTCAAGCTACCATCAAATCTGGATGAAGAAGGAAGATGAGCCAAAACCAGCTTCATAACCCCCAGTGGTACATATTGTTATCTTCGGATGCCTGAGGGGCTCAAGAATGCTGGAGGAAGCTTCAGCAGAATGATAGCGAAAGTCCTTCATTCTCAGATAGGCAGAAATGTGCTAACTTATGTAGATGATATCACAGTAAAAAGCACGAAGCAAGAAAATCACATTACTGATCTATAGGAGACATTCGCTAACTTTAGGCAAGCTAGCCTGAAGTTGAATCCAGAAAAGTGTGTCTTCGAAGTAAAGAAGGCGAAATTCCTTGGTTGTTTAGTTTCAACAAAAGGGATCGAAGCTAATCCAAATAAAATCGAAGCTATTCTTCGGATGGAGCCGCCAAGCACAAAGAAGGGAGCTAAACGGCTGACAGGAAGACTGGCATCTCTGAATCGATTCATATCTAGATCAGCAGAGAGAAATTTACCATTCTTTGAAGTGCTGAAGTCGGCCGAAGTCTTTCAATGGGGATCAGCTCAGCAGAAAGCCTTCGAAGAGCTGAAGCAGTACCTGATAGACCTAACAACGTTAACTCCACCCAAGCCAGGGGCTCCTCTATTATTATATGTGGTAGCTTCGCATTCTGCAGTAAGCGCAGCGCTTGTTCAGGAAAAGCTTGAAGGACAAATCAAAAAGCAAGCCCCAGTATACTTCGTCTCTGAAGTCCTCAACTTATCAAAGAAAAACTATACATAATTGGAGAAAGTGCTATATGCTGTCTTAATGGCCTCCAGGAAGCTTCGGCATTACTTTCAAGCATTCCATATAATTGTTCCTTCATCACAGCCTTTGAAGGATATTATGAGGAACAGAGAAGCTACTGGAAGGATTGGAAAGTGGGCTGCGGAACTCAACGAATTCACCATTGATTATGTGCATAGATCCTCAATCCAGTCCCATAGCAGACTTCATCGCTGACTGGACGCCAGGGGCTCAGGAAGAAGAAGCAAGTAAAGATGCCGAAGCTTCGACAGTGTTCTACGACGGTTCCTGGGGAACCTTCGGGGCAGGTGCAGCTGCTGTCTTAGTTGCACCTTCCAAAGTCAGAACATGTTATGTAGTGAAACTTGATTTCAGCTCCACAAATAATATTGCTGAATACGAAGCTTTGCTTTTGGGGCTTCGGAAGTTAAAGGCAATGGGGATAAGAAGGGCGGTTCTTAAAACCGATTCCCAAGTTATTTCTGATCACATTGACAAGAGTTGTAAAGCAAGAGACCCGAAGCTTGAGAAATACTTGGATACAGTTCGAAGGCTTGAAGCTTCTTTCAAAGGGTTTTCTGTCAAGAATATTCCACGAGGAGAAAATGAGCACGCTGATCTGCTAGCCAAGTCAGTGGCACAGGGGCTGCCTTTACCTTCAGAAGTATTCTTTGAGACAATAAGAGCACCTTCGGTGGAACTTCTTGAAAGAGCAGTGCTCAATATATCTCCTGTTCATAGTGAAGATTGGAGAACTGAGATTATATCCTTTCTCTAGGGCAATTGCCTTTCAGATGACGAAGCTTATAATAAGAGAATAGAGGCAAGAGCCCGACCATATGTAATAATAGAAGGGGAGTTATACAAACATGGAGTCTGCTCTCCATTGCTCAAATGTCTATCCAGAGCTGAAGGTATAGAATTGATGAAGGAAATACACGCAGGTCTCTGTGGATCTCACATCGGATCTAGGCCCTTGCTGGGAAAAGTCTTTCGTCAAGGATTTTATTGGCTGAAGGCAGCTTTGGATATAGCAGAATTAGTCCAAAAGTGTGAAGGTTGTCAAAATGTGCAAGAGATCAAAAACAGCCTTCATCTCTGACTCAGCTAATACAGCCCACTTGGCCGTTGCAAAGGTGGAGCCTTGATTTGTTAGGCCCACTTCCACCAGCACAAGGAAAATTAAAATATGTTGTGGTGGCGGTAGAATATTTTTCCAAATGGATTGAGGCGAAGCCTTTAGCCACAATAACTTCGGTCACTGTTCAGAAATTTTTCTGGCAAAATATTGTTTGTCGCTTCGGAGTGCCGAAGGCTATTACTGTGGACAACGGAACACAGTTTGATGCCGAAGCTTTCAAAGAGTGCTATGAAAAAATTGGCACGAAGATCCATTTTGCATCGGTTAGACATCCAGAGTCAAATGGACTTGTCGAAAGAACTAATGGCATTATAATAACGGGAATAATGAAGTTAATCTTCAATCAGCCCAGAGGAAAGTGGCAGATGAATTGATCAAAGTGGTGTGGAGCCACAACACAACAATGTCAAGGTCAACAGGCTTTACACCATTCAAATTACTGTTTGGTGATGAAGCAATAACCCCGGAAGAAGCTAAAGCAGGATCAATAAGAACAGTGGCTGCGGCAGAGGACGAAGCTGATTATTCTGTGGCAAAAGATGCTATAGAAGGGATCAGGCTTCAGGCTGTGGAGAACATCAATAAATATCAAGCCGAAACAATAAAATAGCGTGACAGAAAAGTTCGGTTAAAAAATATCAGGCCAGGGCACTTGGTACTTCGGAGAGTTGCCAACCCAGATATAGTAGGCAAGCTACAGTTGAAGTGGGAAGGACCTTTTCTGGTAGTATCTTCGTCAAGACCCGGTTCTTACAGATTGAAGGATATGGACGGCAACAACATTCCTAGATCTTGGAATGCGGATGAGCTTTGGCGATATTATGTGTAGCTTGATGTAACCTTTTTATTTTTTTCCTATGCCACCCTTTTCCTTTCCAAAGGGGGAGAAAGGTTTTTAATGGGGCCATAGCATGTAATTTCTCTTTTTCTTATTTCAGCTCTACAAGAGCAATATCCCCCAAAGATGTAAATGTAAAAGCTGAGCACGCACCATCGAGTGCAAAGAGAAAAGAAAAAGCAGGGAGAAGCTCGAAAGACGTCCCTAAGGGAATGCAGAGCACGACGAAGCTACAAAAAGCCGTTCCTAAGGGAGCACAGTGTAAGTTTTCTGCTCAAAAGTCGTTCCTAAGGGAATGCAGAGCTTACAGCGAAAAGTCAACGCTGATTCCGCTGAAATATAAGGCGAAGCGCAAAAAGTCAACGTGATACCGCCGAAATAGAAGGCGAAGAAGTTCAAAAGACGTTCCTAAGGGAATGCAGAACTTACAGCGAAAAGTCAGCGTTGATACACCAAAAAATAAGCGGTGAAGCCGAAAAATAAACGGCAAAGAGACTTTGGTTATTCCTAAGGGAATGAAGGATGTGGTTGTGGCTTCGTATGTGTGTGTTTGGACATTCATTTGCACCATACATTACATCATACATTTGCATTCATAAACATTCATTTAGACATACATAGGACCATCACCATCATAACATAGGCAATTGCTTCGACTCTAAAGATAAGGCTTCGGCAAAAAGAAAAAGAAGCAGTCTTTATGCTTTGCTGTGTACGAAAAGAAGGGAAGGTGTTTTTCGCCTTCGGCTCAAAAATGCTAATTTCGTTCACACCAAAGCACTTTATACATTGATGGAAAGGTAAGAATATATTACAAGGTATGGACAAAGTTCACAAAGTAAAAATTAATTACATTGTTCTTTACAAAGGTTATTACAAGGGTTTTTAGAGTTTTTTCTACAGTTATCTATTCAAGCTTCATTAGTATCCATTGAGCTTCGACTTTGGCTTCGACTGTGTCATCCATTAAACTTTGGCTTCGTCTTCTTACTCTTTAGCTTTGGCCTCGGCTTCGTCATCCTGTACGTAAAGTATTGTAAGCAAAATTAAAGTTCGAAGGAAGAGGTAAGCACAAGGTATGATTTTGTTACCGGCTTAAGATGACTCCGAGCTTCATCACCAGCTTTGCTTCGTCCACCTTTTGCCCATACCAGTTTTATAAATCTATTTGCTATGCTTCGGGCAAGGTTGGGAATATCATCCAGGTCTGTTGGTGATAAGCTGAAATTGGGTCTATTGATAACCTTTCCATGTTCGCAGCTAGATTTCAGGAAGGCGACAGCTGTGCCCCAAGAAGCTACCAGGGCACAAAAGTCACCATGTCCAGCTATAACTTCTTCAAGGTCATCAATTTCACCTTCGATATGTTCGAAGGCCCCTGGCAGGTCTTCAGGCGAAGGATTAAATTTTTCGCTGTTGGCTCCAACCGAATAGAAGACTTGCTTCAACCATTGAACACATCGATTACTGAATTCCAGACATTTGTTTTGAAGGCTTGTCAATGATTTTTTCAAATCTGAACTTTTCTGGACCTCGGCCTCAAATTTTGCATTAAGCTTCTGCTTTTCTTGTTCAAAGCTTTCTGACTAGGAGAGAAGCTTAGTATTTAATTCTGCTATTTTAGCTTCAGCTTCTGGCAATAAGCCTTCGGTTGTCTGAAGCTCGAAGTCTTTCTTTTCAAGAGCAGCTGATTGGTCTTTTATCTTGCTTTCTAAGTTTTCAATTATAACTTCGTGTTTTTTATCTTCCAAATCTAGCTGCATTTTCAAAGATTTACTCAGTAGGATACTCTGCATACAAACAACCTTCGTTAGAAAACATCTTCGTTATTGAAATAATAAAAGATAAAGAAAAGTTTACCTTGAAATTGGAATAGAATAAACTATCGACGATGTGTTGTCGTCGGTAGCGGCTAATATCTGTTTTGAGCTTCGGGAAACCAATACTCTTTGATAGAGTACCGATAACCTTCGCTCCGGTCTGATCCCGGATGCAGCCCAATTTTTCGTCGTCGATGCCACCGAAGAGAAGTGCTCCTGGCTGATATCCGCAAGATATAGCATATTCTTTTAGCTCTTCTTTTTCAGCCTTTGTCAGCTCCTGACCAACTAAGTTTTGAAAGTTGAAAATTTCATATTCCAAAGTGTCTTCAGCTATTTCTTTCTCCTTCTCGGGTTCTAGGGTCATAGTCTCTTCGGTGGCTGCAGCAGCTTCTTCTGCGGCCATGTTTATCAGTATCTTATCAATATCGGCAATTGTGCACTCTAAATGAATATCTTCGGCTGTGGTAGCTTTGGTAGCTGCAGCTTCCGAAGGTGCAGCTTCGGTGGCTGTCGTGCTCTCAACAGCTGGCGCCTTCAGAGCTGAAGCTCCTGGTGGTGTCCCTTCAATGATTTCTGTCACTGTAATGATTCTTTGCTTTTTTTGGCCTAGCTGCCTTCTTCGTTTTTGCGGGCTCCTTTTCCTTCTGAAAAAGCTTCATCAGATGTGGCTCAGTGGACTTAGCTTTACAGGCAAAGATTCAGTCATTACCTTTAGAATTTCCTCCATGTCGGTGGCAGGGGGTGTTGCAGCAGTTTCTTCTTCTTCATCAGTTGCCTTCTACTTCGGAGCTGTAGCTTTTCTCTTCTTTGAAGCATCTGTTTGTGGCTCAGGCTTCAGCTTTTTCTTTTTTAATTGTTCTTCATCGTCTTTATTCAGAGCACTAGCCACTCTCTTTCTCTTTTGCCCTTCGACATCCTTGTCTAACCGCTCGTAGTCGGGATACTCGAAGTCTAGAGCATCCATTACTCGGTTTAGCCTTCGCTTCGGACGGGTGCCGAAGGCCGCAGTCATCAATTGATCTTTTTTTAGAGTAATTACCTAGTATTTCATTGCACATTACTTCGATCGTGTCTAGCCACTCTTGGCAAGGCACTTTGAAATATTTCTTGAATTTATAATGGTAAGGCAACCGAATAAATTCCCCCTTTTTCTTTTCCCCCTTCAGCTTCGGCATGTCCCACTCCTTCAAAGTTGGGAACACTCTGAAGGCCAAAAATTCTTGCACTAAGTCCCTAGTGCCGATATGATCTGCAATAACTCGAAATTCAGCCAGGGCAATTTGGCTTGGACTCCCTGGTGTCATGTTGCACCGGGGTCTGGTCTCTCCGAAGATCAATTCTAGCGGACTCTGGACCAGCTTCTCCTTGTCTTCGTCAACTTTGACGTAAAACCACTCAGACTTCCAGCCAGCTGGCCACTTGCTTCGGTAGCTAATCACTAGAAATTTTGTGTTCTTGCGATAGGCAAAATTGTAGCAGCCAAAATTTTCATGTAGCCCATCTCCTCTAGCTTTCGTCTGATAATGAAGCTCGTGCACTCGGCAGAAGCCTTCGCCAAATGGCTCCACCCCTTGGCTTCGGAGAGCCCAGATATAAACGCTAAGTCGGACAATAGCGTTAGGAGTTAGCTGATGAAGGTAGATCCCAAACTTCTTCAATACATTAGCAATCATCTTGTTCAAAGAAAATCTTAAGCCAGCCTTAAAGAAACTTTTGAAGACTACCACTTCATCCTTTCCTGGCTTCGGAGCAGTCTCTTCCCCACCAAAACGAACCAGCTCTTTCTTCGCTTCACTGAAATAGCCCAATTTTAACAGCTTAGGCAAATCATCTTCGGAGATGGTGGATTTCCCGAAATCCCGGTGGCTGGGTTTACTTGGCACCGCGCTGTAATCATCTTTAGACTCAGTCTCCTCAACATCAGCCTGTTCTGTTTCAACGGCAGGTGCATCCTCCGATGCTACCAGCCCTGAGCGCTTCATCACTTCGGAGATTGGGGCAGTTTCAGCACCTTCGGCTTCCTCTCCGTCGCGCGTAACCCTAGCTATGGAACGCACTCTGGCCATCTGATGATTGAATTTCTTGTTTTTTGAATGAAGTTGAAATTTTTTTCTTTATTTTGCCGAAGCTCTTTCTTGTTACGAAGCTTGAGCAAAGTAAATAGCTTCGGTTGAGGATGCAGCAAACAACCTTCGGTTTTGGTCAATATTTTGGCAGCAAAACAGTGCAATAGCAATGAATGTTGTGGTAACTTCACACTTACCCATCTGTTTATATAGTGCCGCAGGTGGGAAGGTGAATCGTCAAGGTCTTTCGCACCAGACAAACAGCCACCCGCACTCACTGAACGGTGGGCCACAGGGTTTGAGAAGGTGAATCGCCAGGGCGCGCGTAACTGCTGCAAGATGAGGCCACTTCGCGCGCGGATTATTTTAATCGTTTCTCGCCAACGAGCTCAGGGAAGGTGTTTTTCAGATCTTCGGCATCCCGAAGCCAAGAAGACTTTTTCACGGATCATGCTCGTTACGAAAAACGATCTAGCACCGCGAAGGGGCTACTGTTGGGGGTATGCTTCGTAGCCGAAGATCCTAAAGAAAGAAAACACCTTCGGCAGATCCTCTCAGAA
Source organism: Zea luxurians (assembly GCA_029449295.1). Lineage (NCBI taxonomy): Eukaryota > Viridiplantae > Streptophyta > Magnoliopsida > Poales > Poaceae > Zea > Zea luxurians. Next base: position 9,021,555 of record JAOPSE010000012.1, on the reverse strand, counting down.
GCAGCGCCGAAGCTATCACCTATAAAGCTTCGGCACAGTGATAGATCTCAAGACGAAGGGGTGAACCGACTTAAAGATGAGATGACTTAAAGACCTATGATGTTTTGTGTCATTATTGTAGTCGATTGTAAAGGGCATAAATATAATTTTACACAGGATGCGCCCTGTGCCTATAAATAGGTGAACAGTACCCCTATACTGTTCACGCAATCTTGTAATCGCTGACACATTACGCTAGAATTATTGTTTTCTACCAAGGCAAAGGTATAAATATACCTAAATATTATGTATAATGTTTAGGTTTGTATAATAAAATATGTGAATGATATTATCTGTCTTTGGTATATTTTTTCCTAATATTTTATATTTTGTATTTCATTGTTCTATAAGTCTGATTATGAAGGTGTGACCTTTGTAATATTTTGCTCATGGCCTTCGTCCGAAGTTCATTAAATCCTTGGGGAGATAATGCTTCAGCGGACGAAAGACATTAATATTTAACATTTTATGTTGCCTTGTTCTTAATTCATAGCATTTGAGAACAAGTCCCCAACAGGACCAATCAAGGAAGAGGTCTATGTTGAGCAACCTCTCGGCTTTGACGATAGTGAGTATCCTAACCATGTCTGTAAACTCTCTAAGGCGCTTTATAGGCTCAAGCAAGTCCCAAGAGCATGGTATGAATGCCTAAGAGATTTTCTTATCACTAATGGCTTCAAAGTCGGCAAGGCCGATCCTACTCTCTTTACTAAGACAATTGCAAATGATTTGTTTGTATGCCAAATTTATGTTGATGATATCATATTTGGGTCTACTAACCAATCTATTTGTGAAGAGTTTAGTAGGATCATGGTACAAAAATTCGAGATGTCTATGATGGGGGAGTTGAAGTATTTCTTAGGATTTCAAGTCAAGCAACTCCAAGAGGGCACCTTCATCAGCCAAACGAAGTACATTCAAGACATACTCACTAAGTTTGGAATGAAGGATGCCAAACCCATCAAGACACCCATGGGAACCAATGGGCATCTCGACCTCGACACGGGAGGTAAATCCGTAGATCAAAAGGTATACCGGCCGATGATAGGATCTTTACTCTATTTATGTGCATCTCGACCGGACATTATGCTTTCTGTATGCATGTGTGCAAGGTTCCAAGCCGATCCTAAGGAAGTTCACCTTAGGGCCATGAAGCGAATCTTGAGATATTTAGTTCATACGCCTAAGTTTGGTCTTTGGTACCCCAAGGGATCCTCTTTTGATTTATTAGGATATTCAGATGCTGATTGGGTAGGGTGTAAAATTGATAGGAAGAGCACATCAGGGACTTGTCAGTTTCTGGGGAGATACCTGGTGTCTTGGGCTTCAAAGAAACAAAACTCAGTAGCTCTTTCTACCACCGAAGCCGAGTATATTGCCACAGGCCATTATTACGTGTAATTGCTTTGGATGAGGCAAACCCTCAGGGACTATGGCTACAAATTTAGCAAAGTCCCTCTCCTATGTGATAATGAGAGTGAAATCCGCATGGCGGATAATCCCATTGAGCACAGCCGCACTAAACACATAGCCATTCGGTATCACTTTTTGAGAGATCACCAACAAAGGGGGATATCGAGATAGCCTATATTAACACCAAAGATCAATTAGCCGATATCTTTACCAAGCCACTAGATGAGAAAATCTTTACCAAACTTAGGAATGAGCTAAACATTCTTGATTCTCGGAATTTTGATTGATACTTTGCACACATAGCTCATTTATATACCTTTGATCATATCTCTTTTATATCTATGACTAATGTGTTTTCAAGTGTATTCTCATGCTTAGTCATAGAATTGAAAGGAAAATAGAGTATTCGGCAAAGATGACGCTTCCACTCAACTCCATCGGTATTATCTACTCTTTGCCAATATTCCGCCATCTCTCCATTGGTATAATCTTTCACTCATATTTATTTGTTTGCCATTGGGGAGAAAGTAAAAGGGCTTATATTTCACTCAAAGTATCCGTTTTTGGCGATTCATGCCAAAGGGGGAGAAAATATTAGCCCAAAGCAAAAGGACCGCATCACCACCAACGAATTTTAAAAATGAAGTTTTCAAATTAGTATCTTAATGTGTTTTCAAAAGGGGGAGAAAGTACTAGTATCTTCAAAATTTTGTAAAACCCTCTTGAACACTAAGAGGAGAATTTCATTAAGGGGGAGTTTTGTTTAAGTCAAAGGAAAAGCATTTGAAACAGGGGGAGAAAACTTTAAATCTTGAAAAATGCTTCCTTAAAATCTCAGTCATATACCTTTGACTATTTGCAAAATGTTTTTGAAAAGAATTTTACAAAGGATTTGCAAAAACAAAACTAGTGGTGCAAGCGTGGTCCAAAATTTTAAATAAGAAGAAAACAATCCATGCATATCTAGTTGAAATAATTATATTGGTTTTATTCCAAACAACCTTTGCACTTACCTTATGCAAACTAGTTCAATTCTGCACTTATACATTTGCTTTGATTTGTGTTGGCATCAATCACCAAAAAGGGGGAGATTGAAAGGGAAATAGGGTCAAACCTTTTCCTAAATAATTTTGGTGGTTGAATTGCCCAACACAAACAATTGGACTAACTAGTTTGCTCTAGAATATATGTTCTACAGTTGCCAAAGGTTCACAACAAACCAATACAAAGTTAAAAGAAAGGGTTCAAAACAAAAGAGCAAAGATAACCGAAGGCTACCCTGATCTGGCACATCGGACTGTCCGGTGTGCCACCGGACAGTGTCCGGTGCACCAGGGTGGATCAGCTCAAACTCCTCAACTTCAGGTTTCTGGAAATTGCTCTCCGCTATAATTCACCGGACTGTCCGGTGTGCCAGCGGGAGTAACGGCTAGCGCGCCAACGGTCGTCTGCAAAAGGTGAACAGTGATCTACAGTATGCGGACTGCGCGCGCAGAAGTCAAAGCAGGCGCAGAAGGCGCACCGGACAGTGAATAGGACATGTCTGGTGCACCTAACACTCTAACACTAAGGCTCAGATTTACATAGGCTGAGACGATATTTTTTAAAAGGAAATTGGGTCAACCATTTTCCTATGATTAATTTTGGTGGTTGATGACCAACACAAACCACGGGGACTAACTAGTTTGTCTATAATTCATCTATTACAGGTGCATAAGGTTCAACACAAACTAAGAAAGAAATCAAGTTAGCGATACAATTAAAAATAGAGCAAGATTTAGAGTGTGCTGGAAAATGGTGCACCGGACACTGTCCGTGCGCCGGCCAGGCGCCCTCCAAACCAGCCACTCTCGGGTTTCTGCTAGGAGCGCTCCGCTATAATTCACCTGACTGTCCGGTAAGTCAGCGGAGCAATGACTTCCTGCGTGCCAACGGTCGACTGTGCAGAGCAACAGTGAGCTACAGTGTCGCGGCAGAAGTCAGAGGGCACCATACTGTCCGGTGCAGCAAGCCGACAAGACTTCCCAACGGTCAACTGCTCTGAACCCTAATGGACGCGCTGATGTGGCACGCACCGGACAGTGCACATCGCTAGCAGAAATCAGCCAACTGCTAGAAGTGGTTGGGAGGCTATAAATACCCCCGACCACCTCATTCACTCCCATCTAAGCCTTCTGAAATCTTCATTCATTGCAAGAGCAAAAGCCCAACACTTCAAGACACAATCGAAGCAATCAATCCACTCAAAGCCCCAAAATCAACTCTAGTGCATTAGGGCTTGTGAGAGGATCACTTGTGCTCTTTTGTTGCTCTTGTCGCTTGGATTGGCCTTTTTTTCCCTTCTATTTTCTCAAGTGACTTGTAATCGAAGCAAGAGACACCAAGTGTGTGATGGTCCTTGCGGGGTCTAAGTGACCCGTGAGATTAAGGAAAAGGCTCACTCGGTCTAAGTGACCATTTGAGAGAGGGAAAGGGCTGAAATAGACCCGGTCTTTGTGACTTCTTCAACGGGGACTAGGTTCTTTGGAACCGAACCTCGGTAAATCAAATCATCGTGTACACTCGCTTTGATTCTCGTTTGATTTGTTTTCCCTCTCTAATGTTTCCTTGCTAGTACTGATTTCAGTTGGCTCCCATATGTCATCCGCATTCTTTGAGCAACTCTAAGCAAGAGAAACATTCTTTTTACTTGAATTTAATTCTAACGCTAACCCTAGTCTTAATGTGTGTTTGAAGTTGATAAATTTCAGGTTTCGTCTATTCACCCTCTCTCTAGGCGACTTTCAATTTTCCTTGTTAGAATTTGTATGTAAACATTGAGTACTTCGCATTTTTTATATTATGAGGAGCTTAAATACATGAGGTTATGTTTTTTTTGCTATTTTAGGTTTATTATTTCTAAATTTTTTGTTTGTTTCGACACTTAGGAAGTGTTTGAATGTGCTAGAGCTAATAGCTAGTGGCTAAAATTAGTTGAGAGATCCAAACACCCTAACTAAAAGTTCAGCTATTAGCTATTTTTGGTAAATTAGTTAATAGTTAGGTAGCTATTTGTTAGCTAGCTAATTAAAGTAACAATTTTTAGCTAATTAACTATTAGTTGTAGTGAATTCAAACACCCCTAGCCACATGTTTTTAATCCATCTTGGGCAAATTTTTTCACCTCCCGTGAGTTGTTTCAAGGTCCGAGAACTAGTCCCAGCTTCTTGTGCAGACCGATTCTCACCATTTCCCATGTATTCAAGGCCCGAGAACTAGTCCCAAACACGAACATCACTTAGGCTTTGATTCCTTTAGTCAAGGACTTATGGAACTAAACTTTGGTCTCTAACTTGTTTGGTTGTAGAAACTAAAACTATTTAGAACACGTTAAATAAATCATAGGATGACCAAAATAACACTTAGTACTCTCTTCCATTAGTACAACTGAAATAAAGTAGGACAAAAGATAAAATTAATATGTTTTAGTCTCTTTAGTCAACCATTGAGAGATTAGAGACTAAAATAGTTTAATCTCTATTTTAATCCACCGTTTGGCAATTTAGAGATTAAAATGGAGAGACTAGTCCATCAAACCAAACGGAGCCTTAGTTTAAATGGTTGATCCTCTAGCATGGTTTATCTCAAACATCTCCAATAAAACCATGTTTGATTACTTTAGTCACCTAACTAAACTTTAGTGAGTAAAGTCCACTATATACGACGTTTGGTTCTAGTGACTAAAATTAACTAAAGAGAATTAACTAGTGCAAATAATGATTACATTACCTCTATTAATTAGTGGTGCTACACGAAGAAAGAGAAAAGAGCAAGTGAGGTCAAAATCCTAGTCTCTTTTAATCACCCTTTTGGTGACTAAAGAAATAAAGTTTAGTCACTCCATTTTAATCACCTTGTTTGCTTCTAAAACTAGAAGTGACTAAAGTTCAGTCACTAAACTTTTATCACCCCCAACAAAACGGACCTAACACCTCATTTAATGAGTAATTTATATACTTGTTGAACTATATGCTAACTTTATATTTAGAGTAATATGTAAATAAACCATGCATGGTTAATTTTAGGTTTTGTATTCTCGGTGCTTCATGATGGCTTCTCGCTAAAAGTGACCACCTACAATTAGCAACCTGCATTCTACTGTTAGAAATTCTTTTGGGCGGGTCGGTTTTGCTCAAACAGGCCTAAGCCTACCGATCAGCTGGCATCAAGACACATTTGTGCGCAGAGTGATTCCGTCATCCATGCTACGACAACGTGCTGCCATGTTCTGAAAGAAGATAAGTTCTTCATACCAGTACTCCATCCCAGCACCTTTCAATCAGAAGGGTTCATAAAACCGATACAATCCACCACCACCTGCAAAGGACACCAGAATAATACAGCATGATGCACAAAGAAACCTGCTAGACACCAAGGAGATTGCCCTCTGTCGGCATGGTTGGTCCCACCACGGAAGCGGAAGCAACCACTTCACAACAGGAACAGATGAAGGGTCAGTAGCTCCGACTGAAACCCGAAGGGCTCTGTTCATTGACCGCCGCTTCATCAAGGAATAATTTATTTTCCATCAAACATCAGGGTCATAAACATCTAAATTAACACCCGAACCCTAAATACATTGATGGTACACACAAAACATTCACATGTATTTGTCTTGTGCCAAGTGATGGCCCCCTATTCCTTATACCCAAGTAAATGTCAGGGAAAATGTACAGCCTGCTCCACTAGCCACGTTAAACCACTCCCAGTTAGAAATTATCCTGTACCAACCTGAAATACACAAAACATATCAGTTACCACGTCGGTTGGACTAGCAAAAACTACAGACACTCACATTGACTCAATTCATGCTAAACAATCAAGCAGACGTATTTTGAAACAATATTCACATAAGCAGTGTTTTTAAGGCATCGCGTAGGCGTCCTTGACGCCTAGCCAAAAGTAGAGAGCTGAGAGGATTAGAGAGCAGAACATAGGAAATCGATAGAAAACCAACAAGAAAGGCCATGCAGCCACCTCCTATCTCATCCCCCACCAAATCTGGTGCTGCCGGCCACCGCATAGTTCCCACCTGGGTCATCTGCGGCAAACCAGCGGCAGCTGAACCAGAATGGAGACATGACAGAAATCGATCAGAGAACAATAGCGAGGGCAGCAGCAGTGAGAGGCAAGAGAGGGACAGAGGCCGAGTTGCGTGCGCGCAAGCAAGAGCAATGTGTGGGATACAAGTAACAAGCAAGCTTTCTGGAGACAACCCTACACAAAACCAAGCATATATAGCTAGCATTAGAAGGATAAGTGTAGGCTACGATCATTCGGTTGATTGCTGATCAGATCCTACCAGTTTTTGTTTGCTTCTTTTTATCCTGGTCAACTTCATTTTTATTTCATAGGGCATTGGAGTTCAACATGTTTAATTACCACTCAGCTACTTGAATCACAAAAACTGCAATGAAATAGTTCATAAAACATAGCAACAAATCCATCACATGAAGAGGCTAATCATCTGTCCTTACCATTAGATGAACTCTATGGAGATCCCACTTGGATCATATAGAACACTTGAATCTTACCAGGTTAATGCAACAAAGCATCCACACTGGTGTTTCTCTTTGTATCAACCAGAATAACCTGATAGCCCTCCACAATAAAAATCAAGATTCTGGAAGCCAACTTTGCCAGATTAATAGCAAAGTCAGCTATCCCAGTGTGATGTCCGAACTACTCTGAATCAGAATCTAATGACAAACACAAACGAGGCCTAACAGACCGTGGTTGGCGAGGATGAGAAAATATATTTTCAATCCTTCTCGGGTTTAGATTAGATCCATTACATCTGTCATTGTTCATGCTTGGGAGAGCAGAAGCTGCAATTGAGAACAAAAAAAATGTTACAACAATAACATTAATAGTATACAGATAGATATCATTGAGAACACAACAGCAATAAGTTAAAAAGGTTAAAAAATCAACGTTAAATTCATAGTTTGGTACTACAAATTTTGGTTCAATGAATCTGGACTCACATTTGACCTTCATAGTTCATACAAGTTGATAAGAAATCGAAAACCTTCAGAAATTAGGTATTGATTAAATTCAGTTCACGGTCATAGGTATGTACAGACATCATTTTGACAATTTTGAGTACAAGGGGATAAGTAGAGCCACTCAGCATCGTGTCATCTAATACCCAGAAGTAACCAAGGGCAGATTCTAAAATTGCTAAATTTTTACTCATGCATTTTATTGACTAGAGAATTAAATAGTTTATTGGGATAATGGGATCCATTTTAAGATATCAGACTTTGAACATTTTCTATGGAAAAAAGTATGACCTAAGATGCCTGCCTTCAAAAGTTAACCTCGATGATCCTGGAAATGGTTGACAGGCTACCAAAGAGAAGTGTAGCAAACCGTTATCTTTAGGAACAAAATGATCACAAAAGAGAAGAATTAAATTCATAAAGGGAGACAAACCAGCATCAAGTAAAGGTTCAACTCCTGCCTCTTTTGATGGAACTTTTGGCTGTGATTTTAGGCCATCAACACTTGTAGGTTCTTCATTACCCCCTCCACCAGCCGCAAGCGTAAGAGATATCCTCCAATCGTCAGGGTGGACTCCATTTGGAGTATTAGCGCGCTCACTCAGTTCTTCCTGAAGGGGAACAGTAGAAGGTTGACTTGGAAGGAAAATTTGCAAAGATGGATCGTCACCTGCTAAAGCCAATGGGTTATCAACCAAGCTTCCATGAACATCATTACTGTTTCGGCAAATTGAGACATCGTGAGCTGCAGATGGATCCTCTATGCCAACATTACAGTCAAGGGAGTAGTCTTCGGGTGTAATACTAAAGGAATTATGTGGACCAACAAAAGGATTGCCAACATCAGTATCAGTCCCAAAAAACTGGAACCCTTGCTCTGGTTGTGGATAAGAATGCATTTGCCAATTATTTATTTCAAAATCACCAGTATTGTTGCTCAATAAACCAAGGCCACTTGTACCAGCCCCAGCATCCTCCTGGTACCCTTCAGGATATCCAGATACAGCAGCATCAGTGACGAAAGGGAAACTGTCACCATTTGTAGGAGTATTTGCATAGACAGCTGGCAGGCGAACAATCGGGTCATTTTCTTCATCAGAATCACTAAGAACAATGACATCTGCAGCATTATGTTGTGGCTCTTGTTGCCTATCCTCTGTATTGTATGTTTGACCAAAGTTATGCGCAAAACTGTCAAACTCTTGGTTCAATGATATATCAAACTGAATACTACCCCCTTCTTGGTTCACACTTACATCTTCACCATCTCTGCAACTCCCAGTGGGGCTACTGATCATAGGTACTATGTTTGGTATTGAGTACCCCGTGTTGTTTTGGATGTGATTTCTAACCACGGGTTTCTTATCATCTGGTTTACTGCTAACCTGCCATAATCCATTAGGGGTTTTTTTAATTCCAAGTTTCAAAGTTCTATGTCCATCAGAAGTGCCCTCTCTCTTGAACTCATTAACACTAACGACACCAGGGTTTGTATCTTCCTTTGAGTCACAAAGAGTACCATCAGGCATATGCCACTGAGATAGATCTCTGGTAGCGGCATCACCCTTCACACGCCATGACCCATCAGGTTTAACATCAAGCTCATTAACATCTTCACTGCAATTGTGCAACTACATCAAAATGAAAACAGAAATCAACTCACATAACAAATTCTGGCGAAATGCATAAAATGTGAGATGAAAACTTACCAAAGATGTAATCCGGTTGAAATAAGGGTCGATCATCAAGTTCTCAAGAGAGTAATTCTTTAAACATATTGGGCATTGCCACTGCACAAAAGAACAGTAAATCAGGAAGGTAGGATGCAAAATATGAAACCATGTAAAATGAAAAACATGATATAAATCAATCAAGTGTGGCAGAAGAGCACTTATATAGGGTAAGGATGGTCTCCTCATCCCTAATCCCTATGCCCCATATGTACTACTGTCCAAGGGTAGCCTAATTTGGCGAACCTTGCATGAATCTCAAGCATGGCGTGATCTGATCATGCATTCACGCCCACAAAATTATTAACAGACCATTTTTTCTATCTCCACTTTATTTCCTACTAGAAAACAACAATAGAAAATGGCACTCTTGGGTATTCATCGTCAGATATATTGAGCCAGTCCATACTCTTATTGTGCAGGCAAAAATTAGGCCTGGCCTGGACCAACTACAGAAAATGTTCAAAACAGGCCTAGTTTACATATATATTTGAATGTGCTTCTGCAAGCACAATCTGACCTTGCGTGAGCGTTGATTCAATTCCACAAAAGTTTCAAGATCAAAACAGCCCATGTGAACACAAGGCTTGAACCTTCCAGCAATCCTCATTCTGGATCCGCTATTCTGAAAAATAAAAAATATGTTAGATACAATTCCAAATGCAAACTTCACCGGAGCGGCTTAGCTAAACATGACAGCTATAGCCAACCAGAAAATATATGCTTTAAAGACCTATTATAATGATTATATTTGCTTTTGAGCAAATACATAACAGTTAGCATGTCAGGGCATAAGGAGGCCCACGGAGGGGTTGCGGCAGCAGCAGTCATGGGTCCTTCAAGGGGGATTAGATAAGGATAGTTAGAGATAAGATTAGAAGATTAGTTGAGATTATCTAGGATATTAGTTGAGATTATCTAGGAAGGTTATCAGTTAGTAGTTGTTGAGAGTTTTAAGGAGATAAGGATCTCTAGCTAGATAGGGGTGGCCAGCTGGCCTATTTATGTAATCAATGGATGAGAAATAAAGTAGGCAAGAATTAGAAGGGAGAAACCCTCCTCTTGCTCGGCCGTGGGCAGAGGCCCCCGGCCGACGTTCCTGCCCATCGATACACCTCTCTAATCCCTCACCGATCTAGCGACCATAACATCTGGTATCGGCTAGCTTGGGTTTCGATCTGATCCCATGGCTTCTGCTGCCAATTCCGCGGTGTCATCCTGGCAATCGGCGTCCCCATCTCCATGGACTGCGCCACATGTCACCTTTGTCACGCCGAACAGGCAACCGGCGTCCCCATCTCCATGGGTTGTGATGCATGCCACCTTCGTCACGCCATCCTGGCAACCGGCGTCCCCATCTCCATGGGCAGCATCGCCTGCCAATTTTGTCACCACATCCTGGACGCCGGTGTGCCCATCTCCAGGGACAACGCCAAATTTCCTCACATCATCTTCGTTGACGGCGTCTCCGTCCCCATGGGCGACGCCACTAGGGGCAGCCACGGCTCAACAATCACCAGCTCCATCGATGGGGGACTTGTGGACCAACATAAAGGTTGATCTCGCAAAGATGCAAGCCACGCTCCAGAAGGTTGAGCAAGGGCTGCTGCAAATCAAGGCAGCAGTGCAACATGAGCAGCACCAGCTGGCGTTGTCCGCACGGCTCCAGACGTCGGCGGCTGTGGGCATACAAGCTGCTGCTCGTGGCTTCCTTGCACGACGGAGAGTGCGGGAGATGCGCCGGCAGATGCTCGAGGCAGCCTTGGTGACGGTTGACCTCAGCACACGGATGTGCGACCTCGCCCTGTCAGACGGCCATCAGCAGCAGCATCGGGCCGCTATCTCCAAGTGCGAGCATGGTACGTGTCCCGCGGGCGACGAACTTCAGCTCTACGGTAGCGGCGGTAGGGAAGGCACTCCCCTCGTCATCGGCAAGGGCGCTCTATTTAGCGCCACCACATTCCGCTACCGACCGCCACGAGGGCGCCTCCGCTGGTTATTGTTGCGACCTATTCCAGGTGCCCGTCCATGTGCTCCCCTTTCCAGATGGCGTCCATGGGATCCAGGTGGCAGCATAAGTGCAAGTACAATACGCGAAGGGTGTCCGCCTTATCTTATAGGGTCAAAAAAATTCAGATTCGAAATAATAAGATAAGTCGAGATGTAAAAGGCTTGTCTTCTAGGTGTCTGGTTTTGGGTCAAGTAGACTCGGTCTTTGAGCATCCGTCATGCTGCAGCTCGAGGACGAGCTGCTTGTCCAGGAGGGGTGTAGTGTCAGGGCATAAGGAGGCCCACGGAGGGGTTGCGGCAGCGGCAGCAGCAGTCATGGGTCCTTCAAGGGGGATTAGATAAGGATAGTTAGAGATAAGATTAGAAGATTAGTTGAGATTATCTAGGATATTAGTTGAGATTATCTAGGAAGGTTATCAGTTAGTAGTTGTTGAGAGTTTTAAGGAGATAAGGATCTCTAGCTAGATAGAGGTGGCCAGCTGGCCTATTTATATAATCAATGGATGAGAAATAAAGTAGGCAAGAATTAGAAGGGAGAAACCCTCCTCTTGCTCGGTCGTGGGCAGAGGCCCCCGGCCGGCGTTCCTGCCCATCGATACACCTCTCTAATCCCTCACCGATCTAGCGACCATAACATAGCAGCTCTCCTAATACTACTCAGCTAAATAGGCACAGAACCACCTGACAGAATAAAGGTGGTTTGCTACCCGCCTATACCTATGAATAAAAAAAATGAAAAAGGTAAATGGTAGTGACATATTGTAACAAAGCCAAACAAAAAATGTCATAAAAAAGATATATGCAGAACAAGACGCACAGGGCAACGAAGGTTGACTGTAACAGATTCAGTAACCACTTCCAGATCGCTATCACTATCAGCATTGTCCGTAGCACCTCCACCTCCAAGACAGCGACGAACACGAGCAAGAGCATCCTCAAAAGACTCCCCTTCACCTTCCTTTGGGATCAAGTTTAATACCTGGACGTTAATAATAGTGTCAAGAAGAGAAGAGTAAGTGGAGCATAACTTGGTGAATAATGCAATATATGTGTTTTTCCTTTCTGGGATAATTATTTTTTCTATTATGTTTTTAGAATTCTGGGATAGTAGGTTTTATAATAGAATAAGTATTTTTCCTTTCTGAGATAATTCTTTTTTCTGAAACATAACAGAGAATTCTAAAAAAGAGACAGCTTAAAACAAGAATTGTCAACACAAAATATTGCTGTCTAGATGATATTTAACATGAAACAAGATAAAAGTTCAAATACATAGGGACCATTTACAAAACAGAAAATCATGTGAACCTAGTCATTTCAACTATATGATAAGTAGAAAGCTAAATGAACAAAACCTGAGGAACAGTCCTCCTCCTAACAATTCGAACTCCAAAGCAAAAGGTTCGTGCATCCACTCTAGATAAGCTAATTTTGTTGATCCCTTCTCTACTGCATGTGGTTACCTGCAAAAACATATAAGAATGGCAGGTTTAACCTATGAACAGAACTTGGGAAAAAATCAGAGTAATACAACATTGCAGTCAAATTATCATATCAACTACAAAACTGAAACGAGACCTTCATCCGCTAGACATGTGCACCCAATTGCTTTCCGTCTCTGAATGACAGATACAGATAGAAGTGTGTAACTTAAATCTTACATCATAGCTTGTTTCGTATCAGCACTAGAAATTTCTTGATAAACCCTGTCAGTGGCTATTGCACCATGGACTTGCCTTGCATCAACTACAGGGATATGTGCTAATGTGTTATTTAATTTTTTGGGGGGAATGGTCTATTAATATAATGCTCTCATGGTTTATTTCATATTGTTTTTCTGTTATTTTGCCTTCTCCAATGGTATTCTTATATTTACATCCTACTATTCCTATGATGCAGGTTGCAGGATAGCATCATCGAATATGAAGTTGTGTCCAAACTTATGGTAAGACGCTTTCTGCCAAAAATGAGAAAATAGTATCTGTAGATCACATTGTCACATGAACCAGATCACAAGAATGACATGATACATGCCACAACCAAGTTCGATGTAGAAATAAGCAGAGTAGAGTTTGAAATAGGAAATGTGATTGGGGATGGGATAGGAGAGTTGCTGGAGACAGCCTAAGCCACAAGAGTCAAGACCTCAAGTGGCTGGAGGGAATATAATCCACAAGAGTCAAGACATGAAAACAAGCTTAATGCAGGCATACTTAAAAACTCGACCGGCGGGGGTAAGACAGCCCCGAGCATTATATTAAGACCTCACGCAGGTCGAGAAAACCCCCCAAACCTCTGCCCCACCCATACACAGCGACAATGTAGCCCATGTGAGAAACGACCACAGCCAGGACCGGACCTTAGACATGTGCTTTGGCGTGGGGGATTTTTTAACCACAGCCTGAAATTCGCTCTCATGGGGAGTCGAACTCGGGACCTAAGGAGTGCTACTCAGACCACCTAACCAACTCAACTAGAGGCCCTTTCGCAAGGCAAGGCATACTTAATGATACCAACCCCATCCATTTTTAAGTGTGAAGTATATGAATGTTACTAACCCCTCCATATACTTCACACTTCAAAATAGATGAAAAATAAGTGTATGTTGTGTTCTAATGGAGTTCATTTAAAAGGCACAAGTAAAACCAACAAAACATGCCCAAGAAGATGGTGGAAATGGTTGTTAGACACCCCCACCCCCAAAAAAATGAAATAGAGGTAGTACCAAATGTCCAACCAGTATCTAGATCCTACCAGTGGGACAAAGTAAGAATAAACTCACCAGTGGCCCATCATCCCGCCCATTTATCCCTAGTAACTGAGAACCGGGCCTGGTCATTACTCGTACAGGAATACCTGAACAAACAGAACTAAATATCACACTGGTAATCCCTTAATTTCACAGAAGTATGAATGTAAATTAAACTTGTATGGCTCAGATATATGTATCTATACAGCATATAAGCCAAGATTTGTGCCACAATGCATTTTAATAAATCCAAGTTGTACAAGAAAATTTAAACATTACCATTCACTTGCAATTCTGCATATTGAGGCCATTGCATCCTGAACTGGACTTTGTCATTTATAAGGATGCACCAAACCTGTCCACAGACCCACAACACAATCGGTAGTTAACAGGACTGTGCAACAGAACCAGTGAGTGTATCCAGGTGTTTTTCTTTGTTGAATAGGACATGATAAACCTTAATTCATCAAATCGATACCTTTTGGCAGCACTCAATGTAATACTCACGTCTATATCGCACACACAATTTACAAATGATTTAAGTAGATAACTCATAATTAAGGTAGACATGAAAAATCAAAGACATTTGATGTTAGACAAAGGCCATAATAATCCGTAGTTATTTTCCTTAAATGTACCATGCATGAACACTATGTTAAAGAGGTTGATTCAATGACAAAGTTCAGTGACTCCAAGTGACCTAATCTCACATACATCAATGTTATCCTAAGGTTTATTTATGGCATGATTTATGGCATAGCATAATCACCAATGTACTATACGTGAACTCTATATTAGAGAAAAAACATAATCATCTGCGGTTAAGATTTATTTATGGGGTAGCAGCATCGTGACATTAATAAAGTGTGCAAGATTTTTATCAGAATCTAGGCAAATGAAACTAAGGTTATGGAGGAGAGAGTAAACCTGAAGATCATATTCTTGTCTCTGAACTGTTTCTCTATCTGCTCGGGAAAGTTGGAAAGTCTTCTCCACAATTTGAGGTACACTTGCTCTAGAGATATGAAGGTTTCACAAGGACACATTTATGCATCAGCAACACAGTAACATCAATGCAGATAATATACAAACTAAAATAGCAGAATAGTTAAGTCTACTCAGATGGCATGCTATTGGGCATGTTTGGTTCAGCTTTTTTCTAAGGAACTTTTCTGAGAATCTAGCTGTGGAAAGAATCTGAGTATCGTGGAATTTACATGCGGAGGAAGGTAAAAGAGTCCATATGGTTTAGGATGTAGAAAGTGACGGTTTCCTACTATTGAAATGACTCAGCCGATTCTGTGTTCACGTTGATTTTGTATGGTTTTGCCTAAAGTAATTTTCATATAAGTGGCTGAAAAGTTGAGCGTTTGGCAGTCTACAGCAGCTTCTGGTGGCCAGAAGCTGAAAAAAGTTGCAACAAACAGGGCCATTATCTAGCATATATGGGCCAAAATGACAACTATTGACCACCTTATCTTGCGCAGGAGAACTGTGCATCATTATGTTAAGAAGAAAAAAAGTCCAAAAGAAGACCAGTACAAACCGCCAAGAAAAAGGCAGCCAAGGATAAAAAAACAAAGGCTATTACATAGAACATAGAAACTGAAACGACCATCTCCCCTTCCACTATAAAGAACTACGGCCACATGCCTCTAAGGCCTGCAGCCCCTGCTAAACACCAAAGCCTAGCATCCTCTTTTATTGACCACCTTATGATAGAAATGTCGGCATATATCATATGTTGCATGCTTTGTCAGACTGATAACACATCTTAACAATTAAGAACAGACCAATGAACATTGTACTTTTAAAGATGTGGAAAATTCTCACACCAATGTTCTACATGCAAATGAGCACTAGTGTTCTACATTCATATCAATGAGCAAAAACTTGTATTAACAATCAACAAGACCGCAAGGGTTATCATATCAAATCTAACAGTGAAATTTAATCACTAACCAAAGATTCTGAACTGAAGTATATATGGCTGTTGTTGAAGATATTAGTGTCTTCCGATTGGGTAACAAGGATTTATTTATGTACAGCACAATATCAATGGCATAATATAGATATCCATATGGTTAAAATAATAATTCCTGACAACAATAGAGCGACAATTTTCCCTCAACTAAAATTAACATTCACTATTACACATGTAATGTAGTATTGACAACTGCCCCCACCCCACTCCACCCACCAACAAAAAAAAATAAAAAATAAAAACAATTAAACAAATGCACAATAGGTAAGGAAATGATTATTTATAAGATAAAATATGGCCACCACAAGAAGTTCCATTATATACCCACCCATCATTTCCAACACCAGATGACATAAATTTCACAGGTAGTAATGGATTTCCTGTAGTCACCCAAAACCTGCAAATTCGAAGGGTGGAATTAAACAATGAGAACAGAATTGCAGACGATAAGAAATTCTAAGTAAAGTTATTCAAGTGCAATGCCAACACAGATTTACATGTATCATCAGCAGGTTTTGTTCATAAAAAACAAAAAATACATTCGAGGATCTAACCAAAAGGCATAGTAACTTCAATTGCATAGAAAACTAGAAACATCAAGCATTTTAGTCTTCAATAATTAGGCTACTTTACATGTTATATTTGTTCCAAAAGGAAATAAACAATCAGCATGTTCTACCCAAGCAAATAGAAGAAAAAGCTTAGGTCTTAAGGCGCACTATCACCTCAGGCAAAGACAACAAAGAGTGCCGCTTAACATACGGGGTGATCATACAAGTATCCAGCTTGAAAAATCACAGAATGGGTGTAACAGTTCACATAATACATTCAAAAGGTTCAGCGCATAACCCAGTTAAAAATGGATAGCTCAATAGCATCCATATCTGTACCAAGTACCGACATAAAAACATATCAAAATAAAAACATTCCATCAGACAACCAAGCAACCAGTAGCACGGGCTGTTAAACAAGAGGTCATGGGATCAATTACCAGTTTACCAAAACAATCAATTGTAGGAATAGGTAGAACAAAAGATGGTTCTAACAAACCCTGTGTGAGTGAAAAAAGGCACCCTAAAAAAGGTAAACCATACAGGAAAGGGAAACCATATCACAGTTCATTGTAGGAATAGGTAGAACAAAAGATGGTTCTAACAAACCCTGTGTGAGTGAAAAAAGGCACCCTAAAAAAGGTAAACCATACAGGAAAGGGAAACCATATCACAGTTCATTCGCATCATCTTAGCTATAGCAGGACATTCCAAGGGCCAATCATGAAAAAAATATAGTGAAATAAAGAAAGCCAAACAGACTAGAGCAGAACATACGGGTCTGCCCGTTTCAGTCGGCACAGTTCACAATAAAAATGAGGTGGAATATCAGGGCCAGCACCCTCCGTGGGCTTATCTGGAATGAGTACGCAGGTAATATGCTGCCACACCTGGCATTTGCCATCTTCGCACTGCAGGAAACAAGACAGCAAGATAAAAGATTAACAAGGCGCATGACACCAAAAGAAACTGGTTGCAGTTAAGAGAAACTGTGTTCACGTCATATGTGCCTTTCAAATGAAAACAAAATACATGCACATATATAAAAGGGTTACCTTAATCATATTGTCATTTAGCAATGTGCTATTGCAAAGGCAGCGGACCTTAGTATCCACATGGTAGAAGTCAGTCGCTTCCTCTTTGGGCCTGAAATGACTGAAATCTGATCCACTGTGGCTCCTAGAGGGAAGGTCAGGAGCACATACTTGCATTTTCCTGCTAATAAAAGCACCGAGGCACAAGGAGGAAATAAGTCGACGACTTCATGTGACGTAGTCAACTCTCTGGTATGTATTCTTGTACTGAACGTTGAGAAACAGATGGAATAGAACCTGTATGTGTCATCAACAACTTTTGCCACCGCCTCCCTTGTAAGAGCATTTTTCCTTCCCCATCCATGATGATGTTGAACTGCAATAAGCAAATAGAGCTTAAGAGCAAGATTTCATGGAAAGAACAAACTTAGGGATTCAGAAGAACAAAATGTGAACTAGTTGATGCTCTATAACAGAAGAGATCTTTTCTTGACCAATCATCAGCTCAAGGACAAATAAATAAATGGCCCATATCAAACTACAATGGCACAAACATATCTACTGGCTTGAGCACAACTGAAAAGTAATACTAACCAATATTGAAGCATAAAAAATGCAGCAGTTAAAGACAACAATATTTGGGGGGTGGGGGGCAAAAACCAACATACCTTGCTCATCTGATAAAATAGCCAATACCCTGTCAACAAGGTCCTGCGATCAACGATTACGAAAACAGATCAGATACCATCAAGTGCAAAGCTGAGGCACGTGCAGTGAAGATGAGATTCTGAACGTGTTCAAGGAAACAAAAGAAGAAGATAGTTCTGATTTCTGATATTGCAACACTGATGAATTGAAGCTTGTCCTGCAAACCCATGGTTACTGCCAAAACAAGTTGTGCACAGCGCGACAGGAGACAGACCCAACAATGATGTACGGGCAGATGACTAGCTCACCCTGGAGGCTCATATGTCATGCCTCTAATCAGTTGTGATCCTACATATCCGGGAGAACAAAGTGCCCGACAGCAAAAATAAGAGAGCAAAACACTTGCTGACCTGCTTCTTTCCTTGCTTCGGTAACCCCAGCTGATTTAAGATATCTTTGAGCTCCTTTATTCTAAAATACGCAAGTTTATCCTGTGACGAACGGGGAAAGAATCAACATGTGAGATCTTCAAGAGCGACTGTTACATGTTGCGTGCGTGAAGTACACCACCATACTTGCCATGGTTAATCCATAGAACAAAAAGAAACATTTCAGAAAAAATATCTCCAGCAGCTTAACCATCTTCATACCCATATTCAAACTC
The DNA here is from genome assembly GCA_029449295.1 of Zea luxurians. NCBI lineage: Eukaryota > Viridiplantae > Streptophyta > Magnoliopsida > Poales > Poaceae > Zea > Zea luxurians. The sequence continues at coordinate 9,002,689 of JAOPSE010000012.1, read as the reverse complement.
CACTCTGCATATAGTGAGAAAATACAGTGTTTTGGGTAATCTATGGGTAACACGGTCTCAGTTAGCCATGCCCAAGCTAGGAGCAGCTTAAGTGAGTACTGTGTCATGCAACAGAAGAATCCAACACTAGCCTATCAATTAGTACAATCCATGAGGAGTTGATTCGGCGGCTAAGACAGCATAGAACACCTACCCCGACAGCAGCACGCGGCTCCAAAACTCGGGGCTTGACGACAGCGGGCAGCGATCTAAGAGGCCGAACCGCCGGCCACGCGATTCCGCATTTGGAAAGAAGGCACTGGTGCCAGCAAGCGCAGAAAAAGTAGGATCCGAGCTCTCAGCCAATCCATCTAAACATCGGCGTGGAAATAACCGCCGGGCGGCAGCGGGCAGCGGAGCGGCGGCAGGGGCGGGAATCCCACGAGCCCAGCCAAATCATCCGGGAAATTCGAGGGGAATCGGCGGAGATCGGGTGGCGAATTGGGCGCGGGCGGACGTATACCTTGCAGCTGGAAGCGAGGTCCGACATGGCCGGCGCCCGCGCAATGAAACCCCCGGAGGGGCACGGGCATGGGGAGAGGGCGATCGAGGGCCCCGGCGCCGGCGAGGAGATCCGGCGATCGGGGCGCCGAATTGGGACGGCGCGGGTGCTGCTGCGGCGGGGCTCCCTCGCGTGGCGTCTCTGTGGCCTCCGCCGTTTGCGTCGACGACGGCTGCCTGGACGGGGCAGGGTTTTCCTCTCTCTCTCTCTCTCTCCACCTCGCTCTCGTCTTCCTTGGCTCGCGTCGCGCGTGCTTGTGGGACGGGTTCGTCGAGAAAGGGTGAGGAGAGAGGGGGGGGCGGTTTCTCTCTCCTATTCAGCCGCCGCGGCGGACGTATCGGCCGCTATCAAATCCGGTTTTTTGCGGGGCCGTACGAGTCCGCGACCCACCCATCCGGCGTGCGGGGTTGGTCATGCCGTGCCCTGCCCGCCCGCCTTCACTTCACTTCCTCTACGACGACCAAAGCTGGGAGCCGGCGACCCCACCCACCGCTGTGCATCACTCGTGGCGTCACCGTGGGCCAGCCCGATCCGACATGGGCCGGGCTGATATTCAAAAACCCACGGCTTTTGGGTACACCTCAGGCGCGTCGGTTTTTAAACAAGAGATGGGTGGGATATGCAGTGGGTTCTCTTTCGCTGAAATTCAGGCCTCCTAGGATTGGTAAAATGTATAAATAAAAAAACGTAGAAATAGAGTTGCATGACAATTATAGTTCTATAGAAATTTAAAATACAGAAAAACTTTTTAACTAGAGTGTTTGATGCAACACACGAAGAACATAGGAAGTAGAGGAGAGAGATAGACACAAAGAAAAGTTTCCAAAAGGTTGGACCTCTTGATATAAATCCTCCAAAATCTTACTAGAATGAGTCATCCTATAGGAATTTTATAGAATTTATAGTAACTCAATCCTTTATTCCAAAGGGCTACATAGGAAAATTTTCTATATGGTTCTAATCCTTCAAAATTCAAAAACTTTTCCTATGTTCCAAAGGGGCCTCAAATAAATCGAGCCACCTTAGGCCACCTCCAAGGGTGTCATGTATACCTCCCCAACCCTAGGTGGGTGAAGTGGGGTGATATTTAGGGTGAAAACCTTCTACGACGGTTCTCTCCACAACCTACCCCCATACAAGGTGAGTTTCAATCTTCTCCCACGCTTTAATTACTCTATTACTTTGTGATATTAATCTCTTTTTAAGTATCGTAGTCTAGAAATGATGTGTATTGTACTAATACAAATAGTGCATGCTTTTTAAAACTTCTAAGCAATGATGAAAAATATCAAATAGCTGAATTGTAGTATATAGGGGAGCTGGATAGGGTGAATGGTTGGAGACTTTGAAAGGGAAATGTGCTCTTGGGTGATTTCTATTTTGTTTTGCTGATTAAATGTTCAACACATTATTTTTGGACTAACATCATCTTGCATTAGCATGAGCACATGTAGTTAAAGCAAATCGAGAAAAAGGCATTTTACGCTCGAAAATGGGCATACTACAAATCGATGTGGTTCCAAGTGAAAAAGGTATGCTCCTAGCACTTAGTCAATTGTTTTATGTACTAATTATATTTGTCTAAGTGCTAGAGACTATATGAAGTCAAGTCAAAAGGAGCCAAAGAAGTTTGTCTCAAAAGAAAGAAAGTTGGGCTGGTCTGGACAGCGCTGGACAGTCCGGTGCCACCCACCGGACAGTCCGGTGTGCACCGCATAGTCCAACGATTGTACGGCCGAAGAGGCTGCTCTCGGGTTCAGTCGGGCTCCCTCGACTATAATTCACCGAACAGTCCGCGCAGAGTGTCGGACGGTCCGGTGTGATGGACATCCAATGGCTATCAGCCACATCAGCTGGTGGTTATTGACAACTATGGTTTTTAGTTAGTTTTGTTTTAAGCAACAACTCTTAGGTTAATCATTTAGTATATGAATGTGGAAAGACTGCTTAAATTTGGTGGTACTAGGCAAGTGCACTTCGTTACAACAGATTGTACACGTGTTGTCATTTTGTATTTGTGCCATAAAAGTTGTATTATAATGATGTAACATCTTTGTTTAGAGTTTAGACCATTGGTGAGTGTTACTATTTAGAAACAAAAAATCATATGATTATAACATTTGTAGCTATCTTCGGGTTTTAATGTTTTGCCTCGCAATGGTAAGATGGTAGAATGCTTTTAAAAACATGGGAGATCAATATCATCTATGAAGTTTGTATGATAGATGATTATCTAGTTATGACATGCTTCAACTGATGTGTTACAAGTACCTATGGGACAATTTGATCATAGAGAAAGGCCCAACAAAGAATTTCTTCAATTATTTTAACCTAAACCCAACTTCTTATTATCAGATGACATCAAGGGTGAAAGCATCTAGGCCCCTGGTTAGTTTTAGTGATTAATGACAATGTAATGTTATATGTGACTAACGTGTGTTTTGCAGAGACAAATGGTAAGTTAGGTCGCATTACAGGTAGAAATACTACAACTGTGAGAACAATCCCGGAGATAAGAACTCGAAGCGACGGCTAAAACGACGAAACAAAAGGTGAAGGACTACGTGAAAGGGAAATGTGCCCTTGGGCCATTTCTAAGTATTTCGGTGATTGAGTGCCAACACATGTGCTTAATTGTGAATTTATGTACATGGATGAACAAGGTGCAAATCATGAGATAAAGGTATGTTTCTAAGCCTTAGTACATTGTTTTTGTGTACTAATATATTTGTCTAAGTGTTAGAAACAGAAAAAAGAGGAAGAGAGAAGAGGAGGAAATGACTTGGCTGTGTGCAGCCAAGACTCAGCTCGGTCTGGAGCACCGGACTGTCCGGTGTGCACCGGACAGTGTCCGGTGCGCCAGGCTGGCTCGGAGCGAACTGGCCGCTCTCGGGAATTCGCCGACGGCGTACGGCTAAAATTCACCGGACTGTCCGGTGTGCACCGGACTGTCCGGTGAGCCAACTGTCGGCGGGGCCAACGGTCGGCCGCGCAATCTGCGCGGGACACGTGGCGGAGCCAACGGTCGGAAGACGGCACCGGACTGTCCGGTGTGCACCGGACATGTCCGGTGCGCCAACGGCTCCCAGATCTCCAACGGTCTGCAACGGTCGGAAGCGCCAGATATGGAAACAAATCGGGCACCGGACAGTGTCCGGTGTGCACCGGACTGTCCGGTGCCCCCGACGACAGAAGGCAAGGATGGCCTTCCGGATTTGCTCTCAACGGCTCCTAGCTGCCTTGGGGCTATAAAAGGAGCCCCTAGGCGCATGGAGGAGATACACAAGCAACCTTTGAGCATTCTTGATCATCCACACTAAGTCTCTGCGCATTCGTTTGTGTTTCTAAGTGATTCGAGCTCTGTTCTAAGTGAGAACTCTGAGATAGTCTTGTGAGCTCGATTCTTGGCCGTGTGTGTGCGCTTTTGCTGTGGATTTGTGTGTGTTGCTTCCCTCCCTTACTCTGTGCTTTCTTTGTGATCATATACTTGTAAGGGCAAGAGACTCCAATTTGTGGAGATTCCTTGCAAACGGGATAGTGAAAGGAAAACAAAACACCGTGGTATTCAAGTGGGTCTTTGGACCGCTTGAGAGGGGTTGATTGCAACCCTCGTCCGTTGGGACACCACAACGTGGAGTAGGCAAGCGTTGGTCTTGGCCGAACCACGGGATAAACCACTGTGTCACCTCTGTCTTGATCTTTTGTGGTATTGTGTTTTGTTGAGATTTCACCTTAGCCACTTGGCAATAATCGTGCTAACACTTAACAAGTTTTTGTGGCTTAAGTTTGAAGTTTTTACAGGATCACCTATTCACCCCCCCCTCTAGGTGCTCTCAATTGGTATCGGAGCCGTTCTCTTCACAAAGGGACTAACCGCCCGAAGAGATGGATCCTAAGGGGAAGGGTATTGTGATCAATGACAAAGAGAAGGAATCCTTCGTCAACGAGCCGAAGGACGATAAGCCTACCGACTCCGGCTCGGGCCAAAGACGGAAGGAAGGGAAGAAGAAGAAGACAAGGCGCATCAAGGAGATCGTCTACTACGACAGCGACGAGTCTACTTCTTCCCAAAAGGACGAAGACCACAACGACTACGAGAGAAGGAAACCGGTTAATTCGAACTTTTCTTTTGATTACTCTCGTATTCCGCAAAGTTCACATTCACATTTGCTCTCCATTCCACTCGGCAAGCCCCCACACTTTGATGGAGAGGACTACGGATTTTGGAGCCACAAAATGCGTAGTCACCTATTCTCTCTCCATCCTAGTATATGGGAGATTGTAGAGAGTGGAATGCACTTTGATAGTTCGGATAGTCCCATGTTCATTAATGAACAAATTCATAAGAATGCACAAGCTACTACTGTTCTTCTAGCTTCCTTGTGCAGGGATGAATACCATAAAGTAAGCGGCTTGGATAACGCCAAGCAAATCTGGGACACCCTCAAGATTTCTCATGAGGGGAACGACGTCACCTTGCTCACCAAGATGGAATTGGTGGAGGGAGAGCTTGGACGGTTCGCGATGATAAGGGGCGAGGAGCCGACGCAAACATACAACCGGCTCAAGACCCTTATCAACAAGATAAGAAGCTACGGGAGCACGCGATGGACGGACCACGACGTCGTCCGCCTAATGCTAAGGTCATTTACCGTTCTTGATCCTCACTTGGTGAACAATATACGTGAAAATCCCAGGTACACCAAGATGTCGCCCGAAGAAGTTCTTGGGAAATTCGTTAGCGGACGAATGATGATCAAGGAGGCAAGGTATGTGGACGACGCCTTGAATGGTCCGATCAACGAGCCGCAACCCCTCGCTCTCAAGGCGACACGAAGCAAGGAGGCGCTACCCAGCAAGGTGGCACAGATTGAGGCGGCCGGACTCAATGATGAAGAGATGGCTCTCATCATCAAGAGATTCAAGACGGCGCTAAATGGTCGCAAGGGGCAGCCAAGCAAGACCAAGACAAAGGGAAAGCGTTCATGCTTCAAATGCGGTAAGCTTGGTCATTTTATCGCTAACTGTCCCGATAATGAAAGTGACCAGGAAAAGGGGAACAAAAGAGAGAAGAAGAAGCAATACAAGAAGGCAAAGGGCGAGGCGCATCTAGGAAAGGAGTGGGACTCGGATTGCTCTTCGTCCGACTCCGACAACGAAGGACTCGCCGCCACTGCCTTCAACAAATCGGCTCTCTTCCCCAACGAACGTCTCACATGCCTTATGGCAAGGGAGAAGAAGGTGAGTACTCAAGACTCCACTTATGCTTCCTCTAGTGATAGTGAGTCTAGTGATGATGACATAGATTATTCATGCTTGTTCAAAGGCTTAGATAGATCTAAGATAGATAAAATCAATGAATTGATTGATGCATTGAATGAGAAGGATAGGCTTTTAGAAAAGCAAGAGGATTTATTGTATGATGAACATGATAAATTTGTAGAGGCACAAAAATCATATGCTTTAGAAGTAAAAAGAAATGAAATGCTTTCTTATGAACTATCTACTTGTCATGAAACCATTTCTACTTTACAAGGTGTTAACAATGATTTAAATGCTAAGTTAGAAGTAGCAAATAAATCTAATTCTTGTGTAGAACATGCTAAGATCTGCACTAGGTGTAAGGATTTCGATGTTGATGCCTGTAGTGAACACCTAGTTTTAATTTCTAAATTAAATGAGGAATTGGCTAGTCTTAATGCCCAACTTAAGACTAGCAAGAATGAAGTTGATAAAATAAAATTTGCAAGGGATGCCTACACGGTTGGTAGACACCCCTCAATTAAGGATGGTCTTGGCTTCAAGAGAGAGGCCAAGAACTTAACAAGCCATAAGACTCCCATCTTCGTCAAGGAGAAAGGGAAGGCCCCTATGGCTAGTAGGGCTAAAAAGAACCATGCCTTCTTATACCATGATAGGAGACATGCTAGAAATGCTTATAATGATTTTGATTCACATGTTTATGATTCTCATGCCATGTTTGCCTCTAGTTCCTCTCATAAGCATGATAGAGATATGTCTAGGAGAAATTTTGCTCATGTTCCTAGAAAAGTTGTAAACAAACCTTCTACCATTTATTATGCTTGCAATACTCCCTTTGCTATTTGTAGAAAGGGTAAGAAGGTAGTTGCTAGGAAATTAGGGGCTAGATGCAAGGGAGATAAATCTTGCATTTGGGTCCCTAAAGATATTTGTGCTAACCTTGCAGGACCCAACATGAGTTGGGTACCTAAGACCCAAGCCTAAATTTGCCTTGCAGGTTTATGCATCCGGGGGTTCAAGCTGGATTATCGACAGCGGATGCACAAACCATATGACGGGGGAGAAGAAGATGTTCACCTCCTACGTCAAAAATAAGGATTCCCAAGATTCAATTATATTCGGTGATGGGAATCAAGGCAAGGTAAAAGGGTTAGGTAAAATTGCAATTTCTAATGAGCACTCAATTTCAAATGTGTTTTTAGTTGAGTCTCTTGGTTACAATTTGCTATCTGTTAGCCAACTATGCAACATGGGATACAATTGCCTTTTTACTAATGTAGATGTGTCTGTCTTTAGAAGATGTGATGGTTCACTAGCTTTTAAGGGTGTACTAGACGGCAAGCTTTACTTAGTAGATTTTGCAAAAGAAGAGGCCGGTCTAGATGCATGCTTAATGGCTAAGACTTGCATGGGCTGGTTGTGGCATCGCCGCTTAGCACATGTGGGGATGAAGAATCTCCACAAGCTTCTAAAGGGAGAACACGTGATAGGTCTAACCAATGTTTATTTCGAAAAAGATAGACCTTGTGCAGCTTGTCAAGCAGGTAAACAAGTGGGAGGAGCACATCACAGCAAGAATGTGATGACCACATCAAGACCTCTGGAGCTGCTGCATATGGACCTCTTCGGACCCGTCGCCTATCTAAGCATAGGAGGAAGTAAGTATGGTTTAGTTATTGTTGATGACTTTTCCCGCTTCACTTGGGTGTTCTTTTTGCAGGATAAGTCTGAAACCCAAGGGACCCTCAAGCGCTTCCTCAGGAGAGCTCAAAATGAGTTTGAGCTCAAGGTGAAGAAGATAAGAAGCGACAACGGGTCCGAGTTCAAGAACCTTCAAGTGGAGGAGTTTCTTGAGGAGGAAGGGATCAAGCACGAGTTCTCCGCTCCCTACACACCACAGCAAAATGGTGTGGTAGAGAGGAAGAACAGGACGCTAATCGATATGGCGAGGACGATGCTCGGAGAGTTCAAGACCCCCGAGTGCTTTTGGTCGGAAGCCGTGAACACGGCTTGCCACGCCATCAACAGGGTCTACCTTCATCGACTCCTCAAGAAGACTTCGTATGAGCTACTAACCGGTAACAAACCCAATGTATCGTACTTTCGTGTATTTGGGAGCAAGTGCTACATTCTAGTGAAGAAGGGTAGAAATTCTAAGTTTGCTCCCAAAGCTGTAGAAGGGTTTTTATTAGGTTATGATTCAAATACAAAGGCGTATAGAGTCTTCAACAAATCATCGGGTTTGGTTGAAGTCTCTAGCGACGTTGTATTTGATGAGACTAATGGCTCTCCAAGAGAGCAAGTTGTTGATTGTGATGATGTAGATGAAGAAGATGTTCCAACGGCTGCTATACGAACCATGGCGATTGGAGACGTTCGGCCACAGGAACAAGATGAACGAGATCAACCTTCTTCCTCAACGACGGTGCAACCCCCAACTCAAGACGATGAACAGGTTCATCAAAAGGAGGCGTGTGATCAAGGGGGAGCACAAGATGATCATGTGATGGAGGAAGAAGCGCAACCGGCACCTCCAACCCAAGTTCGAGCGATGATTCAAAGGGATCATCCCGTCGACCAAATTTTGGGTGACATTAGCAAGGGAGTAACTACTCGATCTCGATTAGTTAATTTTTGTGAGCATTACTCTTTTGTCTCCTCTATTGAGCCTTTCAGGGTAGAGGAGGCCTTGCTAGATCCGGATTGGGTGTTGGCCATGCAGGAGGAACTTAACAACTTCAAGCGCAATGAAGTTTGGACGCTGGTGCCTCGTCCCAAGCAAAATGTTGTGGGAACCAAGTGGGTGTTCCGCAACAAACAAGACGAGCACGGAGTGGTGACAAGGAACAAGGCTCGACTTGTGGCAAAAGGTTATGCCCAAGTCGCAGGTTTGGACTTTGAGGAGACTTTTGCTCCTGTGGCTAGGCTAGAGTCCATTCGTATCTTGCTAGCATATGCCGCTCACCATTCTTTCAGGTTGTACCAAATGGATGTGAAGAGCGCTTTCCTCAACGGGCCAATAAAGGAGGAGGTGTACGTGGAGCAACCCCCTGGCTTCGAGGATGAGCGGTACCCCGACCACGTGTGTAAGCTCTCTAAGGCGCTCTATGGACTTAAACAAGCCCCAAGAGCATGGTATGAATGTCTTAGAGATTTCTTACTTGCTAATGCTTTCAAGGTTGGGAAAGCCGATCCAACTCTTTTCACTAAGACTTGTGATGGTGATTTGTTTGTGTGCCAAATATATGTCGATGACATAATATTTGGTTCTACTAACCAAAAGTCTTGTGAAGAGTTTAGCAAGGTGATGACGCAGAAATTCGAGATGTCGATGATGGGCGAGTTGAACTACTTCCTTGGGTTCCAAGTGAAGCAACTCAAGGACGGCACCTTCATCTCCCAAACGAAGTACACGCAAGATTTGCTAAAGCGGTTTGGGATGAAGGACGCCAAGCCCGCAAAGACGCCGATGGGAACCGACGGACACACCGACCTCAACAAAGGAGGTAAGTCCGTTGATCAAAAAGCATACCGGTCAATGATAGGGTCTTTACTTTATTTATGTGCTAGTAGACCGGATATTATGCTTAGCGTATGCATGTGTGCTAGATTTCAATCCGATCCTAAGGAGTGTCACTTGGTGGCGGTGAAGCGAATTCTTAGATATTTAGTCGCTACGCCTTGCTTCGGGATCTGGTATCCAAAGGGGTCTAACTTTGACTTGATTGGGTACTCAGATTCCGACTATGCTGGATGTAAGGTCGATAGGAAGAGTACATCAGGGACGTGCCAATTCTTAGGAAGGTCCCTGGTGTCATGGAACTCTAAGAAACAAACCTCCGTTGCCCTATCCACCGCTGAGGCCGAGTATGTTGCCGCAGGACAGTGTTGCGCGCAACTACTTTGGATGAGGCAAACCCTCAGGGACTTTGGCTACAATCTGAGCAAAGTCCCACTCCTATGTGACAATGAGAGTGCTATCCGAATAGCGGAAAATCCTGTTGAGCACAGCCGCACAAAGCACATTGACATCCGGCATCACTCTTTGAGAGACCACCAGCAAAAGGGAGATATCGAAGTGTTTTATGTTAGCACCGAGAACCAGCTAGCCGATATCTTTACCAAGCCTTTAGATGAGAAGACCTTTTGCAGGCTGCGTAGTGAGCTAAATGTCTTAGATTCGCGGAACTTGGATTGAATTGTAGCATACATGTGCTTATGCCTTTGATCATGTTCTTTCTGCATTTTGTTGCTTATTATGGTGCTCAAGTTGTACAAACACTCCCTGGACCTCACAAGTCCGTTGCAATGTGATGCACATGTTTAGGGGGAGATGTGTTGCAACTTGATCCCTTGAGACTAACCATATGCTTGAGTTTGTTTGATTTAGTCTCAAAGGAGAATTGAAAGGGAAAAGGTGGACTAGGATCTTGCAAGACTTCCACTGCACTCCGTTGAGAGGGTAACTTATTCCAAGTCCATCTCATGAACTCTTATTGCCATTTGCTCTAAATTGAAGATTTTGGTGAGGCAATGGGGTTAAAGGGCCACAATTGATCCCGTTTTGGTGCTTGATGCCAAAGGGGGAGAAAATAAAGGCCAAAGCGATAAATGGATCAGCTACCACTTGAGAGATTTTGAAAATAGTAGAATAGAGTTTTTGGTTTGTTAAAACTCTTTTGTTGTCTCTTGTGTCTCTCTTATGGCTTCTTGTGGGGAGAAGTATTGATTATGGGAAAAAGGGGGAGTTTTTGAAATCTTTGATCAATCTCTTTTGGAATCACTCTCTTTATGCTTCAACATGAGTGTTTAACTTAGAGATAGAGATTTGAGTTTGATTTGCAAAAAACAAACCAAGTGGTGGCAAAGGATGATCCATATATGCCAAAATTGATTCAAAATAAATTTAAGTTTTATTTGAAGTGAGTTTGCACTTGTTCTAGTTGCTTTATGTAGTGTTGGCATAAATCACCAAAAAGGGGGAGATTGAAAGGGAAATGTGCCCTTGGGCCATTTCTAAGTATTTCGGTGATTGAGTGCCAACACATGTGCTTAATTGTGAATTTATGTACATGGATGAACAAGGTGCAAATCATGAGATAAAGGTATGTTTCTAAGCCTTAGTACATTGTTTTTGTGTACTAATATATTTGTCTAAGTGTTAGAAACAGAAAAAAGAGGAAGAGAGAAGAGGAGGAAATGACTTGGCTGTGTGCAGCCAAGACTCAGCTCGGTCTGGAGCACCGGACTGTCCGGTGTGCACCGGACAGTGTCCGGTGCGCCAGGCTGGCTCGGAGCGAACTGGCCGCTCTCGGGAATTCGCCGACGGCGTACGGCTAAAATTCACCGGACTGTCCGGTGAGCCAACTGTCGGCGGGGCCAACGGTCGGCCGCGCAATCTGCGCGGGACACGTGGCGGAGCCAACGGTCGGAAGACGGCACCGGACTGTCCGGTGTGCACCGGACATGTCCGGTGCGCCAACGGCTCCCAGATCTCCAACGGTCTGCAACGGTCGGAAGCGCCAGATATGGAAACAAATCGGGCACCGGACAGTGTCCGGTGTGCACCGGACTGTCCGGTGCCCCCGACGACAGAAGGCAAGGATGGCCTTCCGGATTTGCTCTCAACGGCTCCTAGCTGCCTTGGGGCTATAAAAGGAGCCCCTAGGCGCATGGAGGAGATACACAAGCAACCTTTGAGCATTCTTGATCATCCACACTAAGTCTCTGCGCATTCGTTTGTGTTTCTAAGTGATTCGAGCTCTGTTCTAAGTGAGAACTCTGAGATAGTCTTGTGAGCTCGATTCTTGGCCGTGTGTGTGCGCTTTTGCTGTGGATTTGTGTGTGTTGCTTCCCTCCCTTACTCTGTGCTTTCTTTGTGATCATATACTTGTAAGGGCAAGAGACTCCAATTTGTGGAGATTCCTTGCAAACGGGATAGTGAAAGGAAAACAAAACACCGTGGTATTCAAGTGGGTCTTTGGACCGCTTGAGAGGGGTTGATTGCAACCCTCGTCCGTTGGGACACCACAACGTGGAGTAGGCAAGCGTTGGTCTTGGCCGAACCACGGGATAAACCACTGTGTCACCTCTGTCTTGATCTTTTGTGGTATTGTGTTTTGTTGAGATTTCACCTTAGCCACTTGGCAATAATCGTGCTAACACTTAACAAGTTTTTGTGGCTTAAGTTTGAAGTTTTTACAGGATCACCTATTCACCCCCCCTCTAGGTGCTCTCACTACGGAGTCCGAGTGCCAAGGAGATGTGGACACTCGTGATTTAGTTAGGTCTTTTATTCTCTTTTAGCCGTACTATAAAGAGGGGTTGTCGATGAGTAGTTTGACCAAGAGAGTTCTAGTGTAGTGTTGGTGCACACTCACACTCACATATAGTGCTAGGTGTCACTCTAGAACTCACTCACAAGTTAGAACGTAAACCGATTTGAAATACAGCTGAAAACAAGAAATAGGGTTTCTGGCCTTAGGGCACCGGACTGTCCGGTGCACCCTCTGCCAGGTGGGCCAAGGTGGCCCTGAGGAAGAGTTTGCTCCCGAAGAAACCTGAGAGCGCCAGTTCCAGAAATGAATTTTAGTGGCGCACTGGACAGTGCACCGGACAGTGCACCGGACTGTCCGGTGTGCCATCAGCCCAACAGCTAGTTGTCAGAACTAGCCGTTGGAGTCGACCGTTGGCGCACCGGTGGTGCACCGTTGGCGCACCGGACTGTCCGGTGCGCCCATGCGCAGAACAATGCTGGTAACAGCTAGTTGGTGGGTGAGGGCTATTTAAACCCCCTCCACCCACCATATTCAATGTCTTGCTGCCCACATTAATTCCAACACCTTGGTAGAGCATTGCAAGCACCAAAAGCCTAGTGAGGAGATTAGAGAATTTTAATCCCGCATTTGTTCCTCATTAGCGCTAGCGAGAGCCACCTAGAGCACACACCACTTGCATTAGGCTTTTCTTGGTCAAGCGAAAGTCTACGGCTTGTTACTCTTGGTGATCGGCATCACCTAGACGGCTTGGTGGCGTTGGGAGCTCGGTGATCACCGTGAAGATCTTGTTGGTGACCCGACTCAAGTTTGTAAGCGGTCTCGAGGGATCCACCGCGCCGGAGTGGCAAAGGATCATCTCGTAGTGAGCACTTGGTTCTTGTGAGGACCAAGGGGGAGCGATACCATTGCGCGGGTGCTCCAACGAGGACTAGTGGAGAGTGCCGACTCTTCAATACCTCGGGAAAATTTGGGGGAGTCTTCTAAACCTTGCTTTACATTCCGTACTTAATTAAAGCACTTTACATTGTGTATTTGTTTAGCAAGTATTTGAAGTATTGTCTTAGCATTGTTGTTTTCTAGTATTATTATCTTAGTGCTAGTTGTTGGGGTGAAGTTGGGCTCTTGCTTAGCTCTTGCTTAGGTTTTAATTAGTGTTGATTTTTTTAGAAAAGCCCAATTCACCCCCCCCTCTTGGGCATCGTGATCCTTTCAATTGGTATCAGAGCCTTATTGCTCTTAGATTAGCTTAACCGTCAGAGTTACGATGTCTGGTGGGGATGGACCTCCTCCCGTTTTTTATGGTGACGATTTTCCATATTGGAAAATTCGTATGGAAGCATATTTAGAGGCTATAGACATTGGTGTCTATAAAGCCGCCACACAAGGATTCTCCGAACCTAGAGATCGCACAAATCTTGTAGGTGATGAGTTTAATTATGAGAAATGGAATGCTAAGGCCAAAAACACCTTTTTAGAGGCCTTTGCAAAGATGTGTTCAATAGAGTTAGAAATCATAAAAATGCTCATGATTTGTGGATGGACATTTGTGCTCTACATGAAGGAACTAGAAGTGAGCGTGAGGAGAGATATCACATTGCTATGAGAAAGTTAAATTCATTTGAAATGCTTGCTAATGAAAATGCCAATGCTATGTACTCACGTATCAATATTCTTGTAGAGGATGGATTGGGGCTTACTCAAATCTCACAACCGGATGTTGTGAGGAAGATTCTCAGTGTCCTCCCAATAGACAAATATGGACACATTGTCATTGTGCTACATCAAATGGATCTTTCAGTTACCACACCTACACAGATATTGGGAAAGATCAATGCTCATGAGATGTACATGCACATCAATGACAAAGATGAGTCATCTTCCAAGAGAAAGGATTTGGCTCTCAAAGCAAATCAAGAAAGAAAAGGAAAAGCTAAAATACAAATTGAGGAAGAATCCTCAAGTGATGATGACCTTGATGCTAACATTGCCTTGATGGTAACAAAGACCACCAAGATGTTAAAGAAGCTCAATAGAGAAGGCATCAAATTTGATTCAAGAAAGAAGAAATTCTTTTCCAACAAAAGAAAGTCCATTTCTGAGATGGATTGCTACAACTGTGGAGAGCTTGGTCATCTTGCTCATCAATGTAACAAGCCCAAGAAGAACAAGTTCAAGGCCAAGAAAGAAGATGACAACAATGATGAGAAGAAGGAAAAGAGATTCTTCAAGAGGAAGGATGGGAAGCAAAAGAGGTTCCATAAAAAGAAAAATGGAAAGGCATATATTGTTGGTGACTGGCTCACTGACATGAAAAAGTTGCCGCCATCGCCGGGGACTTCTCTTCACCACCACCATCGCCATCATCGACTTCTCACCTATGCCTCATGGCTAGAGGTGAATGGAAGGTACAAAATGATATTGATATTACTGATGATAGTGATAGTGATGAGGAATTTGCTTCACCTTCATATGATGAACTAGCTGACTTGCTTAAAGAATATACTCAAATCATTAGGAAGTCAAAAGCTAAATGTGATAGGTTGAAAAATGAAAATGAATCTTTAAATGTCAAATATGACATAGTTATGAAAGCTAGTGATGAAATGAAAGAAGAGAACAAAACTATGTCATCCACTGTAAATGAGATCACAACTTCCCTAAAAGATGCTAAGGATAAACGTGACAAGTTAAATGAAGCTAATAGGGAGTTGCAAGGTAGACTAGTAAAAATCAAGGAAGACTATACTAAGATTAAATTTGATCATGATAATCTTCTTGTTGAAAATGAACTTTTATCTTGCAAAACACATGAGGCTATTAACCATGTTGTTAATATTGATGTAGCATCATCATGTGATGATTTGAGTCAAGGAGAACAAACTAGTCTACATGATGAACTGACCGAAAAAGTTGAAGTCTTGACTTTAGACAACCAAAAATTGAAGAGATACTTGACTGATGCAACTACTAGAGGAAAGGTTGCTATTGAGAATAATGATTTCAATAATGAATTGGCAGTGGATAATGAAAGGCTTAAAAATGAGGTCAAGAAACTTATGAGTGAAAATGAACATCTCGCAACAAGTGTGCAAAAGTTCAACAAGGGTCAATACCTCCAAAATGAGTTGCTTATGAACACTGTCATGAAAAACAACAAGAGTGGTATTGGATACAATGCTTTTGTGCAAAAGAAAGCTACTACTCAATACAAGCCAAAGCAAACTCACAAGCCTATCAAATGCTTTGAGTGTGGAAAAGAAGGTCACTTTGCCCACAACTGCAAAGCCAAACCACCAACTCCCTTGCCTAAGCACTCAAGACCATTTGCTTTCAATGCTCATTATGTTCTAAGAAAAGTTGCAAATGGAAAGGTCAAAGTTACATTCCTAGGTCCACCAAACAAGAGTAGACCTAGACAAATTTGGGTTGCAAAGTCCTTGATTGAGGGAGTCACTGGTCCTATGCAATATAGGGCCCTCAAAACTCAAGCTTGATTTGTCTGTGGATGTAGGTGAACTACAAGACCGATGGGAGCCATTGGGTTATTGACAGTGGATGCACACTGAAAGGGAATTAGGCTTACACCTATTTCCTAATTGATTTTGGTGGTTGAATTACCCAACACAAATAATTGGACTAACTAGTTTGCTCTAGTCTATAAGTTCTACAGGTGCCAAAGGTTCACAATAAGCCAATAAAAAGACCAAGAAAAGGGTTCAAATAAGAGAGCAAAGGACTACCCGAAAGGCACCCTGGTCTGGCGCACTGGACTGTCCAGTGTGCCGCCGGACATTGTTCGGTGCACCAGGGCACTTCAGCTCGAACTTGCTACCTTTGGGAAAAGACAGAGGGCGCTCCGCTATAATTCACCGGACTGTCCGGTGCACACCGGACTGTCCGGTGTGCCAGCGGAGCAACGGCTACTTCGCGCGCAACGGTCGACTGCAACCGCATTAAATGCGTGCCAGCGCGCGCAGAGGTCAGAGGACGCGCAGTTGGCGCACCGGACAGTCTATAGGACCTGTCCGGTGCACCACCGGACAGCCCAGAGGCCCCACAAGTCAGAGCTCCAACGGTCGAACCCCAACGGCTCGCTGACGTGGCTGGCGCACCGGATTGTCCGGTGCGCCATGCGACTGCACACTTCCAACGACCATTTTTGGTGGTTGGGGCTATAAATACCCCAACCACCCCACATTCAATTGCATCCAAGTTTTCCACTCTTCTACACCTTACAAGAGCTAGCATTCAATACAAGACACACCAAAGAGATCAAATCCTCTCCCAACTCCACACAAAGCTTTAGTGATTAGAGAGAGTGATTTGTTGTGTTCATTTGAGCTCTTGCGCTTGGATTGCTTCTTTTCTTCCTTCATTCTTGTGATAAAACTCAATTGTAACCAAGGCAAGAGACACCAATTGTGTGGTGGTCCTTGCGGGAACTTCGTGTTCCGTTTGATTGAGAAGAGAAGCTCACTCGGTCTAAGTGACCGTTTGAGAGAGGGAAAGGGTTGAAAGAGACACGGTCTTTGTGACCACCTCAACGGAGAGTAGGTTTGCAAGAACCGAACCTCGGTAAAACAAATCATCGTGTCTCACTCTTTATTCGCTCACGATTTGTTTTGCGCTCTCTCTCTCGGACTCGTTTCTATTTCTAACGCTAACCCGGCTTGAAGTTGTATTTAAGTTTGTAAATTTCAGATTCGCCCTATTCACCCCCCCTCTAGGCGACTTTCAATTGGTATCAGAGCCCGGTGCTTCATTAGAGCCTAACCGCTCGAAGTGATGTCGGGAGATCAAGCCAAGAAAGAGATGGGGACCGGCGAGAAGTCCATTTCAAGCCACGGGAAGGCTCCATCGGGAGAGTCCTACAACAAAGGGAAGGGGAAAGAAAAGGAATCCCCTTCACACAAGTCACGTCGAAGCGGTGACAAGAAAAAGAAGATGAGGAAGGTGGTCTACTACGAGACCGACTCCTCGTCGCCATCCACCTCCAGCTCTGACACGCCGTCCGTAACTTCTAAGCGCCATGAGCGCAAGAAGTTTAGTAAGATCCCCCTACGCTATCCTCGCATTCCTAAACATACGCCTTTACTTTCCGTCCCATTAGGCAAACCACCAACGTTTGATGGTGAAGATTATGCTAGGTGGAGTGATATGATGCGATATCACCTAACCTCACTCCACAAAAGTATATGGGATGTTGTTGAGTTTGGTGTACATGTACCATCCGTAGGGGATGAAGATTATGATGAGGACGAAGTAGCCCAAATCGTGCACTTCAACTCCCAAGCCACCACTATACTCCTCACCTCTCTAAGTCGAGAGGAGTATAACAAGGTGCAAGGATTGAAGAGCGCCAAGGAGATATGGGACGTGCTCAAGACCGCGCACGAGGGAGACGAGGTGACCAAAATCACCAAGCGGGAGACAATCGAGGGGGAGCTCGGTCGCTTCCGGCTTCGCTAAGGTGAAGAGCCACAAGAAATGTACAACCGGCTCAAAACCTTGGTGAACCAAGTGCGCAACCTCGGGAGTAAGAAATGGGATGACCATGAGATGGTTAAGGTTATTCTAAGATCCCTCGTTTTTCTTAACCCTATGCAAGTTCAATTAATTCGAGGAAACCCTAGATATACACTAATGTCTCCCGAGGAGGTAATAGGGAATTTTGTGAGCTTTGAATTGATGATTAAAGGCTCAAAGAAGATCAACGAGCTTGATGGCCCCTCCACGTTCGAAGCACAACTGGTCGCATTCAAAGCGACGGAGGAAAAGAAGGAGGAGTCTACATCAAGTAGAACACCCATCGACGCCTCCAACCTCGACAACGAGGAAATGGCGCTCATCATCAAGAGCTTCCGCCAAATCCTCAAACAAAGGAGGGGGAAGGATTACAAGCCCCGCTCCAAGAAAGTGTGCTACAAATGTGGTAAGCCCGGTCATTTTATTGCAAAATGTCCATTATCTAGTGATAGTGACAGGGGCGATGACAAGAAGGGGAGAAGAAAGGAGAAGAAGAGGTACTACAAGAAGAAGGGCGGCGATGCCCATGTTTGCCGGGAATGGGACTCCGACGAGAGCTCCACCGACTCCTCCTCTGACGAGGACGCCGCAAACATCGCCGTCACCAAGGGTCTTCTCTTCCCCAACGTCGGCCACAAGTGCCTCATGGCAAAGGACGGCAAAAGGAAGAAGGTAAAATCAAGATCCTCCACTAAATATGAAACCTCTAGTGATGAGGATAATGCTAGTAATGAGGAGGATAACTTGCGCATCCTTTTTGCCAACCTAAACATGCAACAAAAAGAAAAATTAAATGAATTGATTAGTGATATTCATGAGAAGGATGACCTCTTGGACACCCAAGAGGACTTTCTTATTAAAGAAAACAAGAAGCATGTTAAGGTTAAAAATGCTTACGCTCTAGAAGTAGAAAAATGTGAAAAACTATCTAGTGAGCTAAGCACTTGCCATGATATTATAACCAACCTTAGAAATGAGAATGCAAATTTAATTGCTAAGGTTGATTCAAATGCTTGTGATGTTTCAATTCTCAATCTTAGAAATGATGATGTTGATTTACTTGCTAAGATTGAAGAACTGAATATCTCTCTTGCTAGCCTTAGGATTGAAAATGAAAAATTGCTTGCTAAGGCTAAAGAATTAGATGTTTGCAATGCTTCCATTTCCGACCTTAGAAGTAAAAATGATATATTACATGCTAAGGTTGTAGAATTAAAATCTTGCAAACCCTCTACATCTACCGTTGAACATACTTCTATTTGCACTAGATGTAGAGATATTAATATTGATGCTATTCATGATCATATGTCTTTAATTAAACAACAAAATGATCATATAGCAAAATTAGATGCTAAAATTGCCGAGCATGACTTAGAAAACGAAAAATTTAAATTTGCTAGAAGCATGCTCTATAGTGGGAGACGCCCTGGCATCAAGGATGGCATTGGTTTCCAAAAGGGAGACAATGTCAAACTTAATGCCCCTCCTAAAAGATTGTCTAACTTTGCTAAGGGCAAGGCTCCCATGCCTCAGGATAACGAGGGTTACATTTTATACCCTGCCGGTTATCCCGAGAGCAAAATTAGGAGAATTCACTCTAGGAAGTCTCACTCT
The DNA here is from genome assembly GCA_029449295.1 of Zea luxurians. Classification (NCBI taxonomy): domain Eukaryota; kingdom Viridiplantae; phylum Streptophyta; class Magnoliopsida; order Poales; family Poaceae; genus Zea; species Zea luxurians. The sequence goes on along the minus strand of JAOPSE010000012.1, from coordinate 8,983,468 downwards.
GGCCCTAATCATGCTTTTATGTATAAGGGTGAGACATCTAGCTCTAGGCAATCAACCCATGCTAAATTGCCTAAGAAGAAAACTCCTAGTGCATCAAATAATTCTAACATTTCATTTAAGACATTTGATGCTTCTTATGTTTTAACTAATAAATCCGGCAAGGTAGTTGCCATGTTTGTTGGGGGCAAACACAAGGGATCAAAGACTTATGTTTGGGTACCCAAAGTTCTTGTATCTAATGCCAAAGGACCTAAAACCGTTTGGGTACCTAAAACCAAGAACTAAACTTGTTTTGTAGGTTTATGCATCCGGAGGCTCAAGTTGGATCATCGATAGCGGGTGCACAAACCACATTACTGGGGAGAAGAAGATGTTCTCCTCCTATGAGAAAAACCAAGATCCCCAAAGAGCGATCACATTCGGGGATGGAAACCAAGGTTTGGTCAAAGGATTGGGTAAAATTGCTATATCACCTGACCATTCCATTTCCAATGTTTTTCTTGTAGATTCTTTAGATTACAACTTGCTTTCAGTTTCACAACTATGTAAAATGGGTTACAACTGTCTTTTCACAGATGTAGGTGTTACTGTCTTTAGAAGAAGTGATGATTCAATAGCATTTAAGGGAGTGTTAGAGGGTCAGCTATACTTAGTAGATTTTGATAGAGCTGAACTCGACACTTGCTTAATTGCTAAGACTAACATGGGCTGGCTCTGGCATCGCCGACTAGCACATGTTGGAATGAAGAATCTTCACAAACTTCTAAAGGGAGAACACATTTTGGGACTAACAAATGTTCATTTTGAGAAAGACAGGGTTTGTAGCGCATGTCAGGCAGGGAAGCAAGTTGGTGTTCATCATCCACACAAGAACATCATGACGACTGACAGGCCACTCGAGCTCCTACACATGAACCTATTCGGCCCGATTGCTTACATAAGCATCAGCGGGAGTAAGTACTGTCTAGTTATTGTGGATGATTATTCTCGCTTCACTTGGGTGTTCTTTTTGCAGGAAAAATCTCATACGCAAGAGACCTTAAAGGGATTCTTGAGACGGGCTCAAAATGAGTTCGGCTTAAGGATCAAGAAAATAAGAAGCGACAACGGGACGGAGTTCAAGAACTCACAAATCGAAGGCTTCCTTGAGGAGGAGGGCATCAAGCATGAGTTCTCTTCTCCCTACACCCCACAACAAAATGGTGTAGTGGAGAGGAAGAATAGAACTCTATTGGACATGACAAGAACCATGCTTGATGAGTACAAGACTTCGGATCGGTTTTGGGCCGAGGCGATCAACATCGCCTGCTACGCCATCAACCGGTTATATCTACACCGAATCCTCAAGAAGACATCATATGAACTCCTAACCGGTAAAAAGCCCAATATTTCATATTTTAGAGTCTTTGGTAGCAAATGCTTTATTCTTGTTAAAAGAGGTAGAAAATCTAAATTTGCTCCTAAGACAGTAGAAGGCCTTTTATTAGGATATGATTCAAACACAAGGGCATATAGAGTCTTTAACAAGTCCTTAGGACTAGTTGAAGTTTCTTGTGACGTTGTGTTTGATGAGACTAATGGCTCTCAAGTAGAGCAAGTTGATCTTGATGAGATAGGTGATGAAGAGGCTCCGTGCATCGCACTAAGGAACATGTCCATTGGGGATGTGTGTCCTAAGGAATCCGAAGAGCCTCCAAATGCACAAGATCAACCATCCTCCTCCACGCAAGCATCTCCACCAACTCAAAATGAGGATGAGGCTCAAGTTGATGAAGGAGAAGATAAAAAAGATGAGTCACATCAAGATGACGACAATGATCAAGGGGGAGATGCAAATGATCAAGACAAGGAGGATGAAGAGCCAAGACCGCCACACCCAAGAGTCCACCAAGCAATCCAACGAGATCACCCCGTCGACACCATCCTCGGCGACATTCATAAGGGGGTAACTACTAGATCTCGTGTTGCACATTTTTGTGAGCATTACTATTTTGTTTCCTCTGTTGAGCCACACAGGATAGAGGAAGCACTACAAGATTCGGATTGGGTGGTGGCGATGCAAGAGGAGCTCAACAATTTCACTAGGAACGAGGTATGGCATTTAGTTCCACGTCCTAACCAAAATGTTGTAGGAACCAAGTGGGTCTTCCGCAACAAGCAAGATGAGCATGGTGTGGTGACAAGGAACAAAGCCCGACTTGTGGCCAAGGGATACTCACAAGTCGAAGGTTTGGATTTCGGTGAAACTTATGCACCCGTAGCTAGGCTTGAGTCAATTCGTATATTACTTGCCTATGCTACTTACCATGGCTTTAAGCTTTACCAAATGGACGTGAAAAGTGCCTTCCTCAATGGACCAATCAAGGAAGAGGTCTATGTTGAGCAACCTCCCGGCTTTGAAGATAGTGAGTACCCTAACCATGTTTATAAACTCTCTAAGGCGCTTTATGGGCTCAAGCAAGCCCCAAGAGCATGGTATGAATGCCTAAGAGATTTTCTTATCACTAATGGCTTTAAAGTCGGAAAGGCCGATCCTACTCTATTCACTAAAACTCTTGACAATGATTTGTTTGTATGCCAAATTTATGTTGATGATATTATATTTGGGTCTACTAACGAATCTACATGTGAGGAATTTAGTAGGATCATGACACAAAAATTCGAGATGTCGATGATGGGGGAGTTGAAGTACTTCTTGGGATTTCAAGTGAAGCAACTCCAAGAGGGCACCTTCATTAGCCAAACGAAGTATATTCAAGACATTCTAAATAAGTTTGGGATGAAGGATGCCAAGCCCATCAAGACACCCATGGGAACCAATGGACATCTCGACCTCGACACAGGAGGTAAATCCGTTGATCAAAAGGTATACCGGTCGATGATAGGCTCTTTACTCTATTTATGTGCATCTCGACCGGATATTATGCTTTCCGTATGCATGTGTGCAAGATTCCAAGCCGACCCTAAGGAAGCTCACCTTACGACCGTAAAACGAATCTTGAGATATTTAGTTCATACTCCTAAGTTTGGGCTTTGGTACCCTCGGGGATCCACATTTGATTTAATTGGTTATTCGAATGTCGATTGGGCGGGGTGTAAGATTAATAGAAAGAGCACATCGGGGACTTGCCAGTTCTTGGGAAGATCCTTGGTGTCTTGGGCTTCAAAGAAGCAAAATTCCGTAGCTCTTTCTACTGCCGAAGCCGAGTATATTGCCGCAGGCCATTGTTGCGCGCAATTACTTTGGATGAGGCAAACCCTTAGGGACTATGGTTACAAATTAACCAAAGTTCCCCTTCTATGTGATAATGAGAGTGCAATCCGCATGGCGTATAATCCCATTGAGCATAGCCGCACTAAACACATAGCCATTCGGTATCATTTTCTAAGGGATCACCAACAAAAGGGAGATATCGAGATTGCATATATTAACACTAAGGAACAATTAGCCGATATCTTTACCAAGCCACTAGATGAACAAACTTTTAACAAACTTAGGCATGAGCTAAATATTCTTGATTCTAGGAATTTCTTTTGATGTTTTGCACACATAGCTCATAAGTATACCTTTGATCATGTCTCTTTTATATGCTATGACTAATGTGTTTTCAAGTACATTTCAAACCAAGTCATAAGTGTATTGAAAGGGAATTGGAGTCTTCGGCGAAGACAAAGGCTTCCACTCCACTTCATAACTCATCCTTCGCCATCGCTCCGAGCATCTCTCCGTCTTTGGTATAATCTTCACTCATATTTTGTTTGCCAAAGGGGGAGAAAGTAGTTTACAAAGGGCTTATATTTCACTCAAGTATCCGTTTTTGGCGATTCATGCCAAAGGGGGAGAAAGTATTAGCCCAAAGCAAAAAGACCGCACCACCACCTAATTTTAAAACTAATGATTTTCAAATTGGTATCTTATCGTGTTCAAAAGGGGGAGAAAGCAGTATTCTCAAAATTGATATCTTAAAACCCTCTTGAACACTAAGAGGAGGATTTTATTGAGGGGGAGTTTTGTTTTAGTCAAAGGAAAAACATTTAAAACAGGGGGAGAAAATTTCAAATCTTGAAAATGCTTCTCACAAATCATTTACCTTTGACTATTTGCAAAAGGACTTTGAAAAGAATTTACAAAAGAATTTGCAAAAACAAAACATGTGGTGCAAGCGTGGTCCAAAATGTTGAAAAGAAAGAAACAATCCATGTTATCCTATGAGAATTTCTATTAGCTCAATTCTAAGTAACCTTTGCACTTACATTATGCAAACTAGTTCAATTATGCACTTCTATACTTGCTTTGGTTTGTGTTGGCATCAATCACCAAAAAGGGGGAGATTGAAAGGGAATTAGGCTTACACCTATTTCCTAATTGATTTTGGTGGTTGAATTACCCAACACAAATAATTGGACTAACTAGTTTGCTCTAGTCTATAAGTTCTACAGGTGCCAAAGGTTCACAATAAGCCAATAAAAAGACTAAGAAAAGGGTTCAAATAAGAGAGCGAAGGACTACCCGAAAGGCACCCTGGTCTGGCGCACCGGACTGTCCAGTGTGCCACCGGACAGTGTCCGGTGCACCAGGGCACTTCAGCTCGAACTTGCTACCTTCGGGAAAAGACAGAGGGCGCTCCACTATAATTCACCAGACTGTCCGGTGCACACCGGACTGTCCGGTGTGCCAGCGGAGCAACGACTACTTCGCACGCAACGGTCGACTGCAACCGCATTAAATGCGTGCCAGCGCGCGCAGAGGTCAAAGGACGCGCAGTTGGCGCACCGGACAGTCTACAGGACCTGTCCGGTGCACCACCAAACAGCCCAGAGGCCCCACAAGTCAGAGCTCCAACGGTCGAACCCCAACGGCTCGCTGACGTGGCTGGCGCACCGGATTGTCCGGTGCGCCATGCGACTGCACACTTCCAACGACCATTTTTGGTGGTTGGGGCTATAAATACCCCAACCACCCCACATTCAATTGCATCCAAGTTTTCCACTCTTCTACACCTTACAAGAGCTAGCATTCAATACAAGACACACCAAAGAGATCAAATCCTCTCCCAACTCCACACAAAGCTTTAGTGATTAGAGAGAGTGATTTGTTGTGTTCATTTGAGCTCTTGCGCTTGGATTGCTTCTTTTCTTCCTTCATTCTTGTGATAAAACTCAATTGTAACCAAGGCAAGAGACACCAATTGTGTGGTGGTCCTTGCGGGAACTTCGTGTTCCGTTTGATTGAGAAGAGAAGCTCACTCGGTCTAAGTGACCGTTTGAGAGAGGGAAAGGGTTGAAAGAGACCCGGTCTTTGTGACCACCTCAACGGGGAGTAGGTTTGCAAGAACCGAACCTTGGTAAAACAAATCATCGTGTCTCACTCTTTATTCGCTCACGATTTGTTTTGCGCCCTCTCTCTCGGACTCGTTTCTATTTCTAACGCTAACCCGGCTTGAAGTTGTGTTTAAGTTTGTAAATTTCAGATTCGCCCTATTCACCCCCTCTAGGCGACTTTCACACACAACATATGATAGGCAACCCACGGATGATCACCTCACTTGATGAGAATGTTGATGGATAAGACAAAATCACATTTGGAGACAATTCAAAAGGGAAAGTGCAAGGACTTGGCAATGTGGCAATTTCAAATGATTTATCAATTTCAAATGTTCTCTTGGTTGCATCTTTGAGCTTCAATTTATTATTAGTGGGTCAACTCTATGATCTTGGACTTCAATGCTTATTCACTCCAACAGAGGTTATTGTATCAAAGATGGATGATGAATCAATGGTGTTCAAGGGATTTAGATACAACAGTCTCTACTTAGTGGATTTCACTTCAGAAGATGTAGACTTAAGAACTTGCCTCTTCACCAAAGCTTCACTTGGATGGCTTTGGCATAGAAGGCTTGCACATGTTGGGATGAGCACACTCAAGAAGGTATTAAAGAAGGACATGGTTAGAGGATTAAAGGATGTGGTATTTGAAAAGGACAAGCCTTGTAGTGCATGTCAAGCTGGGAAGCAAGTTGCTAATACACATCCTACTAAAGCTTTCATGTTAACATCAAGGCCACTGGAACTACTTCATATGGATTTATTTGGACCTACAAATTATGTAAGTGCTGGTGGCAACCTCTACTGTCTAGTGATTGTTGATGATTTCTCAAGATACACTTGGGTGTTCTTTCTCCATGACAAATCTGAAGTTGCATCTATATTCAAGAAGTTTGCCAAGAAAGCTCAAAATGAATTTGATTGCAAGATCAAGAAGATTAGAAGTGATAATGGTAAAGAATTTGACAACACCAACATTCATGAGTACTGTGATGAAATTGGGATCAAGCATGAAGTTTCTGCAACATATACACCTCAACAAAATGGAGTTGTTGAAAGGAAAAACAGGACCTTGATCACACTTGCAAGAACAATGATTGATGAGTATAACACACCGAAGAGGTTTTGGGCCGAAGCTGTCAATACTGCATGTTATGCATCAAACAGGCTATTTCCTCACCGGCTGCTTGCGAAGACTCCCTATGAACTGCTAAATGGGAAAAAGCTAGACGTCTCCTTCTTCCGGGTGTTTGGATGAAAACGCTACATCTACAAGAAACACCATCACCTAGGGAAGTTTCAAAGACGTTGTGATATTGGTTTTCTATTGGGTTATTCATTAAAGTCCAAAGCATATCGAGTATTCAATCATGCCACTGGCGTGGTAGAAGAAACATATGATGTGGAATTTGATGAGACTAATGGCTCCCAAGGAGCACTTGAAAATCTTGATGATGTAGGTGATGAGCCACTTAGGAAAGCAATGAAGAACATGCCAATTGGAGCTATTGTTGGGGCCATGCTTCGGTGCGCCGAAGGTCTTACACGAAGAAGCAGCTTCGGCTGAAGTTGTTCCCAGGAGATGGCCGAAGGTTCCTTTTCATGGAGCTTCGGCATTACAAACCGACATAGAGATAGAATGACCTTTTTATCCATAGAGGTCTGAGTCAATGTTGTAAACTTTTGTAAGGGGCATAATTGTAATTCGTCACAGGCTGTGACCTGTGTCTATAAATAGATGAACAGTACCCCTGTACTGTTCACGCGAACTTGACATTTGCTTTCGCATCACACCTTGTCGGGGACCATAATTAGGGGTACCCTCAAGACGCCTAATTCTCAGCTGGTAACCCCCATCAGCATAAAGCTGCAGAGGCCTGATGGGTTTGATTAAGTCAGGGATCAGTCCATACGAGTGACTTGACCACGCCACGCCCGAGCCTAGCCTCGGGCGAGGGCAGCCGACCCTAAGATGACTCCGTCTCGCCTGAGGCCTCCTCTTTCACGGCAGACGCATCTCCGGCTCGCCCTAGGCCCCGCCTTCGATAAGAAGAAACCCTGACTAAATCACCGCGCCAACCGACCCAGTCACCGGGGCGTTTTAACGCAAAAGGTAAGACCGACGGGCGACCAGACTTCGCCAGAGGTGCCATAGGAGGCTCTGCCCGACCCAGAGCTCGGACTCGGGCTAAGGCCCCGGAAGACGGCGAACTCCGCTCCGCCCGACCCAGGGCTCGGACTCGGGCTAAGGCCCCGAAGACGGCGAACTCCGCTCCGCCCGACCCAGGGCTCGGACTCGGGCTAAGGCCCCGGAAGACGGCGAACTCCGCTCCGCCCGACCCAGGGCTCGGACTCGGGCTAAGGCCCCGGAAGACGGCGAACTCCGCTCCGCCCGACCCAGGGCTCGGACTCGGGCTAAGGCCCCGGAAGACGGCGACCTCCGCCTCGCCCGACCCAGGGCTCGGACTCCGCCTCAGCCTCTGCCGAACGATCTCCGCCTCGCCCGACCCAGGGCTCGGACTCTGCCTCTGTCTTGCAGGACGGACTCGACCTCGGCTTCGGAGGAGCCTCCACGACGCCCGACCTAGGACACGAGACCGCCACGTCAACAGGGAGCGTCATCATCACCCTGCCCCGAGCCGACTTGGGTCGCAGAGAACAAGACCGGTGTCCCATCTGGCCAGCCACGCCAGATAGGCAAATGATGGCGCCCCGCTAGACCATGACGACGGCGGCTCTCAGCTCCCTTACGAAAGCAGGAGGACGTCAGTAAGGGCCCAGCCACTCCGACAGCTGTCCCCCCGTCCGGCTCCGTTACTCCTCCAACAGCCACGACGCCACAACAACAGGGTGCCAAGACCTCTCCGGCTGCCACCTTGGCATGTACTTAGGCGCTAGCTCTCCCTCGCTAGACACGTAGCACCTTGCTACACCCCCATTCTGTACACCTGGATCCTCTCCTTACGACTATAAAAGGAAGGACCAGGGCCTTCTTAGAGAAGGTTGGCCTCGCGGGGACGAAGGGCAGGGGCAGGCGCTCTCTCGGGGCCGCTCGCTCCCCTCACCTCGCGCGGACGCTTGTAACCCCCTACTGCAAGCGCACCCGACCTGGGCGCGGGACGAACACGAAGGCCGCGGGAATTCTCCGACTCCCTCGTCGCGACCCGGCTCCGGCCACCGACCTCTCTCTCTGTTCCCCCCTTCGCGCTCGCCCACGCGCTCGACCCATCTGGGCTGGGGCACGCGTCACTCTCACTCGTCGGCTCGTGACCCCCCGGTCTCCCTCGCGTCGCCCTCGCGTTCGAGGCAAACGCGAGCGTGTAACACCCTAAAGTTCAATCTTGTGAAGACAAAGAAAAATTCTCAAAGATTTTAAATCAAAACACCTTTCCTTAAAGATAATCATAATTTAGGAGTTTCCACTCATGAATATGTTAAAAATACATAATTAAAGATACTTAGATAATCTAAATTGCCTTTGGGTTAGGATATATAAAAGAATTATGGTTAAACTATTTCTTAACATATATAAGTCTACAATATAAATTTGATTTCCCTAGAACTAATAAGGTAGGGATTATTCTACTATATGATTAAAAGCTTGTCTAAAAGAACTAAAATAAATAAAGAAATGCATAAAATAGGTTTTTGCACATTATGCTAAAGTTCTATATATGTATCCAAATTAAGTGTTTGAACTTTAAACTTGTGTTGATTTGAAATTCAAATGGAAAGGAAAATGGAAAATAGAAAATAGAAGAGAAGGGGGGGAAACTAAGAAAAATGTTACATAAAATAAAATAAAAATTAGAATAAACATCCTTCACACTTATAATATTGAATTATACTATTCAAACTGAGGACAAGTTATTCACAAAGTTTAAATTTAAACTTGAATTCAAATTGGATTTTAAAATGGAGAAAAGAAAATACAAAATAAAAAGAAAAAGAAGAAAGACTTACCTGGGCCTCGGATCCCGCTTTTCGGCCCACCTAAACAACCACCCCGCGCGGCCCAGGACACATTACCGCGCCCGCTCCTCCTCTCGCTGTCGGGCGGGGCCCACTTGCCAGCCTCCGCACCGCACACACGCGCACCGCTCCCTCTGTCCCGCGGGACCCGCTGGCCGGCCCGTTATCCCCGCGCCTAGCTCACCTATTGTCTCGCTGCCTCGTGGGGCCCCGGCGTCAGAAGTCCGTCTTCCCGTGCTCCTATCCTCCGTAACAAACCCGCGCGCGATGCTCGCCGCCGTTGCCGCGTCGCGGACGAACCCCCCCTCTTGCGGTGCCGAGTCCATGGGGGATAAATAGACGACTCCCCGCTCCCTCCTTCCCTCCCTATCCGCTTGCGCCGACAGCCCTGCGCCGCCGTGAACCACACCGAGGGAGGGAACTCGAGAGTGTGAGGACCGCGCCGGTGAATCATTCGACCACCGTCGATTCGGGATCGCTGTGGGGTCTTGGCAACTTGTTTGGGTGCGGCGGGTACAACCGAGGCCTCCACGAGCGGAATCAGGGCTCACCGTGCGACCAATTCGTCATCAACGACCGCAGCAAGCTCGGGCCCGCCGTGCACCGTGGCCAAGCTTCATCCATACCTTAATGCCGGTAAGAATACATCCATTGTGACCGTGATGCCGCGCACACCGTGTAGCTTCGTTTAATTTGATAATGGTGCTCGGGGGTGGCCGATTGGGGTCACCGCCGTTTATCTCCACCGCGCGACGACGGCGGAGCACCCTGCTCGGTTGGTGGGAAGAAGAAGACGCACGGTCACCGTTGATCTGATCATCGACGGTCGAGATTAGATCGCCGGGATACCCTTTCGGACTTTGATCGTGGACCGTTGGATGTGATCTGACGGACCCGATCCGATCTTGCTTTCATAAAATAACCACCGTCAGATTCGAATCCGATGGCGTGGATTGGATACCGGTTCGTTTAAAACAGCCTTCTAATCTTAGCCGTCGCGCGGTGATCCAACGGCCGAAAACCACTGATACCCTTTCGGTTCGCCGACTTTGCAAATAGAACCCTCTGTTTTAGGGAAAACAACCCGCCGTCCTAGGCGGCTGTACACTGAGTCTTAGAAATATTACACCGAGCCCCCTGTGCTTCCCAGTAATTGAGGCCCAGTCCAGTGCAGTAATAAAATGATTAAATGAATTAGAAGATGAGTTTTTAATATAAAAATAATTCCTAGAATTTATATAATTCATAGAAAATGCATATGAACTCCAAATTAATCCATTCCACTTCCTATAATTTTGTAATATTATTGTTTATCAATTAGTGCCACTGGTTTTACATAAAAGTCACATTAAAATTGTTATCTTAATTAATCTTGTACTAAGCACATAGAATCTTTGGAAATCCATAACTTAAAATCTATAACTCCAAAATTAATGATTTCTGTTCCTAGAATCTTATTTTAATGTGTAGATTATTATTATGTATTTTGTTTACATGTTTGGTGTAATGTTAAATTTGCCTATACTATGTTTGTTTGAATTGCTACGACTAGCAGTGAGGACACGAGTCACCTGAGGATCATCCTGGTACCTGGAATCTCAAGGCCCAGGCAAGTTGTGCCCTTGATCACTTCTTTTCACCTACTCATGTTCTGATTAATCATAATGATCTGCATAGGTTAATTTTGATGGGACCCAATAGGTTACCCTAGTTTGATTATCTTTATACCTTGTTTACCACTGAACTTTCTGGGTAGTACTTGCTAGTGCTATATGTGGTTTTGGGTATGAAGATTACACTATTCATGATTATACTTTTGTTATCAGTTGTTATTTATGGTTCATGTTAAGATCATTATGTTAATTGGAACATGGAGAACCACCCGGGAAAACAGTGCTACCACAAGGGTGGAATGGGACGCCCTTGGCTGATTAATTAGGAAAGCTAGTGGAAGACTACCTTACCCGAAAGGGGCAAGGGCAGTAGGGGAGAGGTCAGTGCGGGGAAGCCCTCGGGAGGATTTTGCTGCGATGGCGGTCCTGCAAGGGATTCCTGCACTGGATCTTCCTATAAACTGTAGCGGGTTTTCGGAAGCTAGTGGAACTTTGTAAAGGCCTCGTAGTGGATCCCTAGCCATTCACCTCGGAAGTGTCTAAGGGCCTTGCAAACCCTGGCGACATGGGATACACGACTTGTGGGTAAAGATGCGCAACCTCTGCAGAGTGTAAAACTGGTATACTAGCCGTGCTCACGGTCATGAGCAGCTCGGACCCTCACATGATTAATTTATGGAACTAAATTCAATTTGTCATATGCATTGCATTGCAGGTGGTGTTGTTACTTTTGTTCTATTACTTAATTGGGTTTGGTATTTACTTATACTTAGTAACTGCTAATAAAATTTTGACCAACTTTAAAAGCAATGCTCAGCTCTAACCATCTTCTTTGGTAAGCCTTACACTTCACGTGAGCTCCCACCTTTGGCGAGTTCATGCACATTATTCCCCACAACTTGTTGAGCGATGAACGTATGTGAGCTCACTCTTGCTGTCTCACATACACCACAGGTCAAGACCAGGTACTGCAGGATGATGCTCATGGAGGATGCTGTGATGAGTTCGTGAGAGGTCTAGGTCGTCGTCTCCCAGTCAACTTTGGGTTGCTGGACCGTTGTCTCCCTATAATGTAATTATTTATTTTGTATAGAACTCCTGTTATATATAAAGTTGTGACATTCGATCCTGTGCCACTATACATCATATGTATGAGACTTGGTCCCAGCATACCTGGTGTTTATGTTAACCCCGGGTTTTGGACCCCTAGAATCCGGGTGTTACAGAGCGCCATCCCCCCGCAACACGTCGACCCCGAGCAAGTGGACGACGCCAGCACGCTCATGAAAGGCCTGCAGGACGTCGCCCTCGTACCCAAGACGACGACGCGGTCAGCCCCCGACGTGACTTCATCGCCCCCCGTCGACAAAAAGGTACCGACTGCTCCCCATCTTTCGTTATTTCGACTCGACCTCAGCCCGCCTGGCGACCTCGCTTTGGCGGGCGCTCACATTGAGGCGAGTGCAACCTCTCTGGGGTTTCGTGTGCGGTCGCCTTGGGACCGATTGACGGGTGTCTCGACCTACGGACCCTCTGGGTCCGAGGAAGATGACGACCCCAGCATCTGCTGGGATTTCTCTGGATCTGGCAACCCTAGTGCCATGCGGGACTTCATGACCGCATGTGACTACTGCCTCTCCGACTGTTCCGACGGCAGCCACAGCCTTGGCGACAAGGACTGCGGCCCGAGTCGCGAATGTTTCCACATCGAGCTAGGGGATCCCTCCGGAGGCGGCTGTCTCGGCATGCCAGAGGATGGTGATCCCCCTAGGCCAGCGCCTCGCGCCGACATCCCGCGGGAGCTAGCTGTGGTCCCCGTTCCGGCGGGGGGTCACGACCCACAGCTCGAGCAAGTCCGCGGGGCGCAAGCCGGGCTCGATGAGGGAGCAGGAGCGCTCGAGGTAATCCGCCAGAACATCGGGCAGGTATGGGCGAGCCAACCCCCGGCCGGAGGAATACGTCACCTGCCCCAAGGTCTCCAGCACCGCATCGCCAACGATGCCAGGGACAGACCGCCACCCGCATCCGGCGGAACCGGTCAGGACCTGGCCGCTGCGGCGATGCTCCTCCGCGCGATGCCGGAGTCATCAACCACCGAGGGTCGGCGAATCCAGGGAGAACTCAAGCATCTCCTGGAAGGCGCTGCGGCCCGGCGGGCCGAGAGCTCTGCCTCCCGAAGGCAGGGATACCCCTCGGAACCTCGTGCCGCGACTTCCCGACTCACGCGGGAAGCCTCGGTCTTCACCGGGCGCACGCGCAACACCGCGCCTGCGGCCCCGGGCCACCTCGGCGACGAGCACCCTCACCGTGACCGTCGGGCGCGCCTCGACGAGAGGGTGCGCCGAGGCTACCACCCCAGGCGTGGGGTACGCTACGACAGCGGGGAGGATCGGAGTCCCTCGCCCGAACCACCCGGTCCGCAGGTCTTTAGCCGAGCCATTCGGCGGGCGCCATTTCCGCCCCGATTCCGACCCCCGACTACTATCACGAAGTACTCGGGGGAAACGAGACCGGAATTGTGGCTTGCGGACTACCGCCTGGCCTGTCAACTGGGTGGCACGGACGATGACAACCTCATCATCCGAAACCTCCCCCTGTTTCTCTCCGACACCGCTCGTGCCTGGTTGGAGCACCTGCCTCCGGGGCAGATTTCCAACTGGGAAGATCTGGTCCAGGCTTTCGCCGGGAACTTCCAGGGCACGTACGTGCGCCCCGGGAATTCCTGGGACCTCCGAAGCTGTCGGCAACTGCCGGGAGAGTCTCTCCGAGACTACATCCGGCGGTTCTCGAAGCAGCGCACCGAGCTGCCCAACATCACCGATTCCGATGTCATCGGCGCGTTCCTCGCCGGCACCACCTGCCGTGACCTGGTGAGCAAGTTGGGTCGCAAGACCCCCACCAGAGCGAGCGAGCTGATGGACATCGCCACCAAGTTTGCCTCCGGCCAGGAGGCGGTAGAGGCCATCTTCCGAAAGGACAAGCAGCCCCAGGGCCGCCCGTCGGAAGATGCTCCCGAGGCGTCTACTCCGCGCGGCGCCAAGAAGAAAGGCAGGAGGAAGTCGCAAGCGAAGCGCGACGTTCCCGATGCAGACCTTGTCGCCGCCGCCGAGCACAAGAACCCTCGGAAGCCCCCCGGAGGTGCTAACCTCTTCGACAAGGCACTCAAGGAGACGTGTCCCTACCATCAGGGGCCCGTCAAGCATACACTCGAAGAGTGCGTCATGCTTCGGCGCCACTTCCACAGGGCCGGGCCACCCACAGAGGGTGGCAGGGCTCACGACGACGACAAAAGAGAGGATCGCCAAGCAGGAGAGTTCCCAGAGGTCCGCGATTGCTTCATGATCTACGGAGGGCATGCGGCAAACGCCTCGGCTCGGCATCGTAAGCAAGAGCGTCGGGAGGTCTGCTCGGTGAAGGTAGCGGCGCCAGTCTACCTAGACTGGTCCGACAAGCCCATCACCCTTGACCGGGACGACCACCCCGACCACGTGCCGAGCCCAGGGAAGTACCCGCTCGTCGTCGACCCCGTCATCGGCGACGTCAGGCTCACCAAGGTCTTGATGGATGGGGGCAGCTGCCTCAACATCATCTACGCTGAGACCCTCAAGCTCCTACGCGTCGACCTGTCATCCGTCCGAGCGGGCGCTGTGCCCTTCCACGGGATCATTCCCGGGAAGCGCGTCCAGCCCCTCGGACAGCTCGACCTCCCTGTCTGCTTCGGAACACCCTCCAACTTCCGAAGGGAGACTCTGACGTTCGAGGTGGTCGGGTTCCGAGGAACCTACCACGCAGTGTTGGGAAGGCCATGCTACGCGAAGTTCATGGCCATCCCCAACTACACCTACCTGAAGCTCAAGATGCCGGGCCCCAACGGGGTCATCACCGTCGGCCCCACGTACAAACACGCATTCGAATGCGATGTGGAGTGCGTGGAGTACGCCGAGGCCCTCGCCGAGTCCGAGGCCCTCATTGCCGACCTAGAAAGCCTCTCCCGAGAGGTGCCGGACGTGAAGCGGCATGCCGGCAACTTCGAGCCAGCGGAGACGGTTAAGGCGAAGTCTACGGCAACGCTTGGAACATCCAACAGCTACGTCGCTTCTACCCTTAAGCTGTTTCCAAGTTGTTCATATACCCCGCACCCACGCAAAGTTTAGTCAACATGGAAGGGTCGGCCTCGCCTCGGCAAAGCCCGACCCTCCCTCGGGGGCTAAAAGGGGGGAAACCCCCTCTGCGTCAAAATTTTCCTCGAACAAAAAATCTCTTTCACCAGAACATCTTTCGTGCTTTTTGACTACTTCGAAAAGTGGGTCCTGGAAACGACGGAGTACACGTAAGCAGTCAAGGCTGACCGAGCCGAGGGACTCCTACGCCTCCGGGATACGGATACCTCACTCATCACCTTCTGCGATAAGTAACTCGCGCTCGGATAAGGCGAATCCGCGGATCGAACGAGTCTTTACGTACGGGAGCTCTTCTATCGAAGCGATTCTTCGAGCCTTCTCGACCAAGTCGGTGACAGGGCTTTATGGGCAGGTAAAAGTACGCGTAAGCGGCAAGGCCGACCGAGCCGAGGGACTCCCACACCTCCGGGATACGGATACCTCACTCATCACCTTCCGCGAGAAGCAACTCTTGCTTGCACTAACATCCCTGCTACCGACAAAAAGTCCAGATACTCGAAACGAGAGGAAAAGAGACGCAGCTTTATAACGCAACAAGGGTATGTGTTCTGGCCTCAACGGCCGCACAAGGCCCACGCTACAAGACGATTTGACCCTGCAGGCTCGGATCTTGACGCTGGAAGAGGGCGACGACACCCTCCGCGTCGACAGCACCTTCGGCAAGGCCCGACCTAGCCTCGGACGGCGACGCGGTCCGAGGGCCTCTGCTCCGAAGGACAACGTCATCACCACGTTCGAGCAATCTCTGCCATGGACATCTCCGAGAACCCGGCCCGAGCGGACGGCTCGGCCGGCCACCTCCGGGGCCTCGGCCGACCGCCTTCCGAGGGCGCCAGCTCGGTCCGAGGCCTCGGCTGATCAGC
This sequence comes from Zea luxurians, assembly GCA_029449295.1. NCBI lineage: Eukaryota > Viridiplantae > Streptophyta > Magnoliopsida > Poales > Poaceae > Zea > Zea luxurians. The sequence goes on along the minus strand of JAOPSE010000012.1, from coordinate 8,967,514 downwards.
TCCGACGTCGATCCTGCCAACGGACAACCCGGCTAGGCTCCGGCCAACCCGGTTTCATTTCCGAGCCAACTCCGCCTCTGCTCATGCTGATATCGCAACCCCTGGCCTCGGCTCGTCGAAGAGCGGCCGAGGGGTCTCTTTAATTAAGCTAGAGGAGCCTCGGACAACAGGTCCGACCGAGCCGAGGGATTCCTACGCCTCCGGGATACGGATACCTCACTCGTCACCTTGACACGGGGCAACTCACGTTTGGTGAAGCGGTTCAGACAATCAGCGGACGAGTCTTAGTGCTCGGGAATGGGGAAAAAACACGGCTCTGTGCCGGAGTTACGTACATGTTCAGGCCCCGAAAGCCGAAATGAACAAAAAACCCGGCACTCAAAGTGCCATTACAAGCGGAACTCCGGTTCCCCCCCGCGGGTACGAACAACCCCACTCGATGGGGGAGGGCCTGCGGGGCAGCAGAAGACCGACGAACGGCACGTCGCCGCCCCGCCCCGGCAGCGGCGACGATGAAGACGTCTGTCCCGGGGGGCCCAACAGCAGCAGTGATGGCCTCAGGGTGGATACTGCTGCTGGGAGGCCCCCGCCCTTGCCCAAACTCGAGAGGCAAGGACGGGCAGAAGGCCGTAGAGTCGGAGGTCGGTCCGTGGCCAACCTCGGCCGTCGCGCCGGCGGAAGAACCTCTTCCAGCTGCCGTGGCGGAAGGCGACACCGGGGGCGGCTCCGAGATTGCTCGGCTCAGAGAGCCGGGCACGCTGCAGCTGTTGGCGCCACGGATGACTCCCGCCCTTCCCCCCGATCAATGAGGGAAGGAGCGGGTCACCACCCGCGCAGGGGCCAACCCCGACCCGGCACACGCCCCTCCTCAAGCCCTGGTGATGAAAATCCTTGAGGCTGAGGAAGGGGTGGATGCCGCAGCCCGGCTCGCTTTCCCCCACCATCAAGCCGGAGGTCACCACCCTAGGTGACCGCCGGTGGAGGGGTGCAGCTGGGCTGCACGATGAAAATCCTTGAAGCCGAACGATGGCTGAAAGGTACCAACTCCCACGGAGTTGCGTTCCTCCAGCGATGGAGCGAAAAGACGGCGGTTCCCCCCCATCCGGGGGCTTGGAAGATGGAGAGACACAATGCATAGGGGAGGAAGGAGACATGGTTACCTTACGAAGGGGGTCGCCCTCCTTTTAAAGGCAACTCCCCCTGCTTGCGCCCTCAACCGTCACAGGCTGAATCTTCTCCAACACGCCTCCAAAGCCCTTCCCTGAGGCGCGGGGGCTGGGGCCCGCCTGTCATGCAGACCGGCTCCAAGCAGAGGAAGCCGAACCGCCGCGCACGACGCACGCAACCACCCAGCGGTTACAAGTAACCCTCCACTTTTGCCCAGACCAGCGGGCAAAGGGGGCAAGCGGCCATGCAAGCGGCATGCAACCGCGCCAAGTGGACGCGCCTCTCCGACTCCTGACAGGCCAGCGCGACGGCTCAAGCCCACGCGTCGTGCAACTGGCGCGCCGAGCGCTGCACGCGAACCGCTGTGCCTCTCGCTCCACCACCGCACCTCCTCGATTGCAGAACCGATACCGCGACTCGAGGCCGCCCAGCCTGCGATCCAGCGGCGCCAGCCTGGCGCAGCAGTCAAACGCGGTCAAAAATGGGCCGGCAGTAATGACGGTGGCAGGAGCGCGAGAGCAGCGGTCACGCCATCGGCCAGGCTCACGTCCCATCCGGAGGCAGCAAGAGAACCCCCTCTCACGGCGTGAAGACGACGCGCCCGTGACCCGTACCTCGAACGGCTCGCGCACGCGCAACGGCAACCTCGCCAACTACTCACCCCGGCGCATTAACTCCGCGGCTCGACGGACAGCGCTACGGGCGGGAGCGGCTGGTGACGTTTCGCCTTCGCCAAAACGACCACGCCGAAAAAGGTACGCCACGACGTTCAAATTCGAATCCTTTTTCCCTTTTCCTTCTTTCTCTATCTCTTGCAACAGGGACCGAGAAGGGGGATAACCCCAAAGGGATCCTTCCCCGTGAAGGAACTAGGCTCCGAGCCTCCCTACTGATCAGGGGTTCGAAGGCTGGCCCCCCGAAGGGTTCAACAGCCGCCTCAGATCGCGTGGGCCCGACACCCACTACTGGTCAGGGGTTCGAAGGTCAGCCCCCGAAAGGTCCCACGACCGCCTCAGGCTACTCGGGCTCCGTGCCCCCTACTGATCAGGGGTTCGAAGGCTGGCCTGTCGAAGGGTTCACAGTCGCCTCAGACGCCGAGCGAGGGATGACCAGGGGTACGTTCGATACATAACCAAGGCTCGGGCTGCGCTCCCGAGGTACCCTAGGACATTTCCGAGACCAGCGGGAACGACTCTGTAACGGAATCCCATCGGAGGGAGGCAACGAGCCCTCGGACCCCGTCGCTAGGGGACCGGGTCCGGCAGATCACCCGCAGGTACTTTTGGGCGTGCCTCCGGGCCCCTAGCCGACCCCCAACGAACGGGGCACGGACGTCCACTCGGATTACCCGATTGCAGCTCACCGGAGACACCATGTTCAGTGCCCATCGAGGGTAACATGGCGCACTCCCCCCCTCCTCCTTGCGGAAAGGCGACGTAGGGGCGTATATAAAAAGTCGAGTCTGTCCCTGATCGTCCTCTCGCTCCGTGCGAAGGCTCGGGGGCTGCTCTCGCAAACCCGGCTCCGGCCGAACCGTTGACAGCGTCAACATACCAGCCCGAGAACTTGGGCCCCGACAGTGCACCTGGGTTACGCCCTGCTCGCATGAGGGAACCGCCAGACCAGCCGAGGCATTACGCAAGGCATTAAGACCTCGGAGGAGTGAAACCACTCCTCCGAGGCCTCGGGGGCTACACCCGGCGGGTGCGCTCGCGCGCACCCACCGGAACAAAGCACCACCGAGAAAGGCTGGTCCCCTTGCAAAAAAGTGCGACGCAAGCCTCCAAGCGAGTGTTAACACTCTCTTCGAGGCTCGGGGGCTACTGTCGGGGACCATAATTAAGGGTACCCTCAAGACGCCTAATTCTCAGCTGGTAACCCCCATCAGCATAAAGCTGCAGAGGCCTGATGGGTTTGATTAAGTCAGGGATCAGTCCATACGAGTGACTTGACCACGCCACGCCCGAGCCTAGCCTCGGGCGAGGGCAGCCGACCCTAAGATGACTCCGTCTCGCCTGAGGCCTCCTCTTTCACGGCAGACGCATCTCCGGCTCGCCCTAGGCCCCGCCTTCGATAAGAAGAAACCCTGACTAAATCACCGCGCCAACCGACCCAGTCACCGGGGCGTTTTAACGCAAAAGGTAAGACCGACGGGCGACCAGACTTCGCCAGAGGTGCCATAGGAGGCTCTGCCCGACCCAGGGCTCGGACTCGGGCTAAGGCCCCGGAAGACGGCGAACTCCGCTCCGCCCGACCCAGGGCTCGGACTCGGGCTAAGGCCCCGAAGACGGCGAACTCCGCTCCGCCCGACCCAGGGCTCGGACTCGGGCTAAGGCCCCGGAAGACGGCGAACTCCGCTCCGCCCGACCCAGGGCTCGGACTCGGGCTAAGGCCCCGGAAGACGGCGAACTCCGCTCCGCCCGACCCAGGGCTCGGACTCGGGCTAAGGCCCCGGAAGACGGCGACCTCCGCCTCGCCCGACCCAGGGCTCGGACTCCGCCTCAGCCTCTGCCGAACGATCTCCGCCTCGCCCGACCCAGGGCTCGGACTCTGCCTCTGTCTTGCAGGACGGACTCGACCTCGGCTTCGGAGGAGCCTCCACGACGCCCGACCTAGGACACGAGACCGCCACGTCAACAGGGAGCGTCATCATCACCCTGCCCCGAGCCGACTTGGGTCGCAGAGAACAAGACCGGCGTCCCATCTGGCCAGCCACGCCAGATAGGCAAATGATGGCGCCCCGCTAGACCATGACGACGGTGGCTCTCAGCTCCCTTACGAAAGCAGGAGGACGTCAGCAAGGGCCCAGCCACTCCGACAGCTGTCCCCCCGTCCGGCTCCGTTACTCCTCCAACAGCCACGACGCCACAACAACAGGGTGCCAAGACCTCTCCGGCTGCCACCTTGGCATGTACTTAGGCGCTAGCTCTCCCTCGCTAGACACGTAGCACCTTGCTACACCCCCATTCTGTACACCTGGATCCTCTCCTTACGACTATAAAAGGAAGGACCAGGGCCTTCTTAGAGAAGGTTGGCCTCGCGGGGACGAAGGGCAGGGGCAGGCGCTCTCTCGGGGCCGCTCGCTCCCCTCACCTCGCGCGGACGCTTGTAACCCCCTACTGCAAGCACACCCGACCTGGGCGCGGGACGAACACGAAGGCCGCGGGAATTCTCCGACTCCCTCGTCGCGACCCGGCTCCGGCCACCGACCTCTCTCTCTCTGTTCCCCCCTTCGCGCTCGCCCACGCGCTCGACCCATCTGGGCTGGGGCACGCGGCACTCTCACTCGTCGGCTCGTGACCCCCCGGTCTCGGAACGCCGACACACCTGTACTTTTGCTTTCCTCAGGACCGAAGGTACATTTGTAATTCGAAGTTATTTATATTCATCCATGATAATAAAAATGGAGATGATTATATGATAATATTTAAATACCTCATGATTTGTATGAATACTTCGTCCCCTGTTATTATGCTCACGAAGGTATGTCCTTCGTAACCTTCGTCCGAAATTCTTTATATCCTGAAGGGATATAATGTTTTGGAGGACGAAGGACTTTAACACTTAACATTTTCTATGTTGCCTTGTTCTTAATTCTTAGCATTTGAGAACAAGCCCCCAACATTGGCGCCCACCTCCGGTGAACTCACTTCCACTTTTCTGAGCTGATGGCTTCGTTCAACAATCAAGCTGGAGCTGCTTCGGCTTCGAAGCTGGTGCTCCCGATAACAGGCGGTTCTTGCTCAGAGCCGGCTAACAAGAAGCAGAAGAAGGAGGCTCAGAGAAGGGTGCAGCATGTTGGAGTGCAGGGACCCTTCATCAAGTCAAAATGGTCCCACATTCCAATTACTTTCTCTCAGGAAGACCTTCAGCTTAAGGATTATCCTCACAATGATGCCATGGTTATCTCTTGTGTGATCAAAGGATTTCTGGTCCACAATGTCTTAGTTGATACAGGCAGTGCAGCTGATATTATATTTGCTAAAGCCTTCAGACAAATGCAAGAGCCCGAAGACAAGATTCATGATGTTACGCACCCTCTTTGTGGCTTCGGAGGGCGGCAGATTGTAGCACTTGGGAAGATTACCATGCCGGTAACCTTCGGATTTGTTAACAACACAAGGACTGAGCAAATTGTGTTTGATATTGTTGACATGGAGTATCCTTACAATGCTATCATTGGTCGTGGTACTCTTAATACCTTCGAAGCAATTCTTCACCCAGCTTATCTCTGCATGAAGATACCTTCGGACCAAGGGCCTATTGCTATTCATGGAAGCCAGGAAGCTGCTAGAAGGGCCGAAGGAAGCTGGACTGACTCCAAAGCAATCCATAACATAGATGGAGCTGAAGCTTGTGAACAGTTGTAACACCCTGAATTTGGGGGTATAAAATTTCTTGCTCATATTCACAAATTCAGGTGTTACTTTTCTTTTCTCATCCTTCCTAATTCCTTTCTCTCTCATTTCTATAGGAGCTAAGTGCTTATTCTACTTGTAATTATAGTCTATTATATTAAACCCTAAGGGAGTATGAATTGTTGCATCATGTTGAACCCTAGATCTCACTTTTGTTTGGTGCATAATTCTCAAAAGGTCTAATTTGAATTTGGGGCTCATTTGAATTTGAATCAAATAGAATAAATAAAAGAAAAGGGAGAAACAATTCAGAATAAAAGAAAAAGGTAAATCAGCCCAGCCCCGCAGCCCCCTCGGCCTTTCGGCCCAGTAGGCCCATTCCGCGCGCGCTCACCCGCCCCCTCCTCTCTCTGCGCAGCGGGCCCGGCCTGTCGGCGCGGCCGCCCTCCGCGCACCCGCCTCCCTCTCTCACTGCTCGTCCGGCCCCACCTGTCGGCGCTGCCGCTTCCTCGCGCGCGTCCGCTCCCTCGCTCTCTCTCTGCCCGTGGACCCAACCCGTCAGCCCCGCTTCTCTCGCGCCCGCGCCCGCTCTCCTCTCTCTCTCTGCTCGCGGGCCCGGGCTGTCAGCCCTGTCTTCCTCGCGTAACCGCCGCCGAGTCGCGCGCGCCCGCGGTCTCCGCGCCCACGTCGCGCGTGGGGAGCTCACCCCACCTCGCCCTCGGCCACTTGAGCCCCGAGCCCCACTCGCCCTCGCCCCCTCCCTCATTTGCGCACCAACCGGCCCCCTCTCTCGCCCTCCCCCTCGCTGCGCGCGCGCGCAGAGCACCGCCGCCATAACCCCCGCCGTCCCGAGCCCGGTTCCTCGTCGCCGGTGGAGCTCCGCCGCGCCCGTAGCCCCGGTGAGCTCCGCTCTGGCGTCCGCAACCCGGAACGCGCCCCAATTCCCTCTTCCCCTCCCTAATTCTCTCTGCCCGCGCTCACCCGTCGTCCGCCGTGCAGCCGCCGCCGTCGCCTCGGGCCACCGTCGCGTCTCCGTCGCTGCCGAGAGGTCCCTGGGTTTCGCCGTGAGGTAAGGAACCTCTCCCGCCCCTATCACCCTTTGTCTTGCTCTCTGTTGCGTTCGATTGCTCGCCGGAGTAGAGAAACCCCGCCGCCGAGCCGCCCCGCCGTGAATAGCCCCCCTCCGGTGCCTCTGCCCCGACCCAGAGCCCACCAATGGAGTCCCTGTGCCCTCCCTAGCCTCCCCGACCACTCGGATTGCCCCAGAGCCCCGCCAGTCGCCCGCTTCCCTCGTCTCCGGCGAGCTCCTCGCCGCGAGGACGGGCGCCGCCGTCTTAACCAGCTGGGGAAGGAGACGGGAGTCAGCCGCCCCATCCCCGCCGTCTATCTCAGATCGGACGGCGCGAATTCAATTAACCCGAACCCAATCTCAACCGTCCGCCGGAGATCCAACGGCCCAGGCCCGTTTCCCCCTCACCCCGTCTCTCTGCCCGCTAGGCCCCGCCTGTCAGTCGCCCGCGCGCGCTGTCCGCCCGGCCCCGCCTGTCAGCCGTCTCGCCCGCGTCCGCGCTTGCTCTGCCCGCTGGACCCCGCCTGTCAGTCGCCCGCGCCCGCGCTGTCCGCCCGGCCCCGCCTGTCAGCCGCCCAGACCGCCGCGCGCCCGCGCGCCCGCCCGCGGGATCTAATCCTGACCGTCCGTTTGAGATCCAACGGCTGTAGGCGCTCGATACCGCTTCGCTCGCGCAATTTCTTAAAGAGCCCCCCTGATTTCTGGATTTTGCGCCCGCCGTCCCTGGTTTTTCGCAGTTAAGTCCTCAGCCCTTTTATTTAATTCAAAATAGGTCCTTAGGGCATATTTTTAACCCCTAAACTTGTAAAATTCATAACTTTGTCATATGAACTCCAAATTAGGTGCTTCAAATTGCAAAATGTTCATAACATTATTATCTATCTGTTTATGCAATGTTTCCCTGCTGTTTCCATGTATTAATTAATAGCTAATCACTAGGATAGGACTAAGACTATTGAAACCTCATTTAGGATAATTGGAGATAAGTAGACTTTAATAAAAGTTGGGTTACTTAAGTTTATGGACTCAAACCCTTAAGATTAGGAACTTAAACCAGATAATTATTTAATTCCACCCCTGACTTAAACCTGAGTAGTGGATAATGACTCATTTTGTATAGTCCTCTACCCCAGACCTAGGGAACACCAAAGTGCCTATCCCTTTTCTGTTATGATCTTGTGACCACTCTCTGCTGCATATGTTTGGTTTATTGTTTTTGTTTGTTATTTTCCCAAGTGCATAGTGTGAATGATTGCTTTACGTAGACAACGAGCAGTCTGTGTTTCCCGAGGCAGTTGCAGAGGAAGTCCCTGATCAGCAGTTTGGTGAAGGCAAGTGTCCTCAGTCCCATTATGTCCCATTTACTTTATAATACACTGTCCCGCATTACTTACTTGAAACCTAAGGATTGACTAGCTTTACACTTTACTTTATCCTTGATGACCTTATGGGCTATTATGGTTAGCATTCTGCTACTGCCTTAACTTAATCAATGAACATGATGTGAATATTTATGATACTGTTATCCTGGTTATGTTGATGATCTTGTGATACTCTAGGGGGCTCAGGCTGTTTCCTGAGTACCTCTCCGTAAGGACCTGTTCGTTGAGAGACCACCCGGGATAACAGTGCAACCATGAGGGTGAAATGGGGCACCCTTAGCTAAATAATTAGAGGAACTAGAGGTGTAGTTGCTTCGCCGTCGTGCCGTCAATGGGGTCCAGGCACAGTGCTTGCTCTGCCGAGGCTGAGTGCCGAGGTTCTTTCGTTTCGCTTTTGTTAGTCACTCTCCTGCGGGGAGGAGTACTGTGTTTATCAAACTGGAGAAACCTAACGAGCAGCTATGATCTCTAGGGAATCTTTGTAAAAGCTACGTAGTGATACCCTGCTGGACCACCTAGGTAGTGGTCAATGGGGATTAGCTCTCCCCGGGCAGAAAGGGAATCATGACTCATGGGTAAAGTGTGCGACCTCTGCAGAGGGTAGTGAAACTGATATATCAGCCGTGCTCACGGTTAAGAGCAACCTTGGGATCCTCTTTGATTAGAGATATAAATGGTTCGAGATACAAGGATTATGTTATGATTTTGGTTCGAATATGATGATGTTGTTCCTCGATGAGGAAAGGGTTCATGGGCTGGTTAATGATAAAATCTGGCTTCTACTAATGATAAATACCTGACCAACTAAAAGCAACTGCTTGAGCCTAACCCCACAAAAAGCTAGTCCACTTCAGCCAAACGGGACATTTGCTGAGTACGTTGATGTGTACTCATCCTTGCTTTACCACAAAACACCAGGTTGTCCGCATTGTAATCACTGCCCAGGAGAAGGTGAAGCCGTGGAAGGAGACTTCCAGGAGTTTCAAGACTACGACGAATTCTAGGTGTGGGTTGGCGGCAACCCCCAGTCAGCTGCCTGTGAAGGCCTTATCTTTACTGCGTTTCGCTAGCACTTTGATTTATCTGTTAAGTTGATGACTATGTGGATGTCTATGACTCTGTGATGTAATAAGTTTTTACTCTTTTATGTTATTATTCGAGCATTGTGCGATGATGTTCATTTATGTAATCGCTGTGTACGTGAGTTCTGATCCTGGCACGTACATAGTTCGCATTCGGTTTGCCTTCCAAAACCGGGTGTGACATAAGTGGTATCAAAGCCGTGCTGACTGTAGGACCGCTGACCTAGAGTAGCACTGGTCGTATTAAGGACTATTGACCTTCCCTCTCACCTTGACCTCTGATGTTACTTCAAAAGTCGGTCACCTCGACCAACCCTATGTTTTACTACATATATATGTACTATATTATGCCTTGTTAAAATTTTTATCTTATTCCGTCTATGGTTTATTCACTTGTCATATTAGTTCTGCTCTTACTCTTATGCTTACGGTGTCTTTTGTAGATGGCTCGTCTTAGACACACTGCACGTAAGTCGGTGATTCCTTTCCTGCCGTCTCGACTTGCGGAGCGTCCTCTGCACCGCACTGTGACCGGTCAGTCGAGTCACCTGGAGAGGCTGCACCACCGCCTGCGTGAGGAGCAGGAACGCCGACGCCAGCACGGAGAGCAGCAGGGCTCTTCCTCCTCATCCCAGCATGAGGTAGAGTCCGTGAGGCCCCGTTCCTCTGTTGCCCAGCTGGAGGCGCCCCTTGCACCACCGCGGGACGCTCCGGCTATTGGAGGAGGACCTGGAGGAGATCCCGACGACGACGACTCAGACCACAGCTCGGAGTCTTCTGAGCCGCAGGAGGCGGAAGGATGGGTCGCCCGACCCATCACCCGTGACGCCGCTCGCGGTTGTCACTTCCACGACGCACTCGACACCTTGCTGCGCCAGGCTTTCGACCGGCGCACCTGGTCGATCGAGTACCGTTGTGTAGTCTACCAGCACAGTCGCGGGAGGTACCCGGACCGCTGGGAGGCTACCTGCCTAGTTCGCCGTCCGGAGGATGACCTCCGGGGTGCGGAGGCCGTTTCGGAGCACTATTCCATCTCCGAGAGGGACACTGCAGAGGCGGCTATGCAGGATGCAGCACGACGTGCACTCTCCCAGTACTGTTCTTTGTTCGGTGGCGTGGCCGACGGTCTTAACCTTCGGTACTACCCCCGCCGCCCTACTGGCAGTACAGAGAGTGTGGTTGTCTCACCTGTTGGTGAGGCTAACCCTAGGTTGAGCAGCACAGTCAACCTAGTCGCAGTGCTTAACACTGAGCTGGATCACTCTCTGGACGAGCTGAGCAGGGCTCGAACGGAGATTGCGGAGTTGCGTGCTGAGCTGGCAGAGCGCCATCACCAGGAGGGTGGTTCTCCCGCTCCTGTTGGGACTCAGCACCCATACCGCTCGCCGCCGCGTGGTCACCACACTTATGGTTCCCCTGTCTGTAAGACCAGGATAGATTTGGATCCTTAGATCGTTAGCGTCGAAGTTTGTAAAAATTCTTAAGTCAGATGTCTCAGTCTTAGGTAGTCAGTTTAGTTTGCTTATCAGTTGCTTCCATTCAGTTTAGTTTGCTTATCAGTTGCTTCCATTCAGTTTAGTTTGCTTATCAGTTGCTTGCATGCTTGTTATGATGAACTTGTGCTGGATTTGGGTCTTTGTAATGACTGTTGCCAACCTGTGGGTTTCCCCTACAGTTTGGCTTAGCTAGTAATATTAATGAAGTCAGTTGTTTAGTTGGGAAGCCATTTACTTCTACTTTCCTTCTTATCTGAGAAGCTGTGTTGAATCGTAATGAGGATCAGTGAAGCTCTTTGTTCACTCAGTGTCATGAAGAATTCTGAATTCCCTTTTCTTATGCTGGAGGGTTGTAAGATCAATGCTGATGTATGAATGTCTTCCACAGATGTCTGACAACAGGCGCCGATGCAACAGGCGTGCTCAGCTGGAGCCGCATGACCAGCAGGAGGAAAATCAGAGGCAGCCTCCCCCACCACCCCCGATGACAGTGGAGCAGATGTTCTTGATGCAGACTCAGGCAGTGCAGGCCATTGGGCAGACTCTGGCGGCCATGCAGCAGGCTCAACAGCAACCTCAACCCCAATTGCAAGTGCAGATGCCCCAGATGCCACGAGATAAGCGTGGTGAGTTCATGAGAGGGCACCCTCCTACCTTCGCCCATTCTGCTGACCCCATGGATGCAGAAGACTGGCTGCGCGCAGTGGAGAGAGAACTGCGCACCGCTCAATGTGACGACAGGGAGAAGGTTCTGTATGGCCCCCGTCAGCTAAGGGGAGCAGCCCAGTCCTGGTGGGAGTCCTACCTCGCCACCCATGCTGACCCCGAGGCCATCACCTGGGAGGAATTCAGTGAGAGTTTCCGCAGATACCATGTGCCAGAGGGACTGATGATCGTGAAGAAGGAGGAGTTTCTGGCTCTGAAGCAGGGACCCCTGTCTGTTAGTGAATACAGAGACAAGTTTCTGCAGCTATCTCGTTATGCACCTGAGGATGTCAACACTGATGCTAAAAGGCAGTACAGGTTCATGAGGGGTTTGGTGGATCCCCTGCATTACCAGCTGATGAATCATACCTTCCCCACCTTCCAGCACCTGATCGATAGGGCAATTATGACTGAGAAGAAGCGTAAGGACATGGAAGATCGGAAGCGTAAGATGAGTGGACCCCAGTCCGGAAGCATCAGCCGTCCACGTTTCTCAGGCAGTTCATCTCAGCAAGGCAGGCCTAGTCACCCACAAGGATATCAGAATCAGAACCAGCGTCCGCATCAGCAGCAGTTTCAGAGGCAGTATCAGCAGCAGCAGCAGCAGTATCGTCAGAACAGCCAGCAGGGAGGTAATCAGTATCAGAAGCAGAACAACCAGGTACCTCGCCTTCCTGCCTCAGCAGCAAACCAGAGTAACCAGGCAGCCCCAGCACAAGGAGGAGGCAGAGGATGTTTCCACTGTGGAGAGCAAGGCCACTGGGCGATGCAATGCCCAAAGAAGGCGGCGCAGCAGCAGACCAACCCCAATGCTCCAACAAGGCAAGGTGTACTGCAGCCGGTAGCAGGCAATCGTAACCAAGCGTACAACCGTGGAAAGGTGAACCACTTGGAGGCCGAAGCGATCCAGGATGCACCAGATGTGGCAGTAGGTATGTTTTCAGTCGAATCTCATCCCACGAAAGTGCTATTTGATACTGGTGCAACTCATTCATTTGTCACTGCAACCTGGGTAGAATTGCATAACATCCCAGTAGAGGCAATGATGCCGCCCATGAGGATTAATTCAGTTGGTGGCAAGGTGCAAACAGATAAAATATGCTCAAATATAAGGGTGGAAATAAGGGGGATAGGGTTCCCCAGTGACTTAATAGTAATAGACACCCCTGGGATAGATGTTATTCTAGGGATGAATTGGTTAATGAAGTATGAAGCGAATGTTAGCTGTGACAAGAGGACCGTAACATTAAAGTCCCCGTCAGGAGAGGAGGTAGTGGCCGAGCTAAGGATGCCTAAATCAGCGGAGGGTGTCTGTCACCAGATCTCAGTTGATAGTAAGGAACCCAACCCGCTCGAGACTATCAAGGTGGTGTCGGACTTTCCGGACGTATTTCCCGAGGAGCTAACGGGCATGCCACCCGAGAGAAAGGTTGAGTTTGCCATAGAGCTTATCCCTGGTACCGCCCCCATTTCCAAAAGGGCCTACCGAGTGTCTGGACCAGAATTGGTGGAACTCAAGAAGCAGATAGATGAGATGTTAGAGAAGGGTTACATCAGACCAAGTACCTCGCCTTGGGCCGCTCCGGTGTTGTTCGTAGAGAAGAAAGATGGTACCAAAAGGATGTGCATAGACTACAGAGCCTTGAATGAAGTCACTGTCAAGAACAAGTACCCCCTGCCAAGGATAGAAGATTTGTTCGACCAGCTCAGAGGTGCCAGCGTATTCTCGAAGATAGATCTGAGGTCAGGCTACCATCAACTCAGAATCCGATCCTCGGATATACCGAAGACAGCATTCATCACCAAGTACGGGTTATATGAATTCACAGTTATGTCCTTTGGTTTGACAAATGCGCCAGCTTTCTTTATGTACCTGATGAACAGTGTGTTCATGGATTATCTGGACAAGTTTGTGGTAGTGTTTATCGATGACATTCTCATATATTCCAAAAGTGAGGAAGAGCATGTGGAGCATTTGAAGATGGTATTGCAAAGGCTACGAGAGCAACAACTGTATGCCAAGCTAAGCAAATGCGAGTTCTGGATTCATGAAGTCTTGTTTCTGGGTCACATCATAAATCAAGATGGGTTGGCAGTGGATCCAAAGAAAGTGGCAGATATCCTGAACTGGAAAGCACCAAAGGATGTTCGTGGGATCAAGAGCTTCATTGGAATGGCTGGGTATTACCGGCGTTTCATCGAAGGCTTCTCAAAGATTGCAAGACCAATGACAGCGTTACTAGCGAAGAAAGTTGAGTTCAAGTGGACCCAAAAGTGTCAGGAAGCATTTGAAGAACTGAAAAATAGATTGACCACAGCTCCGGTGTTAGTCCTGCCTGATGTTCACAAGCCATTCTCAGTGTATTGTGATGCTTCTTACACCGGATTGGGATGCGTGCTAATGCAAGAAGGAAGAGTTGTAGCATATTCATCTCGACAGCTGAAGATCCATGAGAAAAATTATCCCACACATGACCTGGAGTTGGCAGCAGTAGTTCATGCTTTGAAGACCTGGAGACATTACCTGTATGGGCAGAAGTGTGACATTTATACAGATCATAAAAGTCTGAAGTACATATTTACCCAGTCAGAGTTAAACATGAGGCAGCGAAGATGGTTGGAATTGATCAAAGACTATGAGTTGGAGATACATTACCATCCAGGCAAGGCCAACGTGGTTGCAGATGCTTTGAGCAGGAAGAGTCAAGTCAATATGTTGGCCATGTACCCAATGCCATATGAGTTAGCCAAGGAGTTCGACAGACTGAGTCTCGGTTTCCTGAACAGCACGCAAGGAGTAACAGTGGAATTAGAGCCCACCCTAGAGCGGGAGATCAAAGAAGGACAGAAGGATGATGAAAGCATCAACAAAATCCGGCAGCTAATCTTAGAAGGAAGAGGCAAAGACTTTCGAGAGGATGAAGAGGGGGTAATATGGTTCAAGGATCGATTGTGTGTCCCCGACCTCAAACCTATTCGGGAGCTGATCCTAAAGGAAGCTCATGAGACAGCCTACTCCATACACCCGGGAAGTGAAAAGATGTATCAGGATTTAAAGAGGAGGTTTTGGTGGTATGGCATGAAAAGAGAGATCGCAGAATATGTTGCCATCTGTGATAGCTGTCAGAGAACCAAAGCAGAGCATCAAAGGCCCGCCGGATTGTTGCAGCCATTGCGGATTCCTCAGTGGAAGTGGGATGAGATCGGGATGGATTTTATAGTTGGCCTACCTCGTACCCGGGCCGGTTATGATTCCATCTGGGTGGTTGTGGACCGATTGACAAAGGTGGCCCATTTCATACCTGTGAAGACCACATATACCGGAGCAACATTAGCTGAGTTATACATGTCACGGATAGTTTGCCTTCATGGTGTGCCGAAGAAGATAGTGTCAGATCGAGGAACGCAGTTTACCTCTCATTTTTGGCAGCAGCTACAAGAAGCTTTGGGCACACATTTGAACTTCAGCTCGGCTTACCACCCGCAGACAGACGGTCAGACTGAAAGAACTAATCAGATCCTAGAAGATATGCTGAGAGCCTGTGCGTTGCAAGACAAGTCAGGATGGGACAAAAGGTTACCTTATGCAGAATTCTCCTACAACAATAGTTACCAAGCCAGCTTGAAGATGTCGCCGTTTCAGGCACTCTATGGACGGAGTTGTAGGACTCCACTGCATTGGGACCAGCCTGGTGAGAGACAGGTGTTTGGCCCCGACATTTTGCTTGAAGCCGAAGAGAACATCAAAATGGTTCGGGAGAATCTGAAGATAGCACAATCAAGGCAGCGAAGCTATGCGGACCGAAGGAGAAGAGAACTGAGTTTCGAAGTGGGGGATTTCGTCTATCTGAAGGTTTCACCTATCAGGGGAGTCAGAAGGTTCGGAGTTAAAGGCAAGTTAGCACCCCGGTACGTTGGACCATATCAGATTCAAGCAAAGCGTGGAGAAGTGGCTTATCAACTCGACCTACCAGAAAGTTTGTCGGCAGTACACAATGTGTTCCACGTGTCGCAACTGAAGAAATGTCTACGAGTACCAGAAGAACAGTTGCCAGTGGAGGGTTTGGAAGTCCAGGAGGATCTGACATACATAGAGAAGCCAACGCAGATTCTGGAGTTTGCAGACAGAGTCACCCGGAGGAGTACCATCAGAATGTGCAAAGTCAGATGGGGTCACCATTCGGAGGAAGAAGCAACCTGGGAACGAGAAGATGACCTGAAGGCCAAATACCCTGAACTCTTTGCTGACCAACCTTGAATCTCGGGGGCGAGATTCTTTTAAGGGGGATAGGTTTGTAACACCCTGAATTTGGGGGTATAAAATTTCTTGCTCATATTCACAAATTCAGGTGTTACTTTTCTTTTCTCATCCTTCCTAATTCCTTTCTCTCTCATTTCTATAGGAGCTAAGTGCTTATTCTACTTGTAATTATAGTCTATTATATTAAACCCTAAGGGAGTATGAATTGTTGCATCATGTTGAACCCTAGATCTCACTTTTGTTTGGTGCATAATTCTCAAAAGGTCTAATTTGAATTTGGGGCTCATTTGAATTTGAATCAAATAGAATAAATAAAAGAAAAGGGAGAAACAATTCAGAATAAAAGAAAAAGGTAAATCAGCCCAGCCCCGCAGCCCCCTCGGCCTTTCGGCCCAGTAGGCCCATTCCGCGCGCGCTCACCCGCCCCCTCCTCTCTCTGCGCAGCGGGCCCGGCCTGTCGGCGCGGCCGCCCTCCGCGCACCCGCCTCCCTCTCTCACTGCTCGTCCGGCCCCACCTGTCGGCGCTGCCGCTTCCTCGCGCGCGTCCGCTCCCTCGCTCTCTCTCTGCCCGTGGACCCAACCCGTCAGCCCCGCTTCTCTCGCGCCCGCGCCCGCTCTCCTCTCTCTCTCTGCTCGCGGGCCCGGGCTGTCAGCCCTGTCTTCCTCGCGTAACCGCCGCCGAGTCGCGCGCGCCCGCGGTCTCCGCGCCCACGTCGCGCGTGGGGAGCTCACCCCACCTCGCCCTCGGCCACTTGAGCCCCGAGCCCCACTCGCCCTCGCCCCCTCCCTCATTTGCGCACCAACCGGCCCCCTCTCTCGCCCTCCCCCTCGCTGCGCGCGCGCGCAGAGCACCGCCGCCATAACCCCCGCCGTCCCGAGCCCGGTTCCTCGTCGCCGGTGGAGCTCCGCCGCGCCCGTAGCCCCGGTGAGCTCCGCTCTGGCGTCCGCAACCCGGAACGCGCCCCAATTCCCTCTTCCCCTCCCTAATTCTCTCTGCCCGCGCTCACCCGTCGTCCGCCGTGCAGCCGCCGCCGTCGCCTCGGGCCACCGTCGCGTCTCCGTCGCTGCCGAGAGGTCCCTGGGTTTCGCCGTGAGGTAAGGAACCTCTCCCGCCCCTATCACCCTTTGTCTTGCTCTCTGTTGCGTTCGATTGCTCGCCGGAGTAGAGAAACCCCGCCGCCGAGCCGCCCCGCCGTGAATAGCCCCCCTCCGGTGCCTCTGCCCCGACCCAGAGCCCACCAATGGAGTCCCTGTGCCCTCCCTAGCCTCCCCGACCACTCGGATTGCCCCAGAGCCCCGCCAGTCGCCCGCTTCCCTCGTCTCCGGCGAGCTCCTCGCCGCGAGGACGGGCGCCGCCGTCTTAACCAGCTGGGGAAGGAGACGGGAGTCAGCCGCCCCATCCCCGCCGTCTATCTCAGATCGGACGGCGCGAATTCAATTAACCCGAACCCAATCTCAACCGTCCGCCGGAGATCCAACGGCCCAGGCCCGTTTCCCCCTCACCCCGTCTCTCTGCCCGCTAGGCCCCGCCTGTCAGTCGCCCGCGCGCGCTGTCCGCCCGGCCCCGCCTGTCAGCCGTCTCGCCCGCGTCCGCGCTTGCTCTGCCCGCTGGACCCCGCCTGTCAGTCGCCCGCGCCCGCGCTGTCCGCCCGGCCCCGCCTGTCAGCCGCCCAGACCGCCGCGCGCCCGCGCGCCCGCCCGCGGGATCTAATCCTGACCGTCCGTTTGAGATCCAACGGCTGTAGGCGCTCGATACCGCTTCGCTCGCGCAATTTCTTAAAGAGCCCCCCTGATTTCTGGATTTTGCGCCCGCCGTCCCTGGTTTTTCGCAGTTAAGTCCTCAGCCCTTTTATTTAATTCAAAATAGGTCCTTAGGGCATATTTTTAACCCCTAAACTTGTAAAATTCATAACTTTGTCATATGAACTCCAAATTAGGTGCTTCAAATTGCAAAATGTTCATAACATTATTATCTATCTGTTTATGCAATGTTTCCCTGCTGTTTCCATGTATTAATTAATAGCTAATCACTAGGATAGGACTAAGACTATTGAAACCTCATTTAGGATAATTGGAGATAAGTAGACTTTAATAAAAGTTGGGTTACTTAAGTTTATGGACTCAAACCCTTAAGATTAGGAACTTAAACCAGATAATTATTTAATTCCACCCCTGACTTAAACCTGAGTAGTGGATAATGACTCATTTTGTATAGTCCTCTACCCCAGACCTAGGGAACACCAAAGTGCCTATCCCTTTTCTGTTATGATCTTGTGACCACTCTCTGCTGCATATGTTTGGTTTATTGTTTTTGTTTGTTATTTTCCCAAGTGCATAGTGTGAATGATTGCTTTACGTAGACAACGAGCAGTCTGTGTTTCCCGAGGCAGTTGCAGAGGAAGTCCCTGATCAGCAGTTTGGTGAAGGCAAGTGTCCTCAGTCCCATTATGTCCCATTTACTTTATAATACACTGTCCCGCATTACTTACTTGAAACCTAAGGATTGACTAGCTTTACACTTTACTTTATCCTTGATGACCTTATGGGCTATTATGGTTAGCATTCTGCTACTGCCTTAACTTAATCAATGAACATGATGTGAATATTTATGATACTGTTATCCTGGTTATGTTGATGATCTTGTGATACTCTAGGGGGCTCAGGCTGTTTCCTGAGTACCTCTCCGTAAGGACCTGTTCGTTGAGAGACCACCCGGGATAACAGTGCAACCATGAGGGTGAAATGGGGCACCCTTAGCTAAATAATTAGAGGAACTAGAGGTGTAGTTGCTTCGCCGTCGTGCCGTCAATGGGGTCCAGGCACAGTGCTTGCTCTGCCGAGGCTGAGTGCCGAGGTTCTTTCGTTTCGCTTTTGTTAGTCACTCTCCTGCGGGGAGGAGTACTGTGTTTATCAAACTGGAGAAACCTAACGAGCAGCTATGATCTCTAGGGAATCTTTGTAAAAGCTACGTAGTGATACCCTGCTGGACCACCTAGGTAGTGGTCAATGGGGATTAGCTCTCCCCGGGCAGAAAGGGAATCATGACTCATGGGTAAAGTGTGCGACCTCTGCAGAGGGTAGTGAAACTGATATATCAGCCGTGCTCACGGTTAAGAGCAACCTTGGGATCCTCTTTGATTAGAGATATAAATGGTTCGAGATACAAGGATTATGTTATGATTTTGGTTCGAATATGATGATGTTGTTCCTCGATGAGGAAAGGGTTCATGGGCTGGTTAATGATAAAATCTGGCTTCTACTAATGATAAATACCTGACCAACTAAAAGCAACTGCTTGAGCCTAACCCCACAAAAAGCTAGTCCACTTCAGCCAAACGGGACATTTGCTGAGTACGTTGATGTGTACTCATCCTTGCTTTACCACAAAACACCAGGTTGTCCGCATTGTAATCACTGCCCAGGAGAAGGTGAAGCCGTGGAAGGAGACTTCCAGGAGTTTCAAGACTACGACGAATTCTAGGTGTGGGTTGGCGGCAACCCCCAGTCAGCTGCCTGTGAAGGCCTTATCTTTACTGCGTTTCGCTAGCACTTTGATTTATCTGTTAAGTTGATGACTATGTGGATGTCTATGACTCTGTGATGTAATAAGTTTTTACTCTTTTATGTTATTATTCGAGCATTGTGCGATGATGTTCATTTATGTAATCGCTGTGTACGTGAGTTCTGATCCTGGCACGTACATAGTTCGCATTCGGTTTGCCTTCCAAAACCGGGTGTGACAACAGTACAAATTCAAAAGGGAGAAAGCAGCTTCAGCAGATCAGCCGAAGCCCATGCTATTGTGTGAGGACATAGCAGAGCAGAAGGTGCTGTTGGGCTCGCAATTATCTGAAGACCAGGAGAAAACCTTGATAAGGTTTTTATTCAACAACAAAGATGTTTTTGCATGGTCAGCTAATGATCTCTGTGGAGTAAATCGGGATGTTATTGAACATTCGCTCAATGTTGACCCATCCTTCAGACCCCGAAAGCAGAGGCTTCGGAAGATGTCGGATGACAAGGCCGAAGGGGCTCGCAATGAAGTAAAAAGACTCCTCAGTGCAGGAGTTATCAGAGAAGTAAAGTATCCAGAGTGGCTAGCTAACACTGTTATGGTGAAGAAGGCCAATGGCAAGTGGAGAATGTGTATCGATTTCACAGATCTCAACAAGGCCTGTCCGAAGGATGAATTCCCGCTGCTAAGAATAGACTCTTTAGTCGATGCAGCAGCTTCTTCAGAGCTCATGAGTCTCCTAGACTGCTACCCAGGCTATCATCAAATCTGGATGAAGAAAGAAGATGAGCCGAAGACTAGCTTCATAACCCCAAGTGGCACATATTGCTATCTTCGGATGCCTGAGGGGCTCAAAAATGCTGGAGGGAGTTTCAGCAGAATGACTGTGAAGGTTCTTCAGTCTCAGATAGGCAGAAATGTGTTGACCTATGTTGATGACATTATTGTAAAAAGCACGAAGCAGGAAAATCATATTGCTGATTTGCAGGAGACCTTCGCCAGTTTCAGACAAGCTGGTTTGAAGCTGAATCCAGAAAAATGTGTCTTCGGAGTGAAGAAGGGGAAATTTCTCGGATGCTTGGTTTCAACAAAGGGAATTGAAGCTAATCCAAATAAAATCGAAGCTATACTTCGAATGGAGCCGCCAACTACAAGAAAGGGGGCCCAAAGATTGACAGGAAGGCTGGCATCTCTCAACAGATTCATTTCCAGATCAGCAGAAAGAAATTTACCATTCTTCGAGGTGCTGAAGTCAGCTGAAGTCTTTCAATGGGGCCCAAGTCAACAAAAAGCCTTCGAAGAGCTGAAGCAATACTTGATAGATCTGACAACATTAACTCCACCAACGCCAGGGGCTCCTTTGTTGTTATATGTGGCAGCTTCGCACTCGGCAGTAAGTGCAGCACTTGTCCAGGAGAAGCTTGATGGACAAATCAAGAAGCAGGTTCCAGTATATTTTGTATCTGAAGTCCTTAGTGTATCAAAGAAAAATTATACAGAGCTGGAGAAGGTATTATATGCCGTTTTAATGGCATCCAGGAAGCTTCGGCATTATTTTCAGGCATACAACATTATTGTTCCTTCTTCGCAGCCGTTGAAGGATATCATGAGAAATAGAGAAGCTACTGGACGGATTGGAAAATGGGCTGCAGAGCTCAATGAATTTTACATTGATTATGTGCATAGATCCTCGATCCAGTCTCAAGCATTGGCAGATTTCATCGCCGACTGGACGCCAGGGGCTCAGGATGAAGAAGCAAATAAAGATGCCGAAGTGTGGACAGTGTTTTGTGATGGCTCTTGGGGAACCTTCGGAGCAGGTGCAGCTGCTGTGTTGATCTCACCATCCAAGGTTAAAACTTGTTATGCAGCAAGACTTGACTTCAGCTGTACAAACAATATTACTGAGTACGAAGCCCTGCTCCTGGGCCTTCGGAAATTAAAGGCAATGGGAATCAGAAGGGCGATTCTTAAAACTGATTCCCAGGTTGTTTCGGGTCATATTGACAAAAGTTGCAAGGCTAAAGATCCGAAGCTTGAAAAATATCTAGACACGGTCCGAAGGATCGAAGCCTCCTTCGAAGGATTTTCTGTCAAGAATATCCCTCGAGGACAAAATGAGCATGCTGATTTGCTAGCCAAGTCTGCAGCACAGGGGCTGCCGTTACCTTCGGATGTGTTCTTCGAAACAATAAAGGCACCTTCAGTGGAGCTCCTTGAAAGAGCAGTCCTCAACATATCTCCTGTTTACAGCGAAGATTGGAGAACTGAAATAATCTCTTACCTTCAGGGTAAGTTCCTTTCAGATGACGAAGCTTACAATAAAAGAATAGAGGCAAGAGCTCGTCCGTATGTCATGATAGAAGGGGAATTATACAAACATGGAGTTTGCGCCCCGCTGCTCAAATGCTTGTCTAGAACTGAAGGTATAGAGTTAATGAAAGAAATACATGCAGGCCTGTGTAGATCCCACATCGGATCTAGGCCGTTACTTGGAAAAGTTTTCCGCCAAGGGTTTTATTGGCCGAAGGCAGCTTCGGATGCAGCGGAGTTAGTTCAAAAGTGCGAAGGTTGTCAGAAATGTGCAAGAGATCAAAAGCAACCTTCGTCTTTGACACAGCTGATACAACCCATCTGGCCATTGCAAAGGTGGGGCCTTGACTTGTTGGGTCCATTACCACCGGCTCAAGGGAATCTAAAATATGTTATAGTGGCTGTGGAGTATTTTTCCAAGTGGATTGAGGCGAAGCCATTAGCCACAATAACTTCGGCCACTGTCCAAAAGTTTTTCTGGCAGAATATTGTCTGTCGCTTCGGGGTACCGAAGGCCATCACTGTAGATAATGGAACGCAGTTCGACTCCGAAGCTTTCAGAAATTTCTGTGATCAAATTGGAACGAAGATCCATTTTGCATCAGTCAGGCATCCGGAGTCGAATGGGCTCGTTGAAAGGGCCAACGGCATTATAATGACAGGAATAATGAAGTTAATCTTCAATCAACCCAGGGGAAAGTGGCCAGATCAGTTAACCAAAGTGGTGTGGAGCCACAATACAACAGCATCAAGGTCTACAGGCTTTACTCCATTCAAGTTATTGTTCGGAGACGAAGCAATAACTCCGGAAGAAGCTAAAGCTGGATCAATAAGAGTGGTAGCTTCGGCAGAATCAAGTCCTGAAGATGCCTGTTTTGTGGAGAAAGATGCTTTAGAAGGGATCAGGCTTCAAGCTGTGGAGAATATCAATAAATACCAGGCTGAAACAGTCAAATGGCGAGATAGAAAGGTCCGGCTAAAAAATATTGAGCCGGGACACTTGGTGCTTCGAAGAATAGCCAACCCAGATACAGTGGGCAAGCTACAGTTGAAATGGGAAGGACCTTTCTTAGTGGTATCTTCGTCAAGGCCTGGTTCATACAGATTGAAGGACATGGATGGCAACGAAATTCCAAGATCTTGGAATGCGGATGAGCTTCGGCGATATTATGTATAACTTGATGTAACTTTTTATGTTTTTCATTTCTTTTTCATGGCACCCTTTTCCTTTCTAAAGGGGGAGAAAGGTTTTTAATGGGGCCATCATATGTAATTTCCTTTTTAGTTTTATAAGAGCAAAATCCCCCAAAGAATGTAAATGTAAAAGCTGAGAACGCACCATCGAGTGCCGAAACTGAAAAAGAGAAGAAGCTCCAAAGACGTCCCTAAGGGGATGCAGAGCTCACAGCGAAAAGTCAACGCTGATTCCGCCGAAAGTAAAAGGCGAAGAAGCTCCAAAGACGTCCCTAAGGGGATGCAGAGCTCACAGCGAAAAGTCAACGCTGATACCGCCTAAGTAAAAGGCGAAGAAGCTCCAAAGACGTTCCTAAGGGAATGCAGAGCTGATGTGTGGTTGTTTCTAAGGAAATAATGGCTGAGAGTGTGGCTTCGGATACATGTTTTGGACATTCATTCGCACATTACATTACATCATAGCATTTGCATTCATAAGCATTCATTCATAGCATTTGCGTTCCTAAGTGGTTGTTTCGGCAAAAAGAAGAAGCGGTCTTTTATGCTTCGTTGTGTATAAAAAAGAAAAGCTTCGGCAAAAAGAAGAAGCGGTCTTTTATGCTTCGTTGTGTACGAAAAGAAGGGAAGGTGTTTTTTCGCCTTTGGCTCAAAATGCTAATTTCGTCCACATCAAAGCGCCTCAATAGAAGGGTAAGAATATATTGCAAGGTATGTACAAAGTTCCTTGAGAACAGTTTAATTGTATTTACAAAAAGTTGTTACAAATTCTCCTGAG
Organism: Zea luxurians; assembly: GCA_029449295.1. Classification (NCBI taxonomy): domain Eukaryota; kingdom Viridiplantae; phylum Streptophyta; class Magnoliopsida; order Poales; family Poaceae; genus Zea; species Zea luxurians. Next base: position 8,944,198 of record JAOPSE010000012.1, on the reverse strand, counting down.
TTTTTTCTAGTCTACTCCTACTAATCTTCGTCAGGTTTCCGCTTCGGCGGCATATTCTTTAAGTATCACCTTCAGCTTCGTCATCCTACATGAATCAAGGTATTGCGGGTAAAAATCAAGTGTGAAGGAGAAGGTAAGCGCAAAGTATGATTTCTTACTGGATCAAGATGACTTCGAGCTTCGTCTCCAGCCTTCTCTCGCCCGCCTTTTGTCCATATCATTTTTATAAATCTATTTGAGATGCTTCGGGCGAGGTCAGGAATATCGTCCAGAATTGATGGAGACAGGGTGAAGTTGGGCCTGTTGACGATTTTTCCATGCTCGCAGCCGGCCTTCAGGAACGCTGCAGCGGTACCTCGAGAAGCTACCCAGGCACAGAAGTCACCGTGCCCGGCTATAACTTCGTCAAGTTCTTCAATTTCAGCTTCAATATGATCGAAGGCTTTTGGTAAATTTTCAGCTGAAGGGTTAAACTTCCCGCTGCTGGCTCCAACTGAGTAAAAGACCTTTTTTAATTGTTCAATACAGTTATTGCTAAATTTTAAGCACTTGTCTTGAAGGCTTGTTAATGATTTCTTCAAGTCTGAGTTGGTCTGGACTTCGACTTCAAGTTTCGAATTAAGCTCTAGCTTCTCCTGTTCAAATTGTTTCGATTGGCCGATAAGCTTCGAATTCAATTCTGATACTTTAGCTTCAGTCTCTGCCAGCAAGCCTTCGGTTGATTGGAGCTCGAAGTCTTTCTTTTCAATAATAGCTGATTGTTCTTTTATCTTGCTCTCTAAATTTTCAATTATAGCTTCGTGTTTTTTATCTTCTAAATCTTGCTGCATCTTCAAAGCTTTGCTTAGTAGCATGCTCTGCAAATAAACAACCTTCGTCAGGAATATTTCCATTATTAAAAAACAATAGAAGTCAGAGAGAAAGTTGTTCACCTTGAAATTGGAATAAAATAAGCTGCCGACGATATGTTGTCGTCGGTAGCGGCTGATATCTGTCTCTAGCTTCGGAAAACCGATACTCTTTGATAGAGTACCGATGACCTTAGCTCCAGTTTGGTCTCGGATGCAGCCTAATTTTTCATCATCCACACCTCCGAAAAGAAGAGCTCCTGGCCTATATCCGCAAGATTTGGCATAGTCTTTAAGCTCTTCTATTTCGTCCTTCGACAGTTTTTGCCCAACTAAATTTTGAAATGTGTAAGCTTCGTCGTCCGAAGTGTCTTCGGCTATTTCTTTCCCCTTCCCAGGCACTGTGGCCATGGTTTCTTCAGCAGCGGTAGCAGCTTCTTCCGCAGCCATGTCTTGCAAAATTTTGTTGATGTCCTCAATGGTAGTTTCTAAGTTCACATCTTCGGCTGTAGCGGCTTCGGTAGCCGCGACCTCCGAAGGTGCGACTTCGGCGTTTTTTGTGCCCTCAACAGCTGGCGTTTTCTGAATTGACGCCCTCGGTGGCGTCTTGTCGATAACTTCAGTCACTGCAATAATTCTTTGTCTTTTTGTTTTTGTTATCTTCTTCGATTTTTCGGGTTCCTCCACCTTTCGAAAAAGCTTCGTCAGTTGAGGCCTTAATGGACTTAGCTTCGTGGGCAGGGTTTCAGTCATTACCTTTAAGATTTCCTCCACGTCGCTGGTAGAAGGTGGTGTGGGGGTCCCCTCTTCATCGGATAATTTTCGCTTTGGAGTTGATATTTTTCTCTTCTTGGGAATTTTCTTCTCTTTTGGTGGTTTTTCTTCATCCTTGTTCAAAGTTTCGGCCACTCTTTTCCTTTTTTGGCCCTCAGCACCCTTGTTCAACCGTTCATAGTCAGGGTACTCGAAGCCCAGGGCATCAAGCACTCGGTTCAGCCTTCGCTTCGGACGGGTGCCGAAGGCCGCGGTCATCAGTTGATCTTCTTTTTTGGAATAATTCCCAAGAATTTCATTGCACATCACCTCAACTGTGTCCAGCCACTCTTGGCAAGGCTTTTTAAAGTATTTCTTGAATTTGAAGTGATAAGGAAGCCGGACAAGTTCCCCCTCCTTCTTCTCCCCCTCTAGCTTTGGCATTTCCCATTCTTTCAGAGTAGGGAAGACTCTGAACGCCAAGAATTCTTGAACCAGATCCCTGGTACCGATATGCTCTGAAATAATTTCAAACTCACCTAGTGCAGCCCAGGTGGGACCCTCTAATTTCATGTGGCACCGCGGCCTTGTCTCTCCGAAGATTAATTCAAGTGGGCTTTGTACCAACTTCTCTTCATCTTCGTCAACCTTTACATAAAACCACTCAGATTTCCAGCCTGCTGGCCATTTGCTTCGGTAGCTGATAACAGGAGACTTTGTTGTCTTCCGGTAGGCAAAATTGTAACAACCAAAGTTATCATGTAATCCATCTTTTCTGGCCTTCGTTTGGTAATGTAACTCATGAACTCGACAGAAACTGTCGGCAAACGGTTCCACAGCTTGGCTTCGGAGGGCCCAGATATAAACATTAAGCCTAACGATAGCGTTAGGAGTCAATTGATGAAAGTAAATACCAAACTTTTTTAATACATCTGCAATAATTCCATGAAGAGGGAATCTCAGCCCAGCCTTTAAAAAGCTCTTGAAAATGACAATCTCGTCCTTCTCTGGCTTCGGGGTAGTTTCTTCTCCCCCGAAGCGAAGTAGCTTCTTCTGATTTTCACTAAAATAACCTGCTTTCACCATCTTGGAAAGATCAGCCTTTGAAACAGTTGATTTCCCGAAGTCCAGGTGACTGGGCTTGCTGGGCATGGCAATGTGATAGTCATCTTCGGGATCAGTTCCTTCAATGTTCTCCTCTTCTCCTTCGGCAGCTGTCGGGTTTGCTTCAGCAGCGGGCATTTCTTCCGCAGTCACCAGTCCGGAACGCTGCATTGCTTCGGAGATGGGCACAGTATTCGAACCTTCGGCTTCGTCTCCTTCACGTTCAACTCTGGCAGTAGATCGCACTCTGGCCATTTGATTCTGAGTTTGGGGAAGTTAGATACTTTTTTCTTTTTCCTTTTCTCCCGAAGCTTTTCTTTCTGACGAAGCAGACTTCGAGATGGACCTTCGTTCGATTCTGAGAATCAAGCTTCGGCTATAGTTAAAAATTTTGGCAGCAAAACAGTGCAAATAGCAATGAATGCTGTGGTAACTTCACACCTACTCGTCTGTTTATATAGTGCTGCAGGTAAGAAGGCGAAGCGGCAGGATTTTTACACCAGGCGGGCAGTCACTTGTACTCGCTGCGCAGTGGACCGCAAAGATCAAACAGTAACTCTGCAAGGTGGGACCGACACGAGCTCGGGAATTGAATCGTTTCTCGGCAACGAGCTCAGGGAAGGTGTTTTTTGGACCTTCGGCTTCCCGAAGCTTAAGAGGCAATTTTTCACGGATCAAGCTCGTTACGAAAAACGATCTAGCACCGCGAAAGGGGCTACTGTTGGGGCCATGCTTCGGTGCGCCGAAGGTCTTACACGAAGAAGCAGCTTCGGCTGAAGTTGTTCCCAGGAGATGGCCGAAGGTTCCTTTTCATGGAGCTTCGGCATTACAAACCGACATAGAGATAGAATGACCTTTTTATCCATAGAGGTCTGAGTCAATGTTGTAAACTTTTATAAGGGGCATAATTGTAATTCGTCACAGGCTGTGACCTGTGTCTATAAATAGATGAACAGTACCCCTGTACTGTTCACGCGAACTTGACATTTGCTTTCGCATCACACCTGTACTTTTGCTTTCCTCAGGACCGAAGGTACATTTGTAATTCGAAGTTATTTATATTCATCCATGATAATAAAAATGGAGATGATTATATGATAATATTTAAATACCTCATGATTTGTATGAATACTTCGTCCCCTGTTATTATGCTCACGAAGGTATGTCCTTCGTAACCTTCGTCCGAAATTCTTTATATCCTGAAGGGATATAATGTTTTAGAGGACGAAGGACTTTAACACTTAACATTTTCTATGTTGCCTTGTTCTTAATTCTTAGCATTTGAGAACAAGCCCCCAACAGCTATCAAACCAAAAGAAGATGAAGAAGAGGTGCAAAACATTGGCAGGTCTTCTTCATCAAATGTGCCACAAGATGATGAAAAAGATGAGAGGCATGCAAATGAAGATACATTTGTCTCTCATGAACAAGCAAGGGTACAAGCCGAAGATGTTGATGCTCCAGGATCTTCTTCCCAAGTGGTTGACAGGAGAAACTCATCACTACTTCAAGCTCATCCATAAAACCAAATCATTGGGAGTCCTTCACAAGGGGTTATTACTCGATCACATAGACATGCTTCTTTTATTGAACATCACTCCTTTGTTTCTTGTGTTGAGCCTACTTGTATAGATGAGGCACTACAGGATCCGGACTGGGTGAACGCCATGCATGAAGAACTTAACAACTTCACCCGTAACCAAGTTTGGACCCTAGAGAAGCCCCCACAAGATGCAAGAATCATTGAAACAAAGTGGGTGTTCAGAAACAAACAAGATGATCAAGGTGTGATTGTAAGGAACAAGGCAAGACTTGTTGCAAAAGCTGTCGGCGTTTCGAGACCGGGGGGTCCCTGGGCCGACGAGTGAAATGTCGCCGCGTGCCCCAGCCCAGATGGGTCGGCGCGAGGCCGAGCGCGAAGGGGGGAAGAAGGCAGCCGGAGACGAACGTGAGAGAGGTGGAAATCCCACGACCTTCATGTTCGTCCCGCGCCCAGGTCGGGTGCGCTTGCAGTAGGGGGTTACAAGCGTTCCACGCGGGAGGGAGCGAGCGGCCTCACGCGAGCGCCAGTCCCGTCCTCTTCCCCGCGCGGCCAACCTTCTCTAAGAGGGCCCTGGTCCTTCCTTTTATAGGCGTAAGGAGAGGATCCAGGTGTACAATGGGGGTGTAGCAGAGTGCTAACGTGTCTAGCGGAGGAGAGCTAGCGCCCTAAGTACATGCCATCGTGGCAGCCAGAGAGGTTTTGGCACCCAGTTCGTGTGGTGTCGTGGCCGTCGGAGGAGCACTGGAGCCTGGCGGAAGGACAGCTGTCGGGGCTGTTGAGTCCTTGCTGACGTCCTCTTGCTTCCGTAAGGGGGCTGAGAGCCGCCGTCGTCAGAGAGCGTGCGGGGTGCCATCATTACTTGTCTCGCGGAGCGAGCCAGATGGGACGTCGGTGTTGTTCCCCGTAGCCTGAGTCAGCTTGGAGTAAGGTAATGATGGCGCCTCCTGTTGACGTGGTCGGTCCGCGCCCTAGGTTGGGTGATGTGGAGGCTCCTCCGAGGTCGAGGTCGAGTCTGTCTTCCGTGGCCGAGGTCGAGTCCGAGCCCCTGGGTCGGGCGAGGCGGAGACCGTCGGCTGAGGCCAGGGCTGAGTCCGAGCCCTGGGGTCGGGCGAAGCGGAGTTCGTTGTCTTCCGGGGCTGAGCCCGAGTCCGAGCCCTGGGGTCGGGCGGAGTGGAGTTCGTCGTCTTCCGGGGCTGAGCCCGAGTCCGAGCCCTGGGGTCGGGCGGAGCGGAGTTCGCCGTCTTCCCGGGCTGAGCCCGAGTCTGAGCCCTGGGTCGGGCGGAGCGGAGTTCGCCGTCTTCCGGGGCTGAGCCCGAGTCCGAGCCCTGGGTCGGGCGGAGCGGAGTTCACCGTCTTCCGGGGCTGAGCCCGAGTCCGAGCCCTGGGTCGGGCGGAGCGGAGTTCGCCGCCTTCCGGGGCTGAGCCCGAGTCCGAGCCCTGGGTCGGGCGGAGCGGAGTTGGCCGCCTTCCGGGGCTGAGCCCGAGTCCGAGCCGTGGGTCAGGCGGAGCGGAGTTTCCCATGGTGCCTGAGGCCGGGCCTGACTGCCTGTCAGCTTCACTCTGTCGAGTGGCACAGTAGTCAGAGCGGCGCAGGCGGCGCTGTCCTTCTGTCAGGCCGGTCGGTGCAGCGGCGAAGTGACTGCGGTCACTTCGGCTCTGTCGACTGGAGGACGCGCGTCAGGATAAAGGTGTCAGGCCACCTTTGCATTAAATGCCCCTGCGATTTGGTCGGTTGGCGTGGCGATTTGGCCAGGGTTGCTTCTTGGCGAAGACTGGGCCTCGGGCGAGCCGGAAGTATGTTCGTCGCTGGAGGGGGCCTCGGGCGAGACGGAGATCCTCCGGGGTCAGCTGCCCTTGCCCGAGGCTAGGCTCGGGCGAGGCGTGATCGAGTTCCTCGAATGGACCGATCCCTGACTTAGTCACACCCATCAGGCCTTTGCAGCTTTATGCTGATGGGGGTTACCAGCTGAGAATTAGGAGCCTTGAGGGTACCCCTAATTATGGTCCCTGACAGTAGCCCCCGAGCCTCAAAGGGAGTGTTAACACTCGCTTGGAGGCTTTTGTCGCACTTTTTTGCAAGGGGACCAGCCTTTCTCGGTTGCGTTTTGTTCCGGTGGGTGCGCGCGAGCGCACCCGCTGGGTGTAGCCCCCGAGGCCTCGGAGGAGTGGTTTGACTCCTCCGAGGTCTTAATGCCTCGCGCAATGCTTCGGCTGGCCTGGTCGTTCCCTCATGCGAGCTGGCCATAGTCCGGGTGCACGGTCGGGTCCCAAGTTCTCGGGCTGGTATGTTGACGCTGTCAACGGTTTGGCCGGAGCCGGGTTTGCGAGAGCAGCCCCCGAGCCTCTGCACAGGGCAAGAGGACGGTCAGGGACAGACTCGACTTTTTTACATACGCCCCTGCGTCGCCTTTCCGCAAGGAGGAGGGGGGGGGGGGAAGCGCCATGTTGCCCTCGGAGGGCGCCGAACATGGTGTCTCCGGTGAGCTGCTGGCGGGTAATCCGAGCGGACGTCCGTGCCCCATTTGTTAGGGGTCGACTAGAGGCCCAGAGGCGCGCCCAAAAGTACCTGCGGGTGATCTGTCGGACCCGGTCCCCTGTCGACGGGGTCCGAGGGCTTGATGCCTCCCTCTGATGGGATTCCGTTACAAGATCGTTCCCGCTGGTCTCGGAAATGTCCTAGGGTACCTCAGGAGCGTAGCCCGAGCCTTGGTTATGTATCAAACGTACCCATGGTCATCCCTCGCTCCGTGTCTGAGGCGGCTGTGAACCTTTCGAGGGCCAGCCTACGAACCCCTGATCAGTAGTGGGCGCAGAGCCCGAGTAGCCTGAGGCGGCCGTTGAACCCTTTCGAGGGGCCGGCCTTCGAACCTCTAGCCAGTAGTGGGTGTGGAGCCCACGCGCTCTGAGACGGCTGTTAAACCCCTCCGAGGGGCCAGCCTTCGAACCTCTGATCAGTAGGGAGGCTCGGAGCCTGTTTCCTTCACGGAGAAGGGTCCTTTTCGGGGTATCCCCCTTTCCCAGTCCCTGTTGTAAGAGAGAGAAAGAGGAAAAGGAAAAGGACATGAAATCGAATGACGTGGCGTACCTTTTTTGACGCGATCATTATGGCGAAATCGAAGCGTCGCTCGCTTCTCCTGCCAGAGGCACCGCCTGTCGCGCCGTGGAGTTAATGCGACGGAGCGGGCGGTTCGCGAGGTGGCCATTGCGTGTGCGCGAGCCGTTCGAGGAACGGAACACGGGCGCGCTGTCTTCACGCCGTGAGAGAGGGTTCTCTTGCTGCCCCCGGATGGGACGTAAGCTTGGCTGACGACGTGACCGCTGCTCCTGCCCGCCTGCCACCGCCATTACTGCCGGCCCATTTTTGGCCGTATCGACCACCGCGCCAGGCTGGCGCTGCTGGGTCGTGCGCTGGGTCGGCTCGAGTCGCAGTACTGGTTCCGCAGTCGAGTAGGCGCGGTAGTGGTGCGAGTGGCGGTGCAGTTGCTTGCACGTAGCGACCGGCGCGCCGGTTGCATGACGCGTGGGCGTGTTGGAAGTCGGAGAGGTGCGCCCACTTGGCACGGTTGCATGCCGCCTGCATGGCTGCCCGCCCTTTCATCCGCTGGTCTGGGCGAAAGTGGAGGGGCGCTTGTAACCGCTGGGCGGTTGCATGCACCGCGCGCGTTGGTTTGGCTTCTTCTGCTCTGGGCCAGTTTGCATGACGTGTGGGACCCAGCCCCCGCGCCATAGGGGGAGGACCTTGGAGCGTGTTGGAGAAGACTCAGCCCACGACGGCTGGGGATGCAGGTAGGGAGAGTCGCCTTTAAAAGGAGGGTAACCCCCTTGAAAGGCGACCATGTCTTCGCGCTCCCTTATGCATCGTGTCTTTCCACCTTCCGAGCCCCCGGATGGGGGACACCCGCGGTCCTTCCACCTTGTCGTTGGAGGAACGCAACTCCATGGGAGTTGGTACCTTTCAGCCATCGTTCGGCTTCAAGGATTTTCATCATGCAGCCCGGCTGCACCCCTCCGCCGGCGGTCACCCAAGACGGTGACCACCAGCCCCTGGATGGGGAGAAGCAAGCCGGACAGCGATCTTGGTCCAGCCCTCAGCTTCAAGGATGTTCATCATCCTTGCTGGGGCGGAGAGCGAGGCGAGTCGGGGCTCTACCTCCCGCGCGGGTCGGCTGGCCACCTCTTCTTCCAGCTTCTGGTGGTGGAGACCATCCTCCAGCTCTACGGAGGAGACGTCTTCCAGCCATGCCGGGGAAGGCGAACTGTTACTGCCCAGCTAGGATGCAACATTCCGCCCTCTTCCTCGCTTTCGTGGCGAGGGCGGGAGCGAGGACCTGCCGGTGCGCTTCGGAGCGGCCCGTTCTTTGGCTTTGATGGCTGGTTCGCATCCCTTGAGCGGGGACGCGAACGAGAGCCTTCTGGTGGCCGCGTCCGTCCTGGGACCATGGCTGCTGCTGCAGAGGTTGCCGGCGAGTTGCCCGGAACTTGTCGCCCCGCAGGCTCCCCGGTGTGGAGGTTGTTCATACCTGCGGAGGTGGAACCGGAGTTCCGTTTGTAATGGCACCTTGAATGCCAGTGTTTTTGTTCATTGTGGCTGTTGAGGCCTGAACATGTATGTATTTTTGGCACGGAGTCGTGTTTTTTCCTCATTTTCGAGCACTAAGACTCGCCTGTTGGTTGTCTGAACCGCTTCACCAAGCGTGAGTCGCCCCGTGCAAAGGTGACGAGTGAGGTATCCGTATCCCGGAGGCGTAGGAGTCCCTCGGCTCGGTCGGCCTTGCTATCCGAGGCTTCTCTTGCTTAGTTAAAGGGACCCCTCGGCCGCTCTTCGATGAGCCGAAGCCAGGGGTAGCGGTGTCAGCATGGACAGAGGAAGAGTTGGCTCGAAAAGAAGACTTGGTCGGCCGGAGCCTGGCCGGGTCGTCCGTTAGCAGGACCGACGCCGAAGTTGATCTGCCGAGGCCTCGGGCTGGGCTGATGCCTTCGGGGGACAGCTGGCCGAGGCCTCGGGGTGACCAGCCGAGCCGCCTGCTCGAGCCGGATTCTTGGAGGAGACCCTGGCGGCGATGGCCCGGGCGAGATGATGACGTCGTCCTTCAGAGTGGAGATCCTCGGACTGCATCACCGTCCGAGGCTAGGTCGGACCTCGCCGAAGGTGTAGTCGACGCCGAGGGTGCTGCTGCTCCCTTCAGCCGTCAAGATCCGAACCTGCAGGATCGGATTATCTTGTAGCGTGTGTTTTCTGCGGCCGCTGAGGCCCAAACACACCCTCACCATGTTGTAAAGCTGCGCTTCTTTTCCTCTCGTTTCGAGTATCTGGACTTTTTCGTCGGTAACAGAATTGTCTGTGCGAGCGAGAGTTGCTTTTCACGGAAGGTGATGAGTGAGGTATCCGTATCCCGGAGGCGTAGGAATCCCTCGGCTCAGTCGGCCTTGCCGCTTACGCGCACTCTTGCCCGTCTATAGGGTTCTGTCACCGACGCAGTCGAGAAGGCTCGAAGAATCGCTTCGGCAGAGGAGCTTTCGAACGTGAAGACTTGTTCGGTCCGTGGAATCACTTATCCAAACATGAGTTACTTATCGCAGAAGGTGATGAGTGAGGTATCCGTATCTCGGAGGCGTAGGAGTCCCTCGGCTCAGTCAGCCTTGGCTGCTTATGTGTACTCCGTCGTTTTTAGGATCCACTTTCAAAGTAGTCGAAAAGCACGAAAGACATTCTGGCAGAAAGGATCTTTTTTCGAGGAAAATTTCGACGCAGAGGGGGTTCCCCTCTTTTAGCCCTCGAGGGAGGGTCGGGCTTTGCCGAGGCAAGGCTGACCCTTCCTTGATGACTAAACTTTGCGTGGGAGCGAGGTATATGAACAACTTGAAAGCATCTTAAGGGTAGAAGCGACGTAGCTATTGGATGTTCCAAGCGTTGCTGTAGACCTCGCCTTGACTGTTGGCCAGCTTGTATATTCCGGGCTTCAGAACTTTGGCGATGACGAACGGCCCTTCCCAGGGAGGCGTGAGCTTGTGCCGCTCTCGGGCGTCCTGTCGCAGCCGAAGCACCAGGTCGCCCACCTGGAGGTCTCGGGACCGGACCCCTCGGGCGTGGTAGCGTCGCAGGGACTGCTGGTACCACGCCGAGTGTAGTAAGGCCATGTCCCGAGCCTCTTCCAGCTGGTCCAGCGAGTCTTCTCGACTAGCTTGGTTGCTTTGGTCGGCGTAGGCCCTCGTCCTCGAGGAACCGTATTCCAAGTCTGTGGGCAAGATGGCCTCGGCCCCATAGACTAGAAAGAACGGCATGAAGCTCGTGGCTCGGCTCAGCGTTGTCCTCAGGCTCCAGACCACCGAGGGGAGTTCCTTCATCCATCGCTTTCCGAACTTGTTGAGGTCGTTGTAGATCTGAGGCTTGAGCCCTTGTAGAATCATGCCGTTGGCACGCTCTACTTGCCCATTCGTCATGGGGTGAGCCACGGCTGCCCAGTCCACCCGGATGTGGTGATCCTCGCAGAAGTCCAAGAACTTTCTGCCGGTGAACTGGGTGCCGTTGTCGGTGATGATGGAGTTCGGGACCCCAAAGCGATTGATGATGTTGGTGAAGAACGCCACCGCCTGTTCGGACCTGATGCTGTTTAGGGGTCGGACCTCGATCCACTTGGAGAATTTGTCGATGGTGACCAACAGGTGCGTGTAGCCCCCGGGTGCCTTCTGCAAGGGGCCGACGAGGTCCAGACCCCACACAGCAAAAGGCCAGGTGATGGGTATCATCTGCAGAGCCTGAGCAGGCAGGTGGGTCTGCCTCGCGTAGAACTGACACCCTTCGCAGGTGCGGACAATTCTAGTGGCGTCGGCCACCGCCGTCGGCCAGTAGAAACCTTGTCGGAAGGCGTTTCCGACGAGGGCTCAAGGTGCTGCGTGATGGCCGCAAGCCCCCGAGTGTATCTCTCGTAGGAGCTCCTAGCCTTCGGCGATGGAAATGCATCGCTGGAGGATGCCTGAGGGGCTGCGGTGGTAGAGCTCCTTCCCGTCCCCCACCAAGACAAACGACTTGGCGCGCCGCGCCAACCGCCAAGCTTCGGCTCGGTCGAGGGGTAGCTCTCCTCGGTGGAGATATTGCAGGTACGGGGTCTGCCAGTTTCGATTAGGCGTGACCCCGCTTCGCTCCTCCTCGACGCACAGTGCCTCAACCTCGGGGGTCGAGGGTACCTCGGGCTGAACCGAGGGTGCCTCGGGCCGAGCGGAGGGTGCCTCGGGCCGAGCCGAGGGTGCCTCAGACTGAGCCGAGGGTACCTCGGGCTGGGCCGAGGGTGCCTCGGGCTCGGACGTGTCGTCGATCTTGACGGAGGGTTGATGCAGGTCTCGAGAGAAGACGTCCGGGGGAACCGTTGTTCGCCCCGAGGCTATTTTAGCCAGCTCATCCACAGTCTCGTTGTAGCGTCGGGCGATGTGGTTGAATTCGAGCCCGTAGAACTTGTCTTCTAGACGCCGGACCTCATCACAGTAGGCTTCCATCTTCGGGTCGCGGCAGTGGGAGTTCTTCATGACTTGGTCGATGACGAGCTGCGAGTCACCGCGAGCGTCGAGGCGTCGGACCTCTAGCTCGATGGCGATGCGCAACCCGTTGACCAGAGCCTCGTACTCAGCCACATTGTTGGACGCCGGGAAGTGGAGGCGTAGCCCGTAGCGTAGATGCTTTCCGAGGGGCGAGATGAAGAGCAGGCTTGCGCCCGCTCCTGTCTTCATCAGCGACCCATCGAAGAACATGGTCCAGAGTTCCGGCTGGATCGGAACTGTTGGGAGCTGGGTGTCAACCCATTCAGCCACGAAGTCCGCCAAGACCTGGGACTTGATGGCCTTCCGAGGGACGAACGAGATTGTTTCGCCCATGATTTCCACTGCCCACTTCGCGATTCTAGCCGAGGCCTCTCGGCACTGGATGATTTCCCCCAGGGGGAAGGATGACACCACAGTTACCGGATGAGACTCGAAGTAGTGTCGCAACTTCCGCCGCGTCAGGATCACCGCGTACAGCAGCTTCTGAATTTGTGGGTAGCGGATCTTGGTTTTGGACAGTACCTCGCTGATGAAGTAGACTGGCCTCTGAACGGGCAATGCATGCCCCTCTTCTCGTCTCTCAACCACAATCGTGGCGCTAACCACCTGAGTGGTCGCGGCGACGTAGATCAAGAGGGCTTCTCCGGCAGCGGGGGGCACCAAGATGGGCGCGTTCATGAGGAGCGCCTTCAGGTTCCTGAGGGCTTCCTCGGCCTCGGGGGTCCAAGTGAAGCACTCGGCCTTCCTTAAGAGGCGATACAGAGGCAGGCCTCTTTCGCCGAGGCATGAGATGAAGCGGCTCAGAGTCGCAAGGCATCCCATGACTCTCTGTACGCCTTTCAAGTCCTTGATGGGCCCCATGCTAGTGATGGCCGCGATCTTCTCCGGGTTGGCTTCAATGCCCCGCTCGGAGACGATGAACCCCAAGAGCATGCCTCGGGGTACCCCGAAGACACACTTCTTGGGATTAAGCTTCACGCCTTTCGCCTTAAGATATCGAAATGTCACTTCAAGGTCGGAAAGGAGGTCTGAGGCTTTCCTCGTCTTGACTACGATGTCATCGACGTAGGCCTCGACCGTCCGGCCAATGTGTTCGCCGAACACATGGTTCATGCACCGCTGGTACGTCGCGCCCGCATTCCTCAAGCCGAACGGCATGGTGACATAGCAGTACATGCCGAAGGGTGTGATGAAAGAAGTCGCGAGCTGGTCGGACTCTTTCATCCTGATTTGGTGATACCCTAAGTAGGCATCGAGGAAAGATAGGGTTTCGCACCCAGCAGTGGAATCCACGATTTGATCGATGCGAGGCAGAGGGTAGGGAACCTTCGGACATGCTTTGTTTAGACTAGTGTAGTCTACACACATCTGCCATTTCCCTCCTTTCTTTCTCACAAGCACAGGGTTGGCAAGCCATTCGGGATGGAATACCTCTTTGATGAACCCTGCCGCCATTAGCTTGTGAATCTCCTCGCCTATGGCTCTGCGCTTTTCTTCGTCGAACCGGCGCAGAGGCTGCTTGACGGGTCGGGCTCCAGCTCGGATATCCAGCGAGTGCTCGGCGACATCTCTCGGTATGTCGGGCATGTCCGAGGGACTCCACGCGAAAACGTTGGCGTTCGCGCGGAGAAAGTCGACGAGCACTGCTTCCTATTTGGGATCGAGTTCGGAGCCGATCCGGATCTGCTTGGAGGCGTCGCTGCTGGGGTCGAGGGGGACGGACTTAACCGTCTCCGCTGGCTCGAAGTTGCCGGCGTGACGCTTCACGTCTGGCACCTCCTTAGAGAGGCTCTCCAGGTCGGCGATGAGGGCCTCGGATTCGGCGAGGGCCTCGGCGTACTCCACGCACTCCACGTCGCATTCCAACACGTGTTTGTACGTGGGGCCGACGGTGATGACCCCGTTGGGGCCCGACATCTTGAGCTTGAGGTAGGTGTAGTTGGGGACGGCCATGAACTTCGCGTAGCATGGCCTCCTCAATACTGCGTGGTAGGTTCCTCGGAACCCGACCACCTCGAACGTGAGGGTCTCCCTTCGGAAGTTGGAGGGTGTTCCGAAGCAGACAGGAAGGTCGAGTCGTCCGAGGGGCTGGACGCGCTTCCCGGGGATGATCCCGTGGAAAGGCGCAGCGCCTGCCCGGACGGAGGATAGATCAACACGCAGGAGCCCGAGGGTCTCGGCGTAGATGATGTTGAGGCTGCTGCCTCCGTCCATGAGGACCTTGGTGAGCCTGACGTCGCCGATGACGGGGTCGACAACGAGCGGGTATTTCCCCGGACTCGGCATGTGGTCGGGGTGGTTGGCTTGGTCGAAGGTGATGGGCTTGTCGGACCAGTCTAGGTAGACTGGCGCCGCCACCTTCACCGAACAGACCTCCCGACGCTCTTGCTTGCGGTGCCGAGCCAAGGCGTTTGCCGCTTGCCCACCGTAGATCATGAAGCAGTCGCGGACCTAGGGGAACTCTCCTGCCTAGTGATCTTCCTTCTTGTCGTCGTCGCGGGCCCTGCCACCCTCCTCGGGTGGCCCGACCCTGTGGAAGTGGCGCCGAAGCATAGCGCACTCCTCAAGGGTGTGCTTGACGGGCCCCTGATGATAGGAGCATGGCTCCTTGTGCATCTTGTCGAAGAGGTTGGCACCTCCGGGGGGTTTTCGAGGGTTCTTGTACTCGGCAGCGGCGACAAGGTCCGCATCGGCGGCGTCGCGTTTCGCTTGCGACTTCTTCTTGCCCTTCTTCTCGGCGCCGCGCTGAGTTGACGCCTCGTGGGCATCTTCCGGTGGGCGGCCCTGGGGCTGCTTGTCCTTCCGGAAGATAGCATCAACCGCCTCCTGGCCAGAGGCGAACTTGGTGGCGATGTCCATCAGCTCGCTCGCCCTGGTGGGGGTCTTTCGACCCAGCTTGCTGACCAGGTCGCGGCAAGTGGTGCCGGCGAGGAACGCGCCGATGACATCTGAATTGGTGACGTTGGGCAGCTCGGTGCGCTGCTTCGAGAATCGCCAGATGTAGTCCCGGAGAGACTCTCCCGGCTGCTGCCGGCAGCTTCGGAGGTCCCAGGAGTTTCCGGGGCGCACGTACGTGCCCTGGAAATTGCCGGCGAAGGCTTGGACCAGGTCGTCCCAGTTGGAGATCTGCCCCGGAGGCAGGTGCTCCAACCAGGCGCGAGCGGTGTCGGAGAGGAACAGGGGGAGGTTGCGGATGATGAGGTTGTCATCGTCCGTTCCACCCAGTTGGCAGGCCAGCCGGTAGTCTGCGAGCCACAGTTCCGGTCTCGTCTCCCCCGAGTACTTTGTGATAGTAGTCGGGGGTCGGAACCGGGTCGGGAACGGCGCCCGTCGTATGGCGCGGCTGAAAGCCTGCGGACCGGGTGGTTCGGGCGAGGGACTCCGATCCTCCCCGCTGTCGTAGCATCCCCCACGCCTGGGGTGGTAGCCTCGGCGCACGCTCTCATCGAGGTGGGCCCGACGGTCGCGGTGATGGTGCTCGTTGCCGAGGCGACCCAGGGACGCAGGCGCTGTGTTGCGCGTGCGCCCGGTGTGGACCGAGGCTTCCCGCATGAATCGGGAAGTCGCGGCGCGATGTTCTGAGGGGTACCCCTGTCTTCGGGAGGCGGAGCTCTCGGCCCGTCGGACCGCGGCGCCCTCCAGGAGATTCTTGAGCTCTCCCTGGATTCGCCGCCCCTCGGTGGTTGATGGCTCCGGCATCGCGCGGAGAAGCATTGCTGCTGCAGCCAGGTTCTGGCCGACTGAAAGGGAATTAGGCTTACCCCTAGTTCCTAAATAATTTTGGTGGTTGAATTGCCCAACACAAATATTGGACTAACTAGTTTGCTCTAGTACTTAAGTTATACAGGTGCAAAAGGTTCACACTTAGCCAATAAAAAGACCAAGTTTTGGATTCGACAAAGGAGCAACGAGGCAACCGAGGGCACCTCTGGCTGAAGGCACCGGACTGTCCGGTGTACACCGGACAATGTCCGGTGCGCCCAGAGGACTTCAACTCCAACTCTTCGCTCTCAGGATTTCTCGGAAAACGGCGCGCTATAATTCACCGGACTGTCCGGTGTGCACCGGACATGTCCGGTGCTCCAAGGAATCGCCGTCTCCGGAACTCGCCAGCCTCGGGTTCGCGCGGGAGCCGCTCCGCTAAAATTCACCGGACTGTCCGGTGTGCCAGCGGAGCAACGGCTCTCTGCGGCGCCAACGGCTCCCTGCGGTGCATTTAATGCGCGCGCAGCGCGCGCAGACGTCAGGGTCGCCCATGCCGGTGCACCGGACATCAAACAGTACGTGTCCGGTGTGCACCGGACACCGAGGAGGGCCCAGAAGTCAGAAGCTCCAACGGTCAGAATCCAACGGCAATGGTGACGTGGCAGGGGCACCGGACTGTCCGGTGTGCACCGGACTGTCCGGTGCGCCATCGAACAGACTGCTTCCAGCAACGGTCACTTTTGGTGGTTGGGGCTATAAATACCCCAACCACCCCACATTCATTGCCATCCAAGTTTTCCACTTCTCAACCACTTACAAGAGTTAGGCATTAAATTCTAGACACACCCAAGTGATCAAATCCTCTCCAAACTCCACAAAAGCATTAGTGACTAGTGAGAGTGATTTGCCGTGTTGTTTTGAGCTCTTGCGCTTGGATCGCTTGCTTTCTTCTTTCATTCTTTCTTGTGATCAAGAACTTACTTGTAACCGAAGCAAGAGACACCAATTGTGTGGTGATCCTTGCGGGGAGGTTTTGCTCCCGGTTGATTTGAGAAGAGAAAGCTCACTCGATCCGTGGGATCGTTTGAGAGAGGGAAGGGTTGAAAGAGACCCGGCCTTTGTGGCCTCCTCAACGGGGAGTAGGTTTGCGAGAACCGAACCTCGGTAAAACAAATCCGCGTGTCACACTCTCATTTGCTTGCGATTTGTTTTGCGCCCTCTCTTGCGGACTCGTTTCTTTATTACTAACGCTAACCCGGCTTGTAGTTGTGATTATTTTTGGAAATTTCAGTTTCGCCCTATTCACCCCCCCCTCTAGGCGACTATCAATTGGTATCAGAGCCCGGTACTTCATTAGAGCCTAACCGCTCGAAGTGATGTCGGGAGATCACGCCAAGAAGGACATGGAGACCGGCGACAAGCCCACTACAAGCCAAGGGAGCACTTCATCTTCATCGGAAGAGTCCCGCACCAAGAGAAGGGAAAAGAAGAAGTGCTTCTCCAAGCGGAAGGAGAAAAGATCTTCCTCTTCTCACCACAAGGAGAAGAAGGAAAAATCTTCTCACAAGCCGCATCGGAGTGGAGACAAGCACAAAAGGATGAGGAAAGTGGTCTACTACGAGACCGACACTTCATCGACATCCACCTCCGGCTCCGACGCGGCGTCCGTCACTTCTAAACGCCAAGAGCGTAAGAAGTATAGTAAGATTCCCCTACGCTACCCTCGCATTCCTAAACATACACCTTTACTATCCGTCCCATTAGGCAAACCACCAACTTTTAATGGTGAAGATTATGCTATGTGGAGTAACTTGATGCGATTTCATCTAACCTCTCTCCACAAGAGATTATGGGATATTGTTGAGTATGGTGTACAGGTACCATCCGTAGGGGATGAAGACTACGACACGGACGAAGTGGCCCAAATCGAGCACTTCAACTCCCAAGCCGCAACCATCCTCCTTGCCTCTCTAAGCAAGGAGGAATACAACAAAGTACAAGGGTTGAAGAATGCCAAGGAAATTTGGGACCTACTAAAGACGGCGCACGAGGGTGATGAACTCACCAAGATTACCAAGCGGGAAACGATCGAGGGGGAGCTCGGTCGCTTCCGTCTTCGCCAAGGGGAGGAGCCACAAGACATGTACAACCGGCTCAAGACCTTGGTGAACCAAGTGCGCAACCTCGGGAGCGCAAAATGGGATGACCACGAGGTGGTTAAGGTTATTCTAAGAGCCCTTATTTTCCTTAACCCCACACAAGTTCAATTAATTCGTGGTAATCCTAGATATCCGCTAATGACTCCCGAGGAAGTTATCGGGAATTTTGTAAGCTTTGAATGCATGATTAAGGGCTCCAAGAAGATCAACGAGCTTGACGAGCCTTCCACATCCAAGGCGCAACCCGTGGCCTTCAAGGCAACGGAGGAGAAGAAGGAGGAGTCTACACCAAGTAGACAACCGATTGACGCCTCCAAGCTCGACAACGAGGAGATGGCCCTAATCATTAAGAGTTTTCGGCAAATCCTCAAGCAACGGAAGGGGAAGGATTACAAATCCCGTTCCAAGAAGGTTTGCTACAAGTGTGGTAAGCCCGGTCACTTTATTGCTAAATGTCCATTATCAAGTGATAGTGACAGGGGCGACGACAAGAAGGGCAAGAGGAAGGAGAAGAAGAGATACTACAAGAAGAAGGGCGGCGATGCCCATGTTTGTCGGGAGTGGGACTCCGACGAAAGCTCAAGCGACTCCTCCGACGACGAGGACGCCGCCAACATCGCCGTCACCAAGGGCCTTCTCTTCCCCAACGTCGGCCACAAGTGCCTCATGGCCAAGGACGGCAAAAAGAAGGTAAAATCAAGGTCCTCCACTAAATATGAAACATCTAGTGATGAGGATGATAAAAATGAGGAGGATAATTTGCGTATTCTTTTTGCCAACCTTAACATGGAACAAAAAGAAAAATTAAATGAGCTAATTAGTGCCATCCATGAAAAGGATGATCTCTTGGACTCCCAAGAGGACTTCCTAATCAAGGAAAACAAGAAACATGTTAAGGTTAAAAATGCTTATGCTCTAGAAAGAGAAAAATGTGAAAAATTGTCTAGTGAGCTAAGTATTTGCCATGAGACTTTAGACAACCTTAGAAATGAAAATGCCAATTTGCTAGCTAAGGTTGATTCTCATATTTGCAATGTTTCAATTCCTAGAAATGATAATAATAATTTGCTTGCTAGGATTGAAAAATTGAACATTTCTCTTGCTAGCCTTAGAGATGAGAATGAAAAATTAATTGCTAAGGCTAAGGATTTTGATGTTTGCAATGCTACTATTTCGGACCTTAGAACTAAAAATGATTTGTTGCATGCTAAGGTCATTGAATTAAAGTCTTGCAAACCCTCTACATCTACTATTGAGCATGTGTCCATTTGCACTAGATGTAGAGATATTAATGTTGATGCTATCCATGATCACCTTGCCTTAATTAAAAAACAAAATGATCACATAGCACAACTTAATGCTAAAATTAGGGAGCATGACTTAGAAAATGAAAAATTTAAATTGGCTAGAAGCATGCTCTATAATGGGAGACGCCCGGGCATTAAGGACGGCATTGGCTTCCAAAGGGGAGACAATGTCAAAATTAATGCCCCTCCTAAGAACTTGTCTAACTTTGTTAAGGGCAAGGCTCCCATGCCTCAGGATAACGAGGGTTACATTTTGTACCCTGCCGGGTATCCTGAGAGTAAAATTAAGAAAATTCATTCTAGGAAGTCTCACTCTGGCCCTAATTATGCTTTTATGTATAAGGGTGAGACATCTAGATCTAGGCAACCAACCCATGCCAAGTTGCCTAGAAAGAAAACTACTAATGCATCAAATGATCATGCCATTTCATTTAAAACTTTTGATGCATCTTATGTTTTGACTAGCAAATCCGGCAAGGTAGTTGCCAAAATTATTGGGGGCAAACACAAGGGCTCCAAGACTTGTGTTTGGGTACCCAAAGTTCTTGTATCTAATGCTAAAGGACCCAAAACCGTTTGGGTACCTAAAACAAAGAACTAAACTTGTTTTGTAGGTTTATGCATCCGGGGGCTCAAGTTGGATACTCGACAGCGGGTGCACAAACCATATGACAGGGGAGAAAAGGATGTTCTCCTCTTATGAGAAAAACCAAGATCCCCAACGAGCTATCACATTCGGGGATGGAAATCAAGGTTTGGTCAAAGGTTTGGGTAAAATTGCTATATCTCCTGACCATACTATTTCAAATGTTTTTCTTGTAGATTCCTTAGATTACAATTTGCTTTCCGTATCCCAATTATGTCAAATGGGCTACAACTGTCTTTTTACTGATACTGGTGTTACTGTCTTTAGAAGAAGTGATGATTCAATAGCTTTTAAGGGAGTGTTAGAGGGTCAGCTATACTTAGTAGATTTTAATAGAGCTGAACTCGACACTTGCTTGATTGCTAAGACTAACTTGGGTTGGCTTTGGCACCGCCGACTAGCCCATGTTGGAATGAAGAATCTTCACAAGCTTCTAAAGGGAGAACACATTTTAGGACTAACCGATGTTCATTTTGAGAAAGACAGGATTTGTAGCGCATGCCAAGCCGGGAAGCAAGTTGGTACCCATCATCCACACAAAAACATCATGACTACCGACAGGCCACTGGAGCTCCTACACATGGACTTATTCGGCCCGATCGCTTACATAAGCATCGGCGGTAGTAAGTATTGTCTTGTAATTGTGGATGATTATTCTCGCTTCACTTGGGTATTCTTTTTGCAGGACAAATCTTATACCCAAGAGACCTTAAAGGGATTCTTGAGACGGGCTCAAAATGAGTTCGGCTTAAGGATCAAGAAAATTAGAAGCGACAATGGGACGGAGTTCAAGAACTCTCAAATAGAAGGCTTCCTTGAGGAGGAGGGCATCAAGCATGAGTTCTCTTCTCCCTACACTCCACAACAAAATGGTGTAGTGGAGAGGAAGAATCGAACTCTATTGGACATGGCAAGAACCATGCTTGATGAATACAAGACACCGGATCGGTTTTGGGCCGAGGCGGTCAACACCGCCTGCTACGCCATCAACCGGTTATATCTTCATCGAATCCTCAAGAAAACATCTTATGAACTCCTAACCGGTAAAAAGCCAAATATTTCATATTTTAGAGTTTTTGGTAGCAAATGTTTTATTCTTGTCAAAAGAGGTAGAAAATCTAAATTTGCTCCTAAAACAGTAGAAGGCTTTTTACTAGGATATGACTCAAACACAAGGGCATATAGAGTCTTTAACAAGTCCTCAGGACTTGTTGAAGTTTCTTGTGACGTTGTGTTTGATGAGACTAACGGCTCTCAAGTAGAGCAAGTTGATCTTGATGATATAGGTGAAGAACAGGCTCCATGCATAGCGCTAAGGAACATGTCCATTGGGGATGTGTGTCCTAAGGAATCCGAAGAGCCTCCAAGTGCACAAGATCAACCATCCTCCTCCACGCAAGCATCTCCACCAACTCAAATTGAGGACGAGGCTCAAGATGTTGAACAAGAAGATCAAGAAGATGAGCCACCTCAAAGTGACGGCAACGATCAAGGGGGAGATGCAAATGATGAAGACAAGGAGGATGAACAACCAAGGCCGCCACACCCAAGAGTCCACCAAGCAATACAACGAGATCACCCCGTCGACACCATCCTCGGCGATATTCATAAGGGGGTAACTACTCGATCTCGTGTTGCTCATTTTTGTGAACATTACTCGTTTGTTTCCTCTATTGAGCCACACAGGGTAGAGGAAGCACTTCAAGATTCGGATTGGGTGATGGCGATGCAAGAGGAGCTCAACAATTTCACAAGGAATGAGGTATGGCACTTAGTTCCACGTCCTAACCAAAATGTTGTAGGAACCAAGTGGGTCTTCCGCAACAAGCAAGACGAGCATGGTGTGGTGACTAGGAACAAAGCTCGACTCGTGGCCAAGGGATATTCACAAGTCGAAGGTTTGGATTTTGGTGAAACCTATGCACCCGTAGCTAGGCTTGAGTCAATTCGTATATTATTGGCCTATGCTACTTACCATGGCTTCAAGCTTTATCAAATGGACGTGAAGAGTGCCTTCCTCAATGGACCAATCAAGGAGGAGGTCTATGTTGAGCAACCTCCCGGCTTTGAAGACAGTGAGTGTGACACCCCAGTGTCACTCAGGGTTTTTCCTTCAAAAGCTAAACCTAGAACCATTATTTTATGTGAACCAAAGTAAGCATGAGCATCAAATAACTTAAGTAATGATGAAGTCACCAAGTACATACTTAAAAGTGTCATGATCAAAGCAATTGAGTCCCTTAAAAGATAAGATCATGCAACCCTAGTTTAAAAATCCCAAAATGAGCCCCAAGAGCAAAATTCAGAAAGTAAGAAAAAAGGGAAGTGAAAAGTTTAAAATTTTGAGTTGAGCCAATTATAAAAATTAAAGTATATTTAATGGGCAGCAAGAAAGATTGAGAAAGCTTAGCCAAAATAGCTCAAATAAAACCCCAAATCAAGCTTTCCATGTGTGGACTTAATAAGAATTCTGAATTTCAGATTTCTGAAAATCAGACCTTGATCCAAAGATCAGAGATGTTCACCTTGATCCTTAACTCGAATCCTAATGGTCCCATTGACAAAAATGTGCCTAACTAACCCCTCTGTCGTGTGCCAGAAGATGGCATTGGGACGCGAGCCCTAGACACGACTAAACCTTGGATTTGCCTCGGATTTGCGCAGGGAGACAGACCAGATTTCCTGGCTCCATATCTCTGCAGCCAGTAGGCAAAATCCTATGACCTCCACACAAGAATGGTAGCTTGTAGGGAGGGGAAGAGGTTTTGTGCATTGACCAAGGCGAGAGCAGGCTCGGATGAGCGACTACACGCGCCAGAACTTGGGCAGAACGCGTGCTCCCACGTGTTCGACCCTGGCCGGCGTGCCAGAGCTCGCCCAACCCGCGCGCGCGCGCTCCCCGGCGTTCGGTCAAGTCCGCCGCGCGTCCTCGCCCTCGGCCGTGCCCGCCCGCGCCTATAAAGCCTCCCCAGGCGCGCCTCACTTCACCCCGCACTCACCCTCTTCGGCCAGCCGCTTTCCTTAGCTCCGGCGAGCTTGATTTCCGCCCGCCATTGCCGCCCGAGCTTCGGCCACCGTGGCCAGCTCCCTCCAGCCACCCTCAAGTCAAGCCAGTGCTTCGGCCAGCTCCACCAGTAGCCCGTGAAGCTCGCCAAGCCCTCGGACCCAGCCGGACTTCACCGGAGGCCCGAGATCGACTTCGCCGGACTTCGGTCATCCGCCGCCGCGCGTGGACCGAGTTATCCGGTGAGTCTCCGCCCAATTCCTTTCGCTCATGTCTTCTCTGGCATCCCGTGAACCTCTCTGACCCATTCAATTGACCTATCTCGCCGTGGCCAGGCCGGTCTCCTCGCCGCCGACGAGCATTCCCGCCTGCGCGCGTGGACCGACCGACTCCGGCCATCTCCGACGGCGTTCCGCACACCGTTGTGATCCCCAGGACCTCCCCTTCATCTTCGACCACTTCACCGGAACAGTCTCGCCGCCGGTAAGCCCCTCCGCCCTTTTCCCCGCCGCGGCTACTGTTTAAGATTAGCTAAGGACCTCGGGTTAGGAGGTGAAGAACCCGAGGGGTTTTCTGCAATGTCAGAGACCCTGGTGAATAGTAACCTGAGGACTGATTCGCGAGGAAAAACTTAGAAAACGTCCAGGGACCCCAGTGCAAAGTAGTTTTCATTTAAATCGATTCTGAAATCCTTTTTAATAACCAGAGAACTTGTAAAATTCATAACTTGATGAATTCTTACTCAAAAAATGTCAAACCAATTTTGCTAGCCTCTGTATATTACAATCTATCATTTAAAAATAGTAAACCCTATGCTTTCTGTTCAACCTTTTAGAGTTTAAAATTAAAAACAGAAACCCCCTAAACCTTATTTAATCAAGGAAAATTAGTTTTTCTTCTGTACTAGACTTAAGAAAATTTGTGGGTATTCAGACCTCTTTTAGACACTGTTTAAAAATAGTAGGAACCCCAGCATTAGACATTATGATGTAGTTTCTCATTTGAAGATGTTTTGACCAAAACTTAGAGAAAATCATAAGGGTGTTAGAAACTAATGAACAGTGACTAATATTATTTTTCCTAGTTTATTTATGAAACAAAGAACCTAGGAAAAATACAGAGACTATTAGTTTGGATTAGTTTTAAATTAAAGTGATTTGTTTAGCCTAAATAAGACTGAAAATCAATTATTAAAGAGGCAAAACTATAACCAAAATGCTTAACAAAAATCCAGTGAACTTATAACCACCAGAGCCCCACTACAAAAATATGGAGCACCTCAGTCCAACTTTTTAAGCAAGGGAAATAAATACAAAGTGATAATAAGGCATTTTCCAACTAAATCATGAACAACCTCAAATAATGAGATAATGGGCAACCAAAAATTAGCTAAGTCCATGATGAGGTAAACTACCAGAGAAAAATGCAAACCCATGAAAAGGAAGCAAACTCATACCATTTGTTAATAATTCAAGGGAAAGGCCATTTAATTCAAATAAGGCACCCCACCCCCTTCCCTTAAGCAAAAAGATGCCAAACTTCAGAATGATTGCTCTTGCACAAAACAATGACTAAGAAAAATAAGAATTCTGTTGTTTGATATTTTTCAAATATAGTGGTAGTAGAAAGCACCCATTTGGCTAGAAAATTGAGAAAACCATAGAAAAATAATTAAAAGGTATTAATGACTAGAAATTTGTATCAAGTCATGTTATAACACCTAAAAGTCAGCAAAAATAAGTTTTGAAGAATTACCCACTGTTAAATGGTAGTTGTAGTTCAAAGCACCTCTTTTACCCTAGAATTTAACAATTTTGTGCAGAGAAAACTATTCACTTTCTGATCCCCAAATTTTAAGACAGAGAAACATACACCAGTAGCAAGCCACTGTAATTTTTACAGAATTTTTAGAATTTTATAAAAGCAACTTGTAGTTCAAACCTACTCCAAAACATTAAAGAGAATAAGGAAAAAGGAAAGAGGAAATAAACCCCACCTCAATAAGTCTAACTTGAGTACTTATCATTTATCTCTAAGACTTAAAGGAATTCAGTGGAACCCCTAAAAGTAAAACCTACCACTTGCCCTAGCTAAAGTTTAACTTAATCTACCAAGTATACCACCCAAGGGTCTTGCATAAGTAAAGTTGACTTTGTTCAACTCAAGAAAGATTATACACCTTTAAGTTATGATTTCAAAAAAAAAAAGGGGCACATATTATATCATGCATATATCTTACGCATTGCATTCATTAGATTGTAATCTAGCCGACGGAGAGTACGTGCTCATCCCCGAGCAAGGACCTGTCCAAGAGGAGGACCAGGAGCAGACTTCAGAGGCTGCCATTGAGGATCTCCCCGCAGCCCCAGCAATCGAAGGCAAGCCCCGGTCTTATGCATAACCATGTTATTATATGCTACTTTACTACACTTAATGCTTGTAGGTTTGTAATGTGCACTTAAGTGTAGGAGTTGCTTGAAACCTCTAGTTGCATGAACTTAGGACTCCTTTTTGAGATGGATACTAGTATGCTAGGTCGAGTAGCTGCTTGCTAATCAGGATCTCGGTAGAAGTCGAGTGATTTTTCTAGCACTCGCGCGAGGTCAGGAATTGATTGTATTCATCTTGATAATGGGATATATGTTGGTCTATGGACTTGGATCCAGGGAGGATGCCTTGTCCATAAGACGGGAAAATGAATTAAGGATTAATGTGTGGATACCTGAGTCAAGCTTTTGAACGTACTAAACACATGCCGGGAAAAATGGTAACCGGTAAACCTAGTACCTGAGTGAAGCCGGGCGCGGACTTTATCCCTCATGCGACCTGAGACTGGTTCTCCCATGCTAGCTATGGTGGGTACAGGTGCGGTCACTGCACGGCGGCAGCCGGGGTCAGTGGAGCATTGTATGCCAAGGCGGTGAGGCCTGGACGCGAACGGGGAATCGATGGGGACGGTTGTCATGTGTGGGGTCGGAGTACCCTGACATGCCGTGTGTTTAGGTTTACCTTGCAAGGTTTTAAAACTCGATTCGAATCGTCTGCTTCTCGCAGCTAATGAGACTGCTTGATTCCTTGTACTGCATCGAGTAAGAAGTGAAATGTGGTTATATGAGATAACTTGTTGTTTGAACTAATTGATTGTTACCATGTATGCTTAGAAAGAGCAAACTTAGCTGAATTAATGATACTAGAATTGGAAAAGCTAAAACTTGTTTTTAGACTCGGCTAGTGCTTTTGGCAAACCAAACCCCTCAGCCAAATAGCTGCATAGTCTAGAGGTAGAGGAGTAGACTCCTCACACCGGGTAAGTCTAGCTGAGTATTAGTATACTCAGCCTTGCTTGTGGCACCATTTTTGCAGGTACCATGCAGGATCTGGTTGATGGTGTGACTTGGCCTACCACCCTGCCACCGGGTTGGACGGTCGAGTGGGATGTTGCTCCGGCAGGAGAGGAGCATGAGGAGTAGTGGGCTAGGCCTTGCCCATTTCCTCATTACCGACGACATCGATTATCCGCTGCACCTTACTTAATGAACTTTATTTGCTACTCCAGAACTCCGATTTATGTAATAATTCAGTACTTAATTTGAGGTTTCCTGTTTTATTGTATTTCTTCTGTGACTCACCTTCGAGTGGGATTGTGGAATTTGATCCTGGTTAAGTGGCTCTATCAGACTAGATCTGAAGGACTGACGGGTTATTCCGATTTAAGTGTGTCACGGCCCTTGAGGCATGACTTAGGCACTTAAGCTGGAATAATTCGGGTGGTTCTGCCACAGCTGGTATCGGAGCAAATTCCACCACAGAGAAAAACAATAAACCAAGAATACCAATTTTCAAAATCTAAAACTTGCCTAGAAACTGCTATAGATCGTCAGGACTAGACCGCTAGACCTAGGACGAAAGGCCTTAGGCATAGAGGGGAATAGGTGGCTAATTAATTAGGCCCCGTGGGCCAATACCTATGATTTAGGATGCCCTAAAAAGGCACCCTATTTTCTTTTGAGAGGTAACGTTTCTTCCAGCATGCATGCATTATAAAACACAAAGAGGAATTAAAACTGAGCTAACCCCTTTTTTTTTCTTTAAAATCATTCGGGCTCTCTTTTTCTTTTCCCTCCACCATAATCTTTATCTTTGATCCCCTTCCGCAGATGAATTCACCCACCCCCGCTAGTGGAGGAGACTCTCGTTTCAGTTCTGACTTCCTTTCTCGCGATGGCTTTCCATCCATCTTGTGGGAAGTGCTTAACTCCGCCGGTTACCCTACGCCCCCTTTGTACACGGTGCAGTTGTATGAGGAGCATCGGGTACCTCGTTGTCGGGTCTGGCTGGCCTTGGAGGCTCATCCCCTTCAGCCGGGTTGGCGTTCTCTTGACTCTGAGACGATCGGACTCAGGACGGACGACACCGTTGAGGCAGCAGCCATGAAGGCTCTGACGACTTTCTGTGGCTACCACCCCCTGGAGATGGTGATGCACCCCTTGGGACTCTTCCCTGCTGAGAAGAAGGATGATCCCATGTGGTGTAACCGCGTGAGCCATGTGAAGGATGTGTGGGCCATGTATCCTGACTTGGTTGGGAGGGTCACTGTTCAGTGCATGAGTGCGCTGTACCGCCTTCAGGCCCTTCAGAGCGATGCTATGACACTTCTCGCTAACACCGCTCGGACTGCCAAGCTCACTCTCGACAGTCGGGAAGATTTTGTGGTCGACCTATCCACAGAGTTGGTGGAAAAGGATCTGCAGGTGGAGAGGCTGAACCAGCGTATCGCTACCCTGGAACAGCAGGTGGAGATCCGAGACAACACTATTGATGTCTTGGAGAACCAGCTTCACGATGTGCAGAGGGAACTCGAGGAAGCAAATGACCACCTGGACATGCACCACCTGGAAATGGAGGCCAATGAAGCAGGAAGCGAGGGAGAAGAGGCTCCCGAGGAGCTAGGACCAGCCCCTGGTGCCAATGGGACTACCTCCGCGATGCCCCCTTCACCCGCATCCAGTGTCGCTTCCACCGCTCAGGGTTAAGCTGTCACCTTGACATTTTAGGTGGATAGAAACCTATGCGAGCTTAGTAGTATCACATTTTGGACTAGGCTTGTGGGTACTTTCCCCTGATAAATGTAACCCTGTGAACATTTGGAATCTGTGGGATCCTTGTCACCATGTTATCTTCATTTCGAACCTGATATTATGATTATGGCATTCTTTTTCTTCTATATGAAATGGTATTTTGCCGTTCGAAATTGTGAGTTGGGATAACAATGGCGACAATCTCTGTTTTCAGATGGCAGCTAGGCAGCGTCGCGGGCAGAACGAGCAGGTTCCCCCGCCACCTCCTCCAGCTCCCACAGTGCAGGAGCTGATGGCCCAGCAGAATGAGATTCTGCGACAGCTCTTGCAGCGGCAGCCCCACCCCCAGCAGCATGGTGGAGGCCAGCCTCAGCGACCTCCGGCTATGGCAACATACCAGGAGTTTCTGAGCACGCAGCCGCCCTTGTTCGCCAAAGCAGAGGATCCGTTGGACGCCGACGTATGGCTTCGCGTCGTCGAGTCCAAGTTTCCCCTCCTCACGGGAGACTGCCCTGATGCTACCAAGACCCGCTTCGCCGCGCAGCAGCTTCGCGGATCTGCTCGGACTTGGTGGGATCACTTCCGTGCTATGCTCCCCGCTGATCGTGAGGTATCTTGGGAGGAATTCAAGACTGCCTTCAGAGGACACCACATTCCAGCTGGCATTCTTGATCGGAAGTTGAATGAATTTCTGGCCCTCAATCAAGGAACCCGCACGGTACTGCAGTATGCGCAAGCCTTCAATGACTTATGCCAGTATGCAGGGTATCATGCTGATTCCGATGAGAAGAAGAGGGATCGCTTCCGCAGGGGTCTCAATACCAAGCTGCGGGAACAACTCAACACTGTCCGGGCCAATAGCTTCAATGAGTTGGTCAACATGGCCATCTCTCAGGAGGATTGCATTGTTGCTCACCGGGCAGAGAAGAAGAGAAAGGCACCAATGGCAGCACCATCCGCTCAAGCTCAGAGGTTCCGGATTGTTTCTCACAACCAGAGCAGGGGTTTCCAGCAGCAGGCAGGCAGATGGGTGATCAGGCCACCTCAGCAGCAGCAGCAGCCGACACCCAACCGCTACCCAGCTCCCGCCCCAAGGAACAATCAGCCTCCGCAGCAGCAGCAGTTCCGCCAGGGCAATGGGAACAAGTGTTTCACTTGTGGCAATGTGGGCCACTATGCTAAAAATTGCCCCAGGAACCAGCAGAGGCAGATGCCAGCACCAAATCAAGACAAGGGAAGAAAGCAGAAGGTGCAAGTCAGGCAAGGGAAGCTCAACTTCACTGCTCTTGAGGAAGTGCCAGAAGGAGCTCCTATCATGACTGGTATCTTTTCAGTTTATAATCAACCTGCTTTAATTCTGTTTGATTCTGGTGCATCTCATAGTTTCATTAGCCGAAAGTTCAGTGCTAAATGCAAACTGCCATTCTCTCACTCAAAAGGGTCATTCATGATAGTCACACCTGGGGGTAAAATTGCAACTAATCAATTAAACCAAAGTGTGCCTATTCAACTGGGAAGCCACATTATCAAAACCACTCTTTTTGTGTTGGGATTGGAGAATGTGGACATTATTCTAGGGGCAAATTGGATGACCTTGCACCAAGCTGTGCTTGATGTAGCCAGTCGTACCGTGGAAGTTAGTTCTCCCTTCTGCGGAAGTTTCACTTTGATTTTGCCTAGTCAGGGTTCTTCTCAGTCATGTGCTTTCTCTATGACGGAGCTACCCCTGAAGAAGATCCCAGTAGTCTGTGAGTATGCAGATGTCTTTCCTGATGAATTGCCAGGAATGCCACCGGATCGGGACATTGAATTCGCCATCGAGTTGCAACCGGGAACGGCCCCGATTTCCAAGAGGCCCTACCGAATGCCACCCGCTGAGTTGGCAGAATTGAAGAAGCAATTGCAAGAGTTGCTGGATAAGGGTTTCATTCGCCCAAGCACTTCGCCTTGGGGATGTCCAGCACTGTTTGTGAAGAAAAAGGATGAAAGCTTGAGGCTGTGTATAGATTACCGCCCTCTTAATGCGGTAACTATCAAGAACAAGTATCCTTTGCCTCGTATTGATGTTCTCTTTGACCAGTTGGTCGGAGCCAAGGTGTTTTCCAAAATAGACCTTCGCTCTGGCTACCATCAGATCAAAATACGAGCAAGTGATATTCCGAAGACGGCATTCTCAACCAGATATGGGCTATATGAATTCTTGGTGATGTCATTTGGGCTGACAAATGCACCAGCATATTTCATGTATCTGATGAATTCTGTTTTTATGCCGGAATTGGATAAGTTCGTGGTGGTTTTCATCGATGACATTCTGGTGTACTCAAAGAACGAGGAAGAACATGCCGGGCATTTGCATGTAGTGCTTCAACGTCTGCGAGAGCACCACCTTTACGCCAAGTTATCCAAGTGTGATTTTTGGCTAAAGGAAATCAAATTCTTGGGTCACACTATCTCTCAGGCTGGAATAGCTGTTGATCCTGATAAAGTGCAAGAGGTGATGAACTGGAAGCCACCAACAACTGTTCGTCAGATTCGGAGTTTTCTGGGATTAGCTGGTTATTACCGAAGATTTATTCCGGACTTCTCTCGAATTGCGAAGCCTATAACTGAATTGCTAAAGAAAGAAGTCAAATTTGTGTGGAGTCAGAAGTGCGAAGATGCCTTCCATGCATTAAGGCAGCATCTGACCACAGCACCAGTATTGGCGCAACCCGACAGCAGCAAACCTTTTGATGTATATTGTGATGCCTCGGGCACCGGGCTAGGTTGTGTCTTGATGCAAGACAACCGAGTCATTGCTTATGCTTCAAGAGCACTCAGGCCTCATGAGCAGAATTATCCCACTCATGACCTTGAGTTAGCAGCAGTGGTTCATGCATTGAAGATGTGGAGGCACTATCTAATGGGAACCCACTGCAACATCTTCACTGATCATAAGAGCCTTAAGTACATTTTTACTCAGGCTGATCTTAACATGAGGCAGAGAAGATGGCTAGAGCTGATCAAGGATTATGACCTGGAGGTGCATTATCACCCAGGAAAGGCTAATGTGGTAGCTGACGCTTTGAGTCGGAAGTTGCAGTGCAACTGTGTTCTGATGGATTCTCGCATTAACACCTTGTGTGATGAGTTGAGCAAGATGCAAATTGAAGTAATTTCCTCTGGTTCCTTGTCTCACATTTCTGTTGAGCCAGCTTTGCAAGACCAGATTATTATGGCCCAGCTCAGTGACAAGGGAGTGCAGATTATCAAGAAGAATCTCCATCAGAAGATTGAGAAGTATAATTGTTTCCGCCAGGATGAGAAGGGTGTGTTATGGTTCAAAAGCAGATTGGTAATTCCTAAAGATCAGGATCTCAAGAGGAGAATTTTGGATGAAGCTCACCTCTCCAGATTCTCTATGCATCCGGGAAGCACCAAGATGTACCATGATTTGAAGCCTTTGTACTGGTGGACCAGAATGAAGAGGGAGATAGCCCAGTATGTATCAGAATGTGACACCTGTCAGAGGGTAAAGGCAAGCCACTTGAAGTCCGCTGGAGCTTTGCAACCACTACCCGTACCTTCGTGGAAGTGGGACGACATCAGCATGGATTTCATTGTGGGTCTGCCTAACACCTCCCGTCATCATGATTCAATTTGGGTTATTGTGGACCGATTGACAAAAGTGGCACATTTTCTTCCTGTGCACACCACTGATAAGGCTCAGAAGTATGCAGAATTGTATATTGACCGGATCGTGTGTTTGCACGGATTACCTCGGACCATTGTTTCTGACCGAGGAGCCCAATTTGTTGCCAGATTTTGGGAACAATTGCAAAAGTCTTTGGGAACTAAGCTAATCAGAAGTTCAGCTTACCACCCACAGACTGATGGTCAGACGGAAAGGGTAAACCAAATCCTGGAAGATATGCTGAGAGCTTGTGCGATCGATTGTGGCAAGAACTGGGATAAGCACCTCTCCTTGGCAGAGTTTGCTTATAACAATAGTTATCAATCCAGCCTAAAGATGGCACCTTTTGAAGCTCTCTATGGAAGAAGGTGCAGGACACCACTCAATTGGTCTCAGTCTGGTGAAAGAGAAGTTTTTGGACCTGATTTAGTGACTGAAGCCGAAAGGAAGGTCAAGCTAATCAGGAAGAACCTAGAAGCTGCTCAGGCCAGGCAGAAGAGTTATCATGATAGAAGAAGGAAACCTCTCCAGTTCGAGGTGGGAAGTTTTGTATACCTCAAGGTATCACCCACCAAGGGAATGCAGAGGTTTGGGATCAAAGGCAAGCTAGCCCCTCGTTACATTGGACCTTATGAGATCATAGAAGCATGTGGACCCGTGGCATACAAGCTGAAGTTACCTTCAAGGATGTCTGCCATTCACAATGTTTTCCATGTATCTCAGCTGAAGAAGTGTGTTCGATTACCGACTGAAATCTTAGCAGAGCCAGAATTGGAGATAGAGCCAGATCTCTCGTACCAAGAGTACCCCTCCAAGATTCTGGATTGCAAGGAAAGATCAACTCGGGCTAAATCGATCAAGATGTTCAAGGTCCAGTGGAGTAATCACTCAGAGGAGGAAGCTACTTGGGAAACCGAGGAATTCCTGAGATCCAACTTTCCCGATTGCCTACCTAAGGAAGTTGGTACGTAATCACCCCCAACCCCTCCTCCTGCCTTTCGAATCTAATTTCCAAAAATATGATCTTAATTCAGAATGAAGTAACTATAAAGAGAAACTTAAAAGGACTTCCTTCTGAAGTTGCAAAGAGAATGACATTCGAAGAGCAGTTTATCCTAATAATGGCAATCATCACCCTTTTTCTATCAGTCTCACCCTTCGCTTTACCCCGGGAGGACTCTGGCCCGAATCTCGGGACGAGATTCCTTTAAGGGGGGAAGGCTGTGACACCCCAGTGTCACTCAGGGTTTTTCCTTCAAAAGCTAAACCTAGAACCATTATTTTATGTGAACCAAAGTAAGCATGAGCATCAAATAACTTAAGTAATGATGAAGTCACCAAGTACATACTTAAAAGTGTCATGATCAAAGCAATTGAGTCCCTTAAAAGATAAGATCATGCAACCCTAGTTTAAAAATCCCAAAATGAGCCCCAAGAGCAAAATTCAGAAAGTAAGAAAAAAGGGAAGTGAAAAGTTTAAAATTTTGAGTTGAGCCAATTATAAAAATTAAAGTATATTTAATGGGCAGCAAGAAAGATTGAGAAAGCTTAGCCAAAATAGCTCAAATAAAACCCCAAATCAAGCTTTCCATGTGTGGACTTAATAAGAATTCTGAATTTCAGATTTCTGAAAATCAGACCTTGATCCAAAGATCAGAGATGTTCACCTTGATCCTTAACTCGAATCCTAATGGTCCCATTGACAAAAATGTGCCTAACTAACCCCTCTGTCGTGTGCCAGAAGATGGCATTGGGACGCGAGCCCTAGACACGACTAAACCTTGGATTTGCCTCGGATTTGCGCAGGGAGACAGACCAGATTTCCTGGCTCCATATCTCTGCAGCCAGTAGGCAAAATCCTATGACCTCCACACAAGAATGGTAGCTTGTAGGGAGGGGAAGAGGTTTTGTGCATTGACCAAGGCGAGAGCAGGCTCGGATGAGCGACTACACGCGCCAGAACTTGGGCAGAACGCGTGCTCCCACGTGTTCGACCCTGGCCGGCGTGCCAGAGCTCGCCCAACCCGCGCGCGCGCGCTCCCCGGCGTTCGGTCAAGTCCGCCGCGCGTCCTCGCCCTCGGCCGTGCCCGCCCGCGCCTATAAAGCCTCCCCAGGCGCGCCTCACTTCACCCCGCACTCACCCTCTTCGGCCAGCCGCTTTCCTTAGCTCCGGCGAGCTTGATTTCCGCCCGCCATTGCCGCCCGAGCTTCGGCCACCGTGGCCAGCTCCCTCCAGCCACCCTCAAGTCAAGCCAGTGCTTCGGCCAGCTCCACCAGTAGCCCGTGAAGCTCGCCAAGCCCTCGGACCCAGCCGGACTTCACCGGAGGCCCGAGATCGACTTCGCCGGACTTCGGTCATCCGCCGCCGCGCGTGGACCGAGTTATCCGGTGAGTCTCCGCCCAATTCCTTTCGCTCATGTCTTCTCTGGCATCCCGTGAACCTCTCTGACCCATTCAATTGACCTATCTCGCCGTGGCCAGGCCGGTCTCCTCGCCGCCGACGAGCATTCCCGCCTGCGCGCGTGGACCGACCGACTCCGGCCATCTCCGACGGCGTTCCGCACACCGTTGTGATCCCCAGGACCTCCCCTTCATCTTCGACCACTTCACCGGAACAGTCTCGCCGCCGGTAAGCCCCTCCGCCCTTTTCCCCGCCGCGGCTACTGTTTAAGATTAGCTAAGGACCTCGGGTTAGGAGGTGAAGAACCCGAGGGGTTTTCTGCAATGTCAGAGACCCTGGTGAATAGTAACCTGAGGACTGATTCGCGAGGAAAAACTTAGAAAACATCCAGGGACCCCAGTGCAAAGTAGTTTTCATTTAAATCGATTCTGAAATCCTTTTTAATAACCAGAGAACTTGTAAAATTCATAACTTGATGAATTCTTACTCAAAAAATGTCAAACCAATTTTGCTAGCCTCTGTATATTACAATCTATCATTTAAAAATAGTAAACCCTATGCTTTCTGTTCAACCTTTTAGAGTTTAAAATTAAAAACAGAAACCCCCTAAACCTTATTTAATCAAGGAAAATTAGTTTTTCTTCTGTACTAGACTTAAGAAAATTTGTGGGTATTCAGACCTCTTTTAGACACTGTTTAAAAATAGTAGGAACCCCAGCATTAGACATTATGATGTAGTTTCTCATTTGAAGATGTTTTGACCAAAACTTAGAGAAAATCATAAGGGTGTTAGAAACTAATGAACAGTGACTAATATTATTTTTCCTAGTTTATTTATGAAACAAAGAACCTAGGAAAAATACAGAGACTATTAGTTTGGATTAGTTTTAAATTAAAGTGATTTGTTTAGCCTAAATAAGACTGAAAATCAATTATTAAAGAGGCAAAACTATAACCAAAATGCTTAACAAAAATCCAGTGAACTTATAACCACCAGAGCCCCACTACAAAAATATGGAGCACCTCAGTCCAACTTTTTAAGCAAGGGAAATAAATACAAAGTGATAATAAGGCATTTTCCAACTAAATCATGAACAACCTCAAATAATGAGATAATGGGCAACCAAAAATTAGCTAAGTCCATGATGAGGTAAACTACCAGAGAAAAATGCAAACCCATGAAAAGGAAGCAAACTCATACCATTTGTTAATAATTCAAGGGAAAGGCCATTTAATTCAAATAAGGCACCCCACCCCCTTCCCTTAAGCAAAAAGATGCCAAACTTCAGAATGATTGCTCTTGCACAAAACAATGACTAAGAAAAATAAGAATTCTGTTGTTTGATATTTTTCAAATATAGTGGTAGTAGAAAGCACCCATTTGGCTAGAAAATTGAGAAAACCATAGAAAAATAATTAAAAGGTATTAATGACTAGAAATTTGTATCAAGTCATGTTATAACACCTAAAAGTCAGCAAAAATAAGTTTTGAAGAATTACCCACTGTTAAATGGTAGTTGTAGTTCAAAGCACCTCTTTTACCCTAGAATTTAACAATTTTGTGCAGAGAAAACTATTCACTTTCTGATCCCCAAATTTTAAGACAGAGAAACATACACCAGTAGCAAGCCACTGTAATTTTTACAGAATTTTTAGAATTTTATAAAAGCAACTTGTAGTTCAAACCTACTCCAAAACATTAAAGAGAATAAGGAAAAAGGAAAGAGGAAATAAACCCCACCTCAATAAGTCTAACTTGAGTACTTATCATTTATCTCTAAGACTTAAAGGAATTCAGTGGAACCCCTAAAAGTAAAACCTACCACTTGCCCTAGCTAAAGTTTAACTTAATCTACCAAGTATACCACCCAAGGGTCTTGCATAAGTAAAGTTGACTTTGTTCAACTCAAGAAAGATTATACACCTTTAAGTTATGATTTCAAAAAAAAAAGGGGCACATATTATATCATGCATATATCTTACGCATTGCATTCATTAGATTGTAATCTAGCCGACGGAGAGTACGTGCTCATCCCCGAGCAAGGACCTGTCCAAGAGGAGGACCAGGAGCAGACTTCAGAGGCTGCCATTGAGGATCTCCCCGCAGCCCCAGCAATCGAAGGCAAGCCCCGGTCTTATGCATAACCATGTTATTATATGCTACTTTACTACACTTAATGCTTGTAGGTTTGTAATGTGCACTTAAGTGTAGGAGTTGCTTGAAACCTCTAGTTGCATGAACTTAGGACTCCTTTTTGAGATGGATACTAGTATGCTAGGTCGAGTAGCTGCTTGCTAATCAGGATCTCGGTAGAAGTCGAGTGATTTTTCTAGCACTCGCGCGAGGTCAGGAATTGATTGTATTCATCTTGATAATGGGATATATGTTGGTCTATGGACTTGGATCCAGGGAGGATGCCTTGTCCATAAGACGGGAAAATGAATTAAGGATTAATGTGTGGATACCTGAGTCAAGCTTTTGAACGTACTAAACACATGCCGGGAAAAATGGTAACCGGTAAACCTAGTACCTGAGTGAAGCCGGGCGCGGACTTTATCCCTCATGCGACCTGAGACTGGTTCTCCCATGCTAGCTATGGTGGGTACAGGTGCGGTCACTGCACGGCGGCAGCCGGGGTCAGTGGAGCATTGTATGCCAAGGCGGTGAGGCCTGGACGCGAACGGGGAATCGATGGGGACGGTTGTCATGTGTGGGGTCGGAGTACCCTGACATGCCGTGTGTTTAGGTTTACCTTGCAAGGTTTTAAAACTCGATTCGAATCGTCTGCTTCTCGCAGCTAATGAGACTGCTTGATTCCTTGTACTGCATCGAGTAAGAAGTGAAATGTGGTTATATGAGATAACTTGTTGTTTGAACTAATTGATTGTTACCATGTATGCTTAGAAAGAGCAAACTTAGCTGAATTAATGATACTAGAATTGGAAAAGCTAAAACTTGTTTTTAGACTCGGCTAGTGCTTTTGGCAAACCAAACCCCTCAGCCAAATAGCTGCATAGTCTAGAGGTAGAGGAGTAGACTCCTCACACCGGGTAAGTCTAGCTGAGTATTAGTATACTCAGCCTTGCTTGTGGCACCATTTTTGCAGGTACCATGCAGGATCTGGTTGATGGTGTGACTTGGCCTACCACCCTGCCACCGGGTTGGACGGTCGAGTGGGATGTTGCTCCGGCAGGAGAGGAGCATGAGGAGTAGTGGGCTAGGCCTTGCCCATTTCCTCATTACCGACGACATCGATTATCCGCTGCACCTTACTTAATGAACTTTATTTGCTACTCCAGAACTCCGATTTATGTAATAATTCAGTACTTAATTTGAGGTTTCCTGTTTTATTGTATTTCTTCTGTGACTCACCTTCGAGTGGGATTGTGGAATTTGATCCTGGTTAAGTGGCTCTATCAGACTAGATCTGAAGGACTGACGGGTTATTCCGATTTAAGTGTGTCACGGCCCTTGAGGCATGACTTAGGCACTTAAGCTGGAATAATTCGGGTGGTTCTGCCACAGTGAGTACCCTAACCATGTCTATAGGCTCTCTAAGGCGCTTTATGGGCTCAAGCAAGCCCCAAGAGCATGGTATGAATGCCTTAGAGATTTCCTTATTGCAAATGGCTTCAAAGTCGGCAAGGCCGATCCTACTTTATTCACTAAGACTCTTGACAATGATTTGTTTGTATGCCAAATCTATGTTGATGATATCATATTTGGGTCTACTAACAAATCTACATGTGAAGAATTTAGTAGGATCATGACACAAAAATTCGAGATGTCGATGATGGGGGAGTTGAAGTATTTTCTAGGATTTCAAGTCAAGCAACTCCAAGAGGGCACCTTCATCTGCCAAACAAAATATACTCAAGATATTCTAAGCAAGTTTGGAATGAAGGATGCCAAGCCCATCAAGACACCCATGGGAACTAATGGGCATCTCGACCTCGACACGGGAGGTAAGTCCGTGGATCAAAAGGTATACCGGTCGATGATTGGTTCATTGCTTTACTTATGTGCATCTCGACCGGACATTATGCTTTCCGTTTGCATGTGTGCAAGATTCCAAGCCGACCCTAAGGAATCACACCTTACGGCCGTAAAACGAATCTTGAGATATTTGGCTTTTACTCCTAAGTTTGGGCTTTGGTACCCTCGGGGATCCACATTTGATTTGATTGGTTATTCGGATGCCGATTGGGCGGGGTGTAGGATTAATAGGAAGAGCACATCGGGGACTTGCCAGTTCTTGGGAAGATCCTTGGTGTCTTGGGCTTCAAAGAAGCAAAATTCGGTCGCTCTTTCCACCGCCGAAGCCGAGTATATTGCCGCAGGCCATTGTTGCGCGCAATTGCTTTGGATGAGGCAAACCCTGCGGGACTACGGTTACAAATTAACCAAAGTCCCTTTGCTATGTGACAATGAGAGTGCAATCA
Source organism: Zea luxurians (assembly GCA_029449295.1). Lineage (NCBI taxonomy): Eukaryota > Viridiplantae > Streptophyta > Magnoliopsida > Poales > Poaceae > Zea > Zea luxurians. The sequence goes on along the minus strand of JAOPSE010000012.1, from coordinate 8,906,001 downwards.
AAATGGCCGACAATCCCGTTGAGCACAGCCGCACTAAGCACATAGCCATTCGGTATCATTTTCTTCGGGATCACCAACAAAAGGGGGATATCGAGATTTCTTACATTAACACTAAAGATCAATTAGCCGATATCTTTACCAAGCCTCTTGATGAACAATCTTTTACCAGACTTAGGCATGAGCTTAATATTCTTGATTCCAGGAATTTCTTTTGCTAGTCTTGCACACATAGCTCATACATATACCTTTGATCATGTCTCTTTTATATATGCTATGACTAATGTGTTTTCAAGTGTATTTCAAACCAAGTCATATGTGTATTGAAAGGGAATTGGAGTCTTCGGCGAAGACAAGGCTTCCACTCCACTCTACTACTCATCCTTCGCCGTCGTTCCGCATCATCTCTCCAACTTTGGTATAATCCTCACTCATTCATTTCATGGCCAAAGGGGGAGAAAGTACTTCAATTGGGCTCTAATGATTTCGTTTTTGGCGATTCATGCCAAAGGGGGAGAAAATATGAGCCCAAAGCAAAAGGACCGCACCACCACTTAAAATTTTAAATTTGATGATTTTCAATGATAAATTTCAAAATTGGTATCTCTTTGTGTTCTAAAGGGGGAGCAAGTAGTATTTTCAAAATTGATGGAAAACCCTCTTGAACACTAAGAGGAGGATCTCATTTAGGGGGAGTTTTGTTTAGTCAAAGGAAAAGCATTTTGGAACAAAGGAAGAAATCTTCAAAACTTAAAAATGCTTTGCAAATCTTATTCATTTACCTTTGACTATCTTGCAAAATGACTTTGAAAAGAATTTACAAAAGAATTTGCAAAAACAAAAACTCTTGGTGCAAATGTGGTCCAATATGTCAAAAACAAAGAAAACAATCCATGCGCATCATATAAGTATTTATATTGGCTCAATTCCAAGCAATCTTTGCACTTACATTATGCAAACTAGTTCAATTATGCACCTCTATATTTGCTTTGGTTTGTGTTGGCATCAATCACCAAAAAGGGGGAGATTGAAAGGGAATTAGGCTTACCCCTAGTTCCTAAATAATTTTGGTGGTTGAATTGCCCAACACAAATATTGGACTAACTAGTTTGCTCTAGTACTTAAGTTATACAGGTGCAAAAGGTTCACACTTAGCCAATAAAAAGACCAAGTTTTGGATTCGACAAAGGAGCAACGAGGCAACCGAGGGCACCTCTGGCTGAAGGCACCGGACTGTCCGGTGTACACCGGACAATGTCCGGTGCGCCCAGAGGACTTCAACTCCAACTCTTCGCTCTCAGGATTTCTCGGAAAACGGCGCGCTATAATTCACCGGACTGTCCGGTGTGCACCGGACATGTCCGGTGCTCCAAGGAATCGCCGTCTCCGGAACTCGCCAGCCTCGGGTTCGCGCGGGAGCCGCTCCGCTAAAATTCACCGGACTGTCCGGTGTGCCAGCGGAGCAACGGCTCTCTGCGGCGCCAACGGCTCCCTGCGGTGCATTTAATGCGCGCGCAGCGCGCGCAGACGTCAGGGTCGCCCATGCCGGTGCACCGGACATCAAACAGTACGTGTCCGGTGTGCACCGGACACCGAGGAGGGCCCAGAAGTCAGAAGCTCCAACGGTCAGAATCCAACAGCAATGGTGACGTGGCAGGGGCACCGGACTGTCCGGTGTGCACCGGACTGTCCGGTGCACCATCGAACAGACTGCTTCCAGCAACGGTCACTTTTGGTGGTTGGGGCTATAAATACCCCAACCACCCCACATTCATTGCCATCCAAGTTTTCCACTTCTCAACCACTTACAAGAGCTAGGCATTAAATTCTAGACACACCCAAGTGATCAAATCCTCTCCAAACTCCACAAAAGCATTAGTGACTAGTGAGAGTGATTTGCCGTGTTGTTTTGAGCTCTTGCGCTTGGATCGCTTGCTTTCTTCTTTCATTCTTTCTTGTGATCAAGAACTTACTTGTAACCGAAGCAAGAGACACCAATTGTGTGGTGATCCTTGCGGGGAGGTTTTGCTCCCGGTTGATTTGAGAAGAGAAAGCTCACTCGATCCGTGGGATCGTTTGAGAGAGGGAAGGGTTGAAAGAGACCCGGCCTTTGTGGCCTCCTCAACGGGGAGTAGGTTTGCGAGAACCGAACCTCGGTAAAACAAATCCGCGTGTCACACTCTCATTTGCTTGCGATTTGTTTTGCGCCCTCTCTTGCGGACTCGTTTCTTTATTACTAACGCTAACCCGGCTTGTAGTTGTGATTATTTTTGGAAATTTCAGTTTCGCCCTATTCACCCCCCCCTCTAGGCGACTATCACCGACCCCACTGGAAGCGGGTGGCGGCCTCACCCTGACACCGTCGGCGATGCGGTGCTGGATACCCTGGGGTAGATGGCGCACTTCTCTGGCCGGAGGCTGGCCCGCCCATTCTTGCCCGACGTCCCGGCGGATCGGCTCAAGTGCTCCTGCTCCCTCGTCGAGCCTGGCCGGCACCCCGCGGATTTGCTCGAGCTGTGGGTCATGACCCCCCGCCGGAACGGGGACCACAGCTAGCTCCCGTAGGATGTCAACGCGTGGCACAGGCCTAGGGAGATCACCGTTCTCCGGCATACCGAGATGGTTGCCTTCGGAGGGACCCCCTAGATCGACGTGGAAACATTCACGACTTGGGCCGCAGTCCTCGTCGCCGAGGCTGCGGCTACCGTCGGAACAGTCGGAAAGGCAGTAGTCGCATGCGGTCATGAAGTCCCACACGACACTGGGGTTACCAAGTCCGGAGAAGTCCCAACAGAAGTCGGGCTCGTCATCTTCCTCGGACCCCGAGGGCCCGTAGGTCGAGACGTCCGTCAGCCGGTCCCAGGGTGACCGCATACGATACCCTAGAGGGTTTGGACTCGCCTCTACGAGAGCGTCCGCCAAAGCGAAGTCGCTTGGCGGGTCGAGGCTGAATCCAAAGGGCGTGAGATGGGAACCGGTGGGTACCTCTTGGTCGACGGGCGGTGACGAAGTCGCGTCAGGGACTGACTGCACCGTCGTCTCAGGTACGAGGGTGACGCCCAGCAAGCCTTTCGCGAGCGTGCTGGCGTCGTCCGTTTGCTCGGAATTGGCGTGTTGCGGGGAGACGGCGCTCGTCTTCGTCTCAAACGCGAGGTCGATGCCCGACGCGCCCCCCGTTGGGGCGCCGGCACCGTCGACTCGCTCGACAGCCGACGAGGTGCCGCCTCCTGCTTGGCCTTGGTTGCCCCACCACCTCCTCCGTCGGTGGGGGAGAGGGCGGGGTGAGCTCGAATGTTGCTCTTCCTCCACGCGGGGAAGACGCCGTCGATTCCACCGCCGACGGACGGGCTGTCGGCCGCCATTGCTGCTGTCGCACGACGGGGGAAGGAGTATCATGTCGTAGCTGCCGTCGAGGGACATGAACTCAAGACTCCCGAAATGGAGCACCGTCCCGGGCTGGAAAGGTTGCTAGAGACTGCCCATCTGGAGCTTGACGGGAAGCTGTTCGTCAACACGCAGCAGGCCCTTACCTGGCGCGCCAACTGTCAGCGTTTCGAGACCGGGGGGTCCCTGGGCCGACGAGTGAAATGTCGCCGCGTGCCCCAGCCCAGATGGGTCGGCGCGAGGTCGAGCGCGAAGGGGGGAAGAAGGCAGCCGGAGACGGGCGTGAGAGAGGTGGAAATCCCGCGGCCTTCATGTTCGTCCCGCGCCCAGGTCGGGTGCGCTTGCAGTAGGGGGTTACAAGCGTTCCACGCGGGAGGGAGCGAGCGGCCTCACGCGAGCGCCAGTCCTGTCCTCTTCCCCGCGCGGCCCTCTTCCCCGCGCGGCCAACCTTCTCTAAGAGGGCCCTAGTCCTTCTTTTTATAGGCGTAAGGAGAGGATCCAGGTGTACAATGGGGGTGTAGCAGAGTGCTAACGTGTCTAGCGGAGGAGAGCTAGCGCCCTAAGTACATGCCATCGTGGCACCCGGAGAGGTTTTGGCACCCAGTTCGTGTGGTGTCGTGGCCGTCGGAGGAGCGCTGGAGCCTGGCGGAAGGATAGCTGTCGGGGCTGTTGAGTCCTTGCTGACGTCCTCTTGCTTCCGTAAGGGGGCTGAGAGCCGCCGTCGTCAGAGAGCGTGCGGGGTGCCATCATTACTTGTCTGGCGGAGCGAGCCAGATGGGATGTCGGTCTTGTTCCCCGTAGCCTGAGTCAGCTTGGGGTAGGGTAATGATGGCGCCTCCTGTTGACGTGGTCGGTCTGCGCCCTAGGTTGGGCGATGTGGAGGCTCCTCCGAGGTCGAGGTCGAGTCTGTCTTCCGTGGCCGAGGTCGAGTCCGAGCCCCTGGGTCGGGCGAGGCGGAGACCGTCGGCTGAGGCCAGGGCTGAGTCCGAGCCCTGGGTCGGGCGAAGCGGAGTTCGTTGTCTTCCGGGGCTGAGCCCGAGTCCGAGCCCTGGGGTCGGGCGGAGCGGAGTTCGTCGTCTTCCGGGGCTGAGCCCGAGTCCGAGCCCTGGGGTCGGGTGGAGCGGAGTTCGTCGTCTTCCGGGGCTGAGCCCGAGTCCGAGCCCTGGGTCGGGCGGAGCGGAGTTCGCCGTCTTCCGGGGCTGAGCCTGAGTCCGAGCCCTAGGTCGGGCAGAGCGGAGTTCGCCGTCTTCCGGGGCTAAGCCCGTGTCCGAGCCCTGGGTCGGGCGGAGCGGAGTTCGCCGCCTTCCGGGGCTGAGCCCGAGTCCGAGCCCTGGGTCGGGCGGAGCGGAGTTTCCTATGGTGCCTGAGGCCGGGCCTGACTGCCTGTCAGCCTCACTCTATTGAGTGGCACAGTAGTCGGAGCGGCGCAGGCGACGCTGTCCTTCTGTCAGGCCGGTCAGTGGAGCGGCGAAGTGACTGCGGTCACTTCGGCTCTGTCGACTGGAGGACGCGCGTCAGGATAAAGGTGTCAGGCCACCTTTGCATTAAATGCCCCTGCGATTTGGTCGGTTGGCGTGGCGATTTGGCCAGGGTTGCTTCTTGGTGAAGACTGGGCCTCGGGCAAGCCGGAAGTATGTTCGTCGCTGGAGGGGGCCTCGGGCGAGACGGAGATCCTCCGGGGTCGACTGCCCTTGCCCGAGGCTGGGCTCGGGCGAGGCGTGATCGAGTTCCTCGAATGGACCGATCCCTGACTTAGTCGCACCCATCAGGCCTTTGCAGCTTTATGCTGATGGGGGTTACCAGCTGAGAATTAGGAGCCTTGAGGGTACCCCTAATTATGGTCCCCGACAAAAGGATTCTCTCAAGTTGAAGGCTTAGATTTTGGAGAGACCTTTGCACCGGTTGCTCGACTGGAAGCCATCTGTATCCTACTCGCATATGCATCATGCTATGATATAAAGCTTTATCAAATGGATGTAAAAAGTGCATTTTTAAATGGCTTCATAAATGAACTTGTATATGTTGAGCAACCACCTAGATTGAAGACCCTAGATATCCTAACCATGCTTACAGGTTGTCCAAGGCGCTATATGGGCTAAAGCAAGCTCCAAGGGCTTGGTATGAGCGTCTTCGCGACTTCCTCATCGAAAAGGGCTTCAAGATCGGGACCGTCGACACAACTCTATTCACAAAGAAACATAACGGTGATATTTTCATTTGTCAAGTATATGTTGATGATATAATCTTTGGCTCGACGAATGACTATCATTGCAAGGAATTTGGTGAGTTGATGTCGAAGGAGTTCGAGATGTCAATGATTGGTGAGCTGACGTACTTCCTTGGCTTTCAAGTCAAACAAATGAAAGATGGTAACTTTCTCTCACAAGAGAAGTATACCAAAGACTTGTTGAAAAGGTTCAACATGGAGAAGCGCAAACCAATCAAGACACCTATGCCAACAAATGGACATCTCGACCTAGATGAGGGAGGTAACCCGGTTAATCAAACTCTCTACCTTCTATGATTGGTAGTTTATTGTACCTTACCGCATCTAGGCCCGATATCATGTTTAGTGTCTGCATGTGTGCTATATTTCAATCTAATCCTAAGAAAGCTCATCTTCGCGCTGTTAAAAGAATTCTTAGGTATCTCAGGCACACCATAAGCGTTGGTCTATGGTATCCCAAAGGATCTACTTTTGATTTAATTGGCTATTCCGATTCGGATTATGCTGGTTGCAAAATTGATAGGAAAAGTACTTCTGGGGGATGCCATCTGCTTGATAGATCACTAGTATCATGGACATCCAAAAAGCAAAATAGTGTTGCCTTGTCAACCGCCGAAGCGGAATACATTGCCGCGGGTGCTTGTTGCATACAAATTTTATATATGAAACAAACTCTTTTAGACTATGGCGTAGTTCTAGAAAAGGTACCTTTGTTGTGTGATAATGAGAGTGCTGTTAAAATTGCTAATAATCCTGTACAACACTCTCGCACCAAGCACATTAATATCCATCATCACTTCCTTAGAGATCATGTTGCTAAAGGAGATATCATTTTAGAAGGAGTGAGGTCGGAAGATCAATTAGCGGATATTTTCACTAAGCCACTTGATAAGACCCGCTTTTGCATGTTGAGGAATGAATTAAATATACTTGATCTCAGAAATTTTATTTAAGATGTCAAATGGTGTTGTCAAGCTTGCATTGTATATTTAAATTACTTGTATTGCATCTAGGGCTTGTCTAACCTAGTTGAGATAACCGCCAACAAAGCGAGTGAAAAAGCTTAATTCGGATCAAACTTGACAAGTCTTAGTTTTAAGCTTTTAGCACTTAAATTCTTACTTTTTATGCAATTGTTGATTCTTGAAATATGCATGAGGTACTGCACTTAGGGGGAGTATTCAAAACTCAAATCACTCATGAAAACCCCTAGTGCAAGGCCAAAATGCAAATTTCACCATTTGCCTATTTTCTCTAAAAATTATTTAGCCTATGGCAAAATATTTTGAAAATTATGAGAAAATATATGAGGGTGCCAATACCTATCCCAACAAGTGTTATTTTGTGTGATTATAAGTTGGGATTTGGTTTGGTTGAAAACTAGATAGAAAAAAATCAAAAAATCCAAGTTTTCCCTCTGTCTGGGATCGCCGGACACTGCACTGTGCACTGTCCGGTGCACCGGCCACGTGCGCGCAAGAACTCCCTTTCCTGTGCGCTGTCCGGTGTGCACCGGACAGGCACTATAGACTGTCCGGTGCGCCCATATCTTGTTTTAAAAAAATGCCTCCAGCCCGAGCCGAGCCAGAGGCTCTCTGTTTCTCCTTCTCTCTGGCTCTCTGCCTCTCTAGCGATTTCCTCTCCCTCGCCGACGACCTCCCCTCATCGGTGACCACCGTGCTCCGGCGACCCAGTGCTCCCCTTCTGACCTCCTCTGGTGAGCATCCCTGCTCTCCTCTGCATCTGTCTCCTCTCCCTCCTCTCTGTTTTCAATTGATCAGTGAACTCTTCCTCCACCTCTGTGATCCAAATTCAAATTCTTGTGAATTCCTGTGAATCCTTATGGTTGGAAGTGTTCCTATGTGCTCCATTGAATCCCCTGCAGGTTCTTAGCTCCTTCGGGAGGGTTTCACCACCTCAAATAGCCTTTTCACCGAAACCCTAAACCTCCGCACACCACATGCTCGATGAAATGCCCAAACCAGCCAAAAATGCTCCGATTGAACCCAAATTTTTCAGGCACCTTCACAACACCTCCCGTAACATATTCACCAAGTTTCACGCCAATCCGATATTCTAGGCTTTAATTTCACCAAATTCCCTGTTTCGAGCGATCGTTTCCGAGCCGAGTGCCCAAATTCCATTTTCTTTGCGTAAATTCAAACTAAGCACTCACTTCACTCATATTTACCCATATAAACCTATTCGTGAAGTATCGGCTCAATTCCACGTCATTTCGTGCCTCAATTCGAATTCCAAACCTCCTATGGCACTATTTCTCGTTCAAACGCCGTTTTCACGTCGTTTGACCTCTCGATCGCCATATCTCTCGTTTTCTGTGCCATATTTCTCTGTGTATGTATTTATTCACATTTCATATACTTATGACTATGTGACTAATACATGCTCACCTCTTCTATCATTTTAGTGACCTTGCCTGCCCGTGAGCCGTCTCCTATCCTGCCTGGATTTCCACCTCTCGTGTGAGTTTTCCAGGTAGACATCTCCTCTTTTGATATTCTATCGACTATTATCGACTTGTGCTTAGCTTCTCTCTCTCATTTGCAGTTGTCAGGTCAGGATGCCGCGCACGAACAATGTGTCGGCGCCAGGGGGAGGCGATGATAAGGATCCTCGTCGCCCCTTCAGGCAGGTCAAGGGAAAGACCGTATACTTGGAGCAGCAGGAAGGCCGCAAGAAGTGGCGTATGGACAGGGCAGCCCGAGCAGCGGCAGCAGCCTCTAAGCAGGCCGAGCTAGGAGATCAGCCTCAGACTCCTTCAGATCAGATTGCGTACCGTGTTCGTCGCCTCGCTCCTCCACTCCCACCACTGCTTCCACTCCACCACCCACTTTGCCTGCTCCCGTCACCCCACAGCGCCATCCACCACCTCTTCTACACCAGCTTCCACTACCCCTCCTCCCGCTCCCGTTTCCGCTCCTCCTATCCCACCTGCTCGCTTCTGGGAGCGCGATGAGACTGAGGTGCGACCTCTGGCTGCAGATCTCAGGTTGTTTGACCTTCAGCGTGCTACAGCGGCATGGGTACGTCGGTTCAGATACGTACCCGTGGAGTCTTGGTTACCGGCTCAGAGGGACCCTGCTGCAGTTGACCTCTTTAGCACCCGTATTCAGGAGTCTTTTTTCAGAGCCCAGATGTCTGCACAGAATGCTCTACGAGTGCACCGGCTTTTGGACCTTCCCGCTTTTCTGCTAGCCACCGGTGCTGACTCTAAGGTGCACCTCTCCTATCTGGCTGGCCTTCTCACTCTTTTGACTACCAGCGGCAGGTATGTTGAGGAATGGGTCCGATTTTTCTACGGGACTGTATGGATCGACCCTGATCACCACTAGATGAGGTTTCGTTTTGAGCGAGAGGATGTCACTATTCATGCCAGCCAGATTCGCCAGCTATTTGGATTTCACGAGTCATCGACTCATCTTCACAGCTTATGCTATGGCACCTCTGACCCTCCTCGTCGCCCTCACGGCGGTGTTGCTCCTGGTACAGCCCACGTCACGACTCTGTTCCGACCGCCCTTCTCAGATGGGTCACGACGCTCTCTGGCAGACTTCACCACAGCAGCAAAGTTTCTATATCAGCTTATGAGACAGACACTTCTGTCACGGATGGGGTACAGGGAGGCTACCACACATATCCAGCTCTGGCTCCTTGGTGCCCTGGCCTCTCACTCAGAGTTTGACGTTGTGGATTTCCTTATTTGTGAGATCGAGGACACCGTATTGGATGGTCTGTGTGCTCGTCGATAGCTACCATATGCTCACTATCTGTGTCACATTTTTGCTCAGCTGATTCGGCCTCCACAGTTCCAGGGCACACTCGAGGTCTCACGCCTCGTCTTTGGGTCCTACCATCCAGCGCCTGAGGATCCTGTGCCAGCACCTGCTCCAGTGTTTGACACTCAGGCCGAGGATACTGCTCTTCATCAATTCGAAGCTCAGGATGCAGCAGTTGATGATGATGATGATGATTTTGGGATTCCACCTCCGCCTCCACCTCCTATGCCTCCACGCTCACATGATTATGAGGCTGGGAGTTCTAGTGTTGCCCCTTCTGCCCCTCCTACCATTGACCCTGCTCTTGCTTCGATTCTCCAGACACTTACTCAGCAGCAGGCTCACTTGGCAGCCGAGCAGACCCGTCAGGCAGTAGCCCACCAGCAGTTGTCCGAGAGAATGCTCTCGATGTTTTAGACAATTCAGGACAGGCAGGATTCTCTACAGCAGCAGCTTCTTCAGGACCAGGCTGAGAGCAGGGCATTCATGACTCTTATGCTACATCATTCTGGTGTATCGATTCCCCCGGTTCAGTCAGCACTGCCTCCACCTCTTCAGGCTCCTGTTGTGCCAGCGATTCAGCCAGGACCCCCTCTTCCTATAGTTGGTCCTTCTTCCTCTCCGCTCCGGCCGGTCACCCTAGCTTTCACGTCACCGGTCTTCAGCTCCGTCTGCCCTCAGCCGCCAGTGCCACCAGCTTCTGTTGTTTCCACTACTGCTGTGGCGGTGTCTGTGCCCACTTCACATCCGACAGCCCCTGCAGCGCAGCCTCACTCTGAGTCAGTACCAGCTCCAGCTTCTACAGCAGATCCTGGATCCGAGACTGACTCTGACCCCCAGCTGGCGTTCGCTCTACTGCCTCGACCACGACCGGATGCGCCCCCGCCGCCTCCTCCCACTTCTGATGTGTAGGTTCGGGTACCCTTTCGGTGTTTGACGCCAAAGGGGGAGAGATATGAGTTGTGAGAGCTAGGGGGAGTTAGGGAGTTAGTAGAGAGTCATTTTGATGTAATGTATGTGCTTGTTACTCTCTGTACTAGCTTGGTGCTTTTGGCTCACAAACTCTATATACTCTTGATGCTTATGTTGACTGTGTGTGTATTATGTTTTCACCTTATATGTTATCACCAGTCTTTTAGTTCTTGTTCATTGATTTGATTTCTCTTTTATATGAATAAGAAACTTACGATGTGTATGCGCTCATTCTTATTATTATGGTACACATTCTTTCTATCAAAGATTACTGGGTATAACTAACCATCTTCTCTATTGACAGAAATTTCAAAACAAACTACTCTCACGAATCTTGTAGGGTTGTCATCAATCACCAAAAAGGGGGAGATTGAAAGCATCTAGGCCCCTGGTTAGTTTTAGTGATTAATGACAACGTAATGTTATATGTGACTAACGTGTGTTTTGCAGAGACAAATGGTAAGTTAGGTCACATTACAGGTAGAAATACTACAACGGTGAGAACAATCCTGGAGATAAGAACTCGAAACAACGGCTAAAATGACGAAACAAAAGGTGAAGGACTACAGAGTCTGAGTGTCAAGGAGATGTGGACACTCGTGATTTAGTTAGGTCTTTTATTCTCTTTTAGCCGTACTATAAAGAGGGGTTGTTGATGAGTAGTTTGACCAAGAGAGTTCTAGTGTAGTGTTGATGCACATTCACATTCACATATAGTGCTAGGTGTCACTCGAGAACTCACTCACAAGTTAGAACGTAAACCGATTTGAAATACAACTGAAAACAAGAAATAGGGTTTCTGGCCTTGGGGCACCAGACTGTCCGGTGTGCACCGGACTGTCCGGTGCACCCTCTGCCAGGTGGGGCCAAGGTGGCCCTGGGGAAGAGTTTGTTCCCGAAGAAACCCGAGAGCGCCAGTTCCAGAAATGAATTTTAGTGGCGCACCGGACAGTGCACCGGACTGTCCGGTGTGCCATCAGCCCAACGACTAGTTGTCAGAACTAGCCATTGGAGTCGACCGTTGGTGCACCGGTGGCGCACCGTTGGCGCACCGGACTGTCTGGTGCGCCCATGCGTAGAACAATGCTGGTAACAGCTAGTTGGTGGGTGAGGGCTATTTAAACCCCCTCCACCCACCATATTCAATGTCTTGCTGCCCACATTAATTCCAGCACCTTGGTAGAGCATTGCAAGCACCAAAAGCCTAGTGAGGAGATTAGAGAATCTTAATCCCGCATTTGTTCCTCATTAGCGCTAGCGAGAGCCACCTAGAGCACACACCACTTGCATTAGGCTTTTCTTGGTCAAGCAAAAGTCTACGACTTGTTACTCTTGGTGATCGGCATCACCTAGACGGCTTGGTGGCGTTGGGAGCTCGGCGATCACCGTGAAGATCTTGTTGGTGACCCGACTCAAGTTTGTAAGCGGTCTCGAGGGATCCACCGCGCCGGAGTGGCAAAGGATCATCTCGTAGTGAGCACTTGGTTCTTGCGAGGACCAAGGGGGAGCGATACCCTTGCGCGGGTGCTCCAACGAGGACTAGTGGAGAGTGACGACTCTTCGATACCTCGGAAAAAATTGGAGGAGTCTTCTAAACCTTGCTTTACATTCCGCACTTAATTCAAGCACTTTACATTGTGCATTTGTTTAACAAGTATTTGAAGTATTGTCCTAGCATTGTTGTATTTCTAGTATTATTATCTTAGTGCTAGTTGTTGGGGTGAAGTTGGGCTCTTGCTTAGCTCTTTCTTAGGTTTTAATTAGTGTTGATTTTTTTAGAAAAGCCCAATTCACCCCCTCTTGGGCATCGTGATCCTTTCAAAGGGGTACATTAGCTCATTGAAATTTGATGCAAAGGTGATATTTCCCACCTTTAAACTTTGTAGTTCTTCTTATAGTAGTTATCAATCAATTACTGTGATAGACCAACCATTTTATTCATGGGAAACCATCCACTGATATGTGTTAGCAAACTGAGCATACAAACTAAGTAATTTTCTAGTCATTTATTGGTGCAGTGCATATATGGACTACTCCACTGCTTTAAGAATACCAGTTCACTTATGATGCTAGGTGGTTCGATTACAAAATTTAGGAAGTCATCAGCTCGTGGACATGTGGAAGTGTTGTTTCTACAAATTTGTGACAAATTACCCAATGAGCTTCCATGCCAAGGTGTTGACGCTAACAAAAGTGGGTATGAATTGTTAGAATTATAGGCATTTTCCGTATCATTTTAATTCCATAAATTAATATTATGATGATGACATATAAAAGATAATTAACCATAGAAATCGTAATCTCAAACATATCCATAACAATATGGATCATGATAACACAAAGCATATGAATCATATAGATCATATAAATACGATAAACATATAAACTGACTGAAGAATTGAAAATAAACAAATAGAAACATAAATAACATGATTGTAAAATTAAAACAAACAGATATAACACATTATAAGGTAACAGAACAGATGAGATAAACTCTTTGCTATACATGAAACAGTATAAAACATATATAATCTATAGAACGCAAAACAGTAAGGAAATAAACTGATCATACCCTCCCATGCTTTCTGATCCAGATCCTTGTCCAACTTCCTTTGTCATGTCGCAGATGTTTTGGGCAGTCGCGTAGACGCTCCCCAAAAACCTAATTGCCGATCCCCCGTGCAAGGTCTCGAACGGCACCGGCTTCGGAGGCACCTGCCCTCTCGCTTCTCTGTGCGCGCAGAGTCACGAGATGGAAATACCCTCACTCGGCAGCTGGACTGTGATTCTGAAAGTGGTGTGTACACGTGTACCGAGTGACAGGGGTGCTCCTCTATTTATCCTCTCGCAGAGGGAAGCTGAAGGAGAAAGGTCGCCGAGTCACGCCAAGGGTCGGTCAGCTCTCGCCGAGTCATGCCATGAGTCGGCCAGCACTCGCTGAGTCACGCCATAAGTCGGCCAGCTGAAGGAGAAGGGTCACTCGGCTGGCTGACGAAGAGACAGAGTCACTCGGCTGACGAAGAGACAGGGTCACTCGGCTGACGTACGCGGTTAGTGAGTGCTAAAAATTAACACAACCACACCACACCACGCCCGCTCGCCTGCCTGCCTGCCTGCCTGCCTGCCTCGCCTCGCCACGCCACGCCACGCCACGCCCGGCCGGCGGCGGCGGCGCGCGCGCGCGCGTGTGGCACGCCCTTGTCCATTTCTTGACTTCTCAAGTTAAGTGGAATAAATCTCACCATATAAGTCAAGGCAAAAGACCCTTGGACTTCCAATGTGGTACTATTGGTATTCTCCACCATTACACACCATAGAGTTTATTCAATAAATGGGCCAAGCCCATAAAAGATCCAACAATCCCCACCAAACTCTAGGGTTTGTAATGATGAAGTATCAGAATCACAATCCTTTGATATACCAGTTTTCGATGGAGACTGTTAAGTTGAACATCCATCTAGAATAAGAGTTTCACTCATTCACAACTGAACAATGGACTATGCCTTGAATTGACAGTTTTGTGCGAAATAAGATTCACTCAAATCCTTTGCTGATACTAGGCTGCAAAAGGGTATTCCCGCTGTTTTGGAAGCATATAAGTCACACTTCAGTGCCTTTCATGAGTATTTAGGGATTACCCAAGTCCCATAGACTGTGACTAGCAGTCTGACTCATATAGGTGTATTCCTCAAAAGATGTTCTGTAGGACAACATCTCACCTTTATAAGACTCTTGGAATACATTAAGGTAAATACCATCCTGCCTTACAGATAGGAAAGATGTGCATCAGAAATGAGTTAAGAAAGGGATCTTTCCTCACAACCTACTCCTAGCTTGTTTCTCCACTCTACTTCACGGGATCTCCGATCACATAGAGCAGGTTACCACTAGAGTAGATCTCACATGGGTCTCATACCCATTTCCCTCGATGCACTTTCTATCACATTGCGTGATAGACCCTTAGTGAATTGATCTGCCAGATTATTCGAGGTGTGGACATAATCCACAGTTATAACTCCGGAGTTTTTCAACTTTCTGACAGATTTCAATCTCCTCTTAACATGCCTTGTAGACTTCATGTTATTCCTAGAACTGTTAACCTTTGTAATCACCGTTTGGTTATCACAGTTCATGGAAATAGCCGGTATCGGTTTTTCAACTACCGGTAAGTCCAATAGGAAATCACGAAGCCACTCGGCCTCAGCCCCAGCAGTGTCTAATGCTGCGAGTTCTGCTTCCATTGTAGACTTCGTTAAGATAGTCTGCTTGCAAGACTTCCAGGAAACAGCGCCACCTCCAAACAGAAACACATATCCGCTTGTGGCATAAAGCTCATCAGCATCAGAAATCCAGTTGGCATCACAATAGCCTTCCAGCACTTTTGGGTTTCCGGTATAATGAATACCGTATGTCATAGTACCTTTCAAATACCGCAACACTCTCTCAAGAGCACGCCAGTGATCATCTCCTGGTTTCGACACAAACCGACTTAGCTTACTCACAGCATAAGAGATGTCTGGCCTTGTTGCACTTGCAAGGTACATGAGCGAGCCAATGATCTGGGAGTATGTCAATTGATCCCTTGCTATTCTCCAATTCTTTCTTAATAGCACACTGGGGTCATAAGGTGTTGGAGCAGGATCACAGTCACTAAAACCAAAGCGACTCAATACCTTTTCCACATAATGGGATTGTAACAAAGTTACCCCACCATCAGCTTCTCTAACAAGCTTGATGTTTAGAATGACATCAGCCTCTCCCAAATCTTTCATCTCGAAATTGCTCGATAGAAGATTTTTAACTTCCTCAATCACATTGAGATTTGATCCAAAGATCAAGATGTCATCAACATAAAGGCACAGCATAACAGACTCACCCCCACCATACCGATAGTATACACACGTGTCAGATTCATTTACAACAAAGCCAGCTGCTGTAAGAGTATTATCAAACTTTTCATGCCATTGCTTAGGTGCTTGTTTTAGGCCATACAATGATTTTATCAACCTGCACACCTTGTTCTCTTGACCATCCGCAATGAACCCTTCTGGCTGATCCATATAGATCTCCTCATCCAACTCTCCATTTAGGAAAGCTGTTTTAACATCCATCTGATGAATGATAAGACCATAAGAGGCTGCCACAGCTATTAATGTGCGAATTGTAGTCAATCGAGCCACTGGTGAGTAGGTATTAAAGAAATCTTCACCCTCCTTTTGGGTATATCCTTTGGCCACAAGCCTTGCCTTGTACCTCTCGATTGTACCATCAGGCCTAAGCTTTTTCTTGAAGATCCATTTGCAACCTATAGGTTGACAACCATAAGGACGGTCAACGACCTCCCAAGTTCCATTAGACATAATAGATTCCATCTCACTCCTTACTGCTTCCTTCCATAAGTCAGCATCAGGAGAGGAATATGCCTCACTAATGGTAGTTGGTGTGTCTTCCACAAGGTACACTATAAAGTCATTACCAAAGGATTTTGCAACCCTCTGTCTCTTGCTCTTTCGAGTGACTATAGTGTCATCTTCCTCAGGGATGTGCACGTGAGAATCCTCAGCATGATGTATAGGAATCGACAGTTCGTGCTCATGGGGAATTATAGTCTCATGACTTGTATCACTAGGTGTATTCTTCATGGGAAACTCATTCTCAAAAAATGTTGCGTCTCTTGATTCCATGATAGTATCAACATACATACTTGGCACATCAGATTTTATAATTAAGAACCTATACCCAGTGCTGTGAAAAGAGTACCCAAGGAATATACAGTCAACAGTTTTAGGCCCAAGTTTACGCTTTTTGTTGATTGGCACATTCACTTTAGCCAAGCAACCCCAAGTGCGCAAATATGAGAGATTTAATCTTCTCTTTTCCCATTCCTCGAATGGTGTGATGTCACACCCGGTTTTAGAAGGTAAACCGAATGCGAACCATGTACGTGCCAGGATCAGTTATTCACGTACACAGCAGTTACATAACATGGACATTATCACACAGTGCTCAAATAGTATTAAAAGGGGAAATAATAGTCGATTACATCATACGTCTGAGACGCCCATATAGTCCTTACAATAAATCAAAGTGCGGAAAAGAAACGTAGATAACACGGCCTTCACAGGCAGCCGACTGGGGGTTGCCGCTAACCCACACCTAGAACTCGTCGTAGTCTTGGAACTCCTGGAAGTCTCCTTCCACAGCTTCATCTTCTCCTGAGCAGTGGTTGCAATGCTGACAACCTGGGGGGGGATTTGGTGTGTAGAGCAAGGGTGAGTACACATCAACATACTCAGCAAGCATCCTGTTTGGCTGTAGTGGACTAGCTTTATGTGGGGATAAGTCAAGCAGTTGCTTTTAGTTGGTCAGGTTATTACTTACTAGTAGAGAGCCAGGTTTTAACATGAACCCAAGTTATTAGCCCAATGTATCCTTTCCAAACGGAAAGAATACCACTTACCAATACCATAATCATAATCAGAACCATCAATCTCATTGCCACCTGTACCAAAGTATCTCTGATCAAGTATCACTAATCTCTGGAGCTCCCTTGGCCGCTCATAACCGTGAGCACGGCTGATATATCAGTTTCATAACACTCTGCAGAGGTTGTGCACTTTACCCATAAGCCGTGATTCCCTCTCTAGCCCGGGCTTGCAAGACCCTTATTCACTCCCAAGGTGAATGGCTAGGGATTCACTACGAAGCTTTTACAAAGATTCCCCGGGGCTGTAGCCACCCGTTAGGTTTCCTAAATGTACCGCACTCCTCCCCAAGGGACAAATCAACCTTGGCAGAGCGAGCCGCATACACCGAGCCCCATTGACGGCACAACGGCTAAGTGATCTACACCCCGGTTCCTCTAATTATTCAGCTAAGGGCGTCCCATTCCACCCTCATGGTTGCACTGTTTTCCCGGGCGGTCATCCATTGAACAGGTCCTTACGGAGAGGCACTCGAGAAACCGCTCGAGTCCCCTTGAAGGTCACAAATATAATCATAAATAAGAAGGGAAAACAGCGTATCATAGATAATCACATCATGTTCATTGATTAGAGTTGAGCAATAGCATCAGACTAAGCAGTAATAATCCGACCCAAATAGGTAAACAAGGACATGGATAACAAAAGCTAGTAAATCCTTAGGTATAAATGTGTAATGCGGGAGGTGAATTAAAGAATGAATAGGACAGAAAAAGGTCAAAGGACACTTGCCTCCACCAACCGACTGCTGCTCAGGGGCTTCTCCTGCGAATTCCTCGGGCTCTTCGACCGGATCGTTCTCTATGCGAGCGCAAACATACATACATCCACATATTTAATACAAAAGAACAGTACACCATACAAGGGAACAAATAAAGTGAATATGCATCAAGTATGACATTCGATATCGCATTCATTATGATTAGAAAGAAACGGGAGAGGGTCTCGCAGGGGGTTAAAGCTTATGCACTAATGGTTAATTACAATTGGTTCTTAACAAAAGAATTCTGTTATATACACTAATGGAAACCTAGTCATTTTAAGTTGATCAACATTGAATGAAATAAACAATTAATTATGTGGATCAACTAGCGTAACGGAATTTTAAATTGAGCTTCCTATTCCAATAACATGAACAATGATTAGTCTGCCTAAAATAAAATAACTATGATCACAGAAAGTAAATAAAATAAAATAAATAAAAAAACAGGGGGGCGGTTGAACCGGCCCTAGGGGTGGTTGAACCGGCCGGGGGCAGGGCGGCCGAGCAGGGGCGGCCGAGCGCGGGGGGGGGGGGCTAAGCCGGGGCGGTTGAACCGGCCCGGGGGCGGTTGAACCGGCCGGCGCAGGGGCGGCCGAGCACGCAGGGGCGGGGGCGCGGTCGGGCGGCTGCCAGGGCGCGGCCGGGGCGCGGCCGGGGCGCGGCCGGGGCGCGGCCAGGGCGCGGCCATGGCCGGCTGGGGCGCGGCTGGGGCGCGCTGGGGGCTGGCCGGGGCCGGCTGGGGCTGGCCGGGCGGGGCTGGGGCCAGGGCGGCGCGGCCAGGGGCGGCCGGGCCATGGCCGGACGGGGAGGGGGAGAGGAGGGGAGAGGGGAGGGGGAGGGAGGAGGGAGAGAGGGGGCTCACCGGGGACGGGCGGCCGAGGGCGGCGGTTGGGCCGGCTGCAGGGGCGGCCGAGCAGGGGTAGGGGCGGCGGCTAGGGTGGGGAGGGAGAAAATGAGAGGGAGGGGAGGGAGAGAGAGAGGGAATTGGGGAAAAAAAGGGAGGGGGGTGGGGGCGGTTGGGCCTATTGGGCCCAAGAGGGGGGCGCGCAGGGGGCGGCTGGGCCGGCCAGGGGCCCACGGCGCGGGAGAGAGAAAGGGGAAGAGAGAGAGAGAAAGAAAGAAAAAGAAAAAGAAAAAGATTATCTCCTTTTCGAAATTCGTTTTTCCTAGATGAATGCATCCACGTTCTCAATCAATCCAAAAGAATGCATGGTTCGGCATGGTGCATCAAACAACATAAAACAGTTTTAGGGTTTTTCTTTACACGGGAATTCCAAACCGAATCCCGCTAGCTTTGGAAAAAGATCAAGGTTTAGCGAGGGAAAAAGAAAAAGAAAAGGTAACGCCCGAATTTGGCGAGTAAAGAAAAGAAAAAATTCAACTGCAAAATTCGGGGCGTTACATGTGATCTCTTTGTTCTTTGTTGGAACTCTATTCAGGACATGACATGCTGTCAAAATCGCCTCACCCCACCATGCCTTGGATAATCCCGCTGTACTCAACATGGCATTCACCAAATCTGTTAGAGTGCGGTTTTTCCTTTCAGCAATCCCATTGGATTGTGGTGAGAATGGCGGTGTCCTCTCATGAATAATACCATGTTCCACGCAGAACTCATCGAACACATTAGAGAAATATTCTCCACCTCGATCAGACCTTAACCGTTTTATTTTCCTCTCAAGTTGGTTCTCAACTTCAGCTTTATAGGCCTTAAAATAATTGAACGCTTCATCTTTTGTTTTTAAGAGATACACATAACAAAATCTAGTGGAGTCATCTATAAAAGTGAGAAAGTATCTTTTACCACCTTTGGTCAAAATTCCATTCATCTCGCACAGATCAGAATGAACAAGTTCTAGAGGTGCCAAACTCCTCGCCTCAGCAGCCTTGTGAGGCTTACGGGGTTGTTTTGATTCAACACACATGGCACTTAGACTTTTTGACCAAGTTAAATTTAGGAATTAAATTTATATTTGCTAACCGCATAAGACAGCCAAAGCTTGCATGACAAAAACGTGAATGCCATAAATCCGACTCATCAGAAAAATGAACAGAATTCACGAGTTTATTACACACATCATGCAGTGATAAGCGGAACAACCCTCCGCAGTCATATCCTTTACCAACAAAAGTATCATGTTTCGACACAACACATTTATTAGACTCAAGAACAACTTTGTATCCATCTCGACATAGCATAGATGCGCTAACGAGATTCTTCTTGATAGAGGGCACATGCTGCACGCTCTTCAATAGCACCGTCTTTCCCGAAGTAAACTTCAGAATGACCGTACCAACACCAAGAACATGAGCACGCGACCCATTTCCCATTAACAGGGCGCCAGACCTCCCGACCTGGTAGGAGGAGAACATAGAGGCATCAGCACACACATGAATGTTTGCACCACTGTCCATCCACCACTCAGGTGAATTACAAACTGAGAGAACAAATGGTAAAGAATTACCATACCCAGATGTTCCACCTTCAGTTTCAGTGGTAACAACATTAGCTGATTTCTTGTCTTGAGTGAACTTGCGATCAGGGCACTCTCTAGCCCAATGTTGATCACTGCCACAGACAAAGCAACCTCCCTTTCCCTTGTTGTTGTTGTTCTTCTTTTTAAACTGTGCTGTATGAACAGCTTTATTTGCGTTCTCTGGTTTGTTTTGGTTTTTCTTCTTGTTAAACTTGCGGAAGTTTCTCTTCTGCACCACATTAGCAGTAGAGGTCTCCACACCTTTTCCATTGTCCTTTGATCTAGCTCTTTCCTCAACATCAAGAGTACCAATGAGCTCCTCCACATTGAACTCTTGTCTCTTATGTTTGAGAGAGGTAGCAAAGTCCTTCCAAGAAGGTGGCAACTTGGCGATTATACCGCCAGCCACAAACTTGTCAGGCAAAGGACAAGGAAAAAGTTCGAGTTCCTTAGCTAGTGCCTGAAACTACAGATCGGTTCTCAACCATCTTGTAGTCATACAGCTGCTCCATGAGGTACAGCTCGCTACCAGCGTCAGTTACTCCAAACTTTCCGACAAGAGCATCCCACAGCTCTTTCCCCGTGGGAAGGATGATATAGCTTTTCTGGAATTTTGTATCCAGTGCGCTAATTACTGCTCCTCGAAAGAGGTTGTCTTCAGCCTTAAACTTAGCCTCATCCTCAGGAGGTAAGTTGGTAGGCTTGCCCTCAGCGGCATGAAAACAAGACATTGCAGTTAGCCACAATTCCATCTTAGCTTTCCATATCAAGAAGTTTTTACCATCAAACGGATCAGGCTTTAGCACAGCAGCAAAACCTCTGACAGAAAAATGCCTAACATTAGGTTTTTGGATTGTTAGAATTATAGGCATTTTCCGTATCATTTTAATTCCATAAATTAATATTATGATGATGACATATAAAAGATAATTAACCATAGAAATCGTAATCTCAAACATATCCATAACAATATGGATCATGATAACACAAAGCATATGAATCATATAGATCATATAAATACGATAAACATATAAACTGACTGAAGAATTGAAAATAAACAAATAGAAACATAAACAACATGATTGTAAAATTAAAACAAACAGATATAACACATTATAAGGTAACAGAACAGATGAGATAAACTCTTTGCTATACATGAAACAGTATAAAACATATATAATCTGTAGAACGCAAAACAGTAAGGAAATAAACTGATCATACCCTCCCATCTGCTCTGATCCAGATCCTTGTCCAACTTCCTTTGTCATGTCGCAGATGTTTTGGGCAGTCGCGTAGACGCTCCCCAAAAACCTAATTGTCGATCCCCCGTGCAAGGTCTCGAACGGCACCGGCTTCGGAGGCACCTGCCCTCTCGCTTCTCTGTGCGCGCAGAGTCACGAGATGGAAATACCCTCACTCGGCGGCTGGACTGTGATTCTGAAAGTGGTGTGTACACGTGTACCGAGTGACAGGGGTGCTCCTCTATTTATCCTCTCGCAGAGGGAAGCTGAAGGAGAAAGGTCGCCGAGTCACGCCAAGGGTCGGTCAGCTCTCGCCGAGTCATGCCATGAGTCGGCCAGCACTCGCCGAGTCACGCCATAAGTCGGCCAGCTGAAGGAGAAGGGTCACTCGGCTGGCTGACGAAGAGACAGGGTCACTCGGCTGACGTACGCGGTTAGTGAGTGCTAAAAATTAACACAACCACACCACGCCCGCTCGCCTCGCCTCGCCACGCCCGCCCGGCCGGCCGGCGGCGGCGCGCGTGGCACGCCCTTGTCCATTTCTTGACTTCTCAAGTTAAGTGGAATAAATCTCACCATATAAGTCAAGGCAAAAGACCCTTGGACTTCCAATGTGGTACTATTGGTATTCTCCACCATTACACACCATAGAGTTTATTCAATAAATGGACCAAGCCCATAAAAGATCCAACATGAATTTGTGGCTTGGTGAAATATATGTTGCTGAGCTGAAGACTAATCGTATTTTTTAATTTGAAATATAGATCATTGTTATTTTACTCCATATACAGCTTCGTTACTAACATACTATTGATTGGCAGCAAGATTCTTGTTGTACATACTATGATGAAGAAGTCATTTAGGAGTTGTTTGGATCATTTCATTTTAGAGGAGTTGGAATCGACTTAATCGATAAACTAGTTGGTTTGAAATTTAACATTTCAGAAAGTTTAGATATAAGTCCATCTCAAATTTTTATAGGCCACGAGATGGAAATTAATTTTATAGATCATTATGTAGTATTTTTTACCCTATAACTTATGGCACACACTTCTCATATGTGTCTAAATTATGATAATTGAAATGTATTTTAGTTTCATGGACCCAAATGATGCCTTTATAGATATTGAGATTATATGTTACATGAGGTTTGAAATGGCCTCTCCCATCCCAGCCTAGCCCTACCCCCACCTTGCCCTAACTCCTCCCCTCCCATCACCTCACACCACCGTAGCACCTCGTCGGACACCACTCATGCCCTGGTGATGACCTCCTTGCACGCCCCTCTTGTCTTCCGTGCCTCCCGGGGGCATTCAAAGTCCCAACGATGGAACGCCTCTAGCCCAGTGTCCTCTTCGGTGGGAGCGTCGATTTTATTTAGGCTATCCGCAACCGTTCCCCCTAAATTTTTCCCCCTATATCACTTTTTTGGGTCACATCATCAACATTTCACCCCTATTTTTTCATCTCCCGCAGCGGTTCCCTCTAAATACTCCTCCTATATCCCACTACACTATAAAATATCATTATCCAACCCTATTCATCATCTATTACCATTTTTTCTTCACCTATTAAAAACCCACTGTACAAATGAACAGTGAATAGGGGGTCCGCGGACTCACGCTGCAGCCAGCGGAGTCCTGTTCATCTCCGCCGCGTGGGGGGGCTCGCAGGGGGCCGCGCTGCGGGCGCAGGGGCGCCCCTGTAGCCGCCATGTAAGGGGAGGGGGCGGCCGCGCGGCGAGCGCTGCGGCCAGCCTTAGGCTATCCGCAACCGTTACCCCTAATTTTTTCCCCCTATATCACTTTCCCCCCTATTTTCCCCCTATTTTTTCATCTCCCGCAACGGTTCCCCCTAAATACTCCCCTATACCCCACTACAACTATAAAATATCATTTTTCTATATCAACTATCAATTTTTTATCTACTAACAATTACTCGTGGACCCACAGCACAGTGTTTAGGGTGATGAACAGTGACACGCTAGATCTGGAGGGAGAGAGAAAGGTGCCGACGCGTAGGGGGCGCTGTAGAGGACACCGCTGCGGCCGTAGGGTGCCCCTTACGGCATGCAAGGGGAGGGGGATTGCTAGCGGTGACCGCTGCGCACAGCCTTAAGGAGGTCCTTTTGTCCAGAAGTGTTGCCTCCTCCACAGTCCAGAGCGTCAAGTCTATCTGTCGGGTGAAGTCGGCGACTGGCGATCAGCATGAGGCGCGAAGTGAGACCTTGTTGCCGGTCGACGACGGATGGCAGGTGGTCGAGCATAAGAGGAAGCACTGTGTGGCTACCTTTCTTGTCGAGGGTCGTATGTGGACCTCCAAGGAAAGTGCTTTAATTGCTTCTCCCCACCCATCTCGTTGTATCCTGTTGCCGGCCATCTTGTTGCTTCAGGTGTCTTCTCCTTAGGCACTGGTCGCCGACTGCCCCTCCTTCCATGCAGCCCATCAAGTGAAGTCAAAGACTGTCTGGCAGGGGCATCAGCCTCTCTGTGCAGCATCTCAAGTGCAGAAGAAGACGGTTTGGCAACGTCTAGAACGATCTAGGGATCGTTTTCCAGTGTGACAGCGATTGTCGGAGCTGAAGGCGCCCCTACCACCACGTGTTGCCCCTCATCGTAAGGAGTCAGTATGGAAGAGGATCAATCTTGCTCCGCAAGTGATGGACAACAATGTTGTTGTCCCTTCACAATGTTCTCTACAACAAAAAGAAGAGGGAGAAGATCAAACAAAGCAAGTGTTAGAGCCCAAACACAAATACTAGAGACCTTGGAGGTAGTAATTACTCATATCTTGAGCCCCCAGCCTCATCAGATGCTATTGCTGAAGATAACCACTCTCACATGCTATTGGAAAGTCAGAGGGAAAACCATACATATCCATATGGGTCATGTATTTTGGACTTCTCAGATGACATGACTAGATCGAGAAGAGATTAAGCTTCGTTCGGCCCTGATCGTTACCATTGCGGGAACTCGACCTAAGGTCCTTGGATTGGAGGTGCTGGATATGGTGTCCCGTAGTTTCGGTGTCAGCATTGATGCATTGTCGATCCATCAAACATGATCGGAGGATTTTTGTTGTTGTGCTTGCCTGATGAAGAGACATCTAAAAGGGAAATGTGCCCTTGGACCATTTCTAACTGTTTTGGTGATTAACTACCCAACACACCACTTTAAATTCTTGGTATGAGCATAAGAACAGGTGTAGAAGAAAGCAAATTGAAGACATCAAGTCCAAAAGAGCTCAAACCTGGACCCAAATGTGCAACTATGTGTAAAATGGTATAAGTGTGAGGTTTGCACTTTTAAATATGTTGCAAGTCGGTCGAACAATACTTTCTAAGACCTCTTTTAATTATTCTCGCATTCCTTACAATGTCAATGCTCATTTATTGTCTATTCCTCTTGGCAAGCCTCCTCACTTTGATGGGGAGGATTATTCTTGGTGGAGCCATAAAATGAGGAACCATTTATGTTCTCTTCATCATAGCATTTAGGAGGTAGTTGAGAATGGAATGCAATGTGTAGATAGTGATGATGATAATTTTAATGCTATTCATGCTCAAGAAATGATTCATAAAAATACACAAGCTACCACTCTGCTTTTAGCTTCTCTATGCAGGGATGAATATAACAAGGTTAGTGACTTGGACAACGCAAAGAAAATATGGGATACCTTCAAGATCTCTCGTGAGGGTAACATCATCACCATGATCACCAAAATGGAGTTGGTGGAAGGCAAGGTAGGGAGGTTCGCCATGACGAGAGGGGAAGAGCCAACTAAAACGTACAGCAGGCGCAAAACTCTTATCAACAAGATTCGAAGCTATGGAAGTACAAGATGGATGTATCATGACGTTGTGTGCCTAATGCTAAGGTCATTTACCATTATTGATCCTAATCTTATAAATATTATTTGTGATAATCCCAGGTACACCAAAATGTCGCTCAAATAAATACTTGAAAAACTAGTAAGCGGGCGCATGATGGCAAAGGAGGCGAGATATGTCGACGACGTCGCCAACGGACATCTTCCTCATTATGAGTCACAATCTGTTGCTTTCAAAGCAACGACCAATAAAGAGGCGCTCCCCGACAAGGTGGTGCAAATTGAGGCGGCTAGTCTTAATGAGGACGAGGTGGAGCTTGTGATCAAGCGCTTCAAGGCCACTTTAAAGGACACATGGACTACCCCAACAAGAACAAATCAAGTAGAAAACGTTTATGATTCAAGTGCGGTAAGTCCATCATTTTATTTCTCAATGTCACAATAATGAAAATGACCAGGACCAAGACAAAAAAGGGAAGAAGGAGAAGAAGAAATTCTATAGAAGGAAGAAGGACGAGGCACACATTGGAATGGAATGTGACTCAGGATGCTCTTCATCCGACTCCAACGACGAAGGACTCATCGCCTCTGCCTTGAACATGTCATCTCTCTTTTCTAACGAGCGACATATATGCCTCATGACTAAGGAGAAGAAGGTACACACACATGACAGTCCTAAGCACACTTCTTCCGGCGATGAGGAGTCAGATGATGATGTTGATTATAGAGATCTCTTTAAAGCCTTAGATAGATCTAAAGTAGATAAAATTAATGAATTGATTGATGCTCTTAATGGAAAGGATAGATTGCTAGAAAAAGCAAGATGATTTGCTTTATGGGGAACATGATAAAGTTGTAAAAGTAGAAAAATCCTAGTTTTAGAAGTAAAGAAGAATGAAAGGTTTGCTTGTGATTTATCTTCATGCCATGCTTCTATTTCTAGCATTAAAAAGCAAATGATGATTTATATGCTAGAAATAAAAAGTTGAAAGCCTCTAGTTCTTCTTTGGAGCATGTTTCAATTTGTACTAGATATAAAGGTCATGATTTTGATTCTTGTATTGATCATGCTTCTACTATTGCAAAGTTGATTGATGAAATTGCTCAATTAAATGTTCAGCTTAAAACTTGCAAAAATGAGGTAGAAAAGGTTAAATTTGCTAGAAATGCCTTCACCATTAGTAGACATCCATCCATTAAGGATGGGCTTCATTTCCATGGGGAAGCCAAGAACATAAAGAGTCGTATGACCTCCAACTTCACTAAGGAGAAGGGGAAAGCGCCTATGGCTAGTAGCTCGCATTCTTTTCGTGGTAAGAAGAACCATGCTTTCATTTATACTCTTGTTAAGAACGCTCATAATGATGCTTGTAATGATCGTCCTATTTTACCTATGCGTCATGATACTGTTTTTGCTTCTCGCACTATGATTGCTTCATCTTCATATGCTCATAGTAGTAGAACTAGGAATCATGCATATCATGTTGTTTCTCATGCGCCTAAGGATAGGACTAAATTAGTCCCCGCGGGGATCTAAATGGGGAAAATTTAATCCTCGTTGGGTTCGCGGGGACAGGGATGGGGAACCATCCCCTATCCCCGTTCCTCGAGTACCCGCCTCATGAAACTTCTTTATCCAAGTTAGTCAATTTACTTGTTAAAATTATAGTAAAAAATTACTGCATAACATGTTATAAAATAGCAAACTAAACTCTAAAGTAGATGTATCTTGTAATTTTCAATATTGTTTGTTAAATTTGTATTAACTTGATACAATTAATTTAAATTAATCTTTAAATATTGTACTTTTAGGGCTAGTTTGGAGCCTCAAACCCGGAGGGGATTGGAGGGCTAAAATCCCCTCCGAGTTTTGGACTTCCAAACTAGCCGTTAGTGTGGACAGATTCCCCGCGGGGTTTCTTCATGGGGTAAATTCCTCGACGGCCGACGGGGACGGGAGAAAAAGCTCCCCCGTCAGCGTTCGCGGGGACGACGAGCCATTCCCCAACGGGAAAATCCCTGTTGCCATCCCTAGGTGGGAATGGCCTTAACGGGACACTGAGCCCCGCCAGACCGGTCTCACCTCGGTCCTTGGTGGCCATGCCGCTGAAATCAATCACCTGTTGGTGTCTTGTGTGACCAAGATTTCGAAACTATCAATCACCTCCTGGTGTCCTGTGTTTTCTCTAGAGTATTTTGGTACAACATCTTAATGTTGTTTTGGCATGCACAGTCTAGCCCCCTAGCAAGGAGATATCTGCTTTTATGGTTTGGTGGGACAGGGCTTCAACTCATGTCTCTGGTTTGAGGAAGAAAGAGCTGGATTCCCTTCTTTCTCTAGGAGCATGGTTGATCTGGAACAATATAAATAAGTGGTGTTTGATGGAGTTTATCCTAATCTCACTCTTTTCCCGTAGCCTGCTCATGAGGAGAGGGAGAAATGGCAAGTGGCTAGGGGATTATCCTTCCTGGCCACTCTCCATTACTTAGGATCAGACCATCATAGGGTGTTTTAGAGTGTGTTGTTTGTCTTTTTCCTATGAATTGTTTTATGTATGCTTGTTTCTGGCCTCCGTAAGAACTAAGGAGTGTCATGTATCTGAGGTCTTTTGCCCCTTTCCTTCTGCTATAATATAATGTAGTGTAGTTCTCTTACGCTTTTCGAGAAAAATGATGATTTTATATTATTTTTGTAAAATTAGTTTTTTGTATTTAGATCAATGGATTGTTAGTGTGCCGTTTTGTATTTTAACTCTTCTCTGAAAACGGAGGTAGTGGTTTACAGACAGAAACTTCTTAGATAAAATAAATAAATAGCTTGCAAGGGTAACACACTTCAAGGGGATCTTCTGAAAGAAAAGAAATATATGTCTCACATAAATAGAGGACCTGTTTACATACAAACATCACAGATTCTAGTGACAAATTGATATTTGTTTTACAGAAACAACCAATGGAATCAACTGGCAGGTACTGTGAATCGTATATAGCAAATAATGTGGTTGTAACAGAAAAACAATTGAAACCATTCATAGATATGATACCACTTTTAACTTCTATTCATGGATGAAAATGAAAATAATATCTTCATAATCCGTTTCTCATCCTGGTACTCATCACATGTGTCACTTGCTTCCACCATTGACTACCAAGGCCTCTGGTTGTGGTGGCGCGATCTCCACCTTGGGAGGACCAGAATGTCGTCGCATTGGCGAGGCAGCCGCAGTTCCACCCTGGAAGGATAACCTCTTCTTGGCTGGTCCAGTCGAGCCTCCTTTCTCAGGTGTCTCTGCGCCATTGGCCGTTGCTGAACCCTGGAGGCGAGATTTGGCCCTTGCAGATTCTGTGGGAACCATGTAGCTTGGGAGCGACGGGGAGCTCGTGAGGCTCTCGTCATCCCGCACAGTCGAGGTGGCTATACTGTGCCTCCTTGGCCGCTCAGACTGCACACTGAGCACGCTCCTCGCGTCATCATCCACCTGTGAAAGCCCGTTCTTGGGCGTGACAGATTTTCTCCTCGCAGGTATCGGTGCCACTCTAGCAGAGGGCGTCAAAGGGGAATGCCTGGAAGTTGGACAGGCCGGTCTTGGAGTTGGCGGCGATGGCTTTTCTAGCTTTGAGTCCCGGCGGTTGAAAGCTTTTGTGATCTCACCCTCTCCAAGGTTCAAGCTCATGCTCTTAACGGATACCCGGTCAATGTTGCTCTCCTTGTCAGCCCCATTGCGGCCTTCCCATGGTTTTGCTGCCATCCAGCGCTCCAGCCAGCTCCAGCCCCACTGCAGGTTGTTTGGGTCTACAAACATTGGGTTGACAGATCTCGATGTACTCTTCCACTGTAAACAACACATTTTGAGACATTTTAAGCTTTACCATCATAGAGCAAGGAGGATCAAGTATATATAGATGTTCTGAGAGCAAGAGTTCCTACCTGGTGTGAAAATGCATATGCAAGCGCTCTTTCTCTTCTTATCGCCGCCTCTTGCCTGCTTATCAGGCTTGCCTCAATTTGCTCCTTGGATTGGGTGCTGTCATCCCAGTTCTCACCCATCTGATATATCATTATTCACAGATAGAATATGTTTAGTTCTCCCAATAATATCTTATAACTATCTCAAGGCTTTAAGCAGATTAGAGCTTTGAGAAGGTTTGCATACTCTGAAATTCTCCAGTTCCTGTTTAAGTAGGAGCTGGCGTTGGAGAGCCTGGTTCTCCTCGGACATCTTTGCTCTCCTGGAAGATATCTGTGACTGCACCCGTGATAGAGTTTGCATGCAGCGCAGAGTGCTTGCAGATTGACGCTTTACTGAATTACCCTCAACCAATGACTTCAATCGAACAAGGCCTCGCAGTGCTCGTAGTGCCCTCCTTGCCTACATTATCACAATGACCGAACACTCTCAGCATAACATTGTTTTGTAAAAGTAAGATTCTTGTTTTTTTCCTTCCTTTTTTTTGGCAAAGTGTAAAAGTAAGATTCCGCTTTACTATGAAACAAGTAAAATTCCCATGAAGTCCTACTTCCCAAAGAACAGAAACTACGTCCACTAATAGCTATCTCATATGGATAGTTCAATAGCAGGGCAGACAGGCTATCAGTATCAAAAAATAATTGAAAAGAACACCAAAATGGGTGATGAAAGGTGGTTGCCACCAACCGCCAGTTGTTCAAGAATCATTTCTGTAACACTTTGCAAGAATGATCTGTAGGCCCTTTGGACAAATGCACATTGGCATAAACAACAGGGCAGACCTAAAAAGTGAAGAACTAGTTGAAGGAAAGGAATTAAACCAGAAAATTAACAGTTCCTAAGGTTCAACTAAAGCAAGAAAATCTACTTCTTCAGCCATAAATTCCCATTTAGCCCACAAAGATAGGTAGATGAAAGCACGACATGCAATGATGTAAATAGCAAAAGTATTCAGCTAAGAGATACCACTCAGTAACAGCAACTAGACAACTCACGCTTGCAAGGTTGGCAAGCTGCCGACACCTAAAAGCTAGAACACGGAAAGAGCAAATATGCAGGGTGGTCACCAGTAGACATTTGCTTGCATGCCCGGTCATGTTGATGTGTGGAAACGAAATCAGGGGGGTTGGGGAGGGAATCAAACCTCCTCCTACCCCCAAAATATCAAAGACCTAATCAAAAGCTATCAGAAACAAACACTTCCATGTGCTTGGTAATGCGGCCACAATTGCCAATTTCCAACTGCCACAATTGTTCCAAATGGCACAGAAACAAACAGGTGGATTCGGAAGTGATTTTTCACAGTACCAGGTAACCTCGGAAGGCAGTCTGGATCTTGACTGCGGCGAGCTCTTGGGTTGGCATAGCAGGTGGCAGCACCGACGCCTGCGCTGGGGCGGCAGCAGGGGCCTCCTCCACGGCGACATGCTTGCTCTGCTCCTGCTCGGCTTCAGGGACCCCAACCTCCTCGGCCTGGTGAAGAACTGGGGGAGGAGCTGGAGGCGGTGGCACCGAAAGATTGACTTCCAAGGAGGTAGACGGGGTCAGATCTACCGGCGTCGGGTTGCTAGCTGCTGACTTCCTCCTTAGCCTCTGTTAATTCCAATGGCAAAGTTTTGGGTTGTGATCAGAATCCAGCTCGAACTTTAGTTACAAAAAAAACACAAATGCAAGGGGAAAAAAAGGCGGCGCTTTGATCACAGATCCGCAAGGCAGTCGTAAAGAGGGGAGGAGGAAATGCCGTCTTGGATGCTCGACATGGATGCAGAATGCAGAACCAAAAATTCACCGGCTGTGAGAAGAGTGTAGAAAAGGCCGTTTTTTTTTGTTGTTGTTGTACTGTACTGAACTCTTGGGAATCGCGGGCGTGGGGGAAACACGAACCCGATCAGATCCTAGTGGGAAAGAAAAAAAAACGCAAGAGAATTTTGGAATGGGGGCCGGGAACCATCACCTCCTCTTTCTTCTCCTTGGATTCAGGGCTGAAGACCTTCTTGACGGCGCCGAACCACTTGCCCTTCTTCCCCATGGCTCCGGCTCCGGCTCCGCTCCACGCCCCCCTCGAAACAGGCACTCTCCCCTGCCTGAACCTGGAGAGGAGCAAGCAGGCCAACAGGTCACGCGAGCCAGTAGTAGCCACCTATCTGTATCTGGCAGGACAACGAACAAGACCGATACGGCGGGGGGTTGTGAAGCGGACCACATACAGCTTTACCGGAAGAAGACACGCCCAGATCTTCGTGCGGAAGCAAAGGGGAGGGAGGGATCAGGGAAGGCGGGCGTGCAGAGGCGGGCAAGCAGAAGGCGTCGCCAGCGGCGTGCGGGGGCAGCTGAGCTCCGCAGCAGCCCGCGACGCAATCACATGTCGCGTGGCAGGCCGCGGGAGGCGGATGGGGAGATGTTCAAGGCCAGCGGTTTTTGGCTGCAGCTAGAGGCCTGACAGGGGTGCAGTGCAGTGCCGGAGCTTTGGATGTTCGGAGGCTGCAACAGCTGGGACTGGGACTGGGACTGGGAGATAGAAGCCGAGAGCGAGCTGCAGGGAAGCTTGTGTCCGTTACCTTGGTGGGATAGTCTAACTGTGAGTGTTGCGATGCGTCGGGCGTCGGCGTCGCTCCGCCTCCTCCTACTCCTCCTCGCTCCTCCCCCTCCCCCTTTTCTCTCGCAGTCGCGGTGGTGCGGTGAGGAGTTTGTAGCCTGTAGGGGAGGGAAACTGACGACTTTGGACAGCTTGGAGATAATAATGATAGCAGGCGACTGAGGAGGAGGTATTGGAATCTCCAAAAACAATACAGATCCTGATTGGTGGTATCTGCACTGCACGAGCACGAGGCCGAGCCAGGATTTCAAGGTGCATTCCAGCCTTCAAACGTCAACAAGGGGCGGGCCGATTTGGAACGTCAACCAGGGGCTTGTTCGGCTGCTAGTTTCTACAGTGGCAGCTGCTGCAGCCGCCTGCTGCTTGCTGCCTGCTGTAGGAACAGTGTTTGTTTGCAGCTGCAGCTGGATGAAAATGGCAGCCGAACAAGCTAAAAAAAACGTAGGAACAAAACAGGCTAAATTCCAGAAGACCTGGCTAATCACAGTCTGTTTAGAACAGTAATCTTTCCCTTTGACAGGACCAGCGAGACGTTACACCGAAGATGACAGCTGACATCCAATCCCTTGGGTCTGAAGCATGGATGGAGTGATGCAACAAGCAGTTGCAGGACATGGTAGCTGTGTGCCTGCATCTGCATGGCCGTTGGAAGCCACAAGCCATGACGCCAGCCTGGCACGATACTAGAGGTCAAGCGGCAGCAAACATGGTCAAACGAGCACTAATGACCGACGCGTATTAGATTATTATTATGTAATATAGTACGGCGCAGAATCGAGAGTCTTGTTGTATTCTATTGCAGTGTTCAGTGGCAAATGGAGAGACAACAGAGACAAATGACAGAGAATCACTGTTTATTGCAGAGATATTCCTATATATATATGTTACAAAGGGCATCTGACCCTTGGATCAAATAACCGTAGGATCAACGGTGGGATGGGTTTTGATCACATCACATTATTTTGTAACACTCCCCCTTGATCAACCTAAAACCGTTTGATCATCTGCAATTTATCTTATTCTCCTCAAAAACCCTGTGGGAAAAATAAGGAGTACATAATATCCTTTTGGATAATGAGAATAATCTCACATAGTCTCCAAAAGAAAATATGCTTGTAATCATCATTTACAAAAACCCCTGTGGGAAAAATCAATGATGAAGCATACAGCTTTGTTGATATTACCTCG
The DNA here is from genome assembly GCA_029449295.1 of Zea luxurians. NCBI lineage: Eukaryota > Viridiplantae > Streptophyta > Magnoliopsida > Poales > Poaceae > Zea > Zea luxurians. Next base: position 8,873,081 of record JAOPSE010000012.1, on the reverse strand, counting down.
TTAAAAACTTTGAATGAGAAAACCTTAGCAAGGCAAAACTCATACAAAGAAAAGAGTGTAATATGATGGTTCAATACAGGTCATATATCACGGAGAATTACTCCCCCTGAACCTTGCAAGCATTTAAGTCTTCTCATACCAATCCCCTCAACACATCTCTGAAATGTAGAGTATGGTAGAGATTTTGTGAATAGATCTGCAAGATTATCACAAGACTTTGTTTGCAAGATGTTTATATCCCCCTTTTCCTGAAGTTCATGGGGATAAAACAGTTTAGGAGAAATATGCTTATTGATATTACTCTTGATATAACCCGTATCCATCTGAACAACACAAGCTGAATTATCTTCATAGATAATTGTTGGTGAGTCAAGAGAACCAATACCACAAGTTGTGAGTATATGATTCACCATTCTACGAAGCCATACACATTCGCGTGATGCTTCAAATAATGCAATTATTTCAGAATGGTTGGTGGACGTGGTCACCAAAGTCTGTTTAGACGATTTCCACGAGATGGCAGTTCCGCCTTGTAAGAATACGAATCCTGTTTGCGATCGGCCATTGTGGGGATCAGATAAATAGCCAGCATCTGTATACCCAATTAAACTAGGATCATTACTTCTTTTGTAAAAGAGTCCTAGATCCTTTGTGCCATTTAGGTATCGGAAAATATTCTTAATGCCAACCCAATGTCTTTTTGTTGGGGCAGAACTGTGCCTTGCTAACAAATTTACTGCAAAAGCAATATCCGGCCGGGTATTATTAGCAAGATACATCAATGCACCAATAGCACTGAGATATGGGAACTCCGGTCCCAATATCTGTTCATCATCATCCCGTGGTCTGAATGGATCTTTCTTTAAATCCAAAGATCTGACCACCATAGGAGTCTTTGAAGGATAAGACATATGCATATTGAATTTTTCCAATACCTTTTGGGTATATGTACTTTGATGTACAAGGATTCCAGAAGGTAAATGCTCAAGTTGTAGACCTAAGCAAAATTTGGTTTTACCCAAATCCTTCATCTCAAATTCCGTCGTTAAATGATGACGTGCTTCATCAATATCAAGTTTATTTCCTATGATGTTAAGGTCATCAACATAAACTGATATGATACAAAATCCCACTTTGGATCTTTTGATGAAGACGCACGGGCAATCATCATTTTTCGTGTATCCCTTACGTAAAAGGAATTCACTCAATCGGTTGTACCACATTCTGCCCGATTGTTTTAAGCCATATAATGACTTCTGCAACTTCACGCAATACATGTTGCGCTTTGCCTTTGGATTCGGTACATCTATTCCATCAGGAACTTTCATGTATATATCAGAATCCAGTGATCCATAAAGATATGCGGTCACTACGTCCATTAACTGCATAGATAGACGATTTTGTACTGCCAATGATATTAAATATCGGAATGTTATTGCACTCATGACTGGTGAATAAGTTTCGTTGAAATCAACGCCGGGTCTTTGCGTAAACCCTTGTGCTACTAGCCTTGCTTTGTATCTCACTACCTCACCATTTTCATTTCGTTTCCGAATGAAAACCCACTTATATCCCACAGGGAAGATATCTCGTGGTGTAGGTATTACAGCAGAGAAAACTTCTCTTTTGTAAAGCGAGGCTAACTCCGCTTCGATTGCTGCCTTCCATTTGATCCAATCCGAGCGCTTACTGCACTCTGCCATGGTCTTAGGATCTAGATCATTTTGAAGGTCCTCAGCAATCTGCTCGGAGAAATATATGTCGACATTGGTAGCCTTTCTGTCATATGTTTCACCAGTCTCAACATAGTTGATGGCAATTTCATCATTCCTTAGAGACTCATCAGGATTTCCCAAATTGATGTGTCTAGGATTTTCCGATGTCCCAGCCTCGGGTATGTGCACATCCGAGCTGGGTTGTGGATCATCACAATCCACATGATACATTGTATCATTTTGGTGTCCTTTTGCATTCACTATTGTTCTTTGCTTCTTAGCAACAGAACTGCGCTTATTCACCATACTTCTCCTCTCTAGGAGTTGAGTGGCCTTACTCGGTATTTCCACTCTTTCTGGTGCATTCCTAGCAGGAATGAATGATTTAGTGACACCTTTGTAATTAGTGAATGCATCTGGCAGTTCATTTGCAAGTCTTTGCAAATGTATAATTTTCTGAACTTGTAGTTCAGTTTCTGAAGTACGTGGATCATAACCTGGAACACTTTGAGTATTCCAATTTATTTCCTGGCATTCTTTTTGGTACTTGAATTCTCCCCCTAATGCCGGGAAATGTTCCTCATCAAAAATAGAGTCAGCAAAACGGGCTGTAAATAGATCCCCTGTTAAGGGTTCTAAATACTTAATGATCGACGGAGAATGGAATCCCACATAGATCCCCACTTTCCTGTGTGGGCCCATAGCTGTTCTCTGAGGTGGTGAGATTGGAATGTATACACAACATCCAAATTTGCGCAAATGGGAAATACTTGGAGGATTTCCACGTACCATTTGTATTGGGGATGTTGAATGGTATGCAGTTGGTCGTAATTGTATAAGGTCAGCAGCGTGCAGGACTGCATGACCCCAACACGACGAAGGCAATTTGCAATTCAACAATAATGGCCTTGCTATGAGTTTAATCCTCTTGATTAGTGACTCAGCCAAACCATTCTGGGTGTGGACATACGGTACCGAGTGCTGTACTTGAATCCCCAGCGCCATACAATAATCATTGAATGCCTGAGATTTGAATTCAGCAGCATTGTCCATTCGGATTGAACTAATCCGATGTTCAGGAAAATTTGCCTTTAACTTGATAATTTGAGACATTATCTTGGCAAATGCATGGTTGCGTGTTGATAGTAAACACACATGTGACCATCTTGTAGATGCGTCAATCAGTACCATGAAATACCTGAACGGCCCAGAAGTTGGCATAATTGGCCCACAAATATCTCCTTGAATCCTTTCAAGGAATTTAAGCGGTTCAGCTTTAATTTTGAGATATGATGGTCGCAAAATAAGTTTCCCAGTTGCACATGCGGTGCAAACAAAATCCTTAGATTTGGGAAAACTTGTTGTAGGCAAATTATGACCAATTGAATTGCCTGTAATTTTCCTCATCATCCCTATGCCAGGATGACCAAGTCGATCATGCCAAATCTGGAATGCATCAACATCTTGGAAAATTACCTTATATGCAACATGTGCATTGCTCTTAATATATGTATAGTACAACCCTGACGTGAGTGATGGAATTTTCTCGCATATGCGTTTGCCATATTTATTCGGCTTTGTCAAGAAGAGAAACTCTTCTTGATTTTCATCATGGGTTTCAATATGAAATCCATTTTGCCGGATATCTCTAAAACTTAGGAGGGTACGTGTGGAATCAGGATACAATAATGCATCCTCGATCACAATTTCAGTACCCATGGGGAGGGTAATAGTTGCTCGACCAGAGCCAACTATCACAGCATCGCGTCCGGCGATGGTCAAAACTTTCCCATCTCTTTTCTTAAGAGTCTGAAAGTATTTGATCTCCCTAAGTATAGAGTTTGTGGTACAACTGTCCACAAGGCATAATTCCTCTTCCGTCGAGTTGTCATCATTATGCATCTATACATAAAAAAAATTCTGAATAAGAATTTTATGATGCAACTTAGTACTATACAGAACATGATATTAAATATCACAATGTCGAAACCATATTACAATAATGGTATGGCGACTCAACCAATGAGTTCGCACTACACACAGGACCCAACACTGGTCTTGTAGAGTGTGTTACATCTCAACACATGAGATTGTATACCTCTACTTATTACAACAACATTATAAAGACAGTATAGAACATCCACACAAGCCACAGTGATCATGATCAAATCTCCAAGCATGAGAGATTTATGCCAAATCTCCAAATGGATCCTTTGACATATACTCAATGATCATAACATCAGATTCATCTTCTTGCAGAAGTGGAGGCTTGTTGTCAACCACATTGAGGTGCTCTTTAGCAAGAGTGTTCTTCAGATCACCAGAAGCCAGTGAAGAACTTCCAACCTCAATTGGTGCTTCAGTAGAATTGAAATGAGCCTCAAAAGCAGGCTTATCGGACTTTGGCTTCTTTAGGGATTGTTGATACAAAAGAACAAGGTGCTTAGGGCAAGTGCAATCCCTAGCAAAATGGCCCTCAGTACCACATTTAAGGCAAGCTCTATTGCCCTTAGATGGTAGAGGCTTGCCATTTCCTTTTCCTTTTCCTTTACCTTTCTTGTGGAATTTGTTCTTATTGAATTTGCGAGGTCCAGAAGGATTCTTGAAGTTTTTCTTGAATCCTTTCTTATTCCCAGTCTTATGCACATTGAAATGTACCTCAGGCAGAGGGGCAGACCCAGGAGGGCGCTGCTGAGCATTCTTTAGAAGAAGCTCATGATGCTTTTCTGCTTGGGTCAATGTGTGCATAAGTTGAGAATATTTCTGGAAATTGCTAGAGCGATACTGCTGATGCAATATCCTGTCCTCTGGAAGCATGGTAGATAGAGTCTTCTCTATTTTGTCTGCTTCAGTGGGCTCTTTCTCGCAAAACTTCAATTTAGAACAAATGCTATGAAGAGCATGGTTATATTCTGCAACAGATTTAAAATCTTGCAGTCGAAGGTGGTTCCACTCATGGTTGGCTGACGGCCATATGAGCTCCTTCTGCTGTTCATAGCGCTCTTTGAGAGCTTTCCACAAGTTATGAGGGCATCTCTCCATAAGGTACTCTTGCTTAAGGTCCTTATGGATATAAAGCCTCAAAAGGAAAAGTGCTGTGTTCTTTTTAACCTCATTCACTGGATCAGTACCAGTGATGGGTGCTGCAATGGCATCAACGATCCCACGAGAAGCAAAAGTTATTTCAATATCTGAAGCCCAAGTTGGGTAGTTATGCCCATCAAGGGCGAGTTCCTCGAACTCTTTGGTTGACATGTTCCTACAGTCATTACCATGGACATCCATTAATTTATGCATAAATTAATAGTCACAATGGTGATGTTGTAAGCTCAATATGCAAAAATTCTTAAAATTACATATGTAACGAGTTCCTTGAAGGTTCCAAACCTTCCCATTTGAATAAATACTTTGAATTTTAGTAAGCATAGTATAGATAATCCTCAAATTAATGAGGTAGATCTAGTAGTGGGCAAGAAATTTGCTGCCTAAAAGCACGGTCTCTGGGCAGATAAGTTCATAAATGAACAAATCGCAGCCAATGCTTAGGACTCCACTACCCATGCTCTACTAATTATCAAAGTAAAATTTCAATAACTCTTACATGTGATATGAGTTTTCTGAAGGTTCCAAACCTTCTAATTGAATAAGTACTTTGAATACTAGTGAGCATTGTATAGATAATCCTCAAATTAATGAGGTAGATCTCCTAGTAGTGGGCAAGAAACTTGCTGCCTAAAAGCACGGTCTCTGGGCAGATAAGTTCATAAATGAACAAATCGCAGCCAATGCTTAGGACTCCACTACCCATGCTCTACTAATTATCAAAGTAAAATTTCAATAACTCCATATCTTGTTATTTTGGATAGAACGTATAGGTAATCATCCCGAGAGATGTAGACCTCATAGAGATAGGCATTCCAAATGCTGCCACAAGCACGGTCTCTGGGCTACTAAATTCTATAAAAGAATTTAGTGCAGCCAATGCTTAGGACTCTATCTCCTTGTGCTCTTTATCCAAAATAATGTAATTTTATTTTTGCATGAGTTTTATTAAGTCTGAACTTAATAAATGCTATATTTATATGCAAACATAAATGAATGCGTAAATAATAGCAAGTAGAGATATGTGAATTATTAATGTAAAACAGACAATAATTCACAAACTAAAATCTGCTATATGTACAATAAAACAGATATGTCTTTACAATATATGCAGTCTAAATAACGAATTTAGACGCCTAAGGTAACTTTGCACTGAAATTACATATAAAACAGAGTCTTATGCTGAATTCAGAACTTAAAATGATAAATATAGGTCATTTTGGGCTCTGAAAAACAGCCCAGGCGGCCTGCCAAGGCGGCCCAACAGAGGCCCAAAAAAACCCATTATAAATAGGGGGCGGTTAGGGTTTGCCAAACCCTAACCGCCCCAGCAACCAGCCGCCAGCCGCCATCTTCAGAGGACGTTCCTGGCCGCCGCCAGGGAGTGCCACCGCCGATGGCCACCAGGCCGCCGACACCTGGGCCACGCGCCTGGCCATGGGGCCGCGCGCGCTTGGGTCTGGCCACCGTTGAGGGGCTCGACCGCCCCTGCCTGGTGCTCGCCGTCGCCCGGTTTGAGGCCGCGTCCGGGCCACGGAGCCGCGCGCGCCTTGCCGAGGCGTTCCGCCTGCCGGCCGGTCCGCCTGCGCTCCTGGTGCGCGCCGTTGCCGAGCCTCGGGGCCGCGCCCAGCGGCTTGCTCGGGGCCACGCCCAGCGGCTGCTCGGGGCAGCGCCCAACGGCCGGCCAGGCAGAGCCGTGCCCAAGTGGCCGGTCTCCCATGCCCTCGCCTGGCTGGAGGCCGAGCGCTCCTGGCAGGGGCCCGTGCCGTGCGCCCTTCTGGGAGCCGCGCCGAGCGCCCTTGCTGGGGGCCGGCGGTGGCTGGGCCGAGCGCCGCCAGTGGCCGCGCCGCTCCCTATCCCCTCCCCCCAAACGGCCGACGCGGCGGCCGGATCGAGGGCTATTAGGCCCTCCCGTTGGAGGAGGAAGACGAGGCCATCCCATTTGGGCGATGGCCAGTGAAGATGATGCGTCCACGTGGAGCATCAACGGCACGCGAGGGCTGTCCACGACGGGCAGCAATCGTACCGACGACCACAGGCACTGGTGGAGATGGCGAACGACGAGCAACTGCCGCTGCAGTGGGCGGAGGCGGTGGTGGTGCCGCCAAGTCGACATCCATGGGGGCCGATGCAGACGATCCCGTGTCAAACACCGGCGCCGGTGGCGACGGGGATGTAGTGGGGAGTCCACACTCCACCACCGGCAGCGGAACCACCGCTGTCCATCCATGGAGAACGCAGTAGTGCACATTTTGCACTTGCACACGGCGTGCAGGGATCGCATGCACCGGTGGAAGCGCTGCGGCTTGACCAGTGGCGTATGCCTCCAACATCGAATCATCAAGAATGTGCAGAACTTCGCGCATACGGCGTATGCTCATGGAAACGGTATGCTCCATACCTTGCTGTTGATGTGAAGATCGATCTTGTTGTTCTTGTGAAGAACAGCGCGTTCTTCCACTTTCCCCTTCTCTGATTTCTCCTTGAGACAGTGCTGATAACGTGTTGTATTCTATTGCAGTGCTCAGTGGCAAATGGAGAGACAACAAAGACAAATGACAGAGAATCACTGTTTATTGCAGAGATATTCCTATATATATATGTTACAAAGGGCATCTGACCCTTGGATCAAATAACCGTAGGATCAACGGTGGGATGGGTTTTGATCACATCACATTATTTTGTAACAAGTCTCACTCATAGTGTTCCCCCATCAGCTGGTGTAGACTGCGATGAATGAATGTGTCACGGGCTGCAAAGCGACAGCGCAACGCCTGAGTTCTTCTCTAATCTGTTTGCTCTGAGATCTAGTACTACGCTTATGGTTTTAACTTTTAAGGGTCGCGTATACATCTCTACTCATATAAAACATCAGTTCCCATGGTTTCCTTTTCGTAAGTCGTGCGTGTCGGTGTTTGATACCGACGGCGTACTACAGCATGTATCGCGTAATGCTTTTGGTAGGACGGCAAAGCTCGATGGTTCGTGATAGTCACGGTGGAATATGACGAGTTATACAGGTTCGGGCCACCACTAGACGTAATATCCTACGTCCTGTGAGTTTCTGGTGGTCATGTTGCTATGAGTTCGAGGGTTTACATGTGTGTACTGAGGGTAGGAGATGAAGGTCGTCTAGCAATCTAGCGGGATCTAACATTTTTATAGAGGTACCGTCTCAGCCTTATATAGCCAAGTGAGGAGATATCCTTGTACCGATCAAAATAATTACGTGAGTCTATCCACTACCTGCTGTGATTGCGCCAAGTTTTCCGGCATTAAGTTGGTCTATTCCGCAAAGCTCGCGCCCACCTGCATGTGCAGATCGAGTCTTGCGGCATTCTGGTGGCCTCTCAGATCCAGTGCGTGGGAGTTTAAGTCAGCTTCAGTTACCTCCTGTCAAGACCCACGATGTGTCCCTTGGACGACTTATCGGGGCCTTTCAAGCGGCCCATGAAGCGAGTTCGTGTCTTGATGACCCGAGATATTCATCCCCACGAGCCCTCAAGACTCAAGACAATTTTGGTATAATTGGCTCGAGACTCTAAAACCGAATCTGGGGTTGATGAAATATCTTTGCTGATGGGATGCTCAAAAAATGCTCTTGTGGGTTCAGATCCTTATGAATAGGTCCTGGATCTCTTCGACAAGATTGATGGCACCAGATTCGGACCCATCCAGGGACAGGTTCGAGGTCGCTAAGTGCCCCTAAGGGGGAGACGCTTAGGAGCTAGGCCCGCGAATCCGGACTTCGTTGATAAGACTGATGACGTCAGACCCGGACCCAGACCCACACAAGGAAGGACAGGTTCGAGGCCGCCATGTTTCCTAGAGGGGAAGTCGTTAAGAGTTGCACTCGCGAGTCTGGACCCCAACGACAAGACTGATGACGTTGGACCCGGACCCGCATAGGGATAGGTCTAGGAACACCACGTGTCCTTGAGGGAAACTCATCCCCACCATGCGCCCGCGAGTCCGGACCCCATCGACGGGATTGATGGTGTTGTAGATGAAAACTTAGCCCCGAACCTGCGGGGGTCCAATACCCGGCAGGGGCACCTCGTGGACTCGAAGTATATAACATATTACATGTACGTTGAGATCATGTTCACAATTTATAGATCTCTCTCTCAACTGCAATCGAGATCACGTTCAAATGCGTGAAAGAGACTGTTGTATGTGCATGTCATGAAAAAATTGTAGTCGCTGCCCTAACAACAAAACAAAATGTTTGTTGTCGCCCAGCAGTGCATATGTTGCTATAGGGTCGTTGTACGTAGATGACACACATCAGCACATGACATGGTTGATCGGTTAGCTACTTCATGGCTCGTCTCATCAACCCGCCAACCTGCTGGGCAAATCACAAACGTCCGGCTCGGCGGCTCTAGCACAAAATCTCATCCCTCATGGAGTTCCAGCAGTTCTAACTCCAGCACAACACAATAGCTCACTTAGTTCCAACTCCTATATTCGAGGGCCCATGGAGCACCCGCGGGTGGGGGAGAAAACCCGTCCCGAACCTGCAGATCCGTCAGGGGAAATTAAGACACGTCCCCGCCCCTGCTGGGTCCAAAAACCATAGGACCCTCCCCCCAACCTGCCCTCGTGCCATCCCTACTCGGGATCTGCGCCCGTGAGTTCAGACCCTGTCGACCGGACTGATGACGTCGGACCTAGATCCGCACAGAGACGGCTGAGGCTGTCACGTGCACTAGAGGGGAAGTCGCTCAGAAGTTGCGCCCACGAGTCTAAACCCCATTTGTGTCGTTCCAGCGCTTCCATCTTGATCTCCGGACCCCCTATGAGTGGGGCTGAAAGGGAAATAGACCTAATCATTTCTTATAATCGATTTTGGTGGTTGACGTCCAACACAAACCACATGGACTAACTAGTTTGTTTAGACATTATTTATCTCAGGTGCATAAGGTACAACACAAACCAAGAAAGAAATACAGTTAGGGACACAAACAAAATTGGAGCAAAGGACTTAGAGTGTGCTGGAAAATGGCGCACCGGACAGTGTCCGGTGCACCAGGCCCGAGCGCAATCAAACCAGCCACTCTCGGGAATTCACCAAGCGCGCTCCGCTATAATTCACCGGACTGTCCGGTGAGCCGGCGAGGCAATGGCTCCCTGCGCGCCAACAATCGACTGCAAAAGTCTGCAGTGGCAAATAGTGCCACGCAGAAGTCAGAGATCACCGGACTGTCCGATGCAGCAAAAAGACAAAGAGTTCCAACGGTCAATAGCTCCAAACCCTAACAGGCGCGCTGACGTGGCGCGCACCGGACAATAAACAGTGACTGTCCGGTGTGCCCTTCGCCAGCAGACCCAGCCAATAGCTATGGAAGTGGTTGGGGGCTATAAATACCCCCCAACCACCTCATTCAAAGCTATCCAAGCATTCTGAAGTGTTCATTCATTACAAGAGCAAAGTCCAACACTCCAAGACACAATCAAAGCAATCAATCCACTCTAAGTTCCCAAAATCAACTCTAGTGCTTAAGGGCTTGTGAGAGGATCATTTGTGTTCTTTTGTTGCTCTTGTTGCTTAGATTGCCTCTCTTACTTTCTCTTTCTAATTCCTAAGTGCTTTGTAAAGCTAAGCAAGAGACACCTAAGTGTGTGGTGGTCCTTCTGGGGTCTTAGTGACCCGATCGATTAAGGAGAAGGCTCACTCGGTCTAAGTGACTGTTTGAGAGAGGGAAAGGGTTGAAATAGATCTGGCCTTTGTGGCCTTCTTAACGGATACTGGGTTCTTTAGATCCAAACCTCGGTAAAACAAATCACCGTGTCCACTTGTGTTGATTTCCATTTGATTTGTTTTGCCCTCTTTCCTCTCTCTAACGTTTCCTTGCCAATATTGATTTGAGTTTGCTCTTAAACGTCATCCGCATCATTTGAGCAACTCATGGCAAGAGAAACAATCTTCCGCCTCAGATTTAGTTCTAATGCTAACCCCAGCCTTAATGTGTGTTTAAGTTTACAAATTTCAGGTTTCGCTTATTCACCCCCCTCTAGGCGACTTTCAGGGGCACAAGTCTTTAGTTCCTTCTAAGATTTCAATCCACCCAATAGATGTAGCCCCCGAGCTTTGAGCTGACTTGGGTAACAATCGGCTCGAAGGTCTCATAAAACCTCACTTTGGTGGATTGTCTTGCTGGCTTGACGCTTGGTTGGGTGGCTAATTGAAATCTAGTTGTTTTAATTATGCTTGAGGGAAGGCCCGACCGAGTGAAACTTGGTTGACTGAGATATGCTCAGCAAGACTATTGAGTTTGTCGATTGAAATTCAACTAATAGAGGCTTAGCTAAATTTTCTAGAGAAATCTGTCGTGGCACCCAATGGGTGTGTTTGTTGTCTCTTCCGTAAAACAGTTCCCTGAGTTGACATAGCATAATGATGTGTGTGAGCCAGTGATCAACTCATTCACTGACCTCTGATGTCATGTTCACTGCGTTGTGCCAGGGGTATGCTGCTTCTTGGAAATCGAAACGACCCTTGGTTACTTTTGATTGTTCATTATATGGGCGGGAAGAGAAAGGGAACCCTTTTGTTTCTTTAAATAGCTCAACCTGCCGTTCTGTGCTTCTTCGCTTGCCTTTGATTCCACTTCCTTGCAAGCCCTTCTTCCCCATGAGAACACCAATGCCGGAGGTAGGAGTCGCAAAATGGGGTTGTCGTTTACTCCCCCGTTAATGAAGAGGACGTTGGGTAGTAGAATCGTGGCTCCGACTCCACGGGGTTAGCAACTACACCCGTGGGCCAACAAGTGATCGTGACAGTGGTTGGTCGTGCTCCTGTGATCCCCCTTCTTTTGTGACTAACCTGAGTCCAAACCCAAGGCATCGAGGTGGACAATAGAGTCTGATGCGTCGGAATGCTATGACGGTCGGTTGAGGAGGAGGCGCTGGTGCAACCACGTGCCTAGTCAGCATAGCAACAGCCTGACGTTGCACATAGATGAGTCGGGTCGCCTGAGTCTAGGCACGTGCCGACGAGGCTCGAGTCATGACCGAAAGAGGTTTAGCCGCGACCTTCACCGGGGCCGCCCTAGATCTTAGCAAGGGCTTCTTCTTTGTTGGGGTGATGGTGTGGGACCTCGGGGCCTCCTTTCCCACACCCGCTACGTGGGGTAGGGTGCCCTTTTGGTTCGCGATGCAGGAGAGGGATCCGAAGCAGAAAACCTTTCGGTGGTGGCGAAGCTAAAGACTGGCCATAGAGTTGTTGTAGATCTACGTCGCACCCCCTACCAAATGCGCCAGTTGTCGGTGTTTGGTTCCGACAGCAAACTATGAGGTGTACCACATAGTGCTTTTGGGAGGATGATGAGGTCTATCGCAACTCGATGGTTCATGCGGGGCACGACGGAACATAGTGGTTTATACAAGTTTGAGCTACTCGAGCGCGTAATACCCTACTTCATGTGAGTTTGTGGATGTGTATTGCTCGATGATTGGAGACCCCACAATGAGTATGTGGTAATTTTTACCCATGATGGGTAGTGGGTACATGTAGTGGGATATATTTTCTCATGTGGGTATGGGTATGGTCTTATGGACCTGTTTGGATCATCTTTTTCTGATGAGCTTTTCTAAGAAGCTGGCTGTGGGTAAAATCTGGCGGTGGTGAGAAGCTGGCTAGTAAGAATTTGAGTGTTTGGCAACCTGGCTGTGAGAATAAGCTGGTGGTTAGAATCTAGGTGTTTAGATGGCCGGATTTACAAAGAACAGGTTATGAAATTAGGTACGGTAAAAAGGTCCTTTGTCCTACTAATGAGCAGTCAATTCAAAGTATATCATGTGTTCTCCATTACAACAATTTAGGTTACATGTACAAAATGTTAGCTACAAAATTTCATACTCGCTCCACGAACCCAATCTCTTGGTTTGTCTTCTATCACAAGTTCACAACCTTCAATAAAGAATAGAAGAAGGACCTACATGTAAACATGTGTACCATGAATACCACACTTTATTCATGTATTTAACTTACTACGAACCGACATGTAAATATACAAACAGTTCATGGTACCTTCATGTTCCTCATCGGTGCTTTCATCGTCTTCCACAAACCCCGACGATGGCATGGCTGACAGCTCTGGGTAGGAGGGAGAGAGTATTGAAGCACTCCGTACATGGAGTACCCAGTAATCAAAAGAGACGGAGAAGGACACTTACCTCGAAGGTGCACGATAACTTATCAAAGAAATGGAGGTGAAAGTTGCCTAGAGGGGGGTGAATAGGCAAACAGAAACTTTTTAAACAAAAACTAGAAACGAACTGGGCAAAACCAGTTCAGCTGGTGTCAAAACCGGTTCAACCGGTTTGCACGAGCTCAACTAAAGAATGAGATATAAAACTAAATTGATCTCAAAATCCACCCAGTTAACTTTGGAAATGAGATGTTCTAGTTGATCCACATGGTTCAAAGTAGTAGATCTGAGAAGAGCACTTCTCAAAATCCACACACCAAAAAGATATAAACAAATCTTCCACAGAATGGTGAGAGAACGAAGAACACAAACCAACACAATGAGCAAGAACACAAGAGACACAAGATTTATCCCGAGGTTCGGTCACACCACCAAGGTGCCCTACTTCCTCGTTGAGGCGCCCGCAAAGAGCCGAGTCTCTTTCAATCCCTAATCCTCCCTTTGCCGACCACAAAGGTCAAGCCCACACACTAATCTTTGCTCAAACAAGCGGGTAATACAAACTTTCTTGTGGTCTTCCACAAGATTTGGAGACTCACAAGAGACACCTAGTCATCTAGGAGCTAGAAGCTCCAAGAGTAATGAATCCACAAAGAACTCGATGTAGTACCAAAGCTCGAATCAATAAGAACAAGAAGGATTTGGAGATGAAGCACAAAAACCGCAGCTCTTCAATCTCACTCAAAGATTTCTCTCCAATGATTTAAAATGGGAGAGGCAAGAGGTGTGTGAGAGAGAGTGGGAGGTGTTTCTCAGGTTAGAAATGGAGTCCAAGTCGTGCTCTTGTGTGTGGGAGAGAGGTAGGAGTGAGTATATATAGGTGGGGCTCCAAAGCTGGATGTTTTTGACTTTTCTGCAGCAAAACCGGTTGAACCGGTCCTAAAACCGGTTGAACCAGTTTTCAAAAAGCTGCACACAGCTTTTTGGCTGACACAGTAGACTGGCAGAAAAAGGTGAACAGTACAAAAACCGATTCAACCGGTTTTAAAACCGGTTGAACTGGTTTCCACCAGACTGAAAACCGGTTGAGTGACCGGTTGAGCTGGTCCAAAAACCGGTTGACTGGGTTTTGAATACCAGCTGAACGAGCCTAGAAACCAGTTGAACCAGTATTTTCTAGAGAGCAATTTTGGCCAAGATAGACTTAAAAAGGTTGTACTACATACTTCCACTAAGGATTAACAAGGGTAAAATAGAAGTTTTGGATCAAGGATTTTGAGCTTTAGTACCAACACCAACCTTCTTTATGGATCCCCTGATAGTACGACGATTCCTATACTCAAGTTAAATAAAATATAATTAAGTAAACTCCTTGAGTCATTGGTGTCTCATGAGTGATTTCTCCATGGCGTTGCTGTTGTAATATTAGAGAAATAAGTGACATGCTTCCTTTATATTTAAATAAATTAAATATTCTAATTCCGAATAAAACAAGCATATAACTCAGACAAATGCCATATATAATTATTGCAGCAATGAACAGTAGCAATTCTAGAACATGTAAACATGTAAAATAGCATCTCAGGTCTATTTTATAATTAAACATGGCTTTCAGATGAAGAAGGCAGATTAAACAAATAAACATGATTGTTTATCTTAAAGTATTGCTCTCAAAATAGCGGGTTGCTGTAATAAACATCCCTCCAACGCTAATAGGTGATCAGAGATCCTCGACTAACGTGACAGCCCTATCTTACCAAATCAGGGTTTTAGATCAGATGTAATAAGCCTAATAATCAAATCTAAATACTAATAGTAAGGAGCTGTGTACTAAATAAAATAACAGAATTTAACACAGGTAAACAGCCTTAACAAAGAGAGATTTAATTAGGCACAAATAATATCAATGCTGAAAATGATAATACACTAAAACCCAGACTGTCACGTTGTCTCACTACACCGCTATCATCATCGAGCAAAAATCCGCCCACAACAGTGCAATCACACCTAAGTATTTAATACTAGCAGATTGCACAAAATTAAACAGTAAATAAAGTGAGACAACGAATAACTCACAGCACGTAGATTGTCTACGTGGGAAGACCAGCTCAGCGAACACAAGGTTCTGTCCCAGAAAACCAATTCCGCCGCCCACGTCCGGGCCTGCACGGCGGGAGGTTGACAGAGATACTAGAGCCGCTGCCGGAGCCGAGGGAGACGTCCACGGCACCAGCCCGAGAAGACGAACACCGCGCAGCAGGGAGCCCAGGCACCAGGCCACGGTGGACAATAATCAGAACAGACAGAGCACCACACAGGTGCACTAATGAAGCAAGGAGCACAGGTAAATCTCACTGCACAAGATCAGCACCACCTCTATCTTTTCACCAGCTATCTAAAACAAGAATCGCTAGAGACTAATTGGATCAGGTGACTGGAACAGCAAGCAGAGAAGATCAACCGTGTTTCTCCAGGGGATTAGCACCCATGCTTTTAAAGAGACGAGAAGGGAAGAGAAGACCAACTGATTTGCGAGCATCTCGGATGGAGTAGCGCGAGCATCTCGAACGTATGGGCAGCGCCAAGCTCGGCCTCCCTCCAACCGCCGCCGCCGCTCAGCCTTTGTCTTTCATCTCCCTCTGTGCGTCTCGTACGTTTCTTTGGCACCGTGGTGCCCTAGCTAACCTCCCAGCCGGCTGGGCTGCTCGGCCTATTGGGCCTTGAAGTGGCCCAGTCCGGCTGGCCACAATTTTTTTTAATAAGGGGAAAATCCCTTAAACAAACAGCAATCCCCACCATTTTCACTCTTATTTTCTGATCAATGTCATTGAGCTCCCGTACTGTTTATATACTACTTTTCGGCAGAGGTACTTGTTAGGTTTGAACCAAAGCCTATCCCAGTGTACTCCAACCCTGCACGAGTAAGCGGAGGACTACGCCTTGATCCACAAACCCTAGTGTGAGAATCTTCGCACAAAAGGCACATAGTACTAGGCAGATTATCTGCTTCTCTTACGGGGCAGGGCGTTACGGTCACCCTTTAATATCTATTCATGAGCTCACTAGAGAGAAAACCCCATTCTCTCCTGGACTGCGACCCCACAGTCAGCTCATATAGGTGAAATCGTTAAGGAAATTCTGTAGGACAATTTCCCTGCTTATAGCATTGACTTCATTAAGAGCATATCGCTTAACCTGCCATACAGACAGAGCACAGCAGCTCATGAGACTCTTTATCTTTTGTGCTCTTGGTTCCACAGTGCTTCGTTTCCTGGAGCCTGGATCTCGGGATCTC
This sequence comes from Zea luxurians, assembly GCA_029449295.1. NCBI lineage: Eukaryota > Viridiplantae > Streptophyta > Magnoliopsida > Poales > Poaceae > Zea > Zea luxurians. Next base: position 8,856,813 of record JAOPSE010000012.1, on the reverse strand, counting down.
CGATCACACAGGACAGTTATCCGCATTTGAAACCGCTAACAGGGTACGAGTCCCATTCCCATGCACGCTGCTTGGATTGGCTTTTGAGCCAGTCCTTTGGTGAAAGGATCAGCAAGGTTCCTTTCAGACTTGATGTAATCTACTGTTATTACACCCGTCTCTCTAGCATGCCAACATGAATCAAGTCGTCTTCTGATATGCCTCGAGGATTTTTGGTTGTCCTTTCTACTGTTCACTTTCAGCAACACAGAAGTGTTGTCACAGTATACTAGGACAGCCGATATCGGCTTTGCTAGCATTGGAAGGTCTGACAATAGGTCTCTCAACCATTCAGCCTCCAATGCTGCTGAATCAAGTGCAACTAATTCAGCCTCCTTGGTGGAACGTGTCGACACTGATTGTTTAGACGATCTCCATGACACGGCCCCACCAGCTAAAGTGAACACATAGCCACTTGTAGACTTCATTTGATCCGAGTCAGAGATCCAGTTTGCATCACTGAATCCTTCAAGCACTGACGGAAATCCGGTATATTTAATACCAAGATTCATCGCTCCCTTCAAATACCGAAGCACTCTGTACAAGGCTACCCAGTGTCTATCTCCTGGACTGGCCGAATAACGAGCCAGTCTGCATACTACATATGAGATATCTGGTCTAGTTGCACTGCTCAGGTACATGAGAGATCCGATGATCTGCGAATATAGTAGCTGGTTCACAGGCTCGCCTTCATATTTACTGAGCGTGTAGGATGGATCATAGGGCGTGGTGACTGGTTTACAGTCCATATGTCCAAAGCGAGTCAGAACCTTTTCCACATAATGGGATTGTGACAAAGTAATCCCATCCTCACCCTTTATCAGCTTGATGTTCAGTATAACATCAGCTTCACCCAAGTCCTTCATATCAAAGTTCTTAGAGAGGAATAATTTTGTCTCCATGATAGCCTCCAAATCGGTCCCAAATATCAATATGTCATCAACGTATAAACACATGATGACACTTTTGCCCCTAGAGAAGCGATAATACACACACTTGTCGGCTTCGTTTACACAAAACCCGGCAGTGGTCAGAGTATTATTAAACTTCTCATGCCATTGTCTGGGAGCTTGCTTCAGACCATATAAGGATTTAATCAAGCGACACACTTTGCTCTCTTGTCCTTTAACCACAAATCCTTCTGGTTGTTGCATATAAATTTCCTCTTCTAGCTCTCCATTTAGGAATGCTGTCTTTACGTCCATTTGATGAACAAGAAGTTTATAAGCAGCAGCCAGTGCCAGAAGCACACGGATTGTGGGCAATCGAGCCACCGGAGAATAAGTATCAAAATAATCCTCCTCTTTCTTCTGAGTAAAACCCTTAGCCACAAGACGGGCCTTGTACTTTTCAATAGTACCATCGGGTCTCCTCTTCCTCCTAAAGATCCATTTACAGCCCACAGGCTTGCAACCAGCTGGGAGATCAGTTATCTCCCAAGTTCCGTTCAAGATGATTGAATCCATCTCGCTACGGACAGCCTCCCTCCAGTACTCTGCATCCGGAGATGTATATGCCTCTGTGAGGGAGCGTGGTTCTTCATCCACTAGATAAATAATATAATCATCACCCAGAGACTTTTCAGTCCTTTGTCTCTTACTCCTCCTTAACTCCAAATCTGGAGTCTGGTCATGGACACTCGAGGGCAGAGAATATGTCCGAGATGGACCATCTGGGGCTACTACTTCCTTATCACGCATAGGGAAGATGCTCTCAAAGAATGTCACATCCCGAGACTCCATAATTACATTTACAGCGATTTCGCTTGTCTCGGAATGGACCACTAGAAATCTGTCACACCCGGATTTTAGGGGTCGAAAACCCAGGCGCGAACATAATCACCAGGTGTGCTGGGACCAAGTCTCACACATATGATGAATCATGGCACAGGATCGAATGTCACATCTTTACTATATAACAGGAGTTCTATACAAAATAATTAATTACATTATAACGGTCCAGCAACCCAAAGTTGACTGGGAGACGACGGCCTAGACCTCTCACGAACACATCTCAGCATCCTCCATGCGACTCATCCTGCGGTACCTGTTCTTGACCTGTGGGGTGGTGTGAGACAGCAAGAGTGAGCTCACATACGTTCATCGCTCAACAAGTTGTGGGGAATAATGTGCATGAACTCGCCAAAGGTGGGAGCTCACGTGAAGTGTAAGGCTTACCAAAGAGGATGGTTAGAGCTGAGCATTGCTTTTAAAGTTAGTCAAAATTTTATTAGCAGTTACTAAGTATAAGTAAATACCAAACCCAATTTATGTAGTAGAACAAAAGTAACAACTTCACCTGCGATGCAATGCATATGACAAATTGAATTTAGTTCCATAATTTAATCATGTGAGTGTCCGAGCTGCTCTTGACCGTGAGCACGGCTAGTATACCAGTTTTACACTCTGCAGAGGTTGCGCATCTTTACCCACAAGTCATGTTACCCATCTGCCAAGGGATCGCGACTTCCCATACACCTCTACCGAGGAGGCGAGGCAGGGTAACACTACGAGGCCTTTACAAAGTTCCACTAGCTTCAGAAAACCCGCTACAGTTTATAGGAAGCTCCAATGCAGGAATCCCTTGCAGGACCGCCATCGCAGCAAAATCCTCCCGAGGGCCTCCCTACACTGACCACTCCCCTACTGCCCTTGCCCCTTTCGGGTAAGGTAGTCTAACACTAGCTTTCCTAATTAATCAGCCAAGGGGTCCCATTCCTCCCTTGTGGTAGCACTGTTTTCCCGGGTGGTTCTCCATGTTCCAATTAACATAATGATCTCATCATGAACAATAAATAACAACTGATAACAAAAGTATGAATAATATGTATCTCAATGCCCAAATCCACATATAGCACTAGCAAGTACTACCCAGAAAGTTTAGTGGTAAACAAGGCATAAAGATAGACAAACTAGGGTAACCTATTAGGTCCCATCAAATTAACCTATGCAGATCATTATGATTAATTAGAACATGAGTGGGTAAAAAGAAGTGATCAAGGGCACAACTTGCCTGGCACTTGAGATTCCAGGTACCAACTTGCTTTTCAGATGACACATGACCTCACTGCTAGTCGTAGCAATACAAACAAACAGTGTATAGGCAAAATTTAACATCACATCAAACATGAGAACAAACTGCATAATAATAATCTATGTTGTGTAACGAGATCGTAGGAACAAGATTCACTAAATTTGGAGTTATAGTTATTTAGTTATGAATTTCTGAAGTTATTAAGCACCTAGAACAGATTAATTCAAATGAACAATTTTGCTTCAAGTTTCATGGCTAAACAGTGTTACTAGTTGATATACAATACTAAAATAAAATTATTGCAACTGGAATGACTCAATTTGGAGTTAAAATGAATTAAATATGAATTATACAAGTTTTAAGATTTATTTTTATACTAAAAATCAATTTCTAATATTAATTATCTAGTTTCTCTGTTATCTGGACTGCGCGTCAAATCCTGGAAAAGTCAGGGGCCTAAACTGAAGTTTTCTAAGACTCAGTGAATAATGAATGCGGACGGCGGGTTGTTTTCCAAATTTCCCGAGGGCTTATGTGTCAAATGGGTGATCCAAGGGGTATCGGAGAGATCTAACCGTCCGATCGCCACTGATCGGCCCAGATTAGACCTCAGGTGGAGTGAACCGGTACAATCTATCATCCGTTGGATCAAAATCCGACCGTCCGGATTAGATCAAGTCTCACCGAAACGGTACACGATCTGGGCCACACAACCGTCGATTCACGGGCCGGATTTAATGAGCGAAGGGGTACGCTCATACCTAATCCTATCCGTTCAACCATGATCTAACGGTTCGCATCACCCCTGACCCTGATCAAATCTTAGCCCCCATTTCGGATCCGAGGACTCCCACATGCCTTCTTCCTCCGACCGAGCTGGGCGGCGAGACCCTGCCCCATCTGCGGCGGCGCACAAAAATCGGCGACCGGATTGACGCCCAAGAGCTCCAACAACTACCCCGGATGGCGCAACACGTATTCGAGACAAAGACGAGACGATGGAAGCAGTTCTTACCAAGCTTGGCGGCGTGGAAAGTCCGGCCCACGGCTGTATGCGGTTCCAGGGTGAAGCACCAATTCCGGCGAGAAATCACCGGCCCCACGGCGGCGGTCCTCACTTGCCGAGGATACGTACATGCGCGGAGGCTTCCCGCGACGCTCCAAGAACACCCGCCAGGGTCGAGGAGTTGCCCACGGACGAGATCCATGGTGGCGGCCAACAAGTGACCAGTTCTTGGCAATGGCGACATAGGAATAGTAGCGCGGGTTGGGGAAAGACGAAGGGAGAGCACGAGTTTTATACTCCCGGCACGAAGGCGTCATCCGTTCACAACCTCCCGCGAGATCCGCTCGAGCCCGCCGTTTGCGCGCGGTCTGTTGCGCGAGCGCGACGAGGAAGACCAACCTGACAGCGCGGTCCCACGAACCAGGGAGGCGCGGGTGTGAGGGAGGAGCCGAGCGATAGGGCCCGCGTGTCGGCGCCTGGAATCCAGGGTTTTGCGCGCGCATGATGGAGCTGAGACACTGGCGAGAAGGGCCCGCCTGCCAGCGCGACAGCGACATGGGCCGAGGGGAGAGCTAGTTGGGCCGAGCCAGGGAAGAAATCAGCCCATGCGCGTTTTCCATTTTTCTTTTATAATTTCTGTTTTATTTCCAAATCAAAAACTCAAACTAAATTCGAATTCTGGTTTTAATTTCCAGATTTCAAACATCAAACCAAATTCTAATTATTCTATTACTTGCACTGAAATTATTTATTTATTATTCTCCATATTGTGTAAATATGGAAGAAAAGAATGACTTTATTAAAATTTCCTTTCTCCCCTATATTTTATATTTTCATTTGAGGTCAATTTAAATTATGATTCCTTGATTCAAATAAGATGCATCACATAAATAACATCAGCATGAGATGCACATTTCTTTATTTATTTGTTTGTTATTTGCATAATTTAATGCCATTAGTTGAGTATGTAGAGAAAATAAAAAAAAGAAATCAAGGAATCCCTAAAAACACCCACTTATTTATTTATCTAATCATTTTATGTTTTTTTTTTCTTATACCAATTTTGGGCTTTACAAAATCTATAAGCTGCACTGTTATGTGCATAACCCAGGAAGACACAGTCTACGGTCTTAGGGCCTAACTTTCTCTTCTTCGGCAACGGGACATTCACCTTTGCAAGGCAGCCCCAAGTCCGAAGATGTGAAAGATCTGGCTTCCTTCCTTTAAATCCTTCATAGGGTTTGGCCTCACGGTTGCGAGGCGGCACCCTGTTCAGGACATAGCATACTGTGAGTACTGCCTCGCCCCACCATATGTCAGGCATCCCCGAACTTTGCAACAAAGCGTTAGCTAAGTCACACACCGTTCGGTTCTTCCTTTCAGCTACCCCATTTGACTGAGGTGAATATGGAGCGGTGGTTTCATGAATGATTCCACACTCTTTGCAGTACTCATCAAAAAGGTTGGAAAGGTATTCACCTCCTCTATCAGACCGCAGCCTTTTAATTTTCTTGTCTAACTGGTTTTCAACTTCAGTCTTATAGATCTTAAAGTGTTCTAGTGCCTCATCTTTAGTTCTGAGTAAGTAAATATAACAGAACCTGGTAGCATCATCTATCAAGGTAAGAAAGTATCTTTTACCGCCTTTTGTGATTATACCATTCATCTCACAGATATCTGAGTGAATTAGTTCTAAAGGAGTGGTACTTCTGCCTTCAACCGTATGAAACGGTTTTCTAGGCTGCTTGGCTTGCACACAAATACCACATTTTACACCTTTAACATGTTTATATTCAGGAATTAAAGACATGTCACTTAATCTCTTAATGGCCTCAAAATTCACATGACACAAACGGGAATGCCATATATTATTAATGGAATCGTTATTACAGACTACATTAACATGGTAAGAAGAATGATTATTCAAAACAGAAAGACGGAACAAACCGCCTGACTCATATGACTTTCCAACAAAAGTACCAAACTTAGACAGGACCACTTTATTAGACTCAAACACTAATTTGAGACCCTGTCGACATAGCAGCGACACTGATATGAGGTTCCGGCTCATCGATGGCACATAGAGTACGTCCTTCAGCACGAGCGTCTTTCCTAAAGTTAACTTCAGGTAGACCTGTCCAGTACCTCGAACTGCTGCCGGAACACCATTTCCCATCAAGACTGGTGCGCTGTTGTATCCCTGGAATGAAGAGAACATGGATCGATCAGCACAAATATGAACAGTAGCACCGGAATCCATCCACCAGTCATCTTGGACTTGCCATAAAGGCCTGAAGTGCATACCCTGGGGTGGAGTTAACCACCACGTTCCCTTCTTTGCGCTGAGGTGGAGGACCTTTTCCCTTCCTAAGTTTGCACCTCCGAGCTGTATGTCCGGAGACTCCACAAACGTAGCAGATAAAGTCCTCCTTTTCTTCTTCATCTTTTTGGACTTAGGTTGGTTCATATTCTTCTGTGGAGAGTTCTTCTTCTTCTGGAATTTTCTATCTCCACCCTTCTCAACAACGTGAGCCTGAAGTTGCTGGGATGGCTTGTTACTGGACCTTGCACGCTCTTCCACATTTATCGCAGCTGACAACTCAGTGAGAGTCATTTGCTTCTTCATGTGGCGGCGTGAAGTCACAAAGTCTCGCCAAGAAGGCAGGAGCTTTGCCAGTATTGCATTCACCTGAAAACTGTCTGGTAGGACGCAGCCATATTGGACCAAGTCCCTAACAAGGAGTTGAATCTCCTATAACTGCTCCATAACAGACCTTCCCTCAGCCATTTTATAGTTGAGGTAGTTTTCCGTTGTGAATGACTCATTGCCATTGTCAACTTCAGAGAACTCGTTCTCAAGTTCAGTCCATAGACCCTTAGCGGAGGTAAAACCAGAGTACACGTCAAATAAGCGGTTCGACAAGACGTTCAGCAGACGAGACAAGCATGCCTCATTGGCTTCGTCCCACTTGGCTTTCTCCGCTAGTGCGGCGGCCTTCGCTGCATCATCAGAATCATCTGATGCAGCCTGTGGAATAGCCAACGTCACTACCCAAAATAATTTTAGGTCAGTGAGCCACATGCGAGTCTTAATCTGCCAGCGCTTAAAGCTAGCGCCGTCGAACGCTTCAGGCTTAATGACATCAGAACTGGAGGCCATAATACGGATTGGTTTTCTAGATTGTTGTAATATTAGAGAAATAAGTGACATGCTTCCTTTATATTTAAATAAATTAAATATTCTAATTCCGAATAAAACAAGCATATAACTCAGACAAATGCCATATATAATTATTGCAGCAATGAACAGTAGCAATTCTAGAACATGTAAACATGTAAAATAGCATCTCATGTCCATTTTATAATTAAACATGGCTTTCAGATGAAGAAGACAGATTAAACAAATAAACATGATTGTTTATCTTAAAGTATTGCTCTCAAAATAGCGGGTTGCTGTAATAAATAGCCCTCCAACGCTAATAGGTGATCAGAGATCCTCGACTAACGTGACAGCCCTATCTTACCAAATCAGGGTTTTAGATCAGATGTAATAAGCCTAATAATCAAATCTAAATACTAATAGTAAGGAGCTGTGTACTAAATAAAATAATAGAATTTAACACAGGTAAACAGCCTTAACAAAGAGAGATTTAATTAGGCACAAATAATATCAATGCTGAAAATGATAATACACTAAAACCCAGACTGTCACGTTGTCTCACTACACCGCTATCATCAGCGAGCAAAAATCCGCCCACAACAGTGCAATCACACCCAAGTATTTAATACTAGCAGATTGCACAAAATTAAATAGTAAATAAAGTGAGACAACAAATAACTCACAGCACGTAGATTGTCTACGTGGGAAGACCAGCTCAGCGAACACAAGGTTCTGTCCCAGAAAACCAATTCCGCCGCCCACGTCTGGGCCTGCACGGCGGGAGGTTGATGGAGATACTAGAGCCGCTGCCGGAGCCGAGGGAGACGTCCACGGCACCAGCCCGAGAAGACGAACACCGCGCAGCAGGGAGCCCAGGCACCAGGCCACGGTGGACAATAATCAGAACAGACAGAGCACCACACAGGTGCACTAGTGAAGCAAGGAGCACAGGTAAATCTCACTGCACAAGATCAGCACCACCTCTATCTTTTCACCAGCTATCTAAAACAAGAATCACTAGAGACTAATTGGATCAGGTGACTGAAACAGCAAGCAGAGAAGATCAACCGTGTTTCTCCAGGGGATTAGCACCCATGCTTTTAAAGAGACGAGAAGGGAAGAGAAGACCAACTGATTTGCGAGCATCTCGGATGGAGTAGCGCGAGCATCTCGAACGTATGGGCAGCGCCAAGCTCGGCCTCCCTCCAACCGCCGCCGCCGCTCAGCCTTTGTCTTTCATCTCCCTCTGTGCGTCTCGTACGTTTCTTTGGCACTGTGGTGCCCTAGCTAACCTCCCAGCCGGCTGGGCTGCTCGGCCTATTGGGCCTTGAAGTGGCCCAGTCCGGCTGGCCACAATTTTTTTTAATAAGGGGAAAATCCCTTAAACAAACAGCAGTTGCTTCATAAGGATCACAAACATCTTTGTCTCACCTTTTGAAGCAAACACAAATCAAACCCTGTGACTTGTACCATTTCACCATATATGAGTTCAAATCATGGCTTCAAGTCACCTTACTGATGCATCAATATATTATAACTCTTCATAGCTGATTAGTTCATCGACTTAGTGCAAGTACTCTCTTCTTCACCTTAGCCATGGTACCTCGGTCCACAAGTCGTCGCTTGGCCTTCACCTTTGCTTAGTTCCTTGAAGCCCTTTCCTTGCTATCTTCACCCTATCAAGCCATTCTTGAGTCACATCATATTGAGCATCCATTGAGAGAATCATTTCTTCAATATTGTGAACCTTGCTTGAATGTGGTCTAGATATAAATGCTAAGATCAATCAAGCTCTAGTTTGATTCTCATAGAAGCATATATGGACTAATAGTAATATGGTCAAGCCTATTCATGATTCCTCATATCTCATTCACTTTGGCTTGACCAATCATCTTAATCACTTCAACCTCTATTCTGATCATATTTATGCATAATGATTTCTTAGGTCTTGTCCATATATTCAAACCAATATAGAGACCATATTATATCCATTTGCATTGTCTCACTGGTTATTTAACCTTGTGTTGAACCTTTGTTCACTGATCATTATACACTATTCAAGTATGTTCATCATACTGAATTTCCTGTTCAACACTTAGCAAACTTGTTAGACCTTTAAATGTGTTGTTATCCAAATCACCAAAACTCACAAAAGGAATGAATGCACTTTCAGGAGGAGACCAGGCGCCGGAGCATCGACGGACGGAAAGAGGGAGGTTGGACGGTGTGGCCAGGGGCGGACTCACGTTGGGCTGCCACTCAATTTTCTGATTCTAATGGAGTTTTTATCTTACTCACCGTAGCTATAAAGGTCCATTAGTAAATAGGCTTTTATTTAGCCCCCACTTAGATTTTGGACCCCACTCAAATTTTTGGCTAGATCCGCCCCTGGGTGTGGTGGCGATGAGACGGGAGGGGAATAGGGTAAAATCTTAGCATGAGAGGGGGAACGATGGTGGGTCTCCTGCTACTCGGTGACCGACGGTGACCCGGTGCCGGAGGTTGAAGAGACGGAAAGAGTGCGGTCGCCTGGTGTGGCGGCGACGAGACGGGAGAAGAGACGAAACCCTAGCTGTTGTCGAGGCGGTTGAGACAAGAGAACGGTCATGGGCCTCCTGTTTTCTGCTGCAAAGAATGCAAGAAGTCGGACAACTTTCTGAGGCAGCGGACGAAAAGGTGCTTCTTGCGTTGGCACCCGTTGGGCTACCGCTTGCGCTTAAAGCGCTTCCTGCATAAGCCGACTGAGAAGCTGGCCGTTTGGTTCAGCTTTTAGCTTTTGGTGGCTAGAATCCCAAAGAAGCTGATCCAAACAGGGCCTATGTGCCCGCTGGGTATCTAACCCGCTGTCATCCTTAAACTGATGTAAAGATTTGACTCGTATTAAAACTAGGACCAACCTAGAATGGTTCTTTGGATAGGCCCTAACCCCGAATGCAACTAGGCCATTCCAGGCCTTTTCATCCCTTCCTCAGCTTAGATTGGAGCCACACCTACGAGCACCTGAAATCGAACCAAACCAAACATTTCTAAGTTTTAGTGAACAACCCGGTTCTACTCCATCCTGATCTAGAACTGTTCCTGACGTAGAACCGATCCAGTGCTGTCGATGGACCCCTTAGAGCTTGTTTGTTTGTGCCAGAATGTACCCAGGAATCGTTCGAGCGGATCAAAACCTACATAAATTAGGTAAGCAATCTGACTAAGGATCGTTCCTGTGACCGTTCTCTAAAAATCGAGCAGGCCCTTAATGTGTCGTTGTTCTATAAATAGATTTAGGCCTTGTTCGTTTTGTCCAGGAATGAAACAGGAATCAATTCAGCTGATCAAAACTTATATAAATTAAAGAAATAAACCGGCTAGGAATTATTTCAGGCCTCCGTTCCGGAAGAAACGAACAGCCCTTAAGTAAAGTTGAAAGGAGCTTGGAACCTAGGGAGTGTCTTGCACAACAGATCGATCAAAGCACAAATAGATTTGCAAAACGAATTTTAATTTGCTTGCCGGTGTGGGTGGTGTTCATTACCGCCACCGTAGCAGCGTAAACAAATTGAATATGTGTGCGCCGACGCCGACGCCGACGCCATGGATGCATCATATGTATCCGGTGATGGTGTCCGTCACGAGGCGTGCACGAGTGGCGTTAACTCCTCATCCTGCAACGGGAAGAGCCGCGCATGCATGCAACAGATATTTATTTATTTAATTACACGCAAGGCATCGGGTCCTGGTCAGCCTCACCCTCACCAGTATTACATAAAGTTGATATAGATATGGCATGGTAGGACGAAGCAAGTTTGATGAAGATAGAACTTGTATACGTTGTCGTTAGGTTGTTTGGGATGGTTCCAAGTTTATAATATTAATTTAATTAGTTTTAAAATTAATTTAATCTAAATAATAAATAAAATGATTTATCTAAAAATCTTAGTTTCACGATTTTCTGAATCATCTCCACTAAATCTGCTAGATCATTAAGGGTCCGTTTGGTACAACTCCAATTCCTGATTCTTTAGCTCTAGATTCTGATCCTTCTAAGGAGCTGATCCTTCTGATTCTCCTGGAGAATCAGAATCATTTTTAAAAACCGTTTGGCAAGCAAACTGATTCTTGTTTAATGGCAATTGCGGGTAGGAGGTAGGAGGTCGCGGGAGGGTCAGGCGTTGTGCAGGTTGGGCGCCGTGGGGTGTCGTTGTTTCTTTAATGGCAATTGCGGGTAATTTTGGACAAACATTGAGGGAAGGTTCATATTTGGTTGGTTGAGGAGCTGTTTTGAGGGAGGGTGGAGCAGGTTTTTTTAGCTCCCACGTTTCTATACAAAAACGACTCTCAATCCTTCCTGCTCCACGTGAGAATCAGTTCACAAAACACTTGTTTGGCACGGCTCCTCCGGATCCTCGCCTAGAATCAGGAGTTAAAGCTGTGCCAAACAGGCCCTAAATCTGCTAGAGCTGGAGCTATAAACTGGACCTAAAATAAGCTCGGCTTCTCGGAACAACTTTGGGCCTTGGAAAGGCAGTAATGTTATAACAGGCCGCAAAGAGGCTACCATCTATTTAGGCGGCACCCCTAACAATTTGCCACCAGCACTGGATTCTCATCGTTCATGTGCCCAGATTTTGCAGGCCGAGCTTTTACTTTCCACCCCCAACGATGGGCGCCTGTTTTTTCTTCTCTTCTTAGTTCTTACAAAAGCAAAGCACTGACCTTTTTCCAAAGCAAATAAACACTGTTCCGCAAGGAAACACCAGGGACGATGACAGCAAGACCTGAGCGCAGATTCAGTCTCTTCTCTTTTTTTTTCTTTCTTTCCCTTTGCACATGATTTTTATGTTCTCCAGATGTTAATTGCTGCTGCCTTGCTGGGATTTCATGCCATAACACAATAAAAACTTCTCCATTCCTCACGCCACTGCCATTTTTTTTACCCAAACACAACAGGACCAACCGACCAGGCTAAAGAATCACAAATGAATCTGAATAAATACTATCGCAATTCTTTTGCTCCCACGGACAGTTCATCATTCATGGCCCCCCTCCCAAACCTGAAAACTAAAACTGAGGGGAAAGAAAAAGGGAACACAAAAAGGAGAGAGAAAAAAAAAGAACCCTTAGTAATCAGCCTTCTTGCTTTCCTTGCCGTTACCATCGCCCACCACATTTACAGCGACTCCGATCCAACCCCTGCAGTTCTTCCCCTGCCTGCGAGGTTGCGACGCCTCTTGTGCGTCCTCTCGGCTGCCCTCTATCGCGAGCTGGGCACGCTGTACTGCCACACCATGATCTGGGAGCAGTCGGAGGGGATCCCCTTCAGCTTAGCTCGGTCTTCAAGTAGCACTTCTTGCACGAACTTGATCGAGTCCTGCGATCACATCAGTAACTAACTGTTGGTAGCTTATTGCTTGCACATGACAAGTAGATCATGAATTTTGAGTATCGGCTCGTAGTTCAGAAGGAAGCTTCAGACGGTTTGCGTGCCTGCATCTACAGGGTTCCTTGTGACATATGTTGAGAGTGATTATTCTAGATAAAAAAAAAGATCATGAATTGAATCCAGACAATTTATCTACTATACCCGAACCTTGTTCAGAAGGAACATGAGTGGACATGCTTGACCTGCAGTGATTGACTTCAACCATTGACAAGGTCAGCATCCAGTCTGTTCCAACCGCTTGCCTTTTTTTTTCTTTGAGATTGTGTTTAGCACGTTTTTTTATCAAGAAAAAGGAAGATTTTACAGGACCTTGTAACACACACAAGCCAATCACAGCCCACATCGTAGACACTGTTATACTAGAAACTGATGGCTTTCATTTTTCAAGTAACAGAAGGAAACCAATTCAGAGTATGAAACCATTCCTTGACATAACACTTCAAATTACTAATGCCAATGGCTTAACATTTCATCTTCAAATTACTAATGTCAATTCAGAGTTTTTATACGACAACATTCTCAAGAGATGGACAGCCAAAGATTGCTAATATCTGAGACCCAGTCCCTTCACTGAGTCAACCACATACCATAGCTTGCTAAATGCTAAGTACTACCCCCATTTTTTTATTTGAGATAGTTCAACTTTATACTAACAAACGTCAAATAAAAAAAAATCGGAGGGAGTACGTTGTATCATGCCAAAGCAAAATTTAATTGAACTAGACTTGCTCGGTCACTAACACTCTGTCCACAAAGGCGGGGTTGGACTAACCTGTGAAGTGTCTGGTAATGACGTTGGCCGTCCCCACCGCTCAGGATCCCACAAAATAGAGCTATTGAACGCAAAACCTGAGACGTCGATCGTGTGGGCTCGTGTACCAGCGGCACCAGCAGGATTCAGGTCAGCTTCCGTGTTATACGTCACTGAACGGGTGGTCCCGTCGTTGAAGTCCCTTGAGAACCAACCGACGACCTTTGAGGCACTGCACAGTGGACCCTCCACTACCACTTTCTTCTCGCCCGCCGATATTGTTGCCACAGGCCATGTACCAAACGCCCTGCACATTTTGAAATGTTAGAAAAAAAACATCTAAAGGCACCCACATCTGAGATGAAATTCAACAAGAACCATGCAACATGCACCAAAACATGTGTGATGCAAGAGGTAGCTTTGCCTGTGATCTATGTGTCTCATCTTGACTGGGTCAGAAGAATTATGGATTATGGAATTGAAAAGCATTGTGCCACCAAACCTTGACTAGAATGACACTAACCACACATCAGCCAATTGATTTTAATTCAAAGGAAGAAAAAACAGAGGCATCTGATTTTCCTCAACTCGAAAGAACACGTGATAGGAGGGGAGACCTCCATTGACACATCTTTAACATGCTGACTACTATAGTTTTGACCGCTCATCCAAATCATTTCATACAAGGAATAGACTGAGTTATTGCATGTAAACTATACAGTACAGCTATACTACGGGATGATGCAACGGTTCACGATCAATGCAAACTTGAGTGAGCAGACGTGTTCCCAATATGCAGTCAAACACAACTACATAGGCATAGTAAAACTCAACTGGAACAAACGAGCTTATTCAAACATTAAGGTAAACCGTAACCAAATTTCAGCCTCCTAGGATTAAAAGAATCCAATGCTAAATCTCAACCAGACGCAAGAGGCATTACCTGCGGTCAAAACCCAGCCAATTAGTATAGTAAACCACACTTATAGTCACTGTAGTGTTCACCTGCACTCATTTGTTTCTGGTGGCTGGTAAGTTCTAGGACAGGCATGCTATGACCTATGTGAGACAAGGCATAATGGATGCTCCTACCTCTGTTGCATTATTATGCTGGAGCCCCCACAAAAAGCATCAGGGGCCACAAAGGCAGATGTGCACGCATCTCGAGGACTGTAAAGATTAAAAGGGACACACACACACACAAAGAGAAGGCAAACTAGAAAAACAAGCACAGATGTTTTGGTGCCCAGGTGCAGGTAAAATCTTGCATGAGGAAAAGATGCTGTTTTTACCCCATCATGTTCCTCTAAGCGAAAAAGACTGTTCTTCCAGGGAAGATCGCCACTGTGCTATCACGTGGCATGAGTACTACTGTAGTAGTGATCTACTAGTACCATTGTACTAAACCAAGGTCTGATCCCCTCTCTTTATGAAAGCAAGCACCCATCAATGTTAGAACGCTACCATCGGGAAAAATGAAGGCAAAAGGTGAGTCAAATGTTGATGTGTTTTCAAGTTAAGAGGCAAAAGGTTTCGGAATTTGATGCTGAGTAAGATTGCTTTATGCATGTATTTTTTTTTTGAAATGTAGATTGCTTTATATCTATAAGCATCTAAACTTGTAACAGCATCCGCTAACAATGTTCAGATGGATAAGCAAAGGGGTTAAAGGGGCGGTCAGAACAAACTTCAGATGCTATACTAGTGTCATACCCTGGTGGAAATACTGGATTTCATACTCTGATGAGAATTCATGGTCATGCAAGTAAGAGACCCAATAATCAACATCAAACGTTGGTAAAATGAAATGTGAAATCTCATTTTTGCAAGACTTTCCAAACTCCTCATGAGAAAAATCTCCAAAGACAACTGGTGGTCTGCACAGAAATAAAGATTCATACTGCCATTTTGCAAATGAAGTTCTTTTTGGAGTTTCTTGCGGGCTCCAGAAGATCTAGATCACTGGTGGTGCTGTGTGCACCAGTATAGGAAAACTGCACCGAATACGTGGGCAACTTTCTGCGGTGTATATCAGATGGACATTATGGGGTTGGAGGAAGAAATTAATGGTGTGGATAGAACTAGGACCTTCTCTCCACTTTAGTTCAATCAGTTTCAATGGCCATGGCATAACGGTTACTACTATTTTTCTCCCTGCCTGCTATCTTTTGTAGCTATTTCCCCCCAGCATGTTGCTTCCCCAGTATAGGAGTAACAACATCTCAGGAGTCAATTCAAGGATGTCATGTTCTCACTGACTTTCCAATCTGTTAGGTGCCACCGACACTCTTACAGGCCCATTTGTCAGTGACTAACAGCAGTGCTACCACTACCACATAAAATAATTGTGGCTTTGCTCATGATACGTGTTTAAAGTCTAAATTAAACTAGTTGGGGTGGTTGGCATGAACACATTTGTCCGTTGGGGCCTTGGGGGTGAGCAAAAGCGAAAGATTAAAAGAAGCATTGTTTGGTGGGGGCGAAAGGGACTCAGGAAAGTGATAAGCTAGATCCAATAATTGACTCCTCGCATCAGAGAAATGGAGAGAATAGTTGAAGTTCTCTGAGAATGTACAGTGCCTCCTCTCTTTTTTTCCCCTTCAGAGCATTAAGAAGAATAGTTTGGTAAGTACATGCGAGACACACATTGTCCCACCCTTATTCCCCCGCTAATGATAGCTTATGTTTTTAATTATTTATTTATGTACCAAACAACACGGCTAATAAAGCATTTATTTAGACGAGTAAATAAAATAACTTATGGTACTGAATTAAGAAGCGATGATTAGTTATGAGGAGTCCCTAGTCGTAGTCCTAGTCGGTGGGGAAAAAAGATCCGAAATTTATGAGCTGGAATTGCAATTTTAGGCATTGTGGTTCGGATTCAAGCAACATACATTCTGGAAGAACAGCATGTGCCGGAAATGGAGATCAGTTAGATGTGAAATTGAAAGAGGGGCCAGGCAAAGCTCCAATCTTTGAGCTTGGAAATCAAAAATAGGAAAGCAATCAGGAAGCTTGCTTGGAAATAATTTGCATCTTAATAGCCTAGACGGATTTTAATAAGTAAGAAGATGAAGGATCAATGAAAGCATGAGTCATCTCATTAATTAAAAGCAAGCATGGCATGAAATAGAAGGAAGGAAGAAGAAGGCGAGATTTGAAGGTGGTGGGAGGGGAAGAGGGGGTACTGACTCGATCTGGCGGATCTGGTCGAAGAAGCCGACGTCGTAGACACCGGCGGCGTCGGCGAAGTGCAGGACGCCGGCGAGTCGGTGCTTCTCGACGTGCGCGAGCGCGGCGTTCCGCTGCACGTGAGCCTCGGCGTCGGCGGTGGTGAAGTTGTCCTCGGGCTTGAAGGCGAGGTGCCTGTACATGACGCCGGTGCCGCGGAGCACCTCGGCGGTGGCGGGCGCGTCGGCGGCGGGCTCGACGACGACCCAGACGACGGGCGGGCGCACGAGGCGCAGCGTGTGGGCGAGGCGCAGCAGCTCGCCCCGGCGGCGGCGGCGCTCCCCGGGGCCGGAGCGCGTGGTGGTGACCACGATCAGGAGGCGGCGCTGGGCGGCGTCCTCCTCGTCGTCGCCCAAGTCCACCGTGGCGCCGGCGGAGAGCGCGTCGGCGCCCTCCGCGGGCGGCGACAGGGTGGCGCGCGCGTCGACGGCCACGCGGGAGGCGGCGAGGCGGTCCCCTGGACGGTGCGGCGGGTGGTGCTGGGGGGTGGCGGCGGCGGACTTCCAGGAGGAGGAGGAGGAAGGCGCGAAGCCCGTGAAGAAGCCCATGACGAAGCAGAGGGAGAAGTGGAGCAGTGCCTTCTTCCACAGGTGGCCGCCGGCCCGCCGCTGCTTGGCCCTGTCCGGCGCCGCCACCGCCACCGCGCCCGTGCCCATGGCCGCGCGGAAGCTGCTGCCGGATCACGGCACGGTCTTGGATCAGGATTGGACGAAGGTGGGTGGATGTTGGGGCAGAGCCCGCCGAATCAGCTCGAGCTGCACGGGGGAAGAAGAGGTGGCCGGTGGGGGCAGGCTGTGTTTATTGTTAAGGTGGGTTAAAGAGGGGCTGGCTCGCTCGGTACTAGAACGTCATCAATGCCAAGAACTCAAGATCATGGCCGTGCGGAGGAGCTAGCCGGGAATGAGCGTACGGCGGGGCCGCGGGGGCAATGGAACGGTGAGAGCAATGAGTATTTTTGAGGCAGAGACGCGGGGTAATGAGGAGGGTGAGGGGAAGATGCTGCAGCCGTAGGGCGAGGAGGGAGGGAGGAGGAATGAATACGGCCGGTGGCCCGGTGCGAAGTGAAGTGAAGGTGGTGAACTGGCGACTTGGCCCCGGAGGGAGGTGAAAATGGAAGGGGAGCCTCCGAGCGTGGTTGGTGTGGACAGGGCGGGAGGGGGTGGAGTGGAGTGCGGTTAATAGATTAGCATGCAGTCCGGTATAAAGTACAGTTTTCCTTTTGTCCGGTTCCAGCACAATAGGATCCGGTATTGCGTGGGTTCATGTCAGGGTTAAAGTTTTCGTTTTTTAATTTTCGGAGGTCACCGAAAATGAGATTTCAAGCGAATTTCGCCGAATTTCGTTTTTTACCGGGATGGATTTTAAGTTTTAAAAATAAACTTCAGTTTTTTTTTAAAAAAATCATGCTTTCAGTTGTTGAGCATCATATTTGGTACACAGGCACGGTCGAACAGTTTTACCTTGTGGTGCGGACGGACCACGGGATAGTCCGAACGGTTCGTGATCAGATTAACTCGAATGCGAGTATTTATCTCATGCGCGGTTATCCTAACATATTCGTGTGAGTCTGTTGGATCTCGTCTAAAAATAGGTCCAGATCTCCCATATATAAAAGGTACGACCGGTTGAGAACCACTGAGCACATTACAACTGTCACATCCGGTTTTAGAAGGTAAACCAAATTTGAACCATGTATGTGCTAGGATCAGAAATTCATGTACACAGCGATTACATAATTATACATCATCACACAATGCTCAAATAATAGCGGAAATAAATATTACTTTTTTACATCTTGATGTTCGAAACATCCACATAGTCATTAACTTAAACATAAATTAAAGTGTTGAACGAAATGTTGTAAGATAAAGCCTTCACAGGCAGCCGACTGGGAGTTTGCCGCTAGTCTAGTTTAGAATTCCTTGAAGTCTTGAAACTCCTGAAAATCCTTTGTTGCCTTCATCTTCTCTTGAGCAATGGTTGCAATAGGGACAACCTATTATTTGGTGTTTAAGCAAGGACGAGTACACACCAACGTACTTAACAAATATCTCGTTTGGTTGAAATGGACTAGCTGTATGTGGGGTTAAGCTCAAAACAGTTGCTTTTAGTTAGTCAGATATTTATCATTTGTAGAAGCCAAGTTTTTATCATAGAACCTAAGTTGATATTCCCAAAAGAAATTACCTCCTCAGAGAGGAAATTACCATATATCATAAGTATAGTCATCATCATTAAACCATCAGCATAAATGTATCCAAAGTATCTCTAATAAAAAAGATCCCAAGTATGCTCTTAATCGTGAGCACGGCTGATATACCAGTTTCTAACCCTCTGCAGAGTTTGCACACTTTACCCACGACTCGTTATCCCTTTCCAGTCGGGGTTTGCAAGATCCGATCTTCACTACCGAGGTGAATAACTAGGGATTCACTACGTACCTTTACAAGATTCTCCTGGTGTGTAGCTATCGGTGTTTGGACTAATGGTCCTAACCAACTAGTAAATAATACCGCGTGGCTAGAGTCTAGATGATGTGCGAGTTGATACAAGCAATTTATCCTGGTTCGTGCAATGCAAAGCCCTACTTCCAGCAGAGGGGGATGAGGCTTATATTACTCGCACCTGAGTGCCTACAGTAGGGATTACAAGCACAGCGGAAGAGGGGAAGTCCCCAAGTCCTTGGAACTGATTGAGGCAAGTGCCAATATCCTAAGACTTAGTGGAAAACGACTAAGTGTTCGTCGGTGTGTCCAGCTTGTCTCTCCCCCTTGGAAGAACTCCACTACCCTATTTATATATGAAGGAGATGTATTCCGTGAAGCCTAGAGTCGTTGTATTCGAAGGGGAGATGTCTTGGCGCCCTGTAAGGTGACGTGAAGGTGCACTTTATGATTGAATTGTACCTGCTGGTTTCCTGCTGAGAGTCGAGGCAGAGGCCGAGGGGTTGGCCGTACGCTCGAGCCCCTGGGGGAGAGATTGCCCATACCGTAGTTGTTGTAACAGCACCGGGGTATGGAAAAAGGCCTGCTTACGGGGTGCGTTAGTGTCCTTGCGCGGGGTGACGTCGCGGTTCCTTGCTGTGTTTATCAAGGCAGAGCCCTGCTCGGGCGAGGCGGAAGTGTTCCCCAGGCGTTGGTTGAGCCATCTGAAAGGGAAATGGGCTTAACCATTTTCTATAATCGATTTTGGTGTTTGATGCCCATCACAAATCACGTGGACTAACTAGTTTCCCTAGTTGTCATTTATCTCAGGTGCATAAAAGTTCAACATAAACCAACAAAGAAAATGAGTTGGGGAATTCTATAAAGTTTGGAGCAAAAACAAGTATTGGTATAGCCAATGGCGCACCGGACACTGTCCGGCATCCAGGCCGAGGCACCTCATGAACTGGTCATTCTCGGGTTTTCTCAGAGTCACTCCGCTATAATTCACAGGACTGTCCGGTGTGCACCGGACTGTCTGGTGAGCCAACGGAACAACGATCAACTGCGTTGACGACGGTACGGTGAACAGAGCAGAAGTCAAAAGTCAGAACTGCAAAGTCAGAACGCACCGGACTGTCCGATGTGCCACCGGACTGTTCGGTGCCGCAAGAGGACAAAGGACTTCAATGGTCAACCGCTCCAAACCTCAACGGTTGGCTGACATGGCACGCACCTGACAGTGAACAGTGCCATGTCCGGTGCACCACCGGACTGTCCGGTGTGCCCATCGACAGCAACAACTGGAATAGTGATTGGGGCTATAAATACCCCCCAACCACCACCATTCAAACTATCCAAGTTTTCAGACCTTCACATTTAATACTAGATGAAAGGATCACGATGCCCAAGAGGGGGGGGTGAATTGGGCTTTTCTAAAAATCAACACTAATTAAACCCTAAGCAAGAGCCCAACTTCACCCCAACAACTAGCACTAAGAGAATAATACTAGAAATACAACAATGCTAAGTCAATACTTCAAATACTTGCTAAACAAATACACAATGTAAAATGCTTGAATTAAGTGCGGAATGTAAATCAAGGTTTAGATGACTCCTCCAATTTTTCCCGAGGTATCGAAGAGTCGGCACTCTCCACTAGTCCTCGTTGGAGCACCCGCGCAAGGGTGTCGCTCCCCCTTGGTCCTCGCAAGAACCAAGTGCTCACTACGAGATGATCCTTTGCCACTCCGGCGTGGTGGATCCCTCACGACCGCTTACAAACTTGAGTCGGGTCACCAACAAGATCTCCACGATGATCACCGAGCTTCCATCGCCACCAAGCCGTCTAGGTGATGCTGATCACCAAGAGTAACAAGCCGTAGACTTTCGCTTGACCAAGAGAAGCCTAATGCAAGTGGTGTGTGCTCTAGGTGGCTCTCGCTAGCGCTAATGAGGTCCAAATGCGGGAATAAGATTCTCTAATCTCCTCACTAGGCTTTTGGTGCTTGCAATGCTCTTCCAATGTGCAGGAATTAATGTGGGCAGCAAGACATTGAATATGGTGGGTAGAGGGGGTATAAATAGCCCTCACCCACCAACTAGCCGTTGCAAGCAGTGTTCTGCGCATGGGCGCACCGGACAGTCCGGTGCGCCACCGGTGTCCAACGGTCGACTCCAACGGCTAGTTCTAATAGCTAGCCGTTGGGCAGATGGCACACCGGACAGTGAACAGGCACTGTCCGGTGCGCCACTAAAATTCAATTCTGAACCTTGCGCTCTCGGGTTTCTGCTCGGGGAAAACCCTTCCCCGGGCCATCCTGGCCCCACCTGGCAGAGGGCGCACCGGACAGTCCGGTGCACACCGAACAGTTCGGTGCCCCAAAGTCAAAAACCCTATTTTCCATTTTCGGCTGATTTTCAAATCGGTTTTCATTCTAACTTGTGAGTATGTTCTAGAGTGTCACCTAGCACTATATGTGAGTGTGAATATGCAGCAACACTACACTAGAACTCTCTTGGTCAAACTACTCATCGACAACCCCTCTTTATAGTACGGCTAAAACAAAATAAAAGACCTAGCTAAATCACGAGTGTCTGTAACTCCTTGACACTCGGACTACGTAGACCTTCACTTTGTGTTTCATCGCTTTAGCCATCGCTTCGAGTTCCTATCTCCGGGATTGTTTTCACCGTTGTAGTACTTCTACCTGTAATGCGACCTAACTTACCATTTGTCTCTACAAAACACACGTTAGTCACATACAACAATACATTGTCATTAATCACTAAAACCAACCAGGGGCCTAGATGCTTTTAGTCTCCCCCTTTTTGGTGATTGATGACAACCCTACAAGATTTGTGAGAGTAGTTTGTTTTGAAATTTCTATCAATAGAGAAGATGGTTAGTTGTACTCAGTAATCTTTGACAGAAAAAGTGTGTAACATAATAATAGGAATGAGCGCATACACATCGTAAGTTTCTTGTTCATATTGATAGTCACCTAGAGGGGGGGGTGAATAGGGCGAAACTGAAATTTACAAAAATAATCACAACTACAAGCCGGGTTAGCGTTAGTAATAAAGAAACGAGTCCGCGAGAGAGGGCGCAAAACAAATCGCAAGCAAATAAGAGTGTGACACGAGGATTTGTTTTACCGAGGTTCGGTTCTCGCAAACCTACTCCCCGTTGAGGAGGCCACAAAGGCCGGGTCTCTTTCAACCCTTCCCTCTCTCAAACGATCCCACGGATCGAGTGAGCTTTCTCTTCTTCTCAATCAAACGGGAACAAAACTTCCCCGCAAGGGCCACCACACAATTGGTGCCTCTTGCCTTGGTTACAATTGAGTGATGATCACAAGAACAAGTGAGAAAGAAAAGAATGCGATCCAAGCGCAAGAGCTCGAAAGAACACAAGCAAATCACTCTCTCTAGTCACTATGGTGTTGTGTGGAATTTGGAGAGGACTTGATCTATTTGGTGTGTCTAGAATTGAATGCTAGAGCTCTTGTAGTAGTTGAGAAGTGGAAAACTTGGATGGCAATGAATGTGGGGTGGTTGGGGTATTTATAGCCCCAACCACCAAAAGTGACCGTTGCTGGAACCTGTCTGTTCGATGGCGCACCGGACAGTCCGGTGCACACCGGACAGTCCGGTGCCCCTGCCACGTCACCATTGCCGTTGGATTCTGACCGTTGGAGCTTCTGACTTCTGGGCCCTCCTGGGTGTCCGGTGCACACCGGACAAGTACTGTTTGATGTCCGGTGCACCGGTATGGGCGATCCTGTCGTCTGCGCGCGCTGCGCGCGCATTAAATGCTCCGCAGGGAGCCGTTGGCGCCGCAGGGAGCCGTTGCTCCGCTGGCACACCGGACAGTCCGGTGAATTTTAGCAGAGCGGCTGTCGCGCGAACCCGAGGCTGGCGAGTTCCGGAGACCGCGCTTCCTTGGAGCACCGGACATGTCCGGTGCACACCGGACAGTCCAGTGAATTATAGCGCGCCGGCTTCCGAGAAATCCCGAGGGCGAAGAGTTTGAGTTGGAGTCCTCTGGGCGCACCGGACACTGTCCGGTGCACACCGGACAGTCCGGTGCCTCCAGCCAGAGGTGCCCTCGGTTGCCTCATGCTCCTTTGTTGAATCCAACACTTGGTGTTTTTATTGACTGAATGTGAACCTTTTGCACCTGTATAACTTATGCACTAGAGTAAACTAGTTAGTCCAATATTTGTGTTGGGCAATTCAACCACCAAAATTATTTAGGAACTAAGCCTAATTCCCTTTCAATCTCCCCCTTTTTGGTGATTGATGCCAACACAAACCAAAGCAAATATAGAAGTGCATAATTGAACTAGTCTACATAAAGTAAGTGCAAAGGTTGCTTGGAATTGAGCCAATATAAATACTTTCATGATGCGCATGGATTGTTTTCTTTGTTTTTGATATATTGGACCACATTTGCACCAAAAGTTTTGTTTTTGCAAACTCTTTTGTAAATTCTTTTCAAAATCATTTTGCAAGATAGTCAAAGGTAAATGAATAGGATTTTGCAAAGCATTTTCAAGATTTGAAATTTTCTTCCTTTGTTCAAATGCTTTTCCTTTGGCTAAACAAAACTCCCCCTCAAATAAGGTCTCCTCTTAGTGTTCAAGAGGGTTTTAAGACATCAATGTGAAAATACTAGTTGCTCCCCCTTTAGAACACAAAGAGATATCAATTTTGAAATTTACCATTGAAAATCATCAAATTTAAAAATTAGGTGGTGGTGCGGTCCTTTTGCTTTGGGCTCATATTTTCTCCCCCTTTGGCATGAATCGCCAAAAACGGAATCATTAGAGCCCAATGAAGTACTTTCTCCCCCTTTGGTCATGAAATGAATGAGTGAAGATTATACCAAAGTTGAAGAGATGATGCGGAGCGACGGCGAAGGATGAGTAGTAGAGTGGAGTGGAAGCCTTTTTCTTCGCCGAAGACTCCTATTCCCTTTCAATATACCTATGACTTGGTTTGAAATATACTTGAAAACACATTAGTCATAGCATATATAAAAGAGACATGATCAAAGGTATATTCATGTGCTATGTGTGCAAGTTTAGCAAAAGAAATTCCTAGAATCAAGAATATTGAGCTCATGCCTAAGTCTGGTAAAGGATTGCTCATCAAGTGGCTTGGTAAAGATATCGGCTAATTGATCTTTAGTGTTAATGTAAAAAATCTCGATATCCCCTTTTTGTTGGTGATCCCGAAGAAAATGATACCGAATGGCTATGTGCTTAGTGCGGCTATGCTCGACGGGATTGTCGGCCATTTTGATTGCACTCTCATTATCACATAGCAAAGGGACTTTGGTTAATTTGTAACCATAGTCCCGCAGGGTTTGCCTCATCCAAAGCAATTGCGCGCAACAATGTCCTGCGGCAATATACTCGGCTTCGGCGGTAGAAAGAGCGACCGAATTTTGCTTCTTTGAAGCCCAAGACACCAAGGATCTTCCCAAGAACTGGCAAGTCCCCGATGTGCTCTTCCTATTAATCCTACACCCCGCCCAATCGGCATCCGAATAACCAATCAAATCAAAAGTGGATCCCCGAGGGTACCAAAGCCCAAACTTAGGAGTAAAAGCCAAATATCTCAAGATTCGTTTCACGGCCGTAAGGTGTGATTCCTTAGGGTCGGCTTGGAATCTTGCACACATGCAAACGGAAAGCATAATGTCCGGTCGAGATGCACATAAATACAGCAATGAACCAATCATCGACCGGTATACCTTTTGATCCACGGACTTACCTCCCGTGTCGAGGTCGAGATGCCCATTGGTTCCCATGGGTGTCTTGATGGGCTTGGCATCCTTCATTCCAAACTTGCTTAGAATGTCTTGAGTATACTTCGTTTGGCTGATGAAGGTGCCTTCTTGGAGTTGCTTGACTTGGAATCCTAGAAAATACTTCAACTCCCCCATCATCGACATCTCGAATTTTTGTGTCATGATCCTACTAAATTCTTCACATGTAGATTTGTTAGTAGACCCAAATATGATATCATCAACATAAATTTGGCATACAAACAAATCATTATCAAGAGTCTTAGTGAATAAAGTAGGATCGGCCTTGCCGACTTTGAAGCCATTTGCAATAAGGAAATCTCTTAGGCATTCATACCATGCTCTTGGGGCTTGCTTGAGCCCATAAAGCGCCTTAGAGAGCCTATAAACATGGTTAGGGTACTCACTGTCTTCAAAGCCGGGAGGTTGCTCAACATAGACCTCCTCCTTGATTGGTCCATTGAGGAAGGCACTCTTCACGTCCATTTGATAAAGCTTGAAGCCATGGTAAGTAGCATAGGCCAATAATATACGAATTGACTCAAGCCTAGCTACGGGTGCATAGGTTTCACCAAAATCCAAACCTTCGACTTGTGAATACCCCTTGGCCACGAGTCGAGCTTTGTTCCTAGTCACCACACCATGCTCGTCTTGCTTGTTGCGAAAAACCCACTTGGTTCCTACAACATTTTGGTTAGGACGTGGAACTAAGTGCCATACCTCGTTCCTCGTGAAATTGTTGAGCTCCTCTTGCATTACCATCACCCAATCCGAATCTTGAAGTGCTTCCTCAACCCTGTGGGGCTCAATAGAGGAAACAAACGAGTAATGTTCACAAAAATGAGCAACACAAGATCGAGTTGTTACCCCCTTATGAATATCGCCAAGGATAGTGTCGACGGGGTGATCTCGTTGTATTGCTTGGTGAACTCTTGGGTGTGGCGGTCTTGGTTGTTCATCCTCCTTGTCTTCATTATTTGCATCTCCCCCTTGATCGTTGCCTTCATTTTGAGGTGGCTCATCTTCTTGATCTTCTTGTTCAACATCTTGAGCCTCATCCTCAACTTGAGTTGGTGGAGATACTTGCGTGGAGGAGGATGGTTGATCTTGTGCATTTGGAGGCTCTTCGGATTCCTTAGGACACACATCCCCGATGGACATGTTCCTTAGCGCTATGCATGGAGCCTGTTCTTCACCTATATCATCAAGATCAACTTGCTCTACTTGAGAGCCGTTAGTCTCATCAAACACAACGTCACAAGAAACTTCAACAAGTCCTGAGGACTTGTTAAAGACTCTATATGCCCTTGTGTTTGAGTCATATCCTAGTAAAAAGCCTTCTACAGTTTTAGGAGCAAATTTAGATTTTCTACCTCTTTTGACAAGAATAAAACATTTGCTACCAAAAACTCTAAAATATGAAATATTGGGCTTTTTACCGGTAAGGAGTTCATAAGATGTCTTCTTGAGGATTCGATGAAGATATAACCGGTTGATGGCGTAGCAGGCGGTGTTGACCGCCTCGGCCCAAAACCGATCCGGTGTCTTGTACTCATCAAGCATGGTTCTTGCCATGTCCAATAGAGTTCGATTCTTCCTCTCCACTACACCATTTTGTTGTGGAGTGTAGGGAGAAGAGAACTCATGCTTGATGCCCTCCTCCTCAAGGAAACCTTCAATTTGAGCGTTCTTGAACTCCGTCCCATTGTCGCTTCTAATTTTCTTGATCCTTAAGCCGAACTCATTTTGAGCCCGTCTCAAGAATCCCTTTAAGGTCTCTTGGGTATAAGATTTGTCCTGCAAAAAGAACACCCAAGTGAAGCGAGAATAGTCATCCATAATTACAAGACAATACTTACTACCGCCGATGCTTATGTAAGCGATCGGGCCGAATAAATCCATGTGTAGAAGCTCCAGTGGCCTGTCGGTAGTCATGATATTTTTGTGTGGATGATGTATGCCAACTTGCTTCCCGGCTTGGCATGCGCTACAAATCCTGTCTTTCTCAAAATGAACATCGGTTAGTCCCAAAATGTGTTCTCCCTTTAGAAGCTTGTGAAGATTCTTCATTCCAACATGGGCTAGTCGGCGGTGCCAGAGCCAACCCAAGTTAGTCTTAGCAATCAAGCAAGTGTCGAGTTCAGCTCTATTAAAATCTACTAAGTATAGCTGACCCTCTAACACTCCCTTAAAAGCTATTGAATCATCACTTCTTCTAAAGACAGTAACACCAGTATCAGTAAAAAGACAGTTGTAGCCCATTTGACATAATTGGGATACGGAAAGCAAATTGTAATCTAAGGAATCTACAAGAAAAACATTTGAAATAGTATGGTCAGGAGATATAGCAATTTTACCCAAACCTTTGACCAAACCTTGATTTCCATCCCCGAATGTGATCGCTCGTTGGGGATCTTGGTTTTTCTCATATGAGGAGAACATCCTTTTCTCCCCTGTCATGTGGTTTGTGCACCCGCTGTCGAGTATCCAACTTGAGCCCCCGGATGCATAAACCTACAAAACAAGTTTAGTTCTTTGTTTTAGGTACCCAAACGGTTTTGGGTCCTTTGGCATTAGATACAAGAACTTTGGGTACCCAAACACAAGTCTTGGAGCCCTTGTGTTTGCCCCCAACAATTTTGGTAACTACCTTGCCTGATTTGTTAGTTAAAACATAAGATGCATCAAAAGTTTTAAATGAAATGGCATGATCATTTGATGCACTAGTAGTTTTCTTTCTAGGCAACTTGGCATGGGTTGGTTGCCTAGATCTAGATGTCTCACCCTTATACATAAAAGCATGATTAGGGCCAGAGTGAGACTTCCTAGAATGAATTTTCCTAATCTTGCTCTCAGGATAGCCGGCAGGGTACAAAATGTAACCCTCGTTTTCCTGAGGCATGGGAGCCTTGCCCTTAACAAAGTTAGACAAGTTCTTTGGAGGGGCATTAATTTTGACATTGTCTCCCCTTTGGAAGCCAATGCCATCCTTAATGCCAGGGCGTCTCCCATTATAGAGCATGCTTCTAGCAAGTTTAAATTTTTCATTTTCTAAGTCATGATCTCTAATCTTAGCATTAAGTTGTGCTATGTGATCATTTTGTTTTTTAATTAAGGCTAGGTGATCATGGATAGCATCAATATTAATATCTCTACATCTAGTACAAATGGAAATATGCTCAGTAGATGTAGATGGTTTGCAAGATTTTAATTCAATGACCTTAGCATGCAATAAATCATTTTTAGTTCTAAGGTCGGAAATAGTAGCATTGCAAACATCAAAATCCTTAGCCTTAGCAATTAATTTCTCATTCTCATTTCTAAGGCTAGCAATAGAACAGTTCAATTTTTCAATCCTAGCAATCAAATCATCATTATCATTTCTAGGAATTGAAATATTGCAAATATGAGAATCAACCTTAGCTAACAAATTTGCATTTTCATTTCTAAGGTTGTCTAAAGTCTCATGACAAGTGCTTAGCTCACTAGACAATTTTTCACATTTTTCTCTTTCTAGAGCATAAGCATTTTTAACCTTAACATGCTTCTTATTTTCTTTAATAAGGAAGTCCTCTTGAGAATCCAAGAGATCATCCTTCTCATGTATAGCACTAATCAATTCATTTAATTTTTCCTTTTGTTGCATGTTGAGGTTAGCAAAAAGAATGCGCAAATTATCCTCTTCACTTTTATCATCATCCTCATCACTAGATGTTTCATATTTAGTGGAGGACTTTGATTTTACCTTCTTTTTGCCGTCCTTGGCCATGAGACACTTGCGGCCGACGTTGGGGAAGAGGAGGCCCTTGGTGACGGTGATGTTGGCGGCGTCCTCGTCGTCGGAGGAGTCGCTTGAGCTTTCGTCGGAGTCCCACTCCCGACAAACATGGGCATCGCCGCCCTTCTTCTTGTAGTATCTCTTCTTCTCCTTCCTCTTGCCCTTCTTGTCGTCGCCCCTGTCACTATCACTAGACATAGGACATTTTGCATTAAAATGACCGGGCTTACCACACTTGTAGCAAACCTTCTTGGAACGGGATTTGTAATCCTTCCCCTTCCGTTGCCTGAGGATTTGCCGAAAACTCTTGATGATTAGGGCCATCTCCTCGTTGTCGAGCTTGGAGGCGTCAATTGGTTGTCTACTTGGTGTAGACTCCTCCTTCTTCTCCTCCGTTGCCTTGAAGGCCACCGGTTGCGCCTCGGATGTGGAAGGCTCGTCAAGCTCGTTGATCTTCTTGGAGCCCTTAATCATGCATTCAAAACTCACAAAATTCCCGATAACTTCCTCGGGGGTCATTTGTGGATATCTAGGATTGCCACGAATTAATTGAACTTGTGTGGGGTTAAGGAAAATAAGGGCTCTTAGAATAACCTTAACCACTTCGTGGTCATCCCATTTTGCGCTTCCGAGGTTGCGCACTTGGTTCACCAAGGTCTTGAGCCGGTTGTACATGTCTTGTGGCTCCTCCCCTTGGCGAAGACGGAAGCGACCGAGCTCCCCCTCGATCGTCTCCCGCTTGGTGATCTTGGTGAGTTCATCACCCTCGTGCGCCGTCTTGAGTAGGTCCCAAATCTCCTTGGCGTTCTTCAACCCTTGCACTTTGTTGTATTCCTCCTTGCTTAGAGAGGCAAGGAGGATGGTTGTGGCTTGGGAGTTGAAGTGCTCGATTTGGGCCACTTCATCCGTGTCATAGTCCTCATCCCCTACGGATGGTACCTGTACACCATACTCAACAACATCCCATAATCTTTTGTGGAGAGAGGTTAGATGAAATCGCATCAAATTACTCCACATAGCATAATCTTCACCATTAAAAGTTGGTGGTTTGCCTAATGGGACGGATAGTAAAGGTGTATGTTTAGGAACGCGAGGGTAGCGTAGGGGAATCTTACTATACTTCTTACGCTCTTGGCGTTTAGAAGTGACGGATGCCGCGTCGGAGCCGGAGGTAGATGTCGATGAAGTGTCGGTCTCGTAGTAGACCACTTTCCTCATCCTCTTGTGCTTGTCCCCACTCCGATGCGGCTTGTGAGAAGAAGATTTTTCCTTCTTCTCCTTGTGGTGAGAAGAGGAAGATCTTTTCTCCTTCCGCTTGGAGGAGTTCTTCTTCTTCTCTCTTCTCTTGGTGCGGGACTCTTCCGATGAAGTGCTCCCTTGGCTTGTAGTGGGCTTGTTATCGCCGGTCTCCATCTCCCTCTTGGTGTGATCTCCCGACATCACTTCGAGCGGTTAGGCTCTAATGAAGCACCGGGCTCTGATACCAATTGATAGTCACCTAGAGGGGGGGGGGTGAATAGGGTGAAACTAAAATTTACAAAAATAATCACAACTACAAGCCGGGTTAGCGTTAGTAATAAAGAAACGAGTCCGCGAGAGAGGGCGCAAAACAAATCGCAAGCAAATAAGAGTGTGACACGAGGATTTGTTTTACTGAGGTTCGGTTCTCGCAAACCTACTCCCCGTTGAGGAGGCCACAAAGGCCGGGTCTCTTTCAACCCTTCCCTCTCTCAAACGATCCCACGGATCGAGTGAGCTTTCTCTTCTTCTCAATCAAACGGGAACAAAACTTCCCCGCAAGGGCCACCACACAATTGGTGCCTCTTGCCTTGGTTACAATTGAGTGATGATCACAAGAACAAGTGAGAAAGAAAAGAATGCGATCCAAGCGCAAGAGCTCGAAAGAACACAAGCAAATCACTCTCTCTAGTCACTATGGTGTTGTGTGGAATTTGGAGAGGACTTGATCTATTTGGTGTGTCTAGAATTGAATGCTAGAGCTCTTGTAGTAGTTGAGAAGTGGAAAACTTGGATGGCAATGAATGTGGGGTGGTTGGGGTATTTATAGCCCCAACCACCAAAAGTGACCGTTGCTGGAACCTGTCTGTTCGATGGCGCACCGGACAGTCCGGTGCACACCGGACAGTCCGGTGCACACCGGACAGTCCGGTGCCCCTGCCACGTCACCATTGCCGTTGGATTCTGACCGTTGGAGCTTCTGACTTCTGGGCCCTCCTGGGTGTCCGGTGCACACCGGACAAGTACTGTTTGATGTCCGGTGCACCGGTATGGGCGATCCTGTCGTCTGCGCGCGCTGCGCGCGCATTAAATGCTCCGCAGGGAGCCGTTGGCGCCGCAGGGAGCCGTTGCTCCACTGGCACAACGGACAGTCCGGTGCACACCGGACAGTCCGGTGAATTTTAGCGGAGCGGCTGTCGCGCGAACCCGAGGCTGGCGAGTTCCAGAGACCGCGCTTCCTTGGAGCACCGGACATGTCCGGTGCACACCGGACAGTCCGGTGAATTATAGCGCGCCGGCTTCCGAGAAATCCCGAGGGCGAAGAGTTTGAGTTGGAGTCCTCTGGGCGCACCGGACACTGTCCGGTGCACACCGGACACTGTCCGGTGCACACCGGACAGTCCGGTGCCTCCAGCCAGAGGTGCCCTCGGTTGCCTCATGCTCCTTTGTTGAATCCAACACTTGGTGTTTTTATTGACTGAATGTGAACCTTTTGCACCTGTATAACTTATGCACTAGAGTAAACTAGTTAGTCCAATATTTGTGTTGGGCAATTCAACCACCAAAATTATTTAGGAACTAAGCCTAATTCCCTTTCACATATATAAAAGTGAAATCAAATCGATGAACAAGAACTAGAAGACTGGTGATAACATATAAGGTGAAAACATAATACACACACAGTCAACATAAGCATCGAGAGTATATAATAGAGTCTGTGAGCCAAAAGCATCATACAAAAGTGAAGCTAGTACAGAGAGTAACAAGCACATATATTACATCAAAATGACTCTCTACTAACTCCCTAACTCCCCTAGCTCTCACAACTCATATCTCTCCCCCTTTGGCATCAAACACCAAAAGGGAACCCGAACCTACACATCAGAAGAGGGAGGAGGTAGCAGGGGCGTATCCGGTCGCGGTCGAGGTCGAGGCAGCAGAGCAAACGCCAGCTGAGGGTCAGAGTCAGTCTCGGATCCAGGATCTGTTGTAGAAGCTGGAGCTAGTACTAACTCAGATGGAGGCTGCGCTGCAGGAGCTGCCTGAGCTGAAGAAGTCACAGACACCGCCACAGCGGCAGTGGTAACAGCAGGAGCTGGTGGCAGTGGCGGATGAGAGCTGACGGAGCCAATGACCGGCGACGTGAAAACTAGGGTGACTGGCCAGAGCGGAGAGGAGGAAGGACCAACTGTAGGAAGAGGGGGTCCTGGCTGAATAGCTGGCACAACAGGAGCCTGAAGAGGTGGAGGCGGTGCTGACTGAACTGGGGGAATCGGAACACCAGTATGCTGAAGCATGAGAGTTATGAATGCCCTGTTCTCAGCCCGGTCCTGAAGAAGCTGTTGCTGTAGAGTATCCTACTTGTCCTAAATCGTCTGAAACATCGAGAGAATTCTCTCGGACATCTGCTGCTGGACCACTGCCTGACGGGCCTGCTCGGCTGCCAAGTGAGCCTGCTGCTGAGTAAGGGTTTAGAGGATCGCCGCAAGAGCAGGGTCAATGGTAGGAGGGGCAGCAGGGGCAGCACCACTGGAACTCCCAGCCTCATGATCATGAGTGCGTGGAGGCATAGGAGGTAGAGGCGGAGGTGGAACCCCAAAGTCGTCATCATCATCATCATCATTAGGGACTGCTGCGCCGTGAGTCTCGAACTGGTGAAAGGTGGTATCCTCGGCCTGAGTATCAATCACTAGAGCAGGTGCCGGCACAGGATCCTTTAGAGCTAGACGGTAGGACCCAAAGAGGAGGCGAGAGGCCTCAAGAGTACCATGGAACTGTGGTGGCCGAATCAGCTGAGCAAAGATGTGACAGAGATAGTGAGCATACGGCAGCTGTCGATGAGCACGCAGACCATCCAGTACGGTGTCCTCGATCTCACAAATGAGAAAATCCACAACATCAAACGCTGAGTGAGAAACTAGGGCACTAAGGAGCCAATGTTGAATATGAGTGGCAGCCTCCCTGTAACCCATCCGTGGCAGAAGCGTCGGTCTCATAAGCTGATATAAAAACTTGGCTGCTGTGGTGAAGTCTGCTGGAGAACGTCGCGACCCATCTGAGAAGGGCGGTCGGAACAGAGCCGCGACGTGAGCTGTACCAGGAGCAACTCCGCCGTGAGGGCGACAAGGAGGATCAGAGGTGCCATAGCACAAGCTGTGCAGACGAGTCGATGACTCGGGAAATCCAAACAACTGATGAATCTGACTTGCATGAATGGTAACATCCTCTCGCTTAAATCGGAATCTCATCCAATGGTGATCAGGGTCGATCCATACAGTGGCATAGAAAACTCGGACCCATTCCTCTACATATCTGCCGCTGGTAGTCAAAAGAGTGAGAAGTCTAGGCAGATAGGAGAGGTGAACCTTAGAGTCGGCACCAGCTGCTAGCAGGAAGGCAGGGAGATCCAATAGCCGGTGCGCTCGCAAAGCAATCTGAGCTGACAACTGTGCTCTATAGAAAGACTCCTGTATCCTGGTGCTGAATAGATCTGCCGCTGCAGGGTCTCTCTATGCAGGTAACCAAGACTCCATAGGTACGTATCTGAACCGACGTACTCGTGCCGCTGTAACACGCTGAAGATCAATCAGCCTGGGATCCGCAGCAAGTGGTCGCACCTCAGTCTCATCGCGCTCCTAGAAGCGAGCAGGTGGGATAGGAGGAGCGGAAAGGGGAGCAAAAGGGACAGTGGAAGCTGGAGTAGTGGAGGTGGTAGGTATGGCTGAGGTGGTGGATGGCGCAGGAGTGACTGGAGCAGGCGAAGTGGGTGGTGGAGTGGTAGCAGTGGAGGGAGTGGTAGGAGCGGAGGAGCGAGGACGAGAGGCGTGACGACGAGCTCGGTAAGCAATCTGATCTGAAGAAATCCGCAGCTGATCTCTTTGCTCTGCCTGCTTAGCGGCTGCTGCTGCTGCTATCACTGCTCGGGCTGCTCTGTCTAGACACCGCTTCTTGCGGCCTTCCTGCTGCTCCAAATACACGGTCTTTCCCTTGACCTGCCTAAAGGGGTGAGGAGGGTCCTCGTCATCTCCTCCCCTGGTGCCGACACATTCTTCGTGTGCGGCATCCTGACCTGATGACTGCAAATGAGAGAGAGAAGCTAAGCACAAGTCGATAATAGCCGATAGAATATCAAAAGAGTGGATGTCTACCTGGAAAGCTCACACGAGAGGTGAAAATCCAGGCAGGACAGGAGACGGCTCACGGGCAGGTAAGGTCACTGAAATGACAGAAGAGGTGAGCATATATTAGTCACATAGTCATAAGTATATGAAATGTGAATAAATACATACACAGAGAATTATGGCATAGAAAACGAGAGATATGGCGATCGAGAGGGCAAACGACGCGAAAACGACGTTTGAACGAGAAATAGTGCCATAGGAGGTTTGAAATTCGAATTGAGGCATGAAATGATGTGGAATTGAGCCAATATTTCATGAATAGGTTTATATGGGTAAATATGAGTGAAGTGTGTGCTTGGTTTGAATTTAGGCAAAGAAAATGGAATTTGGGCACTCGGCTCGGAAACGATCGCTCGAAACAGGGAAATGTGTGAAATTGAAGCCTGGAATATCGGATTGGCGTGAAATTGCGTGAATATGTTATTAAAGGTGTTGTGAAGGTGCCTGAAAAGTTTGGGTTCAATCAGAGCAAATTTGAGTGGTTTGGGCATTTCACCGAGCATGTGGCGTGCGGGGATTTAGGGTTTTGGAGAAAAGCCTATTTGAGGATTGAAACCCTCCCAAAGGGAGCTAGGAACCTGCAGAGATATTCAATAGAGCACTAGACACATTCACAACCACTTGGATTCACAGAATTTGATTGGAAATTGAATTGGGCAATCAAGGGGTGGGTAGGCTTCAGTGAGCAGTGAAATAGAGAGAGAAGAGGGAAAGGATCTCGAGCTGCTCACCAGAGGAGAAGGGAGGCCGAGCAGGAGCACCACCACTGGAGCACGGCCGCCGGCGAAGAGGAGGTCACCGGAGAGGAGAGTGGGGTGGAGATCACCGGAGAGATCCTAGAGAGCAGACAGACAGAGAGGAGGCTGAGAGAGAGTGCCTGGCCTCGGGCTCGGGCGTGGGAAATTTTTTTAAAAACCGATTATGGGAGCACCGGACAGTCTACAGTGCCTGTCCGGTGCACACCGGACAGCGCACAGTAGCTGTCCGGTGAACCACCGGACAACGCACAGGAGAAGGGGATCTTGCGCGCGCGGCAGCCGGTGCACCGGACATTGCACAGTGCAGTGTTCGGTGCACACCGGACTGTCCGGTGACCCCAGACAGAGGGAAATTTTGAAATTTTTCAAATTTTCTATCTAGTTTCCAACCAAACTAAATCCCAACTTATAATCACACAAAATAACACTTGTTGGGACAGGTATTGGCACCCTCATATATTATCTCATAATTTTCAAAATATTTTGCCATAGGCTAGATAATTTTTAGAGAAAATAGGCAAATGGTGAAATTTGCATTTTGGCCTTGCACTAGGGGTTTTCATGAGTGTTTTGAGTTTTGAATACTCCCCAAAGTGCAGTACCTCATGCATATTTCAAGAACCAACAATTGCATAGTAAGTAAGAATTTAAGTGCTAAAAGCTTAAAACTAAGACTTGTCAAGTTTGATCCCGAGTTAAGCTTTTTCACTCGCTTTGTTGGCGGTTATCTCAACTAGGTTAGACAAGCCCTAGATGCAATACAAGAAATGTAAATATGCAATGCAAGCTTGACAACACCATTTGACATCTTAAATAAAATTTCTGAGATCAAGTATATTTAATTCATTCCTCAACATGTAAAAGCGGGTCTTATCAAGTGGCTTAGTGAAAATATCCGCTAATTGATCTTCCGACCTCACTCCTTCTAAAAGGATGTCTCCTTTAGCAACATGATCTCTAAGGAAGTGATGACAGATATCAATGTGCTTGGTGCGAGAGTGTTGTACCGGATTATTAGCAATTTTAATAGCACTCTCATTGTCACACAGCAAAGGTACCTTTTCTAGAACTACGCCATAGTCTAGAAGAGTTTGTTTCATATATAAAATTTGTGTGCAACAAGCACCCGCGGCAATGTATTCCGCTTTGGCGGTTGACAAGGCAACACTATTTTGCTTTTTGGATGTCCATGATACTAGTGATCTCCCAAGAAAAAATGGCACCCCCCAGAAGTACTTTTTCTATCAATTTTGCAACCGGCATAATCCGAATCGGAATAGCCAATTAGATCAAAAGTAGCTCCTTTGGGATACCACAAACCAATGCTTGGGGTGTGCTTGAGATACCTAAGAATTCTTTTAACAGCGCGAAGATGAGCTTTCTTAGGATTAGATTGAAATCTAGCACACATGCAGACACTAAACATGATATTGGGCCTAGATGCGGTAATATACAATAAACTACCAATCATAGAACGGTAAAGAGTTTGATCAACCGGGTTACCTCCCTCATCTAGGTCGTGATGTCCATTTGTTGGCATATGTGTCTTGATTGGTTTGCATTTCTCCATGTTGAACCTTTTCAATAAGTCTTT
The DNA here is from genome assembly GCA_029449295.1 of Zea luxurians. Lineage (NCBI taxonomy): Eukaryota > Viridiplantae > Streptophyta > Magnoliopsida > Poales > Poaceae > Zea > Zea luxurians. The sequence goes on along the minus strand of JAOPSE010000012.1, from coordinate 8,820,368 downwards.
GGTATACTTCTCTTGTGAGAGAAAGTTACCATCTTTCATTTGCTTGAATTGAAAGCCGAGGAAGTACGTTAGCTCACCAATCATTGTCATCTCGAACTCCTTCGACATCAACTCACCAAATTCCTTGCAATGATAGTCATTTGTCGAGCCAAAGATTATGTCATCAACATATACTTGATAAATGAAAATATCACTGTTATGTTTCTTTGTGAATAGAGTTGTGTCGACGGCCCCGATCTTGAAGCCCTTTTCGATGAGGAAGTCGCGAAGACGCTCATACCAAGCCTTTGGAGCTTGCTTTAGCCCATATAGCGCCTTGGACAACCTGTAAGCATGGTTAGGATATCTAGGGTCTTCAAATTTAGGTGGTTGCTCAACATATACAAGTTCATTTATGAAGCCATTTAAAAATGCACTTTTTACATCCATTTGATAAAGCTTTATATCATAGCATGATGCATATGCGAGTAGGATACGGATGGCTTCCAGTCGAGCAACCGGTGCAAAGGTCTCTCCAAAATCTAAGCCTTCAACTTGAGAGAATCCCTTTGCAACAAGTCTTGCCTTGTTCCTTACAATCACGCCTTGATCATCTTGTTTGTTTCTGAACACCCACTTTGTTACAATGATTCTTGCATCTTGTGGGGGCTTCTCCAGGGTCCAAACTTGGTTACGGGTGAAGTTGTTAAGTTCTTCATGCATGGCATTCACCCAGTCCGGATCCTATAGCGCCTCATCTATACATGTAGGCTCAACACAAGAAACAAAGGAATGATGTTCAATAAAAGAAGCATGTCTATGTGATCGAGTAATAACCCCTTGTGAAGGACTCCCAATGATTTGGTTTTGAGGATGAGCTTGAAGTAGTGATGAGTTTCTCCTGTTAACCCCTTGGGAAGAAGATCCTGGAGCATCAACATCTTCGGCTTGTACCCTTGCTTGTTCATGAGAGACAAATGTATCTTCATTTGCATGCCTCTCATCTTTTTCATCATCTTGTGGTACATTTGATGAAGAAGGCATGTCAATGTTTTGCATCTCTTCTTCATCTTCTTTTGGTTTGATAGCTCCAATTGGCATGTTCTTCATTGCTTGCCTAAGTGGCTCATCACCTACATCATCAAGATTCTCAAGTGCTCCTTGGGAGCCATTAGTCTCATCAAATTCCACATCATATGTTTCTTCTATCACGCCAGTGGCATGCTTGAATACTCGATATGCTTTGGACTTTAATGAATGACCCAAAAGAAAACCAATATCACAACGTCTTTGAAACTTCCCTAAGTGATGGCGTTTCTTGTAGATGTAGCATTTGCATCCAAACACCCGGAAGAAGGAGACGTCTGGCTTTTTCCCATTTAGCAGTTCATAGGGAGTCTTCGCAAGTAGCCGGTGAGGAAATAGCCTGTCACACCCGGTTTTAGAAGGTAAACCGAATGCGAACCATGTACGTGCCAGGATCAGTTATTCACGTACACAGCAGTTACATAACATGGACATCATCACACAGTGCTCAAATAGTATTAAAAGGGGAAATAATAGTAGATTACATCATACGTCTGAGACGTCCATATAGTTCTTACAATAAATCAAAGTGCGGAAAAGAAACGTAGATAACGCGGCCTTCACAGGCAGCCGACTGGGGGTTGCCGCTAAACCACACCTAGAACTCGTCGTAGTCTTGGAACTCCTGGAAGTCTCCTTCCACAGCTTCATCTTCTCCTGAGCAGTGGTTGCAATGCTGACAACCTGGGGGGTTTGGTGTGTAGAGCAAGGGTGAGTACACATCAACATACTCAGCAAGTATCCCGTTTGGCTGTAGTGGACTAGCTTTATTTGGGGATAAATCAAGCAGTTGCTTTTAGTTGGTCAGGTTATTACTTACTAGTAGAGAGCCAGGTTTTAACATTAACCCAAGTTATTAGCCCAATGTATCCTTTCCAAACGGAAAGAATACCACTTACCAATACCATAATCATAATCAGAACCATCAATCTCATTGCCACCTGTACCAAAGTATCTCTGATCAAGTATCACTAATCTCTGGAGCTCCCTTGGCCGCTCATAACCGCGAGCACGGCTGATATATCAGTTTCATAACACTCTGCAGAGGTTGCGCACTTTACCCACAAGCCGTGATTCCCTCTTGCCTCGGGCCGATCAAACCCTTAAACACTACCAAGGTGAATAGGCAGGGTCTCACTACGTAGCCTTTACAAAGATTCCCCGGGGCTGTAGCCACCCGTTAGGTTTCCTAAATGTACCGCACTCCTCCCCAAGGGACAAATCAACCTTGGCAGAGCGAGCCGCATACACCGAGCCCCATTGACGGCACGACGGCTAAGCGATCTACACCCCGGTTCCTCCAATTATTCAGCTAAGGGCGTCCCATTCCACCCTCATGGTTGCACTGTTTTCCCGGGCGGTCATCCATTGAACAGGTCCTTACGGAGAGGCACTCGAGAAACCGCTCGAGTCCCCTTGAAGGTCACAAATATAATCATAAATAAGAAGGGGAAAACAGCGTATCATAGATAATCACATCATGTTCATTGATTAGAGTTGAGCAATAGCATCAGACTAAGCAGTAATAATCCGACCCAAATAGGTAAACAAGGACATGAATAACAAAAGCTAGTCAATCCTTAAGTATAAATGTGTAATGCGGGAGGTGAATTAAAGAATGAATAGGACAGAGATAGGTCAAAGGACACTTGCCTCCACCAACCGACTGCTGCTCAGGGGCTTCTCCTGCGAATTCCTCGGGCTCTTCGACCGGATCGTTCTCTATGCGAGCGCAAACATACATACATCCACATATTTAATACAAAAGAACAGTACACCATACAAGGGAACAAGTAAAGTGAGTATGCATCAAGTATGACATTCGATATCGCATTTGTTATGGTTAGAAAGAAACGGGAAAAGGCCTCGCAGGGGGGTTAAAGCTTATGCACTAATGATCAGTTACAACTGGTTCTTAGCAAAAGAATTCTGTTATATACACTAATGGAAACCTAATCATTTTAAGTTGATCAACATTGAATGAAATAAACAATTAATTACGTGAATCAACTAGCGCAGCGAAGTTCTAAATTAAACTTCCTATTTCAATAGCCTGAACAATGATTAGCCTACTTAAAATAAAATAACTATGATCACAGAAAGTAAAATAAAATAAAATAAAATAAAAATAAAAAAATAAAAAAAATAAAAAACAGGGGGGGCGGTTGAACCGGCCCTAGGGGCGGTTGAACCGGCCGGGGGCAGGGCGGCTGGGCTGGGCGCGGGCGCGGGCGGCCGAACCGGCGGCCAGGGCGGCTGAGCCGGGGCGGTTGAACCGGCCCGGGTGGGGGCGGTTGAACCGGCCGGCGCAGGGGCGGCCGAGCACGCAGGGGCGGGGGCGCGGCCAGTGGCCAGGGCGCGGCCGGGCGCGGCTGGGGCGCGGCCAGGGCGCGGGCTGGGGCGGCCGGGGGCGCGGCCAGGGGCGGCCGGGCGGCTGGGCTGCCAAGGAGAGAGGAGGGGAGAGGGAGGGAGGAGGGAGGAGAGAGGAGGGGGGGCTCACCGGGGCGGGCGACCGAGCAGGGGCGGCGGCCGAGCAGGGGGCGGGGCTAGGGCAGGGGAGGGCGGCGGCTAGGGAGAGAATGGGAGAGAGGGAGGGAGAGGGAGAGGGAGTTGGGGAAAAGGGGAGGGGGGTGGGGGGCGGCTGGGCCTATTGGGCCCAAAGGGGGCGCGCAGGGGCGGCTGGGCCGGCCAGGGACGGCCCACGGCGCGGGAGAGAGAGAAAAAGAGGAGAGAGAAAGAGAAAGAAAAAGAAAGAAAAGATTTTCTCCTTATTTTCGAAATCCGATCTTCCTAGATGAATGCATTTGCACTTTCAAACAATCAAAGAATGCATAGTTCGGCATGGTGCATCAAACAACATAAAACAGTTTTATGGTTTTCTTTACACGGGAATTCCAAACCGAATCCCGCTACCTTTGGAAAAGATCAAGGTCTAGCGAGGGGAAAAAAGAAAAAGAAAAGGTAACGCCCGAATTTGGCGAGTAAAGAAAAGAAAAAATTCAACTGCAAAATTCGGGGCGTTACATAGCCTGTTTGATGCATAACATGCAGTGTTGACAGCTTCGGCCCAAAACCTCTCCGGTGTGTTATACTCATCAATCATTGTTCTTGCAAGTGTGATCAAGGTCATGTTTTTCCTTTCAACAACTCCATTTTGTTGAGGTGTATATGTTGCAGATACTTCATGCTTGATCCCAATTTCATCACAGTACTCATGAATGTTGGTGTTGTCAAATTCTTTGCCATTATCACTTCTAATCTTCTTGATCTTGCAATCAAATTCATTTTGAGCTTTCTTAGCAAACTTCTTGAATATAGATGCAACTTCAGAATTGTCATGAAGAAAGAACACCCAAGTGTATCTTGAGAAATCATCAACAATCACCAGATAGTAGAGGTTGCCACCAGCACTTACATAATTTATAGGTCCGAATAAATCCATATGAAGTAGTTCCAGTGGCCTTGATGTTGACATGAAAGCTTTTGTAGGATGTGTGTTAGCAACTTGCTTCCTAGCTTGACATGCACTACAAGGTTTGTCCTTTTCAAATACAACATCCTTTAATCCTCTAACCATGTCCTTCTTTAATACCTTCTTGAGTGTGCTCATCCCAACATGTGCAAGCCTCCTATGCCAAAGCCATCCAAGTGAAGCTTTGGTGAAGAGGCAAGTTCTTAAGTCTGCATCTTCTGAAGTGAAATCCACTAAGTAGAGATTGTTGTATCTAAATCCTTTGAACACCATTGATTCATCGTCCATTTTTGATACAATAACCTCTGTTGGAGTGAATAAGCATTGAAGTCTAAGATCACAGAGTTGACCCACTGATAATAAATTGAAGCTCAAAGGTGCAACCAAGAGAACATTTGAAATTGATAAATCATTTGAAATTGCCACTTTGCCAAGTCCTTGAACTTTCCCTTTTGAATTGTCCCCAAATGTGATTTTGTCCTGTCCATCAACATTCTCATCAAGTGAGGTGAACATCCGTGAGTTGCCTGTCATATGTTGTGTGCATCCACTGTCAATAACCCAATGGCACCCAACGGTCTTGTAGTTCACCTACATCCACAGACAAATCAAGCTTGAGTTTTGAGGGCCCTATATTGCATAGGACCAGTAACTTTCTCAATCAAGGACTTTGCAACCCAAATTTGTCTAGGTCTACTCTTGCTTGGTGGACCTAGGAATGTAACTTTGACCTTTCCATTTGCTACTTTCCTTAGAACATAATGAGCATTGAAGGAAAATGGTCTTGAGTGCTTTGGCAAAGGAGTTGGTGGTTTAGCTTTGCAGTTGTGGGCAAAGTGACCTTCTTTTCCACACTCAAAGCATTTGATAGGCTTATGAGTCTGCTTTGGCTTGTATTGAGTAGTAGCTTTCTTTTGCACAAAAGCATTGTATCCAATACCACTCTTGTTGTTTTTCATGACAGTGTTCATGAGCAATTCATTTTGGAGGTATTGGCCCTTGTTGAACTTTTGCACACTTGTTGCAAGATGTTCATTTTCACTCTTAAGTTTCTTGACCTCATTTTTAAGCCTTTCATTATCCACTGCCAACTCATTGTTGAAATCATTGTTCTCAATGGCAACCTTTCCTCTAGTAGTTGCATCAGTCAAGTATCTCTTCATTTTTTGGTTGTCTAAAGTCAAGACTTCAACTTTTTTGGTCAATTCCTTATGCAGACTAGTTTGCTCTCCTTGACTCAAATCATCACATGAGGTTGCTACATCAATCTTAACAACAGGGTTAATAGCCTCATGTGTATTGCAAGATAAAAGTTCATTTTCAACAAGAAGATTATCATGATCAAATTTAATCTTAGTATAGTCTTCCTTGATTTTCACTAGTCTATCTTTCAACTCCCTATTAGCTTCATTTAACTTGTCACATTTATCCTTAGCATCTTTTAGGGAGGATGTAAGCTCATTTACAGTGGATGACATAGTTTTATTTTCTTCTTTCATTTCATCACTAGCTTTCATAACTATGTCATATTTGGCATTCAAAGATTCATTTTCATTTTTCAACTTATCACATTTAGCTTTTGACTTCCTAATGATTTGAGTGTATTCTTTAAGCAAGTCAGCTAGTTCATCATAGGAAGGTGAAGCAAATTCCTCATCACTATCACTATCACTATCATCAGTAATATCAATATCATTTTGTACCTTCCGTTCACCTCTAGCCATGAGGCATAGGTGAGAAGTCAATGATGGCGATGGTGGTGGTGAAGAGAAGTCCCCGGCGATGGCGGCAACTTTTTCATCATTCTCTTCTTCACTTGAAGAAGATCCACTTGATGACTCAATGTCAGTGAGCCAGTCACCAACAATATATGTCTTTCAATTTTTCTTTTTGTGGAACCTCTTGTGCTTCCCATCCTTCCTCTTGAAGAATCTCTTTTCCTTTTTCTCATCATCGTTGTCATCTTCTTTCTTGCCCTTGAACTTGTTCTTCTTGGGCTTGTTACATTGATGAGCAAGATGACCAAGCTCTCCATAGTTGTAGCAATCCATCTCAGAAATGGGCTTTCTTTTGCTGGAAAAGAATTACTTCTTTCTTGAATCAAATTTGATGCCTTCTTTGTTGAGCTTCTTTAACATCTTGGTGGTCTTCCTCACCATCAAGGCAATGTTAGCATCAAGGTCATCGTCACTTGAGGATTCTTCCTCAATTTGTACTTTAGCTTTTTGTTGGGGGCCTTCGGCTTCCGAAGGTCCTCAAAAACATGATTTAACAATGTTTCTGGAAGTATAATGCATGAACAGGTACCTTCAAACTTAAGTTGAAACCACAGCGTGAAGAAGCACAAGAAGGGGTACGAAGGATAGCGCGAAGCCAAAGCTGTGCGCAGGAGAGCTTCGGCATGATAGCAGAAAAGGAGAACCGACTTAAAGATGAAAAGGCTATTTACACCTCGATGAATTACTATAGAGTTATTAGCAAATGTAAAGGGCATGAGTGTAATTTTACATGGGCTGCGTCCCGTGCCTATAAATAGATGAACAGTAACCCCGTACTGTTCATGCTGACTAGGCATTGGTCATTGCGCCACACTGGTACTTTTACCTTCTTTCAAGTCGAAGGTACATTTGTAATTTGATATCATTTCTATTTTTCCATGGTAATAAAATAGAAATGAGATAATAGTAAGATATGACTGTTTATATTATCTTTTATGTTTTATGTGATTCTTTCTTCATCTCCATATGATATGTTGATGAAGGTATGTCCTTCATTACCTTCGTCCGAAAGTCATTATATCCTAAGGGAAATAATGCTTCGAAGGACGAAGGGTTTTAACATTTAACGTTTTCTGTGTTGCCTTGTTCTTAACTCATAGCACTTGAGAACAAGTCCCCAACATTGGCGCCCACCTCCGGTGAACCCTTTTTCGACCACCTTCGGCAAGCATCGACCTTCGTCATGTCGCCAAAGAAAGCTTCGGCAACAGGGGCTGCCGCTCTGCAGCCGCTGGACCTGAACCAGGAGACCTTTTCTCTTCGGGAGGCCTGAAGCCAGAAGAGGAAGGCCACTAGTCCAACACCACAAGAGGATGAGTTGGACCAAGAAATCAGGAATATGGAGATGCTTCATCAGCAGGTACAGAAGAAGAAGGAGAAGATGGCTCGGTTAGCTGACCTGCAAAGGCAGATTGACGAACCTACCGAAGAAGTGCGTCATCTTGCTCAAGATGAGCAGAACCGAAGGCCCCACCACACAGAGCTGCACCAAGAGGGCTTCTTCAACGAGGATGACTGGTATGAGGATTTCCATCATGGAAATTTTGCTTTTGATGATGCTTTTCCTCTGTCAGCAGAGCTACAGGCTACGCCCTGGCCCCCGTCTTACAAGCCACCTCAGCTCCCCATGTATGACGGACACTCAGATCCGAAGCAGTTTCTGATGAGCTATGAAGCAACTATATCTTCGTATGGTGGCAACACAGCAGTCATGGCGAAATCCTTCGTCATGGCAGTCAAAAATGTTGCACAAACTTGGTACTCCTCTCTTCGGCCAGAAACAATCACATCATGGCAGAAGCTGAAGGACATGCTGGTCACCAGTTTTCAAGGGTTTTAGACGAAGCCGGTTACCGCTCAAGTCTTGTTCCAGTGCATGCAAGATCAAGAGGAATATCTCCAGGCGTATGTCCGAAGGTTCTTGCGTCTGAGGGCACAAGCGCCAACAGTGCCCAATGAAATTGTCATTGAGGCCATGATTAAGGGGCTTCGGCCAGGACCTTTAGCCCAATACTTCGCCAGGAAACCCCCTCAAACCCTGGAGAAACTGCTTCAGAAGATGGATGAATACATCCGTGCTGATAATGATTTTCGACAGAGAAGGGACGAAGCTTACAGGTTCTCCGAAATGGCCAGGGGCTTCGGAGGGAGAATCCACCCTAGGCACGTCAGATCAATTCATTCCACTCAGAATGACGACAGCGGAAATCAACAACAGAGGCCACAATATTCTTCCCAGGCTTCGGGGCAGCAGCAGAGCTATCCTTGGCCCCCAGCTCCAAGGGGCAGAGGCACCAGGGGCTTCGGAGGAAGGTTTGGGGATCAGCCCAGGAAAATTTATTGTCTATTCTGCGGTGAGGACAAGGGCCACACTACCAGGATGTGCCACGTCACCATCCAGAAACAGAAAGAGATAGCAGAAGTTGCAGCCCAACAGAGCCAGCCGAAGCAAGTCATGCATACTGCTTCGTACCACTCACTGTACATTCCAGAGTATGTGGGTAACCATCCTGCAGCCTCTGTTGCTTCGCTAAGCCAACCTCAGGCATCTTGGCAACAGCTTCCACCTCCACCACCATTGCAACGAGGCCAACAACCAGAAGAGAGCCAGCACACTCATCAGCAACGAGACTTCAGAGAGGAGTCCGAAGCTCGCACAGTCAACAGTACTGTGCCAGAATCGAAGCACATCTACTAGAAGATATCCTACTTCTGAAACAGTTCTGGCATTCGTTATCATTTTTCTTTTTTAATAGAGAACAATCGTTAAAAGCCTAAGTTTTTCCTGTCATTTTTAATTCCTTGTAATAGCTTCGTTTTGGCCATAGTGGAAATGTATCTCTTTTACAGACTCACAGAGTCCAAAAAGTTGGTGAAGCACGAAAGTTGCTCTCAAGAGTTAGCGGGGTTCACAATCACATCACAAGTTTTTGAAAGTTCCCCTTTAATGGGAACAGGATCTGGATGTCGCCTAGAGGGGGGTGAATAGGCGAATAAAATTTATCACTTTAAAACTTAAATTCTTACTCTACTCGAAGACTAGAACGCAGTGGAGTGAAGAACCCTTCGAGTAGGTTGTAGCGGATTTGAAATTCCTGTCTTAAGAATATCCTGCACTTCAAAGAAAGCTAGTACCACAAGTAAGCAGTGAAGTGCAGATGTAAGAACTGAATAAGACAGAATCAGCACACAACACAGAGCAGAGCACGTGGACACAGGAATTTATCCCGAGGTTCGGCCAAGCCTGAAATGCTTGCCTAGTCCTCGTTGGAGTTAGCCACACGTGGGCTTGGAGTCTATTTCAACTCCTTCCTCCGTTTGCTCAGATCTGTCAGTCAGACAGATAGAGCCTTCCACTATGTTGAGTTTGTTACAACGAAACCACGGCTGCTTACAATCTTCTTGGCAGCACTTCGGTAGAGTAACGATATGCTCAAGACCTTGCTCTAGCTCTTAGCAGCTCTTCTCCACTCTCTAAAGGCTTATAGCTTTGCCTTCTACTCAAACTAGAGAGATACACACAAGAGGGAGAGTGAGAATTGATCAGAGTGATGTCTACACTTGTTTGCTGCATTGTATATCTATTGGAGGCGCCTAGGAGTCCCTTTTATAGACCCAAGGGGCCTAGGAGCCGTTGAGAGCAATCCAACAAGGCAATTCTTACCTTCTGTCGGTTGGCGCACCGGACACTATCCGGTGCCCGATTTCCTTCCAAAATTGGCGCAGTCGGCCGTTGCAGACTAGGAGCCGTTGGCGCACCGGACACTGTCCGGTGCACACCGGATAGTCCGGTGCCCCCATCTGACATTGGCTCGGCCACGCGTCACGCGCGGATTGCGCGGCCGACCGTTGGCCCGGCCGACCGTTGGATCACCGGACAGTCCGGTGCACCATCGGACAGTCTGGTGATTTATAGCCGTACGCCGCCGGACTTCTCCCGAGAGCGACCTGTTCACCAGAGTTCAGCCTGGCGCACCAGACACTGTCCGGTGCACCACCGGACAGTCCGGTGTGCCAGACTGAGCTGAGTCTTGGCTGTACACAGCCAAGCTTTTTGCATCTTTTTTCTTTTCTTCTTTTCTCTGTCTCTAACACTTAGACAAATACGTTAGTACACAAAAACCAATGTACTAAGTCTAGAACTATACCTTCTCTTGGACTTTCACCTCTCTATCATTTGACATGCTTAAGATTGATGTTGGACTCATAAATCATCAAGTCAGCTTAACTTGATCTAGACTAACATTTCTGAGCTCCAACATCCTACAAAGATCACATCGAATATCTCCAAACATGGGAACAACCCAAACTAAAGGATCAAGGTGCACTTAGCTCTTTTGGGCTGCTTCCAGTCCTGGCTTTGATACTGGTTCTTCTTCTAGTGACCTTGTTCACTTCTTAGAGCTTGATCTTGAGCCTTATGACTTACACCACATAACTATAGATGTTTCCCCATTGGTTGTAAGTCACGTCCTTATGTAGTGATCCTTGATGTGCCATAGCTCTTCTCAACTTGATCACCCTTGACTTTGCAAGTCTTCTTCTTCACCCTTGGCTTTGGGTTCCTCAGCCTCTTTGACCTTCTCCCGTGCACTTGGTACCTCAAAGCTCTTCTTGCCTCCATCCTTGGCTTGATCAGTTGTCTCCGAGCTAAGCACCCGAGTCTTACTTTATGCAATGTCCATCTTACTTGTGATGTCCATTATCTATCCATAATCCAGTTCTTGGACCATCACATTTGTTCACTTGTGTTGAACCCTGTCAACTTTACATTAAGCACCTGTTCAACACTTAGCACACTTGTTAGTCCTTTAATTGAGTTGTCATCCAAACACCAAAACCCACAAGAGAGCTTTCAATCTCCCCCTTTTTGGTGATTGATGGCAACACAATTAAAGCTTACATAAGAGTGAAATTTAAAGCACAAATTTTGAGTTCTAAGATTGTAGAATGCTCCCCCTAAATATGTGCTTACATTAAAATCTTAGCTTTGGCCTTAAATGCCAAAATGCACATACTTAGGCTAAATCGAAGCATTGCTACACCTTAGCACCTGTGGGATGCATTGTGTCAAGGATCAAACCATGATGCGTATAACACACAAATGCACAGAATCAGAGTTAAACACCATTCAATTGAGTGGATATATCACAGGAATATCAACCTACCACTATTCACCATTAAGATACCAATTTAAACTAAGATACCAATTTAAAACAATCTTAAAGCACCATTAAATCATTAACCATATGCACCATTATCCACATGACTATCTATTTTAGAATAAACATAATAGATGCCAATTAATTCATAGCAGCGGACGCATTAGTCCATATGATGCAACACATATAATACTGCAAGAAGCATATGATAAGAATTATCAATAACACAATAACACACTAACAATGCTCAAACTAACACATCACCCCCTTAGGATAAGCTTTCCTCTCAGGTTGAGATAAGCTTTAATGCACAAATTCTCCCCCTTTGACATCAAACACCAAAATCATATTCAAGCAAGAACATAGGATGATGTCAAGGGACAGTAGGGTGTTAAGGAGGAAAAACACACTATCAAAACTCCCCCTTACTTATTGAACATATGCACTACCAACATTTGAGTAAGATACATATACGCAAAAAGATCAATACTTCCTTTTGTACCTTTACCATGTTGTGATTACTTCCCATCTTGAAAGTATTAATCTCTCGGGAGCTTCTCCACACTTGTGCCTGATTCTTTATCCTAACCTTTTCTTGTTGCTAAGACACCAAGCTTAGAGCAAGTTAAGTTATAGTATTGTGGCACAAGATGAAGCTTCTATTCTAGTGATTATCGAAAGATGTCAATTGAAGCAAACTATCACGGCTACCAATTTAAAGGTCATTTATTATCATAGCTCCATGATATTTAAGGATAAGCATCTAGTATCACCAAATATTATAGAGCATGAGCAATCTAAAATTTTGCAATTACTCACGACTTAAGATACCAATTTCTTGACTTACAGAGGTACCCAAGTCCTGATTGCTCCATTTCTTGCTCATCTTCTCTTTTCCACCTTGAGACTATACAAGATCACTCAAGAAACAATTAGTCTCAAGGTGGAATGTGTGCTCCCCCTAAACTTGTGCATCAAGTATTTGAATAACTTATACTTTGCACATTCTAGCTTTCTCAGAACTAGAGGGGTTCACAACATCTCTTGGTCAAGGCATACTCTATCAAGATATACCAATTGAATACCAAATGAAAGGTTGACTTAATACAATAATGCATGCCTCAAGGAGTATGACATTTTACAAGCAACTTAGGCATGCTTCATACATGATAATCATTTCACCATATATGCCAATTGAAAACAACAAGATCATGCAAATAAAGCATAATGTCTAATCACATCAAGATTAAGAAAAAATTTCTTAGGTACACCAAGAGAAACAACATTTTAAGGCATAAGTCACCTAAGCCACGATACTACCAATGAAATGCAAGAACATAGCTATGATCACAATCAATGGAACTTCAAGATATTTAATGAAATTGCATAGTTCCATTTTCCATACCTTTGCGTTTTACCTGTATGGCCATGAGAGCACCAGTTATTACCACAAGTTCCCTATTGTTTATGCACTTCATAGCTTGAGAGGGTGCATTAGAGGCATATCACATAGTGCCAAAATAGGGTAATCATGTGAACATGGACTAAACAAGATGTCATGCTTGCACACATAGGTTACCATTACACACGTATAGCATGATTTACAAAAAGATACAGGTTTATCCATGAACACATAAAGGATTAATCATGGTAAATATCTCAAATGATAAGCTACCCAATGAATGATTCAAAAAATATGACTTATAGAGCACCTAGTCATGATTAAGCAAACATGAATGTGATCTTTGAAATCATGAATCAATTATTAACAAGAATCCAACGCAAGCAATCTTCAAAGCTTAACTACTCCAAGGATAGATAGCACGACACTCAACTTTAAGAGCAATATTGATAATGCACTTAAGAAACACATGTACTGTCCTTTGGAGAGACAGATGCAGATTCTCATCAAAGCCCTTTGCTTGATTCACTAATAATGATTAAGGACCTCTACAACTTATTTCACTCGAGATGAATATGTGATTAATATTGCACAATAATCCAACCTTGGGTTAATAAATAGACAACAAGGATTAACAGCTTAAGCATAGAATTTGACTTAACCTTCTTAAGCTCTACCACGGTCTCCATTTCATCTCGAGGCACCTGCATGGTCTAGTTGGCACAGTTTGGTACCCATCTCGGGATGGGTCCATGATGTTCAACTAAAAGTGCCTTTGGTACCCAAATAGCCTTTTTGCTAGTTCTAGGTGATCTTGTTATAGATCTAGCACAAGTGTATGATTTGGGTCTCCTAAGCGAATGAGGTTGAGACAACTTTACTTGCTTAGGAACCTTACCTTTATTACATACCTTTGATAGATGACCCTGTTCACCACACTTGTAGCAGAAGCGTTGCTCAACCTGACATGACGCTTGCTGTTTGTCATTTTCCTTGGTGAGAGTCATTTTGGAGAATGCACATCTTTGATTCTTCATGACTGGACATGAAGTGATCATGTGGTCCTTGTTGTTGCATCCAAAACATCTCCTTGTCCCTTCGTCCTTGTCCTTGTAAGGACAAGATGCGATGAGGTGGCCTAATGCCTTGCACTTGAAGCATCTCCGTTTTCCTCTTCTCTTGTTACTTTTAGATGACATAGAGAAATTATTAGTGCAAATAACATGATCAATTGAATCATTACCTTTTTCTTGTATCATGTTGATTGCTTTACTTATTGCTTTGGGAACATCTTTTTCAAGGAGTTTGACCCTTGCTGCGGTTTCTCCTTCCTCAAGCTTCTTCACCACGTTTCGCAGATATCTTGAGGAAGTTGAGCATGGCGTCTTCTCCTTAATTGTCTTTGTTTCTTGTTCCCATGCAAATTCCTTTTTGACCCTACAACTTGTTGCTCATTCAAACATTCGCTTCCTTTTGAGCGACAGGGGTTAGCACATGGTAATATATTATCCAAATGTGCACTTGTGCAAGAGTGAGGTTCACATGACTTTAAGTTTGTAATTACAACCTCATGAGCAACTTCAAGCATGATATGTCTATCCAAAAGATTATCATGATAACAAGACAATAAATCATATTTTTCAGTTAGGGCAAGTTTATCATGACTTAACAATTCTACTTGTCTCTCAAGCATGGCATTTTCCATTTTAAGTTGAGCAACACAAGATAAAGCATCATCATTATTTCTTTGCTCAAGTAAAATTGAATCATACCGCTGGACCAAATCATCATGAGAGCACTTTAGCTCCTCATGTTCTTTGGTCATCTTCTCCAGGCTGTTGTTTGTTTTGATGAGTGTCTCCTCTAGCCTGAGAAGCGTCTCGCCTTGTTCCTTGTTCCTTCTCAACAACTTAACCAAGAGCGCTTTGTCCTCTTTGTTGAGATGGATGTAGAAACGGCGAATCTCCTCTTCTTCCACATCGTCGGTCTCATTTTCCCTGTCATTAATGTCAGTGGAAGCAATACACGAAAATGCACCTTGTGGTGATGAAGATTCATCCTCGCTATCATCCTCATATACTTCCTCATCATGTCTTTCGTCTCCATCGTCATTGTTAGCAATAAAACATTTATTACTAGTGGAGAACAAACCTGTCGACGAGGTGAATTCATCGTTTGGTGCCCAACACTTTTCTTCTCCCTTTGAAAGGTTAGTATCACAAGTAATATAGGGAGTAGGAGCATCACAATTTGCCACAGAATAATTTCCTTTAATTCTATTCCATAAATCATGAGCATCAACAAATAAATCACTATCACTACTCATGATGGCAAAATAAGCACTTTTAGAAAGAGAGTCAACTAAGATGTTGCAAGCATGGTGATTGAGAGATAAACATCTTAGTTCAGCATTAGAAAGATTTTTACTAATATCAGAGGGAAAAATCCTTCTACTAAAGATTTGTCTCAAATCAGGATCAACATGCATGAAAGCCTTATAAATAGAGATAGACCAAGATTTGTAATTAGAACCATTGCCTAAAAGAAGTTCTACAGTTACCTCTTGTGACGACATTGTTATCTCCGGACTGCTAAGCCCACACTGGAGAGGCCTAGCTCTGATACCAATTGAAAGTTCCCCTTTAATGGGAACATGATCTGGATGTCGCCTAGAGGGGGGTGAATAGGCGAATAAAATTTATCACTTTAAAACTTAAATTCTTACTCTACTCGAAGACTAGAACGCAGTGGAGTGAAGAACCCTTCGAGTAGGTTGCAGCGGATTTGAAATTCCTGTCTTAAGAATATCCTGCACTTCAAAGAAAGCTAGTACCACAAGTAAGCAGTGAAGTGCAGATGTAAGAACTGAATAAGACAGAATCAGCACACAACACAGAGCAGAGCACGTGGACACAGGAATTTATCCCGAGGTTCGGCCAAGCCTGAAATGCTTGCCTAGTCCTCGTTGGAGTTAGCCACACGTGGGCTTGGAGTCTATTTCAACTCCTTCCTCTGTTTGCTCAGACCTGTCAGTCAGACAGATAGAGCCTTCCACTATGTTGAGTTTGTTACAACGAAACCTCGGCTGCTTACAATCTTCTTGGCAGCACTTCGGCAGAGTAACGATATGCTCAAGACCTTGCTCTAGCTCTTAGCAGCTCTTCTCCACTCTCTAAAGGCTTATAGCTTTGCTTTCTACACAAACTAGAGAGATACACACAAGAGGGAGAGTGAGAATTAATCAGAGTGATGTCTACACTTGTTTGCTGCACTGTATATCTATTGGAGGTGCCTAGGAGTCCCTTTTATAGACCCAAGGGGCCTAGGAGCCGTTGAGAGCAATCCAGGAAGGCAATTCTTGCCTTCTGTCGGTTGGCGCACCGGACAGTCCGGTGCACCACCGGACACTGTCCGGTGCCCGATTTCCTTCCAAAATTGGCGCAGTCGGCCGTTGCAGACTAGGAGCCGTTGGCTCGACCGTTGGACAGTCCGGTGCCCCCATCTGACCGTTGGCTCGACCACGCGTCACGCGCGGATTGCGCGGCCGATCGTTGGCCCGGCCGACCGTTGGATCACCGGATAGTCCGGTGCACCATCGGACAGTCCGGTGATTTATAGTCGTACGCCGCCGGACTTCTCCCGAGAGCGACCTGTTCACCAGAGTTCAGCCTGGCGCACCGGACACTGTCCGGTGCACCACCAGACACTGTCCGGTGCACCACCGGACAGTCCGGTGTGCCAGACTAAGCTGAGTCTTGGCTGTACACAGCCAAGCTTTTTGCATCTTTTTTCTTTTCTTCTTTTCTCTGCCTCTAACACTTAGACAAATACGTTAGTACACAAAAACCAATGTACTAAGTCTAGAACTATACCTTCTCTTGGACTTTCACCTCTCTGTCATTTGACATGCTTAAGATTGATGTTGGACTCATAAATCATCAAGTCAGCTTAACTTGATCTAGACTAACATTTCTGAGCTCCAACATCTTACAAAGATCACATCGAATATCTCCAAACATGGGAACAACCCAAACTAAAGGATCAAGGTGCACTTAGCTCTTTTGGGCTGCTTCCAGTCCTGGCTTTGATACTGGTTCTTCTTCTAGTGACCTTGTTCACTTCTTAGAGCTTGATCTTGAGCCTTATGACTTACACCACATAACTATAGATGTTTCCCCATTGGTTGTAAGTCACGTCCTTATGTAGTGATCCTTGATGTGCCATAGCTCTTCTCAACTTGATCACCCTTGACTTTGCAAGTCTTCTTCTTCACCCTTGGCTTTGGGTTCCTCAGCCTCTTTGACCTTCTCCCGTGTGGTACCTCGAAGCTCTTCTTGCCTCCATCCTTGGCTTGATCAGTTGTCTCCGAGCTAAGCACCCGAGTCTTACTTTATGCAATGTCCATCTTACTTGTGATGTCCATTATCTATCCATAATCCAGTTCTTGGACCATCACATTTGTTCACTTGTGTTGAACCCTGTCAACTTTACATTAAGCACCTGTTCAACACTTAGCACACTTGTTAGTCCTTTAATTGAGTTGTCATCCAAACACCAAAACCCACAAGAGAGCTTTCAGTTTTGCCGAAGCAATAGAAAGTCGTTCTAAGGAACGCAGCGTAAGTTTCCCGAAGCAACAAAAAGTCGTTCCTAAGGGAGCGCAGTGTAAGTTTTCTGCTCAAAAGTCGTTCCAAAGAGAATGCAGAGCTTACAGCGAAAAATAAACGCTGATTCCGCCAAAGTAAAAGGCGAAGCGCGAAAAGTCAATGCGAATACCGCTGAAGTAAAAGGCGAAGAAGCTCCTAAGGGAGGCTTACAGCGAAAAGTCAGCGCTGATACACCAAAAAATAAGCGGTGAAGCCGAAAAATAAACGACAAAAAGATTGTGTGCTTTACTGAGGGAATGTGTGTGTATCTTCGTCACAAATACCATTTTGAATAGCATAACATCATTACATCATTTTGCATCAATGGCGCAAGAAGGGGATTCAATGTTGATCTTCGGAGATTGTTTCGAAGAAGCAGTGCCAAAGCACAAAATAAGTATTGAAGAAGTATAACTTCGTCAAACTCTAAAATGAAAAGGAGATCTATTGCTTACGAAGCATAATGATTTTACGAAGATTGTATGTTTTTACAAAATATGGATATTCTTCACAACGCATGAAAAGAAGGGAAGGTGTTTTTTCGCCGAAGGCTCAAAAACGGTATGTACGTAAAGTTTCATGCATCGTAAAGAATTCAGTTGCAAGCAGCTTAAGTATTACATTCATAATTATAAAAATATTACGTACTTTGTTCAGCAAATGTTACATTCCAAATGTTTTTACAATAAAAGCTATTCTTCTTTTAAAACTGCTTCCGCAGCTTCGTTCAGCAGTCGATTAACAACTTCGTCCAGAATAGCTTCGGCCACTTTAGTGACTTCATCTTCTTTCTCTACTTCTGGGTTGGCCATCGACTCGAAGGGCTCTGGAGGAGGAGATAGTTCAGCTGCGATATAAAACGTAAATAAGTCCGAAGTAGCAAAATTAGTAAATAAAGTTAAAAAGTTATTAAGCAATACCTATTCGCCTCTCAAGTTCCACCGCTTTCTCAGTTGCCTTCGTCGCTTCTTTTGAATCATGAGAATCTTTTTCGCTCTTTTTTATCATCTCATGAGCCATCCCTCGGTCGCCATTCTCCCAGATGTCAGTAAAGAATTTTCCGCCAATTAAGCTCGCTTCGGCCGAGGGATCTTTTGTATCTTCAATAGATAAAGTAGCTTCGGCTTGAGCCAAAGCTTTCACATGGTCACAGCCTGATTTCTCTAAAATAGCTGCGATTCCCCTGGCACCTGAGAAAGCGCAGATATCCCCGCGACCACTCAAAACTTCTTCAAAAGCTTCAGCTTCGTTATTGATCCAATCAATTGGGCCTTCAGGATCACCCCTTACGAAGTCGTCTTCGTTAGAGAATGCGCCAACATTGGTGAAGCTAGTTTTTATTTTCTTAACACACTCTATAGACTTTTCATAGCACCTCTCCTTGGATGCACGAAGTTCATCAACTGTTTTTTGTAAGTGGTTCCTCCAATATACACTAATATCTCGATCAGCCTCTGCAAGACCACATTTTTCTTTAGCTTCGAATAGATGTTTTCGAAGATCTTCGATTTCGTATTTCTGAGCTTCAGCTTGGGCTTTAGAAGCAACTTCGTCTTCTTTTATTTTGTTCAACAATGAGTTTAATATTTTATCTTTTTCAAGACCTTCGTTCCTTAGTTCAATTACTTCGGAACGAAGGTTGTTTAAGGCTATGGTATACCCTTCATCTTCATCACTTTTTTGCGCTCTGAGGGCGTTGCTAAGGATAAGGCCCTGCAAAAAATGCGGTATTGAGTGTAAGCAAATGGAAATTTTGTTTTTAAATACAAAAATCTCATTTTCTCACCTTTAAACTATTGTATGCTAAGCTGTCGGCCAACTCATCTTTTGATAACACTGAGAGCCCATCTTCTAGTGTTAGGAACCCAAAGCTCTTGCCCATCTCTCGGCAGACAGAAATCTCTTTGTTGTCTGGGAGACAATACAAGAAGTCTTCTTCCCCGCTGCCGTTGAACACCAGTGCCCCCTTTGGATATTTCAATCTTTGAGCATAGAATTGAGCCTCTCACTTTTCTTTCTCAGATAATCTTTTTCCCGAAGCATGTCGTATAATATAATCAGGAGCTTCAGATGATGCTTCGGGAATAGGAATGTCGGTTTTTTCCAGTTAAAATTACTTCTGCAACTTCTTTCTCTGTCTTTTCTCCGATTTCCAGGGATTTCTCCTTGGCGGGCTCTGAAGGCCCAGCTTCGGTCTCGATTTGGATCTTGGCAGCTTCGGCCTCAATTTGTATTTCCGAGGCTTCGACAGCTTTCTTCGGAGTAGAGCTTGAAGTTTTTATTGTTTCTAGCACATCTAATACGTTGACCATTCTCTTCCTCTTAGGAGTCGTTGAAAGATCCTTTTGTGCCTTCGACATTGTCATCTCTGCCGAAGGACTTATTACTTCTAATATCCTCGTTTTCTCAACCTTCATCTCTTCAATGTTAATGGCCTTCGGCTCATCTGATTTGGCTGATGATGCCTTTGGCGATACAGACAGTTCTTCAATTTTCTACGTAATCGCAGGTTTCTTGCCTTCGGTCACCGAAGAGGTCTCACCGCCAAATTCGGGCACTGTGGCTGGTTCAGTATAGCGCGGTCGATGAGTAAGGACCTTCACCCTTTTCCTCTTCGACACAGGCTCGCTCGGAGCGGCTGAAATATCATCTCTCCCGGAAACTCCACTTTTTCTTTTTTGCCCCTGGGGCGGGTAACGGTAGTCAGGATACATGAACCCAAGAGCATCAAAAACTCTGTTTAGTCTCTTAATTTTCCGGTTTCCGAAGGTCACAGATAATGCGTTATCTTCTGCTCTGGAGTACAGCCCAAGCAGATCATCGCTTGTAGCTTCGACGCTTTTCAGCCAGTCGTCGTCTGTCTCGATAAACTGGTCTCTAAACCTGAAGGTATATTTTAGTTGAACCAAACCGCCTTCGATTGGATTCTTTTGGCATCTCCCAGTTGGCTATCAATGGCCATATTCTGTCGGCCACGTGGTCTTGAACTAAGTCCCTTGTCCCGATGAAAGAGCAGACTAAGCCGAAGGCCTTGCGACATTCTTCGGTCGCTTCGTCAATTTCTACCTTCGGTTTCTGGAGCCCGAAGCGTTGCCAGATAGGGCGCATGATTATCTCTTTAATGTCTTCTCGTGCCTTTAAATCATTTTTTACATAGAACCATTCTTTCGTCCAGTCTCCGGGCCATCTCTTCTGAAAAGTCGGTACTGGGAGCTTGAGCCAGAACGGGCAACGAAGCTATAGCAGCCGAAATTGTTATGATACTGTTCTTTACCCCAGGGCTTCGTCTCATATAACAGTTCATGCATACTGTAGAAACTTTTTGCATTTGGCTCCAAGCCCTGACTCCTTACAGCCCATACGAAGATTCCCATTCTTATAATGGCTTCGGGGGTAATCTGGTGAAGGTAAATCTGGAATATCTTCAAAACCTCGACTACGAAGCTGCTTAGAGGGAGCCGAAGCCCAGCCTTCAAAAAGCTTTGGAAGATCACGACTTCATTCTCCTCTGGAGTAGGACAAGTCTTCTCTCCGTCGTCAGCCCTCACAATAGACATATCCCGAAAGTATCTCCCCCTCATGTTGTCAAGATGACTTTGTTTAATAGTTGATTTTCCAAAAACTGCATGGCTCGGTCGCCAGGGTCGATCTTCGGAGTCTTCCCCGCCGCTTTCCACATCATAGCTGTCACTATCATCAGTGTCTTCAGATAAACCCTCCAAAATCTCCCTAGTAATCTTCTCTGCATTTGTCTTTGCTATTGATTCAATAAAGCCAAGATTCATCTCCTCAGAAAGGCTCAGCTTCGATTCAGCGACAACTTTTTTATCTTCAGACATCTTCGAAAATGCTGAGAAAGTGCTCTCAAAGCCGAAGCTTAAAAATTTAAAAAAGCCAAGCAAGTGTTGGTGCGCAAGAGCTAAAAATTGAGTAAGCAAGAGCAGATGGCAAGAAAGCGTGCCAAATGAGCTCGTGGTGAGTTCTTATTTATACGCCTGGTGCGTTGCATGCTGGAGGGCCCGCTTTTCAGTGGCTGTTGCTATTCTAGCAAAGGGAAGGTGTTTTTTTGGACCTTCGGCTCAGGGCCTTCGTCCATGTCGCAATCTGAATTTATCATTCTAACAAATTAATATTGTGAGGGGCTACTGTTGGGGGCCTTCGGCTTCTGAAGGTCCTCAAAAACATGATTTAACAATGTTTCTGGAAGTATAATGCATGAACAGGTACCTTCGGACTTAAGTTGAAACCACAGCGTGAAGAAGCACAAGAAGGGGTACGAAGGATAGCGCGAAGCCGAAGCTGTGCGCAGGAGAGCTTCGGCATGATAGCAGAAAAGGAGAACCGACTTAAAGATAAAAAGGCTATTTAGACCTCGATGGATTACTATAGAGTTATTAGCAAATGTAAAGGGCATGAGTGTAATTTTACATGGGCTGCGTCCCGTGCCTATAAATAGATGAACAGTAACCCCGTACTGTTCACGCTGACTAGGCATTGGTCATTGCGCCACGCTGGTACTTTTACCTTCTTTCAAGTCGAAGGTACATTTGTAATTTGATATCATTTCTATTTTTCCATGGTAATAAAATAGAAATGAGATAATAGTAAGATATGACTGTTTATATTATCTTTTATGTTTTATGTGATTCTTTCTTCATCTCCATATGATATGTTGATGAAGGTATGTCCTTCATTACCTTTGTCCGAAAGTCATTATATTCTAAGGGAAATAATGCTTCGAAGGACGAAGGGTTTTAACATTTAATGTTTTCTGTGTTGCCTTGTTCTTAACTCATAGCACTTGAGAACAAGTCCCCAACACTTTTTCCTTTTCTTTCTTGATTTGCTTTGAGAGCCAAATCCTTTCTCTTAGAAGATGACTCTTCCTTGTCATTGATGTGCATGTACATCTCATGAGCATTGATCTTTCCCAATATCTGTGTAGGTGTGGTAACTGAAAGATCCATTTGATGCAGTACAGTGACAATGTGTCCATATTTGTCAATTGGGAGGACATTGAGATCTTCCTCACAACATTCGATTGTGAAATTTGTGTAAGCCCCAATCCATTTACTTCCTCTACAAGAATATTGAGACGTGAGTACATAGCATTGGCATTTTCATTAGCAAGCATTTCAAAAGAATTTAACTTTCTCATAGCAATGTGATATCTGTCCTCACGCTCACTTCTAGTTCCTTCATGTAGAGCACAAATGTCCATCCACAAGTCATGAGCATTTTTATGATTTCTAGCTCTATTGAACACATCTTTGCAAAGGCCTCTAAAAAGGGTGTTTTTGGCCTTAGCATTCCACTTCTCATAATTAAACTCATCACCTACAAGATCTGTGCGATCTCTAGGTTCGGGGAATCCTTGTGTGGCGGCTTTGTAGACACCAATGTCTATAGCCTCTAAATATGCTTCCATATGAATTTTCCAATATGGAAAATCGTCACCATAAAAAACGGGAGGAGGTCCATCCCCACCGGACATCGTTACTCTAGCGGTTAAGCTAATCTAAGAGCTACAAGGCTCTGATACCAATTGAAAGGATCACGATGCCCAAGAGGGGGGTGAATTGGGCTTTTCTAAAAATCAACACTAATTAAACCCTAAGCAAGAGCCCAACTTCACCCCAACAACTAGCACTAAGAGAATAATACTAGAAATACAATAATGCTAAGTCAATACTTCAAATACTTGCTAAACAAATACATAATGTAAAATGCTTGAATTAAGTGCGGAATGTAAAGCAAGGTTTAGATGACTCCTCCAATTTTTCCTGAGGTATCGAAGAGTCGGCACTCTCCACTAGTCCTCGTTGGAGCACCCGCGCAAGGGTGTCGCTCCCCCTTGGTCCTTGCAAGAACTAAGTGCTCACTACGAGATGATCCTTTGCCACTCCGGCGCGGTGGATCCCTCACGACCGCTTACAAAGTTGAGTCGGGTCACCAACAACATCTCCACAGTGATCACCGAGCTTCCATCGCCACCAAGCCGTCTAGGTGATGCCGATCACCAAGAGTAACAAGCCGTAGACTTTCGCTTGACCAAGAGAAGCCTAATGCAAGTGGTGTGTGCTCTAGGTGGCTCTCGCTAGCGCTAATGAGGTCCAAATGCAGGATTAAGATTCTCTAATCTCCTCACTAGGCTTTTGGTGCTTGTAATGCTCTTCCAATGTGCAGGAATTAATGTGAGCAGCAAGACATTGAATATGGTGGGTAGAGGGGGTATAAATAGCCCTCACTCACCAACTAGCAGTTGCAAGCAGTGTTCTGCGCATGGGCGCACCGGACAGTCCGGTGCGCCACGGTGCGCCAACAGTCGACTCCAACGGCTAGTTCTGACAGCTAGCCGTTGGGTAGATGGCACACCGGACAGTGAACAGGCACTGTCTGGTGCACTGTCCTAAAATTCAATTCTAAACCTTGCGCTCTCGGGTTTCTGCTCGGGGAAACCCTTCCCTGGGCCATCCTGGCCCCACCTGGCAGAGGGCGCACCGGACAGTCCGGTGCCCCAAAGTCAGAAACCCTATTTTCCATTTTCAGATGATTTTTAAATCAGTTTTCATTCTAACTTGTCAGTATGTTCTAGAGTGTCACCTAGCACTATATGTGAGTGTGAATATGCACCAACACTACACTAGAACTCTCTTGGTCAAACTACTTATCAATAACCCCTCTTTATAGTACGGCTAAAACAAAATAAAAGACCTAGCTAAATCACGAGTGTCCGCAACTCCTTGACACTCGGACTACGTAGACCTTCACTTTGTGTTTCATCGCTTTAGCCGTCGCTTCGAGTTCCTATCTCCGGGATTGTTTTCACCGTTGTAGTACTTCTACCTGTAATGCGACCTAACTTACCATTTGTCTCTGCAAAACACACGTTAGTCACATATAACAATACATTGTCATTAATCACTAAAACCAACCAGGGCCTAGATGCTTTCACTAGAGCAAAGACATACACTCCAAGACACAATCAAAGGATCAAATCCTCTCCAAGTTCCAAAATTAACTCAAGTGCTTAGTGACTTGAGAGAGGGTCTTTTGTGTTTCTTTTATTGCTCTTGTTGCTTGGATTGCTCTCTTCTTCTCACTCTAATTCTTCTAAGTGCTTTGTAAAGCTAGCAAGAGATACCTAATCGTGTGGTGATCCTTGCGGGGTCTTAGTGACCTATGTGATTAAGGAGAAGCACTCAACCGATCTAAGTGACCGATTGAGAGAGAGGGAAAGGGTTGGAATAGACCCGGCCTGTGTGGCCTCCTCAACGGGGACTAGGTTCTTTGGAACCGAATCTCGGCAAATCACCATGTTCACTTGTGTTGATCTTCACTCGATTTGTTTCTCCCTCTCCTCTCTCTCTAAAGTTCTCTTGCTCACATTATTTTGAGTTGGCTCCCAAAGTTATCTGCATTGATTGAGCAACTCATAGCTAGAGGAACAATCTTCCGCACCTCGAATTTGTTTCTAATCCTAACCCCGGGTATAGTGCGTGTTCAAAGTTTGTAATTTTCAGGTTTCACCTATCCACCCCCCTCTTGGCGACTTTCACCATCCCTTGACGTGTGCCACAGTCTGCGGAGTGGCCGCTCGCGGTATTCGTGGTGGAGCAGATAGCTGAGGCCGAGCTCGAGCGAGGCGGAGAAATCACCCGAGACCGAAATCAGCATCGGGCGAGACGAAGATTGTGCCTGAGGTCCAGACTCAGCGTCGGGTGAGGCGGAGATTTACGTCCGAGGGCCAGTCTGCTTCACCTGTTGTATTAGATGTCCCATCGGGGATGGCAGGTGGCGTGCGCATACTGCAGCGGGGGTGTAATCATGCTGTTGTGCCCGGATAACTGCTGTCTTGTTAGCCACTGTGCTCCTGCCACCACGGTGTGGGGTAGGATTGCGCAATAATTACGAGTGTTCCCCACCTATTTTTGGGCGCTTTTGTCTTATCTGCCTAGGATCAGCTCGGGCAAGACGGACGGAGCGGTGGTGACTTTGGGCGAGGTGGAGCTCTGCCTGAGATGGGTGACTCTCGGGGAGAGGCCCCGGTTTAGGAGGTGCCTTGGCTGCTTCCCCTTAGGGGTTATGTCTTTACTTCTCTTGAGTGCGCCCTTCGGGGGAATAATTCGGGTACCCCTAATTACCACCCACGACAGTAGCCCCCGAGCCTTCCAAGGAAGTACTCTGGTACTTGTTTTGGAGGCTCCGCTGCTTGCTCGTGGGCGTGCCGCATTTTCTTGAGGAGTAGAATGTTTGGTTTCTGATGGGTGCACGCGAGCGCACCCGTCGGGTGTAGCCCTCGAGGCCTCGAAGGAATAGTTGACTCCTTTGGGGGTTTTGCTCTTAATAGGTCCAATTTGATCTTCAGACGATCTATTGGAACCTTTAGTGTGGTTCGTGAGGACAGCCCCGAGCCTTTGCGCGGGGCAAGAGGACGATATAGGGATGCCTCGACTTTTGGTTCATATGCCCCTTCATCGCCTCTCCCGCGATGCACTGATTACGAATTGACCTCCCACGATGCGTCAAGTGGGCACCACACTCCCTACGAAGACACAAGGGGACTTTCTGAAGCCGGGAAGATAGTGTGGCTCGCGTTCGTCGGCGGTGGTATTCCTTCTTCCCTCTCCTGTTTCACCACGATGGAGTATTTGCCTACTGCTGTGGCTATAGCTGGTGGGGTTGGAGCTTGCGGGTATGGGGAGAGGGTAGGGAGACCCGGCACATATAGCCTCAAGCACCAACCTCGGTTTTGAGCTTGCAAATCGGCCGAAGGGGACGGGGAGGCTGACGATGTGGGACCCTTGTCAGCAACCAAGGTTTGCTCTGATGGCCAAGCCCATGAGACCGATGCAGTGGTCCCACACATAGCGTCTGACAGAGACGGCGCGGCGCAAGCCCTTACGAGGCAGCCCCGCAGGTCAGCGCTGGCCTGCACCACGCAAAAATGGGCCAGCTGCCAGAAATTAGGCCTAGGTGGCACAATCTTCTCCTTTTCTTTTTATTTATTTATTTATGTTTTCATTTTGTTCCCTTTTAAATTCAAATATAGATATATTTTTTGGATTTTAAGTATTGGTTTGGTGTTCAAGGTTCCCTTCTAACACGCTAAACCAGAATACTACCTGCATGCAACATCTTTTCTATATTATTTTTGTAAGTTTACATATGTAGGTATAGGTGCATGTATATTTATTTAGTAACCTTTCTCAATTTCAAAATCTAATATTTAAATTCAAATTTGTTTATGAGTTTCACTCACAGACTTAATGCACAAACAAAAGTACCAGCACGAAGAAATGTTTTCATTATTATTATTCCAATTACTTGTATATGTATATATATGCATGTGTCAAATAGGAAAAAAATTCTATATACATCAAATACTCTAACTCCTTTATTTATTATGATTTGGGTATTACAAATCCTACCCCCCTAAAAGAAATCTTGACCTCAAGATTAAGATAAACTAGGGAAAAGATTGGGAAACTCTTCTCGTAATTCTTCTTCTCTCTCCTAGGTAGCTTCGTCCTATCCATGATGGCTCCATTGTACTTTGCACATTTTAATCACTTTGTTCCTTGTTACTTGAGTCAAGTTATCGATGATCTTGATAGGATGTTTGGTGTAGGTTAGATCATCTTGTACACTAAGTTCTTCCATAGTTAATTGTTCCTCTGGGACCCGAAGACACTTCTTAAGCTGAGATACGTGCAACACATCATGTACTTCTGATAGATAGTCTGATAACTCAAGCTGGTAGGCCATCTCCTCGACCCGCTTTAGGATTTTGAAGGGTCCAATAAAGCGAGGGAAAACTTGCCTTTGACTTTAAATCTCCTCATACCCCGGATTGGTGACACCTTTAGATACACATGATCACCCTCTTCAAATTACAGTGATCTTCTTTAGATATTTGCATAGCTCATCTGCCTCGACTTTGCTATTCTCAAGTTCTCCCTGATCATCCAAACTTGTTCTTCTGTCTCTTGAATAATTTCAGGCTCGAAGAACTGCCTCTCACCGGTCTGATCCCAATACAGAGGGGTTCTACACTTTCTGCCATATAAAGCTTCAAACGAAGACATCTTCAGACTGGCTTGATAACTATTATTGTAAGAGAACTCCGCATAGGGTAGGCTCTTGTCCCAACTGCCACCATGCTTAAGAGCACAAGCTCTCAACATATCTTCAAGCACTTGGTTGGTTCTCTCGGTCTGGCCATCAGTTTGGGGATGATAGACTGAGCTAAAATTCAGTTTTGTGTCCATATTCTCGTGGAGACTCTTCCAAAATCTTGAGGTAAACTAAGACCCCCGATCAGAAACAATCTTCTTAGGTACACCATGTAGGCACATAATCCAAGACATATATAGCTCTGCCAACTAAGAACCCTTATAGGTAGTCTTGATCGGGATAAAGTGAGCCACTTTGGTTAATCTATCCACGATCACCCATATGGAATCATAACCTTTCGGGGGTGCGAGGCAACCCGACTATGAAATCCATACCGATTTCTTCCCACTTCCATCCGGGCACCTTTAACGGGTGTAGAAGTCCAACTAGCCTCTAATGTTCAGCCTTTACCCTTTGACATACATCACATACGGTCATGTGTGCAGCGACATCTCTTTTAAGACCGTACCACTAGTACTTCTACTTCAGATCCTGGTACATCTTGGTACTACCAAGATGAATAAAATAGTCGGAGTCATGGGCTTCCTTTAGTATGGTTTCACGGAGACTATCGAACTCAGGAACACATATCCTGTTCTTGAACCAGATTATGCCTTCTTCATCCTCCATGAAGTCTGGACCTCTACCTTATGTCATCAGCTCTTTGATCTCTTGAATTTTAGCATCTCCGATCTGACCCTTGCGTATCTCTTGCTCCAAGGTAGGTCCCACTTCTATAGGGATTCCTTCAGCATGAGCAACTATTCCCAAGTTGAGCCGTTCAAAATCTTCTGCTAACTCATCAATATTGTGGTAGGCATGTTGGTAGTGCTTATTAAAAGAGCAAAGACAAATGAAATATGAGTGGAATAATTCCACACCTTGTTGAAGATGGTCTCTCAATCCTGCAATATGTGGATGACACAATCATCTTTTTGGACCATAATTTAAGCCAGGCCATAAACATAAAACTATTATTGAAGATTTTTGAGTTGCTATCTGGGTTAAAGATAAATGTCCATAAGAGCGAGATTTTCTGTTATGGTAAGGCTAAGGATCATAAAGAGCAATATGTAGAGTTTTTTTGGATGCAACATTGGATCCTATCCTTTTAAATACTTAAGGATTCCCATGCATCATAGAAAACTCTTTAATTTTGATTGGAAAATGGTAGAAGAAAGATTTGAAAAGAAACTAAATTGTTGGAAGGCAAAATATCTATCCTATGGTGGTTGGCTCATACTGATAAATTCAGTTCTGAGCAGCCTCCCAATGTTCATGATGTCTTTCTTTGTAATAACCAAAAGAGTCGTTAAGAGATTAGACTTTTTTAGGTCCAGATTCTACTGGCAAGGGGGTGAAAATACGAAGAAATATCACCTCAACAAATGGGAAATCTTATGTCGTCCGAAGGATCAGGGTGGTCTTGGCATTGTTGACTTAGAGACAAAATAAATGTTTACTAAGCAAATGGCTGTTCAAGTTGCTTAACAAAGATGGTTTGTGGCAAAATCTCCTTAGGAATAAGTACCTAAGAACAAAGTCCTTATCGCAAGTGGGTATCAAACCACGTGACTCTCAATTTTGGAAAGGGGTGTTAAAGGTAAAGGACCAATTGTTGTCCTATGGTACGTTTAGAGTAATGGATGGATCTCAAACTAGATTCTGGGAAGATAATTGGATTCGCCAAAAACTATTGAGGGGTTATATCCAAACCTATATCAGATAATACGAAGACCACATGGTACAGTGCAATCTGTGTTGTCACACGCTCCGTTGAATATCTCTTTTCATCGAACTTTGGTTGGTGATAAGTTCACTGCATGGTATGAGGTGCAACTTAAAGTGGCGCGGGTAAACTTGAGTGATGAGAGAGATATTTTCTCTTGGAACTTAACTAAAGATGTTGTTTTTTCGGTAAGATCAATGTATAACATATTGATGGACAGATGGGCACCTTTCAATCAAAAATTGATATGAAAATTGAAAAGATGCCATTGAAAAGAAAAATATTTCTTTGGTATCTCCAAACAAGGAGTAATCTTAACTAAAGCTAACTTATTACGTAGAAACAGGAAAGGGAGCAAAACATGTGTTTTCTGTAATAGTAATGAAACTGTTCAACACCTTTTCTTTGATTGCCACCATGCCCGAAATATTTGGAGGGTTGTATACATAACAACAGGGCCCCAAAGCTTAAGATCGATATCTCATATGTTTAGTAGTTGGTTATTCCGAATCAACTCAAAAGAGGGAAATCCGATTCTAGTGGGGGCTGCGGCTTTGTGCCGGTCAATATGGAGAAGTCGCAATGATATTTGTCTTAGTGATATGAAATATAATTCATTTTTGCATGCGGTTTTCAGAGGGATGTATTGGTTGAGGTACTGGGCGTTGCTGCAATCTGAGGAGAAAAGGGGCCATGTTCCGACTTGTTAGCTCGATGTTGGAGGTCACATCGTTGAAACTTTTCTCTAGTTTTGGTTGGAAGTACAATAATAGGCTCGACTATATTTGATTTCTTCTTTTACTCCGGCGTGTGGATGTTTTTCATGTTTTATGTACTCATTCTACGCCATGTGCGGATTCATAAAGACGGGAACTTTTAAAGGTTCCATTATGTAAAAAATATATATAGTCCCACCGTGAAAGGATATGGTGATTACAACAGCCTTAACGGGACGTTCTATGTTGGACCCTCTATGAAAACGAATATTCCACGATTTAGGGGGTGTTTGGTTTCTAGGGACTAATGTTTAGTCCCTACATTTTATTCCATTTTAGTTCAAAAATTACCTTTATTTTAGTTTCTATATTTAGCAATTTATAGACTAAAAAGGAATAAAATGAAGGGACTAAACATTAGTCCATAGAAACCAAACACCCCCTTATATATGCAGTTTCCTTGCAGCTGCAGCCTGCACCACACCTGATGATGATTGTCTTATTGCATGCGTAAATCGTTTAGCACTATTTTTTTTTTCACAAGAGGCGTCAGACAGGCTATCGATCAGCTAGCCGAGAGAAGAGAATATTAGGTGGGATGCAGCTTTATTATATTTAGCCCTCATATCACTTGCACAGCACACATGCATCTAATCTAATCTAATCTAGTTTAATAGTCTCCGTCAGTAGCCGATCAGTCCCTCGTGTACCTAAAGCCGGTAGCGACGGTAGATTGGATGTTGAGGAGGCCATTTCCGAGTTGGTTGGGATTGCAACATGGAACCTACTCCTACTACTGATGCTGCTGCGATGAAACACGCACGATATGATCGAGTCCTAAAAGCTAGGCTTGGAAAGAAAGGAGAAAAGCAATGCTACTGGTGGTTCCAGAATGGATGTGGCAGCGTGTAGAACGAAGCTTCAGCTCTCTTCTTTCTTTGATGGTTGATGGCGCATCTCTCTGCTTGTTTGTAAATGCCAGGGCAACTAATAAAGGTCGATCACAACGAAAGAATCTAAGTACCTAACCCTAGCTACAATTGAATCCCTAAAACAAAACCTATACATAGGACTTCAAAAAACTTTCTTTAAACTAGACCACAATTAAATCTCTAGAGCAAAAACATATGCAAATAATCAATCTAGAATATGTAAAGTAGGTTTTATCTAAGTATTGCTATCTTTACCGCAAAGCCTAACTTTTAATCCTAAATAGTCTAACTAGAAAGGCAAGATTGAAACTTAAATACTTAATATAAATACGAAAGGTAAAGATGCAAACTCTTGTAGATGACGCCGGTGTTTTTACCGAGGTACCCGGAACCACGCAAGGTTCTCACTAATCCTCGTTGGTGCCCCTACGCAAAGGGTAGCCCACACGAGTGTCAAGCACATCGGTCGAGTAACTCCGTAGAAAGCCGCGGTCATTGTCCACGCTCAAGTGGCGCTTCGCTTCCGGCTCCTCTCGGACGCTCCCCATCGTATCCACTATCGAGCTTCCGGCCGAAATACCGTGGGCCCGTTCCCTCTGGTACACGGTGGTGGCCGCGACAGAAACACGGTTGTCACGATCTCGCAAGACTCTCGCCCCACTCGGTACAATTACAACGACTCGCATAAGAGCCGAAATGTTGTGTGGCTTTTCTGAACTCACTCAACTAACTAGGATTCACCTAGAGCAAGTGCTAATGCGGTCTAAGTAACCTAAGCACTTCATAAAGAACCTACGCTAATCACCGAGTGATTCTATTAAGCACTTGAGTGTTTGAGCACTTGGAAATATCTATAATATGCCTTGGTATGTTGTTTAGACTCCCACACCTTCAAATGGCCGGTTGAAGGGTATTTATAGCCTTCCCCCATAATTATAGTCGTTGGACAGGAAGCTGTTGTTTCTGTCGACGGGTGCACCGGACAGTCCGATGCACACCGGACATACACGGTTCACTGTCCGGTGCCCTGGCCATGTCAGCCGACCGTTGGGGTCTGTAGCAGTCGGCCGTTGGATCCGACCGTTGCCAGACTGTCCGGTGTACACTGGATAGTCCGGTGCTAGAGCCCGAGGGCACCTGGTTGCAGGCCCCTCTACGCTAACTGTCCGGTGTCTCATCGGACAGTCCGATGCACACCGGACATGCACTGTTCACTGCCGGTGCGTCACCGGTGCGCTGGCTGACTGCCCACTTCATAGATTTCTTCATTGTTTCCTTGGGCTTCTTTTGTTCTTGTCTTGGACTTCTGCGCATCTTTTATGTCTTCTTTTGAGGTGTTACATCCTCGGTACCTTAGTTCAATCCTCTTCGCATCCTGTGAACTATAAAAACAAACACTAGCAAACACATTAATCCACATGTTATGTTGATCATTAAACACCAAAATCACTTAGCCAAATGGCCCGGGGTCCATTTTCCTTACAATCTCCCTCTTTTTGGTGATTGATGACAACACAACCAAAGCAAGCAAATATAACAAACATTTCAATGAAAATATGCAATCTACTTGCTAGGATGCATGAGTGTCCCCTCAAAGTGATATTATGGACTTAAGCCTCCCCTAACTCCATAGTTCACTTACTTCCTATTTTAGACCAAAGATACTTGAAAGACCAAAGCCACTTGAAAGATTAAAATTAAAAATGGGTGGTGTTTGGTGTTTGATATATTTTCAATGCTTTGGTCCCTAAAACTTCTCCCCCTTTGCCATCAACCACCGAAAAAGACATTAAAAGCATATAGCAAGCAAATAGAAGTCTTGTCCTCTAAAAAGATTACTCCCCTAAAAGAGTATTATCCCTTTTGAAAGAATATTCTCCCCCTTTATCATAGACGAAGAAATACCCCCTGATGGAGATCCTCTACTTAAGAAAATCACGAGAAAGAGAGGTGTAGAATATAGTTTGATTAGACTAACTCCCATTATGTATAGATAAAAGATATAATTTGACAACATATGCATTTATAGCAACATGGGAAGTAAAATATATGAAATAGTCTAATCAAAGTCCGGAGAAGACATGTAAATGATACCAATTGTTAAATGAAACCACTTGTGGAATCAATTGAAAATTCTTGTAAATTTACAGTGGAAGCTTATTATCTTTCTCCGGGGACTCCATTTTCCTTCAATGAGACTACTACACATAATAGACTTGAAAACAAGTATTAGTTTCAAAGACTTAAATTATAGAGTAACCTCCCCCTGAAAGTGTGCATACAAGTTTTGAATACTTGTAGGAGACTTGCCCTTTGATTTTGATATCAAGAGGGGCAAATTATCTATAATTCGAGCATTGACACATATAAGTCAAAATGACACTATTTGAAGAATACCACTAGTAGGATATAAACATTGAAGCATTAGTGTCATTTACTTTGTAATGTTAAATAAGCTATGTGTCATGCTTATCTAAATATTTTTAAACCATGTAGGTTTGCGCAAGAATATGAATTGAAAACGAGCATTCCTACCATATGATTTGACCTAGTATGCATGCAATTATATTCAAAAGTAAATACCACATGTAAAAACTAGGCATGTAAGGTGAAAACTAGATATAAGAAAAATAGATACGCATATCTAAAAAGGAAATACCATAAATCTAGTTATCTTATCATGGGTGGGAATTTGGGTCCAAAGTATTCACTAACCCACTTGGCAATAGACTTGATCTAATATGATGCATCCCATGATATACAT
Source organism: Zea luxurians (assembly GCA_029449295.1). Taxonomy (NCBI): domain Eukaryota; kingdom Viridiplantae; phylum Streptophyta; class Magnoliopsida; order Poales; family Poaceae; genus Zea; species Zea luxurians. The sequence continues at coordinate 8,786,526 of JAOPSE010000012.1, read as the reverse complement.
CCTAATTTTGTCAAGTATCCAAATTTCCTGAAGTCCTTCGGACTTCTCAATTCTCTCTTGGGATCCAAACCTTTTGGTGCTTTTCATGGTTGATATAATTTCCTTTGGCACCCAGATGCGTCTGGCCCCTTTTCCTTTATTGGCTAGCTTGTTGGCCTTGATTGCTATCATCTTTCCATTCCTTTTCTTTTTTATCAAATATGGTGTAGCAGCCTTTTTGTCCACCTTGTTGATGTAGGTGTTGGAGATTTTGCTTGTTGGCTTTGGCTTGAGCTTTTGTTTTGCTTATCCCTAGTCTTCGCCTTGCATTGGTAAGACTTGTAGCCTTCCTTGTGGCATAGCCTACAAATCTAAGTTTATCCCTTCAAAGGCTTTTTCACTCTCGCAGTGGTGTTAAACTGAGAAGGTTGGATTTATTTGACTTTGCCTTTCTTGTCATACAAAGCCTTGCCAAGGCGAGCCACTTCTTGCCTTAATTGCTTATTCTCCTTTGCAACCTCATCCGAACATGTTTCTATGACAACATTATCAACAAGAACTTGGTTGCAGGGGTTAGAATCATCAATTAAATCAAAGCAAGAAGTAAAAGTATCTTTCTTAATGATTTCAGGTATTTCAACTAAAGATACTCCTAGGGTGCTACCAATGTTTTCTAGCTTAGTAGTTAGCTCATTATTGTGTATGCTAAGAATTTCTATTTTCTCTAGCAAGTTTTCCATTGCTTCTTGAGAGCTAGCTAACTGAGCCTTTAGTTTTTCATTTTTTAATAAGGTCATCATCAGTAGCTCTAATTTCTCAATTTTAGTTGTTAGCTCACAATTTAAGTTTGCAAATGTTTCAAATTTATTTAGCAAACATTTATAATCATTTTGAGAGCTAATCAACTTATTTTTTTTTAAGTTTTAAGTTGAGCCTTTTGTTTAGTTCATACATCCTCAAAAAATTTAACAGCTTCCACAAGCTCATCTAAGGATGGCTTTTCCTCACCTTCACCATCACTACTGCTATCATCACTAGAGGATGGAATACTCATTTTACCTCTTGCCATAAGGCACTTGCGTGATGAGGATCGGTGGCTACGTGTTCTTGGAGATTCCTCTTCGCTTGAAGAGTCATCCCAAGTCTTGACACTTGTAAGTGCTTTGCCTTTGCTCCTTCTCTTTGTTGGCTCTGCCATATTGGGACAGTTGTCCCTGAAGTGACCCTTTTCCCTGCATGCGAAGCATCCTCTCTTTCTTTGTTTTTTCCTATCAATGTTAAAGATAAGATCTTCGACCTTCAGAGGCACACCCATTAGATTAATTTTGTGGATCATCCCCATTACCTTTCCGACGCGTCGGATTGTTTATTCGTCCTCGGAGAATGATGTTGATGGTTGATATCTTCATCATCATCACTTTCTTCTTCCTCTTCTTCACTTGAGGAGCTTGGCATGGGAGCCTTCTTTCCCTTGTTCTTTTCATCACATGCAAAAGCATATGGTCTTGAAGAATTTGGTTCCTCTTGTCAACCCATTTTTTGTGACATCTCAAATGCGGCAATTTTTCCAATCACAATGGTCAGGGTCATTTGACTCAAGTCCTCCATGTTGTCAAGAATAGTGATGATGCTCCCATATTTTTGTTGTGGTAGTAGGGAGATAATCTTCCTCACAATGTCCGCATCACGTAGCTTATTAATGCCAATAGAATTGAGCTCATTGATGATTAGATTTAAACAAGAATACATGTCTCTAACAAGCTCATTTTCTTTCATGGCAAAAGAATTGTACTCATTTAAAACTAGGCAATGTTTTTGCTCACGGACATTGGATGTGCCGTCATGGAGCTCATGCAATTTTAGCCAAAGCTCATTAGCAATTTTTAATGTAAAAACTTGATTAAAAATTTCCATAGTAAGAGATTCATACAAGCAATTTTTGGCTCTAGCATTCAAATGAATTTCCTTTTCTTCACTCGTGGTGAGCTTCTCGGGATTTTTAGGTGGTTTCATCCCGTCATGAGTGACTCTCCAAACACATAGATCAATGGCCTCTAGGTAACAAGCCATTCTAGCACTATAATATAGGAAGTTAGTGCCGTCGATGTGTGATGGCCTATGGGTATCCATCCCCTTCCTCTAAAAAGTGTTAGTTCGATTAGCGGTGAAGCTAAAACGTTTCAAATGAGCCAAACCAGGCTTTGATACTAATTGAAGGAAACGGTGATGCCTAAGATGGGGGTGAATTAGGACTTCTAAAAACTTTCTCTAAACTAGGCCACAATTAAATCCCTAGAGCAAAACCTATGCAAATAAACAATCTAGAATGTGCAAACTAGGTTTTGTCTAAGTGTTGCTATCTCTACTGCAAAGCCTAAGTTTCAATCCTAAATAGTCTAACTAGAAAGGCAAGATTGAAACTTAAATACTTAATATAAATGCGGAAGTGAAAGGGAAATGTGCCCTTGGGCCATTTCTAAGTATTTTGGTGATTTAGTGTCCAACACAAGTGCATAAGTGTAAAATGGTGGACAAAGTACAAATCAAGGATAAAGGTATGTTTCTCAGACTTAGTACATTGTTTTAGAGACTAATGTATTGTGTCTAAGTGCTGGAAATAGGAAAAGACCAACTGGAAATGCCTTGGCTCGAGCAGCCAAGACTTTGCTCAGTCTGGAGCACCGGACTGTCCGGTGGTGCACCGGACAGTGTCCGGTGCGCCAGGCTGGCTCGGCAAAGTGGCTGCTCTCGGGACTTCGACGGTGGTGTACGACTATAATTCACCGGACTATCCGGTGGTGCACCGGACTATCCGGTGGGCCGTTCACAGGCGAACTCGTCGCTCTCGGGAATTCATCGGCGACGTACGACTATAATTCACCGGACTGTCCGGTGTGCACCGGACTGTCCGGTGAGCCAACGGTCGGCCGGGCCAACGGTCGGCCGCGCGATCTGCGCGGGACACGTGGCCGAGCCAACGGCTAGTAGGAGGCACCGGACTGTCCGGTGTGCACCGGATATGTCCGGTGCGCCAACGGCTCTCTGGCTGCCAACGGTCGACTGCGACATTTAAGGAAAGAAATCAGGCACCGGACAGTGTCCGATGTGCACCGGACTGTCCGGTGCGCCAGTCGACAGAAGGCAAGATCAGCCTTCCTAGATTGCTCTCAACGGCTCCTAGCTGCCTTGGGGCTATAAAAGGGACCCCTAGGCGCATGGAGGAGCACACCAAGCATTCCTACAACATTCCTAAGCACCAAGACATCGATTCCGCGCCTTTGATTCTTTGCGATAGCAATTAGAGCTCTAGTTGAGTGGTGAACTCATTGAGTTGCGTTGTGAGCTCTCGTTGCGACTTGTGTGTGTGGTGTTGCTGTGATTTCTTGTCTTGAGTGCGTTGCTAATCCCTCCCTTGCTCCGTGCTTCTTTGTGAACTTTAAGTGTAAGGGCGAGAGGCTCCAAGTTGTGGAGATTCCTCGCAAACGGGATTGAGAAAAAGCAAGCAAAACACCGTGGTATTCAAGTGGGTCTTTGGACCGCTTGAGTGGGGTTGATTGCAACCCTCGTCCGTTGGGACGCCACAACGTGGAGTAGGCAAGCGTTGGTCTTGGCCGAACCACGGGATAACCACCGTGCCATCTCTGTGATTGATTTCTTGTGGTTATTGTGTTTTGACTCCTCACTAGCCACTTGGCAATTATTGTGCTAACACTTAACCAAGTTTTTGTGGCTTAAGTTTTAAGTTTTACAGGATCACCTATTCACCCCCCCTCTAGGTGCTCTCAATTGGTATCGGAGCCGTTCTCTTCACAAAGGGACTAACCGCCCGAAGAAATGGATCCTAAGGGGAAGGGAATCGTGATCAACGACAAAGAGAAGGAATCCTTCGTCAACGAGCCGAAGGATGACAAGCCTACCGACTCCGGCTCGAGCCATAGACGGAAAGATGGGAAGAAGAAGAAGACAAGGCGCATCAAGGAAATTGTCTACTATGACGACAGCGATGAGTCTACTTCTTCCCAAAAGGACGACGACCACAACGACTACGAGAGAAGGAAACTGGTCAATTCAAACTTTTCTTTTGACTACTCTCGTATTCCGCAAAGTTCAAATTCACATTTGCTCTCCATTCCTCTCGGCAAGCCTCCACACTTTGATGGGGAGGACTACGGATTTTGGAGCCACAAAATGCGTAGTCACCTATTCTCTCTCCATCCTAGTATATGGGAGATAGTAGAGAGTGGAATGCACTTTGATAGTACGGATAGTCCCATGTTCATTAATGAGCAAATTCATAAGAATGCACAAGCTACTACTGTTCTTCTAGCTTCATTGTGCAGGGATGAATACCACAAAGTGAGCGGCTTGGATAACGCCAAGCAGATCTGGGACACCCTCAAGATTTCTCATGAGGGGAACGACGTCACCTTGCTCACCAAGATGGAGTTGGTGGAGGGCGAGCTTGGACGGTTCGCGATGATAAGGGGCGAGGAGCCAACCCAAACATACAACCGACTCAAGACCCTTATCAACAAAATAAGGAGCTACGGAAGCACGCGATGGACGGACCACGACGTCGTCCGACTGATGCTAAGGCCTTTTACCGTTCTTGATCCTCATTTGGTGAATAATATTCGTGAGAATCCCAGGTACACCAAAATGTCGCCCGAAGAAGTCCTTGGAAAATTCGTAAGCGGGCGAATGATGATCAAGGAGGCAAGGTACGTGGATGACGCGTTGAACGGTCCTATCAACGAGCCTCAACCCCTTGCTCTCAAGGCAACAAGAAGCAAGGAGGCGCTACCTAGCAAGGTGGCACAAATTGAGGCGGCTGGACTTAATGATGAAGAGATGGCCCTCATCATCAAGAGATTCAAGACGGCGCTTAAGGGTCGCAAGGGACAGCCAAGCAAGACCAAAACCAAGGGGAAGCGCTCATGCTTCAAATGCGGTAAGCTTGGTCATTTTATTGCTAACTGTCCCGACAATGATAGTGATCAGGATCAAGGGAACAAGAGGGAGAAGAAGAAGAACTATAAGAAGGCAAAGGGCGAGGCACATCTTGGCAAGGAGTGGGATTCGGATTGCTCCTCGTCCGACTCCGACAATGAAGGACTCGCCGCCACCGCCTTCAACAAGTCATCCCTCTTCCCCAACGAGCGTCACACATGCCTTATGGCAAGGGAGAAGAAGGTATGTACTCGAAACTCTACTTATGCTTCTTCAAGTGAGGACGAATTTAGTGATGAGGATGAAATAGATTATTCATGTTTATTTAAGGGCCTAGATAGAACCAAGGTAGATAAAATTAATGAGTTGATTGATGCCTTGAATGATAAGAATAGGCTTTTAGAAAAACAAGAGGACTTGTTGTATGAAGAACATGACAAATTTTTAGAAGCACAAAAATCTCATGCCTTAGAAGTTAAGAGAAACGAAATGCTTTCTTGTGAATTATCTTCTTGCCATGAGACAATTTCTAGCTTAAGGAGCATTAATAATGATTTGAATGCTAAGTTAGAAATAGCTAGTAAATCAACAACTTGTGTAGAAAATGTTGTTATTTGCAATAGATGTAAAGATTTTGATATTGATGCTTGTAGTGAACACATAGCTTCTATTGCAAAGTTAAATGATGAAATGGCTAGTCTTACTGCCCAACTTAAGGCTAGAAAAAGTGATTTTGATAAACTAAAATTTGCTAGGGATGCCTACACGATTGGTAGACACCCCTCAATTAAGTATGGGCTTGGCTTCAAGAGGGAAGCCAAGAACTTAACAAGCCATAAGGCTCCCATCTCCGCCAAGGAGAAAGGGAAGGCCCCTATGGCAAGTAGTACTAAAAAGAACCATGCTTTTATGTACAATGATAGAAGACAGTCTCATAGGAGTTGTAATGTTTTTGATTCACATGCCTATGATTCTTATGCTATGTTTGCTCCCAGTTCTTCCTATATGCATGGTAGAGATATGCCTAGGAAAAATATTCATCATGTGCCTAGAAAGAATATTGTTCATGTTCCTAGGAAAATTATGAATGGATCCTCTACAATTTATCATGCTTTAAATGCTTCCTTTGTTATTTGTAGAAAGGATAGGAAGATAGTTGCTAGGAAATTAGGGGCAAAATGCAAGGGTGATAAAACTTGCATTTGGGTCCATAAGACAATTTTAACTAACCTTGTAGGACCCAACAAGAGTTGGGTACCTAAGACCCAAGCCTAAATTTGCCTTGCAGGTTTATGCATCCGGGGGTTCAAGCTGGATTATCGACAGCAGATGCACAAACCATATGACGGGGGAGAAGAAGATGTTCACCTCCTACGTCAAGAATAAGGATTCCCAAGGTTCAATCATATTCGGTGATGGGAACCAAGGCAAGGTGAAAGGTTTAGGCAAGATTGCAATATCTAATGAGCACTCTATCTCTAATGTGTTTTTAGTTGAGTCTCTTGGATGTAATTTACTCTCTGTCAGTCAATTATGTAATATGGGATATAATTGTCTATTTACAAATGTAGATGTGTCTGTCTTTAGAAGATGTGATGGTTCACTAGCTTTTAAGGGTGTACTAGACGGCAAACTTTATTTAGTTGATTTTGCAAAAGAAGAGGCCGGTCTAGATGCATGCTTAATGGCTAAGACTTGCATGGGCTGGTTGTGGCATCGCCGCTTAGCACATGTGGGGATGAAGAACCTTCACAAGCTTCTAAAGGGAGAACACGTGATAGGTCTAACCAATGTACATTTCGAAAAAGATAGACCTTGTGCAGCTTGTCAAGCAGGTAAACAGGTGGGAGGAGCACATCACAGCAAGAATGTGATGACCACTTCAAGACCTCTGGAGCTGCTGCATATGGACCTCTTCGGACCCGTCGCCTATCTGAGCATAGGAGGAAGTAAGTATGGTCTAGTTGTTGTTGATGACTTTTCTCGCTTCACTTGGGTGTTCTTTTTGCAGGATAAGTCTGAAACCCAAGGGACCCTCAAGCGCTTCCTAAGGAGAGCTCAAAATGAGTTTGAGCTCAAGGTGAAGAAGATAAGAAGCGACAACGGGTCCGAATTCAAGAATCTTCAAGTGGAGGAGTTCCTTGAGGAGGAGGGGATCAAGCACGAGTTCTCCGCTCCCTACACACCTCAGCAAAATGGTGTGGTAGAGAGGAAGAACAGGACGCTCATTGATATGGCGAGGACTATGCTTGGAGAGTTCAAGACCCCCGAGCGTTTTTGGTCGGAAGCCGTGAACACGGCTTGCCACGCCATCAACAGGGTTTATCTTCATCGCCTCCTCAAGAAGACTTCATATGAGCTGCTAACCGGTAACAAACCCAATGTATCGTACTTTCATGTATTTGGGAGTAAATGCTACATTCTAGTGAAGAAAGGTAGGAATTCCAAATTTGCTCCCAAAGCTGTAGAAGGGTTTTTATTAGGTTATGATTCAAATACAAAGGCGTATAGGGTCTTCAACAAATCATCGGGTTTGGTTGAAGTCTCTAGCGACGTTGTATTTGATGAGACTAATGGCTCTCCAAGAGAGCAAGTTGTTGATCTTGATGATATAGATGAAGAAGATGTTCCAACGGCCGCATTACGCACCATGGCGATTGGAGATGTACGGCCTCAGGAACAATTGGAACAAGATCAACCGTCTTCCTCAACTATGGTGCATCCCCCAACCCAAGATGACGAACAGGTACCTCAAGTGGAGGCGCATGATCAAGGGGGAGCACAGGATGTTCAAGTTGAAGAGGAAGAAGCACCTCAGGCACCTCCAACCCAAGTTCGAGCGACGATCCAAAGAGATCATCCCGTCGACCAAATTTTGGGTGATATTAGCAAGGGAGTAACTACTCGTTCAAGATTAGTTAATTTTTGTGAGCATTACTCTTTTGTCTCTTCTATTGAGCCTTTCAGGGTAGAAGAGGCCTTGCTGGATCCGGACTGGGTGCTGGCCATGCAGGAGGAACTCAACAACTTCAAGCGCAATGAAGTTTGGACACTGGTGCCTCGCCCCAAGCAAAATGTTGTGGGAACCAAGTGGGTGTTCCGCAACAAACAGGACGAGCACGGGGTGGTGACAAGGAACAAGGCTCGACTTGTGGCAAAAGGTTATGCCCAAGTCACAGGTTTGGACTTTGAGGAGACGTTCGCTCCTGTGGCTAGGCTAGAATCAATTCATATTTTGCTAGCATATGCCGCTCACCATTCCTTCAGGTTGTACCAAATGGATATAAAGAGCGCTTTCCTCAACGGGCCAATCAAGGAGGAGGTGTACGTAGAGCAACCCCCTGGCTTCGAGGATGAACGGTACCCCGACCACGTGTGTAAGCTCTCTAAGGCGCTCTATGGACTTAAGCAAGCCCCAAGAGCATGGTATGAATGCCTTAGAGACTTTTTTAATTGCTAATGCTTTCAAGGTCGGGAAAGCCGATCCAACTCTTTTTACTAAGACTTGCGATGGTGATCTTTTTGTGTGCCAAATTTATGTCGATAACATAATATTTGGTTCTACTAATCAAAAGTCTTGTGAAGAGTTTAGCAGGGTGATGACGCAGAAATTTGAGATGTCGATGATGGGCGAGTTGAACTACTTCCTTGGGTTCCAAGTGAAGCAACTCAAGGACGGCACTTTCATCTCCCAAACGAAGTACACGCAAGACTTGCTAAAGCGGTTTGGGATGAAGGACGCCAAGCCCGCAAAGACGCCGATGGGAACTGACGGACACACCGACCTCAACAAAGGTGGTAAGTCCGTTGATCAAAAAGCATACCAGTCCATGATAGGTTCTTTGCTTTATTTATGTGCTAGTAGACCGGATATTATGCTTAGCGTATGCATGTGTGCTAGATTTCAATCCGATCCTAAGGAATGTCACTTAGTGGCTGTGAAGCGAATTTTGAGATATTTAGTCGCTACGCCTTGCTTTGGGATCTGGTATCCAAAGGGGTCTAACTTTGACTTGATTGGGTACTCAGATTCCGACTATGCTGGATGTAAAGTCGATAGGAAGAGTACATCGGGGACGTGCCAATTCTTAGGAAGGTCCCTGGTGTCATGGAATTCTAAGAAACAAACTTCCGTTGCCCTATCCACCGTTGAGGCCAAGTACGTAGCCGCAGGACAATGTTGTGCGCAACTACTTTGGATGAGGCAAACCCTCCAGGACTTTGGCTACAATCTGAGCAAAATCCCACTCCTATGTGACAATGAGAGTGCTATCCGCATAGCGGAAAATCCTATTGAGCACAGCCGCACAAAGCACATTGACATCCGGCATCACTTTTTGAGAGACCACAAGCAAAAGGGAGATATCGAAGTGTTTCATATTAGCACCGAGGACCAGCTAGCCGATATCTTCACTAAGCCTTTAGATGAAAAGACCTTTTGCAGGCTGCGTAGTGAGCTAAATGTCCTAGATTCGCGGAACTTGGATTGAATTGTAGCATACATGTGTTTATGCCTTTGATCATGTTCATTCTGCATTTTGTTGCTTATTGTGGTGCTCAAGTTGTACAAACACTCCCTGGACCTCACAAGTCCGTTTTGCAAGTAATGCACATATTTAGGGGGAGCTGTGCTACAACTTGACCCTTTGAGACTAACCATGTACTTGAGGTTGGTTGTTTTAGCCTCAAAGGAGGATTGAAAGGGAATAGGTGGACTTGGACCATGCAAGACTTCCACTGCACTCCGATGAAAAGAGTAACTTTTCCAAGTTCATCTTTATACTCTTATTGCCTTTGTGTTCTCATTTGAAGATTTTGGTGAGGCAATGGGGTTAATGGGCCAAGATTGATCCCGTTTTGGTGCTTGATGCCAAAGGGGGAGAAAATAAAGGCCAAAGCGATAAATGGATCAGCTACCACTTGACAAAGCGATAAATGGATCAGCTTCCACTTGAGAGATTTTGAAAATAGTAGAATAGAGCTTTTTGGTTTGTCAAAACTCTTTTGTTGTCTCTCTTGTCAAAAGTTGGCTTCTTGTGGGGAGAAGTGTTGATTATGGGAAAAAGGGGAGTTTTTGAAATCTTGAATCAATTTCTCTTGGAATGACTCTCTTTATGTCTTAACATGTGTGTTTGACTTAGAGATAGAAATTTGAGTTTGATTTGCAAAAACAAACCAAGTGGTGGCAAAGAGTGATCCATATATGTCAAATTTGAATCAAAACAATTTGAGTTCTTATTTGAATTGATTTTGTATTTGTTCTACTTGCTTTATATTGTGTTGGCATAAATCACCAAAAAGGGGGAGATTGAAAGGGAAATGTGCCCTTGGGCCATTTCTAAGTATTTTGGTGATTTAGTGTCCAACACAAGTGCATAAGTGTAAAATGGTGGACAAAGTACGAATCAAGGATAAAGGTATGTTTCTCAAACTTAGTACATTGTTTTAGAGACTAATGTATTGTGTCTAAGTGCTGGAAACAGGAAAAGACCAACTGGAAATGCCTTGGCTCGAGCAGCCAAGACTTTGCTCAGTCTGGAGCACCGGACTGTCCGGTGGTGCACCGGACAGTGTCCGGTGCGCCAGGCTGGCTCGGCAAAGTGGCTGCTCTCGGGACTTCGACGGCGGTGTACGACTATAATTCACCGGACTGTCCAGTGGTGCACCGGACTGTCCGATGGGCCGTTCACAGGCGAACTCGTCGCTCTCGGGAATTCATCGGCAACGTACGGCTATAATTCACCGGACTGTCCGGTGTGCACCGGACTGTCCGGTGAGCCAACGGTCGGCCGGGCCAACGGTCGGCCGCACGATCTGCGCGGGACACGTGGCCGAGCCAACGGCTAGTAGGAGGCACCGGACTGTCCGGTGTGCACCGGATATGTCCGGTGCGCCAATGGCTCTCTGGCTGCCAACGGTCGACTGCGACATTTAAGGAAAGAAATCAGGCACCGGACAGTGTCCGGTGTGCACCGGACTGTCTGGTGCGCCAGTTGACAGAAGGCAAGATCAGCCTTCCTAGATTGCTCTCAACGGCTCCTAGCTGCCTTGGGGCTATAAAAGGGACCCCTAGGCGCATGGAGGAGCACACCAAGCATTCCTACAACATTCCTAAGCACTAAGACATCGATTCCGCGCCTTTGATTCTTTGCGATAGCAATTAGAGCTCTAGTTGAGTGGTGAACTCATTGAGTTGCGTTGTGAGCTCTCGTTGCGACTTGTGTGCGTGGTGTTGCTGTGATTTCTTGTCTTGAGTGCGTTGCTAATCCCTCCCTTGCTCCGTGCTTCTTTGTGAACTTTAAGTGTAAGGGCGAGAGGCTCCAAGTTGTGGAGATTCCTCGCAAACGGGATTGAGAAAAAGCAAGCAAAACACCGTGGTATTCAAGTGGGTCTTTGGACCGCTTGAGAGGGGTTGATTGCAACCCTCGTCCGTTGGGACGCCACAACGTGGAGTAGGCAAGCGTTGGTCTTGGCCGAACCACGGGATAACCACCGTGCCATCTCTGTGATTGATTTCTTGTGGTTATTGTGTTTTGACTCCTCACTAGCCACTTGGCAATTATTGTGCTAACACTTAACCAAGTTTTTGTGGCTTAAGTTTTAAGTTTTACAGGATCACCTATTCACCCCCCCTCTAGGTGCTCTCAGGAAGGTAAAGAGCAAGTTAGAGATGCAAACTCTCGTGGATGACGCATGTTTTTTATCGAGGTATCTGGAACCACGCAAGGTTCCAACTAATCCTCGTTGGTGCCCGTAAGCAAAGGGTAGCTCACACAAGGGCCAAGCACATCGGTCGAGTAACTCCGTAGAGAGCCATAGGCCTTCTCCACGCTCAAGTGGTGCTCCGCTTCTGGCTCCTCTCAGACGCTCCCCGCCGTCTCCACTATCAAGCTTCCAGCCGAAACGTTACGGGCCTCGTTCCTTCCGGTACACGGTGGCGGCCGTGACACAAATGCGGTTGTCACGGTCTCGCAAGACTCTCGCCCCACTCGGTACAATTACACACAAGAGCCAAGGGGTTGTGTGGTTTTTCTAAACTCACTCAACTAAGTAGGATTCGCCTAGAGAAAGCGCTAACCTAAGCACTTCGCAAAACACCTACGCTAATCATCGAGTGATTCTACTAAGTACTTGGGTGTTTGAGCATTTGGAAATGTCTGCAATATGCCTTGGTATGTTGCTTAGGCTCCCACACCTTCAAATGGTCGGTTGGGGGGTATTTATAGCCTTCCCCCTGAATTATAGTCGTTGGAAAGAAAGATGTTGTTTCTGTCGACAGGTGCACCGGACAGTCCGGTGCACACCGGACATGTACTGTTCACTGTCCGGTGCCCTGGCCATGTTAGCCGACCGTTGGGGTCTGTAGCAGTCGAATGTTGGATCTGACCGTTGCCAGACTGTCCGGTGCACACCGGACATTCCGGTGCTACAGCCCGAGGGCACCTGGTGGCGAGCCCCTCTGTGCAGACTGCCCGGTGCGCATTGGAAAGTCCAATGCACACCGTACATGCACTATTCACTGTCCGGTGTGCCACTAGTGCGCTAGCTGACTGTCCACTTCATGGATTTCTTCGTTGTTTCGTTGGGCTTGTTTTGTTCTTGAGTCTTGGACTTCTACGCATCTTTTATGTCTTCTTTTGAGGTGTTGCATCCTCAGTGCCTTAGTCCAATCTTCTTCGCATCCTGTCAACTATAAAAACAAACACTAGCAAACACATTAGTCCACATGTTATGTTGATCATCAAACACCCAAATCACTTAGCCAAATGGCCTGGATTCCATTTTCCTTACATAGGCATTGGGAGGAATACTAAAGGTGTCAATCCAAAATGAAGAGGACACAAGGAATCATAAATTGGCTTGACCAGATATGATGCTACTTGAGGATGGGTCGATAAGGTGAACATAGCAAGGAAAGGGCTTTGAGGGATATGTGAAGGTGAATGGCAAGCAATGGCTTGTAGACTGAGGTACCATGGCTAAGGTGAATAAGAGAGTACTTGTATTGAGTTGAAGTACTAGTCGAGTTGTGTGGAGTCGTATTATGTTGAGGATCAAATTATTAGTGGAAGTGACTTGAAGCCATGAAACAAACTCGTATGTGTTGAAATGATTCAAGTCACATGCTTAATATGGTTTTGCTCGAATAGATGATACAAAGATCATTTTTATGTTTTCTTGATCTTAAGTATAGGCATGTCGATCTATCAAGGGGGTTGCAACAATAATCATAGACAAGTCTCAAGTGCTGAAAATAACCAAACCCTGAGTGCTAACATATGGTAAACACATGACACAACACTTACACATTGATCTTGGGGTTTGTTCTTGGTTGGGTTGGAAATTCATCAAAATCCAAGTTCGAAGTTAAATGTTATGATATTTTTTGTGTGCTTCTATGTGGAGACCCTCAAATTTTACGCGAAGGCCTCGCACTCAATAGGTCATACGACTAGGTTTATGGTGTCACTATATATATACTCATCCCACATGTCGTGGTTGTGTTGTTCACTCCCAAACCTTTGTAAACCCATCCAAAGCCTTGTGTGAGCACTTCCAACTCCTCTCTTTGTGAATTTGTGAGAGTTGCTATTAGTGTGTGAGGATTGAAGTTTTAGGTCGAGAGACTTTATTTTAGTGAGATTTTGAGAGCAAACAAAACCATGAACACTTATCAGACTTTGTCAATAATTTGTTGTGCATGTGTTACCTTTGAAGGTGAAGCCTATTAGATAGCTAGGCGATGCTCGGCAACTCCCTCTGGATGGTGTAACCGGTTCAACAACTTGAGGAGGAGGCATGCGTTCTGCGTGTCAATGTGTTTGATGTCAAGGATGGTGTCTTCCTTTCGTTCACACACACTATCCTAAGCGATGAGACATATCGCATTGGAGACCTTGTATGAACTCGTTTACTACAAGACTCTACGATGATCGTCGAGAGCCTCTCGGCCGCAATCCGATCCTAGCGGCAGCATCAGGGTGCCCATTGTATAATTATTAATTAGGTATCCCGTCTAGGACCAAGTTGATGAGAATGACCCTTCCGATAGTGCTTAGCAACAAAGTTTGTTTGTATCCGGTATGAGCTAGAAAAAAATAGTCATATCAATCCATGTGGATTAGAGAAAATTGGGTGGATTTAAATCCATAGCAAGTCAAAATCTCTACTAATTTATTCTAGTCCCATCTAATCTGTGTGGTACACGAATAACCGAACAAGGCCTTAGGATGTGTGTTGGGCACCAAAATGAGAAGGCCGGACGGTCCGGTCCTGGGGCCGGACGGTCCGCGCAGGCGCAGAACAGATTAGGGTTCTGAGTTTCTTCCTATGTTTGTTAGCGAGAATCTTAGGATAAACTCGGAAATTTGTTTGTAACGGGTCCGGCCCCCCTCCTCTATAAATAGAGAGGTATACGGCTGATTTGATAAACGAATCAAACCTTCAACCAATACAATTTACATTTTATCCTAGGAGTAGTTCTAATCTAGTTTAGGTTTAGTCTTCCAATCCCCAAATCCTCTGCTTCTTTTCGACTCTACGTCGATTAGAGGAGTCTAAGTCGGTCTACCCGAGCCTAGACACCACCTAGGATCTCTACTCCCCGACGGGGTCCCTCCTGGGAGCGAGATCCAGGCGCCGCCGGCGATCTTCCGCCGCCCCTGCGCATGCGCGGACCGTCTGGCCCTAGGGCGCGGACCATCCGGCCGTTAGATAGGGAACCTTAGCTCCTGCGCCAGGTCGCGGACCGTCCGGCCCCTGCCCGCGGACCGTCCGCGCCTGACCAGAGAGCACCGCCACGGTTCTTGTTGAGTGTTTGGCGCTCCGAAAAGGCGTCAACATACTTTTTGACGACTCCGCTGGAGAAAAACAAATATAGACTCATCAAATCGGCCCTTAATGGTCGGTTCAAGGGATAGCTCTGATATTTCCCCAAGCAACATCATAGAGCCGACTTGGGAGACCTTGCCGGCTGACGAACAGCTCCAGTTCGACGAGCACAAGGAGCAGATGATCCAGGAGGCAAAAGCAAAGTTCTTGGCCAACTTCAAAGTGGACAGAAACAACAAGGTCGTCCGACATCGGGCGACGGATCCGGCTTCGCTCCGACCCACACCAGATATCTCCAATGTAAGTAATACAAACGAGCTGCAATCTCTTAAGAATTATGTAGATGAACAGCGTGAACAAATGCAAAATATCATAGGGGGTATGCAAAACGATTATAGGAGACTAGTGCGTGCATTTGATAAATCTAATATCGTAAATTTTCCTTCGCACGATGTTGAATTAAGGGGTAACACGCGTAATACATCGGCTACAGGTTGTCACGACCAACCACAACCCCTTTATGGGATGCCGATGGACACATACCCTGAGCAACCGCAAATCGGCAGCAAATCAGCCGATCTGCACATGCCCAGACCGTCCGCACGTGAGCGCGGACCGTCCGGGCCAGCAACGGTCGGACCCATTTTTAATGAATTACCAACACATGTGTGCCTGAGCCACATCGTTTTGCGCAAAATTCAAACTACCCAGTCGGATGGTCCGCATACCACGACGGACGGTCCGCATATAATTACGGACGGTCCGGGCCAATATCCGGACAGTCCGCGCATGACCTTTTTGAGGAGGATTGTTACCCGAATCTTCACCCGTCCCAGCAACACTTCTCATCACACTATGCGATGCATCAGCCCAATAATGCAAAATTCAGAGCCCAGGAAAGCTTTTTAGCCCCGCCTAGAAGGCCGGAAAGGAACGATCAGTCCTATGAGCCATATAGGGCAAATAGCAATGCACCACGTAACTCAAACCAATGGGGGGAAAGATAACATGCTAATATTCAGTCCACCCCACCTATGTTTGACCAGAGAGTCGGTGGTCTTGCACCGGCTGCCATTGATATAGTGAGGGAGGAAATAGCTGGGGCGTTCCGAGATAAGCTCAGAGTAAGCATGGTCCCTGAGGGGCAATCATATCGGAAACCTTATGACAGCCGATTTGATCACCATCCATACCCACAGGGAACCAGGATACCCGAATTTGTAAAATTTTCGGGTGACCAAGGAAAAAACACGCGCGAACACATATGCCAGTTTTTAGCACAATTAGGAGAATTGGCCGACATAGAAGCATTTCGCTTACGTTTATTTTCATTGTCTTTAACAGGAACCGCGTTCGCATGGTACGCCACTTTATCTCCTAATTCTATTTCATCATGGGGGGATTTAGAACAAAAATTCCATTACCACTTTTTCTCTGGTGACTATGAGTTAGATTTGGTAGACCTAGTGGCCTTGCGACAGGGGAAGGACGAATCAGTTAATGACTATATCCGAAGATTCCGAAATACCAGAAACCGATGCTTCCAAATTCATTTGGCAGAAAAGCAGTTAGCATGACTAGCTTTTAAAGGATTGTGATATTATTTAAAGGAAAGATTAGAAGGCATTCAATTTTTCACGCTAGCACAATTACACCAAAGAGCTTTGGCCTGTGAAAGCCGAAGCAAAGAGACTGCCAAAACTATTCATCACAATATCCATATAGTAGAATGTGACCAAAGTAGCTTGGACGACGAATCAACAGAAATTTATGCTGCTGAAATGGTTTGGCCAAAGCAGGCCAAATCTTCGGCTTGTTCCTCCTTATAGCCGGTTCAAAAGAAACTGCAAGAGGAGGTTAAGTTTACATTTAATGTTGGTAAATGTGATAAAATATTTGATGAATTACTCAAGAATGGCAACATTAAAATAAATCACACTGTTCCATCCGCCGACGAGCTAAAATGTCGGGCATACTGCAAGTGGCATAACTCATTTTTCTCATGCCACTAATGATTGTAATGTATTCCGTCGACAGATTCAATCGGCCATTAACGAGGGACGATTGAAATTTCAGGAAATGCAGGTGGATACAGAGCCCTTTCCAATGAACATGGTCGACTTCGAGGGCAAAAGGTCCTGGTTCGGCCAAACACAGCCGATAAAGGCAAAGGCAAGGAGATAGTCATCGGCAATGCAAGAGAGGTCGATGAGAATCATAAAATTTCTTACAGGAAAGTGGCGGCAGAAAAGACTCCTGATGGAGGGGAAACTCTTAAGGTAACCATCACGACCTCCGGCACTGGGGGGCAAGCACGGACCAAGGAGCAGGAACCCGTGCTGCGCACCCCGGACGGTCTGACACACAGGCGCGGACGGTCCGGGACCCCGCCGGACAGTCCGGAAAACTCCAGCAGACGGTCCGGCCATGCTCAAGACTCACAGCGGCCACGTACTTTCAAACCACGACGACCAGAGATAGGTACGTGGAAAACAAATATATTCAAGGCAGCTAGTCGGTTGGTCAAAACCGGCCCGACTTTCGATCAATTATTGTCTAAATACGTAAAAAAGAAGGCCGACCCCAGTGACCGGCCAGCAAAGCGACCCCGCTCACCCATTCATGAGCAACGTCAGGTAAGGCCGATTGGACCACCTCACCAACCGAAAGAAATGAAAGGTCATACTATGCAACTGAGACCTAACATACCTGCATGGACACCTCCACCTTATCTGCTTATGCTATATCCATACACATATTTACCTCCACCATATGTCCCAAACCAAATGTGGGGCATTGCCACCATATCCATTTGGGATGCCACAGTACCCTGCTAGGGGGGCACCCCAAACATCTGTATTTGATAGGTTGGCACCTCCAGTACAAGACCGATTGAGCGCCGCTCAATCTGGTCATCAGGCACAGGCCCAACAAGAGTGCCGGAGTACTCGGCCTCAAAGGCCGACCAATCCGGCAGGGGGGCATATACCTAAGCAACCGAAAGGACAACAAAAAAGGACGTCATCAAAATAGGTACTGCAGATGTTGTCATACAGGAAGATAATAAAGGGCCAATGATTTTTGGTGAATCGGCCAACACAACCAAAAAAGAAGATACGGCTACCATCAAAACAGCCAATCCGAAATACTCTATGCCTCGATGGTGCCCAGCGGGATTGACACGGTCCCAAAAGCGGAAATTACAACGCCTAAGAGCAAAAGAGAGCCAGGAAAGGGAGGCGGAAAAGATATTCAATGACACACATCCACAGTACCCACCACCACAAAAGAAATGGAGACCAAAGGACGTTGAAGAAAAACAAACGGCCACAAAAATAGAAAATAAAACAACACTTGTGCAGCACCCTGCAGGTATGGCAGATAGCCTGGCCAACAAGGCCGCGCAATTTGCACCAGGCGCGGACCGTCCGCACCACACCAGGAAGCCTCCAACGACATGCCAACATCAATGGAAGAGGACAACCTACTGGGAGAAGATCTGGTCGACTACGAGGCTTCTCCAGAGTGCCCAGGTATGGATGTAAATGTTATTACATTTTCCACCGATTGTACAATTATCGGCGACGACGAACCTGTTGTTGCCCAGTTTGATTTTGGTCCCAAAGAAGCCACCTTTACTAAACCAAAGGAATTGATATACCATTTGAAGCCGCTCTTCATGCGCGGTCACATTGATGGGATACCGATTGCTAAAATGTTGGTAGATGGAGGGGCGACTGTAAATCTAATGCCTTATTTATTATATAGAAAATTAGGTAAACAAGATGACGAACTTGTCAAGACCAACATGACCCTCAGCGGTGTTGGAACTGATAGTTCGATCAAAGCCAGGGGAGTCACGTCCGTTGAATTAACCATCAGGACTAAGACCCTTGCTGCTGCATTCTTCGTTGCTGATGTAGAAGGAGATTATAGTTTAATCCTAGGCAGAGATTGGATTCATGCCAATCAATGTATACCTTCTACATTACATCAAATGTTAATACAATGGGTAGGGATGATGTAGAACAAGTACATGCTGATGTATCGGCCTATATCGCCGTGGCCGATGCCCCTATACTCTTGACTTATGAGACTGCTACATGTCTCACAGGAGTAGATTTTTCTAATTATCAGTTCATAAGTAAAGATAAGAAAGGTTTCATTCCAGTAATGCTAGAGCCGATGGAGAATCGGCTAAATCCTAAATAAAGTTTAAATGATGAGTACACACAAAGTTCATGAGTCTTTGGTCACGGACAATTCGGCTTCTAAGGCTGGATGGTCTGGTCTTTCACTAAACAGTTCGGACTATAAGACCGAACATCTACCTCAGCGTAAAGACATTATTATGGATGATCCGGTCCTCGAGACCAGAAAGTCCGCCATCACACAAAGATCATCTGATTCCTCTGTGGGGGACATGATAGAGGAATTTAGAGATCTTGATAAACTAGGACAGGGGTTTACATCGGCCGATCCTTTGGAAGAGATCGACATAGGAGATGGTAAAACTCTAAGGCCGACTTTTATAAACAAGACCCTGGAGACCGATTCTAGAAGTGAGATGATCGATTTATTGAAAGAATATTCAGATTGCTTTGCTTGGAATTACACTGAGATGCCGGGACTGAGACGAGAGATCGTAGAGCATCGGCTGCCCATTAAGTCCGGTTTCAGACCTTTCAAGCAGAGAGCTAGAACATTTCGTCCAGATCTCCTCCCATGAATCAAGGACGAAATCCACCGGCTGCTAGAAGCTAATTTTATTAGACCTTGCAGATACGCAGAGTGGGTCTCCAATATTGTGCCGGTGGAGGAGTCAGGTAAGCTTAGAGTATGCATTGATTTTCGCAATTTAAATAGAGCCACTCCTAAAGATGAATATCCCATGCCCATAGCCGATACATTAATCAATAATGCGTCAGAAAATAGAATTATTAGCTTTCTTGATGGTAATGCTGGATATAATCAGATTTTTATGGCCGAAGAAGATGCGTCTAAAACGGCCTTTATATGTCCAGGCTTCATCGGTTTATTTAAGTGGGTTGTCATGGCATTTGGTCTAAAAAATGTTGGTGCTACTTATCAGAGGGCTATGAATTTGATCTTTCATGAGCTGTTAGGAAACACTGTAGAAGTCTACATTGATGATATTGTAGTCAAATCAGCTGAGTTTAGTTCTCATGTAGCTGATTTGCGCAAAGCCTTTGATAAAATGCGTCGGTATGGGGTTGAAAATGAACCCACGTAAATGTGCTTTTGGAGTGTCGGCTGGTAAGTTTTTAGGATTTGTCATCCATGAACATGGTAAAGAGATAGACCCTGACCGAATCAAGTCTATTCGGAATGTGGGACCTCCGACCTGTAAGGTCGAAGTGCAGAAGTTTCTTGGCAAGGTGAATTATTTACGGAGGTTTATTTCTAACCTAGCCAGGAAGATTGATGCCTTCACCCCTATCATTCGGCTTAAAAATGATGTCGAATTCACTTGGGGGCAGAACAGCAGGAAGTATTTGATCTCATTAAAAAGTACTTGTCTTCGGCTCCCGTATTAAAAGCACCACAAGCAGGAGTACCATTCAGATTATATATTGCAGCTGAAGATAAGGTCATTGGGGCTGTTCTGACATAAGAAACTGAAGGAAAGGAGCATGTGGTGACATATCTAAGTCAAAGGTTGGTGGATGCTGAAACGAGGTACACTTTTATTGAGAAGTTATGCTTATGCTTGTTTTATGCATGCACCAAGTGTAGATGTTATTTACTGTCGGGTACCATAATTAGGGGTACCCCCAACACTCTTAATCACGGCTGGTAAACACCCTCAGACTAACTGACGGGCGCGGTTCAAGTCAAGGCTTCGTCCACCCAAGGGACGCCACCTCACCCGAGCCCAGCCTCGGGCTGGAGCAGCAGTCCCAGACAAGTTCACGCCTCGCCCGAGGGCCGTCTCAGGCAACGGGCACCCCCTCGGCTCTCCCGAAGCCCGGCTCGGGCAGGCTTCGTTGTGAAGCAACCTTGTCCAGACCGCCTCACCAACCGACCGCTTCACAGGCGCATTCAATGCAGGGGATGTCTGACGTCGTATCCTGACACACGCGCCTCAGTCGGCCAGGCCGAAGTGACCGCAGTCACTTCGCCCCTCTCTTTTACTGTTCGATATGACAGGAAAACAGCGCCACTCGCCCTGCTCTGACTGTCGTGCCAACCACCCAGGCAAAGACTGACAACAAGTCACGATCAACCACCGAGTTCGGCCTCGGGCGCAACAGGAAGCTCCGCCTCGCCCGACCTTAGGCTCTGGCCTCGAGAGGAGGTCTCTGCCTCGCCCGACCCCCAGACTCGGCCTCGAACTCAGGCTCTAGCCTCGGGAGGAGGTCTCCGCCTTGCCCGACCCCTGGACTCGGCCTCGACCTCGGTCTCAGGAGGAATCGCGTCCTCGCCCGACCCCAGCCTCGGCCTCAAGAGAAGTCTCCGCCTCGCCCGACCTTGGGCTCGGACCGACCGCGCCAACAGGGGATACATCATTACCCTATCCCTAGCCAGCTCAGGCTACAAGGAACAAGACCGGCGTCCCATCTGGCTTACCCTGGCGATGGGTAATGATGGTGCCCCGCGTGCACCATGACGCCGGTGGCTCTCAGCCCCTTACGGCAGCAAGGAGACGTCAACAGGATCCTTGCCGCGCTGCCAGCTGTGCTCCTACAGGACTCAGGCGCTCCTCCGACGGCCACGCTATCACGTGTACAGGGCTCAAGCTCTCCCCCGACGGCCACGTTGGCATGTACACAAGGCTTAGGCACTCCTCTGCCGGACACGTTAGCGCATAGCTACGCCCCCCCGTTGTATGTCTGGACCCTCTCCTTGCGTCTATAAAAGGGAGGTCCAGGGCCATCCTGGAGGGGGTTCGCGCGAGGGAAGGAGCGGACGAACGGGCTCCCACTCTCTGCCTCACTCTCCCTCACGCGACGCGCTTGTAACCCCTACTACGAGTGGCACCCTGGTGCAGGATAATACAAGGCTTCCCCACATCTTGTGTTCCACCCCGCGCCAACCCATCTGGGTAGGGGCACGCAACAATTTCACTCGTCGGTCTAGGGACCCCCCGGGTCCGAAACGCTGACAGTTGGCGCGCCAGGTAGGGGCCTGCTGCGTGTTGACGAACACCTTCCCATTGAGTTCCAGATGGGGAGTCTTCAGCAACCTCTTCAGCCCGGAACGGTGCTCCGCTTCGGGAGTCTCGAGTTCATGTCCCTCGACAGTAGCTACGACATGGTACTCCTCCCCTCGCGGCGCGACGACAGCGACGGTCTTCGACTCGCCCGGCGGCGGAGAGCTCGGCGACAGCATCTCCCCACGGCAGGAGAGGAGCACTCCGGTCGTCCCCGCCACCCTCCTTGCTGGAGGAGGCGGAGACGAGGCAACCATGGCCACGCAGGAGGCGGCACCTTGTCGGCTGTCGCACCAGAGCGAGTCGACGATGCTGGCACTCCCCCGGGGGACATGTCGGGCATTGTCCTCGCACTTGAGACAAGGGCGGGTGTCGCTTCCCCGCAACGCGTCAACCCCAAGCGGGCTGATGACGCCAGCACCCTCGCAAAGGATCTACTGGACGTTACCCTCGTACCTGAGATGACGGTGTGCTCCGCCCCCGACGCGATGTCACCACCGTCCATCGACCAAGAGGTATCGTCCGTTTTCCATCCCGTGCCTTTTCGGTTCAGCTTCGATCAACCTAGCGACCCCGCTACGGTGAGCGCCTTCGTAAAGGCGTATCCAAACCTTCCGGGGTACCACATGTGGTCGACCTGGGACCGACTGACAGCTGTCTCAACCTTCAGACCGGTGGGTTCCAAGGAAGAGGATGACCCCGACTCCGGTTGGGATTTCTCTGGCCTCAATGACCCCGGTGCCATGCGGGACTTCATGTCCGCATGTGACCACGACCTCTCTGGTTGTTCTGACGATGGCCATGACCTTGACGACGAAGGTTACGGCCCAAGTCGCGAATGTTTCCACGTCAATCAGGGAGATCACAACGAAGGCAAACACCTCGGTATGCCGGAGGTTGACGATCCCCCTGGGCCCGCATCTCGCGTTGACATCCTGCGGGAGCTAGCTGTGGTCCCAGTCCCTGCGGGGGGTCAGGACATACAGCTCGAGCAAATCCGCGAGATGCAGGCCCGGGTCGATGGGGAAGCAGGCCGGCTTGTGCAGCTCTGACAGAACATCGAGCAGGAGTGGGCAGGCCAAACACTCGTCGGAGAAGCCTGTCATCGGGCCCAAGACATCCGGCGCCGCATCGTCGACAATGCCAGGGCAGCGCTGCCCCCGGCCGTCAGCGGGTCCGGCCAAGACCTAGCTGCATCGGTGATGCTACTTCGAGCCATGCCGGAGCCATCCACCATCGAGGGACGGCGTATCCAGGGCGAACTCAAGGATCTCCTGGAAGGCGCCGCGGTTCGACGAGCCGAGAGATCCGCCTCCCGGAGGCGAGCTGACCCCTCGGAGCATCACGCGGTGTCCTCCCGACGCATGCGGGAAGCCTCGGTCCATCCCGAGCGCACGCGGGACGAGGCGCCTGCCGCCCGGGATCGCCTCGGCAACGAGCACCACCATCTCGACCATCGAGCCCGCCTCGACGAGAAGGTGTGCCGAGACTACCATCCCAGGCGTGGGGGACGCTGCAACAGTGAGGAGGATCGCAGTCCTTCGCCCGAACCACCCGGTCCGCGAGTCTTCAGTCGGGCCATACGACGAGCGTCGTTCCCTGCCCGTTTCCGAGCCCCGACTACCATCACCAAGTACTCGGGGGAGATGAGGCCGGAGCTGTGGCTCGCAGACTACTGACTGGCATGCTAGTTGGGAGGGGCGGATGATGACAACCTCATCATCCGTAATCTACCCCTTTTCCTCTCTGACGCCGCCCGAGCCTAGCTAGAGCATCTGCCTCCTGCGCAGATCTCTGACTGGGACAATCTGGTCAAGGCTTTCGCGGGGAACTTCCAAGGCACGTACGTGTGCCCTGGGAACTCGTGGGATCTCCGAAGCTACCGCCAGCAACCAAGGGAGTCCCTCCGAGAGTACATCTGGCGGTTTTCGAAGCAGTGCACCGAGCTGCCTAACGTTACCGACTCGGATGTCATCGGGGCTTTCCTCGCCGGCACCACTTGCCGAGACCTGGTGAGCAAACTAGGGCGCAAGACTCCCACCCGTGCGAGCGAACTGATGGACGTCACCACCAAGTTCGCCTCGGGTCAAGAGGCGGTCGAATCCATCTTCCGAAAAGACAAGCAACCTTAGGGAGAGCCGAAGAAAGATGCCCCCGAGGCGTCCGCCCCACGGGGCACGAAGAAGAAGGCCAAGAACAAGTCGCAAGTGAAACGCGACGCCGCCGACGCGAATCTCGTCGCTGCGGCCGAGCACAGGAACCTTCAGAAACCCCTTGGAGGGGCCGGCGCGTTCGACAAGATGCTCAAGGAGCCGTGCCCCTATCACCAGGGGCCCGTCAAGCACACCCTCGAAGAATGTGTCATGCTCCGGCGCTACTTCCATAAGACCGGGCCCCCGGCGGAAGATGGCAAGGGCCATGACAACGACAAGAAGGAGGGCAGCAAGGAAGAGGAGTTCCCGGAGGTCCACAACTGCTTCATGATCTACGGCGGGCAGGCGGCGAACGCCTCGGCTCGACACCGCAAGCAGGAGCGCCGGGAGGTCTGCTTGGTGAAGGTGGCAGCGCCAGTCTACCTAGACTGGTCCGACAAGCCTATCACCTTCGACCGAGGCGACCACTCCGACTTCGTGCCAAGCCCAGGAAGGTACCCGCTTGTCGTCGATCCGATCATCGGCAATGTTAGGCTCTCCAAAGTCCTCATGGACGGAGGCGGCAGCCTTAACATCATCTACGCCGAGACCTTGGAACTCTTAGGGGTTGATAGGTCCGAGGTCCGGGCCGGTGCGGCACCCTTCCACGGGATCGCGCCCAGGAAGCGAATCCTGCCCCTCGGACGGATCGACTTACCCGTCTGCTACGGGACACCCTCCAACTTCCGAAAGGAAGCTCTCACCTTCGAGGTCATCGGGTTCCGAGGAACCTACCATGTGGTGTTGGGAAGGCCGTGCTACGCCAAGTTCATGGCCATCCCCAACTACACCTACCTCAAGCTCAAGATGCCGGGCCCGAGCGGGATCATCACCGTTGGATCCACGTACCGCCACGCGTACGAATGCGACGTGGAGTGCGTGGAGTACGCCGAGGCCCTCGCCGAGTCTGAGGCCCTCATCGCCGACCTGGAACATCTCTCCAAGGAGGCGCCCAACGCGAAGCGGCATGCCGACAACTTCGAACCAGTTGAGGCGGTCAAGTCCGTCACTCTCGACCCCAACAACGACGCCAGCAGGAAAGTCCGGATCAGCTCCGAGCTCGACCCCAAATAGGAAGCAGTGCTCGTCGACTTTCTCCGTGCAAACGCCGAAGTCTTTGTGTGGAGTCCCTCGGACATGCCCGGCATACCGAGGGATGTCGCCGAGCACTCACTAGATATCACAGCTGGAGCCCGACCCGTGAAGCAAACCCTGTGCCGTTTTGACGAAGAAAAGCGCAGGGCCATAGGCGAGGAGATCCACAAGCTACTCGTGGCAGGGTTTATCAAAGAGGTCTTCCATCCCGAATGGTTAGCTAACCCTGTTCTTGTAAGGAAGAAGGATGGGAAATGGAGGATGAGTGTAGACTACACTGGTCTAAACAAAGCATGTCCGAAAGTTCCCTACCCTCTACCTCGCATCGATCAAATCGTGGACTCCACTACTGGGTGCGAAACCCTGTCATTCCTCGATGCCTACTCAGGCTATCACCAAATCAAGATGAAAGAGTCCGACCAGCTCGCGACTTCTTTTATCACACCTTTTGGCATGTACTGTTACACTACAATGCCATTTGGTTTGAGGAATGCAGGCGCCACCTACCAGAGGTGCATGAACCATGTGTTTGGAGAACACATCGACAGAACGGTCGAGGCTTACGTCGATGACATCGTTGTCAAGACAAAGAAAGCCTCCGACCTCCTCTTTGACCTTGAAACGACATTCAAGTGTCTGAGAGCGAAAGGCATAAAACTCAATCCCGAGAAGTGTGTCTTCGGAGTCCCCCGAGGCATGCTCCTTGGATTCATCGTCTCCGAGCGGAGCATTGAGGCCAATGCAGAGAAAATCGTGGCCATCACCAACATGGGACCGATCAAGGATTTGAAAGGAGTACAGAGGGTCATGGGATGCCTTGCAGCTCTGAACCGCTTCATCTCACGCCTTGGCGAGAAAGGCTTGCCTCTGTACCACCTCCTAAGGAAGGCCGAGCGCTTCACTTGGACCCCCGAGGCCGAGGAAGCCCTCGGAAACCTTAAGGCGCTCCTTACAAACACACCCATCCTGGTGCCCCCCGCTACGGGAGAAGCCCTCTTGATCTACGTAGCTGCAACCACTCAGGTGGTCAGCGCTGTGATCGTGGTCGAGAGACGAGAAGAAGGGCATGCACTGCTCGTCCAGAGGCCAGTCTACTTCATCAACAAAGTGCTTTCTGAGACCAAAGTCCGCTACCCACAAATCCAGAAGCTGCTCTACGCAGTGATTCTGACACGGCGAAAGTTGCGACACTACTTCGAGTCTCATCCGGTGACTGTGTTGTCATACTTCCCCCTGGGGGAGATCATCCAGTGCCGTGAGGCCTCAGGTAGGATAGCAAAGTGGGTGGTGGAACTCATGGACGAGACGCTATCATTCGCTCCTCGGAAGGCCATAAAATCCCAGGTCTTGGCAGACTTCCTGGCTGAGTGGACTGACACCCAGTTGCCAACAACTCCAATCCAACCCGAGCTTTGGACCATGTATTTCGATGGGTCACTCATGAAAACGGGGGCAGGCGCTGGCTTGCTCTTCGTTTCACCCCTCGGAAAGCATCTCCGCCACGTCATACGCCTCCATTTTCCGGCATCACATCGCCATCGAGCTAGAGGTCCGGCGCCTCAAACAACGTGGCCGAGTACGAGGCTCTGGTTAACGGGCTGCGCATCGCCATCGAGCTAGGGGTCCGACGCCTCGATGCTCGTGGTGACTCACAGCTAGTCATCGACCAAGTCATGAAGAACTCCCACTGCCGCGACCGGAGGATGGAATCCTACTGCGACGAAGTCTGGTGCCTGGAAGACAAGTTCTACGGGCTGGAGCTCAACCACATCGCTCGACGGTACAACGAGACTGCGGATGAGCTGGCGAAGATAGCCTCGGGGCGGACGACGGTTCCCCCGGACGTCTTCTCCAGAGACCTACATCAACCATCCGTCAAGATCGACGACACGCCCGAGGCCGAGGAAGCCTCGGCCCAGCCCGAGGTACCCTCGCCCGAGCCCGACGAGGCCTCGGCCGAGCCCGAGGTACCCTCGGCCATCAAGGAGGAGGCCTTGCCCATTGAGGGGGAACAGAATGGGGTCACACCAGATCCGAGCTGGCAGACCCCGTACCTAGAATATCTCCTCCGAGGAGAGCTTCCCCTCGACAAGACCAAAGCTCGGCGGCTGGCTCGGCGCGCCAAGTCATTCGTCTTGCTGGGTGACGAAAAAGAGCTCTATCACCGCAGCCCCTCGGGCATCCTCCAACGATGCATATCTATCGCCCAAGGACAAGAGCTGTTGCAAGAAATACACTCGGGGGCTTGCGGCCACCATGCAGCGCCTCGAGCCCTCATGGGGAATGCCTTCCGACAAGGTTTCTACTGGCCAACCGCGGTGGCCGACGCCACTAGGATTGTTCGCTCCTGCCGGGGGTGTCAATTCTACGTGAAACAGACACGCCTGCCCGCTCAGGCCCTGCAGACGATACCCATCACCTGGTTGTTTGCTGTGTGGGGTCTAGACCTCGTCGGTCCCTTGCAGAAGGCACCCGAGGGCTTCTCGCACCTGCTGGTCGCCATCGACAAATTCTCCAAGTGGATCGAGGTCCGACCCTTGACCAGCATCAGGTCCGAGTAGGCGGTGGCGTTCTTCACCAACATCATCCATCGATTCGGTGTCCTAAACTCCATCATCACCGACAATGGCACGCAGTTCACCGGAAAAAAGTTCCTGGACTTCTGCGACGACCACCACATCCGTGTGGACTGGGCCGCCGTAGCTCACCCCATGACGAATGGGCAGGTGGAGCGTGCCAACGGTATGATTTTGCAGGGACTCAAACCGAGGATCTACAACGACCTCAACAAGTTCGGCAAGCGGTGGATGAAAGAGCTACCCTCGGTAGTCTGGAGTCTGAGGACGACACCGAGTCGCGCCACGGGTTTCTCGCCGTTTTTTCTAGTCTATGGGGCCGAGGCCATCCTCCCCACGGACTTAGAATACGGTTCCCCGAGGACCAGGGCGTACGACGACTGAAGCAACCAGACCAGCCGAGAGGACTCGCTGGACCAGCTCGAAGAGGCTCGGGACATCGCCTTACTACATTCGGCACGGTACCAGCAGACGCTGCGACACTACCACGCCCAAAGCGTTCGGCCCCGAGGCTTCCAAGTGGGAGACTTGGTGCTTCGTGTGTGACAGGACGCCCGAGGGCGCCACAAGCTCACTCCTCCCTGGGAAGGGCCCTTCATCATCGCTAAGATTGTGAAGCCCGGAACATACAAGCTGGCCAATGACTAAGGCGAGGTCTATAGCAACGCTTGGAACATCCAACAGCTATGTCGCTTCTACCCTTAAGATGTTTTAAGTCGTTCATGTACCTCGTTTACATACACAAAGTCTAACCGTCAAGGAAGGGTTGGCCTTGCCTCAGCAAAGCCCGACCCTCCCTCGGGGGCTAGAAGGAGGGAACCCCCTCTGTGTCAAAATTTTCCTCGGAAAAATTTTCTACCAAAACAACCTTTCGTGCTTTCGACTTCTGTATCGATAGTGGGATCCTAAAAACGACGAGAGTACACGTAAGCGGCAAGGCCGACCGAGCCGAGGGACTCCTACGCCTCCGGGATACGGATACCCCACTCGTCACCTTCCGCGAAAAGTAACTCTCGCTCGGACAAGTGGTTCTGCTACCAACGAACAAGTCATGGCGCACGAAACAAGAGGAAAGAAAACGCAGCTTTATGATACGACGATGAAAGTGTTTAGGCCTCGGCGGCCGCAACGAACACACACATACTACAAACAAATTACTCCAGCAGGATCAGGCATCAGCAGGGGAAGCAGCTGCGTCCTCGGCGCCGTTTCCGCTTTCGGCGAAATCTGGCCCAGCCTCACACGACAACGCGGGCGGAAGGATCTCCACCTCGAAGGAGGAGGCCAGCACCGCGCTCGGGCCCTCGGCGGCCGCGTCAAGCCTCTAGACCTCGGCTAAGGCAGCCTCGTCTTCGTCGGGTAGACAGTACCCCTCGCTGACCTGCTCCAAGTCCACATCATAGTGGGAAGCGAGCACGGCGAAGGCCCGCCTAACGCCGTGATGCAACGCCCCGCGGAGTCTGCTGCGCACATGGCTGCCCAAGGCCCGCAGATGACTCTGGGGGGAGCTACCCGAGGGGACATCGTCGAGGTCAAAGGCTCGGCAAAAGCCTGAGATAGCCTCGGACATAGCCTCACGGTCGGCCTCATTCTGCTCAGCCGCCCGGGCGTGCGCCTTGGCGGACTCATTAAGAGCCCTCTCAAGCTCTGCAGATAGCCGATCAAAATTCTTCAGACACGAGTTGGAGAATGAAGCAAAATTGAAGCCGCAAGGCAGGCGAAACATACCTTCAGCCCGGGCATGCTCCTGCGAGGCCACGACTTGGGCAGACTGGGCAGATCCGACGGCCATAGCCAGGTCCACCGCAAGGGCCCCGACCCGAGCGAACACCTCGGCCAGCTGACCCTCAAGGGCCTCAGCCCGGCCCTCGGCCTCGGCAGCCTGGCCTCGAGACTGGTCCCGCTCGTCGCTAGCCTGGCCAA
Organism: Zea luxurians; assembly: GCA_029449295.1. Lineage (NCBI taxonomy): Eukaryota > Viridiplantae > Streptophyta > Magnoliopsida > Poales > Poaceae > Zea > Zea luxurians. Next base: position 8,756,806 of record JAOPSE010000012.1, on the reverse strand, counting down.
GCTCCAGCTGCCGCTGCTGTGCCTCCGTCCGTGCCAACGCCGCCTCTGACCATGCCACCGCTGCCTCCGCCTTCAGATCATCACAGAGCAGCCGAAGGTCCGCCAGCTCGGTGCACTGTTGGGCGAGGCGCTCGTTAGCCTTGGCAAGCGCGGCCCTCTAGGACCGCAGCGAATCCCAGACGCCACTCTTGCGGTAGATGAACAGCGACTAGGCGATGCTTACATCCGCCAGTTCCTGAGCAAGGAAGACAAGGTATTACAAAGAATGCCAATGCCACCCAGGGCATGCGCCTGAAAACCTTACCCGGAGAACCCTGGGAACGTCCCTGGAAAGGATCTCCATGGTCGACCGAAGCGACCCCATCGCCGCCTTTCAGCACACTCGCGGAGCTCATCCCGAGACTGCTCCTCTCGCTCATCATTGAGGATGAGGAGGGGTTTTGAGGCGTCGCGGCTCCAGAACCGGAACGCCTGCCCGCATCACTCAATGGGGTTGTGTTGCACGGGGATGAGGACGCCGCCCCCCGAGACGGGCCGCGGTGTTACGTGCTCCTCCGCCAAGGCGTCGGGTTCCCCTACAGTCAACACGTCGGGCACCATCGCCATCGACGCGCTGAGCTCCCCCTCGGCTAAGGTGGCAGGTTTCCGGTCGCCGACCTCGGCAACAGCGTCCGCCTCCTCCTTAGGGCCAGGAACGGGGGGGTCGAGGACGACCGCGAGCGGTGACGCCCCAACCATCCCGACGTCGGGAGCGATGGACGGCTCCGTGGGAAAATCGGCAGCGACCGCGGCAGGGGTCGACGCCGACACCGACGACGCGTCAGGCGGGCTCAGGGCCATGGCCGCATCAGCAGCCTCCCCGGCATGACGACCGCCCCGACAGAGGGGTCGGCCTGGGAGGCTTGCCCCATGGCAGCTCGTGCCGCCTAGACCCCCCGCTCGAGAGCATCCTGTGCGGAGACCAGCCAACTGGCATGGCGCGTCGCGGCACCGGTGGCAGAAGACGGCACCGTCTTTAGGGCCTTCGTGGGGGCCAGGCCGGTTGGGCCCTGCCTCCGCTTGCTGAAAGGAAGAAAGAAAGCAAGTTCAAGACAGGCGACGAAAGAAGCCAAAACAGAGGCATTCTCAGACACTTACCCGCTCCGGACCAAGGCCAATCGTGCCTGCGGGGAGGCCCCTCGGGCCTCGGTCCCCGCGGGCGCTGCCAATGGTTGCCCTGCTACCGACTTCGGCGCTGCTCCCACCTTGGGTGCCCAAGGCACCGAAGGAGCGGCCTGCCCAGGCGTCGCCGCAGCGGCCGGAGGATCAACCTCCTGCACAGCCGGCGCGGGCATTTGGTCTTGGGGGACAGAGGGGTCAGGTGCCCCCTTGGCCTGCCTCCGCTCCTCAGACTGGGACCCCGATGTCTCGGCCTCAGGCACTGATGGTACCAGCCCACTTGGAGGCTGGCACGGCAACCCCTAGCTCGGCCCCGGGTCCGGGCAGAGGCCAAGATGGGCCACCATGTCGTCATCCTCGTCATCGTCATCGTCATCATCGTCGTCGGGCGTCTCCGGCGATGGCTCCCTCGGGAGCCCGTCCCTCTCTTGTCTCTGACGACGCTTCTCCAAGGCGTCCCGAGCTCGCATCCGCTCGCGAGCCTGAGCCTTCTCCGTGTCCTTCTTCCTCTTCTCCTCCTCCGCGGCGACCCTCCGCGCGGCTCGGTCCACCGCGTCCTCCGGGACCCGCGGCAGGGAGGGTTTATAAAAACTTAACCCCTAGAAGAGCAAAGATCCCAACAGTGGGAATCGAAGGCATCACGGTGCAGTACAGGAGAAGGATCGGATACTTACCAGGGAAACATACCCATGGACAGGACGCATCGCAGGCTGGGTAGGGGCGCCGGCATCCAGCCTCCCTACCGTGCCTGCTACCCGCTTGCAGAGGTCATCATCGGGGAGGGAGGCCAAGGACATCTGCGAGCCCTCCAGATCAACCCCCGGTCTCATCTCCGAGAGCTGCAGCTGCCGCTCTGCTAAGGGGAGCACCCTCCAGCGATGGATAGCGGCAACAACCCCCGCAGCGGTAAGGCCCCCATCTCGTAACTTCTGCAAAGCCTACAGAATAGGCTGGAGCTTCTCCTGTCTCTCGCGCGTGGCACCCTAGCGCCAGTTGCTGCCGGCGGCAGTCACCACTCGCTGAGAAAACGACGGAAGCCTCTCGTCGTCGTTTCGAAGATAAAACCATCGACGCTGCCACCCCTTGTTCGAAGACACAAGGATGGCAGGGATGTACTGCTGCGCGCGCCCCTGCCTCAGCTGGAGGGTGCAGCCACCGGCCCGCACCGCCATACGGACCTTCTTCGCATCCGTCGTCAAGGCGAAGAGCTCCGCGGAGAAGAGGTGGGTCCACAGATCCCAGTGAACTTCGATCCCTAGAAAACCCTCACAAACCGCCGCGAAGATGGTCGCTTGCGCAATGGAGTTGGGGTTGAGGTTGTGCAGCTCCACCCCGTAGTGGTGCAGGAGCGCCCGCATAAAGCGGCTCGCTGGCACTCCGAACCCCCGCTCATGGAAGGCGATGAAGCTAACCACGTACCCCGGCGGCGGGGAAGGGACGGCCTCGCTCGGGGCCATCCACTCCGGCTGCGCCCCACCGGAGAGGGGACGGAGCAGACCATCGGCGACGAGGGCCTCCAGATCCTTCGTGACGACGGTGGAGGAGGGCCACGGGTCGCGCGGCGGGACAACGGTTACCCTGTCAGCCATCACCGAACGAAGGTGGTGGAGGTGGAGGGGATGAGGTGTGCGGTTTCCTTTTCCCTAGCTATTCTCTTAGGTTACGAAAACCAGAGCAAAAGGCAGGCGCAAATGGCAGAGTGGCGAACCACTGCCGGCCCCCCTTCCGAGTATATAAAGTCTCGGGCGAGAACCGTTCAAAACTTCGCCTGAACTCGCCGCAAAATTCAAAACTCGAAGGTAAAGCGATCTTCCCGTTCCTCGAACAGCTCGCACACGCAACGGGCGCCACGCGAATCGCCCGTCCCGTCGCATTTACTCCCCGGCGGAGCAGGCGACACCTCTGGCGGGCGAGGCGGGCGTCGCTTCGCCTTCGCCATAATGACCGCGTCAAAAAATGTGTGCCACCTTATTTAAATTCATATCCTTCCCCTCCTCCTCTCTCTCTCTCACTATAGGGACCGGGAAAGGGGATGTTGTGGAAAGGATCCTTCTCGGCGAAGGAAGCGGGCCCCGAGCCCTCCTACCGATCAGGGGTTCGAAGGCTGGCCCCTCGGAAGGGTTTCGACAGCCGCCCTAGAGCACTCGGACTTCAAGCCCATTACTGATCAGGGGTTCGAAGGCTGGCCCCACGGAAGGGTTCGACAGCCGCCCCAGAGTGCTTGGGCTCCGTGCCCATTACTGATCAGGGGTTCATAGGCTGGCCCCTCAGAAGGGTTCGACAGTCGCCCCAGACCACGTAGAGTGAGGGATGACTCTCGGTACGTCCGATACATGGCCGAGGCTCGGGCTACGCTCCCGAGGTACCCTAGGACATTTCTGAGACCGGCGGGAACAATTTGTAACGGAATCCCACCGGAGGGAGGCATCGAGCCCTCGGACCCTGTCGAAGGGGTCTGGGTCCGGCGAATCACCCACAGGTACTTTTGGAGCGCGCCTCTAGGCCACCAGCCGACCCCTAACGAACGGGGCACGGGCGTCCACTCAGATCACCCGTTAGCAGCTCACTGGAAACACCATGTTTGGCGCCCTCCGAGGGCAACATGGCGCTTTCCCCCCTCCTCCTTGCGGAAAGGCGATGCAAGGGCATATGATAAAAGTCGGGAAAGTCCTTGATCGTCCTCTCGCTCCGTGCAGAGGCTCAAGGGCTGCTCTCGCACCCGACTACAACGTCAACAAACCAGCTTGATAACTTGGAACCTGACCATGCACCCGGGCTATGGCCAGGTCGCATGAGGGAACGATCAGACCGGCCGAGGCACCACGAAAAGCATTTAGACCTTAGAGGAGTCAAACCACTCCTCCAAGGCCTCGGGGGATACACCCGGTGGGTGCGCTCACGCGCACCCACCAGAACAAAGCAAAACCGAGAAAGGCCGGTCCCCTCATCGAAAATGCGGCAAAAGCCTCCAAGCGAGTACCAACACTCCCTTCGAGGCTCGGGGGCTACTATCGGGTACCATAATTAGGGGTACCCCCAACACTCCTAATCACGGCTGGTAAACACCCTCAGACCAACTGACGGGCGCGGTTCAAGTCAAGGCTTCGTCCACCCAAGGGACGCCACCTCACCCGAGCCCAGCCTCGGGCTGGAGCAGCAGTCCCAGACAAGTTCATGCCTCGCCTGAGGGCCATCTCAGACAACGGGCACCCCCCTCGGCTCTCCTGAAGCCCGGCTCGGGCAGGCTTCGTTGTGAAGCAACCTTGGCCAGACCGCCTCACCAATCGACCGCTTCGCAGGCGCATTCAATACAGGGAATGCCTGATGCCGTATCCTGACACACGCGCCTCAGTCGGCCAGGCCGAAGTGACCGCCATCACTTCACCCCTCTCTTTTACTGTCAGATATGACAGGAAAACAGCGCCACTCGCCCCGCTCTGACTGCCGTGCCAACCACCCAGGCAAAGACTGACAACAAGTCACGATCAACCACCGAGTTCGGTCTCGGGCGCAACAGGAAGCTCCGCCTCGCCCGACCTCCGGCTCCGGCCTCGGGAGGAGGTCTCCGCCTCGCCCGACCCCTGGACTCGGCCTCGACCTCGGTCTCGGGAGGAATCGTGTCCTCGCCCGACCCCAGCCTCGGCCTCAAGAGAAGTCTCCGCCTCGCCCGACCTTGGGCTCGGACCGACCGCGCCAATAGGGGATACATCATTACCCTATCCCTAGCCAGCTCAGGCTACAAGGAACAAGACCAGCGTCCCATCTGGCTTACCCCGGCGACGGGTAATGATGGTGCCCCGTGTGCACCATGACGCCGGTGGCTCTCAGCCCCTTACGGCAGCAATGAGACATCAGTAGGATCCTTGCCGCGCTGCCAGCTGTGCTCCTATAGGACTTAGGAGCTCCTCCGACGGCCACGCTATCACATGTACAGGGCTCAAGCTCTCCCCCGACGGCCACGTTGGCATGTACACAAGGCTTAGGCACTCCTCTGCCGAACACGTTAGCGCATAGCTACGCCCCCCGTTGTACGTCTGGACCCTCTCCTTGCGTCTATAAAAGGGAGGTCCAGGGCCATCCTGGAGGGGGGTTCGTGCGAGGGAAGGAGCGGACGAACGGGCTCCCACTCTATGCCTCACTCTCCCTAACGCGACGCGCTTGTAACCCCTACTACGAGCGGCACCCTGGTGCAGGATAATACAAGGCTTGCCCCACATCTTGTGTTCCATCCCGCGCCAACCCATCTGGGCAGGGGCACGCAGCGATTTCACTCGTCGGTCCAGGGACCCCCCGGGTCCGAAACACCGACATTTACTGTCTAGTCATTGCACTATTTCTGGTCAAGCTGATGTGATCAAATACATGTTGCATAATCCAATTATGAGTGGTAGAATTGGTAAGTGGGCTTATGCACTCATAGAGTATGACTTGGCCTATTAACCATTGAAATCTATGAAAGGCCAGGTCGTAGTAGATTTTATTGTAGAACATCAGATTAATGATACTCATAAACTAGACATGTCATACCTCACTATTACTCCTTGGACTTTATATTTTGATGGATCGGTTTGCAATGAAGGGCAAGGAATTAGCATCGTACTTGTTTCACCGAGTAATGTCTCCTTCGACTTCTCTAGCTGATTGAAAACTTATTGCACTAACAATCAAGCCGAATATGAGGCCCTTTTATTCGGCTTGGAACTTTTAAATTGTATGGGAGTATAACATGTGAAGGCATTTGGTGATTCTCAACTGGTCGTCCAACAAGTGTTAGAAGAATATCAATGTTTTGATGGTACTCTAAATAGTTACCTAGAAAAATGTTGGAGCATAATCCATTCTTTTGACGAATTCAGTATTCGGCATATCTCTAGAGTTGAGAATCATAGAGCTAACAATTTGGCACAAGATGCATCAGGTTATCGGATAAAGCGAGGGAGATTTCACAACACTGAAAATCTGATAACCGGTGCAGGGCCAATTTCCCAGGTCGCGGACCGTCCGCGTGAAGACGCCAGACCGTCCGGGGTTACCAGGAGAGTTCTCCTAATTGATTCGGCTGATAATGAAGCCGATACAAGTGATTGGAGGACGCCTATAGCTAATTATTTACGAAATCCCAATATCAGGACAGATAAGAACATTCGGCGTACAACTTTTAAGTATGTTTTGATGAGTGATGAACTCTACCACCGAACAGTCGACGGCGTCCTGCTTAAGTGCTTGGGCCCAGATGATGCTATATTAGTCATGGCCAAAGTACATGAAGGAATTTGTGGTACCCATCAATCGGCTCCAAAGATGAAGTGGTTGTTGCGAAGGTCTAGTTTTTATTGGCCTAACATGATAGCTGATTGTTTCAAGTACTACAAAGGATGCCAAGTGTGTCAAAAATTCGGCGACCTACAGTTGGTCCCTGCAGTCGAATTACATCCCATCATCAAGCCTTGGCCTTTCAGAGGATGGGGATTAGACTTTATTGGAGAAATTCATCCTTCATCATCAAAGGGGCATCGATTCATGTTAGTTGCCACTGACTACTTTACCAAATGGACTGAAGTCGTTGCTCTGAAGAACATGACACACCAGGAGGTAATTGAGTTCATAACTGAGCATATTATTCATAGATTCGGCATTCCCCTGACCTTGACTACAGATCAAGGAACTTCTTTTATGTCGAAGGAGGTACGTGAATTTGTTGAATTATATAGAATTAAGTTGCTTAATTCATCTCCATATTATGCTCAGGCCAATGGACAGGCCAAGTCTAGTAATAGGACATTGATTAACTTGATAAAAAAGAAGATATCCGATAATCCTAAGCATTGGCATAAGATTTTGTCCGAAGCTTTATGGGCTCACAGAATATCTAAACATAGTGCTACTAAAGTATCTCCTTTTGAGCTTGTCTATGGGCAGGAACCAGTGTTACCTGTGGAAATAAGTTTAAATGCTGTTAGGTTCGCCAGGCAAAATGATCTAGCTGTCATTGATTATTATAATTCAATGATGGATAATATTGATGAGGTGACCGACAAGAGGGTGATAGCTTTGGGAGCAATAGAAAAGGACAAGATCATGGTAGCCAGGGCCTACAACAATAAGGTCAAAGCAAAGTCATTTCAAGTAGGGGACCTGGTGTGGAAGACCATCCTGCCGCTAAGGAACAAAGACCGAAAGTTTGGGAAGTGGTCGCCAAGCTGGGAGGGTCCTTATAAAGTAAAACAGGTAATGTCTGGTAACGCCTATTTACTATAAACATTACAAGGCAAGGATTTACCTAAGGCTTTGAATGGACGTTTCCTCAAGCAGTACCATCCTAGTATGTGGCAAGATGCTTAAGAAAACCGATGTAATCACATCGAGTTAAATGCTTTTGGTTTGCTCAGCTCCACCAAAAGGCAGGGGGCATATGTTGGGCACCAAAATAAGAAGGTCGGACGGTCTGGCCCTAGGGCCAGACGGTCCGCGGTCCGGACAGTCCGCGCCTATGGGTCGGACGGTCTGCGCATGCGCAGAACAGATTAGGGTTCTGAGTTTCTTGCTATGTTTGTTGGCGAGAATCTTGGGATAAACTCGGAAATTTGTTTGTAACAGGTCCAGCCCCCCTCCTCTATAAATAGAGAGGTATACGACCGATTTGATAAACGAATCGAACCTTCAACCAATACAATTTACATTTTATCCTAGGAGTAGTTCTAGTCTAGTTTAGGTTTAGTCTTCCAATCCCCAAATCCTCCGCTTCTCTTTGACTCTACGTCGATTAGAGGAGTCTAGGTCGGTCTACCCGAGCCTAGACACCACCTAGGATCTCTACTCCCCGATGGGGTCCCTCCCGGAAGCGAGATCCAGGCGTCGCCGGCGATCTTCCGCGCCCCTGCGCACGCGCGGACCGTCCGGCCCTAGGGCGCGGACCGTTCGACCGTCAGGCAGGGAACCTTAGCTCCTGCGCCAGGTCGCGGACCATCCGGCCCCTGGCCACGGACCGTCCGGCCCCTGGCCGCGGACCGTCCGCGCCTGACCAGAGAGCACCGCCACGGTTCTTGTTGAGTGTTTGGCGCTCTGAAAAGGCGTCAACAGTGTGTTTGGTTGGAGAGTCAACTAGAATGAAGCAACTCCATTCCAGTTTCTGAGAATTGAGTCGTTCCATTCTGTGTTTGGCCAGCAGAACTGTCACACTCGGTTTTAAGGGCAAAACCGAATGCATAGCATATGTGTGCCAGGATCTATTTTCACACATATATTGATGTCACAAGTGTAATATATCAAAAAAATAATGCATAAAAGCATAAATTAAGATTATAGTAATATATTACACTTCGAATAGACTTAATGTCTTAACCTTTATTCATCAAAATATAGCAGAACATGGGCATCCTTCCACAGGAAGATGACCGGGGGTATCACCAAACTAGCATTCATCAAGTTCATCATCATAATCTTTCTCTGCAAACTTTTGATAAACAATTAAGCAAGAGGTGAGCTTACTTATGGTGGGGGCTCATCAAGTGGGGTGAAAATGTAAGGTTAACAAGGTAAGGCTAAAGTTTAATGCGGTTAGCATTTTAGTTGGTCAAAATTTTATTATCAACACCTGGTTACTACGTAGAAGTATATACCAAACCTATATTAAGCATAAACAATATTCATCAGCATAAAGCTTAGAACCACTTGAGCCAAAATATCATCAACATTAGGTTCTTTCAACCACTTGAGCGCAATAGAACACGATTTATTTTCTTCTTCAAGTTCAATTATCATATGAGATAAGTTTAAATGCCTGTAGAGATATGTTTAAATGTTGTCAGGTTCGCTAGTCAATATGATCTAACTGTCGGTGATTATTATAATTCAATGACTGATGAAGTGACCGACAAGAAAGTGATAGCTCTAGGAGAAATAGAAAATGACAAGATCATGGTCGCCAAAGCTTACAACAAGAAGGTCAAGGCTAAGTCATTCCAAGTAGAAGACCTAGTATGGAAGCTCATCGTGCCACTAAGGAGCATAGACAAGAATTTTGGGAAGTGGTCGCCAAGCTGGGAAGGCCCTTACAAGATCACGCAGCCGGTAACACCTACTTATTGCAAACACTACAAGGCAAAGACTTGCCCAAAACACTAAACGGGTGTTTCACTGTTTCCTCAAGCAGTACTATCCTAGTATATGGCAAGATGCCTAAGAAAACCGATGTGATCATATCGAGTTAGTTTTTAGCATGTGTCAGTACTTTTGGTTTGCTCAGCTCCACCAAAAGGCAGGGGGCATATGTTGAGCACCAAATTGGTCGTGCGGACGGTCCAGACTGTCCGTCGTAGCAGCGCAGACCGTCTAGGGTGTGGTCTTGCAGGATTTGTTAGCTAAATCTACGGAATTAACTCGAGAACTGACTTGTAACGGGTTCAGACCTACTCCTTTATATAGATGAAGGGCTACGGCCGATTGAACCCCCAACAATCGATCAATCAATCAATATACATCTAGTTCTTTACATTTTACCATAGGAGTAGACAGTAACTTCGATTCCTCTCTCTAATCTTCACCTCTCCGGCTCTACATCGTTTAGAGGTGTCTTGGGTGGCCTACCAATCCCAAGACATACCCTATGATCTCTTCTCCTCGACGGGGTCCCTCCCGGGAGCGAGATCCAGGCGCCGTCGACGAACTCCGCCGTCCCTATGCACGCGCGGACCGTCCGACCACCAGGCGCGGACCGTCCAGCTCGTCAGGCAGGAACCGTAGCCTCTGCGCCAGGTCGTGGACCGTCCCCGCCTCCGTAGAAAGCACCGCCACTGGTTCTTATCGCAGTGATTGACGCTTGGATCGGCGCCAACAAGTATATTCTCATATGAAGATTCTAGGAACCGTTACACTTCTCTTTTGTTCGAAACCAAACATCTAGAAAATAGAAAATAGAGCCGCTAGATCCATCTCCTCGACTCTTCAACTAAACACACTTTTTCGTCCATTTATATAAGCAGAAAGCAGAAAGCTAAAAATATATAAGGTGCTCGAAAATTTATGTTATGCAAAAACAGTTGCTCAGAAGGAGAGTCATGCAAAGACAAGTGATTGCAAATCGATAGTAGCTGGATTTGTCATGAATTTTTAATACGTACGTCGTGTCTTATAGCTGTAGCTCGTGCAGAGTACAATTTGATGGAGGTATGTAGCTTCAAATCGATAGTAGCTCGTGCAGAGTACCTTTCAGTTACGCAATATATAGTTAAGCAAGAATGGTTGTACGTATGAAAAATGCGTGGAAATCAGGCACAGTAGTGCACTCTGAAGCAACAACATGCATGGAAATCGGGCAATATATTCCTATTATGAATGGATCTCCTATTATGTATGGATCATGGATAGCCCGTTGTCTTAAAAGGCGCGGTTCATCGCTTAGACCTCAGGCAAAATGTTTGTTTAACTACTGTGGCATGGCAGTAGTATATATATAATAATGATCTTTAGGGCTACGCAACAGCCAGGAGAGGCTGTGTCAAAAGCCGACCCAAAGTTGTGGATAATGGCCAAGTACAAACCCTAGGATTAGAAGGGCCACACGTGTCAATGCGATGCATGTTGCACAAGCACAAACGGAAAAAAAAAATTGCAGCAAAAAGCTTTGAGCGCAACAGACAAGCTAGCTAGCAGCACTAGCAGAGCAAAGCAGTAGCGAGCGAGCGAGCAGTTCATGGTGCTTAATTCCTGGGTAACGGTTTTGACCCTGCATGTGCCTGCTTGAGCGTGCAGTTTACAGTTGCAGTCCTGCAGAAACCGATGAAGACGGAACTGGCAGAAACAGGTAAGCACTTGCTGCCGTTCTTCTTGCACTCGGCAAATAGCCGGATTTCGGTATTGTTAGTCGGTCCTCGTAGCCAACTCGTTACGCAGATTTAAGGTCTGTGATGAATGGGATCCAAAACAATGCATGGTGGTGTGGCATGCAGTCTGATCGAACAACACTACCCTAAACCCAACCAAAGTTGCATAATTACAGCTCCTGCATAGTATATTTAATATATAAGCTGTGGATGACCTGACCAGGAGGGCAAATGGCACACATGCTGCAGCAGGAGACCAAACTGGTGCATCCAGCCAAATGCCCTGGACTGGACTGGAGGTGCAGTATTCTGGGGGAGCCAAGAAAACTGCGCTGCCGAGGGGAAAGAGGTTCGTAGTACAAGAACTGCACAGCACACTAGCACAGGGAGATCCTCAGATCCGGGGATGGCGCAATCAATTACTGGCAGTGGCAACGCCATTAATTGTTTGTTTACTAGTCATGGGTTAATTGGCATATGATAATGATTTATTATATCTATCAATGTGTTATGTGTAGGGAAGCATTTTCTTTATTTTCCTTGAGCCTTCAGTTTCAGTGGCACATACATACAGTACATCTAAAATCGCTTGCAGTCGCAGCAAGAAATGGTCTGTCGACTGTCTTCTCAAAAGTTTGGCTTCTGAAACTGAAAGCCATTCAGGTGCGCCGTTCCTGCCTCTGTGTTGTGTTTTAGTACTAGCGTAGAATTTAAGCGACCGTTCCTGTCACTGCTGGGTTGTTGTTGTTGACAGGCACATCCTTTTTTTCTCTCCTCTCGCAGTCAACTTTATGACTGACTGTTCATGTTTGCTTTTTCTGACGTCGATGATTGAACAATAATTCTTTTTTTTAAAAAAAAAAACTATCCTAGCTAGCATGCTTTAGGCCGATGCATGCTTACCATGTCTGTGTTCACCTGGATGGAAATTTAAGACCAGAGCGCGACAGCTAAAATCAGAGCAACTGTTCTTCTGGCTTGGGAGGACACATTCGGCCTTTGGGCCATGGACCCATTGTCTTCACAGCTCGGCCGACACTACTAGGCCCAAAACTTGTTGGGCCAGAATCACTGTTTCTATCTTCTAATCTTAATACATCACACCTGTATTGGTCTTATTAGCCTGCCCAGCTCACCCTCTGCATCCTTTTCCCTTCCTTCTTCTGCTTCTTCTTTTTTTTTTTTTTTTGTGAAACAACTCTTCATAGTCTCGTTTCTTACGGAAAGTGAAATGTCTCCGTTTTCCTTGATATACATGTACTTATGTAGTAGGCTATTGCATTGCATACATGTATGTAGTACAGCTAGTGAGCACCATGAATAATGGATGGAGGAATCAAGCATATATGCAGGTGCAGCACGTCAGCTCTGCTAGTGCTAGTGCTCTGAATTATTATTACTGACGCCCGCAAACAAAGAAGCAAGCGACGCAATCCAATCCAGAATCAACAGATGTCGTGCCGTCATGCACAAACGCACCGTATGAACAAGAAGCTAGCTAGCAGGAGCAGCAGCAGCAGCTGAAGAAGAAGAAGAAGAGGATGAGATGATTCTCCAATTCATCAATCCAATCAAATCCAGCGCGAGGAGGAGTCAATCGCCTAATAATTCCTGTGTAGGAACAGACCGATCGATCATCAAACATAGTGCACCTCCATCTCAAGTGCTGACTCCTCCTCCTTTTCCAGAGAATTCAGAGGAGCTATATACCCGTGTGCAGATGAATTCCATCATCAGTTTCCGCGTCTGCGCCGGATCTTGCATGATCATCGTGGAGTTCGGTACGCTGCCACTATTTTTCTTCAGTAGCCCAGTGAAATTAAAGGCAGGCAGCAGTCCAGACAGACATGCATGCATGCACAATACAGAACAGTGTCAGGAGATGGATCTCAGTGTGTAGCTAGTGGCATATTGTGCACTACATGGAACATGTATGTATCAACGGCGCGGATAGATGAACTGGTGCAGGGCTGCAGGCCACAATGCCTACTTCTTCTCCTACTCGCACGTTGCATGCACCTACCACACACAGCAGCCTCCTTCTCCTTGTGTGTTTGCTGACATACATGCTGAGCTGCATGACGTACATGTAGCTTAGTTCACACATAAACTAGCTAGCTAGCTAGCTCAAGTGTACTTCGCTGTGGAGAGCAAGCAAGCAAGCAAGTCTTTAGCGCTGTGCTGTACTGGCCTGATCACCATACCTAATTGTCGTCATAGCTAGTAGCAGCTAAGCGCTCCAGGTTGGGCTCAACTCGGCCTTCACAAAGTGCGCTCCAGCGCCTCCATATCTCGTTCGTCTGAATTTCTGAAAGCGCGTTGCAGACATGCATGTACTGTGGTATGTCTGAATTTTGATCGAGAGTACGCCATTGTCCATTGCGGACGTAACTATAAGACCATGTCCAGCAGTTCACTCATATGGTTATCCAAAATATTGTTTTACATTGTTCTACATTATAGATTGTACTGTTCAAATAGTGAAGTTTGAATATAAAAATAGAGAGGGTAAGCCCATGAAGATAGTCTAACCCACACATATCACTAGGATAGAACGCTCGTTTTTATCATTACCGGTGACTTCTTCTCGAGGAAGCCACCGTTGGCCGACCCCTCTTTGGCCTATAAAGGGAGGAGGTCGACCCCCACACAAAGGGACACATAGACGAAAGAAAGGAGGGCACATCAACCAGTACCCAGAGGCTAGGGCCCCACCGCCAAGTTAAGACTTAGTTAGGACTCCAGCTCTGTAGCCCTTAGCTTCATCTTCCCCACACAAGAGATTTGGAAGCATCTCTCTCGTTCGCTTGTAACCTTTACTATGAACATTGATCAACAAAGGTGTCGGTAGTGCAAGCCGCGCGGAGATTAGATATAGGGACGTTCTGCAGGAACCAGTATAAATCTTATGCCCACAGCACAAGTTCGGTGTCCGAAACATGCACACAAATTTATTTGTTGGAGCCAGGTTCGAAACACCGACACTAACACGTTGTCATTGAATAACAATACTAGAGTACCAGATGTACCTAAGAAAAAGGATGACTTAAAGGATGGAACGAAGGGCACAACCTAGAGGTATGCCGATCCTAAGTAGTTTATGGCTACCAGCACACGGGTAATCCTACGTTTTTTTGGTGTATGACGGATTGATAAGTATAAAAGTAGAAAAGATTACACGCTCGGATACCAACTAGGTTAGATAATCGACTAGCTATCTCTTCACTTTTAGTTCTAATGGGAGTTCTAGACTAGTTGGTGTCTAGTTCACCTCTATCTATCCTACTTTTTAGAAGAAAAATGCTTCACATAGGATCCACTTGTACTATTGGGGTACGACCAACGTTAGTCTACGACTATTGTTGTCTCTTATTCCGGACTTATGATTCTAGTCCTACCTAAATCTACCACTAGAGTCGTAAGTGTAGCAGCACTAAAAGCCTCATCTAGGGCCTCTCATGCCACATGGTCATCATGATCGAAGGTTGTCATTGTGTAACAACACTAGGATACCAAGAGTACTAGAAAGAGAGCGAGTTAGGAGGAAGCACGTCGTAGGTTGGTGGTCATGCTGAACCTAGGCATGAGTGAGAGTCAGCACATAGGCATTTGTAGAGGCTGGTTGTAGTATGCGAAATAGCCTACACTCTCTTACTACTCATCGATTGATCCATAGAAAGGAGGAAAAGATTAAAAGCTTAAACACGAGTGACCAACAAGGCCTTCTAGCTCCTTCCCGCCTCATGGTTGTGGTGGAAGTTTTAGCCTAATGTCTCTAATCCTCCTTTATAACTGCCTACTATATGAACCCTAGTGCTAAAGCATCTAGAAAATATTGAATGTGTGAACCCTTCCCTTAACTCTCCTAACACGTTCCTCAACTCCTTCCTTTTATAGTGCAAGGGAGGAGAGAAGTTACATGAACATCAGATCCCACCCACTAAGATCCAAAAACATTGTTGTTATCCTGTTTTTGGAGTCATACCAAGGTCCATGCCCCTAGTTGTGGCAGAGCGTCAGAGATATCCTTTTCCCAAGGGGTTGACATACCTGCCATAGGGGCAGGCACTCTTTATCAAGCATGCGGGCTCATGCCACTTGTTATGATGTAGTTGATAACTGACGTAGCCTTTTATACTTGATACTGCTTCATAGTATACTTTGCAAGCGCACACATGGCTACAAGATAGATGCATATACAATATAGTGACCTTGAGTATCGTGTAGCCTAAGCCATGGCAACAACATGCTTTGTTAGGTTTGTAATATCACACATCACATATTTATTGTGTTGTACCTGAGAACTATCTGTTAATCTTATGTTTGGGACTTATCCTTAGGTCGCTAGATGTTTAATTCATTTCATAGGGTCGTACAACCTCGATAGGTCTAGAGATATCCTTCTATTTTGCGACAAGATTATAGTTATGTGTATCGAGTCCCTTGTTCTACTAAAGCAGCCTTGGGCCCCGATAGACTCAACTCGAGGCCTAGCCGACTTCATGAAGCGAGATCGGGGAGCTTAAGGACCCTAGGGCCAGCAGAGGCTTTCTTGTGTCTAAGTGTCATTATGTGTATTAGGACTCGAACTACTCTAAAGATCTATACTTCACAACGTTTGGGATCAGGGGCCTAATAGGCTTAGGGGTGTTTGGATGCAGGAACTAAAGTTTAGTCACTGTCATATCGGATATTTAAATGCTAGTTGCAATCATTAAATATAGTCTAATTATAAAGAATAATTATAAGATAAGGACTAAAGAATAAAACGAATCTATTATGCCTAATTAGTTCATGATGTGACCATGTGATGCTACAGCAAATATTTGCCATACATGAATTAATTTGGTTTAATAAACTCGTATCGTCATTTAATTTTCACCTATATAATTAATTCTATAATTAAATTATTTTTAATACTCATAATTGACATTCAAGTTTTGATATAACACGGACTAAACTTTAGTGAGAACAACTAAACACCCTTTTAATTTCATAAGTATCCTGAGGTATGAGGGCCCAGGGCTTGTGAGCATTGTGGTAGATGCTGCACGTTGCTGTCGGTGTGCATCCGTGACTCGTTCTATTTTTGCGTCTGTACGAGCGTTAGTGCACTGCAGGGTAATATATGGTCATCCTCATCTATAGTTGCCGCCAAACTTGGAAATACCGGCCGGCGCGTGCCACACAGCAAGCAGCTAAATGGACTGCTCCAGCGACACGGCCGTCTGCGCCGTGGCCGTGGCCGCGGCCGCGGCGCCATCACCTCCTTCGTCATCGCCACGGCCGCCGGCGGCGCTGAGCCCGTGCGCCGCGTGCAAGATCCTTCGCCGCCGCTGCGTCGACCGCTGCGTGCTGGCGCCCTACTTCCCGCCCACCGAGCCGCACAAGTTCGCCACCGCGCACCGGGTGTTTGGCGCCAGCAACATCATCAAGCTCCTACAGGTCAGCCTTGTCGCCACGCCATGCATTGTGTGTGCTGCATCCTGCATGCAGCAAGCAAAGCGCACGCACGCACGCATGTCATGACCGAGACTGCGACTGGTCACTCTGACTGACCGATGGATCGTTCATGCAGGAGCTGCCGGAAGCGCACCGGGGCGACGCCGTGAGCAGCATGGTGTACGAGGCGGCGGCGCGCGTCCGGGACCCCGTGTACGGCTGCGCCGGCGCCATCTGGCAGCTGCAGAGGCAGGTGAACGACCTCAAGGCGCAGCTGGCGCGCGCCCACGCCGAGCTCGCCGGCGCCCGCGCCCAGCACGCGCACCTCCTCGCGCTCCTCTGCGTCGAGGTCGCCGCCTCCTCGCCGCCGTCCTACGACTGCGCCGCCGGCTACTCCGCCTCCCCCTCGCGTCACCAGCTAGCGGCGGTCGTCGCGGCCAACCCCGTGATGGCCGACGCCGTCGACGGCGCCTTGCATCTGACGCAGGCCGGCCCCGTCAGCTGGGCCGAGGAGGCGCTCTGGACATGAGCTCGATCAGTCCGGTCCCTGCACCTACGCTACCTACGACGACTGTTCGTCGTCGTCAACGCAACGCCCAAGTATATACTATATGCATACGTATACAGTTACATGTAAGTTTTAATTTATGTGTATGGTGGGTGTATGTAAGTTTTACTCGGTTCCATCATGTCGTAGTTCCAAGTTAATTAACCAAAGGGGTTAACGTGGTTCCGATCCGTGCATGTCATATATATATAATTCTGAATGTTGGGAGCGACAAACTTGTGCTCTTAAATTTAGTACAAATTTGTTGCTGTTTAAGAACTCTCTGGCGACGTGAAACTTGGCAATGCACCTTAGCTTGTAAAAGATCTGCGATGCATGGACATGGTACGTTTTCGTCAATGCAGAACAATTCATTAGCCACAGATGTTCAGTTCAACAAGCGTTGAGAACCCCATGGCCACAAAGTGTTCGGTTCGTCCACGGGCCCGTGAGCGATACAAACTCAAACTGCTAGACGGATCGGGCCAGCGATGCCGCTGAGTTTGGTGTAAAAATCCTCTATGCTTTTTTCTGTGTGCTGATTTTTTTTTCTTCTGTTGTCCGCCATTTTCTGTGTGCTTATTTTTTTTCCTTCTGTTGTCCGATGAAGAGTGAAATCTGCATGCATTAGAGCTCTGCGGAATGGCCACGATCCGAACCTGGCTCTGATTTTTTTTATTTATGCTTTGAAAGCCATATCAGCAGGATGCTGACCGCAATGCTTGTAAGCAGGCACGACTAAAAATATTATATTTAAAATAAAAAACCACACTTCTAAAATTTCTTTTTAAAAAGAATTTAAAATAAAATCCATTTAGAAAAGGGTTTTGTAGGCTGCAATGAGGGCCCACAACAATCACCTAGGACTTGGCCATTGACAAATTGCAACAGGCATCAGAATTCTCCCCATACCACACAGTTCACAGAGCTGAAGCACCCCTACAGTCCTGGAAGCTGCAGTACAGCCATATCATCATACCTCTAGTATTGCCATACAATCTGAGAAATTCAGAAAACACTGCATCATGGCTGGCACCATCATACAACTATCCCCCTAGAATTTAAAGATCTCCCCTTACAAAACAACTCCTAGATGATTCAACTTCTCTTGTTTCTTGCAGATCTCATATTGTACCCCAGCCAACCCCACATAATAGGCCTACCCTAAACACTCAAACAAACACAACCCCAAACTACACTGGACTTTCCATTTCCACCACCAAATGCAGCAGAATCCGCAATTCAGCAAGACATAGCGAAGCCCAAGCCTTAGGACCACACCCCACTGGCCATTTGTACAAGGCAAGAGCTTTCGAACCCGCAGTGGCAGCGGAGCAGCGGCCTAGAACTGGAACCTGCTCGGATGGGACTTGGTCATCCGCGCCATGCCGACCGCCTCGCCGTTCTCGATCCTCTTCGCGTTGCGGAACGCGGCGCAGCCCGCGACGTAGACGATCACAAGGATAATCAGCACCACGATGTTCAGGACGGCCACCTTGCGCCAGCTCTTCTTGATGCCCGCGAGGACGCCAGCCTTGCACGAGTCGCACTGGAAGCACAGCGTCTGCTGGTCGTTGCTCCACCTTTTGCAGTCTGGGTCGTTGGTCACCGTCGGGACGCTGGGGTTTTGTGTCCAGTACGTCTCGTTCATGTAGCTGAACGCACATGACGTCGGTGGCTTGCAGCATCCAGACTGCAGTAGTTGGTCACAAAAATGATATGAGTTAGTATCCTGAGAAATCACATGGCTAATCAGTTTTTCCGAGAGAAAGAACTCGATGCAATTCTGTAAACATAGAAATTAATTCTACCAACTAAACCAATATAGCCAGGGGCGGACCCAGAGCCCAGCGACCTTAGGCGCCTGCCTGGGCTCTGGCGCAATGGTCATGACAAGATGGTTGTTCAAATCAGTAGTAAAAAACATTTATGCTTGCTTAAGAGTTTGAGGACACGTTATCTAAAAAAAAGAGTCTGAGGACAGCTCAACAAGAGATACGTCTGAACTCAAGTTCTTGCAGGCAATTGAACGTTTCAATTCATACATAAAAATGATGCATCTTCAAGCAAAATTTACATTGAACAATAATTGAAATGAACACAAACCATATCCTGAGAGACCACACAATCTGGTTACTCTGAGAAGCAAAACAAAAAAAAAGTCACTCCGGTAAACCCAAAACTCATTCCACTAGCAAAACCAAAAATGTAACATGGAATACTTGGCCTCTGAACTAAAAATCTCTTGCAGTTAATTAACTTCCGAAAATTTTGACAAAACAGTCAGGAAACAGTTTATCTTCAAAGAAACCTCATCAAACAATAACTGAGATGAGCAAAAACTGTAACACTAAAATGGTAATAGATCCTTATGAGATTGATAGCATCAGGCTGGATAGTACGGCCATCAGTTATCCATTATTATCATCACCTAGACTAACAATGTCTTGGCCTCCCAATCAACATAGATGCAACTTTTTAAGATGGGTCCCATGTTCACTAGGAAACTATCCAAGCCTGTATAACTACAATCTGAAGAACCTAATGCACAGTCCATGTGTGCACGCACAAGGAAAAACAAACTAACATCATTACAGAACCAAACATTTAACGAGCATTTGATGGGTGCATGTAGCCTGCAACAGATATCAAATGAACGATTCTCACAAGCCCTTACATTTTTTACTCCATCCATTGACCAACCATCATATACAATAAGCCATTCAACACAACGTGTAATGTAGAGTATCATCTCTACAGAAGATATTCTGTGCCCTAGTATAAACACAACATATAATGTAGAGTATCATCTCTACAGAAGATAACAAAAGGAAAAATGTATATTCATTTGCATGTAATTTGAGAGACTGTAACGAGGAAAAGAAACACACTCACGGCTAGAAAAGGCAGCATAGAGAATATAATGACAAGCAAGGCAAGGTTCCATGGTACGAATTCCAACTCTGAAATGTAACACCTAGCAAGTGGCTTTTAGCTGTCCTGGTCACACTGGTGTATTTGGCAGGATGCTGAGAGAGGCCCTGATTCCTCAATCATAAAATTATTGTGGACCTCCGTGTCGTCTGGTATCCGTAAAGCAGAGAGAGAGAAAAATCTAGGACAATGACATTATCCTTAGCCTCCCACAGGCACCAGATTCTACTTACCACTGCAATAGTGTCAACTACTATAGCTGCTCGTCCTTTGCACTCTGCAGTGGTGAGTGGTGAGTGGAGGGGGTAAATAACTGGCTGGACCACGACTCAATTGACCAATGAGTCATGGGGATGCTTACTGGTAAGCGTCTTAGGTGTACTGCGTACAGTTGAGTGGTAGTAAGTAGTACATATTTTCTTCAATGGAAAAAAGGGTCACTTTCTTTCAGAGATATAGTTCAAAGATCCTTCATCCTTTAGGGCTAATTTGTCAACCCCATTTTTCTAAGAGATTTCCATTTTCGCAAGGTAAAATTAATTTTCCCTTAGAAATGGAGTTGCCAAACTAGTTCTTAGCGAAAAATATCAGTGACATGTTTCACCGTCATGGAATGGAGGCAGTGCAGATCTGTTTCCCCATCCATGATTTGAGTCAAAAGCGTCTGTACTTAGAGGCACCTGCTACAGAATTATGCACGGAATTTCTTCCGGTGATGTAAAGCAATTCAGGGAACCAAAGTAACGCAGGGAAAAAAAGATTGCTTTTGAAGAAAGGTATATGCTGGAACCGAATGGGGCTGCCAAAGTCAGTGGCCCTTCGAGCTGCTTTCCCCCAAATCAGGAACAAGCAAAAGGCCTGATGAATTAACAGTTTCTGGAAGGTGGAAGCTGCTCCAGAATGAAGGAATAATAAAAATACTAGTAGAGGCGGGCCATGAGTTGCTACTTGCTAAGCGAAAGGGGGCTGGCTGCTAATTGAAGGGGCAAGCAAAGTTCATCTCGAGATCCACGCTAGCGCCGGGTAGAAGTAACTGGAATATCCTACGACACCTTTGCAACAAGCAATCGAAGGTTAGGAAGAACCTGGATTTTAGATGGTTGTTTATCCTCTTGATTGATGGCCTCTCATTTCTGAGGAAAGTTGCCTACACAAAAATGCAGCTTTTTTTGTTTTGTTTCCCCTCTAAACTATTATACCTACTGCTCCGTAGCTAACGCAGCAGCAAAGCCAAAACTGAATGGTGGAAATCAAACGCTGAATCATCACAAAATCCCCGACTTTTGTGCACCGGTAGAATATAATAAAAACTGGAAGAAAAATCCAATCTTCCCTTAGCAGAGGAATTTTTTGAACCGCGCATGGAAACCAAATGAATCGCGCATGCCGGTGTTGGGGATTGAAAAGAGGACCTGGATCGGGGAGAGGTTGCGGCCGTAGAACATGGTGGGCGTCTCCGGCACGAGCATGCCAGTGTTGGGGTCCCGCGCGAGGCGCCTCATGCCGGCGCAGGCGTGGCCGTCGCGGAGGCAGGCGCTGATGGTGGCCCAGTACTGTGGGTCGGCGACGCGGTCGCGGAGCCAGCCTCCGTAGTCGGAGAGCTGGTACTCGGGGAAGCGGCGGTTCATGACGACCTGGCCGTCGCCGCGGTCGGTGACGGCGAAGGCGAAGACGATGAAAAAGAGAAGCGCGAGGACGACGAAGAACATGGCGAAGAGGTAGAGGCGGAGCAGCCAGGTCTGGCGGTAGCAGGCGCCGGCGAAGCCCATGAGGGAGATGACCATGAGGACGAGCCCCACAATGATGATGGGCCACTGCAGGAAGCGGATGCAGTCGGTGGAGTTGGCCCGCGACGCCAGCCAGATGCCGCCGCCCAGGATCGGGATCGAGATCAGGAAGGTGATGAAGTTGATGATCCCCAGCACGCTCGAGCCCCCGCGCAGCATCTTGCTCTTGCTCTTCCTCCTGGCTGCTTCCTCCTGGCCTTCTCTTCTCTTCCTCGGCCTGCTGTAGTGCTGTTGTTGCTCCGCTTCTTGACTCCGCGCTTCTCTTTCTCTCTCTACCTGTGCTGGGCTGTGCCGTTGCCTGCTCTGCTTTGTGCGTGCGTGGTGAGTGAGGGAGGGAGACAGGGCGGTTGGTTTTTAGCGAGGTCGAGGAGCACGCTGCGGCTGTACGGGAGAGCAGATGCAAGGCAGCATAAGCCAGGCCAGCAGCTTGGACTGGACAAGCGCTTTGGCTTAAAAGCCAAGCCATTTGCAACATGGCCGAAACCCGACGTTAAGGACTAGTTTGGGAACACTATTTTCTCAAGAAATTATTATTTTTCTAAGAAAAAATGAACTAATTTTCCTTGAAAAAATAAAAACCCCTTAGAAAAAAGATTCTCAAACTAGCCTTAAAGTTATTGAGTCCGGATCGTTCGCTACGGGTTGGTGCGGGTTTAATTCAACTGTGGCTGCAGTTTCTACGGTATTTTATCTCTATGAATTGTAGCTAGAGCAGTACGAACAACTGCAGCCACAGCTGCCAGCCGAGCAGCCGAATAGGTTGTCAGTTCCACTAATCTATATCTCTACTATTCCTTAAGAAGCTATCGTAGGCGTCCACACCACTGAGTGGTGCACGGTTCTGCCGCGCGTCCGCGCCCAATCTCGCATCGATGTCGATGGAAGGTCGTGCGTTACGCCGCCTCCCCCGCCCCTTTCCATACTCCTCCCGCGTCCCTTCCATCCCCACCACCGTGCTCCATGCCCCAGCCTCCACCATCCCCGCCCCACGAGTCATCCCCGGCCTCGGAAATCTCGTCGTGCCCCTCGGAAATCTTGCCGCGCCACCGCCCCAAAACCTCCCCTACCTCCCACCCAGAGAAGATCCCATCCAATACCGCCGGGTCGCCGTCCTCCCTTCCGCCGCGCCGTCGTTGTTGCCGCACATCTCCATGAGCAGCGCGAACGCTTTGAGCGGGTTTCCCTCCTTGCAGTGGCCGTTCAGGAGCGCGTTGTAGGTGAATGTCGTCGGCGAGAGGCCCATCCCGATCGCATCGTGGAAAATGGCCGTGGCCTCCGTCCGGCCGACCTTACAGAACCCGTCGAGCACGATGGTGAAGATGTAGATGTCAGGCGTCAGGGGCGAGTCCTTGAGCTTCTTGAGGAGTTCGAGCGCCTCCTCCAGCCGGCCGACGTAGCAGAGCCCGCCGACGAGGCTGTTGTACGTGTGGATGGTAGGCTCGCACCCGAGGCCGCACATGGCGTCCAACACCTCCATGGCCTTGGTGACGCGTCCGCGCTTGCAGAGGCACCCACAACGGCTGAGAACGTGGCAACGCTGGGGCGGAACCCGCGCGCCACCATCTCGTCGAGCGCGAGCTTGGCCTCGTCGGGCGCGCCCTGTCGGCAGAGGCACTGCACGACGGCGGCGAAGGAGTGTGCGTCGGGGGCGACGGGCATGTCGCGGAACAGCGTGACGGCCGTGGCGTGGTCCCCCGCGCGAGCCAGCGCCGAGAGGATGCCGTTGTAATCGGAGACGGTGAGCGCCGCGTCGTCGCGCTGCTGGAGGTCGAGCACCTTCACCCGCTCCTCCACGGGCAGCTCCATGATCCGCTTCGCACAATCACGGGCGCAGAAACGCGACCTCTTGATGCCGTCGCCGCCGCCCGGTCCGTCGGAGCGCGAGTCGAGGACTTGCGGCGGTGCTGTGTCCCCGTGGAGGGTGCCGTTGCCGTTGGACCGTAGAGCACGGAGGAGCTCAGCGTCGTGGTCCCGCACCGGTGCTTTGCAGTAGCACGCGAAGGCGGAGGAAGACACCGCGGGTCGAGGGAGAGCGCTGACATGGTTGGAGGAGGACGGCAGGGCAGGGAGGCGCGAGGATGGGGGCAGCGCGCGAGAGGGTTCGGGGACGACGCGACGTCTTCCTCCGTCGCGCCCCTCCTGTTCCACCCGCTCTGCCTGCTCACCGCAGGTGACAAGCTCGTCGCTCGGTCGCTTCCATTTGGGCGGCCCCGTCCCGTGCTTAGATCCGGGCGCGGGCCTCCTTCCTCCTCGCTCGCGGCGCCTACCCCAGGTACCTGGACCGCTGCCACCTCAACGTGTCGGTGACCGAGGACGGCCAGTGATGCCGGCGTGCGTTGCGGGCCTCGTCCCCGCCGTCGTCCTCGCCAACTACACCAAGTCGCAGTACAATCGGTTCCTCAACGACAGCCAGTTCTCCGGCGTCGGGATCGCGAGCGAGGGCGACTGGGTCGTGGTCGTGCCCAGCACCAGCACGGGATCCGGCGACTACTCGCCCGCGGTGCCGGGCTCCAACTGGGCGGATTAACTTCTTCGATGCCATTTGTTGGTGTTCGGGTTCACGTATGCTTGCCACATCTGCAGACTGAGTAGAGTGCCATCCAGTTCAGTTGGTGATATTTGCAGCTGCGTGTGCAGATAACTTCTGTGGGGGTTTTACTTTATTTGTTTCTGATTTTGGGGCTCTTTGATGCCTACTGATTAGGCTGCAAATAGGTTTTGTGTATGGTTTATAATGGTATGTTCTTTAGGTTGGGAGTTCTCTACTGATGGGAAATGTGAAAAAATGCCATCAACAAAGATGCTCAACGTGCACATCCAGTCATTGCCATGCTTTGAGCAGGAAGGAATGGTCTGGATTTGGCCTAGGGATGACCCACCAAAGGCTACAATCCCTTCTCTTCTGCCTCCTTCAGGATTTACAGTTCATGCAGAGGTAAAAGGAAATCCTGCTATGATGCAGTGGCACAAGTGTATTGTATTGTATTTTTTTGTAACGGTGTTCTTCTGATCATCCAACAGATAGTGATGGAACTGCCAGTTGAACATGGACTACTCCTGGATAACCTCTTGGACCTTGCTCATGCTCCTTTTACACACACATCCACCTTTGCTAAGGGCTGGAGTGTTCCAAGGTACACCTTTGCATCTGGGCTCCAAGGGTACTGGGATCCTTACCTGATCGACATGGAGTTCCGACCGCCATGCATGGTCTGCTTGCCTGGGAAGCTAGAAGGGAAGAGCACCCAGCAATGCTCCACGCACCTCCACCAGCTCCACGTCTGCTTGCCCTCCTCTAGGAACAAAACTAGGCTGCTGTACCGGATGTCGCTAGACTTCGCTCTGTGGCTCAAGCACGTGCCGCTCATGCACCTGCTGTGGTCACATTTCGCAGAGAAGGCACGCCAGTCAATGTGATAAAGTAATTTATAGGAATTAGTGTAGAATGCGACTGGAATTGGTTCAGAAAATGTTCTTAACAAATCTAATATCTTTTCATGGTGGTCTTGTGCAGGTCTTGAACGAGGACCTCCGGCTTGTTCTTGGTCAGCAAGAACGGATGATCAATGGCGCCAACGTCTGGAACTGGCCGGTATCATATGACAAGCTTGGGGTACGGTACCGGTTGTGGAGAGACACTGTTGAGAGGGGCTCTGAACGGTTGCCATTCAGTAACCAAGCTGAGAGTGGATCATAGCTGGCCGGTGGGCCTCTTAATTTCTTCCTCGTCACATTTATTCGTGAGACGATGGCCAGAATTAGTTACCTAGGTGTGCGTCTTTGTGCTCTGCTCCCTGATGCTGCTGCGTCTATCTGGAAGGCGAAGGTTGATGGGCAACATCATCGTCTCTCTCTCTTCTCTGGTGTTTGAATGTACACTAGCGTCGGCATCATGAGATGCAATTGTAATCTGAGGTTGATATTTTCTTTCTTTCTTTCTTTTTTTCCTTTTCGCTTTCTTCTTTTCTTCGCCCTTTTTGTGTAAAGATTCAACAAATGTTACTCTATCAAAGCATGTATAATCAACTGAACTGCTGCTTTGTTTCATCTCAATTTTATTGACCTCATTTTATATGTTGCAAACACCTTTTGTGTTGCTTTTCTTACCATTCTGCATCTTTTGTTTTCTTTTTCACATTGGCTTTCTTGCTACTGAGCTCCTGCAACTTCTGAGAACACCGATTTGCATCCATCACCATCAGGGTAGGAGGCTGCTGACTGCCAGGTTCTTTTCTAATACTATCATGTGTCTTTTGGACACTTCTGCCTGTACTCCTGGATCACAATTTTCATTGCCCTATGACACTTCTGCCTGTACTCCTAGAGCCACCATGCCAGGAACTGTATTGCCAGCAATGTTATTATTAGTAGACATAGGCATCGGCTCAGTTGGGTAAATCTGAACACTTGGTGGCGAACTTCAGCAGCAACAAACACTGCATAGATAGATAGATCCAGCTGCCCTCATGAATACTGTTCGTGCTAGGGGATGACGATTGACGACTAGTATTCACGGTTCCCTCTGGATTCCATTTTCACCGGTGAGCTTTGGCCGGATCCGATCCATAAACGCCCAGTAGTTGCAGTGCAACAGTGTTGGTTTGATTGGGTGGTGCCTGGTGCTGGTGGTACTCGGGCAGGCCTGTTCTTGCAGTTCATCTGTGTACTCTCTCCCTGCCTCTCTCTCTTTTTCCTTCCTGTTCTTGGGCTTCCAAGAAGGAACTGCACGTGGGATGCTATAGCTGATGCAAACCGATCTTACTACTAGTGCAGTGCCACTTACTGTTCACTGTCAAGAAGACTCATCTAGCTCGCTTCATACTACAGCTCATGCTCGTCTAACCCCAGCAGGCATCATTACAAACATGGGCGGATACATAGATAGATAGATCCAGGCTGCACCAACAATGGGATGTCCTTGTGTTATAGCATATGAACTCGATACGTGGCATTCAGGAAAATGGTGATACCTGGTATTTAACCTTTATTTTGGTACTCAGTTTGGAGAGCAATGATCCATTTGTTTTATTATGTCATTTATTTTTGCATCTTGTAAAGGAATTTGTTTCCGTTGTATCAACCCTCACTAAAAAGACCCACATCTTCGATTAATGAAGAGGAGTAAAATATACCGGCTGTCTCTAAATTTATGACAACGCCATCTAGGTCTCTAAGACCGTTTCCAAAAGACCGTCATGTAAAATATTGTTCTGTGCTGTAAAATATACTATTTATATGGTAGAGTTCGAAATAGGAAAGGTATATGTAGAGGGATATAAACACATAAGAATGAAATAAATATACGTTGCTTAAGAAGAAACGTCGATTGTTCATATCTCATAAGAATGAAGTGTGCATATCTCATAAGAATTAAGTATATGTTTTCTAAATGTGAAACCTCAAATGTTATCCCTACTACCACAAAATGATATCGAATAGGGGAGGAATCCCCTTGCTATTCAAATCCATGGGTGAGGAATCTCCTTGCTATTTGAATAGCAAGCGGAATTCCTCTCCATGAATCTCTTTGAGGTATGTGCCCGTGCGTTGCAACGGAAACATATAATACCATTGGTAACTTATGTAAGTTGGGGATGAGCATCGACGCATATTTGACCGGATCTTTTTCTTCCTTGAGGATCTGGGAGTGTTGCAACGGGAACATATAATACCATTGATAACTTATTTATCGATTTAGGTGGGGCAGCAGGCTGCTGCGCTCTTGGGAGAGTAGCCCGTCTACCACGCCGTACAACGTACCATTGGCTGCGGGGCTGCCATGCCCCCAGTGGCGCTGCCCGACAAGGAGGGTGGGTATTTGGGGGAGTATCAGTGAAGTATTACTCAGATCATCTAACCAACTCAGCTAATTTGCAGTTCTAGTGAACACAACTGAAGCCGCGTGTATTCCGTTTCATCATCGATTATATGCATTATTATATACAAGTTAATGCAGCATAGATACTGCTTTCTACCCACCCAATTCTCCTAATAATATGCATTCACAATAAATACAACAATCTCCTAGCAACAAAAACCTTAAAAACAAATGTATTCCTGAGCGCGTCACTTGTAGGCGTGGATGTAGTCTTGGAAGTAGAAGTTCTGGATGAAGTTGGCAAGCCAGCGGGAGGCAGCGAAGCACAGCACGGTCGCTGACACGACCGCGGCCCTCTGAACAGTCGATGTGAGGACCGTTTCCTTGGCGACGACAAGGAGCCCGACGACGGCGACCGAGGCCACCTGCAGGGCAGCCTCGAGCGCCTTCATGGCCTTGAGTGCCGCGTTGCAGCTCCTGCACTGCACCACATGCGACCAGTACCTGCCATGGGCGTCCACAGTTATATGTTTCCGTTGCAACGCACGGGTACAAACCTAGTTACTCTATTAAGAACCTAACGTCAGCGTCCACACTCTGCCCCCACCCTCGCCTGCCCCCCCCCCTCGGCGACGTCCACACTCTCGCCCTCGCAAGGCCGTGGATCTTGTGACTGGAGTTGATGTGTCTCCTACTACTCTCTCTCTCTCACTCACTTCCCCCACCATCGCCGCGCTCCTCTGCCCCCTCTCATACCCTTTCCCTCGTGGCATCCTCCGATGGACGCCAAAGGGCACCGTGCCTCCCACTCCTCGTGGCGACACCCGGCATGCTGCCATCCTATTAAGCGTCCACAACCCTACCTCCGATGCCTGCCCACCCGCCTTGCTCGCCTTCACCTCCGCACCGCTCGGAGCGCCCCCATGAAAACATCCTGCTCGTGATGCGCCCATGTTTGTCGCCGCCCGTGCTCCTCTCCCCTCTGCCACCTCCAACGGATCTAGGAGTAGGACCATCGCCACCTCCAAGGCGGATGCCTTGACTATCTACCTCTCCCTCACCCCTCTCCTCTGTCGCCTCCATTGGATCTGGGAGTAGCGCGTCATGTGGAAACCCTCTGGCGAATGGCACGAAAGGCAGGAAGGGGAGGACTACGGCAAGCTCAGATCTGACGTAGGAGGCTACTCGTGTCCATGACACTTCGTGGCCCTCGCTCGTCTGCCTCGTCGTCCTTGTCACGCTCTTCACTCTCCCCGTCGAGAAGGTTAGGGTTTCTCCCCTCTCAATCGACACATCGTCTTACCAGTTAGCTCTAGTGTCGTGTCCCTGCTCCTTGAGCTAGCGGACATCGAGTCCCTAGAAGCTGTCGGGAGACCTTGTTTAAACTTGCTCGTCCTCTCCAACGTTGAAGCGTCCCCAATCCTCTGGGACTCAAATGTGATACAATTACTAGTCCCAGGAGGCTAGTAAACACATTTATACATCAGATGATACCAAATCTGCTTAAACGAGACAAACCTACAAAGGTGGCGAACAACTTTAAGAGTTGGTCCACAACTCGGGACATATCATCAGAGCGGGGCTGAAGCAGCCCGATATATGCAGTGAAGCAATTCAGCGGTCCAACAGCCACATGCAAGGTTGGGAACAGTCGTAACTCTTACCCGATCTCCTTTTTCTGAAAAACAACAAATAAGCAAGGGTGAGTACAAACGTACTCAGCAGCCCACCTTCACCCGCGGAATGGGGAAATCAGATATAATGCATGGAATATGTGGAGCTCAGGATATTTGCAGAAACAGCAATATTTTATGCAGGGTTGTTTTGAAAAACATTTTGTATTTTGCAAAGCGCATCCTCTCCAAAAGGAGCAGGAAGTTTTTCAATATTAGAACAAAATCCCCTGGACTAAACCATCCAGATATCTCAGCAGTTTCCCACTGGTTTTCATTTTCAACAACAGCCACTGGACTTCCCGTCCACCATAGCTCACGGCTCAACCGCCGGACCTTTTAAAAACCACTTTTCTCAAAAGCACCTTTTTTGAAAACAAAACCCTAATTGCCATACCACACCAGACTCGTCCATTCCTGTGGACACAGACTATTCGAATAGGTTTTCAAACTCTGCGCAGAGGTGTACACTTTACCCACTAGTCCGGCTCTGCGATCTCATAGCTAGTGAGACCCGAATCCGAATCTCTTTCTTTCCTCGCACGTCCTAACCTTAACGGTTATCCGGAAGGAGTCAGGCCACCACCATGTCCAAACCGGACAAAACTTTCCCCCTCCTTATCCTCCCGGTGCTCCCCAGCCTTCTTAATCCTGGGGTTGGACCGCACGAGTTCGGATCGAATGACTGCCCACACAGTCTCGAGTGGTTGTACTATAAAGGAGTACAAGTAGTGAAAATGACAAGCCGGTCCTTATATGAGGGGACAATCCTTCTGCTCACGCCTAAACCAGCTGAGCCAACACCTTAGGCCCTCCCCTAAACCAGGGAGTCCCTGATCATCCCTACTCAAAGGTGATAAGGGTGAAAACCCTTCATCAAACACATTTTGAAAAGCATTTTCTTTTGGAAACTCACACCTTTCCTCAAATCATTTGTAACAAATATATCAGGGATTGATTGCGGCAAGCGGCTGGGTGGCCATAATAACTTGTCTCAAAATCATATCATGCATAAAATAACAGGCTGAGGGTTGTGGTTGAAAAATCATAGGTAATTTATGCATCAAAGGGATCCAGTGAGCTTGCCGTGCTTATCCGGCGAAGGGGGAAGGGGAGCTCGCGGAACTAGCTTCTGGCTCCATCGCCTGGTGTAGACTTGTAGATCTGGCCTCCACGAGACGGCACAAACGCTCCGATAACTATGCAACATGAACAAGCAAACATACAAACAAGCAAGTATGCCAACAAATATTTAGTATAGTGGTCAGAATAGCGATATATGGATGGGTAGAGTCTTGAGTAGAATCTGTGTCATGTGGTGTTGTGATATTACTAGTGGTGGAGCGGAGGTAC
Organism: Zea luxurians; assembly: GCA_029449295.1. NCBI lineage: Eukaryota > Viridiplantae > Streptophyta > Magnoliopsida > Poales > Poaceae > Zea > Zea luxurians. The sequence continues at coordinate 8,726,273 of JAOPSE010000012.1, read as the reverse complement.
TTACCAGGAGGGTGGACTGGAGGCGAAGCGACACTATGAGTGTAGCCGGCAGAGCGGAGTAACTGAGTGGGTGGGAGTTTTCCTTGGCTGAGGGTGTGGAGTGTGTGTGGAGAGGGATGAATAGTGATGGTGAATAGTGATGGTGAATAGTGATAGTGAATAGTTCGTATGAACGAACGATGAACGATGAATAGGAACTATGAATGAACGGACGAACGATCGAATGATCGGACGAATGAACGATCGGAATTTCGGCAGCATAACGGCAGGAAAAAGATTACTTGGACGAACGAACGGACGAACGATCGAATGATCGGACGAACGAACGATCGGAATTTCGGCAGCATAACGGCAGGACAAAGATTATCTGGAAGAACGATGAATAGGGACTATGAACGAACGATGAACGATGAATAGGGACTATGAACGAACGATGAACGATCGAATGATCGAACGAACGAACGATCGGAATTTCGGCAGCATAACGGCAGGACAAAGATTATCTGGAAGAACGATGAATAGGGACTATGAACGAACGATGAACGATGAATAGGGACTATGAACGAACGATGAACGATCGAATGATCGAACAAACGAACGATCAGAATTTCGGCAGCATAACGGCAGGAAAAAGATTATTTGGACGAACGAACGGACGAACGATCGAACGATTGGACGAACGAACCATGAACGATCGGACGAACGATCGAACGATCGGACGAACGAACGAACAAACTAAGAACAGGGGGACGAACGATCGAACGATTCTTGTGCTAGTGTGTGCTTGTGTGGAACATGGAGTGGGTGTGTGGGGGGGGGGGAGAAGAGAGTTGCCATGAAATGGCTTGGGGTGGGATGAGAGGAGGCCCTTGCCCCTCTATTTATAGCCATGGTGGAGGGATTAGGGGGAGGGATGAGGGGATTAGTGGGAGGATGAGAGGATTAGTGGGAGATTAGCATGGATTTGTCTTATATGAGTGTAATTAGCTTGTAGAGCTCACCGTATGACACCAGAGGCATACGTATACGTATGAGCATGAGGAAAGTTATGAAGAAAATATTTGTAGGGTCTTGAAAAAATGATTCTGAAGGTATTTCTCTAGAGGAAAATATCTGGAGATATATCGGTGGAATATTTGGGCAGTATTTCTGGAAAGAACTTGAAGGGGATCACTAGAGAAATATCTATAGGATATTTTGAGGAGGATTTTGGAGATAATATAGACCACTATATTTTATTTGTTGTTATCAACTCGCAAACAAACATTTTGAAATGAAACTTGAAATTCATTTTGAATTTAGGGCGAGTTTGAGAAAATTTTAGGATTTGAATTTTTGGGATGCTACAAATCTACCCCACTTAAAATGAATCTCGTCCTCGAGATTCGTCTTAGAAGGGTTATGGGTATAGCGTTACTTCAGCTACACATCTTCACTTTGCAACTCTTCGAGGAGATGGAACTTCAACAAAATCTGGCCCTAGCGGAGCATCCGGCTGCTGATTGCAAACGCTGATTCTGGCTACTCAAGATCATCTTCAGGCTTCTAGCTTTCGCTTGGCAATTAGCTTATTGAAGAAGCATCGATGCCAACACGCAAACCTTTCTCTTGCGAACTCCCACATGGATTCCTTCCTTGATTGGTCTTTCTGGTGCTTCATTAATGGAACTTAGGTGACCACTTCTCATCTAGAAACTTATAAGCTTCGGTGATCTGGTCCTCCACAAGCTTGCTACGGCCTTCTTCTTTTTCTCCATAGCAGGAACCTTACTGGAACACTACCCCACTTAAAATGGATGAGGGTAGAACTCCTGAATCTTGGGGATTTGAACTCCTTGAAGTACCTCATAACAAGGGTGTTACAGGGCCTTCTTCTGCTGTTGCTGCTTGACTAGGCTGCAGAGAGATGACTGACACAGGGTTGATTCTGGGAGAACCTTCTTCTCATCTTCTCTTCACTATCTTCTTTTCACTGCCCCTTTCTTTCTCTTTGCTCTTCCCACTGGAGGATTCTATCAAAGAGTATTACCATCACACAGAGGAGGAAACCAAAGATGTTGAACCATATACAACAGTCTTCAACCCAAGAATTACCAAGCATTGTGATCTCAGGGGCGAGGGAGTGGAAAAGGGAGTTGCTTGCGATTTGGCAGAGGGGGTTTTATCTGGAGTGTGCTTTGCTTTGAGCGAGATGGGAGTTGAGGGAGCTGGTGGGGGGTTTTATAGGCGAGTGGGGGTGCTCGGGTGAGGAGTGATGGTGATGGAGCAGGTGACACAAGGCAAAAAGTGCGATAAGGGGAAGGGGGGGTTGTTGCCGGCGACGATGGTGGTAGTGGGTGCGCTGCAAAGGGGGGGTGGGTGGCGATAGTGCGCTGCAAAGGGGCGTGGGCGGCGGTGCTAGTGCGCATGGAGGCGGGCACGCGTGCGGGGGCACGGGTGAGTGGTGGGGTCGATGACCCTGATGTTTGTGGTTTCTGGTTCCAAGAATCTTTGCCTCTCTGTATGGTAATAACTCCTTCTGTCCTCTTTTCCTGTTTACTTTAACTCAGGGGCAGTGCTTTGATTCCCACGGTCGGTCCTTTTGACTGAGCGGCTGGACTGGTTTCTTCTGTAGCTTGTTCCAGGCTCCAAGGGTAAGCTTCCCGGTATCTTCTTCGATGAGGCACTTTTCTTTTGATATGGGTTAAGATGAGAATGGAAGCATAAGGTGAGGATTAGCTCTAGTTTGTGATTTATGTTTTTAGAGAAAACCTTTCTTAAAAAGAAAGAAAACACATAAGTTCAGCAATGATAAGCACAAACAAATCAAATATTTTGAATAGGGGAAGAATAGAGTTTTTCCAAAGCACGAACTACTCAGATTCGGGGGCTAAGCATAACTACTATTGCTTGGCTCCTGAATTGAGAACTATGCTAAATGCAACTTATGAGCACTAAATTTAAGCATCACATGTGCACCCAAAAGGGAGGAAAACATCAAGCGAAATTCATTTTGAAATGCCCTAGGGGGCAACACAATTAGAGTTTTTCAAAACACGAGTCTACACGATTACCTCTCATACATGCAGGGCTCTAACCAAAGTGAAGAAAAACTCCACTACCCAATGCATGCAGAGGACTGGGCATACTAACTTTAGACCAGGCAACTTCTCTTCTGGCAAGGCTTGCACACAACTTCAATCTGAGACATCTCCTGGATGGGTCAAGAGGGAGCTGATGTTGATGACTTCTTCTGGCGACGACTGAGATGGCAACACGGGGTCGAACTCTTCTTCAAGTGAGACTGGCTCTTGTAGCTCTTCAGAGGGCGGCGGTGCTGGCGGGGTGCTTGCAGCTTCTTCCTTGACTTCAAGGGATGGTGCTAGAATCTTCTTCATGGCGAGGGGCTCAAACAACTCTAGCGGGGGATCTTGAGAGGACTCGGGGTGCTCTTGCTTATCCATAGCCTGAGGGAAGACTGGAATTCCTTCCAAGACTATGGCTCCTTCCGGGAGTTCCCAAGCCTTCTTTTCTCCTCTATTAGAGACCGGGTGACCTTCAAGAATCTGGGGGTCTTCGGCTCTCATGGGTTGAACAGGGTTGGATGAAGCGGGCTCTTGGATCCGTAGGGCTCTACGTTGGTTATGGGTGACCAAGTAGGCCTCCATCAACTTCTGGACATGCTCATCCTTGGCTTGCTTCAGGGCTTCAACAGCAATGACTTCACGACTTTCCAAGGCAGCTATACGGGCTTGAGCTGTGGTGAGATCCACATGGAGCTGACGACTGTGCTTCTCTGCATCTTCTGCTCGGGCAATCATCTGACGGTGGTGCCGAGCCAAGAAATCATACTGTGCATCCAGGGTGAGCAGGTATGCAGTGAGGTACGCGACTGAGGGGTCGTCCTCAAGCAGCTGCTGCCCTACCAATGCACGCATCCTGGCCATCCAAACGGGACGGTCTCTCTGAAAGGGCGGAAAGAATCTGAGCGGAGTGTCGGCCACTTCTTCTTCATAAAGTTGACACAGGGTCCTCAATGCCTTGCGAGCGATGACGTGGCAGGTGTCTTTGAATTTGTGCCCGGCAGTAGTGACACTCCATTCCACATGGTGCGGACTGGATCCAATGTATACAGTCACGACACACTTCTCCGTGCCATGCTCGATGAATTCACGACCAGCATACTCTGGCTGGCTCCTGATTCCGAGGAGGACTGTGCATGCTCTCAACAACTTGGGGAAACCATCTTCATTCTGGCAAAAGCTGGTTTGGCAACGGACCTCCATCTGACTTCTGAGAGAAGGAAAGGGGGAAAGCATTTTTGAAATGAAGGGATGAGAGCAAGAATTTTTTAAGAAAATAGTTTTGACTCAAAAATTTTTGGATCACGCTAAGGGTTACGTCCTGCGGCCAACCTAACAGCTCTGATACCACCTGAAGCGTCCCCAATCCTCTGGGACTCAAATGTGATACAATTACTAGTCCCAGGAGGCTAGTAAACACATTTATACATCAGATGATACCAAATCTGCTTAAATGAGACAAACCTACAAAGGTGGCGAACAACTTTAAGAGTTGGTCCACAACTCGGGACATATCATCAGAGCGGGGCTGAAGCAGCCCGATATACGCAGCGAAGCAATTCAGCGGTCCAACAGCCACAGGCAAGGTTGGGAACAGTCGTAACTCTTACCCGATCTCCTTTTTCTGAAAAACAACAAATAAGCAAGGGTGAGTACAAACGTACTCAGCAGCCCACCTTCACCCGCGGAATGGGGAAATCAGATATAATGCATGGAATATGTGGATCTCAGGATATTTGCAGAAACAACAATATTTTATGCAGGGTTGTTTTGAAAAACATTTTGTATTTTGCAAAGCGCATCCTCTCCAAAAGGAGCAGGAAGTTTTTCAATATTAGAACAAAATCCCCTGGACTAAACCATCCAGATATCTCAGCAGTTTCCCAATGGTTTTCATTTTCAACAACAGCCACTGGACTTCCCGTCCACCATAGCTCACGGCTCAACCGCCGGACCTTTTAAAAACAACTTTTCTCAAAAGCACCTTTTTTGAAAACAAAACCCTAATTGCCATACCACACCAGACTCGTCCATTCCTGTGGACACAGACTATTCGAATAGGTTTTCAAACTCTGCGCAGAGGTGTACACTTTACCCACTAGTCCGGCTCTGCGATCTCATAGCTAGTGAGACCCGAATCCGAATCTCTTTCTTTCCTCGCATGTCCTAACCTTAACGGTTATCCGGAAGGAGTCAGGCCACCACCATGTCCAAACCGGACAAAACTTTCCCCCTCCTTATCCTCCCGGTGCTCCCCAGCCTTCTTAACCCTGGGGTTGGACCGCACGAGTTCGGATCGAATGACTGCCCACACAGTCTCGAGTGGTTGTACTATAAAGGAGTACAAGTAGTGAAAATGACAAGCCGGTCCTTATATGAGGGGACAATCCTTCTGCTCACGCCTAAACCAGCTGAGCCAACACCTTAGGCCCTCCCCTAAACCAGGGAGTCCCTGATCATCCCTACTCAAAGGTGATAAGGGTGAAAACCCTTCATCAAACACATTTTGAAAAGCATTTTCTTTTGGAAACTCACACCTTTCCTCAAATCATTTGTAACAAATATATCAGGGATTGATTGCGGCAAGCGGCTGGGTGGCCATAATAACTTGTCTCAAAATCATAACATGCATAAAATAACAGGCTGAGGGTTGTGGTTGAAAAATCATAAGTAATTTATGCATCAAAGGGATCCAGTGAGCTTGCCGTGCTTATCCGGCGAAGGGGGAAGGGGAGCTCGCGGAACTAGCTTCTGGCTCCATCGCCTGGTGTAGACTTGTAGATCTGGCCTCCACGAGACGGCACGAACGCTCCGATAACTATGCAACATGAACAAGCAAACATACAAACAAGCAAGTATGCCAACAAATATTTAGTATAGTGGTCAGAATAGCGATATATGGATGGGTAGAGTCTTGAGTAGAATCTGTGTCATGTGGTGTTGTGATATTACTAGTGGTGGAGCGGAGGTGCTTACCAGGACGGTGGACTGGAGGCGAAGCGACACTATGCGTGTAGCCGGCAGAGCGGAATAACTGAGTGGGTGGGAGTTTTCCTTGGTTGAGGGTGTGGAGTGTGTGTGGAGAGGGAGAGGGTAGCTGGGTGTATTTATAGCTGGGTGTATGTGGTGTAGCACAGTGAAGTTCACTGTAGGTGAGAATAGTGACGAATGAATCGTCTGACTTAGTATAAACAGGAGAGTTATAGGCAGAATATGGGACGAGAGTATTTTGGGAGTCTTTTGGAACATGAACCATGCTTAAGGGATGACATGGTTGGATAGAGAATAATTTGATAAGAATTTAGAAACAAGAATTATTGGAATCTGAGTTTGGAAGCCTGGTTCGAAGGAATCTCAAAGTTAAGCATGCTCAACTTGGAGAAACCTGAGATGGGTGGCCAGATGGGAAGTTCCCACTGAAAGGAAAATCACAGTCAGCAGAGTTTGTATGGTTGGAACATGGGTCTGGCTGGTCTTAGGTGGACTGGACAACATGATGGATGGGTAGTTGAAATTTGGGATGACTAGATGACCGATGAATAGTAACGATGATTAGTAACGATGAATAGTGGCAATGGAAAAGTAATTATAGATATCATTGATGAATAGTAACGATGATGAATAGTAATGATAAATAGTAACGATGATGAATAGTGTATGTGAATAGTAACGATGAATAGTGATGGTGAATAGTGATAGTGAATAGTTCGTATGAACGAATGATGAACGATGAATAGGAACTATGAATGAACGGACGAATGATCGAATGATCGGACGAATGAACGATCGGAATTTCGGCAGCATAACGGCAGGAAAAAGATTACTTGGACGAACGAACGGACGAACGATCGAATGATCGGACGAACGAACAATCGGAATTTCGGCAGCATAACGGCAGGACAAAGATTATCTGGAAGAACGATGAATAGGGACTATGAACGAACGATGAACGATGAATACGGACTATGAACGAACGATGAACGATCGAATGATCGAACGAACGAACGATCGGAATTTCGGCAGCATAACAGGACAAAGATTATCTGGAAGAACGATGAATAGGGACTATGAACGAACGATGAACGATGAATAGGGACTATGAACGAACGATCGAATGATCGAACAAACGAACGATCGGAATTTCGGCAGCATAACGGCAGGAAAAAGATTATTTGGACGAACGAACGGACGAACGATCGAACGATCGGACGAACGAACCATGAACGATCGGACGAACGATCGAACGATCAGACGAACGAACGAACAAACTAAGAACAGGGGGATGAACGATCGAACGATTCTTGTGCTAGTGTGTTCTTGTGTGGAACATGGAGTGGGTGTGTGTGGGGGGGGGGAGAAGAGAGTTGCCATGAAATGGCTTGGGGTGGGATGAGAGGAGGCCCTTGCCCCTCTATTTATAGCCATGGTGGGGGGATTAGGGGGAGGGATGAGGGGATTAGTGGGAGGATGAGAGGATTAGTGGGAGATTAGCATGGATTTGTCTTATATGAGTGTAATTAGCTTGTAGAGCTCACCGTATGACACCAGAGGCATACGTATACGTATGAGCATGAGGAAAGTTATGAAGAAAATATTTGTAGGGTCTTGAAAAAATGATTCTGACGGTATTTCTCTAGAGGAAAATATCTGGAGATATATCGGTGGAATATTTGGGCAGTATTTCTGGAAAGAACTTGAAGGGGATCACTAGGGAAAATATCTGTAGGATATTTTGAGGAGGATTTTGGAGATAATATAGACCACTATATTTTATTTGTTGTTATCAACTCGCAAACAAACATTTTGAAATGAAACTTGAAATTCATTTTGAATTTAGGGCGAGTTTGAGAAAATTTTAGGATTTGAATTTTTGGGATGCTACAAACGTGGTCAGCATCCAAATCTGCCCCATCCAACCACCAGCCTTGCGGTGGGGGGTTGAGGTGAAGGATGTCAGCGACGATGGAGGAGCAGATGCTGGTGACCCTGAATTCACGCAATCACGACTCACCTGAGGCCAACCCCGGGCGGGAGACACAGTCACGACTCACCCGAGGCCAACCTTGGGCAGGAGACTGAAAGGGAAATGTGCCCTTGGGCCATTTCTAAGTATTTTGGTGATTTAGTGTCCAACACAGGTGCCTAATTGTAAAATGGTGGACAAAGTACAAATCAAGAATAAAGGTATGTTTCTCAGACTTAGTACATTGTTTTATGGACTAATGTATTGTGTCTAAGTGCTGGAAACAGGAAAAATCCAATTGAAAATGCCTTGGCTCGAGCAGCCAAAGTATGCTCAGTCTGGGAGCACCGGACTGTCCGGTGGTGCACCGGACAGTGTCCGGTGCGCCAGGCTGGCTCGAGGGAAAAGGCTGCTCTCGGGACTTCGACGGCGGTGTACGGCTATAATTCACCGGACTGTCCGGTGGTTCACCGGACTGTCCGGTGGGCCGTTCACAGGTGAACTCGTCGCTCTCGGGAATTCATCGTCGACGTACGGCTATAATTCACCGGACTGTCCGGTGTGCACCGGACTGTCCGGTGAGCCAACGGTCGACAGGGCCAACGGTCGGCCGCGCAATCTGCGCGGGGACACGTGGCCGAGCCAACGGCTAGAAGAAGGCACCGGACTGTCCGGTGTGCACCGGACATGTCAAGTGCGTCAACGGCTCTCAGGTTGCCAATGGTCGACTGCGCTGTTTATGGAAAGAAATCGGGCACCGGACATGTCCGGTGTGCACCGGATTGTCCGGTGCACCAGTCGACAGAAGGCAAGATCAGCCTTCCTAGATTGCTCTCAACGGCTCCTAGCTGCCTTGGGGCTATAAAAGGGACCCCTAGGCGCATGGAGGAGGACACCAAGCATCTCCTAAGCATTCCTAAGCACCAAGACATCGATTCCGTGCCTTTGATTCAAGTGTAAGGGCGAGAAGCTCCAAATTTGTGGAGATTCCTCGCAAACGGGATTGAGTAAAGCAAACAAAACACTGTGGTATTCAAGTGGGTCTTTGGACCGCTTGAGAGGGGTTGATTGCAACCCTCGTCCGTTGGGACGCCACAACGTGGAGTAGGCAAGCGTTGGTCTTGGCCGAACCACGGGATAACCACCGTGCCATCTCTGTGATTGATCTTTGTTGGTTATTGTGTTTTGTTGAGGATTCCTCTTTAGCCACTTGGCAATTATTGTGCTAACAATTAACCAAGTTTTGTGGCTTAAGTTTTTGAAGTGTTACAGGATCACCTATTCACCCCCCCTCTAGGTGCTCTCAGAGACGCAGTCATGACTTGTCCGAGGCCAACCCCGGGCGGGAGACGCAGTTACGACTCGCCAGAGGCCAACCTCGAGCGTGATACGGTCACAACTCACTCGAGGGCGGGAGACGCACCTCGGATAGGAGAAGCATTCACCACTCGCCCGAGGCCAACCTTGGGCGGCAGACGCATCCACAACTCGCCCCGAGGCCAACCCTGGGCAGGAGACACAGTCACCAGTCACCCAAGGCCAACCCCAGGCGGGAGACGCAGCCATGACTTGACCGAGGGCGGAATACACGGTCATGACACGCCTGAGGCCAACCTAGGGCGGGAGAGGCAATCACGACTCACCGAGGCTAACCTCGGGCGGGAGACGTAGTCACCACTTGTTCGAGGGCAACCTCGGGTGGGACACGCAATCACGACTCGCTTGAGGGTGGGAGATGCGGTCACCACTCGCCCGAGGCCAACCTCGGGCGGGAGATGCACCTCGAGCGAGAGACGCAATCCTGACTCGCCCGAGGGCGGGAGACGTGCTCACGACTCGTCCGAGGCCAACCCCGGGCGGGAGATACAGTCATGACTCGCTCGAGGGCGGGAGACGCGGTCACGACTTGTCCGAGGCCAACCCCGGGCGGGAGACGTAGTCATGACTCGCCCAAGGGCGGGAGACGCGGTCACGACTCGTCCGAGGCCAACCCCGGGTGGGAGACACAGTCACACGTCTGAGGCCAACCCCGAGGGGAGACATAGTCATGACTCGCCCGAGGCCAACCCCGGGCGGGAGAAGCAGTCACGACTCGTCCGAGGCCAATCCTGGGCGGGAGACGCAAGTCACCGCTCGCCCGAGGCCAACCCAGGGCGGGATACACAGTCACGACTCGCTCGAGGCCATCTTCCGGCCTATATAGAACTTCTAGTCATCATCTAATACACTAGCTAACAATATATTTATATAGTATTTGTTTCTAAATTTTATAGTGATCAACTGACCTCAACAAAACCCTCTAGCTCCGCCCTTGATTTGGACAAATTTAATAATACAGCCAACCGCTTATTATAAGGCTTTTATCAACAACTTTCATAACTCATCTTTCGTTTTAAACTCCACTCTACAAATTATGTTGTGCAAAAATAGTGTTTTACACTGCTATATACATGAACATGATTTGCTGGACACAGCCTAAGTGTCTTTACGACTCACCATTTAGCTCGTTTGTATAGTAGTTAACTCTTCATTATTAATATAATACCTCACTTATCTCTCTCATATTTTTTTAGTTCTTGTATCTATGCCGCCTATAAAATTATAGGTCGCTTCTTTCTATTGTCTTATATATCTAGTTCACATTAAAATTTAGGTTTTGTTTGGGAGAGCTTCACTTTAGATGTTTCAAGTTTGTTTCAGCTTCTTCTATCCAAACAGGTCCAGTTCCACGAGCTCTAGCCTCAAATGGTGCTTCAAAAACATTGTTTTTATACCTCCTCATAGAGTTGCACAAAAATTACCCACCATTGTTATTGTTTACATGACCTATTGATTCATGTCTCTTTCTCCATTCTCTAATCATCAAGAATAATTAAGGAAACTCGTATAAATTAATTGTATTATAATGCTAGAGTCTACGTGCAAACCAAATAATCTTAAAACTCGACTTACTGATATGTTAAAGATATTTTATGATGAAGTTGGAAAACCGAAGCTATAATTACCAAAACTAAGCTCTCTCAAAATAGACCTTAGTCACTTTATAGTATAGCCGCACGATTGATTTGCTTCATGGCCTGGGTCGTTTCACAGTCATAACCAGAACCGACGGTCAGTGCAGCTGACGTTAGTCCCAGTAGATGGATAGACCGGCCGGCGGTGATGTGATGCTTCAGTTCAGCCACCTGGCGTGAGTCCGACCTCAAGGCCCTGTTTGGCACAGCTTATTTTCAGCTTCTTCACAAATTTAAGCTGAAGTTCTGCCAAACAGGCAGCTTCTGCAGCAGCTTATCAATTCAGCTGCTTCTCAAAATGAACTAAAAGCAGCCAACAAGCAGAAGCTGCTTTTTACCAGCTTATCAGATAAGCTGCTTTTTCAACAAGCAGCAGCTGTCCCAAACAGGGCCCAAAGCTAAAGAGTCGTGGCTAGTATTGTGTTGCAACTAATTTAATGCGACTATCTCCAACAACTAATTTATTTTTTTCTCTATATTTAAATTTCACTCAACAAACAATACTAAAAAGGTTAAAAAAAAGCTAATAAGACCAAAGGTGTCGAAAGGACAAGCACGATTGAATAGCCGATCACGGTCACATATTCTATGTACATTGGACGGTCTAGATACTAAGGCCGAACAGTACAGAACAGACCCAGATAGTCCGGCTATAAAGACCAGACGATCCACATATATCCAGAAGCAGCAACGACCTCAAACCACATCATCCTGAAATATTACTTATTTAATTAATATTAATTAGCTAGATAATCTAGTTAATCTAATTTATACTTTTTACCTACATATTTTTTAAAAAAATGTTAATGATAAATACCAACTCAAATATTTTAATTTAATATCTGCTTAGTTTAAATACAATATCTATTAGATCCTATCTATTAGATTTATTGCGTCTAAAATATCGTTTTATTCACAAATTCTTCGTTTTAGCTCCAATTTTAATGGTTCTCGAACCTACGATCTTGTAGCGACGTGTAGGATATTCTTAAAGTTGTTTGATCACATGCTTTGGTGTAATGTTATCATATCCATTATTTGCTTGATTATATGTATCACTACGAGTAGAGGCGAGGTGACGAGGAATTAGAAGCCCAACTTTTGGGTCAGCATCTGGCAATAGGTTATCGCAAGTATAAGGCAAGTTGTGTCTTTGATCACTCTTCTTTATCTAATAATGTTCATGTTAATCAACGTGACATGCTCAGGTTAATTTGATGGGACCTAATAGGTTACCCTAGTTTTGTTTACCCCACGCCTTGCAAACAAATAAACTATTGGGTAGACTTGCTATTGCTCTACCTGTTTTTTGGGATTAATGTTATACTGAACTATAATCATGTTTCACTATTATTGTTGATTTAATTACTGTTCATAATAAGACTATTGTGTTAATTGGAATATGGAGCTTAACTTGAGATAATAGTGCTACCACAAGGGTAGAATAGGACGCCCTTGGCTGACTGATTAGGAAAGTTAGTGGAGGATTATCTTACCCGAAATGGGCAAGGGCGATATAGGAGTTGTTGGTATAGGGAGGTTTTTGGGTCGATCATGCTGCGATGTCTTTTCGAACGAGAGATTCCTATATCGCTCTTCTCACCAAATCGTAGCAGCTTTTCTGAAGCTAGTGTAATTTTGTAAAGGCCTCGTAGTGGATCCTTAGCCATTTACCTCGGAAGTGTCTAAGGGCCTTGCAAACCCTGGCTAGATGGGATACACGACTTGTGGGTAAAGGCGCAACCTCTACGAAGTGTAAAACTTGAAAGGGAAATAGGGTTAACCTTTTACTATAATTAATTTTGGTGGTTGAGTGTCCAATACAAACATATGGTATAACTAGTTTGCTCTAAAAATCATATATTACAGGTGCATAAGGTTCAACACAAACCAATAAATATTTAAGTTAGGGACCCAATTTAAAAGGAGCAAAAAGAAGTTGAGTGTGCTGTGGTTTGGCGCGTCGGACTGTTCGGTGCATCACCGGACAGTGTCCCGTGCACCATGTCCGTACAAAGATGAACCAGCCACTCTCGGGAAAACTGAGTTGTGCTCCGCTATAATTCACTGGACTGTCCGGTGTGCCAGCAAAGCAACGGCTACTCGCACCAACGGTCGACTGCAAAAGTCGCTGACAGAGGAACAGTGAAGAACAGTGCACGCAGAGTTAGAGCTGCAGAGTCAGAGGCGCACCGGACTGTCCGGTGCCGCAAGGAGACAAAGCTCCAACGGTCGACCGAGCTCCGAACCCTAACGATTGGGTGACATGGCGGCGCTCCGGACAACACACAGTATCTGTCCGATGGAGCACCGGACTGTCTGGTGCGCCCATCGACAGCAGCCTCCCCAACGGCTACCTTGGTGGTTGAGGGCTATAAATACCCCCCAACCACCACAACTCCAAGCATCCAAGATTTCTGAGTATCACATTCAATACAAGAGCTCTAGCATTCACTCCTAGACACAATTCAAAAGATCAAAGCCTCTCCAAGTCCCAAATTCATCTCAAACACTTAGTGACTTGTGAGAGAGAGATTTTGTGTTCTTTTGAGCTCTTGCTTCTTGGATTGCCTTCTTTCTTTCTCATTCTTGTTCTCGAGTGACTTGTAATCAAAGAAAGAGACACCTAAGTGTGTGGTGGTCCTTGCGGGGTCTAAGTGACCCGTTTTGTTGGAGAGAAAATCCTCCGGTCGGGTGGCGGAATGCACCCGCCCTAATCCTAAGATGAGGAGGGGGCTTAAGCGTTTTGCCTGTTAAGTTGATTGGTGGATGAACACATGAGGACACGAGGGATTAGAGTGGTTCAGGCCGCCGGAGCGTAAAACCCTACCTCCACTGTGTGTATGTTGTATTGAGTATGAGAGTCTATGCGTGTGAGTGTGTGTAAAAACCTTCGAGCTTGTTCATGTAACGTTGTGTGCCTTCCCTTTTATAGTTTAAGGGAGGCACATACAAGGGTGCTGAGCCCCGACATGCGGGCCCAGGAGCATAATGTGAGTAACTAATGCTGGTAACACCTGAGTAATCACCGGGAGCCTTGATGATCACAGTCCATGCAGCATTGATAGCCGAAATGTACGAGTAATGGCGAATAATAGCACGGCCCGCGTATCGTGCACTGCGCATGCCACCTGTTAGTGGGATGGACAGGCGCACGTGTTATGCGTAATGAATGTGAAGGCGCGCGTAGCCCAGAGGCGTCATGCTAGGTTCCGCCCGTTGGCTTAAGCCGCACGCAGTATGCCACGTGGCAGCAACGGGTTCCCGCCTGAGCGGGGAGCAGGAGTATATGCGGACAGGTCCGGAACCCACAAGACTAGGTCCGGACACGTGTCGGCACCAGACCCCTGCCTGGGACCTGTTCAAGGCCCGAGTATGTTCTGTCCTAGGACCTTGGGACCCCATTGTAGGCGGCCTAGACCCATACGGGGGGTCCAGCTCCCATTCCAGGGGTCCGGCTTGCACACGTGGAGGTCCTGGACCAACCTTGGGGTCCGGACTGTATATCCAGGGGTCCGGCGCTCTCCCATGGGGGTCTGGACTTACCGTTGATGCCTTGGAGTATATCACCTTCTCTGGACACGTGGCGTCTCCGGACCCGCCCATGTGGTGGGGTTAGGCACTGTTGTGGCCCTAGAGTAGTCGCCTGAGGCTAGGGCGAGTCATGGTCTGGTCCCACATACAACTCTTTACCACGCGACTAAAGACAGCCACGTGGGTACTGCGTCTTTATACAGTAGCAAGGGGTACCCTAGTTTCAGGGTATCGACAGTGGCCCCCGGGTCCACCTAAGGGGAGGATGCGAGCCTGCAGGTGGGGCCAAAGCTTGTATTTCACCTCAACATGGCATGACCGGTGATTGGGGCGCTGTTTTAGCACATGTACCGATGCGGCGCGACGTTCTGGCATATCTGCTGACGCACCCACCGTCAATCCGCCTTAGGTCACGTTGACTGCCATATATGTCCCCGCGGTTGACTGACCGCGGCCCCCACGCCTGGTGGTTTCGTCGGGCCACACGCGGGGTGCCTCGTTGCCGCTGCCTTGGTTAAAAATATCCTTCTGCAGTGGCCCCGAGGCAGCGTGCGATCGTGCGCAGCGGTTCGCTCCCCGTGCGACGGTTCGCTCTTTCTGCACCCGAAGTCTGGCACACAATCTGTATGACTTGTGGACCCGGGCCCCCGTGTCATAGACTGGGTTGTCTTGGTCCTTGGTGCTCGTCGGGCGAGATCTCCTGCAGCGATTGAGGGGCGCGTGGAAGGGTTTCCTTGAGTGAGGACTCTGATTTCCTTGAAAAAGGGTTCACCTCCGCATGTAGCAGTTACCCTTTCGCATTCTCTTCCAATCGACTGCGCCCTTTCGCCTTTGTGCTCCTCTGCGAGATGTTCGTAGGGGTGGCCCCCTGTACTTCCCTCTTTTGCCACTTCTTCGTGTTGGTCAAGTCTGGGAAGGCCAAGGACCATCTTGGTGCCTACTACTTTTAGACGAGGTCGGATCTGGCCGTAGCCTACATCTCCACCTTCGGCGGCGTGAGGTGGGAAAACTGGCACAGCGACTGGGAGATTGCTAGTGCCGAGGCCAACGACCGCCTCGTCCTGCCAAGCAACGGGCCATCCCTCGACTGCAAACATTGGAGGACCAAGCCATCGCTATCGCTAGAGCTCCTGCCTGTACTGGACAGGATCAAGACCTTGGCAACCAGTGGTCTGACTTCCATGCATGTGGTCGGGGACTTCCTGAAGCGTCGGGTCATGCCGCTGCAGAGGAGGTTGTGCCTTTGCTGCTGGTTCACTGGCCCGAATGATATCGGCAGGATCTAGCACAGGTCGGGTACCAATCTGTCCTGTGAGGAGCTGGAACTCCTGGTGAAGGGGATTACTGGTGAGTTCTTTGTCCCTGAATCCTTGATACTCCCCCAGGACATCCCGACGCTTTGTGATGATCCAGGGCTGCGAACGGCGGTTTTGGCCACGCTGCCGACCCTCGATGAGAGCGGCGTGGCAGTTCGCTAGACCGGCAGCCGGGACCCCCCTCCATGGGATCTGGATCTCCGATGCACCGACTGGAGGTCCCTAGCCCGCTGGTGCGGCCCCTAGCGCCAACCCCACTGTGGCCCCTAGCCCCTTGGACAAGGGCGAAGGGGCTGCAAGCAGTGCCTCCGCCCCAGGTAGTTCCAGGGGGTCAAAGGAGGAGAGGCGACGGAGGCTGCGTCGCGCCGACGGGTCACTTGTCTCGGACCCCCCCAGAAGCGCTAGAGAACTGCTGGTGGGGCCGAGGAGGCCGACTCCCAGGCTCAGGGCGCGTAGAGGCGCGTCAGTCCTCCGATGCTGCCGCCTCCGCCACCCTCTGGGAGTGATCACCCCCAGGGGCATTAAGAACAGCAGCAACAACAACAACCGCTGCCAGTGCAGCAACAGCAGCAGGAGCGGCGGTCGTCCCGCTTCCAGGGTCGCTGGAAAGTCCAAGGCCCCAAGTAAGTGTAGCCCCTTTTTTCCATGAGTCTAGTTATCATGCCGACGGGTCTCCTTTGTTTGCCAGGGCTTCCTCCCCCTCTGCTCCCAAAGTCGTGCCTCCTCCGCCAGATACCAGGTCCGCCGGCGGGTCTGGCTCTCAGCAGCAGGAATCTGCTGAGAGTGGTGTCGGCGGAGCGCACCCAGCTGCCACCAGGACAGCGCCACCGGCCTCCCACGTCCCAGCTAGGGGTCCAACTGCGGCGGCGTCAGCGCCAAGCGCCGCGGCGGTGGAGGAGGTCCCAGCTGGGGGACCTGCGCCCGCTCCCGACACCGGGGGTGACCTAGGAGGCACGTCCAGCTCCGTCCCTCCGCCTGCTCCGGAGGAGGTGGAGGTGATTTTTGGGTGGCGGCTTCGGTCAGGTGCCGAGCCGGACGCGGTGCCAATCCCCCTTCCCCGGGTGTTGTCTCGCGCCCACCAAGTCCTCAATGAAACCGAGGCAGCCATCCGGTGGGAATGGGAGGCGCTGGAATCTAAGCACTAGTGCCTCAGCGACTGGCGCACCCAGCTGGAGGAGCGCACCAAGGCGGCGTCCCGCCAGTTTGCCTCTAAGCGGTCCGAACTCGCACGGGACCGCGAAGATTACAAAAGGGACCTCCAGAAGGTGTTCTCTAGGGAGCTGGAGGCGTCGCGACGGGAGAAGATGCTGGCCAAGAGGGAGGAGGCCCTGAGCCAGAGGGAGGCCCTCACAACAGAGCTCCGGGCCAAGCTGAATGCCCTGGACTAGACCCTGGAGGCCTAGTGGGTCCAACAAGTGGAGACCATAGAAAGAATGAAAAAATGGCAGCAAGAGCTGGAGGACAAGGCCAGCGACATTGCCCTCGCCGAGGAGAGCCTCAAGGAGAAGGATACGTCCCTGGATAGGCGGGAGACGGACCTCGCCAGGCGGGAGAAGGATCTCGCCTTCAGGGAGGAAATGCTCAAAAGGCGGGGCATGTTGCTGGCCGAGCACGAGCTCGAGGCGAAGGAGAAGGAGCGGATCCGCCGGTTTGAAGCGGCGCAGGCGGCGCCGGGTCCCCAGGCGACGGAGGCCACCAAGAAGGCTCTAGAAGATCTCCAGGTAGAACACCATGCTGGGGTCCAACGGATAGCTGAGTGGGCCAGCGAGGCAAGCACGACGCTGGTGCCACTGGGGATAAGTCCCATCCCAGTGTCGGAGCCACCAGCGTCAATCTCCGACGCCCTCTCGATACTGGACTCCGCCGCCGAACGCCTTCGTCGCCTAGACCAGATCCTCGGCGCGTGCCTAGAGGCAGAGGACAGCAGGCTCTGCTGGGCGGTGGTGGATTACGTGCTGACATGCTTCTGGAGCCACGACCCGGCCATGTCCTTGGCGCCGGTGCTCGATGGTCCGGTGGCCGCCACAGAAGACGCCGCTCGGGAGAGCGTCCAAGACGTCGTGGAGACGGTGGCCGCACGCTTCTAGCGCGACCCTGCCGATGCCGAGTAGCTCGTACCTACAGAGATAAGGCTAGGGACCCACTTGAAGGCGGATGCAATAATCTTTTGGACACAACATACTTTTGAGAACTATTAATCAAGCAGCACTTATCTGTATGCTTATTTGTCCTCGCTGTGTGTAGCGTTACCAACTTCTCCCTGGTACCTGGCCCCCCTGGGATGTAGGCTCGACGTGTCGAGGCTAGATACCAGCATACCAAAGAAAGAATCGGTGACCTGGCCCCCAGGAGGTAGTCTCGATTGGGACCTGGACCTGTACACAGCTTTGGCTAGGAAGTTTTAGTAGTACACCCATAGGACCCACCAACTGGTATCTTTTATCCTTTGATTTATGCAACAAGACCTGCAGGATTTAGCCTGAGAAGCCAAGCCATATGCCCGGACCCCCTGGATCACAGCTCCAAATACTAGGACACCCATCGCAGAGTGGTGGAGCATGTAGGCTTAGGGTACGGAACCAGGCTAAGCGGCTACACAGCTCCAAACCACCCCAGGAGACAAGTGTTCATTCTCTAGAACTAGACCCCAGGTTGCCGGACCCACAGGACTATAGTTCCAAATACTAGGATACCTGTCACAGAGTGGTGGAGCATGCAGGTTTAGGGTATGGAACCAAGCTAAGCGGCTACATAGCTCCGGACTACCCCAGGGGACGAGTGCCCATTCTCTATAACTGGCCCCCAGGCTGGCGGACCCC
Organism: Zea luxurians; assembly: GCA_029449295.1. Lineage (NCBI taxonomy): Eukaryota > Viridiplantae > Streptophyta > Magnoliopsida > Poales > Poaceae > Zea > Zea luxurians. The sequence goes on along the minus strand of JAOPSE010000012.1, from coordinate 8,707,565 downwards.
CTGCCTTTGTAGAGGGGTCCTAAACTACAAGCCTGGCTACTCAATTCGGATATCATCATACCAGCAAGGGTGGGAAACTGTATGGGTGGGTTAGATAAAAAATAACGGTTGTAAACTGAAGCAGAATAAAACCATCACAAAAACAAATATGGGGGGTGAATCTTTTCCTTATAACCTGATATACATGAGTGTAGGCCAACAGACCGGGTTTATGAGGGTGGACCTCACTGGGTTGACGTACATATATGCGCAACCTAGTTACAAAGGAAGAAAATTGAATTCCCCAGTTTTGCTCTTATGGGTAAAACATACGGAGATGCTCTATGTTCTAGGGATTAGGAAGAGGCACTCCTTCAGTCATGGCAAGGCGGACACACATGGGTCGGCATATTTCCATCACCTTGAAGGGTCCCTCCCAGCCGGGGGAGAGTTTGTGGAGCCCTTCTCGGTTCAGTACTCGCCTTAGGACTAGGTCCCCGACCCAGAGCTCCCTACTATGCACGAACCATTGGTGGTAGAGCCTGAGCGCTTGGTTGTACCGTGCATTTTGGATCGTCGCTCGCCATCTGCGCTCGTCGATGAAGTCCACGTCTTCACGTCGTAGCTGTTCCTGCATAGACTCATCGAAAGACTAGACCCATGGGGAGCCTATAATGATTTTTGGGGGAAGGCAAGCTTCAGCCCCGTAGACCAAGAAGAACGGGGTCTCCCCGATAGTTGAGAGCACCTAGAGGGGGGGGGGTGAATAGGTGATCCTGTAACACTTCAAAAACTTAAGCCACAAAACTTGGTTACTTGTTAGCACAGTAATATGCCAAGTGGCTAGAGAAGGATCTCAACACAACACAATAACCAAGAGATATCAATCACAGAGATGGCACAGTGGTTATCCCGTGGTTCGGCCAAGACCAACGCTTGCCTACTCCACGTTGTGGCGTCCCAACGGACGAGGGTTGCAATCAACCCCTCTCAAGTGGTCCAAAGACCAACTTGAATACCACAGTGTTGCTTTGCTTCTCTTAATCCCGTTTGCGAGGAATCTCCACAGCTTGGAGCCTCTCGCCCTTACACAAGATGTTCACGAAGAATCACAGAGCAAGGGAGGGATTAGCAACTCACACACGACACAAAGATCACAGCGAATACGCACCCGTAAAACCCAGACTTGAGCTCAAGAGACTAGCACACTAGAACGGAGCTCAAATCACTAAAATGTCGAACAAGTGTGCGAGAATGAAGTGTGAGTGATCAATGATGCTCAAAGGATGCTTGGTGTTCTCCTCCATGCGCCTAGGGGTCCCTTTTATAGCCCCAAGGCAGCTAGGAGCCGTTGAGCACAAGTTTGGAAAGCCATTCTTGCCTTCTGTCATCGGGGGCACCGGACAGTCCGGTGCACACCGGACACTGTCCGGTGCCCGATTTCCTTCCTTAAATATCAAAGCCGACCGTTGGCAGCCTGAGAGCCGTTGGCGCACCGGACAGTCCGGTGCCGTCTTCTAGCCGTTGGCTCGGCCACGTGTCCCGTGCAGATTGCGCGGCCGACCGTTGGCCCGGCCGACCGTTGGCTCACCGGACAGTCCGGTGAATTTTAGCCGTACGTCGCCGGTGAATTCCCGAGAGCAGCCACTTCGCTCGAGCCAGCCTGCACCACCGGACACTGTCCGGTGCACACCCGGACAGTCCGGTGCATGCAGACTCAGCAGATTCTTGGCTGCTCGAGCCAAGATATTTCCAATTGGATTTTTCCTGTTTCCAGCACTTAGACACAATACATTAGTCCATAAAACAATGTACTAAGTCTGAGAAACATACCTTAATTCTTGATTTGTACCTTGTCCACCTTTTTTACACTTAGGCACTTGTGTTGGACACTAAATCACCAAAATACTTAGAAATGGCCCAAGGGCACATTTCCCTTTCAATCTCCCCCTTTTTGGTGATTTATGCCAACACAACATAAAGCAAGTAGAACAAGTACAAAATCAAATCAAATAAGAACTCAAAATTGTTTAGATTCAATTTTGACATATATGGATCACTCTATGCCACCACTTGGTTTGTTTTTGCAAATCAAACTTAAATTTCTATCTCTAAGTCAAACACACATGTTAAGACATAAAGAGAGTCATTCTAAGAGAAATTGACTTAAGATTTCAAAAACTCCCCCTTTTTCCCATAATCAATACTTCTCCCCACAGGAAGCCAACTTTTGACAAGAGAGACAACAAAAGAGTTTTGACAAACCAAAAGCTCTATTCTACTATTTTCAAAATCTCTCAAGTGGTTTTGACAAACCAAAAGCTCTATTCTACTATTTTCAAAATCTCTCAAGTGGTAGCTGATCCATTTATCGCTTTGGCCTTTATTTTCTCCCCCTTTGGCATCAAGCACCAAAACGGGATCAATCTTGGCCCTTTAACCCCATTGCCTCACCAAAATCTTCAAATAAGAACACAAAGGCAATAAGAGTATGAACTTGGAAAGGTTACTCTTCTCATCGGAGTGCAGTGGAAGTCTTGCATGGTCCAAGTCCACCTTTTCCCTTTCAATTTTCCTTGGAGACTAAAACAACGAAACTCAAGTACATGGTTAGTCTCAAAGGGTCAAGTTGTAGCACAGCTCCCCCTAAATATGTGCATTACTTGCAAACAGGACTTGTGAGGTCCAGGGAGTGTTTGTACAACTTGAGCACCACAATAAGCAACAAAATGCAGAATGAACATGATCAAAGGCATAAACACATGTATGCTACATTTCAATCCAAGTTCCGCGAATCTAAGATATTGAGCTCACTACGCAGCCTGCAAAAGGTCTTCTCATCTAGAGGCTTGGTAAAGATATCGGCTAGCTGGTTCTCGGTGCTAACATGAAACACTTCGATATCTCCCTTTTGCTGGTGGTCTCTCAAAAAGTGATGCCGGATGTCAATGTGCTTTGTGCGGCTGTGCTCAACAGGATTTTCCGCTATTCGGATAGCACTCTCATTGTCACATAGGAGTGGGACTTTGCTCAGATTGTAGCCAAAGTCCCTGAGGGTTTGCCTCATCCAAAGTAGTTGCGCACAACATTGTCCTGCGGCAACGTACTCGGCCTCAGCGGTGGATAGGGCAACGGAGGTTTGTTTCTTAGAGTTCCATGACACCAGGGACCTTCCTAAGAATTGGCACGTCCCCGATGTACTCTTCTTATCGACCTTACATCCAGCATAGTCGGAATCTGAGTACCCAATCAAGTCAAAGTTAGACCCCTTTGGATACCAGATCCCGAAGCAAGGCGTAGCGACTAAATATCGAAGAATTCGCTTCACAGCCACTAAGTGACACTCCTTCGGATCGGATTGAAATCTAGCACACATGCATACGCTAAGAATAATATCCGGTCTACTAGCACATATATAAAGCAAAGAACATATCATGGACCGGTATGCTTTTTGATCAACGGACTTACCTCCTTTGTTGAGGTCGGTGTGTCCGTCGGTTCCCATTGGCGTCTTTGCGGGCTTGGCGTCCTTCATCCCAAACCTCTTTAGCAAATCTTGTGTGTACTTCGTTTGGGAGATGAAGGTGCCATCCTTGAGTTGCTTCACTTGGAACCCAAGAAAGTAGGTCAACTCGCCCATCATCGACATCTCGAATTTCTGCGTCATCACCCTGCTAAACTCTTCACAAGACTTTTGGTTAGTAGAACCAAATATTATGTCGTCGACATAAATTTGGCACACAAAAAGATCACCATCGCAAGTCTTAGTAAAAAGAGTTGGATCGGCTTTCCCAACCATGAAAGCATTAGCAATTAAAAAGTCTCTAAGGCATTCATACCATGCTCTTGGGGCTTGCTTAAGTCCATATAGCGCCTTAGAGAGCTTACACACGTGGTCGGGGTACCGTTCATCCTCAAAGCCAGGGGGCTGCTCCACGTACACCTCCTCCTTGATCGGCCCGTTGAGGAAAGCGCTCTTCACATCCATTTGGTACAACCTGAAAGAATGGTGAGCGGCATATGCTAGCAAGATACGAATTGATTCTAGCCTAGCCACAGGAGCAAAAGTCTCCTCAAAGTCCAAACCTGCGACTTGGGCATAACCTTTTGCCACAAGTCGAGCCTTGTTCCTCGTCACCACCCCGTGCTCGTCCTGTTTGTTGCGAAACACCCACTTGGTTCCCACAACATTTTGCTTGGGACGAGGCACCAGTGTCCAAACTTCGTTGCGCTTGAAGTTGTTGAGTTCCTCCTGCATGGCCAACACCCAGTCCGGATCTAGCAAGGCCTCTTCTACCCTGAAAGGCTCAATAGAAGAGACAAAAGAGTAATGCTCACAAAAATTAACTAATCTTGAGCGAGTAGTTACTCCCTTGCTAATATCACCCAATATCTGGTCGATGGGATGATCCCTTTGAATCGTCGCTCGAACTTGGGTTGGAGGTGCCTGAGATGCTTCTTCCTCTTGAACTTCCTGTGCTCCCCCTTGATCATGTGCCTCCACTTGAGGTACCTGTTCGTCATCTTGGGTTGGGGGATGCACCATAGTTGAGGAAGACGGTTGATCTTGCTCCAAATGTTCCTGAGGCCGTATATCTCCAATCGCCATGGTGCGCATCGCGGCCGTTGGAACGTCTTCTTCATCTACATCATCAAGATCAACAACTTGCTCTCTTGGAGAGCCATTAGTCTCATCAAATACAACGTCGCTAGAGACTTCAACCAAACCCGATGATTTGTTGAAGACCCTATACGCCTTTGTATTTGAATCATAACCTAATAGAAACCCTTCTACGGCTTTGGGAGCAAATTTCGAATTCCTACCCTTCTTCACTAGAATGTAGCATTTACTCCCAAAAACACGAAAATACGATACATTAGGTTTGTTACCGGTTAGCAGCTCATACGACGTCTTCTTGAGGAGGCGGTGAAGGTAGACCCTGTTGATGGCGTGGCAAGCCGTGTTCACGGCTTCCGACCAAAAGCACTCGGGGGTCTTGAATTCTCCAAGCATAGTCCTCGCCATATCTATGAGCGTCCTGTTCTTCCTCTCTACCACACCATTTTGCTGAGGTGTGTAGGGAGCGGAGAACTCGTGCTTGATCCCCTCCTCCTCAAGAAACTCCTCCACTTGAAGGTTCTTGAATTCGGACCCGTTGTCGCTCCTTATCTTCTTCACCTTGAGCTCAAACTCATTTTGAGCTCTCCTTAGGAAGCGCTTGAGGGTCCCTTGGGTTTCAGACTTATCCTGCAAAAAGAACACCCAAGTGAAGCGGGAAAAGTCATCAACGATAACTAGACCATACTTACTTCCTCCTATGCTCAGATAGGCGACGGGTCCGAAGAGGTCCATATGTAGCAGCTCCAGGGGTCTTGATGTTGTCATCACATTTTTGGTGTGATGAGAGCCTCCCACTTGTTTCCCTGCTTGACAAGCTGCACAAGGTCTATCTTTTTCGAAATGAACATTGGTTAGACCTATCACGTGTTCTCCCTTTAGAAGCTTGTGGAGGTTCTTCATGCCCACATGTGCTAAGCGGCGATGCCACAGCCAGCCCATGCAAGTCTTAGCCATTAAGCACGCATCTAGACCGGCCTCTTCTTTTGCAAAATCAACTAAGTAAAGCTTGCCGTCTAGAACACCCTTAAAAGCTAGTGAACCATCACATCTTCTAAAGACAGACACATCTACATTTGTAAACAAACAGTTATATCCCATATTGCATAATTGACTAACAAATAGCAAATTATATCCAAGAGACTCTACTAAAAACACATTAGAGATAGAGTGCTCATTTGAGATTGCAATTTTACCTAACCCTTTTACCTTGCCTTGATTCCCATCACCGAATATTATTGAATCTTGGGAATCTTTATTCTTGACGTAGGAGGTGAACATCTTCTTCTCCCCCGTCATATGGTTTGTGCATCCGCTGTCAATAATCCAGCTTGAACCCCCGGATGCATAAACCTGCAAGGCAAATTTAGGCTTGGGTCTTAGGTACCCAACTCATGTTGGGTCCTGCAAGGTTAGCACAAATATCCTTAGGGACCCAAATGCAAGTTTTGTCTCCCTTGCATCTTGCCCCTAATTTTCTAGCAACTATCTTCCTGTCCTTTCTACAAATAGCAAAAGAAGCATTTAAAGCATGATATATTGTAGAAGGTTCATTAACTTTCCTAGGAACATTAACGACATTTCTCCTAGGCATATTATGAATAACATTTCTCCTACCAACATTTCTATCATGCACATAAGAACTAGAAGCAACCATGGCATGAGAATCAAAGGCATTACAACTCCTATAAGCATTTCTAGGTTGTCTTCTATCATAGTACATAAAGGCATGGTTCTTTTGCACACTACTAGCCATAGGGGCCTTCCCTTTCTCCTTGGCGGAGATGGGAGCCTTATGGCTTGTCAAGTTCTTGGCTTCCCTCTTGTAGCCAAGTCCATCCTTAATTGAGGGGTGTCTACCAATCGTGTAGGCATCCCTTGCAAATTTTAGCTTGTCAAATTCATTCTTGCTAGTCTTAAGTTGGGCATTAAGACTAGCTAATTCATCATTTAATTTGGAAATTGAAACTAAATGATCACTACAAGCATCAATGTCAAAATCTTTACACCTATTACAAGTTTCAACAATTTCTACACAAGAATTAGATTTACTAGCTACTTCTAGTTTAGCATTTAAATCATCATTAAAACTTTTTAACTTAGCAATAGTTTCATGACAAGAAGATAATTCACTAGAGAGCATTTCATTCCTCTTAATTTCTAGAGCAAGAGATTTCTGTGCTCCTACAAATTTATCATGTTCTTCATACAACAAATCCTCTTGTTTTTCTAAAAGCATATTCTTGTCATTCAAGGCATCAATTAATTCATTAATTTTGTCTACCTTGGTTCTATCTAATCCCTTGAATAAGCATGAGTAATCTATCTCATCATCATCACTAGACTCATCTTCACTCGAAGAAGCATAAGTACTAGTATGAGTGCTTACTTTCTTCTCTCTTGCCATGAGGCAAGTGTGACGCTCGTTGGGGAAGAGGGATGACTTGTTGAAGGCGGTGGCGGCGAGTCCTTCATTGTCAGAGTCGGAGGAGGAACAATCCGAATCCCACTCCTTTCCGATATGTGCCTCGCCCTTGGCCTTCTTGTAATGCTTCTTTTTCTCCCTCTTGTTCCCTTGGTCCTGATCACTATCATTGTCGGGACAGTTAGCAATAAAATGACCAAGCTTACCGCATTTGAAGCATGAGCGCTTCCCCTTGGCTTTGGTCTTGCTTGGCTGCCCCTTGCGACCTTTAAGCGCCGTCTTGAAGCGCTTAATGATGAGGGCCATCTCCTCATCATTGAGTCCGGCCGCCTCAACTTGCGCCACCTTGCTTGGTAGCGCCTCCTTTCTCCTTGTTGCCTTGAGAGCAATGGGTTGAGGCTCATGACTAGGACCGTTCAACGCGTCGTCCACGTATCTTGCCTCCTTGATCATCATTCGCCCGCTTACGAACTTCCCAAGAACTTCTTCGGGCGACATCTTGGTGTACCTGGGATTTTCACGTATATTGTTCACCAAATGAGGATCAAGAACGGTAAATGACCTTAGCATTAGGCGGACGACGTCGTGGTCCGTCCATCGCGTGCTCCCGTAGCTCCTTATTTTGTTGATAAGGGTCTTGAGCCGGTTGTATGTTTGTGTCGGCTCCTCGCCCCTTATCATCGCGAACCGTCCAAGCTCGCCCTCCACCAACTCCATTTTGGTGAGCAAGGTGACGTTGTTTCCCTCATGAGAGATCTTGAGGGTGTCCCAGATCTGCTTGGCATTGTCCAAGCCGCTCATCCTTGTGATACTCGTCCCTGCACAAAGAGGCTAGCAACACAGTAGTAGCTTGTGCATTTTTATGAATCTGTTCATTAATAAACACAGGGCTATCCGAGCTATCAAATTTCATTCCACTTTCCACAATCTCCCAAATGCTTGGATGGAGAGAAAACAGGTGAGTACGCATTTTGTGGCTCCAAAATCCGTAATCCTCTCCATCAAAGTGAGGGGGCTTGCCAAGTGGAATGGGGAGCAATTGAGCATTTGAACTATGCGGGATGCGCGAATAATCGAAAGAAAAGTTTGAGTTAACCGTCTTTCGTCTATCGTAGTCGTCGTCGTCCTTTTGGGAGGAGGAAGATTCGTCGTTGTCGTAATAGACAATTTCCTTGATGCGCCTTGTCTTCTTCTTCCTCCCGTCTTTTCTTTTGTGGCCCGAGCCTGAGTCGGTGGGCCTGTCATCATTGGGCTTGTTGACGAAGGACTCCTTCTCCTTGTCGTTGATCACCATCCCCTTGCCTTTAGGATCCATCTCTTCAGGCGGTTAGTCCCTTTCTTGAAGAGAACGGCTCTGATACCAATTGAGAGCACCTAGAGGGGGGGGTGAATAGGTGATCCTGTAACACTTCAAAAACTTAAGCCACAAAACTTGGTTACTTGTTAGCACAGTAATATGCCAAGTGGCTAGAGAAGGATCTCAACACAACACAATAACCAAGAGATATCAATCACAGAGATGGCACAGTGGTTATCCCGTGGTTCAGCCAAGACCAACGCTTGCCTACTCCACGTTGTGGCGTCCCAACGGACGAGGGTTGCAATCAACCCCTCTCAAGTGGTCCAAAGACCAACTTGAATACCACGGTGTTTCTTTGCTTCTCTTAATCCCGTTTGCGAGGAATCTCCACAGCTTGGAGCCTCTCGCCCTTACACAAGATGTTCACGAAGAATCACAGAGCAAGGGAGGGATTAGCAACTCACACACGACACAAAGATCACAGCGAATACGCACCCGCAAAACCCAGACTTGAGCTCAAGAGACTAGCACACTAGAACGGAGCTCAAATCACTAAAATGTCGAACAAGTGTGCGAGAATGAAGTGTGAGTGATCAATGATGCTCAAAGGATGCTTGGTGTTCTCCTCCATGCGCCTAGGGGTCCCTTTTATAGCCCCAAGGCAGCTAGGAGCCGTTGAGCACAAGTTTGGAAAGCCATTCTTGCCTTCTGTCATCGGGGGCACCGGACAGTCCGGTGCACACCGGACACTGTCCGGTGCCCGATTTCCTTCCTTAAATATCGAAGCCGACCGTTGGCAGCCTGAGAGCCGTTGGCGCACCGGACATGTCCGGTGCACATCGGACAGTCCGGTGCCGTCTTCTAGCCGTTGGCTCGGCCACGTGTCCCGCGCAGATTGCGCGGCCGACCGTTGGCCCGGCTGACCGTTGGCTCACCGGACAGTCCGGTGCACACCGGACAGTCCGGTGAATTTTAGCCGTACGTCGCCGGTGAATTCCCGAGAGCAGCCACTTCGCTCGAGCCAGCCTGACGCACCGGACACTGTCCGGTGCACCACCGGACACTGTCCGGTGCACACCCGGACAGTCCGGTGCATGCAGACTCAGCAGATTCTTGGCTGCTCGAGCCAAGATATTTCCAATTGGATTTTTCCTGTTTCCAGCACTTAGACACAATACATTAGTCCATAAAACAATGTACTAAGTCTGAGAAACATACCTTAATTCTTGATTTGTACCTTGTCCACCTTTTTACACTTAGGCACTTGTGTTGGACACTAAATCACCAAAATACTTAGAAATGGCCCAAGGGCACATTTCCCTTTCAATAGCTCGGCTGGGTGTGGTCCGGTTCCCCCATAGCACGGACGGAACTCGTTGACCCAATTTGCACCATGCATTTTCAAGCAGTCATAGGTGCGTGTCTTGAGTCCCCTGAGGATTTCTGCGTTTGCCCTCTCCGCCTGGCCGTTGCTTCTAGGATGAGCCACAGACGCAAAGCAAAGCTGGGTACCGATGCCCTCGCAATACTTCTCGAAGAGCCGACTTGTAAACTGGGTCCTGTTGTCCGTAATGATATGGCTTGGGACCCCAAATCTACAGACAATCGACCTGAGGAAAGCAACGGCAGCACCTGGGTGATGCTGACCACAGGGGTGACCTCTGGCCACTTGGTGAACTTGTCGATGGCCACGAAGAGGAAACGGTACCCACCGACAGCTCTAGGGAATGGTCCCAGGATATCCACCCCCATACGGCGAATGGCCAGGAGGGTGGAATCATCAAAGACTAAGCTGGTGTGTGTATCTGCTTTGTATGGAACTAACACGCCTTGTAGGACTTTACCATCTTAGCTGCATCCTGGAGGGCGGTTGGCCAGTAGAAGCCATGCCGGAAGGCCTTACCGACCAGCGTGCGGGATGAAGAATGACTTCCGCACTCACCTCCATGGATCTCTGTGAGTAACTCATGACCCTCCTCCTGTTAGATGCACCGCATGAGAATGCCGTTGGCGCCACGGTGGTAGAGATCCCCTTCCACCACCGCGTATCGTTTAGCCAATCGCACTATGCGCTCTGTGGACACATGATCTTCAGGAAGGATATTTTCCTTCAGGTAGTCCCAGATTTTGGAGATCCATGCATCGAGACCACTCTGAGATACTGGTTGTGGCGCTAAGAGGTTGGCGGGACCCCCTATAGCACACACAATCTTTGGTGGGTTCTGCAGATGTAACGCCACCGGGACCGCTAGCTTTGAGGTGCTAGTCTCACCCCTTCGCCCAGTTCGGCAGGCTGGGCGGTAGGTCTCAGCAGCCGTCTCTCGAAGACGCCCTTGGGCATGGGTGCCCAAGTTGATGCTCTCATGGAGAGTTCATCTGCCGTTGAGTTGTCAGCCCGAGGAACATGTTGCATTTCCAGGGCCGTGAAGTCCTTTTCCAGCTTCCTTACGTGGAGGAGGTAAGCTGTGAGTCTAGGCTCGTTGCAGCTACATTCCCCGCGGACCTGTTTAATGATCAGCTGGGAGTCCCCCTTCATGAGGAGTTGGTGGATCCCTAGGGATAGGGCCGCAGACAAGCCGAAGATCAGCGCCTCGTACTCTGCCATGTTGTTGGTGGCCTTGAACTCGAGGTGCACCATGTACTTGACTTGATCTCCGCTTGGGTCGACGAGGACCACCCCAACACCGCCACCTTGCGGGCGGGCGCACCTGTCGAAGAAGAGTGTCCAGTGGGGCTCGGTGAAGACCGGGACCCTGGGCTCCGTAGGTGTGGGGTCCGAATCGAGATCCAGACCCCTAGGAGCGCTCGGGGGAGGGGTCCACTCCACGATGAAATCAGCCAGGACTTGGCTCTTGACAGCGTGGTGAGGCTAGAAGTCCAGCTAGAACTCAGCAAGCTCCACGGCCCACTTGGCGATGTTGCCTGTGGCATTAGAGTTGTGGAGGATGGCTCTTAATGGGAAGGAGGTCACCACCACAACCCTGTGTGCCTGGAAATAGTGGCGCAGCTTCCTGGACGCAACAAGCACATCATAGAGAAGCTTGTGCGTCTCAAGGTACCTGGCCTTTGCTTCATGGAGGACCTCGCTGACGTAGTAGACCGGCCTTTGTACGGTCCGAACCCCTACGGTTGGCCCCGGGTCCTCAAGGTCCATGGTGGTTGAACCACCACCTTCTCCTGGGGGAGCCTCCTGACTCCCCTGGGAGTGTTGCTCCATCTTTTCGACGACTAGCACCATGCTCATCGCCTTTGCAGCCACTGCAATGTACAAGTACAGCGGATCCCCTGGCTCTGGAGCTATTAGTATCGGTAGGGACACAAGGTGCTGCTTCAACTCTTGGAAGGCTCGCTCTGCCTCCTCGGTCCAAGTGAATGGGCCGGACTTCCGTAGGATCTTGAAGAAGGGTAGCGCCCTCTCAGCTAGCCGTGAGATGAAGCGGCTAAGGGCGGTCAGGGACCCCGTAAGCTTCTGGACGTCCTTGACCCGGGCTGGAGGCCTCATCGCCTCAATTGCCCTGATTTTCTATGGGTTTGCCTCAATGCCCTGGTGCAAAACGAGGAATCCCAGCAACTTTCCTGTGGAGACGCCAAAGACGCATTTGTCCGGGTTCAGCTTCGTGCGCGTTGCCCGCAGCTTATCAAAGACCAGGGTGAGGTCTTCCACCAGAGTTGACCCTCTCTTAGTCTTGACCACGATGTCATCGACATATATCTCTATCATGTCCCTAATTAGGTCCTCGAAGGTCTTACTCATCGCCAGTACAAATGTTGGCAAGGCGTTCTTCAGACCGTAGGGCATGACAACATAACAATAAAGCCCATCCACTGTTACAAAAGCGGTATGCCTCCTATCTTCCCTAGACATCTGGATCTGATGGAAACTAGAGTAAGTATCTAAGAAGGACAAGAGGTCACACCCGGAGGTAGAGTCCATGATTTGATCTATGCGTGGAAGTGGATACGGGTCCTTGGGACAAGCCTTATTAAGGCTAGTGTAGTCGATGCACATCCGAAGCTTTCCGTTCGCCTTTGGAACGATGACTGGGTTGACCAGCCATACTGGGTGATGAACCTCTTCGATGAAGCCAGCATTTAGCAGCTTCCGAACCTCCTCACGGATGAAGTCCTGCCGCTCCATGGACTGTCTCTGAGGCTTCTAACTCACCGGTTTAGCATCAGGGTGGATCTTTAGATGGTGCTCAATCACCTCCCTAGGGATCCTAGGCATCTGCAACGGTTCCCATGCGAAAACGTCGACATTTGCCCAGAGGAAGGCGACGAGCGCGAGTTCCTATTTCTCCCCTAGATTGCCCGCGATGCGGGTGGTCTGGAAAGAATCCGCGCCGACCTGGATGGTATTGACGGGGACGTCGTTTGCTCTGGAAGGTTGTACCTTTGGCACCTTGGTAGGCACCTTGGTACCGGAGGCCGAGGGGTCCCTCCCTCCGTCGTCTGGGCGACCAGTTTCTGCCGCCAGGGCATGCAGCTTCTCGACAGCCGCAAGCGCAGCGGCACGGTCGCCCCGCACGGTGAGGACCCTAGCTGGGACGACATCTTGAGGACCAAATACCCGTAATGGGCAATGGCCATGAACCGGTACAGTGCCGGCCTACCAATGATGGCATTGAAGGGGAGGTTAACCTCCGCGATGTCGAACTGGACGTTCTCGGTGCGGAAGTTCTCCTCGGTCCCAAATGTAACCGGGAGTGCGATGCTCCCAAGGGGATACACTGGTTATGGGCTCACTCCGGAGAATGGACGAGAGGGTCCCAGTCGAGACCCCAGAATCTGTAGCTGCTTGAATGCAGCATTGCTGATGACGTTGAGCCCAGCCCTACCGTCAATCAGAACATGGTGCAGCCGCATGTTGGCGATGACATGGGCGGTGATGAGTGGTAGTATACCGGCCCCTGCCATGTTGTCGAGGCAGTCAGATGCCCCGAAGGAGATAGTGGTGCCCCTCCACCGCTGATGTGGAGCAGCCTTTGGGACCCCTAGGACCGTCGAAAGGACCTCTCGGCGCAGGGATTTGACGTTCCTGCAGGAGGTGAGCTCCCAGCTCCCGCTGTACATCATGTACAACTTCTTGCGGCGGTCGCTGTTGCCACCGGAATCAGAGTCTCCAGTGAAAACGTCCTTGAGGACCCCCTCGGGGGACTGATACTCGAGGTCCTGTTCTCCCGCAGTCGCATCACCTTCGTTGACCTTCTCCTTGCTAGGTCGGCGACGAGGTGGTGAACCATCCCTGGAGGCCTGCTCGCGTCGCTCACTAACACGCTTCACGAGCTTGATGATCTCGTGGCACTCTGATGCGCTATGGCGACTGTTGGGATGCACAGGGCATGAGCCACTGTTGCCACCCTGTGGCCGTGGGCGCTTGTTGTGCTCGTTCCGGCCCCTAGTCGCCAACGTGACAGTATGGGTTTTAGTGTGTTGTTAATTTTCAGCATTGATATTATTTGTGCCTAGTTATTTCTTACTATTGTGCAAGCTGATTATTTAAGTTCATTATTGTTCCTTAATTCTTATGCACACTGTTTTGATCTTAATATTCATGCTTGAATTCTAGGCTCATAATATTTGTTCTAAAACCCTGTTTTGGTAAGATAGTACTGTCACGTTAGTCGAGGATCTTTGATCACCCTTTAGCGTTGGAGGGCTGTCTTGTGCAGCAACCCGCTATTTTGAGAGCATTACTTCAAGATAAACAATTATGTTTATTTGTTTAATCTGCCTTCTTCATCTGCAAGCCATGTTTAATGGTGAAATGGACCTGTGTAGCTATTTTACATGTTTACATGTCTTAGAATTGCTACTGTTCATTGCTGCTATAATTTCATATGGTATTTATCTGAGTTATATGATTATTTTATTCGGAATTAGAATATTTAATTTATTTAAATATGAAGGAAGCATGTCACTTATTTCTCTAAATTTACAACAATTATTACGTAGTATTAATTAACTGCTTCAAGCAATCACCTGGAAGAACCTTACTAGTGGTCTGTCTGTCATATGCTGTGTGGACTGACAGCAGCGTGTCCAAAAACATCTTTAATAGACTAGCTAAATAGTTTGTCAAGCTAAATTTTAGCTATTTAATAATAAAATTGCTCTCCACCATGTAACTTGTCAAGTTATCTGGTTCTCTAAATTGACTCTCTCACTAGCTAAATTTGACTAGCAACTCTCGCTAGCCAAGCTAACTTATATGTTGAAAAGTCTGTTAGAATGAGATATTATATATAGAGTTTAATCTTTATATAGAGATAAATAAAGAGTCAAATAGAGAGTTAAAAATAAAGAGTCTCTTGAAGATGTTAAGTCTTTGAAGATGCTCTAAGCTCACCCCATTTGACAGCCAAACCAACCAAAAAGATGGCCTAGCACATGGTACATCCACGTCGTAGAGTGGGCCCGTTGCGTTGATCCATCCATGGCCCTGCACTGATGATGAAGGCGAACACATCTTCATCTTATCTAATGGAAAAGAGCATCTGTCAATGCCGGTGTCACACGGGTGGGGTGACAGAGAAGGACATGGCTGGCATTCAGGCTGTGAAATACTCCGATCCTCCAGGACAAACAAAGCCATCATCATCATCATCATATGATGGAAGAGACAAAACAAAACAAAACAGTATGGGCTGCACGCAACGCAACGCAAGCAAGCATTGCTATGCTGAAATGAAAGAAGCAACCATACACCATGCCATGCACTAGCAGATCGTCTTCCGTAGACTGACAGGACGGTGGATGCTCTGAATATGGACGACACGGTATCCAGATATGACTGTCTGATCTGAGCGGCGTACGTGCCGACATGCACGGAGTTCTGCAATGGATCCTCTCTGTAAGACGGATGGGGTAATACAATGTTCATATAATTTGATTTGACTTTAATCTGTAGCCGCCGCTTCTATAAAATATTTTACTCCTATAAATTATAGTTGCAGCAGTCTGGAACACCGATTTTAATCTGAAGCCAACAACCTGAGTGACGATAGGCATCGTATTATAAAGATATTGACCCATGGCTGAAAAGTTAGGCAAGCAGACAGACAGACAGTGCACCTGTCATATGATGATGTTTATTCAGAGCCAGTTCAAGGGGCGTTTGCTCTGTCAGTGATCGGTCCATGCATGTGTCTGCTGATTTCTTGGCCTTCAGTTGTTTCATTTTCACATAATAATATCTTAACGTGTCATCTATAAACATCTTTTCCTCTAAGTCAGTCTAAGTGCACATGTGAAATTATGATTACTTTTATAATAATCTGTCATTTTTTTAAAATATATATATATATATATATATACCACATCTTGTCTACCAAAGGTGGTGGATGATTTGAAAAATAATAGAAAAAAATAACGCTAGAAGGAGGGCTTGAACCTCCGACCTTGTGGTTAACAGCCACACGCTCTAACCAACTGAGCTATTCCAGCTAATGCGATTTAACTCTTCTCTTTCTGTATCTAAAGTAATGAAATATCTTTTTTTTTGGACAAAGCTGAGTAGGAAAAGCATCTAGACTAGAAACATGGAAGGAACAGCATATATATATATATCCGGGGTTCCAGTTGAATGGATCATAGATTCTTCATAGTGTAAGGTACAGAATAGGCAGCCAAGAGCAGCTGCTCCTCAACACAAGGAAGGTCCATTCAAGTATATACCAGCCAAAGACGATCATGCTTCCTGCTAGTTTTGTCTACCTGCTCCTCCACAGCGAGCGCGCTAGTTCCTGGAGCTGGAGCTGGAGCCAAAGACGGATTCCATTATCCAATCCAATGCCAACAAACATTCAGTTACTGTACAAGACATTTAGAATGTTTGTCAGCAGTGGCTAGAACTAGAAGCATGCAGTTTTGTGTGAAAAAACAGGACTCGGTTCGTTTATTAATGAAATGAGATGTCCACAAAGATCGACAAGCAAAACGATTCAAGTCCATGCGTGTTTACATCTCAATATAGTACTTGCATAAATCACGGCTCGAGAGAAGATGATAATGTTGGAGAATAATGTGACAAGAACCGATCCAGGTGCACCAGTCAACAATGCTTGCTGAAACATGAAGCCATGGAGCCAAGACAAAGATGCTGCTGCTGCTCTCTCTCAAGTCTGAACGAAACAGCTAGCCAGTCACCTGAACCGTGATGATGAAAATTACACGAAATTACGATCGACAGAGCAGACAGGGGAAAAAACAGTGCTGCTCCATCGTTTTGCATTTGCTTTCTCTTTCCATGACTACCTGCAGGCTGCAGTCCCGGCCGGCCCTGGCCCTGGCTGGCCTGGCCCTCTATTACTCGCAGCTCCATACTTTTGCCCCCGCCGCCGTACGTACAGTACACCAACATGGCATTGAGAGGAGGTGTATAAAGCAGACAGATGCTCCTGCAACCTGCACAAGGATCAGTAACTGCCTCTCTGGAACGGAAGAGCAGAACAAGGAGACAGAAAAAGAAGATGAAAGCACTCTCTGGACACCATCACGGCAGACGTGAGAGACAGACAGAGCTCATGTAGTTCATGCAAGAACCCCCTTTGCCTGCCTACCCACGATCACCCACATTCCGCTCCACGCCTCCACCCACCTTCTCCTGATCTCCTCCTGTCTTCTACTTGCTGCCTGCCGCGCCTCCCTCCCAAAAACCCTCAACCAAAACCCCACCGCTGGCTTCCACCGCCACCCGTCGCGACGTTGCCTCACCCCAGACGCCCGCCCGCACCGCGCCAGCCCCGCCGCTCCTTGGTAAGCGCCTCGATCGCCGCCGCCCTCCACCGTCCGTACATTAGTTTCCTACTTCTCTCCATGCGTCGTGTACGTCCCAACTCCCAATGACACTCCACTACTCCCTCGCACTGATCGGCTCCCGTTTCGCTCTTCCTTCCTTCCTTCCCACTTTCCCAGGCGTGTCCCGCTACATGGCGTCGCCGCCGCTTCCCGGAAAGGACGCTGCTTTCGGGTCCGGGACCACGGTGCGGCGCCCGGGGAGGCTGCGCGTCATGCACCCGCACGTGGCGGAGCTTCTCCGAAGCCCGTGCCGGCACGCGCGTCCGGCAGCGGCGCCGCAGGCGCAGGTCCCCGAGCGCGCGAGGTACGCGTGCGCGTTCGAGGACGACGGTGGCGTCGCGGCCCCCGGCCGCCTCGTGTGGGCCAAGGTCAGGAACCACCCGTGGTGGCCAGGGCAGGTGTTCGACGCGGCGGATGCGTCGGCGGTTGCGCGGGCGCGGCGCAGGCTGCGCCGCGCCGTCCTCGTCGCGTACTTCTGGGACAGGACCTTCGCGTGGACCGACGCCGCGGCGCTGCTCCCGCTCCGCGCCGGCTTCCCGCGCCTCGCCGCCGTGGCCCCCGTCGCCGCCGCCGTCGACGCCACGCTGGCCGAGGTCGCGCGCCGCGTGCTCGCCGGCCTCTCGTGCTGCTGCGGAGGCGGCGGGGATAACGAGGCCACAGCCAGCACGCAGACGATCAACAACGCCGGCGTCCGTGACGGCGCGTCCGGGGCGGCGGTGGACGCGGCATTCGCCAGGCGCACGCTCCAGGCCGAGGCCCTCCTCGGGTACCTCTCCGCGCTGGCCACCAGCCCGCGGGCCTGGGGCGACAGGGTGGACCTCGCCGTCGCCGCGGCGCAGCTCGGGGCGCTCGCCCGGTGGAAGGGCTCGGCGAGGAGCCTTCCCGAGTACACGGTCGTCCACGGCATCGATGGTGCCGTCGCCGCCGCCCCTGGGAGAGCCAAAGCCAAGCGGAGGAGGCCGCCGTCGACCGGAGTTGACGGTCTTGCTCCTGCCAAACGGAGGGTGGGCAGGAACACTCATATCGCTGCGACAAAAGGGAATGCAGCCTGTGACACCGGCGACTACGAAGCGCTCGAGCTGGAGGATCTCCCGCTGCGCACACCGGCCCAGCAGACGCCCACGCCCACGAGGATCGGAAAGCTCATGAGCCGCGCCGCGCAGAACATGTCGCTCTCGCCGGTGGTCCTCAGGGTCAGGGCCACGGCGGCCAACGGCGGCAACTGCGCTCCTTCTCCACCTTCGGCGGCTGTACTGTCAGCGCCACACATGGTGAGGTGCGCGGTAGCGGCAGCACACGAGCAGCTTCCTCCGGCGCGCAAGGACGGCAGTGGTGACCACAAAGCCGAGGCCGGGGCTGGGCTCGTGCTCAACTTCAGCAGCGCACACGCCGTGCCTTCCGCGCGTCACCTGGCCACGGTCTTCAGCCGGTTCGGGCCTGTCAAGGAGGTCCAGACAGATAACTCTACCGCTCTGGTGGTCTTCGACAGTGGTGCGCATGCTGATGAGGCGTTCTCGGGCGCCTGCCGAGATCGGCTCGATCAGCGCGTCCCTCGTCAGCTTCCGTGTCACTTCTTCGCTTCCTGCCGCACCAGGTGATCCTGCTGCACGGCCTCAGACTCAGAACATGCCGTCGGACGCCTCGCCTGTTGAAGCGCTTAGGTAGCTCCTTCGGCCGTTAATATATGAGAATGCAGCTTCATCATCATCTGTTCATGTACTCTCGTGTTTACTTTGGCTAGTAATAATAACAAATTAGAGCATGTTCTTTTTTCTTCAGATGATGGTGACCAGGAGGCAGGGAAGAGGTTGCTCGTTCGATCATCCTATGCATCTCGAACTTTTGGGTTGGGTTGCCACTTGCCAGGGTGATGGTAGTTCGTGAGAGGAGTTTTTTTTTAATCAAAGCTGAACTTGGGTTGGCTTTATAATATGCACTAGCAGTATATCCTTTTTGGCTGTCGTCTACATTTGAATTTATATATGCAGCAGATGGTGCAAAAACATCCCAAGTGGTGATGTTTTATGCTTTTTTATATACAATAAGGTCACATACATCTTTGACTTGAATGTTTTGGGTTCTTAGTGGTTTTTGATGCCAACAGATCATTCTGTTAGCTAGAAGGAATATCTGTTCAAAATGCAACCTTTATTTCAGGCGCCCGGAACCTAGACCTAGCAGAGTTCGCATGTTTGAGCTTCTTTCTCATTACCTCCTGCATGCGACCAAGAAACGGATATACCAACGACGAAAACCTAACAGATTAATTACTGAACTGATGTGATCTTTCGAGGAAGCTTGATATATAAACTGCTGGCAGGTAATTGACACTTGGCAATTCGTCGTCTACATTGGTATCGCGTTGCTGCCAAGCATTAGCAAGATGCAGATAAGTATATTCATCAAAAGAACAGGCCTGTGCCCAGTGGTATAGTTTTGCTATGCTAACAAACCTTACGTGCGACAGTCAGCTTGTGATCACGTGAGGGGCTCAAGTGCTGAATTGTATGAATGCCCGCCGCTCCTCTCTTCCGAACTCTTTGTCAATGTCTCCATGAACTGCAAGTTGTTACAGTTCAGCTCTTAATATTAGTTAGTTAGACTTCAAGGAATGTACACGGCGTTCTTCCACGGATGAGGCCGCCGGTAAGGATGTAAAATTCAGGTAAATTTTCGGTACCGTTTACCAGATTTTTCCGACCGTTTTCAGATTTTTCGGGATATACGGAAAACGGGACGGAAACGAGATGTGTTATTAGAAAACGGTACGGTAAACGATGAGACATATTTACCGTCCGTTTTCGGAATTCTTGGGAAAATCCGGTATTTTCCCGTATTTTAACCGTATTTTCCCGGTCCACAAAAAAAACAAAGGAGGCAAGAACTATACCCGTTAGGGTTTAGAGATTAGGGTTTTAGATGTCATAGAAGATATATCAAGTGATCTAGACGACATGCCACATGATTTCTAGTTTATGTATCGTGTGTTTAAGACTTATATACTATGTGGTTAAAACTTCAGTGAACATGTATGATCATTTATGTGTGGTCATGACTATGTATTGTATATTTGTGTGGTTGAGACTTGTATGTGAATGTGAATGAACAATCGTGTTTTAAGACTTATGTGTTGTGTGTTAAAATTTAAGAGTGGACGTGTATGAGTGTATAACAAATTATATGTGGACAAGATTGTGTTTTGTGTACTTTTGTGAATGAGACTTGTATGTGGATGTGAATGAACATCTGTGTGGTTAGGATTTGTTTATTGTGAGCTTTTCTGATTACAGTTACCGTTTCCCGATCAATTTTGAGCTATTTTGCTCGGATTTATCCGTTTTCGATATACCGGAATTTACTGGCCGTTATCCGTTTCCGACTTTCCCGTTTACCGATTCCGACCGAACAAAAAAATATGCGGGTAAAAATGGTGAGAGGTTTTTTCCGACCGTTACCGGCCGTTTTCACCCTTAGCCGCCGGGTTCGTAGCAATCCAGGGAAAAAGTTTGTTAGGATGTTGCTCGACCATTGCAATCCCACGCCGGCACCTTGTAACACATTCCTAGGCCAGTCCGCCCAAAGCCCACCATCAACAGCGTCGGCCGTTCATGTGCTCGTGGGTAGCCTATTCAGATGGCCACCTCGCACTCAAAATCTAGGCTGAGAGAGGAGGGAGGCCTGCCCTTATAAGTGCATCATGGCCCCCTTGGCTAGGCAAGGTGGTATTAACCCAAGGCGTGCATACCGGTCCCTTACATCCTACCCCTCTAAGAGGCCCAAAGCTCTCCCAGGCAGCAGCGACAATGTGGGCTCCGATATCAATTGTAACGCACCCCCTAGGCCAGTCCGCCCAAAGCCCACCATCGACAGTGTCGAGCGTTCATGCGCTTGTGGGCAACCTATTCAGACGGGCACCTCACACTCAAAACCTAGGCTAAGAGAGGAGGGAGGCCCGAATTATGAGTGCACCACGACACCCTTGGCTAGGCAAGGTGGTACTAACCCAGGGCGTGCATACCGGTCCCTTACATCCCACCCCTCTAAGAGGCCCAAAGCTCTCCTAGGCAGTAGTGGCAATGTGGGCTCCGATACCAATTGTAACGCACCCCCTGGGCCATTCCGCCCAAAGCCCACCATCGACAGTGTCGGGCATTCATGCGCTCGTGGGCAGCTTATTCAGACGGGTACCTCGCACTCAAAACCTAGACCGAGAGAGGAGGGAGACCCGCCCTTATAAGTGCACCACGACCCCCTTGACTAGACAAGGTGGTACTAACCCAGGGCGTGCATACCGGTCCCTTACACACCTTGCCCATAAAAGCAGCCACAACTTCGGCTTAGTCACACTAGGTGCCAAGCACAACCACCGCCACCGAGAGCTCACATACAGAGAGAGATCGGGGAGAGGTAGAGGAAGAGTTGAAAGTCGCCTAGAGGGGGGTGAATAGGCGAAACCTGAATTTTATGAACTTTAAACACGCACTATGTCTGGGTTAGTGTAGAATTAATTTGGAGT
This sequence comes from Zea luxurians, assembly GCA_029449295.1. Taxonomy (NCBI): domain Eukaryota; kingdom Viridiplantae; phylum Streptophyta; class Magnoliopsida; order Poales; family Poaceae; genus Zea; species Zea luxurians. The sequence goes on along the minus strand of JAOPSE010000012.1, from coordinate 8,685,928 downwards.
GCGGAAGATAGTTCTCCTTGCTAGGAGTTGCTCAATCAATACGGATAACTTAGGGAGCCAACTCAAATCAATATGAGCAAGGGAACTTTAGAGAGAGGAAGGGAGAGGAAACAAATCGAGTGGAGATTAACACAAATGAACACGACAATTTGTTTACCGAGGTTCAGTTCCAAAGAACCTAGTCCCCATTGAGGAGGCCACAAAGGCCGGGTCTATTCCAACCCTTTCCCTCTCTCAATCGGTCACTCAGACCGGTCGAGTGCTTTTTTTCTCAATCTCACGGGTCACTAAGACCCCGCAAGGATCACCACACAATTAGGTGTCTCTTGCAAGCTTTACCAAAACACTTAGAGAGATGAAGAAAGCACGATTAAGAAAACCAAGCAATAAGAGCAACAAATGAAACACGAATCATACTCTCTCAAGTCACTAATTACTAATGACCACTTGTATCAATTGTGGAACCAACTGAAAGTAATTTTAAGTATATATGATTGCTTTCTTCTAGTTTAACATTTTGGACCACATTTGCACCACTTTGCTTGTTTTTGCAAATCTTTTGAAAAAAGTATTTTTCAAATTGTTTTGCAAATAGACAATAGTATAAGAGTATGATTTCAAAAAGCATTTTCAAGATTTTGAAAATTCTCCCCTTGTTTCAAATGTTTTTCCTTTGGCTAAATAAAAACTCCTCCTAAAGAAGTTCTCCCCTTAGCTGTCAAGAGGGTTTTTGTAATTGAAATAATTTCTTCCCCATTGTGAAATAGTTTTTGAAAATTTGAAAATAGGTGGGTGGTGGTGCGGTCCTTTTGCTTTGGGCCTATTACTTTCTCCCCCTTTTGAGAGCACCTAGAGGGGGGGTGAATAGGTGATCCTGTAAAACTTGAAACTTAATGCCACAAAACTTGATTAGGAGTTAGCACAATAATGCCAAGTGGCTAGAGTGGAGTCTTAGCAAAAACACAATAACCACAAAGAGATCAACACAGAGATAGACACAGTGGTTTATCCCGTGGTTCGGCCAAGTACAAAACTTGCCTACTTCCACGTTGTGGCGTCCCAACGGACGAGGGTTGCAATCAACCCCTCTCAAGCGGTCCAAAGACCCACTTGAATACCACGGTGTTTTGCTTAGCTTTACTATATCCCGCTTGCGAGGAATCTCCACAGCTTGGAGTCTCTCGCCCTTACAAAGATGTTCACAAAGAAGCACGGAGTAAGGGAGGGATGAGCAACTCACACAAGACACAAAAATCACAGCAAATACGCACACACAAGACCCAGACTTGAGCTCAAAAGACTATCACTGATGTTCTCACTGGAACGGAGCTCAAATCACTAAGAATGTCGAACAAGTGCGCAAGAATGAAGTGTGAGTGATCAACAATGCTCTAAGGATACTTGGTGTACTCCTCCATGCGCCTAGGGGCCCCTTTTATAGCTCCAAGGCAGCTAGGAGCCGTTGAGAGCAATCCAGGAAGGCAATTCTTGCCTTCTGTCGTCTGGCGCACCGGACAGTCCGGTGCACCACCGGACACTGTCCGGTGCGGATTTGTTTCCTTATTTGGCGAAGCCGACCGTTGCAGATTCAGAGCCGTTGGCGCACCGGACACTGTCCGGTGCACACCGGACAGTCCGGTGCCCCAATGTGACCGTTGGCTCGGCCACGCGTCACGCGCGAAATCCTCGGCTGACCGTTGGCCCGGCTGACCGTTGGCTCACCGGACAGTCCGGTGCACCACCGGACAGTTCGGTGATTTTTAGCCGTTCGCCGTTAATCACTTCCTAAGAGCGACAAGTTTGCCTGTGAATGGCTCACCGGACAGTCCGGTGCACCACCGGACAGTCCGGTGATTTATAGCCGTACACCGCCGTCGAAGTCCCGAGAGCAGCAAGTTCGCTAGAGCCAGCCTGGCGCACCGAACACTGTCCGGTGCACCACCGGACAGTCTGGTGCACCCAGACCGAGCTGACTTTGGCTGAACAGAGCCATCTCTTTTCCAATTCGATTTCTCCTGTTTCCAGTACTTAGACACAATACATTAGCTCTTAAAACAATGTACTAAGTCTAGAAACATACCTTTACTTTTGATTTGCACTTTGTCCATCACTTGGGATACTTTAACACTTAAGCACTTGTGTTGGCACTCAATCACCAAAATACTTAGAAATGGCCCAAGGGCACATTTCCCTTTCAATCTCCCCCTTTTTGGTGATTTATGCCAACACAACATAAAGCAACTAGAACAAGTGCAATATCAATGCAAATGAAAACTCAAAATTGTTTTGATTCAAATTTGGCATATATGGATCACTCTTTGCCACCACTTGGTTTGTTTTTGCAAATCAAACTCAATTTCCTATCTCTAAGTCAAGTTCACTTGTAGAGACATAAAGAGAGGTATTCCAAGAGAAATTGATCAAAGATTCAAAAACTCCCCCTTTTTCCTATAATCAAACATTCTCCCCACAGGAGACCAACTTTTGACAAAGAGAAACAACAAGAGAGTTTTGACAAACCAAAAGCTCTATTCTACTATTTTCAAAATTTCTCAAGTGGTAGCTGATCCATTTATTGCTTTGGCCTTATTTTCTCCCCCTTTGGCATCAAGCACCAAAACGGGATCAATCTTGGCCCTTAAACCTCATTGCCTCACCAAAATCTTCACATAAGAGTACAAAGGCAATAAGGACATGAAGATGAACTTGGAATTAGTTACCCTCTCATCGGAGTGCAGTGGAAGTCTTGCATGGTCCAAGTCCACCTTTTCCCTTTCAATCTACCTTTGAGACTAAATCAAGCAAACTCAAGCACACGGTTAGTCTCAAAGGGTCAAGCTATAGCACATCTCCCCCTAAATATGTGCATCACTTGCAAAAGGACTTGTGAGGTCCGGGGAGTGATTGTACAACTTGAGCACCACAAGTAAACAACAAAATGCATAAGGAACATGATCAAGGGCATAAACACATGTATGCTATAAATCAATCCAAGTTCCGCGAATCTAAGACATTTAGCTCACTACGCAGCCTGCAAAAGGTCTTCTCATCTAGAGGCTTGGTAAAGATATCGGCTAGCTGGTTCTCGGTGCTAATATAGAACACTTCGATATCTCCCTTTTGCTGGTGGTCTCTCAAAAAGTGATGTCGGATGTCAATGTGCTTTGTGCGGCTGTGCTCAACAGGATTGTCCGCTATGCGGATAGCACTCTCATTGTCACATAGGAGTGGGACTTTGCTCAGATTGTAGCCAAAGTCCTGGAGGGTTTGCCTCATCCAAAGTAGTTGCGCGCAACACTGTCCTGCGGCAACATACTCGACCTCAGCGGTGGATAGGGCAACGGAAGTTTGTTTCTTAGAATTCCATGACACCAGGGACCTTCCTAAGAATTGGCACGTCCCCGATGTACTCTTCCTATCGACCTTACATCCAGCATAGTCGGAATCTGAATATCCAATCAAGTCAAAGGTAGACCCCTTTGGATACCAGATCCCGAAGCAAGGCGTATCGACTAAGTATCTAAGAATTCGCTTCACGGCCACTAAGTGACACTCCCTTGGATCGGATTGAAATCTAGCACACATGCAATACACAAAGCATAATATCCGGTCTACTAGCACATAAATAAAGTAAAGACCCTATCATTGACCGGTATGCCTTTTGATCAACGGACTTACCTCCTTTGTTGAGGTCGGTGTGTCCATCAGTTCCCATCGGAGTCTTTGTGGGCTTGGCGTCCTTCATCCCAAACCGCTTTAGCAAGTCTTGCGTGTACTTCGTTTGGGAGATGAAGGTGCCATCCTTGAGTTGCTTCACTTGGAACCCAAGGAAGTAGTTCAACTCGCCCATCATCGACATCTCGAATTTCTGCGTCATCACCCTGCTAAACTCTTCACAAGACTTTTGATTAGTAGAACCAAATATTATGTCATCGACATAAATTTAGCACACAAAAAGATCACCATCGCAAGTCTTAGTGAAAAGAGTTGGATCGGCTTTCCCAACCTTAAAAGCATTAGCAATTAAAAAGTCTCTAAGGCATTCATACCATGCTCTTGGGGCTTTCTTAAGTCCATAGAGCGCCTTAGAGAGCTTACACACGTGGTCGGGGTACCGTTCATCCTCGAAGCCAGGGGGTTGCTCCACGTACACCTCCTCCTTGATTGGCCCGTTGAGGAAGGCGCTCTTCACATCCATTTGGAACAACCTGAAAGAATGGTGAGCGACATATGCTAGCAAAATACGAATGGACTCTAGCCTAGCCACAGGAGCAAAAGTCTCCTCAAAGTCCAAGCCTGCGACTTGGGCATAACCTTTTGCCACAAGTCGAGCCTTGTTCCTTGTCACCACCCCGTGCTCGTCTTGTTTGTTGCGGAACACCCACTTGGTTCCCACAACATTTTGCTTGGGACGAGGCACCAATGTCCAAACTTCATTATGCTTGAAGTTGTTGAGCTCTTCCTGCATGGCCAACACCCAGTCCGGATCTAGCAAGGCCTCTTCTACCCTGAAAGGCTCAATAGAAGAGACAAAGGAGTAATGCTCACAAAAATTAACTAATCTAGAACGAGTAGTTACTCCCTTGCTAATGTCACCCAAAATTTGTTCGACGGGATGATTCCTTTGAATCGTCGCTCGAACTTGGGTTGGAGGTGCCGGTTGTGCTTCTTCATCCATCACATGATCATCTTGTGCTCCCCCTTGATCACACGCCTCCTCTTGATGAACCTGTTCATCGACTTGAGTTGGGGGATGCACCATTGTTGAGGAAGAAGGTTGATCTTGCTCCAATTGTTCCGTTGGTCGCACATCGCCAATCGCCATGGTGCGTATTGCGGCCGTTGGAACGTCTTCTTCATCTACATCATCAAGATCAACAACTTGCTCTCTTGGAGAGCCATTAGTCTCATCAAATACAACGTCGCTAGAGACTTCAACCAAACCTGACGATTTGTTGAAGACTCTATACGCCTTTGTATTTGAGTCATATCCTAACAAAAACCCTTCTACAGCTTTGGGAGCAAACTTAGAATTTCTACCTTTCTTCACTAGAATATAGCATTTGCTCCCAAATACACGAAAGTAAGACACATTGGGTTTGTTACCGGTAAGAAGCTCATATGAAGTCTTCTTGAGGAGGCAATGAAGGTAGACCCGGTTGATGGCGTGGCAAGCCGTGTGAAAGCATCTAGGCCCCTGGTTGGTTTTAGTGATTAATGACAACGTAATATTATATGTGACTAACGTGTGTTTTGCAGAGACAAATGGTAAGTTAGGTCGCATGACAGGTAGAAGTACTACAACGGTGAAAACAATCCCGGAGATAAGAACTTGAAGCGACGGCTAAAACGACGAAACAAATGGTGAAGGTCTACGGAGTCCGAGTGTCAAGGAGATGTGGACACTCGCGATTTAGTTAGGTCTTTTATTCTCTTTTAGCCGTACTATAAAGAGGGGTTGTCGATGAGTAGTTTGACCAAGAGAGTTCTAGTGTAGTGTTGGTGCACAATCACACTCACATACAGTGCTAGGTGTCACTCTAGAACTCACTCACAAGTTAGAACGAAAACCGATTTTAAAATCAGCTGAAAAACAAGAGTTAGTGTTTCTGGCCCTGGGGCACCGGACTGTCCGGTGCACCCTCTGCCAGGTGGGGCCAGGCTGGTCCGGGGTAGAGGCTTTCCCTCCACAGAAACCCGAGAGCGCAGGTTTCAGAGTTGAATTTTAGTGGCGCACCGGACATCGCACCGGACTGTCCGGTGCATACCGGACAGTGACTGTTCACTGTCCGGTGTGCCATGAGTCCAACGGATAGCTGTCAGAACTAGCCGTTGGAAACGACCGTTGGCGCACCGTTGGCGCACCGGTGGCGCACCGGACTGTCCGGTGCGCCATTGCGCAGTGAGATGCCTGTAACGGCTAGTTGGTGGGTGAGGGCTATTTATACCCCTTCCACCCACCATATTCAATGTCTTGCACTCCACATTTATTCCAGCACATTGCTAGAGCATTGCAAGCACCAAAAGCCTAGTGAGGAGATTAGAGAATCTTAATCAGCGTTTGTTCCTCATTAGCGCTAGCGAGAGCCACCTAGAGCACACACCACTTGCATTAGGCTTCTCTTGGTCAAGCGAAGTCTACGGCTTGTTACTCTTGGTGATCGGCATCACCTAGACGGCTTGGTGGCGTTGGGAGCTCGGTGATCACCGTGAAGATCTTGTTGGTGACCCGACTCAAGTTTGTAAGCGGTCTCGAGGGATCCACCGCGCCGGAGTGGCAAAGGATCATCTCATAGTGAGCACTTGGTTCTTGCGAGGACCAAGGGGGAGCGATACCCTTGCGCGGGTGCTCCAACGAGGACTAGTGGAGAGTGCCGACTCTTCGATACCTCGGGAAAAATTGGAGGAGTCTTCTAAACCTTGCTTTACATTTCGCACTTAATTCAAGCACTTTACATTGTGTATTTGTTTAGCAAGTATTTGAAGTATTGTCTTAGCATTGTTGCATTTCTAGTATTATATTCTTAGTGCTAGTTGTTGGGGTGAAGTTGGGCTCTTGCTTAGCTCTTGCTTAGGTTTTAATTAGTGTTGATTTTTAGAAAAGCCCAATTTTTAGAAAAGCCCAATTCACCCCCCCTCTTGGGCATCGTGATCCTTTCAATTGGTATCAAAGCCTTGTTGCTCATAGAATTAGCTTAACCGCTAGAGTTACGATGTCCGGTGGGGATGGACCTCCTCCCGTTTTTGATGGTGACGATTTTCCTTATTGGAAAATTCGTATGGAAGCATACTTAGAGGCTATAGACATTGGTGTCTATAAAGCCGCCACACAAGGATTCCCCGAACCTAGAGATCGCACAAATCTTGTAGGTGATGAGTTCAATTATGAGAAATGGAATGCTAAGGCCAAAAACACCCTTTTTAGAGGCCTTTGCAAAGATGTGTTCAATAGAGTAAGAAATCATAAAAATGCTCATGATTTGTGGATGGACATTTGTGCTCTACACGAAGGAACTAGAAGTGAGCGTGAGGAGAGATATCACATAGCCATGCGAAAGTTAAATTCTTTTGAAATGCTTGCTAATGAAAATGCCAATGCCATGTACTCACGTCTCAATATTCTTGTAGAGGAAGTTAATGGATTGGGGCTTACTCAAATCTCACAACCGGATGTTGTGAGGAAGATTTTCAGTGTCCTCCCAATAGACAAATATGGACACATTGTCACTGTGCTACATCAAATGGATCTTTCGGTTACCACACCTACACAGATTTTGGGAAAGATCAATGCTCATGAGATGTACATGCACATCAACGACAAAGAAGAATCATCTTCCAAAAGAAAGGATTTGGCTCTCAAAGCAAATCATGAAAGAAAAGGAAAATCCAAAGTACAAATTGAGGAAGAATCCTCAAGTGATGATGATCTTGATGCTAACATTGCCTTGATGGTGAGGAAGACCACCAAGATGCTAAAGAAGCTCAACAGAGAAGGCATCAAATTTGATTCAAGAAAGAAGAAATTCTTTTCCAGCAAAAGAAAGCCCATCTCTGAGATGGATTGCTATAACTGTGGAGAGCTTGGTCATCTTGCTCATCAATGTACCAAGCCCAAGAAGAACAAGTTCAAGGGCAAGAAAGAAGATGACAGCGACGATGAAAAGAAGGAAAAGAAATTTTTCAAGAGGAAAGATGGGAAGCAAAAGAGGTTCCACAAGAAGAAGAATGGAAAGACATACATTGTTGGTGACTGGCTCACTGACATTGAGTCATCAAGTGGATCTTCTTCAAGTGAAGAAGAGAATGATGAAAAAGTTGCCGCCATCGCCGGAGACTTCTCTTCACCACCACCATCGCCATCATCGACTTCTCACCTATGCCTTATGGCTAGGGGTGAACGGAAGGTACAAAATGATATTAATATTACTGATGATAGTGATAGTGATAGCGATAAGGAATTTGCTTCACCTTCATATGATGAGCTAGCTAACTTGCTTAAAAAATATACTCAAATCATTAGAAAGTCAAAGGCTAAATGTGATAGGTTGAAAAATGAAAATGAATCTTTAAATGCAAAATATGACATAGTTATAAAGGCTAGTGATGAAATAAAAGAAGAAAATAAAACTATGTCATCAACTGTAAATGAGCTCACAAACTCCCTAAAAGATGCTAAGGAAAAATATGACAAATTAAATGAAGCTAATAGGGAGTTGCAAAATAGACTAGTAAAGATCAAGGAAGACTATACTCAAATTAAATTTGATCATGACAATCTTCTTGTTGAAAATGAACTTCTATCTTGCAAAACACATGAGGCTATTAACCCTGTTGTTAAGATTGATGTAGCAACCTCATGTGATGATTTGAGTCAAGAAGAGCAAACTAGTCTACATGCTGAATTGACTGAAAAAGTTGAAGTCCTGACATTCGACAACCAAAAATTGAAGAATTACTTGACTGATGCAACTACTAGAGGAAAGGTTGCTATTGAGAACAATGATTTCAACAATGAGTTGGCAGTGGATAATCAAAGGCTTAAAAATGAGGTCAAGAAACTAAAAAGTGAAAATGAACATCTTGCAACAAGTGTGCAAAAGTTCAACAAGGGTCAATACCTTCAAAATGAGCTGCTTATGAACACTGTCATGAAAAACAATAAGAGTGGTATTGGATACAATGCTTTTGTGCAAAAGAAAGCTACCACTCAATACAAGCCAAAGCAGACTCACAGGCCTATCAAATGCTTTGAGTGTGGAAATGAAGGTCATTTTGCCCACAACTGCAAAGCCAAACCACCAACTCCCTTGCCTAAGCACTCAAGACCATTTGCTTTCAATGCTCATTATGTTCTAAGAAAGGTTGCAAATGGAAAGGTCAAATTTACATTCCTAGGTCCACCAAACAAGAGTAGACCTAGACAAATCTGGGTTGCAAAGTCCTTGATTGAGAGAGTTACTGGTCCTATGCAATATAGGGCCCTCAAAACTCAAGCTTGAATTGTCTGTGGATGTAGTTGAACTACAAGACCGGTGGGAGCCATTGGGTTATTGACAGTGGATGCACACAACATATGACAGGCAACCCACGGATGTTCACCTCACTTGATGAGAATGTTGATGGACAAGATAAAATCACATTTGGAGACAATTCAAAAGGAAAAGTGCAAGGACTTGGCAAGGTGGCAATCTCAAATGATTTATCAATATCAAATGTTCTCTTAGTTGCACCTTTGAGCTTCAATTTATTATCAGTGGGTCAACTCTGTGATCTTGGACTTCAATGCTTATTCACTCCAACAGAGGTTATTGTAACAAAGATGGATGATGAGTCAATGGTATTCAAGGGATTTAGATACAACAACCTCTACTTAGTGGATTTCACTTCAGAAGATGCAGACTTAAGAACTTGCCTCTTCACCAAAGCTTCACTTGGATGGCTCTGGCATAGGAGGCTTGCACATGTTGGGATGAGCACACTCAAGAAGGTATTAAAGAAAGACATGGTTAGAGGATTAAAGGATGTGGTGTTTGAAAAAGACAAGCCATGTAGTGCATGTCAAGCTGGAAAGCAAGTTGCTAATACACATCCTACTAAAGCTTTCATGTCAACATCAAGGCCACTGGAACTACTTCATATGGATTTATTTGGACCTACAAATTATGTAAGTGCTGGTGGCAACCTCTACTGTCTAGTGATTGTTGATGACTTCTCAAGATACACTTGGGTGTTCTTTCTCCATGACAAATCTGAAGTTGCATCTATATTCAAGAAGTTTGCCAAGAAAGTGTCGCAGAACCTCCCAAGTTATCGGACCCACATGCACCTGTCCTTGTCTCAAAGACCTCAGACAGCTATGCGTGTGCACCAAACAACTTAACAGGATCTGTCCGAGTGCCCCGAGGACCCCGGATAAACGACTTACCGCCAAGATCGCAGGATTAAGTAAACACAAATCACACACCAACATTTGCAGCGAAAATAAATTCTTTATTGCAAAATGATTACATGTTACAATAAGTTTACATTATACAATTATCGGAGTGATTACAAAAGAAAGTGATTCAAAAGAATTACAATTTAAAATGTATAAAATATTTATAGGTTTTTAAAATACATGCTAGCTTAAATGACAATCCTCAATAAAGAAGCTAAAGATGGGATACACCTATATAAGAAGGCCGAGCCCACCGGCACTTAGCAGCATCCACAACAGAATAAAATTATAACCTGAAAAACAACAGGGAATAAAACCCTGAGTACGCAATTACTCAGCAAGACTTACCCGACTAAAGAAAAGACTCTCAAGGGTATGCTGGTTTATTGGGAATCAAGGTAAAGCTTATCAAATTTCAAAGACTCATTTTTGCAGAAGAGCTTACTAGTAGTGGATCCTTATGCTAAAATTTTACTTCACAGGTTAAGTACTTTACCTGAATCTAGATTTTCCTAATCTAGAGCATTCACTTGTCCTACACTAACTTTATTTTAGCATCTTTAGTTTCACTTGTTATCTACGATGCAGGGCAGTGATCCAGTCTTCATATCCGAGAAGTTCGGCGATCCGAATCGATTAATACTCAGCTGAGGATCTCCAACCACACGACATATGTAGCACTTAACCCTTGCATATGTCAACTCGCCCACGGGTTTCTCAAGACCAGAACGGGTTCACGCGACCCGAGAGCACAGCACTCCACCGTCCAGCCATTGGCATGGTTGGTACACGTAACCCTCGCCATGGTGCCCGCCATGGTTCCGAGAGTACAGCACCCCACCTTCCAGCCATTGGCCTGGTTGGTACACGTTACTCTCGCCATGGTGCCCGCCATGTTTCCGAGAGTACAGCACCCCACCTTCCAGTCTCTTGCCACGGAGGGTACAAGCTACTCTCGCCATCTCTCCACTCCCAGTGCGTGCGAGCTGTTCTGGTATTGGTCCGACCGAGGCTAAGCTTACCCATGATGAGGCATGTGGCCAGTTAAAGGGTCCTAGATCAGCAAGCCTACTTTCGGTACGGTCCTTAATCGACACAGACGGGCGACCTTTCCTGCTCAACGTCTGGTCTTATTTTGTTTAAACCATTTCCCAATCTTTGGTACCTGACAGAGGTACTTTTTCTGGATGTTGAATCCATCATGGCCATATGGATTCACCATCGCAATTTCTTTTTCACAACAATTTCCCATATCCCGTGTAACACATCATTTTTTTTAAAAAGAACAACTTTTAATTATCTAAGCAGGGCTAAGCATCTTTAGTTCTCTTTTATAAACAGGACTCAAGGAATAGTAAACAAATTCCAAGGAATGGTAATGCATCAACTGTTTATTCACACAACTCCTATCACCTAATGCAACATATAAGTGATAAAAGTTTTATAACAACAAGGGGGTGGCAAATGCACCGGGGCTTGGCTGGGATACACTAGGTTAGTGTTGTTAAATGACGATCACTTGGTGAGTATCTCCCATCCTGGCACTTGGTTGATTCATCCACTTTAGCTTCGTCCATCAGCATCGTCTTGTGATTAATCCAGCTCTTGTCTTTCACATCACGTGATTAATTAACGTACCTAGATGATATGCATAATGCATATGAGTGAATAGGAGCATAAATAGCGCAAGATAGATAAGTTATACTAAGGAGGATACAGACTTAAAGCAAGACATCACAATTCTTATGTGTAACAACTAGATATATTTAACTCTACATCAGACATGACGTTCTAGTCAATTGGACCTAAACCAATCATCAAGTAACATTAGCAATATTCAAATCCTGATGTACCGCAATATTTAAAAACAATTACTATATGTTGACATATCACTACGTATCACAATTACATTTTTTCATTTAAACGGATGAACTCAAGCATCAAAAAGGCTACACATAAATCCAACCTCATGAACTAGAATATCCTACCGAATGATTAACACCACTCTTAGTACTAAGAAACAACTCATTATTAAGAAGCATAGAATTTTATAGTATAGTATTTATCTTAATTTAAAGGTTTAAAACACTTATATGCATAAACACTAGATGCTTCTGATTTTATACAATCATGAACTTTGAGGTAATCAGACCTAACCCAAACATTAGGTAACAATAACTAAACACATTAAACATGGGACACATGTTCACTTTAGGTTAGCTATTTCAAGACTTCGTCAATCAAGAACCAAGAACTAATTAATCCTATCTAGCCAAGCAAGAATGATTCCAAGCAATCAATTTAACACATGCAGATTTTCTGGACAGCACTCAGCAGTCAATTTTTTTGTTCATAACTCACATGATATTAATCCAAAAATAGTGAATTAAGACTTTCTAGAAAGCTTATGGAATCCCCTATAACTTTTGTATTACAAGCACAACATGATTCGACCCTTAAGAAGGTCAAACAGAACTAAACATAAATTCTGTCCAGATTCGGACAGAATTCGACTACTTACTTCAAAAATTCATAACTGGAGTTTCAGGCATCCAAATCGGGTGATCTTAGACTTTTTAGAAATCTTATAGAATTGTCTACAATTCATTTATAAACACCTCAGGGTGATTCAATGTGTATCGAAGTCAGTTAATACAAACAAGCATTGTTGTCCAGTTTTTGACAGCTTCAAACATCACGTTTCAATCAGCCATAACCTGACTTCTAGACCACCAAAAAGGGTGCTCCAAAATTTGTTGGAAAGCTTAAGAAAAGTATTACAATTCTTCTATAATTACTAAGGGCTGATTTTCAGTTTAGCTTAGCCAAACAGTCCAATTTTCGAAACCTGTACATAATTTGGACAGATTCAGAAACTGGACTTAGAAAAATCATAACTCATAAACTACTAGACATATGACCATGAAATTTTAACACAAGTAAGATGAAAAGGTTATCTACAACTTTTCTATATAACATCTCTTCAGAAGACAAAGTTTACTTCACTTAACTACCTGCATACTAAAACTGGACACAGTCCAAACAGCAAACATTCAATTTTACTCCTATAATTATCATGTGCTGTCCAAACAAGTGTTAACATGTTATTTGTATAAGTAACTTAACCATAAACAAAACTCTATCCTTTATGATTTATTAACACAATCATATCAATGCATATATATTCACCAAGCATATTTCATACAATATATCATCACACCTATCACTAGACAGAATCATCGATCATATCCTAATCAATCCACCATACACGCTAACTAGCGAGGATAGCCTAAGAGCTCACCATGACTAAAGTTGCCTCGGTCATCACACGAACGACGACAACCTTCGATTAAAATCTTTGACCGAACCCTTGACGAGCAATGCACACGGGCCTCGCTTCTTCACTAATTGACCTCAGATTTCTCCTCGCATCCCACGCATAAGCACACACATATATACACGATTAGCATTTAATTAATCGGCGTCGAATACATGTACCGAAGAGAAATAAACACAAGGAGAACAACGGGTCCTCACCGAGGTTCGACGAAGTGGTGATCGGGTCGGCATAGATCGAGGTGGAGCTCGATACGGTATTTCATCGAGCACATCGAGGGCGCGACACGAAGGGGGTTTCATAGTTATTGCTGCTCCATGACCTTGGGAGCATGGGCTGGACATGTGCTGCAGGAAACCGAGCAGGGCGCGGTCCAGTGAAGGAAATCGACGACGAGGTGTGCTTGGTCGGACAGGGAGAGGAAACGGAGGTGGAGACCGAGCTGGAGACAGGAAGGAGCCAGGGGAAATCCAAGGGAAAATTGCCATGGGAGCAGGGGAGCTCCAGCCCGCGCAAGGAGCTCGGCGCACAGGGACGAGCTCGGCAGGGCGCGACTATGGCGAAATCTGAGCAGGGCGCCATGGGAGGAGCCGGGTTGGAGCTGGAGGGAGCTCCCGGCCGGACGCCTGGACGATGGAGGACGCGACGGGCTGGGAGATCAGCACCAGGGGGATGGGCTTGGCGAGCGCAGGGACGAGCCAGGCGCGTGCGGGATGAAGATGAGGGAGGCGGTAGCGGCCTCCACGGCTGCGCCCAACTGCTCCCTGCGAGTCTGGCCTCCGCGGCAGAGGGCGAGCTGCAGGACGGCAAGGTAGCTAGCCCAAGCAGCCATCCGATGACGCAGAGGAGGCGATGTGGAGCGCTAGCACAACTGCCATCCACCAGGAGGTGGAGATGAGCTGGAGAGAATGCTGCGACGAGAAAAATCCACACCGAGGCTGAGGGGATAAGGAGAAGCAAAGCGGTGGAAAGGAAAAAATCTCCAGGAGATCAGACCGTAGGATGAAAAGGCTAGAAGCTTGTGATCGACGTGAGCAGAGAAAGTAAAATGTCCTTTTTATTTTTAAACAATTCGGATGGATAAACATAGTTTTATGATTTCATGTTTAAAAGACACAAAAACTGTGCGAATTAGGACAGGACCAATAACAATATTTGGATAGTGTTTGACTTGGTGAATATCCTCAGCGTCAAAAAAAACTACTACCCGTTATTTATATCCGAACGTTTGGATCTGGGCGAGTTCTAAATGGGTTGGATATCGGATACAATATTGGAACAATGTTTGGTTAATTTTGAAATTCGAGAAATTTTATCCGTTATCTAAACACAGTAAATTTTACTATCTTACAGAGCGTGCTGAAGAATAAATTGGATTATAGCCTCACGCACGATTTTTCTCGGACAACGTGCGATTCAAATTGGTTTGCTCCGAACATTTCTGTCGTCGAGTCCAAATTAATTTGTCCGGGATAAAATCATCCGAGTGGTTCGGGCTTCCGAATTCGTGTCCGCGCGAGCGATGAATTTTAAATACTCACCGGACGCACCGATTTTTGGAACGACGATGTTCCGAACATCACAAAAATTTAGAAAGAGCCCGGATTAATAAAAACAAAGTCGAACTCGCGACAGACGAAACCGACGCGATATTAAAATCGCGATAGACAAAGATGTTTAATATTGAACATCCATTTTATCCACTAATATTACGTGCTTAAATCCATACTCGTTGTCGAGCGGAATATAAACATCTGGGGTGTTACAGCCCTCCCCCCTTAAAAGAATCTCGTCCCGAGATTCGGAACGAAAGACTTCTAAGAGTAGAGAAGCATGTAACCCATGTCCATATCAGCGGTAATCACGAGACGATTCCAAATAAAGACAAGTGTCTCAGGATGTCATTTCTCTAGTGGGCATAACATGTATTGCCTTAGGCTAATTTAGAAATATCCACCAACAGAGACGCTGTCTGCCAGAGGAACACATAAGGTTCCATGTGTGCAGTTTGCTTTTCTGATGACACTGTACTATCTGAGTCTGTTGGGCGAGCAGTAGATATGCATCTTACCCAAACAGAATCAGATGCAGCCCCTTGGGTAAAACACACAAAAGGAGGTTTACCAACAAGTGGTCGCGATAAGTTCATAGCACATGAGACGGGTGTGAATGTCGAATAACATCACAGTTAACTCGTGTTAGCCAGAGGATCCAAGTCCAAGAAAAATGATAAAGACTTGAAAAATTACCAGCGGAGGGATCTGTAGATGCTGGCTTCGTACCAATCCATTTTATCGAGTACTAATCATGGCTCGACTTAATCTGGCTTCTTATAATCACTTCCTTAAAATGGGTTGAACCAAAGTGAGTTCAGACAATTTGATAAAACGATCTCTAAACTCAACCTTTGTTCAAAATGCAGTTACAAGTTAGTAAAACCGACTTGTTGAACTACTTTTGACATTAAGTAGATCCTCTCAGTACCATCGGTAAGCCAAGGGTTGAGAGTTCACTCTGTTAACAAGAGATTGTGTATTTGGGTAAAAATCTATTTGGTCAAATTGTTCATCCGTTTCCCTATGCGAGATGAACGGATTTAGTTAGGGAATACATGGATTAATAGGATAGCGAATGAACAAACTCCTGCATTTCAGCAGCAGGGGAAATCCAATCTCTAGTTTGAGAGCTAATCAGCTGTTTTCCAACACTAAAAAGCTCCAAGGCTTCACCTTTACACAAAGGATGTAAAGGGAACTTGTATGAGTAGTCACTACCAAGATCAAAAGAAAAGAGACCACACATGAAAGTGGTATGCCCTTTTGATCCAACAAAGATGATAGATGTTGCTTGATCACTTGACAAACAACATAGAAATTGTTTCAAGGGAGGACTCCACGAAAGATCACACATCAGTGTAGTTCCACAATGGATCATGACTAGAGACATCGATACCAGCATGCGCCAAGCAGCATAACCTTGCGTGTACATTCACAAGGGGCTCTTAGTTTCGCTGCGGCACCATAAGTCCTTAATCGTGACACCACTACCGAACTGGCACCAATAACGAATCTTACGTAGCAAACACAAATTGTGCCAAGATAACGTATTGACATAGTCTCGTAATGGATTATGACTACTAACTGTGATACCAGCGCGTGCCAAGTAGCGCAACCATGTGTATGCATCCACAGGAGGCCCTCGATTTTGTCGCGGCACCATCAGTTTTAGTCACAACACCATTATTAGACATAACCAATAAGAAATCTCACGCGACACAAATGAATTGGGCAAGGGTGACATTATACAAGGAGATACTCCACCTGTAAGAATGGTTACAATTAGAGAACCAAATAGATTATGGCCCGATGAAATGAACAAGACATGGCCATAACTTAAACTTGATGAGAGAAGTACGATGGGAGACCGATACTTCAGCCACAAGCATATTTCTATGCCCATCATAGAGATCACAAGGTCAAGGATCAACATCTGATTAGATATGGAGGGAAAACAATCGTAAGATTAAGTTGGTAGGCCTTCAATAGAGATGGGGAATCCAAAGGCATCAAACTTTAAGAAAATGGTCGGACATGCCTTTCCTAGGTTAGGTTAATAAGGCGACAAGATGATCCACAAGGAGAGGCCAAATACAATAGGGACCTCAACCAGCATCAACTGAACAAGGGAATGGTTCTAAAAGGATACATGACTTGAGATCCTTGTTTTAAGCTTAGGTACATTTTATGTCCAATAAGGAAATTGTCTACGCATTTATTTGTATGGGCTTTGTCATGGAGTAATAATGGACAATTCAAATTTGGGCATGGTTCACTAAATAAGAATATGGTCTAGTTTTAGGTTTAGGCAATCAAACTACTAACCTCCTATCGGCACATCAATACAAGAACACACATATAATTCCTAAATAGATTACCTAAGAACGGAGGATAGCTATTTCATCGAAGTTCATAACACAACATTACACCACATTAACTACAATCAATGGTTACTGGAATAAGGATGAGAGAAGAATTTTGGGTGTATAGGTGACAAACATGATGCAACAATCAGGATGCATGCTCGTCCTATTCGTCCTCACGAATTTTGCCAACATAATATGGCAATAACGTTCTATATCGGTGGCATACTAACGACTCTCTCGGTATTTTGCTAGTCGTTAGCTACACCTACGTTTTAGAGGTTAGTGTACCTGCAGAAAATCCATCACAGCTCAATTTCTAATGATGCAGTTCACACATGACAGTTTATCACAGTTTATACTCCATATATTGCTATATGGAGGCCAGCTCATCATTAAGCGCCGAGCCAAACATAGGCGCCGCTGCCACACTTTAACCATAGGGCAGCTCATTATGGTAACTCACCTTCTTACCTGAGCGTAGGTGCGTCGTTACAAGTACAATACATTTCTCAGTATTCCCATGTCTGTATACCCATACACATCCATGGGGTACTGAATTCCCGGAAAAGTAAATACTCCACATCGCAGCCTTCATATATACATATGTGGAACATGTATATAATCAAGCGCCAAAATTAAACACTTCCCTAGACCGACGGTTGTTCGGTCATGCTCTCACATCTCACCTTACCTGAGCGTCGATCCATTCAAAACTGAATGGCCTCAAAAATAACAATACACATGTATGCAATACCCACCCGGTTGTGGGTTAGTGGTTTTAACTAAGCCACCTGATAGTCCTTAAATTTAGGGCTTAACAGAGGATGTCGCTAGCATTATAGTTTTTAAAAAAATTTCAAAGCCAAACAATGTGTTTAGTTGAAAATAAGTTTTTCAAAACCAAAACTTTTGTTTTGAAAATACGTATGTGACCGTAGATACTTAATCCAGCTCCGATACCAGCTGTCGCAGAACCTCCCAAGTTATCGGACCCACATGCACCTGTCCTTGTCTCAAAGACCTCAGACAGCTATGCGTGTGCACCAAACAACTTAACAGGATCTGTCCGAGTGCCCCGAGGACCCCGGATAAACGACTTACCGCCAAGATCGCAGGATTAAGTAAACACAAATCACACACCAACATTTGCAGCGAAAATAAATTCTTTATTGCAAAATGATTACATGTTACAATAAGTTTACATTATACAATTATCGGAGTGATTACAAAAGAAAGTGATTCAAAAGAATTACAATTTAAAATGTATAAAATATTTATAGGTTTTTAAAATACATGCTAGCTTAAATGACAATCCTCAATAAAGAAGCTAAAGATGGGATACACCTATATAAGAAGGCCGAGCCCACCGGCACTTAGCAGCATCCACAACAGAATAAAATTATAACCTGAAAAACAACAGGGAATAAAACCCTGAGTACGCAATTACTCAGCAAGACTTACCCGACTAAAGAAAAGACTCTCAAGGGTATGCTGGTTTATTGGGAATCAAGGTAAAGCTTATCAAATTTCAAAGAATCATTTTTGCAGAAGAGCTTACTAGTAGTGGATCCTTATGCTAAAATTTTACTTCACAGGTTAAGTACTTTACCTGAATCTAGATTTTCCTAATCTAGAGCATTCACTTGTCCTACACTAACTTTATTTTAGCATCTTTAGTTTCACTTGTTATCTACGATGCAGGGCAGTGATCCAGTCTTCATATCCGAGAAGTTCGGCGATCCGAATCGATTAATACTCAGCTGAGGATCTCCAACCACACGACATATGTAGCACTTAACCCTTGCATATGTCAACTCGCCCACGGGTTTCTCAAGACCAGAACGGGTTCACGCGACCCGAGAGCACAGCACTCCACCGTCCAGCCATTGGCATGGTTGGTACACGTAACCCTCGCCATGGTGCCCGCCATGGTTCCGAGAGTACAGCACCCCACCTTCCAGCCATTGGCCTGGTTGGTACACGTTACTCTCGCCATGGTGCCCGCCATGTTTCCGAGAGTACAGCACCCCACCTTCCAGTCTCTTGCCACGGAGGGTACAAGCTACTCTCGCCATCTCTCCACTCCCAGTGCGTGCGAGCTGTTCTGGTATTGGTCCGACCGAGGCTAAGCTTACCCATGATGAGGCATGTGGCCAGTTAAAGGGTCCTAGATCAGCAAGCCTACTTTCGGTACGGTCCTTAATCGACACAGACGGGCGACCTTTCCTGCTCAACGTCTGGTCTTATTTTGTTTAAACCATTTCCCAATCTTTGGTACCTGACAGAGGTACTTTTTCTGGATGTTGAATCCATCATGGCCATATGGATTCACCATCGCAATTTCTTTTTCACAACAATTTCCCATATCCCGTGTAACACATCATTTTTTTTAAAAAGAACAACTTTTAATTATCTAAGCAGGGCTAAGCATCTTTAGTTCTCTTTTATAAACAGGACTCAAGGAATAGTAAACAAATTCCAAGGAATGGTAATGCATCAACTGTTTATTCACACAACTCCTATCACCTAATGCAACATATAAGTGATAAAAGTTTTATAACAACAAGGGGGTGGCAAATGCACCGGGGCTTGGCTGGGATACACTAGGTTAGTGTTGTTAAATGACGATCACTTGGTGAGTATCTCCCATCCTGGCACTTGGTTGATTCATCCACTTTAGCTTCGTCCATCAGCATCGTCTTGTGATTAATCCAGCTCTTGTCTTTCACATCACGTGATTAATTAACGTACCTAGATGATATGCATAATGCATATGAGTGAATAGGAGCATAAATAGCGCAAGATAGATAAGTTATACTAAGGAGGATACAGACTTAAAGCAAGACATCACAATTCTTATGTGTAACAACTAGATATATTTAACTCTACATCAGACATGACGTTCTAGTCAATTGGACCTAAACCAATCATCAAGTAACATTAGCAATATTCAAATCCTGATGTACCGCAATATTTAAAAACAATTACTATATGTTGACATATCACTACGTATCACAATTACATTTTTTCATTTAAACGGATGAACTCAAGCATCAAAAAGGCTACACATAAATCCAACCTCATGAACTAGAATATCCTACCGAATGATTAACACCACTCTTAGTACTAAGAAACAACTCATTATTAAGAAGCATAGAATTTTATAGTATAGTATTTATCTTAATTTAAAGGTTTAAAACACTTATATGCATAAACACTAGATGCTTCTGATTTTATACAATCATGAACTTTGAGGTAATCAGACCTAACCCAAACATTAGGTAACAATAACTAAACACATTAAACATGGGACACATGTTCACTTTAGGTTAGCTATTTCAAGACTTCGTCAATCAAGAACCAAGAACTAATTAATCCTATCTAGCCAAGCAAGAATGATTCCAAGCAATCAATTTAACACATGCAGATTTTCTGGACAGCACTCAGCAGTCAATTTTTTTGTTCATAACTCACATGATATTAATCCAAAAATAGTGAATTAAGACTTTCTAGAAAGCTTATGGAATCCCCTATAACTTTTGTATTACAAGCACAACATGATTCGACCCTTAAGAAGGTCAAACAGAACTAAACATAAATTCTGTCCAGATTCGGACAGAATTCGACTACTTACTTCAAAAATTCATAACTGGAGTTTCAGGCATCCAAATCGGGTGATCTTAGACTTTTTAGAAATCTTATAGAATTGTCTACAATTCATTTATAAACACCTTAGGGTGATTCAATGTGTATCGAAGTCAGTTAATACAAACAAGCATTGTTGTCCAGTTTTTGACAGCTTCAAACATCACGTTTCAATCAGCCATAACCTGACTTCTAGACCACCAAAAAGGGTGCTCCAAAATTTGTTGGAAAGCTTAAGAAAAGTATTACAATTCTTCTATAATTACTAAGGGCTGATTTTCAGTTTAGCTTAGCCAAACAGTCCAATTTTCGAAACCTGTACATAATTTGGACAGATTCAGAAACTGGACTTAGAAAAATCATAACTCATAAACTACTAGACATATGACCATGAAATTTTAACACAAGTAAGATGAAAAGGTTATCTACAACTTTTCTATATAACATCTCTTCAGAAGACAAAGTTTACTTCACTTAACTACCTGCATACTAAAACTGGACACAGTCCAAACAGCAAACATTCAATTTTACTCCTATAATTATCATGTGCTGTCCAAACAAGTGTTAACATGTTATTTGTATAAGTAACTTAACCATAAACAAAACTCTATCCTTTATGATTTATTAACACAATCATATCAATGCATATATATTCACCAAGCATATTTCATACAATATATCATCACACCTATCACTAGACAGAATCATCGATCATATCCTAATCAATCCACCATACACGCTAACTAGCGAGGATAGCCTAAGAGCTCACCATGACTAAAGTTGCCTCGGTCATCACACGAACGACGACAACCTTCGATTAAAATCTTTGACCGAACCCTTGACGAGCAATGCACACGGGCCTCGCTTCTTCACTAATTGACCTCAGATTTCTCCTCGCATCCCACGCATAAGCACACACATATATACACGATTAGCATTTAATTAATCGGCGTCGAATACATGTACCGGAGAGAAATAAACACAAGGAGAACAACGGGTCCTCACCGAGGTTCGACGAAGTGGTGATCGGGTCGGCATAGATCGAGGTGGAGCTCGATACGGTATTTCATCGAGCACATCAAGGGCGCGACACGAAGGGGGTTTCATAGTTATTGCTGCTCCATGACCTTGGGAGCATGGGCTGGACATGTGCTGCAGGAAACCGAGCAGGGCGCGGTCCAGTGAAGGAAATCGACGACGAGGTGTGCTTGGTCGGACAGGGAGAGGAAACGGAGGTGGAGACCGAGCTGGAGACAGGAAGGAGCCAGGGGAAATCCAAGGGAAAATTGCCATGGGAGCAGGGGAGCTCCAGCCCGCGCAAGGAGCTCGGCGCACAGGGACGAGCTCGGCAGGGCGCGACTATGGCGAAATCTGAGCAGGGCGCCATGGGAGGAGCCGGGTTGGAGCTGGAGGGAGCTCCCGGCCGGACGCCTGGACGATGGAGGACGCGACGGGCTGGGAGATCAGCACCAGGGGGATGGGCTTGGCGAGCGCAGGGACGAGCCAGGCGCGTGCGGGATGAAGATGAGGGAGGCGGTAGCGGCCTCCACGGCTGCGCCCAACTGCTCCCTGCGAGTCTGGCCTCCGCGGCAGAGGGCGAGCTGCAGGACGGCAAGGTAGCTAGCCCAAGCAGCCATCCGATGACGCAGAGGAGGCGATGTGGAGCGCTAGCACAACTGCCATCCACCAGGAGGTGGAGATGAGCTGGAGAGAATGCTGCGACGAGAAAAATCCACACCGAGGCTGAGGGGATAAGGAGAAGCAAAGCGGTGGAAAGGAAAAAATCTCCAGGAGATCAGACCGTAGGATGAAAAGGCTAGAAGCTTGTGATCGACGTGAGCAGAGAAAGTAAAATGTCCTTTTTATTTTTAAACAATTCGGATGGATAAACATAGTTTTATGATTTCATGTTTAAAAGACACAAAAACTGTGCGAATTAGGACAGGACCAATAACAATATTTGGATAGTGTTTGACTTGGTGAATATCCTCAGCGTCAAAAAAAACTACTACCCGTTATTTATATCCGAACGTTTGGATCTGGGCGAGTTCTAAATGGGTTGGATATCGGATACAATATTGGAACAATGTTTGGTTAATTTTGAAATTCGAGAAATTTTATCCGTTATCTAAACACAGTAAATTTTACTATCTTACAGAGCGTGCTGAAGAATAAATTGGATTATAGCCTCACGCACGATTTTTCTCGGACAACGTGCGATTCAAATTGGTTTGCTCCGAACATTTCTGTCGTCGAGTCCAAATTAATTTGTCCGGGATAAAATCATCCGAGTGGTTCGGGCTTCCGAATTCGTGTCCGCGCGAGCGATGAATTTTAAATACTCACCGGACGCACCGATTTTTGGAACGACGATGTTCCGAACATCACAAAAATTTAGAAAGAGCCCGGATTAATAAAAACAAAGTCGAACTCGCGACAGACGAAACCGACGCGATATTAAAATCGCGATAGACAAAGATGTTTAATATTGAACATCCATTTTATCCACTAATATTACGTGCTTAAATCCATACTCGTTGTCGAGCGGAATATAAACATCTGGGGTGTTACAGAAAGCACAAAATGAATTTGATTGCAAGATCAAAATATTAGAAGTGATAATGGCAAAGAATTGGACAACACCAACATTCATGTGTACTGTGATGAAATTGGGATCAAGCATGAAGTGTCTGCAACATATACACCTCAACAAAATGGAGTTGTTGAAAGGAAAAACAGGACCTTGATCACTCTTGCAAGAACAATGATTGATGAGTATAACACACCAGAGAGGTTTTGGGCCGAAGCTGTCAACACTGCATGTTATGCATCAAACAGGCTATTTCCTCACCGGCTGCTTGCGAAGACTCCCTATGAACTGCTAAATGGGAAAAAGCCAGACGTCTCCTTCTTTTGGGTGTTTGGATGCAAATGCTACATCTTCAAGAAACGCCATCACCTAGGGAAGTTTCAAAGACGTTGTGATATTGGTTTTCTTTTGGGTTATTCATTAAAGTCCAAAGCATATCGAGTATTCAATCATGCCACTGGCGTGGTAGAAGAAACATATGATGTGGAATTTGATGAGACTAATGGCTCCCAAGGAGCACTTGAGAATTTTGATGATGTAGGTGATGAGCCACTTAGGGAAGCAATGAAGAACATGCCAATTGGAGCTATCAAACCAAAAGAAGATGAAGAAGAGGTGCAAAACATTGACAGGCCCTCTTCATCAAATGTACCACAAGATGATGATAAAGATGAGAGGCATGCAAATGAAGATACATTTGTCTCTCATGAACAAGCAAGGGTACAAGCCGAAGATGTTGATGCTCTAGGATCTTCTTCCCAAGTGGTCAACAGGAGAAATTCATCACTACTTCAAGCTCATCCTCAAAACCAAATCATCGGGAGTCCTTCACAAGGGGTTATTACTCGATCCCATAGACATGTTTCTTTTATTGAACATCACTCCTTTGTTTCTTGTGTTGAGCCTACTTGTATAGATGAGGCGCTACAGGATCCGGACTGGGTGAATGCCATGCATGAAGAACTTAACAACTTCACCCGTAACAAAGTTTGGACCCTGGAGAAGCCCCCACAAGATGCAAGAATCATTGGAACAAAGTGGGTGTTCAGAAACAAACAAGATGATCAAGGTGTGATTGTAAGGAACAAGGCAAGACTTGTTGCAAAAGGATTCTCTCAAGTTGAAGGCTTAGATTTTGGAGAGACCTTTGCACCGATTGCTCGACTGGAAGCCATCCGTATCCTACTTGCATATGCATCATGCTATGAGATAAAACTTTATCAAATGGATGTAAAAAGTGCATTTTTAAATGGCTTCATAAATGAACTTGTATATGTTGAGCAACCGCCTGGATTTGAAGACCCTAGATATCCTAACCATGCTTACAGGTTGTCCAAGGCGCTTTATGGGCTAAAGCAAGCTCCAAGGGCTTGGTATGAGCGCCTTCGCGACTTCCTCATCGAAAAGGGCTTCAAAATCGGGACCGTCGACACAACTCTCTTCACAAAGAAACATAACGGTGATATTTTCATTTGTCAAGTATATGTTGATGACATAATCTTTGGCTCGACAAATGACTATCATTGCAAGGAATTTGGTGAGTTGATGTCGAAGGAGTTCGAGATGTCAATGATTGGTGAGCTAACGTACTTCCTCGGCTTTCAAGTCAAACAAATGAAAGATGGTAACTTTCTCTCACAAGAGAAGTATACCAAAGACTTGTTGAAAAGGTTCAACATGGAGAAGTGCAAACCAATCAAGACCCCCATGCCTACAAATGGACATCTCGACTTAGATGAGGGAGGTAACCCGGTTAATCAAACTCTCTACCGTTCTATGATTGGTAGTTTATTGTACCTTACCGCATCTAGGCCCGATATTATGTTTAGTGTCTGCATGTGTGCTAGATTTCAATCTAATCCTAAGAAAGCTCATCTTCGCGCTGTTAAGAGAATTCTTAGGTATCTCAGGCACACCACAAGCGTTGGTCTGTGGTATCCCAAAGGAGCTACTTTTGATTTAATTGGCTATTCCGATTCGGATTATGCCGGTTGCAAAATTGATAGGAAAAGTACTTCTGGGGGATGCCACCTGCTTGGTAGATCACTAGTTTCATGGACATCCAAAAAGCAAAACAGTGTTGCCTTGTCAACTGCCGAAGCGGAATACATTGTCGTGGGTGCTTGTTGCACACAGATTTTATATATGAAACAAACTCTTCTAGACTATGGCGTAGTTCTAGAAAAGGTACCTTTGTTGTGTGACAATGAGAGTGCTGTTAAAATTGCTAATAATCCTGTACAACACTCTCGCACCAAGCACATTGATATCCGTCATCACTTCCTTAGAGATCATGTTGCTAAAGGAGATATCATTTTAGAAGGAGTGAGGTCGGAAGATCAATTAGCGGATATTTTCACTAAGCCACTCGATAAGACCCGCTTTTGCATGTTGAGGAATGAACTAAATATTCTTGATCTCAGAAATTTTAAGTAAAATGTCAAATGGTGTTGTCAAGCTTGCATTGCATGTTTAAATTTCTTGTATTGCATCTAGGGCTTGTCTAACCTAGTTGAGATAACCGCCAACAAAGCGAGTGAAAAAGCTTAACTCGGATCAAACTTGACAAGTCTTAGTTTTAAGCTTTTAGCACTTAAATTTTTACTTTTTATGCAATTGTTGGTTCTTGAAATATGCATGAGGTACTGCACTTAGGGGGGAGTATTCAAAACTCAAATCATTCATGAAAACCCCTAGTGCAAGCCAAAATGCAAATTTCACCATTTGCCTATTTTCTCTAAAAATTATCTAGCATATGGCAAAATATTTTGAAAAGTATATGAGGGTGTCAATACCTGTCCCAACAAGTGTTATTTTGTGTGATTATAAGCTGGGATTTGGTTTGGTTGAAAGTTAGATAGAAAAATTCAAAATTTTCCAATCTTCCCTCTGTCTGGGCTCACCGGACACTGCACTGTGCAATGTCCGGTGCACCGGCAGCCGCGCGCTAAAAATCCTTTTTCCTGTGCGCTGTCCGGTGGTTCACCGGACAGCTACTGTGCGCTGTCCGGTGTGCACCGGACAGGCACTGTAGACTGTCCGGTGCGCCCATATCGCGTTTTAAAAAAAGGCCTCCAGCCCGAGACCGAGCCAGAGGCTCATTTCACCAGCCGTTCTCTCTGTCTCTCTGGCGACTCCCTCTCCCCCGCCGGCGATCTCCCACCACCGGCGTGCCCTGTCTTCGGCGGAGCTCCGGCGACCCCGACCAGTGCTTCTCGGTGAGCAGCCTCCCTTCCTCCCCTGTCTTCTCTCCCTCTCAGTTCTCTGTCTGAGGCAGTAAAGCACCTCCATTCCACCCCTTTTGCCCAAATTCCAAATCCTGTGAAATCGTGTGCAACCATGTTGTGAAATGTGTTCCCCTGTATTCCTTGAGTACTCCTGCAGGTTCTCAGCTCCTTCGGAAGGGTTTCCCCACCTCAAATAGCCGTTTCACCGAAACCCTAGATCTCCACACGTCACGTGCTCGGTAAAATGCCCAAACCAGCCAAAAATGCTCCAATTGAACCCAAGTTTTTCAGGCACCTTCACAACACTTCCAGTAACACTCTTGCCAAATTTCACGCCAATCCGAGATTCCAGGCTTAAATTTCACCAAATTCCCCGTTTCGAGCGATCGTTTTCGAGCCGAGTGCCCAAATCTCTTTTTCTTCGCCTAAATTCAAACCAAGCACACACTTCACTCATATTCACCTACATAAACCTATTCGTGAAGTATCGGCTCAATTCCATGTCGTTTCGTGCCTCAATTCAAATTCCAAACCTCCTATGACACTATTTATCGTTCAAACGTCGTTTTCACGCCGTTTGACCTATCGATCGTCTCGTCTCATGTTTTCTGTGCCATATTTCTCTGTGTATGTATTTATTCACATTTCATATACTTATGACTATGTGACTAATACGTGCTCACCTCTTCTGTCATTTCAGTGACCTTGATTGGCTGTGTGCCCTCTCCTGTTCTGCCTGGATTGTCACCTCTCGTGTGAGCTTTCCAGGTAGTCATCTCATCTTCTGCTAATCAATCGGACATTTTCGCTCTGTGCTTAGTCACTCTCTCTCATTTGTAGACATACGTTCAGGATGCCACGCACGAAGAATGTGTCGGCGCCAGGGGGAGGCGATGATGAGGATCCTCGTCGCCCCTTCAGGCAGGTCAAGGGCAAGACAGTCTACTTAGAGCAACAGGAAGGCCGCAAGAAGCGGCGTACGGACAGGGCAGCCCGTGCAGCGGCAGCAGCTGCTGCGCAGGCTGAGCTTGGAGATCAGTCGCAGACTCCGTCAGATCAGATCGCCTACCGTGTTCGTCGTCTCGCCTCCCGACGCTCCTCCACTCACACCTCTGCTTCCACTCCGCCACCCACTCTGCCTGCTCCCGTCACTCCTGTTGCGCCATCCACCACCATAGCAATACCCACTACCTCCACTACGCCAGCTTCCACTGCTCCTCCTCCTCCCGCTTCAGCTCCTCCTGTCCCTCCACCTCGATTCCGGGAGCGCGATGAGACTGAGGTTCAACCACTTGCTGCGGATCCTAGACTGTTTGACCTTCAGCGTGCTACAGCGGCACGGGTACGTAGGTTCAGATACATACCCGTGGAGTCTTGGCTACCAGCTCAGAGAGACCCTGCAGCAGGTGACCTTTTCAGCACACGTACTCAGGAGTCGTTTTTCAGAGCTCAGATGTCTGCTCAGATAGCTCTGCGAGTGCACCGGCTTTTGGATCTTCCAGCCTTTCTGCTTGCAGCCGGTGCTGACTCTGAGGCGCACCTCACCTATCTGCCTAGCCTTCAGACCCTTCTGACTACCAGCGGCAGGTATGTTGAGGAGTGGGTACGAGTCTTCTACGCCTCTGTATGGATTGACCCGGATCATCACTGGATGAGGTTCCGTTTTGAGCGAGAGGATGTCACCATTACTGCCAGTCAGATCCGCCAGCTCTTTGGATTTCCCGAGTCGACGACTCGACTTCACAGCCTCTGCTACGGCACTTCTGACCCTCCTCATCGCCCTCACGGCGGTGTGGCTCCGGGTACAGCTCACGTCGCGGCTCTGTTCCGCCCGCCCTTCTCAGATGGGTCGCGACGTTCACCGGCAGATTTTACTACAGCCGCCAAGTATTTATATGAGCTTATTCGACGGACTCTTCTGCCGAGGATGGGATACAGGGAGGCTACCACACATATTCAGCTTTGGCTCCTTGGTGCCCTGGTCTCCCACTCTGAGTTTGACGTTGTGGACTTCCTGCTTTGTGAGATCGAGGACACCGTTTTGGATGGGATTCGTGCTCATCGGCAGTTGCCCTATGCTCACTACTTGTGCCACATCTTTGCGCAGCTGATTCAGCCTCCTCGGTTTCAGGGCACCCTTGAGGCCTCTCGCCTCGTTTTTGGATCCTACCGTCCAGCGCCTGAGATTCCTGTGCCAGCTTCTGCTCCTGTTTTTGACTCTCAGGCCGAGGATGCAGCTCTTCGTCAGTTCGACACTCAGGGTACAGCAGCTGATGATGATGATGATGATGATTTTGGGGTTCCTCCTCCGCCTCCGCCTCCTATGCCTCCACGCTCACATGATCATGAGGCTGGGAGTTCTAGTGCTGCCCCTGCTGCCCCTCCGGCTATGGACCCTGCTCTTGCTTCGATTCTGGCTCGCCTGGCAGCCGAGCAGGCCTGGTTATCTGAGCAGATGCTCTCAATGTTTCAGAACATGCAGGACAGGCAGGATGCGCTTCAGCAGCAGCTTCTTCAGGATCGGGCTGAGAGTAGGGCATTCATGGCTCTTATGCTACATCAGTCTGGTGTCTCAGTTTCTCCAGTTCAGTCTGCTCCACCTCCTCCGCTTCACGCTCCTGTTGTGCCATCGATTTTGTCAGGACCCCCTGTTGGTACCTCTCCACTCCAGCCGGTCACTTTGGCGTTCACCTCTCCAGTTCTCAGCTCTGTCTGCCCGCAGCCGCCAGTGCCACCAGCATCTGCTGTTACCACTACTGCTGTGGCAGTATCTGTGACCTCTTCTGTTTCGGTAGCTCCTGCAGCGCGGCCTCAGTCCGAGTCAGTACCAGCTCCGGCTTCTACCGCAGATCCTGGATCCAAGACTGACTCTGACCCTCCGCCGGCGTTCGCTCTGCTGCCTCGACCGCGACCGGATGCGCCCCCGCCGCCTCCTCCTGCTTCAGATGTTTAGTTCGGGTACCCTTTTGGTGTTTGACGCCAAAGGGGGAGAGATATGAGTTGTGAGAGCTAGGGGGAGTTAGAGAGTTAGTAGAGAGTCATTTTGATGTAATATATGTGCTTGCTACTCTCTGTACTAGCTTGATGTTTTTGGCTCACAAACTCGTCATATACTCTCGTTGCTAATGATTGACTGTGTGTATTATGTTTTCACCTTATATTTTATCACCAGTCTTCTAGTTCTTGTTTCATTGATTTAACTTCACTTTTATATGAACAAGAATCTTATGATGTGTATGCGCTCACTCTTATTATTATGGTACACGTTCTTTCTGTCAAAAAATACTGAGTATAACTAACCATTCTTTCTATTGACAGAAACTTCAAAACAAACTACTCTCACAAAACTTGTAGGGTTGTCATCAATCACCAAAAAGGGGGAGATTGAAAGCATCTAGGCCCCTGGTTGGTTTTAGTGATTAATGACAACGTAATATTATATGTGACTAACGTGTGTTTTGCAGAGACAAATGGTAAGTTAGGTCGCATGACAGGTAGAAGTACTACAACGGTGAAAACAATCCCGGAGATAAGAACTTGAAGCGACGGCTAAAACGACGAAACAAAAGGTGAAGGTCTACGGAGTCCGAGTGTCAAGGAGATGTGGACACTCGCGATTTAGTTAGGTCTTTTATTCTCTTTTAGCCGTACTATAAAGAGGGGTTGTCGATGAGTAGTTTGACCAAGAGAGTTCTAGTGTAGTGTTGGTGCACAATCACACTCACATACAGTGCTAGGTGTCACTCTAGAACTCACTCACAAGTTAGAACGAAAACCGATTTTAATATCAGCTGAAAAACAAGAGTTAGTGTTTCTGGCCCTGGGGCACCGGACTGTCCGGTGCACCCTCTGCCAGGTGGGGCCAGGCTGGTCCGGGGTAGAGGCTTTCCCTCCACAGAAACCCGAGAGCGCAGGTTTCAGAGTTGAATTTTAGTGGCGCACCGGACATCGCACCGGACTGTCCGGTGCACACCGGACAGTGACTGTTCACTGTCCGGTGTGCCATGAGTCCAACGGATAGCTGTCAGAACTAGCCGTTGGAAACGACCGTTGGCGCACCGGTGGCGCACCGGTGGCGCACCGGTGGCGCACCAGACTGTCCGGTGCGCCATTGCGCAGTGAGATGCCTGTAACGGCTAGTTGGTGGGTGAGGGCTATTTATACCCCTTCCACCCACCATATTCAATGTCTTGCACTCCACATTTATTCCAGCACATTGGTAGAGCATTTCAAGCACCAAAAGCCTAGTGAGGAGATTAGAGAATCTTAATCAGCGTTTGTTTCTCATTAGCGCTAGCGAGAGCCACCTAGAGCACACACCACTTGCATTAGGCTTCTCTTGGTCAAGCGAAAGTCTACGGCTTGTTACTCTTGGTGATCGGCATCACCTAGACGGCTTGGTGGCGTTGGGAGCTCGGTGATCACCGTGAAGATCTTGTTGGTGACCCGACTCAAGTTTGTAAGCGGTCTCGAGGGATCCACCGCGCCGGAGTGGCAAAGGATCTTCTCATAGTGAGCACTTGGTTCTTGCGAGGACCAAGGGGGAGCGATACCCTTGCGCGGGTGCTCCAACGAGGACTAGTGGAGAGTGCCGACTCTTCGATACCTCGGGAAAAATTGGAGGAGTCTTCTAAACCTTGCTTTACATTCCGCACTTAATTCAAGCACTTTACATTGTGTATTTGTTTAGCAAGTATTTGAAGTATTGTCTTAGCATTGTTGCATTTCTAGTATTATATTCTTAGTGCTAGTTGTTGGGGTGAAGTTGGGCTCTTGCTTAGCTCTTGCTTAGGTTTTAATTAGTGTTGATTTTTAGAAAAGCCCAATTTTTAGAAAAGCCAATTCACCCCCCTCCCTCTTGGGCATCGTGATCCTTTCACCGTGTTCACGGCTTCCGACCAAAAGCGCTCGGGGGTCTTGAACTCTCCAAGCATCGTCCTTGTCATATCGATGAGCGTCCTATTCTTCCTCTCTACCACACCATTTTGTTGTGGTGTGTAGGGAGCGGAGAACTCGTGCTTGATCCCTTCCTCCTAAAGGTACTCCTCCACTTGAAGGTTTTTGAACTCAAACCCGTTGTCGCTCCTTATCTTCTTCACCTTGAGCTCAAATTCATTTTGAGCTCTCCTTAGGAAGCGCTTGAGGGTCTCTTGGGTTTTAGTTTTATCCTGCAAAAAGAATACCCAAGTGAAGCGGGAAAAATCATCAACTATAACAAGACCATACTTACTTCCTCCTATGCTTAGATAGGCGACGGGTCCGAAGAGGTCCATATGAAGTAACTCCAGGGGTCTTGATGTTGTCATCACATTTTTGGCATGATGAGAGCTTCCCACTTGTTTACCTGCTTGACAAGCTGCACAAGGTCTATCTTTTTCGAAATGCACATTAGTTAGACCTATCACGTGTTCTCCCTTTAGAAGCTTGTGAAGGTTCTTCATCCCCACATGTGCTAAGCGGCGATGCCACAGCCAGCCCATGCTAGTCTTAGCAATTAAGCATGCATCTAGACCGGCCTCCTCTTTTGCAAAATCAACTAAATAAAGTTTGTCGTCTAGTACACCCTTAAAAGCTAATGAACCATCACTTCTTCTAAAGACAGACACATCTACATTTGTGAATAAACAATTATATCCCATATTGCATAATTGACTAACGGATAACAAATTATATCCAAGCGACTCAACTAAGAACACATTAGAAATAGAGTGCTCAGATGAAATAGCAATTTTTCCTAACCCTTTCACCTTGCCTTGGTTCCCATCATCGAATATTATTGAATCTTGGGGATCCTTGTTCTTGACGTAGGAAGAGAACATCCTCTTTTCCCCCGTCATGTGGTTTGTGCATCCGCTGTCGATAATCCAGCTTGAGCCCCCGGATGCATAAACCTGCAAGGCAAATTTAGGCTTGGGTTTTAGGTACCCAACTCTTGTTGGGTCCTACAAGGTTAGTCACAATGGTCTTAGGGACCCAAATGCAAGTTTTATCTCCCTTGCATCTTGCCCCTAACTTCCTAGCAATTACCTTCTTATCCTTTCTACAAATAGCAAAGGACGTATTGCAAGCATAATAAATTGTAGAAGGTTCATGTATTACTTTCCTAGGAACATGAGCAACATCTCTCCTAGGCATATGGTGAATGACATTTCTCCTAGGCATATCTCTATCATGCATATAGGAAGAACTTGAAGCAATCATTGCATTTGAATCATAAGCATTACAACTCCTATAAGCATTTCTAGAATGTCTCCTATCATGGTATATGAAAGCATGGTTCTTTTTAGCGTTACTAGCCATAGGGGCCTTCCCTTTCTCCTTGGCGGAGATGGAAGCTTTATGGCTTGTTAAGTTCTTGACTTCCCTCTTGAAGCCAAGACCATCCTTAATTGAGGGGTGTCTACCACTCGTGTAGGCATCCCTTGCAAATTTTATTTTATCAAATTCACTCTTACTAGTCTTAAGTTGGGCATT
Organism: Zea luxurians; assembly: GCA_029449295.1. Classification (NCBI taxonomy): domain Eukaryota; kingdom Viridiplantae; phylum Streptophyta; class Magnoliopsida; order Poales; family Poaceae; genus Zea; species Zea luxurians. The sequence continues at coordinate 8,652,796 of JAOPSE010000012.1, read as the reverse complement.
AAGACTAGCCAGTTCATCATTCAATTTGGAAATTGAAACTAGGTGTTCACTACAAGCATCAACGTCAAAATCTTTACACCTATTGCAAATTGTAACATGTTCTACACAAGATGTTGATTTATTTGCTATTTCTAACTTAGCATTTAAATCATCATTTATGCTCTTTAAGCTAGAAATAGAGTCATGGCATGCAGACAATTCACAAGAAAGCATTTCATTCCTTTTAATTTCTAAAGCAAGGGATTTTTGAGCCTCTACAAACTTATCATGTTCTTCATACAAAAGATCCTCTTGCTTTTCTAATAACCTATTCTTATCATTCAAGGCATCAATTAATTCATTAATTTTATCAACCTTGGTTCTATCTAGGCCCTTGAATAAACATGAATAATCTATTTCATCATCATCACTAGACTCATCCTCACTTGAAGAAGCATAAGTAGTATTCTGAGTACATACCTTCTTCTCCTTCGCCATGAGGCATGTGTGACGCTCGTTTGGGAAGAGGGCCGATTTGTTGAAGGCGGTGGCGGCGAGTCCTTCATTGTCAGAGTCAGACGACGAACAATCCGAGTCCCACTCCTTGCCAAGGTGTGCCTCGCCCTTAGCCTTCTTGTAAGCTTTCTTCTTCTCCCTTTTGTTCCCTTGTTCCTGGTCACTATCGTTATCGGGACAATTAGCGATAAAATGACCAATCTTACCACACTTGAAGCATGAGCGCTTCCCCTTTGTCTTGGTCTTGCTTGGCTGCCCCTTGCGACCCTTTAGCGCCGTCTTGAAGCGCTTGATGATGAGGGCCATCTCTTCATCATTAAGCCCCGCCGCCTCAACTTGCGCCACCTTTCTAGGTAGCGCCTCCTTGCTCCTCGTTGCCTTGAGAGCAATAGTTTGAGGCTCTTGGATTGGTCCATTTAGTGCATCGTCGACGTATCTTGCCTCCTTGATCATCATCCGCCCGCTTACAAATTTCCCAAGAATTTCTTCGGGCGACATCTTGGTGTACCTAGGATTCTCACGAATATTGTTCACAAGATGTGGATCAAGAACAGTAAAGGACCTTAGCATTAGGTGGACAACGTCGTGGTCCGTCCATCGCGTGCTTCCGTAGCTCCTTATTTTGTTGACGAGGGTCTTGAGCCGGTTGTACGTTTGGGTTGGCTCCTCGCCCCTTATCATCACAAATCTCCCGAGTTCGCCCTCCACCAACTCCATCTTGGTGAGCATGGTGACGTCGTTCCCCTCATGAGAGATCTTGAGGGTGTCCCAGATCTGCTTGGCATTGTCCAAGCCGCTCACCTTATGATACTCGTCCCTGCACAAAGAGGCTAACAACACAGTAGTAGCTTGTGCGTTTTTATGAATCTGTTCATTGATAAACATAGGACTATCTGAGCTATCAAATTTCATTCCACTCTCTACTATCTCCCATATGCTAGGATGAAGAGAGAACAAGTGACTACGCATTTTGTGGCTCCAAAATCCGTAGTCCTCTCCATCAAAGTGAGGAGGTTTACCAAGTGGAATGGAGAGCAAATGAGAATTTGTACTTTGTGGAATATGAGAGTAATCGAAAGAAAAGTTTGAATTGACCGTTTTCTTTTTCTCGTAGTCATAGTCGTCCTTTTGGGAAGAAGAGGACTCGTCGCTGTCGTCGTAGTAGACGATCTCCTTGATGCGCCTCGTCTTCTTCTTCTTCCCATCTTTTCGTTTGTGGCCCGAGCCCGAGTCGGTAGGCTTGTCGTCTTTCGGCTCGTTGACGAAGGACTCCTTCTCTTTATCATTGATCACAATTCCCTTCCCCTTAGAATCCATCTCTTCGGGCGATTAGTCCCTTTCTTGAAGAGAACGGCTCCGATACCAATTGAGAGCACCTAGAGGGGGGTGAATAGGTGATCCTGTAAAACTTGAAACTTAATGCCACAAAACTTGATTAGGAGTTAGCACAATAATGCCAAGTGGCTAGAGTGGAGTCTTAGCAAAAACACAATAACCACAAAGAGATCAACACAGAGATAGACACAGTGGTTTATCCCATGGTTCGGCCAAGTACAAAACTTGCCTACTTCCACGTTGTGGCGTCCCAATGGACGAGGGTTGCAATCAACCCCTCTCAAGCGGTCCAAAGACCCACTTGAATACCACGGTGTTTTGCTTAGCTTTACTATATCCCGCTTGCGAGGAATCTCCACAGCTTGAAGTCTCTCGCCCTTACAAAGATGTTCACAAAGAAGCACGGAGTAAGGGAGGGATGAGCAACTCACACAAGACACAAAAATCACATCAAATACGCACACACAAGACCCAGACTTGAGCTCAAAAGACTATCATGAGGTTCTCACTGGAACGGAGCTCAAATCACTAAGAATGTCGAACAAGTGCGCAAGAATGAAGTGTGAGTGATCAACAATGCTCTAAGGATGCTTGGTGTACTCCTCCATGCGCCTAGGGGCCCCTTTTATAGCTCCAAGGCAGCTAGGAGCCGTTGAGAGCAATTCAGGAAGGCAATTCTTGCCTTCTGTCGCCTGGCGCACCGGATAGTCTGGTGCACCACCGGACACTGTCCGGTGCGGATTTGTTTCCTTATTTGGCGAAGCCGACCGTTGCAGATTCAGAGCCGTTGGCGCACCGGACAGTCCGGTGCCCCAATGTGACCATTGGCTCGGCCACGCGTCACGCGCGGAATCCTCGGCCGACCGTTGGCCCGGCTGACCGTTGGCTCACCGGACAGTCCGGTGCACCACCGGACAGTCCGGTGATTTTTAGTCGTTCGCCGTTAATCACTTCCCGAGAGCGACGAGTTCTCCTGTGAATGGCTCACCGGACAGTCCGGTGCACCACCGGACAGTCCGGTGATTTATAGCCATACACCGCCGTCGAAGTCTCGAGAGTAGCAAGTTCGCCAGAGCCAGCCTGGCGCACCGGACACTGTCCGGTGCACCACCGGACAGTCCGGTGCACCCAGACCGAGCTGACTTCGGCTGAACAGAGCCATCTCTTTTCCAATTCGATTTCTCCTGTTTCCAGCACTTAGACACAATACATTAGCTCTTAAAACAATGTACTAAGTCTAGAAACATACCTTTACTTTTGATTTGCACTTTGTCCATCACTTGGGATACTTTAACACTTAAGCACTTGTGTTGGCACTCAATCACCAAAATACTTAGAAATGGCCCAAGGGCACATTTCCCTTTCACCTTTGGCATTAAGTGCCAAAAACGAAGAACTTGAGGGGTGTGGCGGAACTGTCCGAATTATTCCAACTTAAGTGCCCAAGCCCTGCCTTAGAGGCTAGACCACACTTAAATGGGAATAACCCGTCAACTCCTCGGATCTAGTCCGACACGGCCACTGACAGGATCAAGTACCACAGTCTCACTCGATGGTGAGTCACAGAGCAAATACAATAAAGCATAAAACCATACATGAAAGAGTATTAAATTATTACATCACCATTGTCATCATCGGAGTTTTTCGCAAAAGTAACCATCATTGTTTTTGGAGTGCAGCGGAAAATAAACTAACGATAAATAACTGGGAGGATGGGGAAGCCTGTCCCATCACTCCTCATGCTCCTCCTCAGCCGAGGCAGGGTCCCACTCGACAGTCCAACCCGGTGGCAGGGTGGATGGCCAAGTCACTCCAGCAATCATGTCCTCCAGAGAACCTGTAAAAAATTATGCCACAAGCAAGGCTGAGTATACTAATACTCAGCTAGACTTACCCGGTGTGAGGAGTCTATACTCCTCTACCTCTAGACATGCAGCTGTTTGGCTGTGGGGTTTGTTTGCCAAGAGCACTAGCTGAGTTTCTAAATCAAGATTTTAACTTAGTCAAGATTAAGTGTGACTCTCTTAAGGCTAAAAGTGTACTATCTATTCATACATAGTAGCAAGCATTATTAGCAATCAACAGTTTGTATCATCTCAACCAGTTCCACTTGTTACTCAATGTAGCAGCATGGATCAAGCAGTCTCATTGGCTGCGAGAAGCAGACGATTCGAATCGAGTTTTTATCCTTGCAAGGTAAACCTAAACACACGACATGTAGGGGCACTCCGTCCCCACACACATCAACCGTCCCCATCGATTCCCCGTCAGCAGATCAGGGCTCACCGCCTTGGCGTACAATGCCTCACTGACCCCGACTGGCCGTCGTGCAGTGACCGCACTTGTACCCACCATAACCGGAATGGGAGACTACGTCTCAGGTCGCGTGAGGAGGTATGTCCACTGCCAGGTTCACTCAGGTACTAGGCTTACCGATTTACCATATTTCTCGGGATGTGTTTAGTACGTTCAAACGCTTGACTCACGGTACCACACCTTAATCCTTAATCAACTTTTTATCCCGTGAACAACCAATCCCCATGGATTGTTGTCCACAACCAACATCAGTATGATAGGAAAGTGGATACAACCAATTCCTGATTTCGCGCGAGTGCTAGAAAAATCACTCGACTTCTACCGAGATCCTACTTAATGAAGCAGCTACTCGACTTAGCATACTAGTATTCATCTCAATAGGATTCCTGAGATCATGCAACTAGGGTTTCAAACAATTCCTACACCTAAGTGCACAATCAATCCTACAATCATTAAGTGAAGTAAAATAGCATAATTAACAGGTTATGCATAAAACCGGGGCTTGCCTTCCAAAGCAGTGGCAGGCAGGTCCTCTGGTGCAGGCTCTGGTGCTGGGTCTGGGGCAACCTCCTGGGCAGCTCCTTGCTCCGGCACGAGGACGTACTCTCCGTCAGCAAGATTACAGTCTATCGAAATGCAATGAACATGTATGTCATGATTATGCAAAACTTAAGAACATTAAGCTACAGAATTCAAGTTAAGAATTTAACTTAGGGCTTCTTGGTTACGAGGGTCTTCTAGTGGTAGTCATAGACTTATTACTTGTTAGTTTTAGGTTTTCTCTCTAAAATACATATTGGATTTGTATTGCCTCTATAAATTTCAGTGGTCAATTATAAAGATTTTAAGAGGACATTAAGTTCCATCATCCAATTTCCCTTCTTAATTTCCACCTAGGGTTTCTAGTAGGGGTTTTGAACTATGATAGTGGTTTAAAAATTTCCAAAAATTCTGTAAAAATTACAGTGGGTGGTCACTGGCTATACTAGCTTGTTTTGAAAATTTGAGGCTTAAAGTATAAAAGCTAATCTTTAAACAAAAATAACAATGGTTAGGTAAGTGGGGCCACTTTACATTACAAGTCCTTTATTAAAGTGGTTTCTGACCTAATGGTTATTTTTGCTGGCCTCTAATAGTGATAAAAAGCTCTTGTACCAAAAATGGCAGAGAGCTACAAGGTGGTTAATTAATGGTGAATTTTCTAAACTTTGGTGCACAAGAGTGATTAGAACTAACTTGTCATTTGAAAAATATCAAACAACAGATTTCAGATTTTTCTTAAGTTTTTATTACCAACACATTAGTTATCCTAAGGTTTGGGGAGGTTTCACCTTAGGGATATTTTTGTAGGGTTTTTCTAAGTTATTCCTATTCTCTTCATTAAAAAGGTATCTTGTTTATTTTACACTACAACAGGGTATGACATATTTTTCCAGTGAACTACATTGACTAAGTATCTTAACAAAAATAGGTGTGCCCTCTGGTTCATCATGTATATCACCCTTTCTATTTTTCTTAAACTTAAGCATATTATAGAAGAAGGGGTTAAGATTATCTTAAAGTAATAGACAGAAAGGTTTAACATTTTTAACTGAGTTAGTGAGTGAATATAAACTTCTCCAAATTTTTCTAACCCTAGTTAAATAGTACAACTATTTTGCTTGCTATTATTAAGCTTTTGGCCAAAACTGAAAATAAATCAGAACCTTGTATCCTTCTTTAGTTCATATGGGGTTTTATATTTTTCTTAGACAGGTTACATTATTTAGAGTCTGGCAAAATTGGTTTGACTAAATTTGGATGATTTAAACAAAAGTTATGCATTTTCAAAGTTGATGTCCCATTTAAAAACAGATTTACTTAAGGTTTTCTGGAAAAACCAGTTTGCACCGAGACCCCTAAGGTTAATTTGATTCAACTCTCGCAGATCTACCCTCGGGTTACTATTCACCTGAGTCTTTGGCTTTGCACTTAACCCCCGGGGTTTCTCTCCCTCTCACCCGCGGTCCCTCCCCCAATCCAAACAGTGGCCGTAGAAAAAGAAAGGACGGCACGGCTTACCGGCGACGAGGGAGGTCCGGCGAAGGGTGGGGTCGGCTCGGGGAGGCTCTGGCGGTCACGTCGAGGTGCGGGTCGTCGCCGGAGGTGGCCGGAATCGCCTGGTCCACGAGCGCAGGCGGGTGTCCTCGTCGGCGGCGAGTATACCGGCCAAATCACGGCGAGCTGGTTCAATCCGACGGCACGGTGAGCTTCACGGGGTCGCGTAGCGACTGTGTGCGCAAGGAATCGAAGAATGGCCGAGTGGATTACCCGGTCCACGCGCGCCGGCGGGTTCTTGAAGTCCGGCGAGCGCGATTCGGCCACTCCGGTGACGCAGGCTCTCGGTTCAAGCTTGAGCAAGGCTCACGGCTTCACCAGGAAGCTAACCGAAGGCTTGGATTGAACGGAGGGAGGCTGGAGAGGGGTTGGCCACGACGGTGGTCTTCGGCCGGCACTGGCGGGCCGCGGGGAGGTCGCCGGAGGCGAGGGCTGGCCTGGGCGAGTCCGGTGAGGTACTTAGGAGGCACTGGGGAAGGTAACCGAGCACTGGGGTGGGTTTTATAGGCGCGGACGCGGCCGAGGCGCCGGCTTGGCTCGGGCGCGGCGCGGGGCGCGCGCGGGCGTGCTCTGGCGTGCTCAGAGCGCGTCGAACACGTGGCGCTTGGCTTCTGCCCGTGTTCTTCGCTCTGCTGAGCGACCAAGCGTACGAATCTCGCCATGTCGACTGTGAAGGATCTCTTCCCTGCACCTAGAGCTACCTATTTCATGTGAGTTCCAAGGGAGGATACGCCCTAGGTTAGGAGATAGATCGGCGCCAAGTTTGGTTTGTCTCACTGCACACTCCGCGACAAAACCGATGTCAAAGCTTGTCAAATGTCCGAGTCTCGGTTTCAAATTTTTCCAGGGGGTGCCTTAAGTGGTATAGCACATTTTTGGTATAGAACCCAAGTGGTTTTGGCGCCATTTTCAAAGTGAACACGGCTGGTCTTTGAAGTAGGGTTAAAATGTGACTTAGAGAAAACTAGAGAGCTCTAGCTCTCTCTCCTCTTGGAGATTTGAAATGGGGTTTCTCCAGGGGCCTTTTTGCAATATTTCCTTCCCCTAAATGCTGGTTACAAATCACTTAAGGTTTGGGTAAAAGTTACACATGTTTTACCCACTTAATCACTCTCTTTCCCCCCCTTACATAGGGTTTTGGAAGGCATGGCTTTGAAGAAATCTAGGGTTCTTCTCCCCCTATTATCCAAGATAGTAAATGTACAAGGATTTAGGGTAAAGTTTCTCATGTCATGTGCAACTTAATCATAACATGAGCCCCAAGGTTCTTATGTGCTGCCCTAAGCCTTTATCTTATGTGATCACAGCTTCTAGTGCCAAGGTGGCCCTTAGCCATGGTAACACTTGGGGTGTTACAACCCTCCCCCCTTAAAGGAATCTCGTCCCGAGATTTAGGTAGAGTTCCTTGGAGGGGTGCTTGAGGGGGTGATGGTGGTGTCTCTCCTTTACCCAAGTTTCTCTTGTTAACTGCTCTTCGAATGTCATCCTCTTTGCAACTTCAGAAGGAAGCCCTTCTTAAGTTGTATCCATAACTTAGACTATCCTTGTTATCTAAGTTTTTCTGATAATTGTATTCAAAGGGCAGGTGGGGGGTGGGGTTTTGGGGTTACGTACCGGCTCCTTTGGGTAGAAAGTCGGGGAAGCGAGAGCGTAGAAAATCCTCCGTCTCCCATGTAGCTTCTTCTGTTGAATGATGACTCCACTGAACCTTATACATTCTGATCGACCTTGCCCGAGTTGATCTTTCCTTCTGATCCAATACCTTGACGGGGTACTCTTGGTAGGACAGGTCTGATTCTATCTCAATGTCTGGTTCTGGTAGCACTTCAGTGGGTAGACGAACACATTTCCGCAGCTGAGATACATGGAACACATTGTGGACTGCGGACATATGGGATGGTAATTCCAATTGGTAGGCTACGGGTCCACAACTTTTCTTGATCTTATAAGGCCCAATATAGCGAGGGGCCAACTTGCCCTTGATCCCAAATCTTTGGATACCCTTAGTTGGTGATACCTTAAGATAGACATGATCTCCCACCGCAAACTGTAGTGGCTTCCGTCTCTGGTCATGATAACTCCTTTGCCTGGCCTGAGCAGCTTCCAAGTTCTTCCTGATAACTCTAACCTTTTCCTCTGCTTCAATTACCAGATCTGGCCCAAATATTTCCCTTTCTCCTGCTTGAGACCAATTTAGCGGGGTTCTGCATCTTCTTCCATACAAAGCCTCGAAAGGTGCCATTTTCAGACTAGACTGATAGCTGTTATTGTAAGAAAATTCTGCCAAGGACAGACACTTGTCCCAGTCCTTTCCATAGTGTAGTGCACATGCTCTCAACATGTCTTCCAAAATCTGATTCACCCTTTCTGTCTGACCATCTGTTTGAGGGTGATATGCTGAGCTTCGGATTACCTGGGTCCCAAGTGATTCCTGTAATTGCTCCCAAAATCGTGCCACAAAAGGTGCTCCTCGGTCAGAGACTATGGTCCTTGGTATCCCATGCAGACGAACTATCTGGTCGATGTAAATTTCCGCATACTTCTCCGTCCGGTGGGTAGTGTGCACTGGTAAGAAATGAGCCGTCTTGGTCAATCTGTCCACAATAACCCATATGGAATCATGGTGCCGGGAGGTATTGGGCAATCCCACTATGAAATCCATGCAAATATCCTCCCATTTCCAAGATGGTATGGGAAGGGGTTGCAAAAGGGCCTGCTGCTTTCAGATGACTAGCTTTTACCCTCTGACAAGTGTCACATTCTGAAACGTATTTGGCAATTTCCCTCTTCATCCTGGTCCACCAATAAAGAGGTCTGAGATCATGGTACATCTTGTTGCTACCAGGGTGCATGGAGAACTTAGAAAGGTGAGCTTCATCTAATATCTTCCTTCTGAGCTCTGGATTCTTGGGAACCACCAACCGGTCTTCAAACCATAAAACTCCCTTGCTGTCCTGACGGAAACACTTATATTTCTCGGCCTTTTGCTTGATCATATCCTTGATGATCTGAACACCCTTATCCCCAAACTGTGCTTGAGCTATTTGTTCTTGCAGTGTGGGCTCTACTGCAATATATCCCAATTCACCGGAAGGAACAACTTCCAGGTTCAGTTTACACAATTCATCACACAAGGTGGTGATTCTTGCATCCATGTTCATGCAATTACATTGGGCCTTTCGGCTCAAAGCATCTGCCACAACATTTGCCTTGCCAGGATGGTAATGTACCTCCAAATCATAGTCCTTGATCAATTCCAACCATCTCCTCTGCCTCATATTCAGATCTGCCTGAGTGAAAATGTACTTGAGGCTCTTGTGATCAGTGTAAATGTTACAGTGGGCTCCCATCAAGTAGTGTCTCCATATCTTGAGAGCATGAACTACTGCTGCCAACTCCAAGTCATGTGTCGGGTAATTCTGTTCATGAGGTCTGAGGGCTCGGGAAGCATAAGCAATCACTCTGTTCTCTTGCATCAACACACAACCCAATCCCGTACCAGAAGCATCACAATAAACCTCAAATGGCTTGGTGTTGTCGGGTTGAGCTAGCACTGGGGCTGTTGTCAAGTGTTGCCTCAGGGTATGAAAAGCATCTTCACACTTTTGGCTCCACTCAAATTTGGCTCCCTTCTTCAATAGTTCAGTCATTGGCTTGGCAATTCTAGAGAAATCCGGAATGAATCGTCGGTAATATCCTGCCAATCCCAGAAAACTCCTAATCTGCTTTACTGTAGTCGGGGGTTTCCAGTCCATCACTTCTTGCACCTTCTCAGGATCAACTGATATCCCATCCTGAGAAATTGTGTGACCCAAGAATTTTATTTCTTTCAGCCAGAACTCACACTTGGACAACTTAGCATATAACTGATGGTCGCGAAGTCTCTGAAGCACACTATGCAGATGCTCCGTGTGTTCATCTTCATTCTTGGAATAAACCAGAATGTCATCAATGAAGACAACCACAAACTTGTCCAGCTCTGGCATAAATACTGAGTTCATCAAGTACATGAAATAAGCCGGGGCATTGGTTAGCCCAAAAGACATCACCAGAAACTCATAGAGTCCATATCTGGTAGAGAAAGCCGTCTTGGGAATGTCACTGGCGCGGATCTTGATCTGATGGTAGCCCGAGCGAAGGTCTATCTTGGAGAATACCTTGGCTCCCACCAATTGATCAAACAGAACATCAATGCGGGGTAACGGGTACTTGTTCTTGATAGTCACCGCATTGAGAGGGCGGTAATCAACACACATCCTCAAGCTCTCATCCTTCTTCTTCACGAACAAGGCGGGACATCCCCATGGTGAAGTGCTTGGACGAATGAATCCCTTGTCTAGCAACTCTTGCAATTGTTTCTTCAGTTCTGCCAACTCTGCGGGAGGCATCCTATAAGGTCTCTTGGAGATAGGAGCAGTCCCGGGTTGCAATTCAATGGCAAACTCAATGTCTCGGTCAGGTGGCATCCCTGGCAATTCATCCGGGAAAACATCGGGGTAGTCGCAGACCACTGGGATCTGCCTTACTGGAGACTCTGCCATAACAAAGGCACAAGACTGGGCATCACCCTGGTTGGGTAAATACAAAACAGTCTCGCCATAAGCAGGAGAATGAATTTCAACGGCTCTGGCTGCAATATCCAATATTGCCTGATGTTTGGCCAACCAATCAGTTCCCAAGATGATATCCACACTATCCAGTCCCAAAATAAGAAGGTCAGTTTTAACTATCAAACTACCAAACTTTATGGGCACATGCCTGCTGATTTGATTTGTGGCAATCCTGCCTCCTGGGGTTGAAATGGTAATAGCCCCGTGGGTGTGGCAAAAAGGCAACTGGCACTTGACACTAAATTTGGCACTGACAAAACTATGCGATGCACCAGAATCAAAAAGAATAGTAGCAGGAAAATTTAAAACTGTAAAGATACCAGTCATGACGGGTGCTCCCTCTGGTATGTCAGCCATGGTAGTAAAGTTCAGCTTGCCCTGCCTCACTTGCACTTTCTGCCTCTTCCCCTGGTTCTGGTTGACATTCTGCCCCTGCCTCTGCTGATTCTTGGGGCAATTCTTGGCATAGTGCCCAGTACTGCCACAAGTGAAACACCGGTTATCATTAGCCTGGCGGTACTGTTGCTGCTGGTTGTTCCTCTGAACTGGGAATTGGGCACGGTTAGGTGCCTGCTGCTGTTGCTGCTGCTGCTGCTGCTGTGGTGGCCTGATCACCCACCTTCCCTGCTGCTGCTGGGGTCCCCTGCTCTGGGAGTCAGACACAATCCTGAAGCGCTGGGGCTGGGACGAGGGTCCGGCCACAGGGGTCTTCCTCTTCTTCTCCGCCTGCCGAGCCAAGATGCAGTCTTCCTGGGAGATGGCCATGTTGACCAACTCATTGTAACTGTTGGCCCGGACGGTGTTGAGACGGTCACGGAGCTTGGTGTTGAGCCCTCTCCTGAATCTGTCTCGCTTCTTCTCATCCGTATCTGCATGGTATCCGGCATACTGACACAGATCGTTGAAGGCCTGGGCATATTGTAACACTGTCCTGCTGCCCTGAGTAAGTGCCAGAAACTCGTTGAGCTTCCGGTCCATGATGCCAGCGGGAATATGATGCCCTCTGAAAGCGGCCTTGAACTCCCTCCACTCCACCTCTCTGCCATCCGGCTGCATAGCCAGAAAATGGTCCCACCAAGTCCTTGCGGGTCCGCGAAGCTGCTGTGTGGCGAACCTGACCTTGGTGACCTCCGAGCAAATTCCATGGAGCAGTGGGAATTTGGATTCTACCACCCTCAACCATACATCTGCATCAAGTGGGTCCTCCGACCTGGTAAACAGTGGTGGCTGGGTGCTGAGAAACTCCTGGTAAGTAACAGCGGCGGGGTGACGCTGATGGTCTCCACCATACTGCTGAGGTGGTGGCTGTCGCTGAGCAAGCTGCCTCAGAATCTCATTCTGCTGGGCCATGAGCTCCTGCAGAGTGGGAGGCGGTGGCGGTGGAGGAACGCGCTCATTCTGGCCACGACGCTGCCTCCCAGCCATCTGAAAAAGTCACGTGGTTGCTTAATAACACATCTCCAAGCTTAAGGTTCGAACATGGTAGGGGAGTCAAAGTAATTGACAGATTCCAAATAAAACAAATGAAAACGTGATCCTTCCATCCGAATTTAAATTACCATCAGTCATCCCTAAACATCCAAAAGAGTTTTTACTACTGGTTACATCAAGGAATCAAAAGACTCAACTCTACCTAGCCTAGTACCCTAAGGGTGCAAAAGCTAAGCTAGCGGCGAGGAGTCCAACTATCATCAATTTCTAGCATTAGTCTGGCCTCTACTGAGCGAACGAGGCGACGCTAGACTCGGGGGAAGGTGGTCTCCCTGAGCCAGCGGTGTCTACACTGGAGGCAGATTCGTCTCCTCCCTCGATATCGACGTCCTCGTCAGCCTCCGCATCATGGATCTCTTGGTGATGCATGTCCAGATGCGCATTAGCCTCTGCTAACTGCTGCTGAGTGTTGAGGAGCTGATCCTCGAGGACCTCTATGGTATTCTCCCTGGTACCCACCAGCTCTTCCAACTCATGAGCCTCGTCAGTCAGCTGCTCCACCTGTAAATCCTTCTCCACCAGCTCCTGAGATAAATCCACCACGAGCTCCTCCCGGTTATCCAGGGTGATCTTGGTGTCCTCCAGTAATGCCATTAGGTGGGACATGGCCTCCCCACGCATCACTTGCAGACGATACAGAGCGTTCATGCACCGTACCGACAAGTGTGCCGTGTGGCCTGGGTAGAGAGCCCAGATGTCCTTGGCATGCTCCACCCGGTCCTTCCACATCGGGTCGTCCTCCTTCTCCGCAGGGAACAGCCCAATGGGGTGAGTAGCCAACTCCAAGGGGTGAAATCCACAGAAGGTGGTCAGTCCATGCAGAGCGATAGCCTCAATAGTGTCCTCAGCCCGGTATCCATAGGACTCGGAGTCCAGTGAACGCCAGCCTGGCTGCAAGGGATGAGGCTCCACGGTCATCCTCACCCTACAGCGAGGTACTCGGTGCTTCTCGAATAGCTGCACCGCGTACTGAGGGGGTGTCGAATATCCTGCCCCCTGAAGCACCTCCCACAAGATGCGGGGAAAACCCTCTCGTGCAAGTCCGTCAGTGTGGGTCAGCGCATCTCCATCCTCAGAGGATCCGTGGGAAGTCATCTGTGCACGGTTAAGCGTAAGTAAAGAAAAAGAAGTGAAAAGAACAAGGAAAACAAAACTCAACCTGCTTCTGGTTAAAAGAAAAAGGTATTGAGGACCTAGTTGGCTGCTATCTCACTTTTAAGTCCTTTTTATTTGGTCAATTATTTACTTAATGAAGAATGCATGCATGCACGTCCTGTACGACCTCTTCCAAAAGATAAAAAGGAATAGGGAAGGACTCCCATCCCTTAAAAGTGGCCTATAGGGCCTAGTCACTTAGCCACCTAGCTACCCTTCTATAGTCCTAAGGCTTCACGTCCTAGGTCTATCCTGCTCGCCCTACTATCTATCCAACATTGTTTCTATCAGGTTTTACTTTTAGAAAGGGGATGGTATTCATGGTTTATTGATTCCTCTGTGGTGGTACAAGCTCCGATACCAGCTGTGGCGGAACTGTCCGAATTATTCCAACTTAAGTGCCCAAGCCCTGCCTTAGAGGCTAGACCACACTTAAATGGGAATAACCCGTCAACTCCTCGGATCTAGTCCGACACGGCCACTGACAGGATCAAGTACCACAGTCTCACTCGATGGTGAGTCACAGAGCAAATACAATAAAGCATAAAACCATACATGAAAGAGTATTAAATTATTACATCACCATTGTCATCATCGGAGTTTTTCGCAAAAGTAACCATCATTGTTTTTGGAGTGCAGCGGAAAATAAACTAACGATAAATAACTGGGAGGATGGGGAAGCCTGTCCCATCACTCCTCATGCTCCTCCTCAGCCGAGGCAGGGTCCCACTCGACAGTCCAACCCGGTGGCAGGGTGGATGGCCAAGTCACTCCAGCAATCATGTCCTCCAGAGAACCTGTAAAAAATTATGCCACAAGCAAGGCTGAGTATACTAATACTCAGCTAGACTTACCCGGTGTGAGGAGTCTATACTCCTCTACCTCTAGACATGCAGCTGTTTGGCTGTGGGGTTTGTTTGCCAAGAGCACTAGCTGAGTTTCTAAATCAAGATTTTAACTTAGTCAAGATTAAGTGTGACTCTCTTAAGGCTAAAAGTGTACTATCTATTCATACATAGTAGCAAGCATTATTAGCAATCAACAGTTTGTATCATCTCAACCAGTTCCACTTGTTACTCAATGTAGCAGCATGGATCAAGCAGTCTCATTGGCTGCGAGAAGCAGACGATTCGAATCGAGTTTTTATCCTTGCAAGGTAAACCTAAACACACGACATGTAGGGGCACTCCGTCCCCACACACATCAACCGTCCCCATCGATTCCCCGTCAGCAGATCAGGGCTCACCGCCTTGGCGTACAATGCCTCACTGACCCCGACTGGCCGTCGTGCAGTGACCGCACTTGTACCCACCATAACCGGAATGGGAGACTACGTCTCAGGTCGCGTGAGGAGGTATGTCCACTGCCAGGTTCACTCAGGTACTAGGCTTACCGATTTACCATATTTCTCGGGATGTGTTTAGTACGTTCAAACGCTTGACTCACGGTACCACACCTTAATCCTTAATCAACTTTTTATCCCGTGAACAACCAATCCCCATGGATTGTTGTCCACAACCAACATCAGTATGATAGGAAAGTGGATACAACCAATTCCTGATTTCGCGCGAGTGCTAGAAAAATCACTCGACTTCTACCGAGATCCTACTTAATGAAGCAGC
This sequence comes from Zea luxurians, assembly GCA_029449295.1. Lineage (NCBI taxonomy): Eukaryota > Viridiplantae > Streptophyta > Magnoliopsida > Poales > Poaceae > Zea > Zea luxurians. The sequence continues at coordinate 8,637,675 of JAOPSE010000012.1, read as the reverse complement.
TACTCGACTTAGCATACTAGTATTCATCTCAATAGGATTCCTGAGATCATGCAACTAGGGTTTCAAACAATTCCTACACCTAAGTGCACAATCAATCCTACAATCATTAAGTGAAGTAAAATAGCATAATTAACAGGTTATGCATAAAACCGGGGCTTGCCTTCCAAAGCAGTGGCAGGCAGGTCCTCTGGTGCAGGCTCTGGTGCTGGGTCTGGGGCAACCTCCTGGGCAGCTCCTTGCTCCGGCACGAGGACGTACTCTCCGTCAGCAAGATTACAGTCTATCGAAATGCAATGAACATGTATGTCATGATTATGCAAAACTTAAGAACATTAAGCTACAGAATTCAAGTTAAGAATTTAACTTAGGGCTTCTTGGTTACGAGGGTCTTCTAGTGGTAGTCATAGACTTATTACTTGTTAGTTTTAGGTTTTCTCTCTAAAATACATATTGGATTTGTATTGCCTCTATAAATTTCAGTGGTCAATTATAAAGATTTTAAGAGGACATTAAGTTCCATCATCCAATTTCCCTTCTTAATTTCCACCTAGGGTTTCTAGTAGGGGTTTTGAACTATGATAGTGGTTTAAAAATTTCCAAAAATTCTGTAAAAATTACAGTGGGTGGTCACTGGCTATACTAGCTTGTTTTGAAAATTTGAGGCTTAAAGTATAAAAGCTAATCTTTAAACAAAAATAACAATGGTTAGGTAAGTGGGGCCACTTTACATTACAAGTCCTTTATTAAAGTGGTTTCTGACCTAATGGTTATTTTTGCTGGCCTCTAATAGTGATAAAAAGCTCTTGTACCAAAAATGGCAGAGAGCTACAAGGTGGTTAATTAATGGTGAATTTTCTAAACTTTGGTGCACAAGAGTGATTAGAACTAACTTGTCATTTGAAAAATATCAAACAACAGATTTCAGATTTTTCTTAAGTTTTTATTACCAACACATTAGTTATCCTAAGGTTTGGGGAGGTTTCACCTTAGGGATATTTTTGTAGGGTTTTTCTAAGTTATTCCTATTCTCTTCATTAAAAAGGTATCTTGTTTATTTTACACTACAACAGGGTATGACATATTTTTCCAGTGAACTACATTGACTAAGTATCTTAACAAAAATAGGTGTGCCCTCTGGTTCATCATGTATATCACCCTTTCTATTTTTCTTAAACTTAAGCATATTATAGAAGAAGGGGTTAAGATTATCTTAAAGTAATAGACAGAAAGGTTTAACATTTTTAACTGAGTTAGTGAGTGAATATAAACTTCTCCAAATTTTTCTAACCCTAGTTAAATAGTACAACTATTTTGCTTGCTATTATTAAGCTTTTGGCCAAAACTGAAAATAAATCAGAACCTTGTATCCTTCTTTAGTTCATATGGGGTTTTATATTTTTCTTAGACAGGTTACATTATTTAGAGTCTGGCAAAATTGGTTTGACTAAATTTGGATGATTTAAACAAAAGTTATGCATTTTCAAAGTTGATGTCCCATTTAAAAACAGATTTACTTAAGGTTTTCTGGAAAAACCAGTTTGCACCGAGACCCCTAAGGTTAATTTGATTCAACTCTCGCAGATCTACCCTCGGGTTACTATTCACCTGAGTCTTTGGCTTTGCACTTAACCCCCGGGGTTTCTCTCCCTCTCACCCGCGGTCCCTCCCCCAATCCAAACAGTGGCCGTAGAAAAAGAAAGGACGGCGCGGCTTACCGGCGACGAGGGAGGTCCGGCGAAGGGTGGGGTCGGCTCGGGGAGGCTCTGGCGGTCACGTCGAGGTGCGGGTCGTCGCCGGAGGTGGCCGGAATCGCCTGGTCCACGAGCGCAGGCGGGTGTCCTCGTCGGCGGCGAGTATACCGGCCAAATCACGGCGAGCTGGTTCAATCCGACGGCACGGTGAGCTTCACGGGGTCGCGTAGCGACTGTGTGCGCAAGGAATCGAAGAATGGCCGAGTGGATTACCCGGTCCACGCGCGCCGGCGGGTTCTTGAAGTCCGGCGAGCGCGATTCGGCCACTCCGGTGACGCAGGCTCTCGGTTCAAGCTTGAGCAAGGCTCACGGCTTCACCAGGAAGCTAACCGAAGGCTTGGATTGAACGGAGGGAGGCTGGAGAGGGGTTGGCCACGACGGTGGTCTTCGGCCGGCACTGGCGGGCCGCGGGGAGGTCGCCGGAGGCGAGGGCTGGCCTGGGCGAGTCCGGTGAGGTACTTAGGAGGCACTGGGGAAGGTAACCGAGCACTGGGGTGGGTTTTATAGGCGCGGACGCGGCCGAGGCGCCGGCTTGGCTCGGGCGCGGCGCGGGGCGCGCGCGGGCGTGCTCTGGCGTGCTCAGAGCGCGTCGAACACGTGGCGCTTGGCTTCTGCCCGTGTTCTTCGCTCTGCTGAGCGACCAAGCGTACGAATCTCGCCATGTCGACTGTGAAGGATCTCTTCCCTGCACCTAGAGCTACCTATTTCATGTGAGTTCCAAGGGAGGATACGCCCTAGGTTAGGAGATAGACCGGCGCCAAGTTTGGTTTGTCTCACTGCACACTCCGCGACAAAACCGATGTCAAAGCTTGTCAAATGTCCGAGTCTCGGTTTCAAATTTTTCCAGGGGGTGCCTTAAGTGGTATAGCACATTTTTGGTATAGAACCCAAGTGGTTTTGGCGCCATTTTCAAAGTGAACACGGCTGGTCTTTGAAGTAGGGTTAAAATGTGACTTAGAGAAAACTAGAGAGCTCTAGCTCTCTCTCCTCTTGGAGATTTGAAATGGGGTTTCTCCAGGGGCCTTTTTGCAATATTTCCTTCCCCTAAATGCTGGTTACAAATCACTTAAGGTTTGGGTAAAAGTTACACATGTTTTACCCACTTAATCACTCTCTTTCCCCCCCTTACATAGGGTTTTGGAAGGCATGGCTTTGAAGAAATCTAGGGTTCTTCTCCCCCTATTATCCAAGATAGTAAATGTACAAGGATTTAGGGTAAAGTTTCTCATGTCATGTGCAACTTAATCATAACATGAGCCCCAAGGTTCTTATGTGCTGCCCTAAGCCTTTATCTTATGTGATCACAGCTTCTAGTGCCAAGGTGGCCCTTAGCCATGGTAACACTTGGGGTGTTACAAGGGGCCTTTTAATTCTCCCCTTTTGGGCCTATTTTCTCCCCCTTTGGTAAAAGGATATGAGTGAAAGTTTATGAGGAGGACAAAGGATAAGTGATACCAACAGAGTTGTAGTGGAAGCCCTGCCTTTGCCGAATACTCTATTTCCCTTTCAATATAAGACTAATCACAGAAATACTCATGGAAGCACATTAGTCTTAGCTTTGGCACCAGAAGAATAAGAAATATACATTTGTACCAAATAAAAGGGACATGATTGATAGTCGCCTAGAGGGGGGGTGAATAGGGCGAAACTGAAATTTACAAAAATAATCACAACTACAAGCCGGGTTAGCGTTAGTAATAAAGAAACGAGTCCGCGAGAGAGGGCGCAAAACAAATCGCAAGCAAATAAGAGTGTGACACAAGGATTTGTTTTACCGAGGTTCGGTTCTCGCAAACCTACTCCCCGTTGAGGAGGCCACAAAGGCCGGGTCTCTTTCAACCCTTCCCTCTCTCAAACGATCCCACGGATCGAGTGAGCTTTCTCTTCTTCTCAATCAACCGGGAACAAAACTTCCCCGCAAGGGCCACCACACAATTTGGTGCCTCTTGCCTTGGTTACAATTGAGTGATGATCTCAAGAACAAATGAGAAAGAAAGAAAGCAATCCAAGCGCAAGAGCTCAAAAGAACACGGCAAATCTCTCTCGCTAGTCACTAAGGGTTTGAGTGGAATTGGAGAGGATTTGATCTCTTTGTATGTGTCTAGAATTGAATGCCTAGCTCTTGTAAGTGGTTGAGAGTTGGAAAACTTGGATGGCAATGAATGTGGGATGGTTGGGGTATTTATAGCCCCAACCACCAAAAGTGACCGTTGCTGGAACTCCTCTGTTCGATGGCGCACCGGACAGTCCGGTGCACACCGGACAGTCCGGTGCCCCTGCCACGTCACCAGTGCCGTTGGATTCTGACCGTTGGAGCTTCTGACTTGTGGGCCCTCCTGGGTGTCCGGTGCACACCGGACATGTACTGTTTGATGTCCGGTGCACCGGTATGGGCGTGCCTGACGACTGCGCGCGCTGCGCGCGCATTTAATGCACCGCAGGGAGCCGTTGGCGCCGCAGGGAGCCGTTGCTCCGCTGGTACACCGGACAGTCCGGTGCACACCGGACAGTCCGGTGAATTTTAGCGGAGTGGCTGCCGAGCGAACCCGAGGCTGACGAGTTCCGGAGGCCGCGTCTCCTTGGAGCACCGGACATGTCCGGTGCACACCGGACAGTCCGGTGAATTTTAGCGCGCCGGCTTCCGAGAATTCCCGAGGGCGAAGAGTTTGGAGTCGAAGTCCTCTGGCCGCACCGGACAGTCCGGTGCACACCGGACAGTCCGGTGCCTCCGGCCAGAGGAGCCCTCGGTTGCCTTGCTGCTCCTTTGTTGAATCCAACACTTGGTCTTTTTATTGGCTAAATGTGAACCTTTTGCACCTGTATAACTTGTGCACTAGAGTAAACTAGTTAGTCCAATATTTGTGTTGGGCAATTCAACCACCAAAATTATTTAGGAACTAGGTGTAAGCCTAATTCCCTTTCAATCTCCCCCTTTTTGGTGATTGATGCCAACACAAACCAAAGCAAATATAGAAGTGCATAATTGAACTAGTTTACTTAAAGTAAGTGCAAAGGTTGCTTGGAATTGAGCCAATATAAACTTATATGATGCGCATGGATGGTTTCTTTGTTTTTGACATATTGGACCATATTTGCACCACGAGTTTTGTTTTTGCAAATTCTTTTGTAAATTCTTTTCAAAGTACTTTTGCAAGATAGTCAAAGGTAAGTGAAAAAGATTTTGCAAAGCATTTTCAAGATATGGAATTTTCTCCCCCTATTTCCAAAGCTTTTCCTTTGACTAAGCAAAACTCCCACCAATTTTGAAATTTATCAATATAAAAATATGAAATTAGGTGGTGGTGCGGTCCTTTTGCTTTGGGCTCATATTTTCTCCCCCTTTGGCATGAATCGCCAAAAACGGAATCATTAGAGCCCAATGAAGTATTATCTCCCCCTTTGGTCATGAAATGAATGAGTGAAGATTATACCAAAGTTGGAGAGTGATGCGGAGCGACGGCGAAGAGTGAGTAGTGAAGTGGAGGGGAAGCCTTGTCTTCGCCGAAGACTCCAATTCCCTTTCAATACACCTATGACTTGGTTGAAATACACTTGAAAACACATTAGTCATAGCATATATAAAAGAGACATGATCAAAGGTATATTTATGTGCTATGCGTGCAAGACTTAGCAAAAGAAATTCCTAGAATCAAGAATATTAAGCTCATGCCTAAGTCGGGTAAAAGATTGTTCATCAAGTGGTTTGGTAAAGATATCGGCCAATTGATCTTTAGTATTAATATAAGAAATCTCGATATCCCCCTTTTGTTGGTGATCCCGAAGAAAATGATACCGAATGGCTATGTGCTTAGTGCGGCTGTGCTCGACGGGATTGTCGGCCATTTTGATTGCACTCTCATTGTCACATAGCAAAGGGACTTTGGTTAATTTGTAACCGTAGTCCCGCAGGGTTTGCCTCATCCAAAGCAATTGCGCGCAACAATGGCCTGCGGCAATATACTCGGCTTCGGCGGTGGAAAGAGCGACCGAATTTTGCTTCTTTGAAGCCCATGACACCAAGGATCTTCCCAAGAACTGGCAAGTCCCCGATGTGCTCTTCCTGTTAATCCTACACCCCGCCCAATCGGCATCCGAATATCCAATCAAATCAAATGTGGATCCCCGAGGGTACCAAAGCCCAAACTTAGGAGTAAAAGCCAAATATCTCAAGATTCGTTTTACGGCCGTAAGGTGTGATTCCTTAGGGTCGGCTTGGAATCTTGCACACATACAAACGGAAAGCATAATGTCCGGTCGAGATGCACATAAATAAAGCAATGATCCAATCATCGACCGGTATACCTTTTGATCCACGGACTTACCTCCCGTGTCGAGGTCGAGATGCCCATTAGTTCCCATGGGTGTCTTGATGGGCTTGGCATCCTTCATTCCAAACTTGATTAGGATATCTTGAGTATACTTCGTTTGGCTAATGAAGGTGCCCTCATGGAGTTGCTTGACTTGGAATCCTAGAAAATACTTCAACTCCCCCATCATAGACATCTCGAATTTCTGTGTCATGATCCTACTAAATTCTTCACATGTAGATTTGTTAGTAGACCCAAATATGATATCATCAACATAAATTTGGCATACAAACAAATCATTGTCAAGAGTTTTAGTGAACAAAGTAGGATCGGCCTTGCCGACTTTGAAGCCATTTGCAATAAGGAAATCTCTAAGGCATTCATACCATGCTCTTGGGGCTTGCTTGAGCCCATAAAGCGCCTTTGAGAGCCTATAAACATGATTAGGATACTCACTGTCTTCAAAGCCGGGAGGTTGCTCAACATAGACCTCCTCCTTGATTGGTCCATTAAGGAAAGCACTCTTTACGTCCATTTGATAAAGCTTGAAGCCATGGTAAGTAGCATAGGCTAATAATATACGAATTGACTCAAGCCTAGCTACGGGTGCATAGGTTTCACCAAAATCCAAACCTTCGACTTGTGAATACCCCTTGGCCACGAGTCGAGCTTTGTTCCTAGTCACCACACCATGCTCGTCTTGCTTGTTGCGGAAGACCCACTTGGTTCCTACAACATTTTGATTAGGACGTGGAACTAAGTGCCATACCTCGTTCCTTGTGAAATTGTTGAGCTCCTCTTGCATCGCCATCACCCAATCCGAATCTTGTAGTGCTTCCTCTACCCTGGTTGGCTCAATAGAGGAAACAAACGAGTAATGTTCACAAAAATGAGCAACACGAGATCGAGTAGTTACCCCCTTATGAATATCGCCAAGGATAGTGTCGACGGGGTGATCTCGTTGTATTGCTTGGTGGACTCTTGGGTGTGGCGGTCTTGGTTGTTCATCCTCCTTGTCTTCTTCATTTGAATCTCCCCCTTGATCGTTGCCGTCATTTTGAGGTGGCTCATCTTCTTGATTTTCTTGTTCAACATCTTGAGCCTCATCCTCAACTTGAGTTGGTGGAGATGCTTGCATGGAGGAGGATGGTTGATCTTGTGCATTTGGAGGCTCTTCGGATTCCTTAGGACACACATCCCCGATGGACATGTTCCTTAGCGCTATGCATGGAGCCTGTTCTTCACCTACATCATCAAGATCAACTTGCTCTACTTGAGAGCCGTTAGTCTCATCAAACACAACGTCACAAGAAACTTCAACAAGTCCTGAGGACTTGTTAAAGACTCTATATGCCCTTGTGTTTGAGTCATATCCTAGTAAAAAGCCTTCTACAGTTTTAGGAGCAAATTTAGATTTTCTACCTCTTTTAACAAGTATAAAACATTTGCTACCAAAAACTCTAAAGTATGAAATATTGGGCTTTTTACCGGTTAGGAGTTCATAGGATGTCTTCTTGAGGATTCGATGAAGATATAACCGGTTGATGGCGTAGCAGGCGGTGTTGACCGCCTCGGCCCAAAACCGATCCGGTGTCTTGTACTCATCAAGCATGGTTCTTGCCATGTCCAATAGAGTTCGATTCTTCCTCTCCACTACACCATTTTGTTGTGGAGTGTAGGGAGAAGAGAACTCATGCTTGATGCCCTCCTCCTCAAGAAAACCTTCAATTTGAGCGTTCTTGAACTCCGTTCCATTGTCGCTTCTAATTTTCTTGATCCTTAAGCCGAACTCATTTTGAGCCCGTCTCAAGAATCCCTTTAAGGTCTCTTGGGTTTGTGATTTTTCCTGCAAAAAGAATACCCAAGTGAAGCGAGAATAATCATCCACAATTACAAGACAATACTTACTACCGCCGATGCTTATGTAAGCGATCGGGCCGAATAGATCCATATGTAGGAGCTCCAGTGGCCTGTCGGTAGTCATGATATTTTTGTGTGGATGATGGACACCAACTTGCTTCCCGGCTTGGCAAGCGCTACAAATCCTGTCTTTCTCAAAATGAACATCGGTTAGTCCCAAAATGTGTTCTCCCTTTAGAAGTTTGTGAAGATTCTTCATTCCAACATGGGCTAGTCGACGGTGCCAGAGCCAACCCAAGTTAGTCTTAGCAATTAAGCATGTGTCGAGTTCAGCCCTTTCAAAATCTACTAAGTATAGCTGACCTTCTAACACACCCTTAAATGCTATTGAATCATCACTCCTTCTAAAGACAGTTACACCAGTATCAGTAAAAAGACAGTTGTAGCCCATTTGACATAATTGGGATACGGAAAGCAAATTGTAATCTAATGAATCTACAAGAAAAACATTGGAAATAGAATGGTCAGGAGATATAGCAATTTTACCCAAACCTTTGACCAAACCTTGATTTCCATCCCCGAATGTGATAGCTCGTTGGGGATCTTGGTTTTTCTCATATGAGGAGAACATCCTTTTCTCCCCGGTCATGTGGTTTGTGCACCCGCTGTCGAGTATCCAACTTGTGCCCCCGGATGCATAAACCTACAAAACAAGTTTAGTTCTTTGTTTTAGGTACCCAAACGGTTTTGGGTCCTTTGGCATTAGATACAAGAACTTTGGGTACCCAAACACAAGTCTTGGAACCCTTGTGTTTGCCCCCAACAATTTTGGCAACTACCTTGCCGGACTTGCTAGTCAAAACATAAGATGCATCAAAAGTTTTAAATGAAATGGCATGATCATTTGATGCATTGATAGTTTTCTTTCTAGGCAACTTGGCATGGGTTGGTTGCCTAGATCTAGATGTCTCACCCTTATACATAAAAGCATAATTAGGGCCAGAGTGAGACTTCCTAGAATGAATTTTCTTAATTTTACTCTCAGGATACCCGGCAGGGTACAAAATGTAACCCTCGTTATCCTGAGGCATGGGAGCCTTGCCCTTAACAAAGTTAGACAAGTTCTTAGGAGGAGCATTAATTTTGACATTGTCTCCCCTTTGGAAGCCAATGCCGTCCTTAATGCCCGGGTGTCTCCCATTATAAAGCATGCTTCTAGCAAGTTTAAATTTTTCATTTTCTAAGTCATGCTCTCTAATCTTAGCATTAAGTTGTGCTATGTGATCATTTTGTTTCTTAATTAAAGCTAGGTGATCATGGATAGCATCAACATTAATATTTCTACATCTAGTACAAATGGAAATATGCTCAACATTAGATGTAGAGGGTTTGCAAGATTTTAGTTCAACAACCTTAGCATGCAACAAATCATTTTTAGCTCTAAGGTCGGAAATAGTAGCATTGCAAACATCAAAATCCTTAGCCTTAGCAATTAATTTCTCATTCTCATTTCTAAGGCTAGTAATGGAAGCATTTAATTTATCAATCCTAGCAA